>JADMLD010000037.1:702500-2102541 GCA_017589585.1 Phylloscopus whistleri
GATTTACAGTGCCTGACACAGAGTCGGGGGGGACAGAGTGCCTGACATGGTGTTGGGGTGGTTACAGCCCCTCCACGTCCCCACCCAGGGAGCCCTCCCGCCCGGGCTGGGGATGTCAATGGCCACAGGGAGGGGAAGGGGCCTGCCAGGACATTTACATCCTTGTAGAGGGGCTGCTCCTCGGGCGCCGGGTGATGTGCCGGGCTGCTGCCGCCGCTGCCCGCCCGCGGGGCCCCGGCAGGCGGCTGCGGTGGGGCTTGACCATCCCCCGGCTTCTCCTCGACGGCCGGGCGGGGGAAGGGGCCGGCGGCGGGGCGCTCCCGGCCGCCCTTCTCCGGCAGCCCCCGGGCGGGCGGGAAGCGGCCGCCGGCCGCCAAGGGGTCTCCTCCGCGGGGCTCTTCCTCGCCCTCCTCCTCCTCCTCCTCTTCCTCCTCCTCGGGGGGCTTGTGCCCTTCGACGTCCACCTCGGGCTCGTCTTCCTCCTCCTCCTCCTCCTCCTCCTCCTCCTCCTCCTCCTCGCTGCTCTCCTCGCTGGCGAAGCTGCAGCCGGTGCCTCCGGGGGAGAGGAGGCGGTGCGCGGCGTGCGGAGGGTGCGGGTGCCTCTCGCACCCCGCATCCTCGGGGGGCGGCGGCGGCGGCGGCGGCGGCGGCGGCGGCGGGGGCGGCGGGGGCGGCAGCAGCAGCTGCAGCGGCGAGGCGGGGCGCGGGGGGCCGCCGCCTCCCCCTCCGCCGCCGCCGTGCAGCTTGGCCAGGCTCTCCGAGTCCTCCTTGCCGCCCACCGGGCGGAAGGCGCTGGAGTGGTGGTACCCTCCGCCCGCCTTGCGCCCGCCCGCCGCCGCCTCCAGCAGGTGCGGGTGGTGCGGGGGGACCCTCCCGCCGCCGCCGCCGCCGCCGCCGCCCCCGTCGGAAGCGGCGGGCGAGGCGGGCTCGGCGGTGCCGCCGGGGGGCGACTCGAACAGCGGGTCCCGGGCGGCGGCGGCGGAGGGCGCGGACGGGGCGGGGGCGGCGGCGGGCGGCGTCCCCAGCCCCGCCGGCCCCGTCGCCAGCCCCGCCTCGCCGCCGGGCTCCGACAGGTCCAGGAAAGCCTGGCGCAGCAGGCCGGCCCCGTCCCCTGCCAGCGAGCATCCCAAGGCGCCGGGGGGCTGCGGCGGCGGCGGCTGCAGGTAGGTGGGCACCGGCAGCCCGCCCGGGGTGCGCGGCGGCCAGAACATGCAGAAGGGCGGGTAGAAGGCGGCGTCCTTCCTGCCCGGCCAGAAGAGCCCCGAGAGCCCTCCGCCCGCCGCCGCCGCCGCCGCCCCGCCGGCCTTGTGCGCGGCCGCCCCGCCCAGGGCATCGCCGCCGCCGCCGCCGCCTCCCTCCTCCTTCTTGTGGCAGAGCCCGAAGGCGGCGGCGGGGAAGCCGTAAGGGTGCGGGAAGAGCCCGCCGCAGCCGGGGAACTTCTGGAGCATGCCGCCGAAGGAGCCCTTGCTGGGCACCGGGATGACGGGGTAGCTCCGCGGGCTCTTCCCGCCGTGCGCCGCCGCCGCCGCCGCCGCCGCCGCCACCGCCTCCTGCAGCTCCTCGTCCTCCTCGAAGCGCGGCCGCTTCTGGTGCAGGTCGGGCGGGGCGGCCAGGAGGTGCGGGCTCAGCAGCCCGCCGCCCACCACCGCCGCCGCCGCCTTCACCGAGCCCAGCGGGTGGCAGGCGGCGGGGGCGGCGGCGGCGGCGGTGGGCGGCGGGGCGGGCGGCAGGGCCCGCTTGCGGCTGCCCCCGTTGAACATGGCCTTGACGTCCTCCCAGGCGAAGACCAGCTCGTCCTGGGGGCTCTTGTCGGTCAGCTTCAGGTGGCGGCGCCAGGAGTTGAAGTTGGCGGCGTCGGGCTGGGTGTACTTGGCGTCGGGCGTGCGGTGGGAGTGGAAGATGAACTTGTTGGGCGAGAAGTACATGCTGCAGTAGCTGCACTTGATGCACTTGGCGCGGGAGCTGTTGTAGCGGGCCGGGATGAAGCTGCCGCGGCATCCCCAGGCGCACTCGTGGGACACGTCGAAGGCGAAGTTGTCCGGCAGCTTGGGGGGCCGGTTCTCCCCCAGGAAGGACTTGCAGAGCCGCTCTGCCTCCCTCTTGGTGATCATGCCGCAGCGGCGGGAGGAGATGGGCATGGCCCCGGCCCGCCGCAGGATCTCCAGCTGCACCGGCGTGCACTGCACGCAGGTGATGCCCAGGGCCACCCGCCGGTTGTGGATCTCGTTGTAGCTGAAGTTCTTGAGGAGGGTGTTGGAGATCTGCGCCAGGCACAGCCGCTCCTGCCCGTCGATGACCAGCGAGACGATGGGGATGCCGTAGAGGATCACCTGCCCCACCTGGTTGGGCTTCATGGCGGCGTGGCCGGCCCTGGGCTGGCTCATGGGGTCCGGCGGGTACGCGCCGGACGGCGACGGCAGCAAGATATCGGTGGGGCCGGGCAGCGGGCTGGTGGCCATCGTCTCAGCGCCGGGGGGGCTGCTCTGCTCTAGCTGCGGGAGGGGAAGGGGGACAGAGACACAGCGCCGTCAGCCCAGCACTCACAGGGACCCCCTCCTCCCCCCGCTCCTCCGCTCTGCCGGCATCGGGGAGGCGCTGCCCCATGGTGAGGTTCGCTCGGAGACCCCGACTCCCCCCAAAAACCTCCTCTGTCCTCGCCGGGGGTGTCCCCGGAGCTGTCCGCCCCCCGCGCATCCCGGGTCTCCGACGTGCGCATCCCACCGCGGCGGCGGAGATGAGGGAACACGAGCGAACCGTCCCCGCTTGGAATAATCCCCGACCCACGGGCGCTTCGACCCCCAAACACGCAGCGTGTCCGTCTCCCCGTCCTGGAAACCCCTCGCCAGCGGGGAGGGCTCCAGCGGAGCCTCCGCGGGCGACCGAGCAGAGCAGAGCTCCCCTCTCCTCACGCCCCGGGACGGGGAAAGCACGGGAAAGGAACGGGGAAAAAAAAAAACCCCAAAAAACCAAACAAACCCCAAAGTTTCGGTGCTCCCCGCGGCTACCCGAGCATCCCTCCCGTCCCGTTACCTCCGCGGCCGCGCTCCGGCCGTGCCGCCGCCGGACCTTCCTCCTCCTCCTCCTCCTCGTCCTCCAGCAGCCGGCGGGAGGCAGGGAGGGCAGCGCATCCCCGCGCCCGCCGCCGCGGAGCCGCGCGGCCGGACAGAGCCCCCCGCCCCCCGTGGGTGCGGCGGCCCCCGTGGGCGCCCTGACGTCAGCGGCCCGGGGGGGCGGACGGGGCCGGACCCACCGCACGCCCCCTCCCTCCCCGGTGGGTGGGTGGGTGGTGAGCGGGGCTGGATGGGGGCGGCTCCCCCCTCCCTCCCCTCTCTCTCGTCCTTCCTCCCTCTCTCCCTCCCTCCCCACCCCGCGCCGGGAAGGGGATGTGACGGGCGCCCCGTCGGGGGCCCGGCCTCCCGCCGCCGCCCCCCGCCCCCAGCGCTGCCCCCGCTCCGCTCGCGGTTTTTCCCGGTGAGAAGCCGGAACGGCGGAAGGTGGAACTGCGCTTTTTCTTTTTTTTTTTTCCCTTTTTTTCCTTTTTTTTCTTTTTTTTCTTTTTTTTCCCTTTTTTCCTTTTTTTTCCTTTTTTTTTCTTTTTTTCCTTTTTTTTCCTTTTTTTCTTTTTTTCCCTTTTTTTTCTTTTTTTTTTCCTTTTTTTTCCTTTTTTTTTTCCTTTTTTCCCCTTTTTTTCCCTTTTTTTTTCTTTTTTTTTCTTTTTTTTTCCTTTTTTATTCTTTTTTTTCCCCCCTTTTTTCGCCTTCCCCTCCTCCCTCCGCCCCTTCACGGTCTGAGGCAAACCGCTTCCAAGAAGCCGAATATTCTCCTTATGTACCCCGAGTCTTTTCGTGTTTTTTGGGTTTTTTTTTTTTAAGGGATGGGGAGAAATTACAGAGTAAGGGAGGAGGAAGGAGGAAAAAGTTGATTTCTCGCCACAGCCGTGTCCTCACCAGCACGAACATCCTCCGTGTCCTCCTCACTGCCATTCCCAAATACGCCGGAGTCATGCACCAGAGCCACTTTCACAAGCACTCGGAGCCAGATTCTCGCTCCCGCAAAGACCAATACGGCGCAAATACGTTCTGCTTGGGTTTTTTTTTAACTTCTCCCCTTTCCCCCCAGTTGGTTTGTGACCCCAGCTAAGGAAAAAAAGAAAACAAAACCCCTCCCCCCAGCAAACAGACTGCGGCACGACAGCAGTTTCTGCCTTTTCTTTTTCTTTAAAGTGAATACAGTGAACTGAAAATGTCGATTATATATATATATATATATATATTTTTTTTTTTTTTTTTCCACGAATCGCCTCCAAAATGTTGTGGGTCCCAACTGCTTCTCTGCGCAGCACTGGGAGAGGACGGGGCCACCCCGCCTCGACCCACCTGCCCCAAGGCAGAAGGCCAACACCGCTCAACGCCGCTGCTTTCCGCTGAGGAAAACTGCAGAAAAACGGCTAAAACCCGGGAAAATTCAAAACTCATTCCTTGCCAAAACGGGGAGACAACTGGACCGCCAAGTGTTTCCTAATACCCCTCTGATTTATTTTCCTTCTACAAAAATATTTGTTATCTCTCTTTTTCTCTCTGTGCACATGACCAATAATTAGTAGTTCTGCACTTTTAGCTGTGAAATCTTGGTGGGTTCATTTTCTTGTTTATTTGGGTTGTTTTTTCCCCCGGGCATCAGAGATCCAGACGGAGATCTCTACATCGACCTTTCCCAGGACATCCACGCTAAAACTCACACCTTCTCTCCTCTGTCCTGGCATTGGTCGGGTCCTCGATGATGATAATAATAATAATAATAATAATAATAATAATAATAATAATAATAATAATAATAATAATAATAATATCATCATCGCACCTCTCCTTATTACTCCTGTCACTTCTTATTAAACCTTGCTCTTCCCCGTGTCACAACTGTCACAGGGAGACTTCCCCCTTTCCCCTCCCTCCTACTTTTTCCCGATCCTCTTCCGCACGGAGCCTGCTGCTTTCGTGTGAGCAATGGCCATAAGCCTCGCATTGGTGACATTTTAATCAATGCTTCCTAGCCGGGCTGACATGAATTTTACACTTCAAAACTCTCCTCCGTCAGCTAATTGATTCAAATTGTTTTTATTGGTTAAGCCCGTGTCACACATTGTGTGATCTATGATCGCGCCTCGGAGAAAATCTCCCCTCCTCTCTTCGCTCCCGGGTCGGCACCGGGAGGGACCGGGGGGTTTTGGGGAGAAACCGCTGGGTCCTGCGGGTGCTCAGGATGCTCAGTGCCTGCATCCCCGCCGGGCAGTCCGCTCCCCTCTCCCGTGCTCACCCGGCGGCTTTTCCCAGACCATTCCCGGGAGATCTGGGGATGGGAAACTTCGCCCCCGGCTCCGAGCCCGGCGCTGGAAGAGGACGAGGAGCGGCTGCAGGAGGCGAAAGGGATGAGAGGGTTTTGCAAATCACCTTCAGCGAAGGGAGAGCCGGAAAACTCAGGCTCGGGACGGGGTAGTCGCCAGCCAGCGACTAGGTTTTGTTTTGTGGTGACTAAACGAAAAGTAAAACTAAACTGCCTTTTGGGTTTTTACTTTTTTCTTTTTTTCTTTTCTTTTTTCCTTTTTCTTTTCTTTTCTTTTCTTTTCTTTTCTTTTTTTTTTTTTTGCCTTTCTTCTTCTTCTTTTTTGTCACCTGCTTGGTGCTCTTGACCCTCCTGAATTCCGCTGTAAAAACTCGAGTGGCTTCCCCCATTCCCTTTAAAGGGAAGACTCAAACCCACCGGGGCTGGGATGCCTTGGTTCCCGCGGAGGGAGGAGGTGCAAGGGCCCCCGAATTTGGGGCAGACCCACCCCAGCACGGTGGGGCAGCGGGGCAGGAACACACCGATCTCTACTTTTCCTTGCTTAATCCCGTTGGGAACCCTCATGGGGTATCAGGACGGCAGCAGGGGCATGGCAGGGATGTTTGGGCAGGGAAAAGCCGCCCCACGCCGCGGCCGGGAGGGTCCCGCAGGTGTTCCCCAGCCCCAGCGGGGGCTCCGCGGGTGGGATGGAGCCCTTCCCGACCGCGACAAGGGAATCCCCGCTGGAGATGGGGTGTCCGCGCTCCCCTTCACGGGTGGGTGCAGGTTTGGGCTCCTCTCCTGATGTCGGCTCCGATTTCTCCCCTTCCTTTCGTTGTTTTGTCATTCGTCTTGGCGTCGCCTCGCAGCGGAGGAGTGGGAAAGGTGGGCAGACTCCTCACAGGAGGGCTAAGCAGGAGTCCTGACCCTTTTGGCTTCTTCCCTTCTCTGTCGCGATTCTGCCCGGGAGCGGCCAGCAGAACGACAGCAGCTCGTTCTCCCGCTCCTTCTCTCTCCTCCCTCTCGCCCCGTGTGGGAACGAGCAGCGGGGGAAGGCAGCCAAGTTCAAAAAACCACCCCAAACCACCCTCATGGCCTTCATTTACCTCCGGAGCGCTTAAATATCGTAGCGGAGGAGGCCACGAGAAAGCGAGATAACCTTGGTGCGTTTAAAAAAAAAAAAAAAACAAACAAAAAACCACAAAGAAAGCCACCCCCAACGCGAATCCATCCCCTCCACATCCCACTGAAACTTCCAGCCCTGTAAGTAGCAGGCACGCAAGGTATTGTAATAAAACCTCTTCTCCTAACAAAATTTAGACAGCGAAGTTCGGGATTTTATTTTTTTAAGAAATACTTTCGTGTAGATTTCTCTTGCATTGCTTGGTCTTGAGCGAAGCTCTTTCCTAAGTAGTATTTTTTTTTTTTTTAAACGCACTTTATTATATTAAGCAGAAAGCGCATTTGGAATAGAGGTGGTCCCATCTGGAAAACCCCGGAGCTCATTTAGATCACATCACTTCGGGCTTTTGTCTCTGCTCTTGAATAGCCCAGCTAGACACAACAAAAGGGCAGATCTCTCTCTCTCTCTGCGTGGAGTTTTTTTCAGTGGCAAAAGGACGCCTGGGAAAGACGCTTCTATATCGGTAATAACACGGGGGGAAAGGAATCAACGGGATCTTGTGCTGGCTCTGGAAGGACACCGGGAGAGTTCAGGGATGGGGCTGTTTTTTAGTTAGTTTTTTAACCCCACCGGTAGCTGGGAAAACCAGCACGCCGGCTGAAGGGAAGGAACCGAGAGCGGCACCTCTTTTGTCTGACGGGAGTCTCTTTAAATCCTCGGTCTAATGCGCTCGGAGCGATGCGAACCCGAGGTGGCCCTGGCCGAAGGTAGGTGCGGGGATGTGCTCAGCCGGGAGGCGCGGAGAGCCCCGCCGGGGGAAAGGCTGCCCGCCAGCCCCGACAGAAACAGCACCTCAAAAATAAATAAATTAAAAAAAATAAAAAGAAAAAAAAAAAAAAAAGGCGATTTACCGTTTTATTTTATCCCTTCCTGGCAGCCCGGGAGGAGATGGGCGCTCCCTCACCCTCCACTCACCTCTTAAAAACACGGGGGTGGTTATTTCTGAGGATGCATTCACCTCTCAAAACACGAGGGTGGTTATTTCTGAGGATGGAAAGGGAGGAAAAGAGCTGCAAGTTCAGGTGTGCGTGAATTGACACCCCAGGGGGGTGGTGGACCAGGAAAGGGGGTGGAGGGGGGGGAATGGGGGTGGGGGGGGAGAAAAAAGATTCCAAACGAAAAAAAAAAAAAGCCACCTCAGCCATTGATTTTTTTTTTTTTCCCCCCAAACGCATAAATTAAAGAGCTCTGAACATCTCGCATCAGAAACGTTGCCTGCTCCGAAGTATTTAAACGAACAACAAATTTCCGCGGTGGCGAGGCAGGGCCCCAGTCGGGCTGTGATGGGGAGCAGCGATCCCAAACTTCCGAGAGAAACGTGACGAAGAGCCATCACGTCAGTAAATAATTCAATTTCGCGTCTTTCAGAACCCAGTAACCTTGGGTGTCTTAGAAAACAGATTGTACAAACAGGCAATTAAGATGAGCGCGGAGACTTTCAGAGGAGATATAATGAACCAGCTTTAATTACTATCTTGAAATTAAAAATGTAATATACAGATTTAAATTTATTTTCACCTAAATTGTGTATAAAATTATATGGCGCTCCCCGCCCTCCCCCCCCCTTTTCCCAGGCTAAGGAACGAATTGCCACCAAGCTCGCCACTAAAAAAGTCTGAAGTACTTTCCAAACCCTGCTCCCCAACACGCGGTAATAATGATACATTTATCACTACTGATGACCGCCCACTGGTTTATTATTGCTTTGCTGCAACTATTACAATCAAGAGATTTCTTTATTTACTGTTAACATTCACTTAAAGCTGAATGTTAATGACTCTTCTGAATTCACCAAAGACTTTTCCGTTATATTTCAGGAGTAGTTACGGTTTGGGTTTCAGGAGCGGCAGAAGAGGAGGAGAGATGCCGGGCGGTGGTTTGCTCCCGGCTTTTTTTATTTATATATTTAATTTTTTTTCCCTTCCTAAAAGGCTGTTTAAGAAGATTTATCTAAGTCGGATTTTCAGCGAAGAGTTGCAAAAGCCTTGGCATAATGCACGCACTTGGCTGTAGCTAATTATGAGTGTATTTTATTACAGGAGATTCATTCATTATTGATAAATGTTTGCAGTAACTTCCTGCTATGTAGAGTTGTATTTTTACGAGGAATAAACAACCTGTGGGGATTGGGAGCGTTTGGCTTTTACGCTTCTGCACTCTTTGACAGCTCCCATTACCCACTCCGGGGTCTGGCTTGTCACCTTCCCTCTCTCTACGACCAAAATCAACTTTCTTTCCTCTTCCCATACCACCGCACTCCTCTCGTTCCCTTTACCCCTTGCCGCGATTTCGGGATTATCATAACAAAAAAAAAAAAAAAAAAAAAAAAGTGATTTGTACAGCACAGGATTTTACTACGGGCACTCTTCCCTGGAGCCAGGTCCGTACGGATGTCTCCAAAGGCTCGTACCGACCGGGATGAGCTCCCGTTTGGGGCCAGCCGATGGGCAGGAGCTGTGCAACAAGCAGGTAACACACAGGGAGGGCTGGGAAAAAGGCTTTCCCCGGGGGCTCCCCGCTTCGGCTCCAGCTCCCGGACCCCCAAAGCTTTGGAGTCGCAGCCAGTAAAAAAAAAAAAAAATACTAATTAATAATAATTTAACATATCTATTTTTTTTTTTTTCTCTCCCCGGCTTTTAAACATCGGAGCCGCTGTTTGAGCGGAGGAGACGCCTCTCACGGGATGGTGATCGCCTCTTATCCCACCTCTCCCGCAAAATCAGCCCTTTCCCAGGCAAGGAGGGTCGTTCCCGGGGGGAAGAAGCCGGCCGGTCCGGGGCAGAGGCGCAGACACCCACAGGTCCCCATCGCGGTGCCGGGCAGGGCGCGCAGCGCTGCGCGGGCGCCGAGAGCTCCGCGCCCTCCCCTCCCCTCCCCAGGGGGGGCCCGGAGGTCCCCGCGTTGGATTTGGGGACCAGCCAGCCCTGCTCGTCCCTTCCGACCTCCAGGCCCGGCCCAGAGCTCACGATTCGTAAGGAAATTTAAAAATTGTGTATATATATGTATATATATATGTGTGTGTAAGAGGCGCGGGAGCGAGAGGAGCCGCGCACCCGGAAGGCTCCAAACCATCTCCCCCTTCCCTTTGGCACCCCAAACTTGCGGGGGGCTCCCCTCTGCCACCGGCCAGACCCCCCCAAGGCAGCGAACACCCGGCCTTCCACTCCCCCCCCCCGCCCCGCGGCGGCCAGCGCGACCCTGCGACCTATCGCGACAGCCAGCGACACCGCGGTTTACTCCGGGAAGGGGTGGTGACACGCAAACCCAAAGGTCCCCGCTCACCCCATCCCACTCCTACCTGGACACCCGGGCTCCATGGGCTCTCCGGGCCGGCGGGGCCGCTCTGGCTCCGCGGCAGCTCCGCGGCGCGTAAGTTTGGCTCCCGCCTCTGCCGCGGCGGCTGTGCCGCGGGTGGGTCGGGTCTCGGACGCCTTCTAGCAGCCAGGCAGCGCCTTGCAAGCGGTGCGGGGATGCCGCCCCCTTCCCCGGCCCCCTCCCCTCGCCGTGGGGAGAAGCGCGGCCGCCCCCGCCCCGCCGCCAGCCCCGGGGCAGGTCCGCCCCGACGGCTGCGGAGGATGGGAGGGGGAGGAAGAGGAGGAGGAGGAGGAGGGTACCCCCCACATTCTCCCCGCCTGGAGGGGGTGGGGGGGGGGCACCCTGTTGCAGGGGCGGACTCTGCTCCCCCAAGCTCCCCCCACCCCAAACTTCCCCTCTTCCCGCAAAATTTCCTTTGCCTCTCCCCTGCTTTCCCAAAAAAAAAAAAAAAGGAATGCGGGCAAGCCCCCCGCCCGCCCCCCCAAAATTGTGAGCGCTTTTGAGGGACAGCGGGAAGGGTGTCCCCACAAGCACAAGCCCCTGAGGGGGGACGGAGGGGGTGTGTGGGGGGCACTGCCACCTCCTCCCAGCCCCGGCACTCCCGCAGAGCCCCCGTCCCCAAAGCAAAACGCTTCCCCGCAGATCGCCCGGCGTGCGGAACGAGGCGGCTGCTTAAAAACACAAAAGCCGGAGCCCTAATGAGTTCAATTACAATGTGGTAAACACATTGCCTCTACGCTTTAATTAAGCCGGCTGTCCAATTTTAACTCATTAGTAATTCATTAAGAGAACAGCCTTTAGCTGGCTGCGAGGAGCTCCGGAGCCCGCGCGGTTACATCCCAGAGTATCCGAGGATGGGAGAGCGGCGGTGTCTGTCCGTCCTCCCCCAGAAAAGGGGACTCCTGCACCCCAAAGGGAGATCGCCGGTCGTTCCAGCTGCTGTGGGATACCCTCGCAGGGGAAGAGGACCCGAAGTTGTCGGGCTGGGGAGGAGGGAAGGAGTGCTGAGGTTACCCGGGACCCTCCGTCCTTCTCCCCTCGGGAGAAGCCGGACCGATGTACGGGCAGGCGGGGTCCCCGCGCCCCGTCTTAACAAAAAAAAACCCAACCAAACAACAACAACAATAATAAAATAAAATAACGGCCAAAGTGTTTGAAACGTATCTGGGCCAAGAAACAGGTCAAATCTGCCCGAGAAGCAAATTTGGTTTTGAGGAGTGAACCCGGGGATCTGCAGAGCCGGGTCTCGCCTCTCCGCCCCGCGGAGCTGGAGGGGAGGGGAGCCTGGCGGGCAGCTGGGGCGCTGCGAGGTGCCGGGAGATGCTCCCCAAAATCCCCGCCCCGAGGCTCTCCCCGGCCGGCCGGGGCTCGCCCCGCTCCGCCGTGCCCTGCGCGTCTCTCCGCGCCTCTCCTCTCGGTGCTGCTGCGGGGGGCACCGCCGCAAAACGGGGCTGGGGGAGCCCGCCTTTCCCTTTTCCCTTTCCCTTTTCCCTTTCCCTGCCTCCGCTTTTCCTCCCGAGCCGCAGTGTCCCGCAGGTCCCCGGGATGACGGTGGCGGTGCGGGGATTCGGGGCTTCCCGCTGCAGCTACTGCCCCGTTAAAGGATTAAAGCGTTTTTCCTTCGAATTGCAAAGCTTGGCGGTCCGGGCTGGACGCCCCCCCGAACCTTCCCCAAATTCCATCCCAGGAGAGTCGCTGCTTTCTTAAGTGTTTGCGTTACGGCGGTAGTTACCATTTTAGCACAGCTCCAACGGGCTGGGGGTTGCGTTTATCTTTGGTAGATCTACTGAAAGTTTCTTTTCCTTTCTTCCTCTATTTTCAGCTATCTTTGGCATTTAAAATCTGAATAGGCGAAAAGTGTGTAGCAGACAGGAGGAGGTTTGGTCTCGTCCCCCTTCACTACTGCCAGGTGCTTCAGAGAAACACAACACTGCAAAAAAAATCTTTCAGAAAGAAGTTTGTGTGGGTTGTTTATTGTACGGGGTTTCGTTTGTTTATTTGTTTGCCTGACCACAGGCGTTTATTTATCCGATCCCAGACAGATTCAGAGGGCTTTGTTTTTTTCTTGCCTCTCTCCTTGGCTGTGCTCCTTGCAGTGTCCCCAGCCTGGCACGGGCACTTGTCACCTCTGCTGTCCCCCCCTGCCCAAGCTCGGCTCCAGCTCAGTAGGAGGAGGAAGGTTCAGCACCTCTGAGGTGCCAAGCAGCAAAAGGGGGGCTTCAAACTCCAGATCTGAGTTGTAAACGGCTAAATCCCTTCTGAAGAAGCCTTTAGGCAGACATCTCAAGAAGAAACCCTTAATAAGAGCCGTCTCCTTTGGGGAGTAGATTGGGAACAGTTATCTCTTTAAAGCAGTTTCTCCTTTTTCACTTTGCGGGCCCTCTCTGCCGTAGTCTTGATTTTCATTTGGCTCCAGGCTTGCAAAATCGGATTGTCTGGAATTAAGAGATTTGAGTATTGTTCCTCTTGATGTCAAAGAATTTTTTTTTTCCCCACCAAGAAGGAAAATCATACGTGCAGGATCTAGCCCAAGTGGAAGGCAAGCCTGTGGGCACCCTGCTCAGGGATCAAAAGCAGAGACATTTAACCTGTTGCTGTGCTGCCTTTGCCACCTTCTTTTTATTATCAGATCTTTAAAAAAATCCCCCTGAAAGCTAAAAGAGTATTGCTTATCTACTTTCAGAAATGTCTTCCACTCCTTTGTCTTGACTTGCAAAGCGCTGGCTTCTGGACACCCAGGGGACAATCTTCCTCCAGAGCCTCCTGGTATAAATCTAAAAATAATCTTGAAGCCAGTGGGCTACAATTCATTTTATTACCCCAGTGTTAATCTAGAATAGGTACATAACAACTGTTAGGACAATTAATCTGAATTAATTTCCAAAGTGAATTAAATTAAATTGAATGAAGACCACCTGAATTCTGAATAAGAACAACCTTCACAGGGGTTTCATGCAGTTTAATTAATCCACTTTTAAATTCTCACCTTCAGCTAATTTGGGTTATTTTCCTGAGTGTCCCCATGTAGGCAAAATCTTAGAGGTAAACGTGGCTCAGGGGAATTCCTCTGGATTTACCCAGATGTAATTTAGAACAGGAATGTATCCTCTAATACTCTTTGACCACGGCACAGAAATAATGCAGAAATGAGAGATATATAAATTGTGCTGCTGCGTGGAGCTCAGCTTTATGAAGGAAACCTTTCCCAAAACTTTGGGTTTTGTTTGGTTTGGTTTTTTTTTTTAAATTGTTTTATTGTTTTTCTGTCTGCTGCCTCCCTGTACCTCTGTGTGTATAAATGCAGGTACGTGTGCACATTACGGATGCGTGCTCTTTTTGACTTTGCTCTATTTGTTTAATCCATTAGAGCTTCTCCTCTGTGCACCTGGGACTCCCATTGAAGTTAAACTGGGAGCTGAAGGAACAGCAGGATCAGCTGGCTGGGAGGGAGCTCAGCACTGCACCCCCACAGCTGAAATAGGACGGCAAACCCGGAACCCACAGCCACTCAGGGCCCAGCAATCTAGGACAAATGTACAAAAACAAGGTTGTCTTTCAAGGAGCAAAGCCCCTTCTGCTGGCTGAGGAAGTGCCATCAGCTTCAGGAGGGTGGTAGGTGCAAGGGATGTTGTTATGATATTTATTTGTCACGACATTGCAATATTGCTGAGACAGTATGGTCCTCAACTTTCAGTGGTGCTTGGTAGATTGAGGGGAGCAACTGGAGCAGGCACAGGAAGCTCCCAATTCTCTCCTCCCAAAAAGCCCTTTCAAACAGCTGATTGGTTATTTCAGCATACAAGGTAACTATACCAGGTGACTGCCTTTTTTTTTTTTTTTTTTTTTTTTTAAACAGCTATTTTAAAAACCAAGGGAATTACTTTTCCTTCTGAAATCAGTGGCTGTGGGACTCAAGGGTTAAAGCTCCCTGAATTGCATTTCATGGCCAATGCCACAGAACCGCAGAATGGTTTGGAAAGGACCTGGAGGATCATCAGTTTCTAACCCCTCTGAGAAGGGCAGGGACATCACCAGTGGCTCCTGGTGCCTCTGAGGTGAGATTCCCCAGGTGAGAGCAGTCTTCTCCTGTCACACACGACACAAAGAAATGACACCCACACACTGAGATGTCCAAGGCAGAAAAGAGGAGGTTTATTTACAACTTCAACATTTATGGAATTCCAGCAGTGACCATGGATTGGAGGAAGAAAATCTTCCTTTTCAACCACACTGGGCAACCCAACAGTCCATCAACAGTCTCCTCCTTAGGAGAAGAATGTAAACATGGTTAGATGGTTACAATAACAAGAAAAGTTGTTGATGTAAAATCGTGTCTGACTCCATTGCAAAAGGTAAACACAGAAGGCTGAAATAGAACTTTAGACAAACTTCTTAAAGAGACAGAGGAGAACAGCAAAAACCCAGACAACATTCTCCGAGCAGATACTTGTGCCAAATGTCCCAGTTGTCACAATAACAGAACCTCTGAAATAACTCCTCAAGTAACCATATCCATGGGGTAAGGTGTAGCAGTATGATCATGCCAGAGCACACCCAAGAACCTGGAATTTTACTCCTTGGCACAATGAATTACAGCGTGACCTTGCAGAGAGCCATTTATAGCCCAACGCTTTACAGATAAGCTCTCAAATAAGAGTGCCCTGTGAGTAATCTGGTGTGCTGCTCATCTGTCCAGACTGGGCATTTCTGAAAATCAATCTCCTTTGGATTGGGATTTCTCAGTTGACATACCTAAGTTGGAAAAATACGACCTCTTCTTCAAGCCTCAATTTATGCACCTGGAAAGGATGTGTGTGTGTGTGTGTGAATGTGTTTAGGGAGCATCATTCATCTACCAGCATCTCAGAGAGGTTTTATAAAATGTAGTTGAGTTAAAAACTCAGAGGTGCCCCAGCCTTCGTTCTCAGTCTTTCATAATACAGTTGAAAATAAATAAATAGCCAAACACCATAGCTAAAAGCATCTCTGAACAGCTGCACAAAAAGAAAGACTCCCAGGAATTTAGAAACCATGGAGCAACTTCATAGTTTGATTCAGGTATTTCCAGACTCATCAGGACAGGAGATTTTTGCCAGTCTTTCCCCCTTGCCATCCAAATTTTAATTTCAGGCACCATAAGATCAATCCACCTTCTGACACGCTCCTTTCAAAAATTTGGATGCATTTTGGAAAAATTCAAGGCCAGGCTGGATGAGGTTTGCAGCAACCTGATCTAGTAAGAGGTGTCCCTGCCCATGGCAGGGGGTGGAAATAAGATGGTCTTTAATGTCTCTTTCAACCTAAACTATTCTGTGATTCCAAGGAAAATGCTCCTACCATTTTGTCAAATTCAAAAATATTGCAGCAACCCAGTGGAGTCAATCTTTGCAATGGACACAGAGATTTTCCAAACAGGCAGCAGCAAAT
The DNA here is from genome assembly GCA_017589585.1 of Phylloscopus whistleri. Lineage (NCBI taxonomy): Eukaryota > Metazoa > Chordata > Aves > Passeriformes > Phylloscopidae > Phylloscopus > Phylloscopus whistleri. The sequence goes on from JADMLD010000037.1 coordinate 717,745, forward strand.
GTTGTGGCACCTGCACCTCATACAAAAGGAGGACATGGCCTCAAGTTGTGCCAGGAGAGGTTTAGATGGAATTCTGGGGAAAATTCCTTCATGGAAAGGGTTGTCCAGCCCCACAGGCTGCCCAGGGCAGTGGTGGAGTCCCCTTCCCTGGGGTGATTGGCACTTGGAGACATGGATTAGTGGTGAGCTTGGCAGTGCTGGGGGAATGGTTGGACTTGATGAACTCAGAGATCTTTTTCACCATGAATGATTCTGTGGTTCTTCTGGCTGATGCTCCCAACACTTCCTGCTGGGGTTGGGACCACTCACTTGGGCAAACTGATGGCTTCTGCCTCGAAATTAGCTCAGTTAATCATCTCTGCTCCTACCCTGACAATTCTTTTGTTGCTGCCATCCTTATAATTTTAATTTGGGCATTTCTGGAGCCTAGGACTTCACTGGTGTAACAGAATTTTCAAGGGCTAGTGAGTTTTCACGAGTGGCAGTTTCATTCCCTTTCCTTGTGTCCTGCCTGCTTTTCCAGCTCTCTCAGTATGGTTCAGCTTCCTTTTATTTGTGATAGCCCCTCTGTCTGCAGGGTCACCTTTCAGCCTCAAATAGCAAAATGCTGCTCAGAAAACAAAAATTTCTACCTCCCCAAAAGGGGTGTTCCTTATCACAACAGAAAAATACTGAGAAGAGGCTTAAAAATAGCTTCAGCTGATTTTGACATCAGGAAAAAAAATTACAATTATTTGTCCCTAGCATAAAGTTGTGAGTAAGTCCCTATATTAGGTGCTTTTAAAAAGGACTTTTATTTCACAGCCATGCTAACACATTTTGATGAGCTGATGTTTAGAAATCAAGCAAGCACAAAACTAATTCCAAAGGAACACCATTGTAGATTAGTTTGGCCCAGAAATTAAAGTCTTCCCTATCTGCTTTCAGTCATGATTGTTAATTAATTGGTAGGCAATAAACACAGACACCAGTTTTGCAGGAGCAGAAACATGAGGATATCATGGGCTATCTTTCCTAGTGTTATGTTGTTAAGTCAAATTTTGACGGGGGAAAAAGGGAAAAACCTGCAGAGAAGACGTGGGAGGCGTTTTTGAAGAGGTGCCACAAGCCATCTGCAGCCCAGCTGCTTTTCACACAGCACTGTGCTCTCCTTTGGGGCCTGACCTTGCTGGTTTGCCTCTCTCACAGCTCCAGCCCCGAGGTGGGGTGGATGGGTGAAGCCCTTGGTCGGGCTTGGGGTGCACACCAGGCCTGCAGGACAGCTCAATCCAATTCCTGTCCTTGCTGCCAGCTGCTGCTCATGGCTCTGTGTGTGAGCCATGAGAGTGGTGTTCTCTCTCTCTGTGAATTCAGAGAATTGTAGAATGTTTTGGGTTGGATGGGACCTTCATAATCATCCAGTGCCACCCCCTGCCATGGCAGGAACACCTCCCACTGTCCCAGGCTGCTCCAAGCCCTGTCCAGCCTGGCCTGGGACACTGCCAGGGATGCAGGGGCAGCCACAGCTGCTCTGGGCACCCTGGGCCAGGGCCTGCCCACCCTCCCAGCCAGGAACTCCTTCCCAATGTCTTATCTAAACCTACTTCCTTTCAAGTTTAACATTATTCCTTCTTGTCCCACCAGCTTCTTCCCAGGACAAACCTAAGTGCCCACAATTCATCACTGGAGGGCTTAAGGAGGCAGCCCTGGTGCTGGGTTAGGTGCAGACCAGACCTGCCCATGAGTAAATTTGGGAAGTATGTATGAATCCATAGGACAAATCCTCAAGATAATCTTTAGAAATGTGATAACAGTTTTGGAGGATCAGTGTCTTAATTCCACCCCACTGCAGTCACACTCAGTGCACTAACAAGTGTCTAACCAATTAATAGTGATTATGAACAAGCAGAAAGTGCAATAAGAGCTGCTGGGGCACTGGGGTGGAGTGAGAATAGAGGTGCAAGGACTACACACTGTGCTTTTACCCCGTGAATTCCTGTCTCAGGAAATAAACCCCAGACACTACACGGCACCCTTGCACATCAAGCCCACCATTCCCCAGCTCTCTGGTCCCCCCTCTGCCAAGTCCCATTTCTGCTGCAGGTAAGGCAGACACGTGTCCCCCTCAGGCAGGCAGGACAGGTGAGTGTCAGTCCCACTGGGACAAGCTCAGAGACAACCTCCTGGACATGCAGTCAGCCTCCTCTCCCTTGGCGGGGTGTCAGTTTCTGTCTTGGGTTATGGAACCTAAAATGTGTATTCTATTTCATCTGCTGAAAGCAGTTGGGGAATTGTTCTTCTTTATCTCTTGTAACTCTGGGAGGAGGGGAGCAGGTGCCTTTTGATAATGGGGCAGCTGTTCAAACCAGGTGGGGCAGTGTTTCTTATCTCTTTCATCACCTGTCCTCCCTCCAGGGGGATATCTGCTGCTGATGGGCCATTAAGGCTCACCAAGGACAGGACACATTCCATCATCCTATTGTGAGATGCTCCACCCAGTGGGAGGAGCCAACCATTCCTACCTGGATAAAACCCTTCTCACCAGCCCTGGACCCCTTCTCACCATCTCTGGACCCTTCTCACCATCACTGGACCCTTTTTCTACAGGATCATCTCTGCTCCAACAGAACCACATCTGCCACTCCAGGAAGACTCACTTTTGGACTGCTTCCAACACCCTGACCAATAGGTCAGGTTGTAGCTCTGACTCTGTCAGGGTTCTCCAAAATTGTTGTTTGTTTGGTTGGGTGGTTTTGTTTTGTACTACATTTGTACTGTTAATATTCCTAGTAAAGAACTATTATTCCTATTCCCAAATCTTTGCCTTAAAGCCCTTAATTGCAAAATGATAATTTGGAGGGAGGTGAGGGGTTTACATTCTCTATTCTAAGGGAAACTCCAGCTTTCCCTGGCAGATACCTGTCTTTCCAAACCAAGACAGTTTCCCAAACCTCATTAACTGAAGCAACGCTATAAATGCTTGGCTGAGTTTTAGGAAGGGAGGAGTTGGAGCATCTACTTTGCCTATTTATATTTGCTGCTGCCAAAGGAGCTGAAAGGCCATTAGCAACCCTGCTGGTCTTTCAGCACTGGAACTAAACACCTTTAGCCCCAGAGGGCTTCACAGCAGCAGGAAAAAAAAAAACAAAACCAAACCCTCACGCTCGTAAGGTCTCCAGCCCTTTATTACTTTTTTCCATCATGATTACCTTGGCTCCAGAAAGTTTTAATACCGTTCAAAATTCAATCCAGTTTTATTGACATCTCCAGTTTTGCCAAACAGTTAAACTGAAGCAGACGGCATGAATTTCAGTCAATCAATATTCATTTAAAACTGGACACCCATATGTAAGCATACTCTCTCCTTGGCAATGAGCTGGGAGGCTAAACAATCAATCCACACTTGTATTTAAACCCGGCGACTGCATTTTCAAAAACCCTCACATAAGGCAAAATTGAATGGTTGAATAAGGCAACATGTGATTTCTGTTATGTTATTATTAATAATTAATAATTCACTTAATAACACAGCGGGAGCCTAATCCAAAACCCACTGATGTCAATGGATTTCTTTCCTGTGTACTCAGTAGCACGAAGCAGACACAAAAGCTCAGGTTTTTAGCAGCATTTAAGCACCTACACCCTGTGCTGGGCTCAGACACCTTCTGCCTCATGGCCTCTGGGCTCAGAACAAGGCAGTGGGGTGGTGGTGAGATGGTGCAGTGAATAATGGGGTGTGGTGGATGTGTGGTGAGCAACAGAGAGCAGACCAAGAGCTGTCCAGGTACATCTGGCAGGGCTGTATATAAATGTTACAGCACTGGTTGATTATGCCCACCTCTTCTGTTAGGGGTATACACCACGTAAGAATGACATTTATTCTGTTGTGCTTCAATACAACAAGCAGGTTGCACCCATTATTGACAGGATGAGAGAGCTGAGGCTGTTCAGCTGCACCAGAGAAGCTCCAGGGAGAGCTCAGAGCCCCTGCCAGGGCCTCCAGGGGCTCCAGGAGAGCTGCACAGGGACTGGGGACAAGGCCTGCAGGGACAGCACCCAGGGAATGGCTTCCCAGTGCCAGAGGGCAGGGACAGATGGGATCTTGGGCAGGAATTGCTGGCTGGGAGGGTGGGCAGGCCCTGGCCCAGGGTGCCCAGAGCAGCTGTGGCTGCCCCTGGATCCCTGGCAGTGTCCAAGGATGGGGCTTGGAGCAACCTGGGATAGTGGAAGGTGTCCTTGCCCATGGCAGGGGGTTGGAACAAGAGGGTCTTGAAGGTCCCTTGCAGCCCAAACCATTTTGTGATCCTTTGATTAACAGCTGTCATACATTATCTGCATCCCTGTCCCAGGCTCTGGCTGTGTGCAGAGTCTGACGTGTAAAAGATAAGAAGATCCAGGAAACAGCAAGCTGTTAAGTCGACTTAAAACTTTCCCTGGCCCTTTCCTGGCTGCCATCAACATCTTTAAGGCAGCTTCTGAGAAGTGCTGTGGCAGCCAGACACCCAGGCCTTGGACATCTGGACCTTAAAGCAAATATTACAGTTGTTATTATTACCGTTTTGCCTCCCTAATTAACCAGTTGGGCACTTGCCAGCTCTTTCTCTCTGCACTGCAAGGATTGTTTCCACTGGGTTTCGGCAGACAGTCTTACTTTAAGATCCCTATTGATCAGCTGCCATTCTCACATGGTTAAAGCACTCCTCTTGGGGAACTCTCCAGTGTTTTAAGTGCACACAGTTACTCTCATGACTGGCTTGTAAACAGGTTTTAATGGGGCTATTAGTGTAAAAGGACAGGAAACTTTCAAAAACAGCCTTTTAAATATTCATGAAGATGTTTAATCTGGTGCTTAATCACCACTGTTTGCATATCAGAAAGGCGAGGGGGGGCAGCAGTGCCTCCCTGTTAACTTCAACAGGACATTAATAAATGCTCTTAGACCCACGATTAATGCCCAAATGGCAGCCAAACTCTTAAAAAAAAGCTCTCCCCACCTTCTGCAGAAGAGCTTCCCAAAGCTGTCCTCCAAGGAGAGTGTTAGCTCCCAGGAGAGGGGGTTCAGGGCCAGGCTCTGCTCTTGGCCACGCTGAGCATGTCATGACCTGCACCTTCTGCACTGGCCGTGTCCCATTGGGCCACAGGGGCATCAGGGTGGACTTTCCTGCCTGAGGGGAGGGTTGAGAGCCCCACGGTACCTTCCAAAAGCAGGGGAGCTCAGGTGGGATGTGCTGTGTCCTGTGTCTGTCCCTCACTGGGGCTGGATGTGCCCTCCAGGAGATGCCAGCATCTCCCCACTCCCAGCAGCGGGTTCATTCACTCCTGTTTTCCTTCTAGCAAAGCTCTGGCTCAGACTTTCAGCTGCTTTATGCTGGCTGAATTGGTGCAAGGGCATGAAAGACCCCCTGTTTGACTGGTTTAAGCAGTGATTTTATCCTGGTGTCCCATTCTCTGTAACCCCTACTGACCTTTCCTGGACATTCATGTGGTCATACCTGTTCACTCTCTGCTCTGAACTTCCCCAGGAGCCTCATGATTTGGGTGAAGGCAGAGTGAGCTAAACACAGAATTCCAGCTTCTGTGCTGCTCTGGGTGTGGATTTTAGCCCCTTCTTCGGTAATTTTTTTGCAATACATGTTTTATCTGCATTTAAAAAGTAAAGGCGGAAAGGATAGTGTTTCCCCCCAGTGGGAGAGGCTTCATGCAATTTTAAAAACGTGCATTATTTAATCCAGCAGGCATTAAGATGCCTTGAGCTGTTAACACCTGTTGTGGAAATCCATAACACACAGGCTTAAAAAAAAAACCCAACAACCCTGAGAGACCCATAAAGGTTCCTGCAGAGCTGTCGTCGCCTCTCGTGTCAATGAGTACTTAAGGGCCCCGAAATCTGTGGCTGAACTCACTTACTGAGCACGTGCTTTCTCTTCAGCTCAAAAAAAAAAAAATAAAAAATTCTTCAGGATAATTTCATTGAAGAAAAAAAAAAAATGAATATGAAACACCAGTGAGCTGCATTTCTTACACAAAACCTCTCATGCATTTTTCATACATTTCCCCACCCAGGCGCCTAAATGCACCAGCTCGCAGTCTGTGTTACTGCCTTGTAAAACTCCACGTAAAACTTCAGCCAACACGTTTTTTTTTTAGTGCTTTGGCACGCTGTCATTTAAGGTATGTCAATCCCAGGTAGCCTGACCTCAGCTGGGGATGTCACCACTGTTTTCCACAGAAGAAGATCAAAATATATATATATATATATTCCCAATAAGAAATGCCAGGGTAAAGCCAAACTCCCTGGGGAAAGTGTGGAAGAAACTCTTAATGTGATTTCACATTTAGCAACACCTGTGCTCACTTCATTTCAGCAGAAACCAGTTGTGCTGTGAAGTCCTGGCTGTGCTGGAGCCAGGGGAAGTTTTCCCATTTAAACAACAGGACCCCTCATATGGGAACTCTCTAATAGGACCACCTAAAATTTGGGTAGCTGCCTTCAACAAGGAGCTGAGTGTCTGGTGCCATTTGAGCCCCTCCAGGGTGTGCTTCTCAGCCTGTCACATACCTTGCTGACCCATGTCAGACTGTTGATCCCGTGGAGATGCTTCTCCCATCCTGGGGTGTCTGGGAAGTCCTGGGTGACAGGAAAAAAGGAAAAATAGTAACCATCGTTAAAACGGGGAGAAAGTAGCTCCCTGGGAATTACCACCCTGCCAACCTGACCTCTGTGCCTGGGAAGATCATGGAACAGAAGCTGTGCTAAGGGATATGGAGGACAGGGAGGCAATTTGAGACAGCAGGGCTGCACCAAGGAAAAATCCTGTCTGACTCAATACAGTGGCTTTCTTTGATGATGAAGTAACTACATCAGTGGATCAGGGAAGAGCTACAGATGTCATTTACCTGGACCTCTGTAAAGCCTTTGACATGGCTTTACATCCTTCCCTCCAAACTGGAGAGTGATGGATTCCATGGGTGAGCTACTAGATGGATTAGGAATTGGTAGGATGGTCCCATCCAGAGGACTGTGGTCCATGGCTCAGGGTCTCAGTGGACATCAGGGACAGGTGGTGTCCCTCAGGGGTCCATATGGGCACCAGTGTTATTGAAAATCTTCACTGATGACACAGACGGAGGGATCAAGGGCACCCTCAGTGAATGTGCAGATGGCACCAAGCTGAGAGGTGCAGCTGACACACCTGGAGGATGGGATGGCATCTAGAGGGACCTGGACAGGCTGGAGAAGCAGCCCATGGGAATCTCATGAGGTTTAACAAGGCCAATTCCTGGAGCTGCACCCGGGTCAGGGCAACCCCCAGGATCAACCCAGGCTGGGGATGAGCAGAGGGAGCAGCCCTGGGAGAAGGAGCTGGGGGTGCTGTGGGTGAGAGCTGGACCTGCCCCAGCCTGAACCCCCCGTGCCCTGGGCTGATCCCCCAGCGTGGGCAGCAGGGGAGGGGGGATTCTGCCCCTCTGCCCCTGTGCTCAGCTGAGACCCCACCTGCAGAGCTGCCCCAGCCCTGGCTCCAGCAGCACAAGGACCTGGAGCTGCTGCAGCCAGGCCAGAGGAGGCCACGGAGATGCTCTGAGGGGTGGAGAACCTCTTCTATGAGAAAAGGCTGAAAGAACTGGGATTGTTCATCCTGGAGAAGAGAAGCTTTGGGGTCATCTAATTTCAGCCTTCCAGCACCTGAAGGGAACTTACAGGAAAGGTGGGACAGGACTGTTTACAAGAGCCTGGAGTGACAGGACAGTGGTGAATGGCTTCAAGCTGAAAGAGAGTAGACTTAGATCACATATTAGGAAAAAAATTTCCCCTGTGAGGGTGGTGAGGTCCTGGCACAGGTTTCCTAGAGCAGCTGTGGCTGCTTCATCCCTGGAAGTGTCCAAGGCCAGGTTGGATGGGGCTTGGAAAAACCTGGGATAGTGGAAAGTCTCCCTGCCCATGGCAGGGGGTTCAACAAGACGACCTTTAAAAATCCCCTTTTCAGCCAAACCATTCCATGATTCTGTGGGTTTATGGTCCTATGTTTCTATGATTCTATGATTCCACGATTCTGTGATCCTTTCTAGGTGTGCTTGGGGCTGGAGGCACACAGGCGTCTGCTGTCCCAGCTCTCAGCAGAGCCTGGAGATTGAGCTGGGTCAAGCAACTGATCTGTGAGATAAAACATAAATATCTATTGTCCTGTGAGGTGTCCAGGGCTATCTGGAGTATCACATATGAGAAGGTTACTGAGGGGACAGTATCCTTCTGGGGCAAGAGCTAAGGCCAGCTGGGGTGACCAGGGTCCCCTCAGAGGTGGCTGGATTTGATGGTGTGATCCATGGGGATGTTCTGTGCAGGGCCAGGGGCTCGTGGGTCCCTCCCAGTGCTGGACATTCCATGATCCTATGATTCTGTGGCCTGTTTTAAGGCAGCTGGATTGTGTCCTGTGTGTTTGCACCAAAATCCCCCAGCCCCCGTGGCTTTTTTCTTCTTTTCTGTTGGAGTCGGGATTAAATGCTCGAGAGATGTTTCATGTTCGGACTCAGATGTTTATTAATTCTTATCTATGTTACAGACTGTGAGTTCTAGCTAACAAAGTAGAAAATGGCTCTGTCTCTATCTTTCTACAAGGCCTTTTAAAGACAAACTGTCCAATTGTGAAATGACACCTAGGTTATTTTTACTTTTAACCCAATAACCAGACACCCGTGGCCCACAATGCGGATTTTTCTACCCAATTACAAGATACCACCCAGACCCATGGAGAAGAAGGTGAAAAAGAAGGACTCAGCCTACACCCTAAAACCTCCAAATTGTTTTATATATATAACTATATTCTAAAACCTTAAACTCTAAGTTTTCCACCCTGTGATATCACACACTTTTATTCAAACTACACGCCCATAATCCCAGAGCTATCTCTCAATTTTGGAAGCCTCTTCCAAGGCCTCAGGTCAAATGCAGTGTTTTCTTCAGGGTCAGTGCCTGTCAGCACAGAAAGCCCAAAATTCTCAGTTCCCAGGGTTCCAACAACCCCCCATTGCCAATTCTGCATGGCCTCAGCTACAGGAGACAGGTCCCACCTTGCTGCGGGGTAAGACAAATCCTACAGCTGCAAGGAGGGGTTTTATCACAGGGATAATTAGAAACTTTCCTACCTGCCTCTATTAACTAAATAATTTTATAATTAGTTTGTAGTGCTCCAGCCATTTCAGCAGCAGGCATAGAAGTCTCTGAGGAAGGCTGGGAATACCAAGATTGTTTATTCATGGAAATTTTTCGCCATGGCTGTCTCCTGTGGCGGGCTCCTTCGGGATAAGTGAGGATCTCAGCAATTTTATGAAACTTACTTAACACTCTCTGGATGTTCAGATGAGAAGGCAGGAGGACAGGTGACATCACCCTGAAGAAAGTCAAAGGCAAAGCTGTCACAGCTCTGGGGAAAACCTGGGGAACTCATTCTGGTTGTGGTTATACGCCAGGCAAATGATCCAGGGACACTTCTCCAGTTAAAGTTTCCCTCTCCTTCTCCATTGGATTTTTTTACATCAGAACACAAATCAGATGTTTTTCAATATTATTCTTGATTTCTAGAGGTCTCTGTCTTAACAAGGCACAGATTAAGTCCCACTTAGCTTTTCCTTGAGTTTTACAGCTTGGCACTGAGGTGGTGATGCCTTTCTTGAAAGGACCTCATGGAATTTACAGAATAAGGCTTTTGGTTTGACAACACAATTATACAGGACCTTACCTTCAAGTAAAGCTACTCAAATTTATCCAGGCTGGAAGATTCTGAGGCTGGAAACATAGCTGTTAATTCTGGTTTTTTAACCATATGTAACGCTTTTTTTAAAATAACATTGCTTGTAGAAGATAATTATAATTTGTCTTAAAATTCTTCTCTCTCCCAGACTTTGATAAATTTCAATGAAGTGCTTTGGGAAGTATTTCAGTAATAAATGTAAAAAAAATGAAAGAACTTAATCTATTTTGAAAAGCTGGGGAATTAAAGAAAGGTGAAATTTTGATATTAAAAAAAAAAAACAACTGATACTTTCCCCCAAAAATGTAAAGAAAAAAACAGGAACACATGGAGTAATCCTACTCAGACTGAGTGGTGACTCCTTATGATTATTTCTGAGATCTATCCTGAAACTACACACTGCAAAAGAGAATTTTCAAAATGAGAACAACAAGAAGAGAATTTTCAAAGTTGTTTACCTAGCATAGAACCATAGATTGGCTTGAATTAGAAGGGACCTTAAAGGTCACTTCATTCCAGCCCCCTGCCATGGGCAGAGACACCTTCCTCCACTATCCCAGGTTGCTCCAAGCCCTGGGATAGCCAACCTGGGCTTGGCTATCACCCCTCAGGGATTTTCTTTACAGTTGGGTGCTTTGGACAAAAATAATTTCTTTGTCCTCTGTGGCCATTTCTGGCAGATAATTGTGAGGTTGAGATTAAATCTTTCTTGGTCAGCCTTTTCTCCTCCATCCCACATGCTTTGGGGTAAACCCATGACTCACTGCCCTAGCTCTTCCTCATTAAATGAGACCAGCAGCTCATCATGAGGTCTGCACAAGAAATGACAACCCTAGGTAATTTTTGTGAGGAAAAAAAAAAAAATATGTATAATTCAGATGAAAGGACAATCTCATGGCCATCCTTGCACCCACAGTGGCAAAGGGCACCAGTGGAGAGAACGAACCCAAGAAGAGAACACTTCTGGGGCCATCCCCAAATCAATGTTTATTTTTTAACCCTCACACCCAAGCCTGGAAGATCCTATTCTTTCTGCAGGAGTCCTGTATTAGTGCTCCAGCTGAGGAGCATGCATTAGCAACTCTTAGTCTCTTGTACTGAGCATTATTGTCTCATCTTTGGAGTCAGATTAATGGAGATTAGTGGTACCACTTAAGAGTTTAAACATCATTCTGACCCAAATTGGTTGTGCAAGCCCAATGTATAACGCTGCACACGCAGGGCTCTTACTGCCCAGAAAGTGATTTCATTAATTGTTTCAGGGAAGAAAGCTTGTGTTACTTTCTGCCCTAATCCTGAGGTACTGCCCCCCCACGCTTTCCACATCCACTGTCAAACACATCTGGCTATCCATCTACGCAAGGATCCATTTAATAATCAAAGATCATTTTGTTATAGCTGCACTTGGCCCGTCTGCCTGACTTCCCCGAGCGATTTCATCCCTGCCTCTGATCTGCTGGATGTCTGCTCCAGTTTCCACAAGGAGTGACACAGGACTTGAGGAAAGCCGACAAAAAATAAACAGGGCCAGCACTGCAGAAACTGCTGCACTGTACTAAAACAAATGGTTTTAATTATTTAAAATTAGATGCCTTGGCAGAAGCCACGCAGAAACTAAAAACAGAGGAAGCGAAAATATTCTTGTTTAAGACTACAGAAATGGAATTGATCCTAATAAGTCATGTTTATTTTTGTGAAATAATTAAAGAAAACCTCTTGCATTTCTCTGGCTGTGTGACCAAAACCAATTTGGAAACACACTGAACTTTTCAAGAAATCATTCACTTACTTGGATTTGGTCCTGGTCTCATTAAAAAAAAAAATAAAAAAAAATAGAAAGGAATAAAAGAGAAGCACTTTCCCAGTGTTGCTTTTAGCATTTCCCATGGGACTGTCTACTGATGTCAGCTGTTTTTTGGATGGAGTGTTAAGAACAAACTCTCATTTCCCTGTTCATGGGCTTGGCAGCCCTTGGCTGGCTCACAGTCTTTGTTCTACCTCAGGGGTCTGCACAAACACACGAGACCTAAGGTCCAATTCATGCCCGTGTCTCAATGAAGTGGCTGTCCGGACGTGTGTGACCAGATTCTCCATCCAGCCAAGGGAGGGACAGAGGTGTCTTTGCAGGAGATTGAGAACCCGAGGCAGGCAGGCATTTTCTGCCTCGGTTGGCTTTCAAGAGCACCTCCACTTGGCAGAGGAGGAATTTATGTGGTTATTTTGGGAAGCCTCCCCCTTCCCTAAATAATGAAGACGGAGGCATCTGAGTTAGGCAGGCTAAATCACTCTCTACAACTTCCTGAGGGGTGGTTGTAGTCAGCTGGGGGTTGGTCTCTTTCTCCAGGCAACAACTGACAGAACAAGAGGACACAGTCTTAAGTTGCGTCAAGGGAAGTACAGGTTGGATATCAGGAAAAAGTTTTTCACAGAAAGAGTGATAAAGTATTGGAATGGCCTGCCTGGGGAGGTGGTGGAGTCACCATCCCTGGATGTGTTTAAGAAAAGACTGGATGTGGCACTTGGTGCCATGGTCTAGTTGAGGTGTTAGAGTATGGGTTGGACTCGATGATCTTGAAGGTCTCTTCCAACCTGGAAATTCTGTGATTCTGTGATTCTGTGAAGTCACGGCAGCCATGCCTCTGCTGGCTCTGCTGAGGAGCGGCGAGTGTCAGGGTGCCCTGCTTTACTGTCTCCTCCCGGTGACTGGCCAGGTGTGTGCTCCACTCCAAATTAACCCAGGCCCAGGAGACAAATTCCCACCTATAGGAAACGGGCTGCAATGGGGTTTGATGAGAGATATCCAGAGACCAGGATGCTCTCAGGACACGTGGTTTATTGGTCGTGGGGAAAGGCAACCTGACCAGCACCGGCTGAAGCATGGTCTGGAGGAAGCAAAGGGAAGGGAAGGGAGCAGCAGAAGGGAAGGTCCAAGAGCCTAAGAGAGCAAATTTCCTGTTACATTCCATTTTATCCCTTTCTATACTGAATATTCTGGTTAGCACCAACCAACCAGTACAGGATACAAAACCTACAGAATTTACATACAGCCTATGAGAACTACTACATTACCATACTACTCTACATACTAAAAACCTGAAAAACCACTTTTTTCCTGCTAGATGGCAGGGCCCAACCCCCTTTTGCATCCCTTTTGTCTGGGGAGGAGTATTGCTCAATTACCAGGACCCTGGTCTTCAGCTAACTTAATCACCATCTTCCTGCTTAGCATTCTATAGCTCAAATCTTGCTTTTAACTCTATCTCTCCTGCAGGATTTACACTCTTAGAATCTTTCACCAGTAAATCATCTCTGCAGGGCCTTCCTGCTTCATCCTCCCCAACAGCCACCTCCCTCAGGAACTGCTCAGGCAGCACTTCCAATGACTTACTCTCCTGTCACATCCTGGAGACTCTGCTCCTCCCAGACAAGGAGCAAGGAGGGAGCTGCCTATTACCCACCACCTCTTCCTCCAGCACCCAGGCTGCTCCCTTGGGGTTTCTCATCAGAAGACTGACCCACCCTGACCCTGTTTAGCTGTCGAGATCTGACAAGATCACAGCCCGGGGTGGTATGGCTGAATTTACAAGTGCTTAACAAATTGCCTGTTCACTCAATTACATTTTATTTAATCATCTGTAATCATATAAATTATGCCTGATGGTAGTAAATGTTCGTGTCAGTTCCTAATTACAGATTGATTAATTGGCTGTGGTGATTTGTATTACTTATATAAGAATATATGAAGATGATGATAAATTATTATTAGTATGCAACATTTCATGTGAAACATAGGGGAAAGTTTCCTTTCTTTGACACTTACATTCAGTGCATCAAAAATGTTTTGCATTATCCCATGCCCCAAAAAGGGACACTTTCACTACAGAAAAAAAAAAAACCCAACCAGAAAACCGACAAAAAAAAAACGCCAACCAAAACCAAAGAAATGAGAAATATGGTGTGTGCTGCTTGATGCCTCAGATGACGCTTCAAGCAACTGAAAACTCTTGAGGATTCCATTCACCTTGCCTGTTGCTTTCTACTCACTTCACTATTGATCTGGACTGCACATCAAGTCAGGTTTTAGCATGAAATTCATGAAAGTGAGGAAAAAATTGTGCTGATGTCATCTGGTGACAAGCCCTCTTGCTGTGGGGTTTAGCTTGGCCACACTGCTGCCTTGACAATTGCTCTGAGTTTGCAGGGCAGATGGTTTAAGCCCAGGTTTGTTATTAAGGAGGAATACTGTGTGCTGAAGAAGTCAACTTTCCCAGAAGAATATTCAACCAGACCAGGATGCTCCAAGCCCTGTCCAGCCTGGCCTTGGACACTGCCAGGGATCCAGGGGCAGCCACAGCTGCTCTGGGCACCCTGGGCCAGGGCCTGCCCACCCTCCCAGCCAGCAATTCCTGCCCAAGATCCCATCTGTCCCTGCCCTCTGGCACTGGGAAGCCATTCCCTGGGTGCTGGCCCTGCAGGCCTTGTCCCCAGTCCCTGTGCAGCTCTCCTGGAGCCCCTGGAGGCCCTGGCAGGGGCTCTGAGCTCTCCCTGGAGCCTTCTCTGGTGCAGCTGAACAGTCCCAGGTGTGCCAGGCTGGCTCCAGAGCAGAGGGGCTCCAGCCCTGGCAGCATCTCCGTGGCCTCCTCTGGACCCACTTCAATGTGTCCAGGACTTTACATGACAAAATCAGTCATGAATGCTGTCAGCACTCATTCCCAGAAAAAACAAAACAAAACAAAACAAAACCAAAACCAAAACCAAAACCAAAACCAAAACCAAAACCAAAACCAAAACCAAACAAAAAAACACCCAGGAATTTTTAATTTGTCAGCCAGCAGTACTATTTTGTTTCTGTCAATCCGTTTCTCAAGGTCACCTGTCTCCTCCCACACAGCATGGCAGCCACCCCCAAACGGGTGGGATTTTGTGTTTCCAGAAAACATATTTAGGAAATGTCCACCTTTTGTGCCAAGGTCACTCACAGACATCTTAAATGTGACTACTGAAAAAAACAATCCTCAAGGAGCCCCACTAACAAACCATCCCCAGCACTACTCCTGTCCCTAGAGTCTCTTATTTCCCCTACAGGTAAACACCTCACCATTTTCTTTCTAAGCCCCCATTTCTCCAGCTCCACTAATCCAGCTAATCCCTCTCTGAAGCAAGGATAAGTGACACCTTTTTCATTTCCTTATCTAAATGCTAGGTCTCTTATCAAAGGAATATGCTAAACACAAGTGACACTTTCTGTCTTTGGAAAACCCCAGTTATATTTAAGATCACAGCTCTATATCTGAAGCCATTCTTCCCTCCAAATTTTCTTGCAGTTTTGTCACCTTATTGAGGTTAAAGCTCTTAATAAACTGAAAAAAAATTTCAAGGTTTAATTTATTTTCTACCTCTTTGTGTCTGGGATGGAGATTGTCCAGTGCCTTCATCTAGACTGCATTGAGCTCTCCATCATTTTCTTACATCTCAAAAGTGGCAATTTTCATTTTTTTTTCTGACTTCCTCCTCAGTGTCCAGCCTGCCTGTGCTGCCCTGCCCAGATGCACCTCCCTCCCTCCACACTGAACCACGGTGTATGGTTGGATGCTGAGGAGCAAAACCAGAGTGTGTCTGACAGTCATCCTACAGGAAGCTTATCTTTAAAAATGTTTCCACTCCTCTACATCTTCCAGAACCCCTGGGACACTGGCTTGCAATGTTTTTTTTTTTCCTGGTTTGCCAAATGAGGTGTCTACCCTTGGACCCACAGGGTGGGTGACCACATTATGGCCATTAACCCATTCTAGGAACCCTTCTCTGAGCTGTGACAATTTGTGAGACATCAGCTCTTGGGAGTGACATCCAGGTAACTCTCCTTTCACAGTCTGCTTCTGTGTTGAGACTCTGGACTGCCCACAAAGGATAGGACTTGGAGCCCATCTCAAAACCCTGATTCCTGAGAGCCAAATAACTCCATCAGCTTCTAGTTCTAAGGAGAAAACGCAGCAATTTTGGTTAATACTGGCAGGTATGACCAAAAAACCCTGTTTCTTAGACACAAATTTTGTCCTTCACCCACCCTGGATCAAACAGGGTGGGTAGCATAAACCAGTTATGCAGAGAGTAAGGCTTTTAGGTGGGTATGTCTGTTTGTCTTCCAGTCTGTCTGTCTGTCAGTGCTGTCAGGCATGGGAGATGTCTCAGTATCCCTCTGTTTTGACAGGAGTGGGCCTCTCTGCAAACATGAGTGCTCCTGCAGCATGGGCTTTCTTCCTCCCAAGAGCCTGAGAGAGGCTGGGAAGTGTAGGGAGATATTTTAGCAGGTGTTGCTATTATGATTTCTCTCCCAAAATCAGGAATTCTCTCACGGTGGTGTGTTTTTTTGGTTGTTTTTGTTGTTGTTGTTGTTTGTTTGTTTGTTTGTTTTGGGTGGGTTTTTTGTTTGTTTGTTTGTTTGTTTTTTGTTTTTTGTGTTTGTGTTTGTTTTTTGCTTTTGTGTTTGTATTTGTGTTTGGTTTTGTTTGGTTTTGGGTTTGGTTTTGGTTTTAGTTGTTTTTGTGTTTGTGTTTGTTTTTTGGTTTTGTGTTTTGTTTGGTTTTGGTTTTGGTTTTGGTTTTGTTTGTTTGTTTTTTGTTTGTTCGTTTGTTTTTGGGTTGGGGTTTGATTTTTTGTGGGTTTTTTTGTTTGTTTTGGTTTTTTTTGGTGGGTTTTTTGGGTTTTTTGTTTGTTTGTTTTTTGTTGTTGTTTTGTTTTGTTTTGTTTTGGGTTTTGTTTTTTGTGGTTTGTTTGGTTTGTTTGCGGTTTTTTTGTTGTTTTTTTTTTTTATTTTCTTCTCTTTCCCTGCCCTGACACTGTGTTTCTTTCTCAGATGCTGTCATAGCCCCTCTGCAGAAACTGTCCTGGTGGCTGCCTGGCTCTCACTGCAAGAGAAACACTCTGCTGCCCACGAGTATGTGAGCTTGGATAAATTACTTACCCATCACTGGCTTGGCTTCCCCATCAGAAAAATCGGTACAAAACGATTGCAGAGTGAGGTCTATTTAGCTAATGCTGATAAAGAGCCAAGGGATTGGGCAGGGAGCACACAGCAGAAACATCTACCATGCTGCTGCTAACGTGGTCACTTACATTCCTGTGTGTGTAAATAAATCTTGAAGGGGAAAAGCCTCTGGGATGACCAGGAAACACACAAATGCTGGAAATGTCTCATCCATTTATGGTGAACTGGGTTTCTAAGCTGGAGAGGAGTGAGTGGAGTTGTTTTGTTTTCATTGTTTAGGGACTTCAGGTTTTGTATTCAGGCTTGGCTGTGCACCCTTTGGGACAGAGAGAATCTTTTTGCTCTGTGCTCCTGCCCTCCAGGCCATTGCAAACTTGCTAGAAGAAGGGGTGGCAGGGAGGGACTGGGAGATTCATCCACCTATCCATTCACCTCCCCATCCCCTCACCTCTTGGCTGATCTGTCCACTACCATGCAACAAACTGATCCAAAAAACCCAAAACTATATTACTCACTCCTCTTTGAGTCTCCTCAGCTTGTGAGCTGACAGTAGACTTGCCATAATTAGTTCATTTTTACAAGTTTAGCAGGATCCCACCCTTCTTTTTTTGACAGCCCTCTAATGCTTTCCATGAACAGGGCGCAGCTCGATAGACATTTCCACAACCAGATGTTTAAATCATGGTAATTGTTTTTACAAAACTGGTCTATGTGGCCAAACAAGCAGAACTACGCTGGTGCTTTTTAAAAATGCAGTGCTGGTGCTTTTTAAAAATGCTTTCTAAAAATCTGTAGTTGATGCGTTAGTATCAGTTAATTCTCATAAAATGTCATTAACGGTGTGTACAGTGAAGTGCAAGAGTGGACAGGCTGGGTCAGAGAGAGAGGGTATCTGCATGATCTGATGTGCAATGCTCAGGGTCAGAGTATTGCCAAATCAGTCTTTTCAATTATTTGCATCCTTTCAAAAGACTGTGGTGGGCTTGGGGCTGTGCAAGGACTTTCTGCCATCCTTGCAGGGTTTTTCCTTTTCCTCAGGAATGGCATTCATTTAGATAAAAATGGTCCAGTGAAGTCCTGTCCTGTTTCCTGTGGCTGGCAAAGATTCAGGGAGGGGAGTGGGTGGTGCTGCTGCAGTCATTCGAGGCTGGGGAACCCTGTGCTCCCTGACAAGGTAAGGGCTGCACACAAATCCCGTGAGCCCATCCTGCACCAGCCCCTGGCAAGGAGATCCCACCCTCAGGTATAAAACCTTGAGGCTGGGAAGAAGGATTAAGGCTGCCAATTTCCTAGCAGGTTATATCCTTGTTATCATCATCATCATCACCATCAAACAGCAATGAAGAAGTTTAAATGCTTCTCTCTCCCTACCTCCAAACCTCAGCGAGAGGAACCCAACTTAATTTTTTAATTCTTTTTTTTTTTTATCATTTTGCTGATGGCAACAGCAGCAGGCATGCTATATATCAGCCATGATGTGTGGCCTCACGAGCTGACTGTTGACAACTTATGGCTCTTCTGTCTGGGCTTGCCTACTTGGCTGTTTAATTACGTGCGGTGCCTGTTTTCCCGTGCGACGCTCCGCCCGTGCCGGCGGCTGGAATTCATGGATGGTGCTGTGTTCACACCAACCAGCCAACTGATGTTTCAAGCACATTAGCATGACCAGGATGCAAAAAAAAAAAATTAAAACAAACAAACAAACAAACAAACAAACAAATAAAAAACCCCCCAAAAATAGTAGGAACCTAAAATGTGGATTCTATTTCATCTGCTGAAAGCAGCTGGGAGATGTTTTTCTTTATCTCCTGTGACTCTGGGAGGAGGAGGGCGGGTGCCTTCTGATAATGGGCCAGCTGTTCAAACCAGGTGGGGCAGTGTTTGTTATCTCTTTCACCACCCATCCTCCCTCCAGGGGAATATTTTCTGCTAATGGACCATTAAGACACCCCTAAAAGCACACATCCCCAAACTTACCCTCCCCAAGGTAGTACATCCACATTCCATCAATCCATTGTGAGATGCTCCACCCAGTGGGGGGAGCCAACCATTCCTACCTGGATAAAAAACTGAGACACAGGAACAGAAGGTATCTGGCTTCACCTGATTACCGGAGGAAGATCAGACCTTTCTCACCATCACTGGACCCTTCTCACCATCACTGGACGCTTTTTCTGCAGGATCATCTCTGCTCCAACAGAACCACATCTGCCACTCCAGGAGGACTCACCTTTACACTGCTTCCAACACCCTGACCAACAGGGTGTCAGGTTGTAGCTCTGACTCTGTTAGGGTTCTCCAAAATCATTGTTTGTTTGCTTGTTTGGTTGGTTGGTTTTGTTTTCTACTACATTTGTATTGTTAATATTCCTAGTAAAGAACTGTTGTTCCTATTCCCAAATCTTTGCCTGAAAGCCCTTAATTGCAAAATTATAATTTGGTGGTGGTGAGGGGTTTACATTTTCTATTCTAAGGAAAACTCCAGCTTTCCCTGGTGGATACCTGTCTTTCCAAACCAAGACACTGTTGCAGCCCTTCGGTTCGTCTTAGCGTGAGCTAAGTCAGCCAGAACATTTCTTAGAATATTTCTAATTTCTTAGGATAAAGTGGTAGAATTCTGTGATTCTAAGAAAATGCTTCCCTTCATAGTTTCAATATCTCCTTGCATCCCTTTTCTTTTTTTTTTTTTAATGTTAATGGAATTTAAATTATTGACCATAGCAATTTAACTTTTGATGAAAATAGCAATTAATAGAGAGGACATTAGAGAGAAGAATCCTGAGACTTTATGAGTATGGATTACTGTAAGGCTACATAATAAAATGATTACAGCATGCATAAAAGGTCATTACTGCTGTAATAATGCTGTCCCAAAGTACCTTTTTTGTTCTGCTGGGCTGAAACTTGTTACCAAACCTAAATGAAAAGCAAGAAGTTAAGTCTCAGACCTCTTTACTGCAAAATTTAAAAATTAAATCTGATAACCATTTTTTATTAATGTTGTTCAGGAGTCTATTCTCCCATCCCCTTATCTCCTGAGATAAGAAAATTTAAGCGTGGAAAGGGGCAGAATTTTTGAAGGGGGGCACCTGGAATTTGTAATAGAAATGCCATTGATATTTTTAATAAATTCCATGTAACCATAACTAGAGGTCCTTATTGAGATCCATGTCTTCTACTATCTAACATAAGAAAAAAAACCTGACCCAGAAGACATATTCCATGTCTCTGTTCTCTTTAATCTACAGATGGTGCTTGTGAAATAATACTATCTGAGTGGACATCTGGTCTGAAGAACTGAATAAAGTGCTGTCCTGGGTTTACTCAAATGAGCATATTTGCTTTTTTGGCATTATTTGAACAAAAATAAAATTTCTGGTTTGGCTTTGGATCTTTGCACAGTCTTCTAGGGGAAGAAAGGGAAGCAGTCAAAATGAAAACCGAAATAGTTCAAAGTCTGCTAATGGCACTTGAAAAATGAAAGTTGGTGTTTTAATCTTGAAATTTTGGGCTGATTCTTCTTGTGTCTGAAGCACCTCGAATGCACCATGAGTGTGACAATAGCCCTGGTTGCCTTCCAGTGGGGCTGTTTTGCTATTATCTGTCTGCTCCTCCTAGGACAAAAATCTCTTCCATCCCACTTCCATTTAATATTTGTCTTCCCACTTTTCTCTCTCATGTCCTCCCTTGTGTCCCTCCAGCTCAAACCTGTCAATGGCTGAAGGCAATGTCCTTTTATCAACCATCTTCATGGTGGCACTTCTGGGAAGGCCAAAAGTTGAGTCTCCACTTTGGGACATCCCTATATCCGCTTCAGTGGATTTAGAAACACAATTCCTATTAACCTATAAGAGGATTTAGGCCCTCAAATCACTTTACCTTGAAAGAATTTAAGAGAACTTCCCCTGAACATTGGAAATCTTGAGCAATTCGGCATTTTGGAAGGGACAGATGTGCTATGGGATTGTTTTATGGAAAAGGAATGAGGTGTAAATCCCAGCAGCCTCTTTTACCTTCAGGGGCTTGGTTCAGGCCTTGAAATTCCAAACAAAGAGATGCCCAAAGACCATCAGAAAAAAAAAATAATCCCACCTTGTATTCTCATCCACGTAGCTACAGATGCTTATTTCCCATTTTAATCTCTGTCCAGAGGATGAGCAGGCATAAGGCATATAATTTCAATTAATCTGAGATCTGCAAGTATAAGAAGCTATAAAAGAGCTTATTATTATTTATTTCTCCAGGCATTTTATCTGTGTACCATTAGAGATACACAGCTAAATGTGCCTTCTATGTCAATGATAGTGCTCAGTGAAATAGCAAACATTAAAAACCCATAGGAGAGGTTATTCTTTCATATCTGATGGAGGTTTCAGTAGAATGCTTGGGTGGTATTTCACCTGGATGCCAGAGAGCTGTGAAAAGGCACACAGCTGTACAGACTTCCATCTTCTGACGGGACACCCCCAGTGCTGGGGACAGCTCTGGGCCCCTCAGGACAAGAGAGACACCGAGGGGCTGGAGCGTGTCCAGGGCAGGGAAGGGAGCTGGGGAAGGGGCTGGAGCCCCAGGAGAGGCTGAGGGAGCTGGGGAAGGGGCTGGAGCCCCAGGAGAGGCTGAGGAAGCTGGGAAGGGGCTCAGCCTGGAGAAAAGGAGGCTCAGGGGGGCCCTTGTGGCTCTGCACAACTCCCTGCCAGGAGGGGACAGCCGGGGGCCTCGGGCTCTGCTCCCAGGGAACAGGGACAGGAGGGGAGGGAACGGCCTCAGGCTGGGCCCAGGAGAGGTTTAAACTTAATATCAGGGAAAATCCCTTCATGGAAAGGGCTGTCCAGCCCTGGCAGAGCTGCCCAGGGCATTGGTGGAGTCCTCATCCCTGTAGGGATTTAAAAGCTGTGTGGATGTGGACCTAGGGGATGTGGGTCAGTGGTGGCCTTGGCAGTGCTAGGGAATGGTTTGAATTGGTAATCCTGGAAATCTTTTCCAGTCTAAACCGTTCTGTGATTCTCTGCATAACATGGGACATAGCTGGGTTTTGAAGATGACCCACAACTCCGGCTGTGGATGTGTTCAGCACCTGAAGTGCCATCATCTCACCGTGGGTGGCAGCTCTTCCCTATCCCGTTGCTGCCAGGAGGACCCTCAGCAGGTCCCCACTCTGCCTTGGAATGCCCATTGCTGGAATTGCTGTGGCTGTGGAGCCAGAGCCGTGCAGCATTTCCATGGATCATCAGTGCCACAGCACTGGGATCCCTGGGCTGCCAAACCAGTGTCTGCTGGCCAGGGCTGGGGGGCTCCTGAAGAGTCATGGAGATGATAGAATCACAAAGTCTAAGCATGGTTTGGGCTGGAGCCAACATTTAAAGCCCACCTAGTCCAAGCACCTTGCAAGGAGCAGGATCACCTTCACCTAGATCAGGTAGCTCAGAGCTCTCTCCAACCTAGTCCTGAATGTTTCCAGAGAAGGGGCAAGCACCCCTCCCAGAGAGGTTTCCCTCTCTGGGAAACCTCTGCCTGTGCCTCACCTCCCTCAGTGTAAAACTTTTTCTTTCTATGTCTCATCTGAATCTTTGTTCTTTTAAAACCATTCCCCATTGTCCTATCACTCCATGCCTTTCTCAAAGGTCCCTCTCGGTTCTCCTGGAGCCCATCTGGGCCCTGGCAGGGACTCTAAGTCTCCCTGGAGCCTTCTCTTGTGCAGCTGAACAAGCCTTACTCTCTCGGCCTGCTTCCAGAGTGAGGTGTTCCAACAGAAAGATCTGCTGAACCCTAAGCAGGGTCACCAGAGACCTGGCAGGGCCTTTCAAATATGGGGCACTGGAGGAGGGAGGGAGCCCCTGGGTGCAGGGAGGTTGGGAAGCTCCTCGGGAAGGAGACACAAATGTGTTGTGGTGAGCACAGATGCCAGCTGCACCCCACACGGTACAAGAGTGACAGCCAGACTGGTTTCATTCCTGGAGACTCACTGCACCGATATTACAGTGGCTGCTGCCACCCTTCATCATACCTCCCTGCCCCTGCACCCCTCCCTCCTCTTTTTAATGATTAAATGACCGCGTTTGGTAAAGGCACAATAGGAAAAAGAAAAAAAAAAAAAATTAATAGAGGCTCCTTCATCTCCTCCTGAGGGGGGGAGGCAATGGCACAGAGGCATCTGTGTGCATGTTTAATGGGTTCAATTTCCTTTCCCTGCCATGGTTTGGTGGCTGACAAGGGAATGCAGCAAGATGGTGGTTACTGCTGCTTTATTGAACGGGACCCCAGGAACACTCACTTGGGTATAACCCGAGCCCTGCCCAGGCTTCCCTCTCCTCAGCATCTGTGCACATGGCCAAGGACAAGAGCTTCCCTGAGAGGGATCATCCCCCTTTTCTCTTCCCTCCCCCTCACCCCCTTCCAAAGTAGCCAAAGCGGCACAAAGGATGCTGGCAGACTGGAAGGGCTGGGAAGGCAGAGCTCCCGGAACGCCCCTCGGAGCGCCGTAAACCTGCGTGGAAGGAAATTAATTGAATGCCGTGTATCGGAGGAAATGGCAATAACAATAATCATGCACGTCCCTAGCAACTAGAGGGGGGAAAGATCTATGGGGGTTCTTTCGTTCTCTTCTCTGCCAAGGAGTGATTATTCTCTTCCCCAGTTAATCCCAGAGCCATCAGGCAGATATTTTGAAGAGGGGAGGTGTTTTCCCCAGGGCAGGTAGGTGCTAACGTCAGGAGAAGAGGCCTGATCCTTTTGCACATTTCAAAGAGGATGCTGGAGGTCTCACTGTGGTGCTGATTACTAGATTCAGCAGTCTTGACCCACAGTGGTCATGAGGACCAGGATGGAGGACCTGGAACTCAATCATCTCATGTGGGCAGCATGACAGACAGAGTTGCATGATCCCAAAACAATTCGGGTTGGAAATGACTTTTAAAGGTTATCCAGTCCAACCCCCTGCCATGGGCAGGGACAGCTCCCACTAGACCAGGTAGCTCAGATGCAAGGTTGGAGTAGCTCTGCTGGCATGGACTGAGATCTCATGCTGGCTCTCTGCTTGGGGTGTTTTTAAGTCCAGCAAGATCATTCTTCATAGGATAACTTCAGATGCCACATGCCTGCAGATTTTTGCCTGTTGACTGAGCTGCTGTCCTCAAATTTGTTTTCTCCCAAGGAGCCACCTAGCTTATCCTGTGACAAAACAAGAGGTTTCCCCAGAATCCAGGATTGGCAGCCACACTTGCTTCTCCTCTCCTTGCTTTGCAGGATTCCATCTTCCCTCAGGACCCCAGACCAGCCTTGAGCTGAAACATCCCTGCCACATGCAGGAGCTGAGAAGTGGTCCTTCCACTCCTGGGGAGGGAGGCTTGGAGGACTCTTATGGCCATAAGAGACTGTGGGACTTGCTTAGAAGAACTGTGCAGATTGGGGATGGGATCTGATCTACAGGATGCCCTCCCAGCTGTGGCTCACAGGGAGGAGTGGGAGGTGTCCAGCTGAGAAAGTGAGTTGGACGGACTGAATCCATCTCTTTCCTTGGAACCCTGGCAGCTGCTTTGCCTCGCTGCGCCTTCGCTCCCCATTTATAAAGAGCTGATGAGAATATGCTTCTGCTCTCTCACACCCAGGCTTCATTCATTAATAGTTACAAAAGGTTTTGAGATCCTCAGATGGCCAGTGCGAGAGAAGTAATTATTTATTAACAGCCTCTGTGAAGGTGTGGGCAGCCATATTACATCTCTCCAGGGTATTTAATTTAGGTGCTGAGCATTTATTGTGAGTCTGAGAAAGTAATTGCTGATCTGGGCAGCGGGAGGTGGTAGGATTTTTTTTTTAATTTTTTTTTTTTCCCAGTACCTGGATGAGATGCCTATAAATGCAGATTATACGCTTTACAACAGAGATAAAGAGTTGATACCAAGGGACCAACAGTCCTTGAGACTTTTGCTGAGGCTGAGATTTGTCTTTGTTGGGGGGGTGCCCGGGGATGGTTGGGGTGATGGAGGCAGGGGTCTCTCCCCTTGGGCGTCCTCCAGGCCTTGGGTGGCCGGCGGCGGACGAGCATCTCCTCGTGGATTTCCCCTGGGCTGGTGTTCACCTTGCCCTGGCCTCCCTCCTGGGGCTGACCCCCCTGCCCCTGCTCTCCTCAGGTGTGTGGGGACAGGGCTGGCCTGGCGCCCAGGCGCGGCGGTGACACCGGCGCCTTTTGCCACCGAGCGCCTTTCCCTCTCTCCTTTTCTTTTGTTAAAGCCAAATGGAACAATGTAATTAGCTTGTTACAATTAAAGTGACTCGACTGGATAAATTGTAATCACCCAGACTGAAGTTAGGCATCCCTGCAGGTCCCGGCCAGAGCAGCTGAGCTGCCTCATTTGCATAATTAAAATATACAAATGATAATGGATTTTGTACTCAATTTCCAGCGGCTGTAAATTCGAGAAACTATGAAATTAGAATAACTGAGATGGAACCCGCCTTGAGGTAATGAGGATGACAAGTTTTGACAGTAGGGGTGTTTATAACACTAGTTTCTCGCTGCAAAATAAATAAGTACAAAAAAGATTAGACAGTGATATTACTTAATAGTTCCATGGACAGTGGGGAAAGGAGATAGACTGGTGATTACCTCTGCAAATTTACGCTGCCTTTTTGACAAGCTCACTCCTAACCTTAGGGGACACCTTCCTCCTGATTATGAGAAATTGAGAATGAATTAAATGCATAAAAAGGGTTGTCACGGATAGACAAACTAAAGGAAAAGAAATGAAATTAGTCTTGCCATTTTAGCTTGCCGCAGGAGGAGGGGGGGAAGAGGGAAGGGGAAAAGGCTGGGAGAGAGATTTCAGTGCTCCTGCAAGGAGGAGATGAGGAGACTGAGTGGTCCAGAACCAAGGCTGATTTCACAAGAAATGGAAAGTCCTCGGGACCTCAGGTGAAAATAGGAGAGAAAAAAAAAAGAAAAAAGAAAAAAAGAAAAAAAAAAAAAAAAAAAAAAAAAGAGGTAGATAATTTCTTCCAGTGAAGCTACAGGTTCACTCTGGCAATGAATTGTGGTTTTCTAGGAATGGCTCTTATTTTTTTTTTATTATTATTATTTTAAATTATTTTTAATTTCTCAGCAAATATTTTCTGCCTCCATTTTCAAGCTTCTAGATCTCCTGAAAACCTCTCAGAGCTGGAAATCTGGGCTGACCCAGGAGTGGGCAGGTTGCCTGGCACCTCTGACTTCTCTTTACCTACACATCCAAAATAGCAGCAGTTTTATGAATACACACACAAAAAATAACCTTGTCCAAAATTATTCTTCAAAGCCAAGTAAAAAAAAATATTGTTTCTGCTCTCCTCACCTTTTCCACTTAGTCCAAAAGAATTAATTAACAATTGAATGTGGTTGCTAACGGATTTTTTGCAACTTTTTTGTCTTTCAGTAGGACATTCAGCTGCATAAAGAGAACTGAACCTGTTAAGAACAAGTGTTGAGCAGAAGATGTCCCTAGAAGGGTGTGAAAGTGGGGAGCAGAGGGTTGGAGCTGATTCTGGTGAGCAGGATTTACCTGCCTCCAGCTTCTGTGAACTTATCCCTGGGATATGCTGATTTTGCTTTCTATTCACCCCTTTTGTGCTCTGATAGGAACAGCACTGGTCAGCTCAGATGGAATTCCAATCCCATAAATGGATGGATTTTCCAAGGGGTTAAAAATGGGCATTTGTTTGCTCTGGAATGAGGAAGTTGATTGAGGATTGGTTGAAGGAAGCTGGCAGAATGCTGGTGCTCTTTTCCTTGGCCCTGTGTGGAGGCAAGGATGGGACCACGGGTGTGTGGGAGCACTGAGGACCAACCCTGCCTTGCCAGTGGGTTTGGAAAGGGCAGTGGTGAGTCCACCAGTCATCCCCCTTTTCCAGGATCCCATGGATTCTGTGCTTAAAAGTTTTTAATTCCTCCAGTGAAATTCTAATGCCATCCCTGGCAGCTTGAAATAAAGAAGGTGTAAGGAGAAGACGATGGAGGGAGGTGAGAGAGATGGGAAAGGAGGAGAAAGAGGGAGAGAGGAGGGGTAAGAGGGAAGGTGAGAGGTACAAAAAACAAAGAGTGCAGAGGTGCTGAGAGAGATGGGCTGGGGCTGGGGGGCTGCAGGGATCCAGAGGGTCCCATTCCCACCCACAAGTAGCAGCAGGAGCACTTTCTCACCCTGCCTGGAAATATTTTTACAGCCACTGTATGTCTCCCTCTGCTTGCCCACAGCCATGGGTCAAAAAACAGTGCAGAGCTCTATATTTATCTTTTGAATGTCACTTGAATTAATCCTGCCTCCCCCCAAAGGGTGCTGCTTGTTTTTCAGGCCTGTTGGGTACAGCTTCCTTCCCTCTCTTTCCTTTTTCCAAGCCTTCAGTGCGTTTCCAGTTCAGGTACAGCCGTCATTTACATTTTATAGTTTGCTTTACAGCATCTTGTTATTGCGTTATCTGTTAAAGAATGTATTTTTAATGTGTTTTATAGCATGCTTTATAAATAAGTTATTAAAGAATGTACCTGCAGCTAGTGATCACTTAATAAATATTAATAAAGCAATTCCAGATGAGGCCATCATTAAGAGTGTTGCAGAACACCCTTGCTAGCTACCTAGAAAGAGTTTCTGTGCTGGTTACCAAAAAGTTCATGAGAGTTAAGAAGTGGAGATGGGAAGGAACAGGGTGCCCAGAGAAGCTGTGGCTGCCCCATCCCCAGAAATGTCCAAGGCCAGTTGGACAGGGCTTGGAGCACCCTGGGGTATTCCAAAAATTGATACTCCAACAGAATGATATTCCAAGTCCTTTCAAACCTAAACCATTCTGTGGTTCCAAGATTCTATGAAGGACACAGTTTTGCAAAGTCCTTCTGCCCCAGACCTCCAGACTGACATGTTTTGGTTTGTTTTCTGGGGGGAGGGGTTCTTTTTTGTTTTGTGGGTTTGTGTTTTGTTGGTTTGGGTTTTTTTTTTGTGTGGAGATTTTCTGGTTTTTTGTTTGTCTTGATTTGTTTGGGGTTTTTTGTTTGGTTGGGGTTTTTTGGTTTTGCTTGTTTGTCTTAACTGTTTTTGGTTTTGTTATGGTTTGAGGTTTTGTTGTTGTTTGGTTTTTTGTTTTGTTTTGCTTGGTTTGCTTTTATGTTTTCTTTTTTTTAATGAAATACCAATAGCAGGTGTTGATGAAGTACCAATAGGAGATATTAAGAGGGGGAAGGTAGAAAAAGAGAGGGGGACTCTGAAGATAAAGCTGAGTTTGTGTCCTTGTCCATTACAAGTGAGGAACACAAAGGTGGCTTTGCAGGATGTTATCTTACTTCACTGGCTTTTCCACTTCTGACTAGAATGTTAGCACTAAGAAATAGTCAATCCTATTTCCTTTTCCATATGACTGAAACTGTATTTTTTGATTGCCAACAGACATAAAGTCCCATGGTAAACATGGTCATTGCCTTCCATTTTGCAAATCAATTCTGGTTCTAGCTAGAGGAGGCTTAACAGCATCCGTGGGAGGGTGATCTGATGACAGACAAGGGCCTTTTGTGTGGGGAGTAAAGCACCTAAATCCAGGCAATTTACAAGGTTATTTACTGTACAATAATGACTTGGAAATTCTATAGACTCAGCTTGCACACAGTCAGTGGGATTGTGGGCAGCAGCTGCATTTGTCACAGCACCACTGTACATTGTACAGGGGTTGCACAAAACTGTCCTTGGTGTCTGAGACCAGAGCAGACAGGAGGGTGCTCTCTTCTTTTCATGCAGGTGCTGATGGAGGAGACCCAGGGGAGGTTTGAGTGGATATTAGGGAAAATACCTTCAAAAAGGGTTGCCCAGCCCTGGCACAGCAGCCCATGGCAGTGGTGAAGACACAGTCCCATCCCTGGAGGGATTTAAAAGCCATGTGGATGTGACACCTGTGGACATGGGTCAGTGGTGGCCTTGGCTGTTCTAGGGGAATGATTTCCAATCATTCAAGGTCTTTTCTTCAAGGCCTAATGGCCTTGGAATTCAAGGTCTTTTCCAGCCTAAATGATTCCATGATTCTGTGAGTCCTAAGACATTCAGAACACTCTTCATGGTTCCCTATCCATGTTCCTGCCCTAGGCTGCCTTCTGGAGCAGCAAACCTCTGCCAATCTCCTCTGCCAGACATTGGTATCTGCCATGTCTTCTTTCCAAGTGGTGCCACAGTTAATTGTGACCATTGTGGATATATTTGTTTCTCCATTAACATCCACCTCCTTCTTAAATCATGTTCAAGCTTCCTCACACCCACCTGTCCTTGCCATACTCCATGCCCCTTATTCAGATCCACATTTCCAGCAGATCAGAGATGCTGCCAAAGAGGAGAAAGAGCTTCATGAAGGAAGAGGCAGCAAAGCTGGCTTTCCTCCTTCCACCTCCTCCTTTTTGCTCTCATTACGGGCCAGGTACCCTCCTCACACAGCCCGGAAAGCAAAGGATGGGTTTGAAACTTCCCTCTTCCCTCTGCAGCTCCCATAATTGCCTTTGACACTGTTTATCATCTGTGATAATACAGCTGTGCCCTGCTCCCTCCAGCTGCCCTAATTCGTGTTATCAGTCTGGCACCAGGGAGAGGGAGGTGAGAGGTACAGAGGAGAGGTGAAGCCATTACAGAGCTGACAGGGCAGTGAGGATGGAGGGTGGTGATGGACTAGCCATCACTTGACCTGAATGCAAACATACATCCTATTGGATTGACCTTTCCCTGAGAGTAATGGATCTCCTCGTGCATCATTTTTGCTACATCGCTGGCCATCCCAAGGAGATGGTTTCTGGTAATTAAGATAGATCCCTGGTATAATCCACCCACAGCGACAATCAATAGGCTCCTCCAGAGGGATATTTCCAGATTATTGTTGTGTCAGCGCAACCTGTGGGAGCTTTGCAGGTTCTTACAGTGAGGAGCAGGACTGTCGCTTTGTTTTTCTCTGTTTTTTCTCTGTTTTCCTAAAGTTTTTCTAAAGTTCCTTCAGCCTCCTGATGCTTCTCTTTTGAGATAAGGTTTCTCACGCACTTTTCATGTAAACAATGATTGTTTTGCATTCCTTTCTGGAGGAGGAGAGAATTGGTGGACTGTTGGGTTGACCAGCGTGGTTGGAGAGGAAGATTGTCCTCCTCCAATCCATGGTCACTGTTGGAATTCTATAAATGTTGAGGTCTGTAAATAAACTGCCCTTTTTTCTGCCTTGGACATCTCAGTGCATGAGTGTCATTCCTTTGTGTTGTATTGCGACACAGGACCAGGAAAGCAACACAGGAGCAATTTTTGGGGAGGCAAAGTGCTTTCAGGAGCCCAGCAGGGCGTTTGCAGGCACACCTAGGTCACTGTGACATTTCTGGTTTGAGATGGCCAGCACACAAGAATCATAAACCCCAATACCTCTGTAAGGAAACGTCCTTGCAGAAACTCTGAGGTCCTGCACTGCCTGTTATGGCAGAAAAGCTGACTCAGAATGGAATGGCTGCAGCAGGGTGCCCAGGTGGCCACTGGTGACAGCCTGGTATCTGCCACTGTGAGGCCAGCAGGACCAGGGAAGTGGTTGTCCCTCTCTGCTGGGTGAGGCTGCACCTTGAGTCCTGGTTTCAGTTTTGGATTCCTCAGAACGAGAAAGACATTTGTGCTGGTTTTGCATTAATTGATTTTTGGTGAAGAGGGAAGGGACCAGCCACTCAACCCACTACAGCATTGAGGGATGGCATGTGTCCATGGAAGGGAATAGGGCTGGGGAAGGGTCTAGAGAGTAAATCATTGAAGAGATTCTCTCACTGAGAGAACTTTCTGGTTCTGCACAACTCCTTGAGAGGAGAGGACAGCCAGGGGGGTGGGGCTTTGCTCCCAGAGAACAGGGACAGGAGGGGAGGGAACGGCCTCAGGCTGGGCCAGGGGAGGGGCAGGGTGGATACTGGGAGGAATTTCTTCATGGAAAATGTTGTTAAACATTGGAAGATGCTGCCCAGGAAGGTGTTGGTGTCCCCGTCCCTGGAGGTGTCCAAGGAACCCTTGGATGTGGCACTGAGTGCTCTGGGCTGGGTGACAAGGTGGGGATTGGTCACAGGTTGGGCTGGATCTTGGAGGTCTTTTCCAACCCTAAACTTTCTCTGATTGTATAAATCAAACTTGTTCTCTCGCTCTTTTCAGTTGGGAAGGTGCCTTCTTGCTCATGCTTCCTCCTTTTTTATGTGTTGTTTGGAGTACCTGTAAGGCAGGGAACAAAGGCCCCAGCACTGTACACAGGTACAAGGCTACAGGTGCCAGCTACAGGCACTTGCAAAGGTGGAAAAAAAAAATAAAAATCTTTGTTTTCATTTGCAAATTGAGCATGTTTGATGTAGGTGTCCTCCCAGGCCTGCACATCAGAGGAGGATACAAGTGCTCCTTGATCCTCTTGATTCAGGCACGTCTCTAGTTGTTAGCCAAAGATAATTCCACAGTGTCTCCAAATTCCAAATATGGATCTAGGGATGAAATCCCTGCATGCTGCAGTTGTACAAAGCAAGAAGCTATCCAGTTTGTGCTGCCCCCTTTGGTGGTACAAAATCTGTCAGTGGAACAAGGAAATTCAGAATGTTGAGTGTGGTTCAATTCCCTGGTACTTGATCCAGCTAAGTGAGGACACTCCCCTGCAGCTGATGTCTGTTATAATTTAAGAAAAGACCCAAGAGCTATGGAGTCTCTGCATTGCATCCTTGTATCATCCATCAATTCCTGACCTTCTTAAGAACTTATCTTTGCTCCTCTTTGGCTCCTTTTAGCAGGTCTGAGTACATATTCATAACCCACCATGGAGCCTAGAAGAGAAATACCAATTCTAAAGAAACATTCAGAGATACCAAAATACCAGCAATGGTAATATAAGTAGCATACTTTATGGTGTCTGACACTGTGCATCATTTGCTGTAAGAAATGACAATAAAAGTCATGTTTATGAATAGTTGGCTCTTCCCCAATACTTTTTTTGGGGGGTTCAGTAGCCCACCTAGTTGGTGAGACACATCAGTAGTATTGGTGTTTTGGAACTCCAGAGGAAGGGTTGGCTTTGAAGCTCTTGAACTGTGTGGTAAAACTCCTGCTGATGACAAGAGGCTCTGAAATTTGTTCCTTTACTCATATTGATCTAAGAAATGCAGCCAAACATGGGTTGGGATATGTGCTTTAAAAATGTCAAGGGGAAATTATTTCAAGCTCTGAATATATATGAAGTTAATAATTTGCCTCTTCCCATCTCCCTTTCTAGCTTTTATTGTGGATTGCTGACCTGTTTTCCCAGAAAGGGATATTTGGTGGGTCAGTGGTAGGGAGGGATGCAAATGATTCCCTGTAAGGTTCAGACAACATTTTTTTCCACCAGAGCCTGGTCTTCTTGCATAGTCCTCTGAGGGATTCTGGGCTGAGAGGAAACCTCCATAGTGTGACCTTTTATATATTTTTTTTTTTCTTACTGAGCATTTCACATTTACCTGATGCACATTTTTCATCTGAGTCATCTTCTGATTTGTCTTTGTTCTGGAAACAACATCTTCAGATGTTCTGGTGAAAGTGAAATGTAGGGAACCTCTCTTTAAAGGGAAGATCTCTCATGGAGGTCCCCAGCCTTTGAATTACACCCCAAACATTGAGACATAGAGATACTCTTTCTCATCTCCAGATTTTTTGTTAATGTTTCCATGAATTTATGGAACATTTCTGCTCTTTGTCCCTCCTAATCTTTTAAATCAGCTTTACATACCTTCCATGCCCAGTTTGATCTTCACACTTTTCATGTTGTGGGTTTTTTTGGTTGTCTTTTTTTTTTTTCCTTATAGTTTTCCATTTCATGTTAGCACATAAAGAAAAATGCATTTTACTGGACTAGCTGTGTCACAGCAAAGATTATTTTTTTTCTCCCTGTGGATGAAACCAGATACTGTTTTTCATGTGGCTCATGTTATAACAATCTCACTCTGGCTGTATGGTCAAAACCTAATTGTAGCATTTTGAGAGGAAATTCTTATTATTTAAATGCAGTTTCACCCGTGATACATTTTAAAGCTATAAAAGAACATTAACTGGTTCTTATTTTATTTGTTTCATAATACTAAAGGTTTATATGAATTGACAAAGCTCTTAAAAAGTCGATTATATTTGTACCTCTCCACACTACTGTGTGCAAAATTTGTAAACAATAATAAAAGAGATCTGTCCACCAGTCAGCCAATGTAATATCCTTTTCAAAAGGTATAGGTGCTTCTCTGATTGGACTTTAGAAAAAGAATCTGATGGATGATTTCTCTTAGGCCAAATCACCACTGACCCTTTGGGGATAGAGAGGCAAAGACTAGCCCAGCAGAGAGGCATGACTTTAAATACAGAGAAGCCTTGAATTTCCATTTGGGAAAAGATACGTGGTACCAAAACACAGTGACTTTGGAGGAAGCAGGTGACTGAATGTTTTATGGAGTAACTCAAGAGTTTTTAAGGCTTCTGAGTTTTTGAATGATTTCCTCCCTTTGATAATTCCCCAAGAATCATAGAATGGTTTAGGTTGGAAGGGATCTTACAATCTCATCTCATTCCAACCCCCTGCTATGGGCAGGGACACCTTGCACTGTCCCAGGTTGCTCCAAGCCCTGTCCAGCCTGGCCTTGGACACTGCCAGGGATCCAGGGGCAGCCACAGCTGCTCTGGGCACCCTGTGCCAGGGCCTCCTCACCCTCACAGGGAACAGTTTCTTCTCAACATCCCATTTAAGCCTGCCCTCTAGCAGAGGGAACTCATTTTCCCTTATCCTGTCATTCCAGGCCCTTGTAAATAGCCCCCTCCAGTTTTCTCATCAGCTCCTTCAGGTCCTGGAAGGTCACAATTAGTTCAACTTGGATCTTCCTTTCTTCAGGCTGGAAAATACCAGTTCTCTCAGCCTTTCCTCATAAACAGAAGTCTACCATCCCCCTGATCATTCTGATGTCCCTGTGAGAAACTCCTTCCAACTCACCTGGCTGCAGGATTAGTGACTCCCCACTAATTCCTGGTTCAATGTTATAAACTCACTGGTCTGCCATCGCAGGGTGTTGGCAGCAGGTACCAGAGCATCAGACCCACCATAAGGATGGGCTTTGCAACAAATCCCCCAGATATTCTGTGACTCAATTAATCTGATCTTGAAAATAATTCCTAGTGAACAGAAGTCTGTGAATGTCTTCAGGTCTTGAGAAACAATCCTTCAGAGTGTGTGTGTATGTGTGATTGTGGATTAATATCTTCCTGAGCTCCACTGGAAGGGGCCATTATAAAAATTAGGTTGGCTAAGATGATTAAACATTATTTACAGAAAGGATATGGGTCTGATTAAATCACAGGCAGGGGGGTCTGTTTCATGGTGACAGGAAAAAATACACATCATTCAACAGAGGTGCTTGTTTCATTTTAGTAATTAGAGACTAAAGCAACTTGGACAGTCTGTCAGCTTCAATATGGTGGCATTAGCTAGTAGATCATGTAAATAAAAGCTGTGTGATTAGATCAGAAATTAAAGGCTCATAATTTTTCCTGTTACCTTGCAGTTTACTGTGGAGGTCTGTTGAAATGGTCTCACCAAGCACACACCTCCAAGAATAATTATTTATAGGGCTACATTTTTTAAAACTCTAATAGCTTCCCCTCTAGAACCCAGTTAAGTGAAGCAAATTTTGGGAGGGTCTGGCTAGACAGCTCCACAGAGAGATCTTATGGTAGCAGAGCTCAGCAGCCGAGGTTCCTCTTAGCTGCTCTTTTCAAAATCAGACCCTAAAAATTTCTGCTATAAATATTTTTTTTTTACCTAGTCTTGGGTCCAAGTTTATTTTATTAGCGTGGGCAAGAGAGAAGGAGATTTCAGTGCTTTTCCAATAAACTCCTTGGCATGACAGAGGTATAAAATGCAGCCATCCCATCCTCTAGGTATCCTGCCCAAGGTTTGGGCTATGCTGGAATCATACTGAAATGCAGAACTGGGTGAGTGAGACTGGAAATCCTTGTCAGGCACCTTGCTGGGGGTAAGTATTAGCAAATTATGGGAACTACACAGGGAGGAGGAACCTTTAAATTGCTGAGTGTTCATAGAACCATTGAATGGTTTGAGTTGGGAAGTATCTTTTAGATGTCATCTATTAAACACCTTCTCTTCCCAGGGTAACTTCTTCCTGGAGGACACCTGACTATTTCTGGATGCCTCAGAGCTAAACCATTGCTGGGGTATGGAGACAAACAAGAAATCTCTTTCATCCTTGCACGGATGCTAAGAGCAGGTTGGGAAAATTGGACTCAAATAGGACCCATTTCTCCTGCCCAGCCAGCAGGGCTGTGGCCACCCGTGGGCAAGGAGCTCTCTGCATCTCCTGATGTATGGTCAGTGTATTGCCTGCTAAAGTTAATTTTCTGCATATTTTTTTGAAACCCACTGAGAGTGTCCCACTGTCATCTGTGATTGTGCCACCCTTCTGCTCTGGACAACCACAGCTTTGTGCTTGAAGCCAGCAGCAGCACCACCAGCCCAAGACTGATGCCTTTCCAGAAGTGTGATCTAGACAGAAACCAACTTCCTGCAGTTAACACAACCTGAGGTATGCAGGGTACAGCTGCCCGGTCTTCCAGGTCTTTCCAGCCCTTGGAAAAGATTGCAATAAAAATCAACCAGGTGGCTGGGGTCTCCTTTTCTGTGAGGTCTGTTGGGATGGTGCCTCTGGCTCTTTCCAGAAGGGACAAAACCCCCTTTTCCAGTGGTTTTATATTTACAGTGGCCACACTAAAAATGTTGCCTGCTTGCACTTCGTTTTGGGCATGTCCTTCATGTCTGTTTAATCAATACCTGAGACATTGTGTTTGTCTGCATTGTGCTTCCAGAGCAAACATGGATTTTGGCAGTGGGGAAATGCGAGGCAGGTGTGTGCCTCTCTGCCAGCAGGGAGTTCACACCAGCTACTTTTTGTCTTGCTTTTTTCTCCCTTACGTGGCACATGGAGGAATTGTGAATAAGTTGATGAGGTTTAGTAGTCTCCAGTGATGCAATGAGGTACTTTTTCAAGCCCATAAAAAACGGAGTGGGATTAAAACCAGCATTTTAGCAATGCCATTCCTGGCAGTGGCACAAGTTCCTTGCTTTCCAGCACTCTTCTGTTATTTGTTATTTATTATGCATACTGTAGCTGCATCTAAAAGTGCCATTTGGAGACCACTGCACGAAGTGCCATGCGTGAATACATATCAAAATAACCATTCTTTTTGGTGAATAAACCTTAAACACTTTTTCCACTTGTAAATTTCATTGCTGTTTCCACCGCACTTTCCCTTTGGATGTGGCACTGACTCAAAATCCTTTTTTAAATTTTTTTCTTTTTTTTTTCTTTAATTTATTTTTCCTATTTTTTCTTTTTTTTCTTCTTTATTCTTTTTACTTCTTTTTTTCTTGTTTTTTTTTTCTATTTTCTTCGTTTTTCTTTTTTCTTCATTCTTTTTTCTTCGTTCTTTTTTCTTCTTTTTTCTTTCTTTTTTCTTTTTTCTTTTTCTTTTTCTTTTTCTTTTTCTTTTTCTTTTTCTTTTTCTTTTTCTTTTTCTTTTTCTTTTTCTTTTTCTTTTTCTTTTTCTTTTTCTTTTTCTTTTTCTTTTTCTTTTTCTTTTTCTTTTTTCTTGCCTTTTGCCTTTTGCCTTTTTCTTTTTTATTATTTTTATTTCTATTTTCTTTTTTCCCTTCTTTTTTCTTTTTTTTTCTTTTTTCTTTTTTCTTTTTTCTTTTTCTTTTTCTTTTTTCTTTTTTCTTTTTTCTTTTTTCTTTTTTCTTCTTTTTACTCTTTTTTTTTCTTTTTTCCTTTTTTCCTCTTTTTTCTTCTTTTCTTCTTTTATATTTCTTTTTTCTTTTTTCTTTTTTCTTTTTACTTTTTTATTCTTTTATATATATTTTCTTTTTTTTTCCTATACTTTTTCTTATTTTTTATTTTTTCTTTTCTTTTTTTCTTCTTTTTAAATTTTTTCTTTTTTCTTTTTTCTTTTTTCTTTTTTCTTTTTTTCCTTTTTTCTTTTTTTTTTATTTTTTATTTTCTTGCTAAACGCGAGTTGCCTGTTTTATTCCCCGTGGGGATGGAGGGGCTGCTCCTGCCCTCCCGCCTCTCTCGGGGGCGCGGAGCCGCAGATGCGGCGGAGCCGGGGCAGCTCCGCTCTGCCAGGGGGGGCCCGGCACTGGGTGCCCTGCAGGAACCGCGGATCCTTCCCCCGGAGAGGGGGCGGCGGCGACATCCATCTGTCCTGCCTCCCCGAGGCTGTTCCTGACGGAGGGAGCAGCAGAGGAAGCGTTTTTTGCTAATTTGTGCTGCCAGTGGGTAGATCCGAGTACCAGGCTAGGCTAGGCTGGTACAGCAAGGTGCCAAAAGGCAGAATTTGGGTGGAAAAAAAACACAAACATGACAGCCAGAGATCTGGATATAGGTATTCTGAATTTACCCAAATACTCAATTATTACATGTTAATTGTAATAATTTTTCTTCCTGTGTGCACAGCTATTGGTTAGGACTCTGTCACCTTTGCTCTTTCCTACTTGACTCCCCAGCAGAAACCCATGTGAGGACAACAAGCATGAAAGCACGGGAAGAAGTCATGAAAAGTTCTCCCTCTATTCACATCCATGTCAAGTTACCTCCACATGTCCAGAGCCCACACAAGAATGTGGAAAATCACTTTCTCATACCCCTGTATTCTTTTTCTATGAAAAATAAAAGTAAGGGGAAATTTTGTATTCTATTGAGTGACAAACTTGCTTTGCTGCTTGAGTCTGACACAGCCAGTGCTTCCAAAGCTCTCTAGTGAATGAACTGTGGTTGCATTTATTACACTCTGTGCAAGACAAGTTTAGCACCTGGCTTTTGAGGACTTTTTAGGTGAGAAGGTGAAGTCCATGGGGTGTGTACTTCCCCAAAAAACAGAGCCCAGCTACAGTGCCTTGTAACCCCTTCATCTCTCCATTAGGTCAATATCACAGACTAATGGAATCATTTAGGTTGGAGAAGACTTCCAGAAGTGTGTCACCAAGAGGTTAATAAAGCCTTCCTATTCAAGGGATTGCACAGAATCACTGGGGAAACTGAAGCTTACCCTAATGCTCAGACAAAGGCAAACAAAATAGTCCACCTGCCCTTGGTTTTAAGGGGTGGGATAGCGCTTAGCACAAATGTAGATCAAAACTTAACTTTTTTTTGAAGTGTAAAGGCCTGCAATGTCTATCACTGACCTGTAGTGAATATGGGTTGGCAGTGGGTACCTAGGGATGAGAATTACAGTGGACAAATGCAGAGGGATGCTTTCCTTTCCAAAGTTTGAGCTTTCATGTTTTTCAGATTCTGTAAATGGTTGTGAAGTCCAACTGTTCCCTAGCACTGCCCAGGCCACCGCTGTCCCATGTCCCCAGGTGTCACATCCACAGGGTTTTTAAACCCCTCCAGGGACACCACCACTGCCCTCAGCAGCTGTGCCAGGGCTGGACAGCCCTTTCCTTGGAGGAACTTCACCAATATCCAATCTAAACTGCAGGGCAGCTCCCAACCACTCTGCCTCAGCCTGCAGAGCCACCAGGGGTTGTTGTCAACATGCAAAGTAACTTAATTTCTTCCTTCAGCCAGGTCTGTCTCCGGCTCCCATGGGCTTGCTGCAGCTATTTACTTCACCTTAAAATTGCCACTTAATCTCTGTGCTGTTGTTTCCCCACTGGTGAGATGAGAACAGCACCAATGATCTGTTAATGTTTCTAACGAAAGGGAGGAAAGCGCTGAGTGTAATTTTAATAAATGGCAGCGTGGAAGTTTTCTCTGCTCCACTGCTTTCCCTCGCAGATGATATAAACCACACAAACTATCTGCTCTCCTCCTAACACTCCCTTCACTCCAGCGGAGTTAATGTGATTTAATGCACTTACCACCCTGGCAGTTACAATTTAAGTGGCGCGCTCCCGGTTGCAAATGATAACCTTTTAATGACATTTCCCCCACTGTCTGGGGGTGGCTGCAGCTTCCTTGGCAGCCCCCTTTCTCCTTTGGGAAGAGAGCCCAGACCCTGCCTCAGCCAAGCTGAGCCCTGTGGCTCTAACAAGCCCTACTGACAGAAGGTGCACGTCCCACCAGACTCTGCTTTCCCTACCACAGGCACCCTGGGTTTGAATCCCGTGGCTGGAATTGCAGCCCAGACTGTGGGAATGGGGTTGTGGCCCTTCAGTGCTGTCTGCCAGAGGATGTTCAGCTGTGCTAGCTGGCTCTGTGCTGCGCACACTGGGCTTTTCTCCTTCTGCTGCAGTTGCAGTTGGCACCATTACGGTCACGGTGCTCACTGCCTGAGGATGTGAAATTATTGTGGAGCCTTCTCCTGGTTACAGTAGGAGACACTGCAGTCACTGTGGAGTGACAAACGAGCTTTTAACGACACCTACTCTACCTGGAATTATCTGTAAACCACAATTAAGGAAGCAGCTACTCCAGGAATTAAAGATCAGAGGAAAAATGACATACTTTTATGGTGACTTATGGGGAGATCTGCAGATTCCAGGTCGTTTTCTGTGGAGCGGGTTGAGAGATGCAGCAGAATGCAAGGACTTTAAATGGTCTCTTCTCCACCATCACTGCAGGATGCCAGTGCTGCTGCAGTGCTTCTCAGCCTACACCTCAGCTGAAGCAAATCTGCAGGAGTCATTCATCTCCAGAGCTGACTGGCCCACAGGTAGAGTGGATTTTGAAAGACTGGTGTGAATTTTGGTGGATTGGTTAATTTGGAAGGCTCTGCCAGCAAGGTCTGAATCTGCAGAGCTGTCAGGCATTTCTAAGGGACCCCAAAAAGAAATGTGGTCAGGTTGCAGGTGCTAGACCAAACTAGTGAGTCAATTAGCAGGAGATCTAAAGTGGCTGGGGCAACCTGCTACTGGTTTCACAGGCCCCAAAACTGGAAGGTGCCCAGTGCACTGGAAGCGTGGCCCTGGATCAGATGTTTATCCTGTCCTTCTGGCAGTGTTTTCCACAGCAAGGACATCTGTGGCCCTCCCTCAGAAGCATGTCCTTCTAGAGAAATTGTACCACTGTTTTGAAAGAGGATGGAAGAGCTAAAGAAGAGCAAATGAGAATAAAAATCATGAAATCATAGAACCACTTTTGCTGGGAGAGACCTACAAGATCATCAACTCCAACCATTAGACCGTCAAGTCCAGCCTTCAATATAAAGTATAAAAAATATGTAATTTACCAAGTCTGTCTTCAGACAAATCTGCTGGAATCACAGGGACTGAACAAACTCTCTAGGATTTCACCCTAAAAAAAGCATCCAGCTGTGGATCCACATTCAGAATTATTGACTGTCTTTCAGGCAGTTTTACCATGGGAATCACTCTGATAGCAAATCTCCAGAGCATGACCCAGGCAAAAGTTACCAAGTATTAAAAATAGAATTACACTATGCAATGCCTTTTTGCTTAGTCATCTTTCCTTTTCTGTGGTATTTTATTATTGCTATTCCAATGTGCTGGTTATTGAGTGTATGATTGTTCTTTCAAATGAGTTTGGACAGCGCCTATAGCTTTGTAGCAATTAAGAGGCCGCAGACTTTAGCAGCTCAGGAGAAATGGAATAGGTTTTAATAGCTTTATTTATCTTTAGCTTCTGCAGAGCTGTTTGTACTTCCTCAATGGTGGGCAGTTTTGTATCAATAAAAGGATGCTGGAACTTATTTCTTGTAAATGCAAGTAGGTCATTATCAATGGCATGGGGAGCCTGGCCCAGGGCTCGAGAGAGACGCTTTCTCTCTTAACTCTGTCATCAATTACAAGTCTGCCAATGAATCTTGGAAAATGTGAACAAAAGCATTTTATGACCTGCCTCAGTAAAAGTCTGTCAGGCTGCAATGCTTCCTTGCTGCTGCTAATTGTCTTCCTCCCAGTGCCTGCTACCAGCTTTAATGCCCAACACCTACATTTACCTGAGGGCAACAGGGTGAAGTCTGGCCAGGTAATTCAGGTAGCTGGTGCTGTAAATTAATTCTTCTAGTTAATTTTCTAACCTTCTGAATAATTAAATTAGCCCTCAGGCACCATTCTTGAGGCTGTCTTGTGCAGGGCCAGGAGCTGGCTTTGATGATCTTTGTAAGTCCCTTTAAACTCAGGACATTCTGTGATTCTTCATTTACTTATTTTGAGTAGATCTTTTACATATAACCCACATGACATGTGAAGAGCTCTCAATGTGTGCTGATTACTGGTGCAGGTTTGGGAAGGGATGAGAGGTGAGCACTGGTCTCAGAGTGCCAGCTTGTTTTCCTCTTTTAAATGATGGGAAATCAGAACTTTGGCACAATCATACAGTTCATCGTCTTCATTGTCCTGCTGCTGTCAGAAGATTTTGTCCCCGCCTGCAGCTTCTGTGCTTGCAAGATTGGTTGCAATCCCATGGACAACCAGAAGACAAAGCATCCTTTTATTTTGAGAAACACGTGAGGCTGAAACACAAGCGTTGTGATTAACTCCTCACTAAATTGTGAAACTGTATAGAAGGAATAGGAAGTGGTCCATCAGCACCCAGCCTTGTTTCATTTGCTCCTTTCCTTGTCAGGTGATCAAAAATCTGATTTTCCTGGTAAACTCTGATCTATGATAGCCTCAACAGTGCACACATGAGTTTGTTGCTGAGTTCTCACTCTGTTTATTTCTGGCAGTTCCCACTGGAGCTGTCAAACAGCCTCACTCCAGCAGCCCACAGGAATCAAAGCCACACTGAGCAGTGTTTGAGTTCAAGCTTAAAAACACCATTGGAGGATTTCCTGGCACAGTTCTTTCTGTGTTTTATTAAGTGAGTTTTTCAGCACCATCAGGTGTTTTCTGACTCAGGACAGCATAGCAAAGAGATCAGAATAGCACTGAATAATGGAGCACAAAGAGCAAACATTTTCCTGAGTCCTGACTCATTGTCTGGTTCCTGACAAGTTCTCTTAAAGTGCATTAAATGCAGCAATTCCTTGCACAAGATGAAACACTGTTGTCTTATGCTTTTTAATGCAAGAAGTACTAAGAAATTTCTTCCTTAGTGGCATCCTGAGGATTACAGCTCATGCCAAAACAAAGTCTGTCAACACTTGTTGTTCAACTACCACTAGCAGAACTGTGCATTAATGAAAGGTATTTTGATCATTACAGGTGCAAATGATTCCTAGGGATCTATTCAAAGTTTCATTTTCCTTTGCCTAGCTGGTATTTTTCAGCTAGCCTTTTGCTTTTCAAAGAAAATGGAATTATTACTGCTCTCAGATTCTTATTGGCTAAATCTTCTTCTCCAGTGCAAACCCAGGGACACTTTCACATTGCATAGATGTCTTTCCACACATATGTATTAATAAACTGGTAATATAAATATGCTTATATACATTATATAAGAGTATATATATTTATGAGAGTATAAAATCAATACTTTGAGAAAAAATTTGCTAGGCATTTTTGTCCAGATTAAACACACTTCTGTGTTGCAAAGATGGAGATGGGGAGCTGAAGTTCAGCACAAAGTTGTTAAGCCCGTCTGGCAAGATGCAAACCCAAATTTCTCACCTGATTGCTCCTTACTGCCTACAGGGTAAATGTTCCAAATGATGCACAGGAGGTGTGTGGACAAAACCTATTAATAAATAATTGGTTTTGTGCCCATGCCTCCTGCACATTTTTTTTTTTTTTGAAAATTCTCTTCTCTTTCTTGCCTCCAAAATGTCATTCATGGCAGTCTATAGAAAATAAGACTGAAGAGTAAATGCAGGGTAAGAAGCAGTGCTTAAGGGAAGAGCTCTCAGCTGTATTCCCCTCCATCTGAGGTTATGAAGGCAGACAGAATATTTCCTCACACTGAAGGACATTTTTGTTGTATGCACATTCCACATCACGTAGCGTTTTCCTTATCATCGCGCAGTAGCGATCCCCAGAAAGAGGAATACGGCCCTCAGGCCTCATAATATCATCCTTTATTAGAAATAAGAACAAAGAATGCAATTAAAATACAAATATTTCACATCCCAGAGGCCTGGATGCTGTTTGGCAGCTCCCAGGTGGTTCCATCTTGGAGGAGGTGTCGGGGATGCGGATGCGCGCGAGGGGAAGAGCCGTCGTAACGGGAAAACAGAAATGCTGCTGGGGGGGGAAAAAGGAGGAAACCTTTTTAGGGCATTTGCTCTAGATGGTTAGGAGAGCAGGCAGTGCCTGAAGCCCCAGGTGTTGGGGACTTTTAGGTTTTGTGTTGATCAGGGCAGGCAGGGGAGAGATTAACTTGAAGGTCACCGCCTGTCCCTGTGTCTTTCTGCTCTTTGTGCTGTAACCTTGCTGGAGAAGAGAGTCTGGATAGACATTGACTGTCCTGCACTGTGATTTTACAGCACTGAATAGCTCCCTTTTGATTTAAAAACCCCTTCTGGTGTAACATAATTACAACCCTTAACTATTAGCTTTGGTTTAAAAAAAAAAAAATTAATTCTGAAGTTTCCTAACATAAAAAACCCCAAACTCCAGATCTTCTGAGTGGTGCTTGGTCAAAAATAAAAGGTCAAAGCACCAATAAATATCTGGCTATTGCAACTCCCAGAAATCAGTAACGCC
The DNA here is from genome assembly GCA_017589585.1 of Phylloscopus whistleri. Lineage (NCBI taxonomy): Eukaryota > Metazoa > Chordata > Aves > Passeriformes > Phylloscopidae > Phylloscopus > Phylloscopus whistleri. The sequence continues at coordinate 761,056 of JADMLD010000037.1, forward strand.
ATTGTATGAAATGTTATTGATAAATCACATTGCCTGTCAATGTTACGTGTATTACTTCTTTAAAAATTCATCCATATTATCTGACTTCTGCCCCATAGAAGCTGTTGTTCAATCCCAGGTGAAAAGCAGTTTTTTCACTTAGATATCTTTAAAGTCCAGGTTAAAAAACCTCCAGTTACCAAAGAAATCAGGTGCATTTCTGGATGTTTCTATCCCAATAGATCCCTCAATTTTTTTTCCAGTGTCAGTCCACACTAGAGGAAGACTCAACTTGGACACCTCTTCTGCTGCAATCTGCAATAAAGACTCTGATTTTTGCCTGGCATATGTGACAAAGTTTTCTCAAGTTTCCTCTGGGGAAAGAAAGGGAGGATTTGTGCACTTTCACTTTGCAAAGCTTGGTGCTGGCAGTGCATCCCAACCCAGGATCTCCCTGAGTTTTCATCCACCACTGTGAACCTGGGGTTGCTCCTCCCTGTGGCTTCGTCTTCCTATAAAATTCAAGATTTATCATCCCTTGGCAATCGATTGGCCATTCCTGGATCAATACTTACCACTTGGGTCAATTAATCTTGATATTCACTTTAAGAGTAGTCAGTATCTACTTATTGATTTTAAGAATAATGAAAAGTAAGTACATGGGACCCAATCCCCGGACTCCTGTTTGGGGCAAGCCTCCTACCACAATCAGGCTTTGGCAGACATTGGAGCTGGCTCCCCAAGGGTAACAATTCCCAATTTGCTTTTTAGATCCTTGACTGTCTCTTTGTCCCTTTCCCAAAGGTGTCATGTCACTCAGAGACACGAGGTGCTCGTGTGGCTTTTCCAAGGCGTGAAATGTAATGTTTGAACAGCACTGAGCTGAGACAGAAACTTTGGTGCTCCTGTGGGCTTTGGCAGGCCACTGACACCACTTACAGGAGGTATTCTCAAAATTAAAGCATGTCCTTGCCACACTAGGCTTTGGTGCTTCATGGTTCAGACCTCCCATCATTTCTGCTTAGAATGTTCCATAAGTCACCCTGAACTCATAGGTGGTGCTTAACCAACACAATGAAATCAAACAACTCGTAAAGATAAATATATTTCAACATTTTTTTAAACAGTTCTTGCTTGCCTATGAGAATTTAACCTGAAAAAGCTCAAAGAAACACAAAATCTGGCCCTCTATTATTAATTGCTGTGTTTGCAGTAGAGCAGTGCATACAATTTTACGCATGAAATGTAAGAATATATTTCTTTCACTTGAAAACAAAACAATGAAGTATCAGTAAATTCTTCCCTGACTACAAATTTATATTCTGGAAAGTGTTCATGGAACGTGTAGCCATTTGTATTCTCTGTAGTATTATTTCTGTATCTTTAGAATGCTCTGAGAATAACAAATGAGCTGCCAGTTTAGAGTGACAATATGTTCAATAAGATGGAAATGGGCTATCTAATATTTGCAAAAATAAAATAAAAAATTAGTCCCTGGAGGTAATTTTTAATTTTTAGAGTTTTGCATAAAATACTATAGCAGACCAAATCATCATTCTAACCAAAACACATTCTTCAACTAGTTGTCAGAATTTTGTTCTGCTAAAGAGATTCCTTCCTTCCTTCCTTCCTTCCTTCCTTCCTTCCTTCCTTCCTTCCTTCCTTCCTTCCTTCCTTCCTTCCCTTCCTTCCTTCCTTCCTTCCTTCCTTCCTTCCTTCCTTCCTTCCTTCCTTCCTTCCTTCCTTCCTTCCTTCCTTCCTTCCTTCCTTCCTTCCTTCCTTCCTTCCTTCCTTCCTTCCTTCCTTCCTTCCTTCCTTCCTTCCTTCCTTCCTTCCTTCCTTCCTTCCTTCCTTCCTTCCTTCCTTCCTTCCTTCCTTCCTTCCTTCCTTCCTTCCTTCCTTCCTTCCTTCCTTCCTTCCTTCCTTCCTTCCTTCCTTCCTTCCTTCCTTCCTTCCTTCCTTCTCCTCCACTTAATTTGTCCTCTCTTCCTTTATTACTTCCTTTATATTAAAAGGAGCCTTTCCCTTTCTTATTCAATTTCCCTTTTCTTCCTTTTTTTCTTACTCTTTTTACTTCTTTACATTATCCTGGCTACTACAACATCCTGATCCACTGTTCAAATAACCAAGGAAAAGAGTATAATCATATGCACACAAAGGAAAAAAAAAACCCCAAACCCTCCCTTCGAAAGGGGGTGACAATCAATTAGAAAAAAATTAGGCATCAGTGCATAAAGGAGCAGAAGAGGAAGCTGAGTGCAGTCCAGCAATGGTTTGTTTAGTCTAAGGGATTAATTATTCAACAGTTGCCGTCATGATGAGAGTGTGCACACCAGACTGAAACTGGCACAGAGGTTAATTGGTATCTAAGGGCTGTCTCTAGTCACCTGATACCCTTAAGTAGCGTGGTTGCTATTTTAGTACCTTTTTGGACTTTAGAAAGAACCCACAAAAGAACCCTAAGTCACACGTGAGGAGGTGGAGACATGATTTCCTGGCATGAGGAGTTCGGGAAATTGGTACCCAGCATCAGCTTACCCAGTGAGGAGAGAGAGATCCTGTGTGCTTGCTGCAGTTGAAAAATGGATTCCCCATTGCTGCTGGTTTAAGCCTTATGGGTGCTATTTAAACTTGGCATGTCATAAATCCAGTATCTACCAGAGCGTTTGTTCTCCATCCCATTTTATTTGTGAGCGTGTGCAGAGAATTGCAGTGGTGCAAACAAAGATGTGTCATTCCAGCCAAAACCAAGTGAGTCCCAAACTTTGTTTCCTCACAAGGGGCAGCAGAGGGACAGGGACTGATCTTTCTTTCTGGTGATCAGTGACAGAACCTGAGGGAACCCCACAGTGATGTTTAGGTAGGACATCAGGAAAAGGTTTTTCCCCCAGAGGGTGGTGGGGCACTGCCCAGGCTCCCCAGGGAATGGGCACAGCCCCGAGGCTGCCAGAGCTCCAGGAGAGTTTGGACAGCGCTGCCAGGGATGCACAGGGTGGGATTGTTGGGGTGTCTGTGCAGGGACAGGAGCTGGACTGGATGATCCTGGTGGGTCTCTTCCAATTCAGGATATTCTGTGATGCTGTGATTTGCCAAGGCCCTTTTGAATTTGAAATTTTAGAGGAGGTCCTCAAGGTTGCCAAAACCACTCTGGCTGGCAAGATATAGATTGTATATGGACAGGTCCCAAAGGCTTCAGGGGTGGCCTGATGAACCACCAGTAAATTATCAGCAGGGCAGGCCAGCACAGGATGCTGAGCTTAAAAATGACCCTGGATCCATATTCCTGGCTGTCTGTGGGATAGTTTTGCCTTAGCTCAGAGGGCCTCCCCTGACCTGACATCCCAAGAATGGCATCTCTTTTTCTTCAGTCCCTGCTTCAGAAGTTGGGATATTACCCTCTTTGGCTTTTGCCTCCTGCATGCTGGGGAGTATCTGCCAAGCCCCTGGTAGAGAAGGCAGTGATAACTCCCAGTCAGAATGCAAACCACGTGCCAACATCTGGCTGTGCCACAGCTCCTGCTGCCATAACATCTGAGGGTGTGCACGGCAAATTTTCAACAATCCAGGTTTGTCCAGTGGACTTAGACACCTTGAATTTTTTCAGGGCTGGGAAGTGGAGTTATTTTTAGTATCTTTTGGTAGAAAGGCTTTTGGAAAAGGAGGCTAGTGCTCATAAGTTGATTGTGGCTCACCTGATAACAGAAAAGCAGAAGAGGCTGGGAGCTGTGCACAAGATGGATAAAGCTGAAGGAGGGACAGAGGCAAAACCTTTGCAGCAGGAGGAGTCCCAGTCTTTAAAGGAGCTTAACAATATGTGCTTGTTACACAAACAGTAACTCAGGCTGGGGCAAGAGCTCTGAGGTGGGAACAAAATGTGAGAGGTGCCAAGGACACACAGGAAAGAAACCATCTCGCTGTCTCACCACCTGGCAACACCTGACACCACCAATGCTTTGCCTGAACAAGAGCAAGGAGGTGCCCACCATCCACCCATAACCTTTCCTTTGGGGTTTATAAATCAGGAACTGACTCCTGACCGACCCCTGACATCCGAGGTCCCCAGCTGAGAGCATTTGCTGGCTTTATTTTCTTCCCTGTGTTGGCAGCTCCTCTCTCCCCTTCCACACCACGGCAACACCTCTGTGAATTTTCGTTTCATTCATTTCCACCTCTGGAATGAAACGGCAGCAGCCACTTGAACTTGTAGTGTGAGAGCGTAGTGAGAGGAGCTGGGGTGCTCAGGAACTTAGAGAGACCCTTGTTTGCCCTTTTCTAAGTTCTAGTGATGCTGAAATGATCACGTCCTCTGTCAGGGAAATGGGGAAGTAAAACACTGAGCATCAAGTAAGAAGAAGAAATTATATTTTGTGAAATTGGATTCGGAAGCGTTTTTGTTCCAGCTACTTTAAAGCACCATTGGCATCCTAACTGAGGAACTGCCAAGAAGATAATCTTTTCCTCTGCTGTGGTAGCTTTTCTCTCCCCTTCCCTGTTTTTTTTTTTTCTCAGGCATGTTTTGGCAAGTGATAAATCATGTACTGGAAGAGTGCGTGTCTCTTCTATTTGTCTTTAACATTGACCCCAGCCCTAGGGAGCCTCAAACAACAAAAACCTGTCTTGGCCCAGATTGTCTTCTGGATTACATCAGTGTGAGAGGACAGATCTTGTCTTAGAAACCACACAGACATCTTAAACTCAAGTAGTGGGACCAAAGACCCAGTAAACATCAAGGCTCAAGTGTGTTGCTGAGTCGGTCCAAGGGACAAAGACATCCAGATAATATTTCTAGCTATTGGCATAAAACATTACCATGAGTTAAGAGAAAGCAGTACTTTCAAGTGATCTTCCTGCCCAGCTCCCAAGTTATCAAGAAGCTGAATGGACAATTCCAAAGGGAACAGAACACCTCAGGGTGAAAAGGGAGGCTATTTTCAGTATCTTTGGCATCATAAACTCATAAATCTTGAAAGACTTTGCAAAGGAAGGAGTTGTTGCTTCTCTGTGCTCATTGCTGACCATCGGTGAACTGCCGTGGTGAACACCACACCAACATCCCATTTCCAGCACCTGTTTTTTGTGTGTCAGAGCAGCAGGGTCCTGGGATGTTGGGATGTTTGCAGGTCCCATGACCATCCAGGGATGCAGGTCTCTGTTGAGCCAAGGATGAAGCTCTCCTGGTGTCCTACTCCAAATCCCTTGGTGAACCCATTGGGGGTGAACCCCCTTCTCCACTGTCAGGATAAAAATCCTATTTAGCAACACCATTCTCTGAGGACAAAATTGAAAAGCCTTTTGTTGAACAAAGCACCTTTCACTTAAAAAATCCAGGCAAGATAAAATGACATGTGTGCTAATGATGTATTTTATGAACCACCATCTGTCTCAGGAAAGGTCAGAGAAAAATGGCAACCGCTGCTCAGGTGATTGGTGGTGGAGGGGGGAAAATGGCCTCATCTGAACGTGACAAGAAGCTTCAGTGACATCATATAAATGCCATAATTGGGAAGTGGTAAATTGAACAGGGCTGCCTTTGGAATTTGATGTGTCAATAAACAAGTTCAAGGTGACACGTTGGATCAATACGGCACGACAAGAATCATCCGACAAATTTACTGCAAAGTAATTGGGTGCAAAATGACTCAACTCAACCTTCACACTGCAGAAAATCAAACAAACAGGCAACCTACAGGCAACAGTTTGTATATGTCAGATGCTGCTTAAGGTAGCTTGCGCAGTACTAATAGAGTTGTTTTAAAGAGAGATGGGGAAAAAAAAAAATAAAAGTGAGGTTCCCGTTATTATGAGTGTGACCCCAGGCATTGCTATAACCCTCTATGCACCTCCAGGGTGTATAAATAGAAAAACAAAACACACAATTGCTAGAGGTAGTCTTAAATATTGATATTTTTCTTCCTGTCTCTGTTGAGATGACAGATAAAATAAACTATAAACTGGGAATACCTTTTTCTTTTTTTTCTCTTAGCGCAAACAAGAGGCTTTTCATCTAATAGGTTTCTCACCTCTCACTCCCCTTATTTTTTGATAAAGGAAGGTGTAACAAGTCAGTTCTATTAAAAAAAAAAAACCCTTGTATTTTCCCACATTGCACAGAGCTATTGAATGCAAATCACTGTCTACCATTAGAATTAACCATCCCCACTTACTACTCAACCTGAAAAGAGTCACTCAGAGAAGTCTCTTCAGCACATTAATTTGTTGACAACAAATTTGATGCTTGATTTGTCCCCACTCGACAACCTTTAATCTTGAGTTTCTCTGAGGGGAAAGTCAAGAGCTTATTTTTTTTTTTTTTCTCCAAGAAATCTGGGCTCTCGCCAAGGCTACGAAAGGAGCTGGTACACTGACTGCACACTTTGGAAATGTCACAGAGATTGATTGTGTTTTAATTGTGCATTCATTCTGGAGTGAGAAAAGAGAGAAGATGAGTGGAAAGTCACAGCCAAGGAGAAAGATGCCTTTCATGCTCTCATCCCCTGCCAGCCAGGGCTGAGTTTTAGCAGGGACTACTTTTTAATTTTATTTCTTGCCAGTGGTGGCTTTGTGCATTCCTGGGAAAGATGGGGAAGCCTCACTCCTGCCTTATCCCTGATGTTGCTGGAGCAGAGGGAATCTGACACAGACCTCAGGCCCTGGTGCTGACACATGGCTCCAGCACCCACATGATTTAGGGTGATCCAAAAAGGCAGGGGAGCAGACAAACTCAGCAGCTGAGCTTTATTGATGGACTGAGGCCAGCGGATAAAGCAGCGTGCCATGCTGGTAAGCTTTGGGCACACCGAGAATTTAATGAGTGTCAGGATGTGGACAGGGAGAAAACAGTAAGATCAAGGCAGATTTGTGCCAGGGATGGGATTAGTGTGAAGAATTATGAGCGCAGGAGTTGTGTTGAAAGAAACCCCATTCATATATATATATATATATATATATATATATATATATATATATATATATATATATATATATATATATATATATATGTATATATAATAGGGAGATTTGCCCCTGGTTGCCATCCTGAAGTTCTCATGCTCCCTCAGGCAGTGATATCCCTGGGAGCACTGCCTTGGAGCTGTGCAGCCTCTCCAAACCCAGGAGACTCTTCAGGTTGGAAATTTCTGCCAAGACAAGTCGGCTGTGTCCCGCCAAAGAAATGCAGCTGAGGTGACCAAAACGCTGGCAGTCCATCCTTTTTTGGGGAAAAACACTCTCAGATCTAGCAAGTGACCTGATGCTGAGATGTGAGACCAAGTGTGTAACATCAGAGGGCCAGCTCTCCCCGTTTTCCCTGCCACCAAAGTTATCCTGCTGCGTGGCAGAATGGGAAAAATGCCCCTTTTTATCCCAGCAGTGGTTTGGGATGGCCTTGAGGTGCCTCCTGACCGAAGAACAAGGCTACTCCCTTGTTAGTCAGAAGCTTCTTCTTATCAGAAGATTTCTTTGTCTTTCAAGAATGACGTTTAAAGTCATCTAGGAAGTGGGAACTGTAAGATTAGGCAGTCCATTCTGCAGACCTGACATTTCTGGTGGGATGTTTTTCTCCCCTCAGTCTGGCTGAATCACAGAGGAGTCACAGCAGAACACTGAAACTGGACAGTCTTGGTTGGAGGAAGCCGTGTGATGCAAGCCATCTCCCAGCAGGGCTAAACTGAGTTCAAAAGCTTCAAAATATTGTATCACTTCTTCAGAAGGTATCTTGAGGTGGTTTTACTGGTTTTTGGTGGGGTTATTTGTCAGTCTCACACTTTTTTTGCTTGATATTTTTGTTTGTTCGGTTGATTTTTTTCCCTGAACTCTTTGCATCCAAGCCAACTCTGGCTGTGGAATGCATTGCACGGGACATTTGTGAAGCTGAAGAAGTGAAAAAGCAAGGATACTTTATTTTCAAATTCTTGGGGAATGTTCGGGTTATCAAAATGTTGTTAACCTAGTTCTATTGTACTCTGTGAAGAAAAAACTTCTTCTTGGTAAAGCTGAAAGCCTCGTGTTGCTCTGCTGCAACACATCTGCCAGGACGTGGAGATGACATGGTGTTTCCAGCAGTGCTCCGGATATTTTAGATTTCTGCAGCAGTAGCTGTAGATGAATGCCCACCTCTGTGCCATTCTTTGCTTTGAAGCACCTTGCACATCTGAGAACTTCACCTCTACACCTGAGAGAGGAGTCTGGGATGTTCATTTCCCATTAATTAAAGTGGGAACCAGATATCCAGTCTCTCAGGTTGCTGTGCAAACAAAACCATGAGGGAATCACAGTTTGCAGGGCACAAATGGGGAGCTGACAGACTGGTGGCACCTGAGGCCATTGGAGACAGGGATCCACAGTTTGGGGTTTCTACCACCCAAAGCATAGTGGAAAAATCCCAAGTCAACAATCCTTTGCACTTATTTTGCTGAATTTCTTGTTCCTTGAACTGAACTCAACTGATTTTCTCTCTTTGAATGGTATTGATTTCCAGCGTTTCTCTAATTTATTCTTTATCGTCTTTGTTTACTTGTAATGATTATTTTGTTGTTAATTGATACTTCTGCTGAGCTCCTTAAAAGCTGATTGAAAATCAATTCAAGCCAATGGTGAACCTGTCTCTGATTTCAGTGTGTTTTCAAGATATTATTGTTATTTTTCCCCTCTTTTAGTGTAGCAAAAGGGGGGGAAAAAACCCAGAAATAAAGCAGTCCTTTAAGCTGTGTAGCTCTTCCTGGAAATATTCTGTATGTATGGTACCTTCCCTAAATCCTTAACACTTTGATTGTCTTTGGGTTATCAATCACGCCGGTTATTTTCTTGTCTGACTTAAGAGGATTATTGGGACTGGATTTTGTACTTTGTCAGTATTACAGAGTGACACCTCCACACTCGGGGCTGGGCTGCAGCCTGGCAGTGAGCCTGCCTGGCTTCCCTCTCACTGAAATCACCTGGAGATGCCACCCACCTTGCTGGTGACAGCCTCTAGGAGATCTGTCCAGCCCAAGCAGAAAATTCAAATTAAAGCACCTGGGAGGCAGGGAAAGGGTAAAGGGGACAGATTTCAACCTAAGGAGCAAGTGATAAAGCGTGGTTTTTCTTTTTGGGATCCTGGCAGAAACCAGATGCCTACAGCACAGAAGCTTTGATATCACCTTAACTCGTGTGAGCAGGTTGAAAGCAAAAAGGTATTTCATTTTGTGTTGAGCTGAGGAATGAATCTGACCCCATTACTCCTCTGCAGAGGAGCTGGTGGGCTGTTCTTCAAAGAAACATTTTATTTCCAAGGTTTCTCTGCTCCACAGATGAGCCCCCCTTTTCCCTTCCTGTTCTCTCTAATCTTGTTTTATTTACCTGTAGGGATGCACGTTAATAGCTTTGGGCAGCCTTTGGACCAAGCCTTGCCTGAGGGACCGGGTGCTCTTTGGGTGTTGTGTTTGACCCCAAGATTGTTTCCTTCTTGAGTGAGCAGAAGAGGAATAAGTGAGGCTGTCTGGGGCTGTGGGACCATATCCACGGGGCATCTTGCAGCCCTCTGTGCATTCCCTTTCTCCTTGCAAGTGGAGAGGAGCTCAGATGCTGCTGAGCCCCTCTAAAGCTCCTCCAGAGAGGGTCTAACCCTGTTTATCCTGTGATCTCACCAAGAGCTGATGCTGCCAGGCAAGTCTGGTCCATCAGCCCAGGAGCTCTCTTCTTACCTTGAACATTTAAAACTATCCTGCCATGGCTGGGACTTCTGCGTTAATTGAGCTGCAATTGCAGGGCCTGAAAGGCAGCAGGGTTTGTTTAGGGTTGCTATTAGTTTTTTTCTGGGTTGCAGAGAAGCCTTGCATGGAAATTGAGCCCATTATGTATTTGGGTCTTGCTTAACGAGATGCAGCTCAAAAGACAGTCCATTACTTTGGAACTAGAGGCTTTGCCTTCTTCCCAAGATTGATTTTTATTTCACAAATTATTACTGCATGGATTAATGATCCCTCTGCATGCAAACGCTCTCGGCTGCCACCCAGGTGCATTAACCTTTCCTAGAACAAAGAATTCCTCCCTCCACCACGTTGCTTTGACCAAAGAATTTCTCTTCCAGGTGCTGAATATTAAATACACGGGCGTCACCTCCCTGCTCTTCCCAACCACACAGGATCCTGGCTCAGAGATTTTAGGCCTATGTGTGCAGTCCTGTGACCTCCCCCAGGTGTTGTCTTCTTCACTGGACTACTACAGGCTCCTAGTGCTTAAGGGAAAAGTTGTAGATAATTAATAAGATAACACTTGGCACTAACAAAGCACTTTTGGAGCACAAATGCAGCACTCAGGCATCCCCAAGCAGGGGAAAAGGCTACAGTTTATTGGCATGTAAAGTGGCACTTGGGGGTGGAAAAAAAATGTGTCCATGAAGGTCCCAGAGAGCAGAGTCCAGACTCCTGAAGCTCATCTCCATTCTTGCAAGATGGAGCAACACAGTTCTGTTAACAGGAGCTGTTCCCCTGAACCCTGATGTCCTAAGATTTCCACAAGGATGTGCTCGAGACGTGAGCTCATAACAAAGGGGTCAACCCTGCAACAGCTTCTGCAGTCAGGGTGATCTTATGTACCACAAATATGAGAAAGGACAAAGGGGAACAGCTTTAAATTGCCACAGGACAGGGTTAGATGGGATATTGGGAAGGAATTCTTCCCTGGGAGGGTGGGTAGGCCCTGGCATAAGGTGCCCAGAGAAGCTGTGGCTGCCCCTGGATCCCTGAAAGTGTCCAAGGCCAGGCTGGATGGGGCTTGGAGCAACCTGGGAGAGTGTCCCTGCCCATGGCAGAGGGTTAAGCTATGTGGTTTTAAAGGTCCTTTCCAACCCAAACCATTCTGTGATTCCATCATTCTGTTTCAGCTGTTGTAGGAATGTGGATTCTTTTATTTTTTATGTTGACCAACACCCTTAGTCCAGTTCCCTCCCGGTTATTCTGTCGTGGCAGCATGCTCATTTAGAATTGAAAAGTCTGCTCTGCTGGCAGATTGCTGCCTGCTCTCAGTAAATAGCATGAAATGTAGCCAGATTTGCTGTATTTGTGAAACTTTCCCCACAGCTCTAATTATGCCCGGGTAGTACTAACATTTAGTCAGCTTAAATTATTAAACTCTTGCAGCCCCCGCAGGTAAAAACCTGTTTAATTAATGACTGATTAGTTAAATCATTATGTGTTCTGATATGAATCACAATAATTTTTATAGACCATATTATCATTTTAAAGGCATGCTAATTTATTGAAGGATTCTTTTTTTCCTAAAAGGAACAGAAATAGGCATACCTTACAGCTTAGGAGAAACCGCCTCCTTCATTAAGGGCAAACGACACCAGCAGAAATCTTGTATGGAAAGACATTCCCTAGACAATCCCAAATGCTCTTTATTACATCTGGAATCTGGAGATGCTTAGACTCTAGAGAAAGAGTCCTTCAGATCTGGGCATTTATAAGTTTAAACTTGCATTTTTATTTATTTCCCCATTTGGGAGGGCAGATCCTGGCACAACCCCGCAGCTTTCTGAGGTTTTCAGCGCTGCCAGAAGGAGCAGAGCTGAGGTTCCCCCTTTCCATCACTGTCCTTCTGCCCTGCTGGTGCCTGCTGCCCAGCAGAACTCCTGCCTCAGGCAGCAGAGCCCCGTGCTCAGGGTCAGTCTGGACTAAAATGAGGTGTCACTGCATGGATTCAGCCAGGTAGCTTGTACCCCTTGCCAAACCTTGTTGGTCCATGGTCCCATGGACACCTTGCAGGAGATGGACTGGCATGCCCAGATGTTATCCTTTCTAGCTGAATGGTTGGCTGATGGAGCCTTTGTCTCTCACCTCAAGGCTGAAATCTGATCCTGGGGCAAATGCCAGGGGTTGCAGCGGTGCCAGAACAATAAACAAATAAATATATAAATAAACCTCAACCCTCTTTCTCTCAAGGATCTCCATGACACATCATTCCTGACACACCATTGCCCCCAGTTCATATTCTGGTGCTCAGACACCTTAAGTCTCTGAGTTACTGATGGAGGTATTACCAGACACCAGAAAAGTTGTCTCTGACAACAGTAATTTCTCTGAGGGATACAAATTTCTTCAGAAGACTTCGTTCAGCTAAGCTTTGACAACTCACAACAAAATGGTCGTGGCATTATCTGTCAGGCTTTTGCCTCTGAGCCAGACTTGCTTGTGTTGGAGAAAAGCTCATTTTCCTGGAAGCAAGTACATTTGACTGTTGGGAAGCAGAGATGTACAAGAAATTGTACATCAAATCTGAATGCTGCTCAGGAAGGAAGGACTCTGGCCACACTCTTTCAGGAGCTGACAGTAACATCCATTTTCTTTTTGAGTGGAAGCAGAGGGCACAGACAGCAAACTTCCCATCTCCAAAACCCCATGACCCCCACCAGAAACTTGAAACCATGCACTGATAGCCCTTTTTTTTCCAAGGCACAACTATGTTTGGTCTCTTGGGGACCACAATAGCCTGACTGGCAAAAACAGGTGAAATCCTGCTGCTTCTTGATCTTGTAGAAGTTTGAGTTCAGTCTCTCACTTGAGCCTCCACGGACCTGGTTGTCTTCAGCACAGCAAAGTGATGACCCTCCAATGACCTTGGGAGGTGGTCTGCAAGCAGGATGCACGCTTTGACAAGAGGTGGCCTTGCAGGGCAAATTCAGGAGAATTCTGAGGAATTTCACCTCTTTGCCCAGCTGAAGGCATCTGTGCTCTCCCAGCAGCAGCATGGAACTCCCAGGGGAGCCAGCAGGAAGAGTCAGCTCTTGCTGCCTGGTTGGGTGTACAGACCTAGTGAGATACAAGCAATGTAGTGTTGCCTCGCTGCAGAAATCTAGGATGGCACTTGCAGAAAGGAAAGGAGGAGGAAAAAAGGGGTTATTTTGAGCTGCATGCTGTCACAGAAAGATAATGCACTGCAAAACACTGCTCACTTCCCTTTGGTTTGCCTAAGCACCTCAGCCAAACAGTGCAACAAATGCACTCCTAAGAGAAGACATGGCTTTTTTATTTTTCTTTTTTTTTCCTTTTTTTTTCTTTTTTTTCTTTTTTTTTCTTTTTTTGTAGCTCTCTGCTTTTCTCTCCCTCCTTTCCTATCATATTGAATCATCAGGGTGTGAAATATAATAAAGCACTGTACCGTTCAATCTGTCGGCTGTACCTTACAGGTGTACTCCAGGTAAATATCCCCTTGGCTGGTGAAAAATGAGCTTACCTGAAACAGATGACTTTGATGAACTTCAGCAGCTGGGCCTCTATCACTCTTTTCCAATTGGCTTCCCCAGCAAAGCATGGTTACCCCACACAAATTTGTCTTACTGAAGGAAAGATATTCTCTAATTCACTTTGTTCCCAGCCACTTGGCCCCCCTCGCTGACGTCTTCACTTCATCTGGCGTTCCACAAAAGTATAAATGGCAGGGCTTGTCATCCCCTCCACCGGGCGACTTTGGGAAGTAAATTAATTATTTACCAGCCCATCGCACGCCCCATTGCTTTGATAAAGCTGGAGTATAAATAAAAATGACCAGGTATTAAAAGGTGCCATTTGCTGGATGCAGCAGTGGCAGGCAGGGGATCACAGCAGAAGCTCCTGCTTCTCCCCCACTGCCCTCCCCAAGCAGCCCCTGCTCGGTGCCAAGCAGGGGCTGGTAGCAGAAACAGAGCAGAGACCTATGCAGATGAGATCCCTGCACCTGCAAGGGCTTTCACTGCTCACCACTTTAATTTTTAGATAATTGCCAAATGCCTCTTTACTCTCAAAAACAAGAACATCTAGAAGATTAAGTCTTGCCTGACAAGTAGTAATCCAGGGAAGCCATTCCAAATGGTTTGGAGGTTTCTCTTCTTTGATGGCTCTTTGCTGATTTCTATTTTTATTTGTTAGTTTTTCTATTCTTTTCTCAGACCTCTCAAGGGGGCAGAGAAAGGCCAGGAGAAGTCTTGGGGGTGACTGGGAACAGAAAGATGTTGTTGTGGGACCCTCAGTGGAAAAGTCAGAAACCTGCTCCTTTTGTAAGTCCAGAGGGTGCAGGCCAGGGAGTAGAGTGAGGTATTCTCCCCATTTTTTCCTTCAACAACTCATTTGGGTGAGAGCCCATTGTGATTTCCTGAGTAAGACTGTGATTTGGGGAATGCCTGAGGTAGTTTCCCTTTTTGCCTGAGCATTCTTAAAAGTCTAATTGAGCAATACAGGAAACCTCATGCATTACAAGAGGCATTGGCTGACCGGCTGGCAGGGAATGACCTTTCCATTGAAGAATCTTTTTTTTTTATTATTAATTCTCATTTGCAGTAGAATGTACTGCTTTTCCTCTTTAAATGAGTTACAAAAGTTAATTACTTTGTCCTTAGTGGTCTTTAAGAGGGACAAATACACTATTTCCTTTTGTTGACTGGAAAAAGTGAAGGTAATGGCATGACCTGTCCACAACTGTGAAACCAAGAGTTTTAAACCCTGAAGTAATTGCACTGATGACAACAACCACCCCGGTTCTGTGACTGTATTTCCCTCCTAACGCTGTGCTGTTGCTTGTGGGTCTCATGTCTCACAGAATAAAAAGGTTTTATGATTTTACTCCTGCATTTCTCTCTCCCATGTGGATAAGAGAAGAAACTTGAGGCTGTGGGCATCTGAGTTTCCTTCTTTCCCAAACTGGAATCTTTGGGATAGTTCTCTTGAGAGAACTGGACAGGCTGGGTCAAAAGATGAAGCATTTTTGGGTGAGAGACCCCTATTTCCCCCATCCTTTCTAAATTTTCAAACGAGCAAACTCCGTTTCACTAAGTGGCTGAAAAGGCAGAGCAGCAAGGCTGTTAATGGGGCTCCACAGGAGCTTGTGCTTGAAGACACCAAGTTACTTTGGAAGATATAGAAAAGGCAGGATACAAAAGGATGCCCAGAGGAGAACTTCCTAAAATCATCAGAGCATAAGCAAGGTTATTACATCTACTTAAAAATTAAGTGCTCTGTAAGGTGGCCAGGGATGGTATTTCCCATCCCTTTATAAACTTTTGCCCCAGTGGACCCAAACCATTAAACAGAGCTTCCCCTGGACCAGAAATAACCTCACTAATCTCAGAAACTTTCCTTCTCACTGAATCCAGTTCTGTCCTAAGCGAGTTCAACCTTTCACTTCAACTCTTATTGTTTTTTATTCTGCAAAGCAGCAGGCAAGGAACAGAAGCCACAAACTCTATTCAAACTTGAATGATTACAGCAAAACTCTGTTCTGGTTTTGTTTCTTCTTCTTCTTCTCTCTCTTTTTTTTTTTTTTTTTTTTTTTTTTTTTTTTTAATTTTTTATAATTTTTTTATTCCTGGTCATCATGCAACGGATTAATATGAAACCACAGCCCAAACTAGGATATGTTTTAAAAGCCTTCAGAGCAGAATTGCACTCATGTTCAGCTTTTTGTTTCAGGCCAGGGTTTATTTGTGTCTTCCTCCTTCTTCCTCCTTTTTTTTCTAAATGGTACCACCAAGTAGTAAAAGCACCATCCATGTTTCAGATGCATGCAAAATAAACTATAGAAGGAAAGTGGCAGATAAATTTAACGAGCATTAAAGTTATATATAATTTAAATATGTATAAAATTATTTGGTATATCGATTAGAAAATGGGCTGTTGACCATTTAAAGGCAACAATCAATTTCATAGTTCACAGGTCAGGTCAAGTTTCATTCTAATGATCTAAAAAACCAAATAGCATTAGGAGATAATGAACTCCACAGGATTATAGATGTGATCTATAGCTCTGCTGTGGCACAAGACCCAGCAAATGAGAGAGGGCATCATCTGAAGTGCCCTGGCCTCCACAGACTAAAGCCATGTTTTTATAACTTGGCAAGGTGTCAATTTATGATGTAATCAAAGGCAGACGATGGAATTACTCTGCTCCTAAAACCCCACATGGTTAGGCTCAATGTCATCAATGAGCAGGGGAGGTAGATCCCCATTAATGTGGTCTACAAAGTTATCTTCCCTGTTCTGGTAAGTGAACATCAGGCATGCCCACCCTGTTAATCAAAGGGAGTTGATAGCCCTCTCTGCTTCCACCGAGGGGTTGGGTTACACCAGGGAAATGCTGCAGGGCTGCCACAGGGCTGCTCCTGGTCCTCTGCTGTACAGCAGAGGAGAGGCTTCTCCAAATCTCAGCGGGAGAAGAAGGAAAAAGAAATCTGTGCGTGGAGAGGGAGATGAATTTGTGTCCATTTCCATGTAAATATGCAGATTTGTGTTTGTAAATGAGTACGTGTATGGGTAAGCGTATCTTCATTGGGATGTGGAAGAATGAGGTCATTTGGACTTCCAAATAAGAGGAGAGAGGGTCAGTGACTTTTGAAACTCCTAGTATATACCTTCACAGAATGACAGAGTTGTTAGGTTTGGAAGGAACCTCCAGAGACTGTCCAGTCCAAACCTCTGCCAAGGCAGGGTCACCCAGAGCAGGTCACACAGGAATGCATCCAGATGCGTTTGGAATATCTCAGAAAAGGAGAATCCATGCCCTCCCTGGGCAGCTGTTCCAGGGTTTTGCCACCCTCAACATAAAAAATTTCTTCCTCTTCCTGAGGTGAAACTGCTTGTGTTTTAGTTTATGGCTATTTGAGATTATTTACCTGTTCTTTCATGAAAATTGCTGGTTTTCTGAAGGACCATTAGCTTTTGGCCTGGGTCTTAAACTTTAACATTTGTTTAGCTCAGAGGAGACTCAGAAGTGACCTTTTCACTCTCTACAATCCCCTGAGAGGAGGTGGTTGCCTCCTTCTCCCAGGTAACCAGTGACAGGACAAGAGGGCAGCCTGAAGCTGTGCCACGTGAAGTTTAGGTTGGATGTGAGGAGGAATTCCCCAATAGAAAGGGTAGTCAGTCATTGGAAAGGTCTGCCCAGGAAGGTTTGGATTCCCCATCCCTGGAGGTGTCCAAGGAAGGTCTGGATGTGGCACTCAGTGATCCTGGCTGGTGACAAGGTGGGGATTGGGCACAGCTGGTGCTCAATGACCTTGGAAGGGCTCTGACAACCTCAGTGATTCTGTGATTCTGTAAATCTTCAGTCCTCATCTTCTGAACCACATGACCAGATTTTTAACCCTACTTTTTGCTTTGCCTCAACATTTGAAAGGAGTACAAAATCCATCTAGATTTGGGGCTGTAACGGGCTGACATTAAACCCAGGCATGATACGTTTGTAATCTCAACATCCCATTTCCACCTCTGGTTTGGACACATAAGGAATTTGGCAGTTTCTGAGTGGGTGCCTGAAATGTGAGGTAATCTTGACGAAAGACGAGGCAAAATTCCTCTGAGTGTCCATTAGAGAGAAGCAAAGAAGAAACTCCAGTTTTATCAAGAGGACATGAGAAAGGTTTTCCACCTTTTTAACCACGAAGGTGCCTCGAACACCCGTGAGTGTCTTGAATGGCAGCCAGTGCCTGCATTTCAACAGCTGGGTCCCACTGTAAGTGTTTGTGCAGATTCTATCAGCTGGGCACATGGCTTTTCTGTCTTTGTGATCAGCCCACATTGCTGCCTTGAGCTTCTATGAACAGCATTCCCTTCCACACCGCTGTGTCTGCTGGGCTGTTGCGGTGTTAATGGTCTTACTTGGTCATTAAACTTCTTTTCTTCTTAATGGTCTTACTTGGTCATTAAACTTCTTTTCTTCTTTAATATAATGAGTGTGTAAGCACTAAACTAAGAGGCATAAAACTTTGATAAATGAGGAAATTGGATAATTGCTCAGCATCAGTGCTGTGTGCTCATAGGAGCCTTCTCAAAAAAACTCCACCAAAAATGGAAGAGGGAGAAAGACAGAAGGAATGCAGGTAAAACAGAGAAATTAAAGTATCTAGAATGAGCCTTCAGCATCATCATATGCTCTTCTTGCATATCAGAATGAGTCAGCTTGGCTGGGATACAGGGCCCTCAATAACACCCCAAAGCATTCATGCTGAGAGGGGTGAGACACTGGCACAGGTTGCCTGGAGAGGTGGTAGATCCTCATCTCTGGATATATTCAAGATCAGCCCAGATGAGGCTTGGTGAAACTGGTCTAGTGGCTTTTGGACTAAATGACCTTCAAGGTCCCTTCCAATTTAAACCATTCTGTGATCCTATGATTGTAACCCAGTTTTTACCTCTCTTAGTGGTAAGGACATTTAGGCTTTAACTGCAGATGGCTGCCCTGTTCAGCACACCGCATAGGCATATGTTGAATAACTAAGCATGGATGAACTCACATGTGTACTCTATAGGGTCCAATCCTGCCTGGGCGTTAGACTAGATGGTTTTTACTGGTCCCTTCCAAAAAAACTATCCTATGAGTATGATCTTGTACATCCAGAATTCCCACGGATCCCCAAGCAAGTGGATAAATGAATCAGCCCAAACCTCTTTCCTGACAAAAGCAAAAAATATAAAGGCAACAATAATCCCAAAGGCAAAGAGAAAGCAAAGAAACTGAGATGGGGAACCTACAAGAATATATGTTTTCAAACCCAATCTACCTATGAATGATCCTGCCAAAAATCTTAGACAAAAATGTGCTTCAGCTTATGGCAGCACAAGGGTGAGAAACCAGTCCCGTGAAGCTGTGCTGTTCATTGCAGTCCTGGATCATTGCTTATCTATTCTAATAGGCAAGAAATACAGCGGCTAAATTATAATTATGTACTGTACACAGCAGTGTTAGCAAAATAACATGATGTTTGGTACATTTCCCATCATCTTCTTAGGAGGTACAATGAGCTGCAGGTTTGTAACAATCTTCTGTTTCCTCACCTCATTAATCTCCCGAAGCGGAGAGAGAGCAATACAAGCAGAGGGAGCCCAGAAATGTATGTACATTACCGAATTAACCAGGCATGTAATTAGTGCTCAGGTGCTTAGTCAAGGAAGAAACATGCAGGATTATTTAGATTTGGATTTAACACCCCAAAGTTTGAATGGTGGAGGTGGGTTGTCTGAGTTTTTCAATCAGCCGCTCCAGCTGTGCTGGAGAAATAGGGATTTGTGCCCTTGTTTCTGCCTCTGGCATTGTGTTGTTTCCCAGCCTTCCTCTTATTTATGGGAATAGATGGCAGTGGAGCATGCAGCATGTCACAGCCCACCCTAAGAATGGGGGCACACCTCTGTCCACCCAGGGACATGGACAATGCTGGTCACCCCAATAAGGGAGTCTGGCATGACCCAGTAATACCTGAACCCTTCTCTGCTGGCTGGAAATGCAGTGTGGATGAGGCTGGGGTCTATTTTGTCATGTTCTAGAGGGCTTCTGCTTTACCAGGGTAAATGATCTCTGTTGTGGTACTTTCTGATTGACACCCCCTGAAAATCTCCTGCTTTAAGTGCATTTAGTGTCTGTGGGGACGTGAAGGCAGATGAGTTCTGCTCATCCCACAGGGCACCTACATAATTTCCAAAGCGTGCCCTGGGATGATGGGTGTGTGATCCAGCCTGACACTGAGCCTGCCCTGCTGCAAACTGCATTTTGGGCTCGGCAACACCCTCTGTTTCTACCTCATGTGTGGTGAACATTTGCAGTCTCAACCTGAACCACATTGAGTAGGACTGGCCAAAGCGTGCATCCCAATCCACAGAAACCACCAAAAGCAGGGAACCATAGAACATTTTGGGTTGGAAGGGCCTTTTAAAGTTTTTCTCACTCCATCTCCCTGCCATGTGCAGGGACACCTTGCACTATCCCAGGTAGCTCCAAGCCACATCCAACCTGGCCTTGGACACTTCCAGGGATGAGGCAGCCACAGCTACTCTGGGAAACCTGTGCTGGGACCTCACCAACCTCGTTGTGAAAAGTCTCTTCCTTTTATCTCATCTAAATCAACCCTCCTTCAGTTCAAAACCATCACACCTTTTCCTGTTGCAATACACTCTGTTGAAAGTTTGCTCCCATCTTTCTTGTAAGCATCGTTTAAGTACTACAAGATCACAGTAAGGTTTCCCTGGATCCTTCTCTTTTCTGGGTGAACAGCCCCAGGTGTGCCAGGCTGGCTCCAGAGCAGAGGGGCTCCAGCCCTGGCAGCATCTCCGTGGCCTCCTCTGGCCTGGCTGCAGCAGCTCCAGGTCCTTGTGCTGTTGGGGACTCAGATCTGGAGCAGCTCTACAGGTGAGGGCTCACCTGAGCAGAGCAGAGGGGCAGAATCCCTTCCCTTGACCTCCTGCCCACAGCTGGATGACCAATATGCCCCATAACTCATTTCCAAGCCTTTCCTAGCCCAGCTTTCACTACTTCCAGGCCACCTCCTCAATCCATCTCCTGGACCCCCACATTTTGACACCATCCCACTGCAGGCACAGGGCTCTGCGTGCATTTTCGTGCTGGCCTGGATAAAGCAGAGTGAGAAGCTGAATTGCAAATGGTAGCCTTGAGTTACATTTATGTAAACACCACCGAAAAGCAGAGATAAGGGAATGAGGCACGTTCCTGCACATCAGCTCGCTGGGGTTATTTGCTGCTTGTAGCTGGTGAATGAGAGAGAGGGCTCCCTGGAACAGCAGCACGATGATAAAATTGTGATGAAAATACTTTCTGTATTGCTTTTCATTGAAATATTGCCCCTTGGCGGGAAGCAGATTGGTAACATCAGCCAGCAGGAGCAGAAAGAGGGTCTTAACATTCTATCAGCTCCTCATCATGGCAAACTCAGGCCGTGACGTGTGTGGTGAACAGCCCTCATGTGCTTAATTTTGAAAGTTCAGAGAGGTTTGGCTAGAGTAGCAAAGGAAACGTGTGTGTGTGAAATGCAGAATTTGTAGGAACAGGTTTCTCTTGTGCAAAAGAAATCCAGCTTTGTCAAGAAAACAAGGTAGAATCCATTAAAAAAGGGTAGCTTCAGTATTTCTCCCACAAAATCTATATTTTCCTAGAAGAGTGCACAGAGAACTTCTAGGGGTTGTTCTAATTCCACATCTGGGAATTCAGTTACATGTTTGGGAAAAATTGTGCTAGTGACAAATCTCAAAGCAAACTTAAATTTACGCAGACCTTGTCCAGTGCTGGATTTGTTACGGCTTCAATATGCATCAAGTGATCTGCTCACACTCATGCACATAACACACACTCCCCACAGTGACATGGTGAAAATAATTTAAAGCAGCTAGATTAAACAAGGCCTAGATAAATGATGATTATATGTGAATTTGGCTGAACATCTACCATCGATAACTTTGGTTAACAATCACAGAATATCTACTTTCTTCACCTGCCTTGCACTACAAGAATTTCTGCTCAAGTGAGGTTTAATTCTAATTCCAATTTTATTTCTATTCCGATTTTTATTTCTTATGTAGAGATGAGGCAGTGGGGGACTGACAGGGTGTAATTCCAGGGCAAAACCCTTGCCTCATGCTTATGCCCTCAAATCATTTCTCCTCTGCTGGTAAAACAAGCAGGATTAGCACACGATAAGACCAGTGGAGATAATAATTACACTGGCTATGAGCGAACTCCAGAACCACGGAATAAATCCCCAAACAATTATTAGAATGGCTCAATGCATTACACAAATTGGAAAAGACTGGGACATTTTTGGGAGGGGCGAAGGGAGGTAAGACACATTATTTAAGTGTTCTTGTAAGCCTTCTAAGATATTAATGTTGCAAAGCTTCTTATGAATATTTAAGAACATAAAATGGAGATACACTTCAGCCCAGCATTACCACAGAAGCCTGTAATACAGTTGAGTCCACTTAAGAAGGCAATATCTGACATCCATGACAGATTTAAACATGATAAGGCAAAGGTCATGTTTATAGCTGAAAAGTCCATGCAAACTAGTTAAATATTACTGCAGTTAGCTCTGTTATAGTTATTTTTATGTATTGATACATGCATTTATAGAATTTCCTTAAAGATCCAACTTCTCCTCCAGGTGCCTGTACTTTTGGGAATGCTTAAAAAAATACTTATTATAACATTATTTGATATTTCATGGAGAAAGGACAAGTACCTTTTGTTAAAAAGGAAAAGATCTTTGTTTCTTGCTCTTTTAGGAGTTGCCTGGGAGATATTTCCTAATGTTGGTACCACTAGGACTGGTTTCAGTAGAACTTTTCATAGGAAAATGTTTTATTTGAGTAAAGGAATGGATGCCAAAATTTTTCTTCAGAGACATTGTAACATTCATAAAACCTAAGACAAAAATTTTTACCTCAAGTTACATTTTTTCCTCAGTTCTGAAAGAAAATATTTTCATGGAATCATAGTCTCATAGAATACGATAAAAGAAATTATTTTAATTTATCAAGTTTAGATTTTGACTAATTTTCTTTTCTTTCAGTTGTTATCTACCCTTAGAGAAATATAACATTTTTCTAACTGACCGATATTCACAGTGTTTGTTCAAAGTGACTAAATCACTGTGTCTATTTAAAATAGCCACCAGTATATCCCTGTTTTACAGACTGATGAAAACAATTGTGATTATGGAAATTTTCATATTCCCTTCAGCAAAAGTGATTCTAATTGTCCAAGGGAAAAATTGGATGACTTTTTTTTTTTTAAATGAGAAATAAACTCCAAAACAAAACTAAAGAATCAAAATCAGGAGTGGCCTCTGAAAAAGAGAAAAAAAATACCAATAAAGCTGCTGTATTTTACAGGAAACTTGACTGTAAGAGAGCTTTATAAACAGCAGATGGCTCCCATATAGAAGAGGCTGAGCAATCTGAGCAAACAATAATCAACATGAAGAAGCAAAGCTGAGTTTGACACACGGGGAAATTTAAGACACTGAAATTAAAAGATATATTGGAGCATACTGTAAAGAAAGATAGAAATGTCTCTGTTTTGGTCGTTTGGGTCTTGGTAGCTCCTCAGGTTGGCAGGAATGTTTGTTTGTGTGATGAAATTCCATCTTGGTGGTGGAAGACTCTATCTGCTCCCCACACAGGTCATGGGATCTCAGGGCCTTGCTTTTATTTTCCCTCCACCTGTGCATCTGCAGGTTATGCAGAGATGGTCACTGAGCAGTCATGGTTTAGGGCAGCCCTGGGGCTCTTGTTGGGACAGAGAGCTGCTGCCACCACAGATAATCTCTTGTGCGTGGCTGCTGCAGGCATGAACACTCCTGTTTCAATTTCTCCCAGGAGAATACATCCCATGGATAATATCACAGAATCCTGGAATGGTTTGAGTTGGAAGGGATGTCAAAGACCATCTTAAGCCACCCCCTGCCATGGGCAGGGACACCTTCCACCACCCCAGGTTTCTCCAAGTCTGGCCTTGGACAGTGCCAGGGATCCAGGGGCAGCCACAGCTGCTCTGGGAAACCTGTGCCAGGGCCTGCCCACCCTCACAGGGAAGAATTTTCTCCTACCATCCAACCTAAATCTCCCCTCTTTTCATGTAAGACTGTTCCCCTTAGTCCTGTCATTATCTCTCTCTCTAAGACACTACTCTTAGAAGTAGATTCCTTCAGTATTAAATACCTTAGTAAGAAGAGAATATTAAAGTGGGCAGTTTCTATCAGATTTTTCCCCCCAAAAAGGATGGATTGTGTACAAAAAAAAATATCTTATTTTTGTCTCAGTGGTTGTCTCTTGTACAGACCCATTCAGCTCCTGACTAGAAGTAGCTTATCAGCCTGTATTTATTGACATTTTCCAGTGTTTTTCTAAGGACCCAAGGAAATTTCAGGTGACAACAGGGATATCACATGCACAGCTATCATACCAAGCTAGTTTCAGAACGCTCTGTTTGCCACACATTAACTGCAAGATTTCCAGCACATGTATTTTTACGGCGTTTATTAAAACGACACATAGACAAAGAAATAAAAAATAATTAAGGAAGGCAGGAATTGTAGAGAGGAGGAAGGGCAGAGTGGAGAGGGGAGTGGGTACAGAGAGGCTGGTTTCTCCCCTTTCCAGGCTAGCCTCCTACAGGGATGTGTAATGAACCAGTTCCACAGAAGTGTCCCAATTGGGCTCCTATTTTCCAGGGTTTGCTGAGGACTGTGTGTGATCCTTTACTTCACACTCAGATGCACGGGTCTATTAGAGCAGCCTCTGTGCTGTTGGATGAAGGATTTATTTTACCAAGATAGCAATAAAAGTAGTGTTTTGCAACCAGTAAAGCACTGAGGGAGCCAGCTGCTTTGGTCTGGCAGGTAGTTGTGCTCCCTGGAGATGTGACCTGCTCCTCAGGTGACCACGTTAAAGTGGATAGATTCCCTCCTGTGACTTGGTTTTTTCCAGCTTTATTATCAACCCAAAAAGCTGGAAATGATAGTGACTGAAACAGATGTATGAGAATTGTTCCCTTCTTTTAAGCTCTGATTCAGTTCAGTAGGAGCAGAGTTAATTTTGTAGGACTGAAATAAATGAGATGGAAGGTCACAGAGCTAAATGTTTTCCACAGCCTCCTACCCTGCATTGCTCCATTTCACTGTGTGTCTAGGATGTTAGTTTCCTGGTTTGCCTCCTATTCTGACTTCTTAAGTTTGTGCCACTAGGGATCAATAGGAATCTGTATTTTGTAGCTGCTGTCTTAGAGAAATAATACAATTTGCCTCAAAACCTAGAGTGCATTCCAGCCACAGACTACAGGGATAGCACAACTGAAATAAAATTCTTGTGTCCATTCTTTTCTTTTATTAAGACATTCTGTAAGGTAGGAAAGGTCCTTATTCAACATTTCTCCTTAAGGATGCTAGAGATAATCAGGTGGTTTTACCCTCTGATTCCAGTGGTTTAAGAGCATCTTAATACCAGGGTAGAAATGCATGAAAATTGTATTATTTCTGTAGCCAATTACAACCGTAATTCTTGGGGAGAAGATGGAATTAAACCAAAACAGAGGTATAGAATGGTTTGGGTTGGAAGGGTGTTAAATAAATAAATTCATGTATTGATATATGCATTTATAGAATTTCCTTAAAGATTCAACTTTGCCTCCAGGTGCCTGTACTTTTGGAAATGCTTAAAAAAATACCTGTTATTAAATTACTTGATATTTCACAGAGAAAGAACAAGTACCTTGTGTTAAAAAGGAAAAGATAATTATTTCTGTATTAATACCATCTATTTCTAACCTCCCTGTCATGGGCAGGAATATATCATTATCAAATGTAACTCTAGTTTCTAAGCACCAACATTTCTTCATGTTTCTGCAGGAGAGGAGCCTTTTGGCTAAGCCCTTGTCTGTAGCAGGAGGCTGCTGCATAAACATAAGTGAGGCAGGAGGTTCAAAACATCTCTTTGCAAAGCCAAATGTCATGTCCACTAAATAATCAGAGCCAAGCCGATGCTTGGTGTTGAAATTCTTTGATGAACAGGATTTCCTTCTGTTTTTGGTGGTTTCATGGCTTTCATTAAGGGGCAAACAAGATCTGAAAACTAGACTCAAGGAATACGTTTGGATAAACTATTTGCTTCTATGCCACCATATGTTGCATCCTCACAGGTTACTGCTGTCAGGGACTAGTCTAGAGAAAAGGGATCCATCTCCCTTTTGGTACCATTGTAGTTCCCTGACCTCTTAATCAGGCACAGGCAGTAATTATTTGTTGTGGTGACTAGACAAGTCATTGGATGGTCTGACAGTCTCTTAAAATGAGGTTAGTTAATCTTTCCCACTGTCACTGTGTACTGAAACCTGTTGACAAGGGAATTAGGGAACTGAAAATCTGTGTGTTTACAAAGGATTAGCATTAAAAACCTCCTCTGAGGACTGAAGCATCTTCTGCTTAGTAGAAAAGCTGAGCAGTATGGGAGCTAGGCACCATCCCTTTTCAGTGAGAGGAGAAAACATCTCTGGAGTGCAACCTTACAGCTATTTAATCACAAAGTCCTTTACTATCCTTTGTTCACACCACACTGAAACATTGAGAATCTAGGGCTCAGAGCTCAACTGTCTCATTCCAAGCTTTCCCAGCTGCAAATTAGTTGTGCTTTACCTTCCAAGCTGATTATCCTCACGATGTTGCCTTGGTGTCTGATCCAAGCCCCGCTGAAGTGAACGGGAACCTTTCCATGGACATTAATAGTTTTTGGATGAGGCCTTAGCTATCTCTGTAGCTGCTAAGAGAGGCACAAGTTGTGGAATGAAGTGCAGGTGTTTCTGCTGCTGGGAGGAAGACCTTGTACTGTATTTAATGTTCTTTAATTAATTGAGTCCCGAGGTATAGAGTGGGCTTGTGTTCCCAGAAAATGCATTAGGGTAACAAAGCACCTTCCATTTGCAGCAATCCAAACACGACATTAAAGTTTTATGTTTATTGAACAAGGTCCAGGAATCTACGTGCAGGAGCGCTTCACCTTCCACTGGAATACAGTTCCTCCTTTGGAGAGAAATGCAGCAATCATTTCACAAGGAAGGAAAAAGAGTGAAGCAAAAGGTATGAAACTCCAGTGAAAGCACCAGGTTTCTGATGTGAGCTGTCAGTAAAGGACCAGTGCCACAAACACAGCCAGAATTTTCCCAGTGTCTTGACTTTGCTGTCGTGTGGTGAGGGCTTTGTGCAGCTGCAACGCCCTGTGGTCAATCCAAGACACGGCACTTCCAACAGCAGAGCCTCTTCATGTTACACTGGAAAACTTAGGCCAGGTGCCCACATTTCTGAGGCTAAACAGTCAGGGCCAGCCTGGGATGTCCTCCCAGTCAACGGAAAGAAATAGGTGCCTTTCTGAAGAGTGATTTGATTTGGTTGGGTGGATCTGCCCCTGAAGTTGCCTCTTTCTCTTTGCTGACTGGGAGAGAGCCCAGATGACTGGTCTGAGATGTCATCCAGGTGTGAAAGTGAGATTATTCCCACCTGCAGCCAATGAAGTCTTGTGGGAAGCCTGCCTCCATCCTCTTTGATGCCACCAGTTCTGCGGTGGCCTGCCAAAATGAGGAAGGATTCACTAAATACTCTTCAAACTGAGAGTGAGAGGCTTGGCTTTGAAAATCTGTAGAAAAAGTGAAAATCCACGGGCTTAAAGAGGAAAAACCACTTTCTGCATTGTCAAAAATCTTTTACAGACTCGGAACAACAGCAGCAGAAGGTGACCTTGAGTGACTCAAGGGCTCTGTGGGGAAAAGAGCAGCGTGTACTCCCAGAAGAGATGAGAGCCAGAGCAAGGAGGGTCAGGAAAACCTGGGCAGAGGATGGGGGATGGCTTTCTGATGGCTGAGAAAGCAGCTGGAAAACAGTGCAGACCAAACTGCTATGGCTCAGCCCTGTGCTGGAGGAATTTGGGGCCCGGGGGAAGCAGATGGAGGGCAACAGAAGGTTTGGGGGCATTTGGCCATGGGCATGGGCAAAACAGGTATTACTGAGATAAAAGAGAGCTTTTTTTGAGGCTGTGAACCTTGGTTAGAAGGATTAAAGCCCCCACAGAGCGTTTCTGCAGATGTTAATGGCTACTTTGGTGGGGAAGGACACCCCATTATTTGGGTTGTGCTAAGATATGTTAGAAGACCTCTAAATCAGATTAGAAATATATTTCCTTGTACAGAACAATCCAGCCACTCCTGCTCAGTGATATTTATTGCAAAGTCAGAAAGTCATTAGGTGGCAGAGTTCAGATTTCCAAGTGCACGTTTGGTATAGGCAAGTCAATATGTTTTTGTTTTTTTTCTTAATTTAACTTCTTGATTGACTTATTATGTACATTGGCACTTTTAAGAGCTTCAAATAAAACACAGTGAGAGTTCAGAACAAATGTAAATGGCCTAAAAGAAAAGGAAAAAAAATCCTATAATCTTTTTTAATGGCTATAAAACGTGGGAAGGATATATCATAAGCTCCCCGCATGGGGTCCTTGTCTGCGTTCAATCCAGTATTGTAATTTAGACATGACTTTTTATTTAATTTCTGACTGAGAAAGGGAAATTAGAAAACAACATTATCTCAGCTGCTCCGTTATAATGAACAATATTTCACAGTGCCAGTATAAGTTACCTTAAGAACTTATTTTACGAGACAAACATTGGCTGAATTCCACAAACAACTGGGTTTTCTGGTGTCTTTTGTCTGCTGAAGAGCCCAAACTTAAGTAAGGTTTTTAGTGGTAAGTACCGCCGTCGTGACGGTGACGTGTGTGCTACACGGGTGTAACATGTGGACCTCTGCAGTGATGGAAGTGATGGTGGAAGGCTCTGGGTTGGAACTGGGGAATTAACTCCTGCTGAAGTGCAAAAGAGAGGCTGCTTTGTCTGGTGTTAAACGTTGTTTTCCGATTTTTTTTTCTTCTGGAGCTCGTACCTGTGTTTGTCTCCAGCAGTGCTCGATGGAGCAGGCATGACAGAGAGCCATGGAAACACCTTACGAGCTTGGTTTTTTGAGAAGACTGAAAATAAAAAAATAAAATAATAAAATTCAGGATTCAGCATTGAAAAAGATGGAGAGAGGCACACAGATGGCAGGGCAAGGTGGAGATACGACTGCCTTGAACAGTCTCAGGTCAAGGCCAGGACAAATCTGCTCCTAACAAACTCCTCCAAATATTGCCAAGAACACCAGCCCTAGGGTAGGAAGCTGCCTTGGATGAGCAACTTTTTTGTATTTGTTATTTTAGACAGTGCAAACCAGCCTCCTCTGTTTTTTCACTGCTGTATAAATGGAGACCATTGATATAAAATAGTGACTTTGGTTGTTTTTCCCATGGGGAAATCCCAGATAGGGATTATGCAGCTGAATGTTTATTTAGCTGTAAATAACACATTCTCCTGTTAATCTCTGTATCTGTTTTATCAATTTTTAAGTGATGGAGATTTATCCAGTTTGTAATTAACCCTTTTGTGTGGAAAAAGGCAGGA
Source organism: Phylloscopus whistleri (assembly GCA_017589585.1). Taxonomy (NCBI): domain Eukaryota; kingdom Metazoa; phylum Chordata; class Aves; order Passeriformes; family Phylloscopidae; genus Phylloscopus; species Phylloscopus whistleri. The sequence goes on from JADMLD010000037.1 coordinate 789,796, forward strand.
TTTTCTCCTTTCCCCCAGCCACTAAATACATAATGTTCTGATAAATATTTAAGCAGTAATGAGGGACATAATGCACAGTAATCCATTAGTGCTGCATTCTGGGGGAGCAGCACGGTGCTAAAATAGATGCTGTAAGTGCTAAAATCCCAGATTGAGCAGAAGGACTGCTGACCACTGTGGGATTTGGCTTTGAACTGTGCTACAGTTTGGAAAAACCCACTTGAATGTGCAGACATGCTCTCTCTGTCTGTCAAGGAAAGCTTCCTTAGAAAAACCCCACAAACAACCCCAACCCCGCCCCCCCAACAATAATAACAAAACCAGGTATCTCTGTGAATGGTGCAGCCAAATATTTTCCAGTCAGCAGACCATCAAAATCCAAGAGTGGGAAATCAGAGCCTGGACCAGTGGTGAGATAAAGGTGATGTTAGAGGTATGGCCACAAATTGTGACCACAATATGACCACAGCTGGTTCCACTAACACCTAAAACCAGGCTGGAGGGAGGTCTATGAGATCTTTATCTCTTTGAGTAGCCTTTTCTTCTCTTTCTCCCTTTTTTTTTCCCTTACTCATTAAATGTTACTATCAAAATTATGTCTATGGTAGCTGCTTTTCACAGAAGGGTCTTGATTCTTGATTCCCAAGGGCAGGGAAAGGTGAGGTTGGATACCAGGACCTTTGTGCTCCTGGCAGCCACTGCAGCTGTGGTTTGTACTCACCTCCAAGCAGAATCCCAGCAATATTCTCTTCACTCATCTTTGTGCACTGAGCAATGGCAAGTGGCTCAGAAGAGATGTTCTGCTGGGGCACATGGCAGAGCAGGATGGGAACTTAGTGTCTTAGTAGAAACTGATGGGAGTTGGTAGAAACCAGCAATGTTTCCTTGAGGTCATGGAAAAGGAAGTTTTCAGGAGTATCTGTGAATTTGCACCTGGACCAATAAACATTTTTTTTAATTGTTATTCATTTTACACCTCAATAAAGCTTAATTATAAGTAAGCAGTAAGAAAAGCAGGAGACATGTTCCAATAATATTGCACTTCTCTGAATCATTCCTGTGGGACTCCAGCAATTTCGTTACCATGAAGCAAAATAAAACAAATTAAGAAAACTATTCAAAATTCATTTAAAAACATCATCCAAGGAGCATCATAATAAAAGCACAATAAGAGAGACAAGCTCACTTGGCTAATTTCCTTCATGTGCTGTGCATGTTTATAGTGTGTCTCTTAGTATGTTTTAATTAGCATCACAATCATCAACTGGTAACTAACAGCACATATGGTTCAGGTTGGGAGATGCAGGCCACCAATTTGGAGCAGAGGAGGGGCTGAGGATTTTATATTTTCTCTGTGGGTCAGCAGAGCTTTACTTTGGCCTTGCAAAGCAGGGCTGTAAAGCCCAAAGTCTTGGCCAGAGAGAATGCACTTGAGGAGAGGAACAAATTTCAGACACTGGACCTTCCATCCCTTGGGACTTCCCATCCTTGCTCCCAACTTTTACCTTTCTGGTCAATGCAGGACTCACAGGGCAGACAACCATTGATCACATTGCTCACTGCCAGCCTGAAAACCACTTCATTTATTTTTCTTTTCTTGTGGATGTAACATCATATTTATGAATTTAGTCTCCTCTTGGATGCATCATAAAGAATCTTCCCTGCCCTTGTTTTCCCCACAGGAAGCAGGTGGCTCAGTTTGCCTTTGGTGTGCCCTCCCTTTACTGAAGCTCGGCTTGGAACATTTTATTCTGAGAATTGTCATCTCTCTTGCTGCTTTTGTTTTATTTTAGTTTAATTTTATTTTAAGTGATGCTTCCACCTCCAGCTGGACCCCAGCTGGACCTGAGGCCGTGGCTGAACACAGTGACCTCTTCAAGGCCTGGTTGGATGGGGCTTGGAGCAACCTGGGATAGTGGAAGTTGTCTCTGCCCATGGCAGGGAATGGAATAAGATGATGTTTAAGGTCCTTTTCAACCCAAACCTTTCTAGGATTCTATGATTCTACGACATGCACTGACCCAGAATTGAGGTGAACCTTTCTTAACATCTTCCAGAACAGAGCTGACCTGCTTCTCCTGATTCTGGGGTGGATTATTGCAGGAATTCTGTCCAGCTGTGAGCCAGAAACTGCCTCCAAAAGGGATGAAGAAGATACAGCCATGATGGACAGATCACGCTTATTGACCTTGACAGGTTTTAGGATGCCATTTACTCTACGTTCGGGCACTATTCTCGTATCTGGAAAAGCATCATTTCACCAGGCCACCTGCACAAAAGCATACTCAAGTGTTTCTTCCTTGACAGCCCCATTTAACAGGATTTTTCTCTCCTGACCTGCTTCAGGTACTGTCTCTGGAGTAGTTGGCATTGCTGTGCAACAAGGATGTGCAGAGTCTTGCAGTGATCCCGCTGGTCTTGTGATTTGCACTCTGAAATGATGGTCTTTGCATCTGGTAAAAGCAGGTTTGTAGAGGAGAAAAAGCCTTGGCCTCAGATATTTTCATCTGAGAATACTTTTATCTGAGTGCCTGGCCCAGTCACTTTCTGCTATGATTGAGGTATCATGTCTAATTCACGTTTTTTCCTTAAAAAAAAGTCACTTCCCCTCAAGAATATGTTATGAACTGCTGCACTTTAGCAGTGTGATAGTTCATAACAGAATCGAGAGGAGCATGAATTATTGTCAGAGCTACATTAGTAATGTGTAATCTGCAGCATTGGTTAATTTGTTTTGATATTAAAGTTTTAATAGGAAATATAATTTGATTGCATTTTAAAAATAAAAACTGATTTTCTGTATTACAGAAAAATATTATGAATAATAAGCAAAAAAAGGGGCTAATATAACTAGGCATTTCTATTAACAAAATGAATATGTTTCATACGCTCTCTGTGTACTAATTCAAGTCATCAGATGCCAGTTTGAGCTGATTTAACACAAACTACACCCTTGTTCCTTTGCTCTGCATTTTGCAACACTGCTAGCATTAACTTGGGGTTGGGATCCAAGCTTTGCAGTATCAGCTCCTTGCACATCAGTTATTGGCACTCAATTATTAACAGCATCAACACCTTGTGCTGCACTCTCAACGCACCAGCAGGGTCTGGTCTGTATTTACAGATGTTTTCCAGCTGGACTGAGAATAACTAAAGAGCCCAACTGTGACAACAACGAGCTCTCAACCTCTTAAATGAGTGTGGGTGGCTGGTGCTGGTGGCAACGTGCAGATGGGGGTGTTATTAGGATTATGGCAGGGGAATGGCAGCTCAGCAAAGGTGCAACCCTGAGTGTGATGAGTGCCCTGGCATGATGTGAAAACGTTAAGAGCAACCACGCTGGGTCAAATGAATCACAGAATTGTTTAGTTTGGAAAAGTGCTCTAAGACCAGTGAATCCAACTCCAGCCATTCCCTCTGCACTGCTCAGGCCACCACTGACCCCCATCCCCAAACGCCACATCCACACAGCTTTTAAATCTCTACAGGGATGAGGACTCCACCAATGCCCTGGGCAGCTCTGCCAGGGCTGGACAGCCCTTTCCATGGAGGAATTTTCCCCGATATACAATTTAAACCTCCCCTGGCCCAGCCTGGGGCCATTCCCTCTCCTCCTGTCCCTGTTCCCTGGGAGCAGAGCCCGACCCCCCCGGCTGTCCCCGCCTGGCAGGAGTTGTGCAGAGCCACAAGGGCCCCCCTGAGCCTCCTTTTCTCCAGGCTGAGCCCCTTCCCCAGCTCCCTCAGCCTCTCCTGGGGCTCCAGCCCCTTCCCCAGCTCCCTTCCCTGCCCTGGACACACTCCAGCCCCTCGGTGTCTCTTTTGTCCTGAGGGGCCCAGAGCTGTCCCCAGCACTGGAGGTCTATTTTAATCTTTTTTCAGCAATGCTCTCCCATGGGGCCTGGGTAAGAGGCTAAGGATGAAGTGAGTATCCTCTGACTGGTGCCTTCCAGCCTCTAATCACTGCCCAAGCTTTGTTGTTTTCCACATTTAGCAACTTCCAGTGTACTTCTCTACCAAACTGGAGCTGAGGCTCCAGAGGGCAAACTGTTGCTGTGGTGCTTTTTGACCTTTGATAAGCTGCTTTGCCCTCTCGTAGCTCTGTCCTTACACTGTGTGACCTTGTTTACAGTGGTTAAAGGCCTCGGGGCACTGTTATTAAAGAATGTGAGCTTAGAGTAATGGAAGGGTAAAAGCTGTCCCATAGCGAGCAGCTGAAGGTACATGATCTATTCAGCTTATCAGAAAGATATAGAGGAGAATTGATGAGAGAGTGTATTTCCTTCCTGGATCCTTCAGTGGTACCAAAGGACTCCTCAGCTGAGTGGGAAAGGACGTAACAAGAGCCCAGGACTGGAGTCTAAAGCTGCAAGATGTCAAATGGGAAACCCAACACACATTTTTCTCACTGAGGATAATTAACCATGGATAATAATCATCAACGGGAAAAGAAGATTTCTGCCTTCCTGATGACTTTAAAAAAAAAAAAAAGGCTGTCTTTCTTAAAAAAACCCCTTTGAGTCAAGCACGTGATTTGAAACCACGCACATTTCAATGGCTGATGTGGAAAGGCAGGATGTATTTTTATCTTAGATACCCAAAAGACCCTTCAGATTTCGGAAAAGTCAGCACTATGCAGAAGCATTGCACGCAGGATCTTTGCCTAGGTAATTGTATTTCACCCTCCCTGACAGTTCTCCTGTTTCATTTACATTTCAGCTGCACCCTGTCCTTGGCAAGAGACAGATCCCAGGCTAGGATGGATCTTGTTATTGATCACAGCTTTCCTGGTTCTGGTGGAAACAAGGAGATGCATTGCTGTTCTCAGTTAACTGCTCACTGGGTTTTACTCCAGAGGTAGCACTGGGTGATGTTTGTGTGGTTCATCATCTTTGGAAGGGAATCAAGGTGATAGTTTTGGATGGAGGGAAGGGAGAAGATTATTGGTGAAGCAGACAAAGAACGCACATCTGATGAAAGTTCTGTACCTTCAGTATTTTTTGTTAATAATATTGGTGTCACTATTAATCACCAGCAGCTGTGCAAGACCTCTCACGTCATTAGCAGCAGGAAAAACAACCCCTTGATAGTACAGGGAGAGGAAAAATTTAAAGTGACATGAAGCCTTTGACCAACAAACTCAGAAGTTTTTGAGGTCAGTATTTCTTCTCAGCTTCAGCTCTTTTCTTCCCCTCTGTTTCTTGACTGCAGGAACTTCCAAATGACATGGACCTGTTCCTACATCTCTGTTAATATCTTTGAGTACCTGCATAACTTTGAACACACAATTGCCAGTGTGAGGAATAAAGCGATTCACCTTTGACAGGGGATTTTATTTAGCCTGAGAAGTGCCAACTCCAGTGGAAGAACTGGAGATAATTAACTCCTTATTCAGGTGTCTTTGGCAAGAGTTGCATTTTGGCTGAGATGAATTCTAGCCTTTAACTACTTACCTCGTGCTCTCACCCTTCCTTGTCATTACTGAAAAAAAGAAAAATGTTTTTGTCCAGCTCTAAAATGAAAGTTGTCTTTGCTTTTGCCAACCATGACAAATTGCCTTGTCTGAATATTCTTTCCCTCCGTTTTTTTTTCCTTTGTGGCTTGGAACAGATCGTCTTCCAGTTCTCCCTTACAAGGAGAAAAGGGTTTGGCACCTCTACTCATCCTGGATAAAGGAGCTCATAAAGACCACTAGCACTGGGGAATGGACAGCTGGGGGGATGGATATTTTATTAAGCAGCTTAATTCCTGTATTGATAGTTAGAATTTCTATACTTAACAGATATCCTTTAAATTTTGTGAAGTGTGAGACTAATCCTGTCAAATCAAAAGCGATAAATACGAGCGTATAAATTTATTGGAGAGGAAAGAATTATATCTTTGTTTATCCTTGTGGTATAGAAATAAATGGATCCTGTGCAACAATCCTGCATAAAACATGAAAGAAATCTCAAGCCCATGAGATTTCTCCAGAGGAGTCAATGAGAATGGGTTGTTCTTGGTGGGAATCTAATTGCTTCGTCTCCCATCAGGACATTGGGGAAGGCAATAATGGACAGGTATGGGGCTGGAATAAGTTTTCCTTATCACAAGTGTCTGAGATGTCTTGAAAGAGGCAGTTGATGGGGAATATTATAGAAGTATGTGCATTTCTGAAAGGCATAAGGAATAGGAAATAGCTATTGACTATTTATCCTCTCAGAAGGACCTGTGCATTCACTACAAAAAAGCAGTAATGAATAAGGGGTGGTTTCTCACATCTCCCCACCAGTGCTGGGCAAGTGGAGAACAGCCTTTGCCCATTGCTTCCAGCCCATTTGGACTGTCCTGATGCACAGTGATAGACGATTACTATAACAAAAATTAAACCCAACCAGCAGTCCCCACCATCTTCCTTTGCCAGGCAGGCCCATTTCATGCAATTCATCTATTATTACACCTTTTTCTTTTGCTGTTTTTTCTTATTAACATCTTTCTTTTCACCACCTGTGAATTAAAAATCACCTATTTCTTCTCTAACTGCCAGATTTTTAAGCTCTGTTTTATCTGTCTGAAAACCATGTTGTGTTTCTCCTTTTATGTACACCAACCGTGCAATAAAGTTTGTGACACCAGAGCTCACAGTGCCTTTATCTGCAACTATATCAGCTCTGTGGCTCTAAAATCTCCATTACCTTTCCTTTCCAGTCTCTCAGCTCTGCTGAACCACCCACTTGTCCAAAGGAAAATGAAGAGAAGCTTTTTCTTTTGAGTAGCCCTAGGCTGGGGGGAGTAGGAGGAGGAATTCCTGGGCTTAGGCTGGAGAAGAGAAAGTTCTGGGGAGACCTTAGAGACCTTTACTGTGCCTCCAGGGGCTCCAGGAGAGCTGCACAGGGACTGGGGACAAGGCCTGCAGGGCCAGGACCCAGGGAATGGCTTCCCAGTGCCAGAGGGCAGGGACAGATGGGATCTTGGGCAGGAATTGCTGCTGGGAGGGTGGGCAGGCCCTGGCCCAGGGTGCCCAGAGCAGCTGTGGCTGCCCCTGGATCCCTGGCAGTGTCCAAGGCCAGGCTGGACAGGGCTTGGAGCAGCCTGGGACAGTGGGAGGTGTCCCTGCCCATGGCAGGGGGTGGAACAGATGAGCTGTAATGGCCCTTCCAACGCAATTCTATGATTCAGCTCCTGGTACTGACCTGCTTTTACAGCAATGCCACTTCTTCAGAAGTGGCTGGAAACACTGTCCTTTTCCAATTAAGTTTGGCTTTAATTTGAGTGACTTTTCCCCAGTGAGCCCCTGACACAGCCTTGCTTTCCCTCACAGCTGCTGGACACCACTGGCATGTTTTGTTATAGGGTATTTCTTCCAGCCAGATAGAAGACCTGCCTTTCATTTCACAGCCTGTACATACAATTTTCAGAGATATTTTCAAGGGTTTTTTTGGAGTATATCACACCTAAAGAGGAAGGTGAGATGAGGCAGGACTTTTGTGCCACTTTGCTCTACCTCAGTTTTCCCAACACCTGGATTTGCTTTGTCATTCCAAGTGGTGTTCCACAGACCAGGAGAGAATTTCCTTCATGCTTTATAGTGAGGGACAAACAAAGAGAGAAATTGCTGCAGTAGTATTTGTTATCTAAATGCAATAAAAATAACATGGCAAAATTATTCAGAAGATACATGAAAAGGTAAAAAAACTGGCAATGGTCACTGAACTGGTGAATTGCTGATGTGTTTGGCTGCGAGAAATGGAGTGATGAAGAAAAAGTGATAAATCTGATAATGCCTGGATTGTCCTCAGAACAGAGCCTGGCAACAGAACTCATAGCAGCAATAGTTCAGAGGTACCTAAAGGTAATCTGCACTTGGCATCATGGCTTATTTGTAACATTTTATAACGGTGCCTGCTTGAGTTTGTGGTTGTCTGCTCATGCATTTTAACCACACCAAGGCGTTATGTGCAAGCCATGGGAATATTCCTGAAGAACAGAGGCCCAAATTCCTCCCTGTCACTCTGAGTTTTGTAAATCATCCATTAGCTTGCAGTCTGGGCTAAACTGATTTTCCTCCAACAAACCGTGTCAAGCCAACCCGAGGTCTCTGCGCCGGCTCCCTGGTGGTGCTTCAGGAAGTCATTCTGATTTACCTGTGTGGACAGATTGTAAAGATTAATTTGGATCTACAGACTGAGTTCAGACAAACACCTGGGTCTGAGTTTGAAAGAGCTCCACTTTTCATGACCTAGACCAGACCCCAGGCCTGTTCCAAGCAGGACCATGATGAAGTGTGGGTTGGAAGCTGAATGCCTGAATTATTAAGTTATTAAGTTATAAAGTTTGAGCTCATCCCTGTTGTGGGTTGTTCAGCAGTGCTGTGCAGAGCTTTGATGGATTCAATTGCAAATGTGGCCTGTGTTCATGTACATTTGACTGTGTCAGCTTCAAGCTGAGCTGCAAATTCAGTGGAATGAAAATAATGCAGAGTGAGACTCCAGCTAGGCTGCTGGGTTTTTCCAGTCGAACTAGAGGGTTTTCCTCATTGAAGATAAAAACTTCTGGGCACCAACAAGTTCCATGGGAAACCCCAAGAGAAATAAATAGGGGCAGGTAGTCTGAGCTGCAGGGAGAAACAAGTCTATGCTGAAACTCTGCACCAAAGATTAGAGAGTGCATTCTGCAGGAATCTATAGCTCCTCCCAAAGATGCTGCTTGACATCCAAGAAGGAAAACTTCTGCCTCCCAACTCAGGCAGGACAACCTGAGGATGAAAGGTGCTGCAGAAAGGAAATGTACCTCAGCTCCCTTCAAAGCAGGTTGCAAATTGGTATCTGGAGCACAAGCCTGTCCCAGGGCTCAATGCACACTGTGTGACAGCCAGTATCTCCCTTTACACTGTATCACACCCCCTGTGGGATTATTTCACATTTAGGGCCTCCTGAGGCAAAGACTGTGGCAATGCTTTAGCAAAAATATTTTTTTTCACCCAAATCACACAGTTTTTGCAAGGGCAAGATTTCACAGCACTCAGCTCCCTGAAAGGTGAGAAAGGACATACAGCAGTAAGTTCACATAGATCATCTCGGTACAATTTCAGTTCAGGGCTTTAGTACCTGCCTCACAGCTCCTCCTTCTCCATGGCATCCCTTAGTAGAAATCACAGCATTTTTACATCTCTCTTGAGATGAAATAATACCATAGATAGTCCCTCTCCTTTGTTCCTCCTGCAGGAATCACTCTGAAATTCCCCAGCCTGTGTTATAATGGAGGTCAGAGCAGAGCAAAATATCCCCTCCTGGCCTTAAAATCTATGAATAATATTTTCCCCTGGAGAATCCAGCCAGGACACAGTGGGAAGAGCCTCAGTCACACTTGGGTTATGGACTTGGGCTGGGTGTAGGTTGGATAAAACCATCACACACGGATGGACGGATCCGATGCATCTCCCTCTGTCCAGCTGCAGCTCCATCCCAGCCCCACAGGGCAGTAGCGCTGTGGTATCACAGCAGTAAAGCCACTGTGAGCTGGGATGGCATCTCACATGTTTGCTCTTGCTCACTGATTTAGTATTCAGAATTTAGAATTTATTGAGGATTCTTCCTTTGTCACATCATCTATCAGAGACAGACACCACCGAGATGGAAGGGGGAAAAAAAATTAAAAACCTGTTTATTGCTCAACTTGCTCTAGGCATGTTTTAGTTTATTGTTCAGCTTGGTTCATTTCAGTGTTTCAATTTGAACGGTTCGCTTAGTTGCTGTGGCTAAAAAAAATAAATTAGGAAAACCATAAGAAAACCTATTTAAAAAAAAAAAAAAAAAAAAAAAGAAGAAGAAGAGGAAGAGGCAGCAGCAAAAGTTGAGATTTGTAGGGCCCCTCAGCACCTCGCAATGTCAGAGGTGTCAGCGGATAATTTAAGGGTGCAATCCCATGTCGCTGGAGGAGACGTGCTCCCAATTCCCTATTCCGCACGTGTTCCCCCCTGGAGCTGCTGCTGGCACCCCTGGGAGGAGAGACCCGCATTGCAGATACCCTGCCCGGCCCCGCGGGCTCTGCTGCTCCCTGCCTGCCACGCTGCTCCGCACGGAGCCCTCGCCTGCCGCCTGACAGAACCCGAGCGCGGCCGCTCGCCCTCCCCAGCCTCACAGCAACGCCTTGGGAAGGCTGCCCTGAAACAGAGACTGCACAGAGCTAGAGAATAAAGTGGATATTTATTGAAAGGCCTTTAGGGTACACCTTGGGCAGGACAGGGCCTGACCAGGCCTACACCCAGGGTGGGCCTGGATACACTCTGGGTAGGACAGGGCCTGACCAGGCCTACACCCAAGGTGGACTAAAAATGGTCACAAAATGGCTGACCGGTCACGAAATCTTACATTTTTCTAAGTTTTGGTCCATTTGCATATTGGGGTTTAATGTCCAATTACAGCTTCAGGTTGTGAGGTCCCATCCTTCTTGTTCCTCCCTCAGTCTGCCATTGTTTGTGCTTTTGGGCCTGAAAGTTGTCCTAGGTCTTCAGCAGGAAAAGGATTTCTTTTGTCTCCCTGCTCTGTGAAGACAGCTCACCAGCACTTAATATGAGGCTCAGCACTACACCCCTGGGCAGCACAGAATCTGAAAAACGTGAAAGCTAAAACTTAAGGCATCAACAGGAGGTGTGTGAGAAATTCCTCTCGATTTGTGCCGGCCTGAATGCGGCTGGCGTCCACAGGGGGGTAAAAGGTGGTCACACCTCTTGTGGTCACCCAAGGGCAGATCTGATTCAGGCCCCACAAATTCCTGGAGAGCGGCATCGTCGTGCGCTCCCTCTCTCCAAATGCGGCAGCTCTGATTTCAGCAGCCGTAATTACGGCTCCGCTGCTCCTCCAGACCTCACCTCAGATATCTCTGCCTCCAGCGGGGCAGGGGCTTTCCAAAGAAAACAGGATCCTGCTTCTCCACGCAGCTGCTTTCAGCATTTGAAGAAACCTTCTCCAGCAGCAAGTGTAGTAATCTCAATGGGAGATAAGTCAATTACAGCAAATTGAGCTATTTAATTTCTGGCTGCAAATGGCTTTCAGTTACACAAGTAGACACATTAATCTAATAACTAATGATCATATATTTTACTAATCATACAACGCTGCGTGAGGTATAATATCTAATTATATTTAAGATTAAGACATCTTTATATGTGTGTTTTTGCTGGTTGCCAGGCTGGTGCAGATGGATGAAAACAGAAAAAGAAAGCAGGAATAGTCCAAACCCCCACTCTGTAAGAAACAGGAGGTCCCTTTGAAAGGTAGAAAGACACAATTCAGAGAGGATTGGCTGAGGTTGCCTCCAGGATAGAATAGAAGAGAATGGGAAAGAAAAACTGCAATAAAACATTCTATGGTATTGGCTTTTTTCTTTGTCTTGGGAGCAAAAAACCAGAGCTGTTGAGATTGGAAAAGCCCCCTCAGATCATCAAGTCCAAACACTCCCCAGCACTGCCAAGGCCACCACTGCCCCATGTCCCCAGAGGCCACATCCACATGGCTTTTGAATTCCTCCAGGAACTGGGACACCACCAATGGCCTGGACAGCTGTGCCAGGCTGGGTAACACTCCTGCTGAAGACATTTTCCCTAATGTCCAACCTAAGCCTCCCCTGGTGCTACTTGAGGCCATTTCCTCTTGTCCTGTCCCTTCTTACCAGGGAGAAGAGACCGACCCTAAATTAAATCAAACAGCTCACATTGTTCTTACCTTCCTAATCCGGCCTTGGAGCCTCCAGGGCTGCAATGCTGATGAGAGACAACCAAGAGATGTTCCCCCAAAGCTGTACTTGCAGAAAACCTGACTGCCTCCAGCTCCTGGGCATTTCAAAGAACTCATTTAGAGACACTCCTGAGGCAGATCAACCACAAGAACCCTCAATGCAACCCAGAAAACCTGCAGTGTCCAGGATCCTCTCAAGGACCTAGAATAACAGTACCCTTAGGGCTGGAAAACACCTCTGAGATCGTTCTGCTGCCCACAGCTCTGGCTGGTGCTCCCCAGCTCTTCATTCACCTAGGGTGGACCATTTCCTGTGTCTGATGCTTCCAGAATGTAGCAAAAGCACATGGCCACAGGGAAGTCCTATATGATCCTTTTCCCCCCAAGGAATGTCTTCCTCCAGGATGGGATAACTTTTTTTCTCTGTGATCCAAAGAGCAAAGACTGATGCCAACAAGATGCCCTACACTTAGACTGGCTTCTTTACTTTTCCAGACTTAAGGCAGCCCCCAAGGAGCCAAGGGATAGTTAATAAAATAACTACTTAAAACAGAGTCTTCAATCTCTTAAAGCTTATCCTGAAGAATATTAGTCTGTGCTAAGATCACCCCCTGAGCTTGCCTGGGCTGTTGGTCAGTATGATAATGTCTTAAATGCAGTTGTGCAATCACTGATTATTCTCTTTGGTAAATACTTGCATTTATGCGGGTATTTTTTGCGTCAGTCTGGCGGCAATCCATCATATGTGAAGGTCTCGTGGCAGCTGCTGTTGAAATCAATATGTGTTAGGATGCCAGAAAACTGAGCTCATTTTTCTCCTCTTTGACATCGTAACTAAAGATCATAAAAAGAGATAATGATAATGACGGAAGCCAATGATTGGGGATACTCTGCTAAAGGAGAGAACGGAATCAAGCAAGCCAGAAAAGACAGGGTGGTAAAATAAAGGGAAAGGACCTCTCTCTTTCCCAGGGGGAAAAGCTGAGTGAATTGCAAGGGAGGCATGTATGGAAATCACAATTAATAATCCTTCACCCTTGCCCTGTCACTCTCATGTGGACTCCTTGCATTACCGCACCTCTGCAGCGAGCGATGCCAAAGCCAGGGCCTGGGTGTTCAAGCCCCATTCTGGGCAAACAGCTCTGCAAATTCAGAGAGTCCAACAGAACACCAATTTAGCAGGAGGAAAAAATCCCCTCCCTGCTTACCAGTGATTGTTCTAGAGCAAGATCAGCTCACAGGTCTTACAATGCCTGTGGCACAGCCCAGGTCTTGGTGCCATAATCAGCTGTGAGTTACTCTGCAGTGTGTTTGCAGGAGAAGCCAACACTCCTCACTCCAGCAGACTGCCCAGGGGCCAACCAACCTGTGATATGATACATATAATATATACCATGATGAATATAACACAGTATAGTGCAGCTTACATATGTAATTCCCCCAGAATATCCCTATGGCATACAAGCCATGATAGACATGCATCTTTACATACTTAGCTCAAAGAATCCTAGATTTTTTTGGGTTGGAAGGCACTTTTAAAGACCATCTACTTCCACCCCCAGGGACAACTTCAATAGAGCAGGCTGCTCCAAACTCCATCCAACCTGGCCTTGGACACTTCCAGGGATCCAGGGGCAGCCAGAGCTTCTCTGGGTACCCTGTGCCAGGGCCTCGCCACCCTCGTAGCCTGGAATTCCTTCCCAATATCCCATCTAACCCTGTCCCATGTCAGTGGGAAGCCATTCCCCCTCGTTTTGTTCAGTGGATACCCTTGGAACATACACACATGCACTCACACATGTTCTGTATTCCGTTTCTAGGGAACAAATTAGCCTAAACAAGTAAGATTGTGTTTCCATACACCATCTTTCATGTGTAAGAATCATCTCTAATCCATAAGAACATTTTTTCATGCATAATCTTATTTTATTTTGTCCAAATACAGAGAGCATGAGTACATTTGCACATCTCTGAAATATACCACAAACCTTCAGTGAAAGGTGAAATCTGAGAAAAACCCCCCAAAATATGTGCATTTGTTACACAGCAAGCATGGAAATGAGACACATGCACAACCCTGCCACTGAAATCCTGACATCAAGCGCAAGGTAAGTCCCGAAAGCCCAAGATCCTTTACAGCATCAACACAGCAGCCTCAAGCCCCCAAATCCGCGGCCAGAAAATCAAGCTCAGTGTCAGTGTGAGCACGCTTCCCCTGTTCTGATTGCCTCCCTGCAAGCAGAACCCCATCCCGGGAGGCAGGAGCCGTGTTCAGATGTCAGAGGGAGACTGATCCCCCCTGCGCCGGCGCCTTGGGCAGGTGCTCTTTGTCGTTCAGTTCCACTAATCACACCGCAGCTCTGACATCCCTCCCAATATTTAACTTTCCTGGGACCTCTGGTAGTTTATTAACATTTTCAGGCTACAGGTGCTGGTGTTTTCTGCCTTCAATTACACGGCCACTTTTAGCTGCGGGAAAATTCCCTGCCCCAGGCGAAGCGTTGGCTGCAGTGATAGGAATAATCATTCGCGGGTGATATTTCAGCAACGGCGCAGAGGGAAGTGGAGGACGATCTGTGACAAACAAAATGGATAGTATCAAAAATCAATTCCACTCCTGCTATAGGAATGAGCAATGGAAAGAAAAAAAAGAGGCAATTCAACAGCTTTTAAGGAGGGGGAGGCTTGAAGGGAAGAAAGGATTCTGCTTAGAAGAAATACTCACGTTGCTGTGGAACAATAAAATGCGCCGCTTGAAAAATTTTAAGTTTTGATGTGGATTCAGATGTGTCTGTGAATATTTCCATTGGGTTTGGTGCTGGGAAACCCAGCCAGTGCCAGATATCAGGCCCAGGCCTGCTTCCTTGACCTCAGCCAGATTCTTCCCCAAGACAGGAGATCCTTGTTCGTGTCTGTATACTTGTGTGATGTGTGCACACACGAGTTTGCACACCTGAAAGTGTGCACAGATGTACACATGTGAATTTTTTCCCCTTAGAGCTACGGTACCTGGGTAGAACAGGGTCTGTGATTTATTTAAAATGTTCTAGGTCTTCAAGAAGTCTTCACTTAAGGCCATGGTCAAAGGGGCACAGCAGTGACCTCAAACCTATCAAAAGTGAATGAGGCTTTTTTAGTTGAGATACCTGCCTTGGCTATAAAAGCAGCTGACTTGTGCAGACATGGGTGCATCTGGGTTTTCAGGGTTAAAACTCTCACTAAGTTACTTCCAAAACCTTGAGGGTTTACCCTGAAAAAATAACTTTGTGATGGGCCAACATGCTGATTATGTATTTGACCACTCATGACAAGAGAGACACCAAGGGGCTGGAGCGTGTCCAGGGCAGGGAAGGGAGCTGGGGAAGGGGCTGGAGCCCCAGGAGAGGCTGAGGGAGCTGGGGAAGGGGCTCAGCCTGGAGAAAAGGAGGCTCAAGGGGGCCCTTGTGGCTCTGCACAACTCCCTGCCAGGAGGGGACAGCCAGGGGGGGTAGGGCTCTGCTCCCAGGGAACAGGGACAGGAGGAGAGGGAACAGCCTCAAGTTGCACCAGGAGAGGTTTAAATTTAAAATTTGAATTTTTTAGTTGGGAAAATTTCTTCAGTGGAAGGGTTGTCCAGCCCTGGCCAATCTTTCCAGGACAGTGGCAGAGTCCTCATCTGTGTCGGGATTTCTAAACTGTGTGGGTGTGGCCACTGGGGACATAGGTTAGTAGTGACCTTGGCAGTGCTGGGGGAATGGTTGGATTCGATGATTTTAAAGTACTTTTCCAGCCTGAATGAGCCTGTGGTTCACTATTGCTGCAGAGCCTAACTGAAGGAACACGGATGTGTAAAAAGCACACATCATTTTCGCTACTGGTGAGGCAAATCACAAAATGTGCTCTGTGAATTAGGACCCTGGTGCGTCCCAAAATGCCCACAATGACAAGAACGATCTTGCTTTGTTCAGGAGGTCCTTTCAGATAGTCACAGCTCTGATAATTAGAAAGCTTCTTGTAATTTCCAGCCTAAATTTATTCATGGCTAGTTTAGATCCATTTGCACTTCAATAGCCCACTCCCAGAGGAAGGAGGAGGTTGCAGGGCTGTAGATGGAGGTGATAGGTTTGACCCAGAGAGGAACCTGGCTCCTGCAGCCTCTGTCAAAGTCCCTGGTGACTGGACTGAGCAATCGCCATTTGAAGTCTACAAGTGGGGCTGAAGTATCAAGAGTATCAAGCTTGCAGGTGGGGAATTCAGAGATGCTCATCACTTCTTACTACAAATTAAATATTTGGTGGTGCCAAAATGGCATTTGCTTTGAGCTAAGAAATTGTCCTTTCCTTTCTCACAATGTCTTTCATTCTTGATGAAGCTGGAAGGCAGGAAAATAAAATACCTTAGTTTATTATTGCTTGATTGATACTTTTTTTTTTAAATTGTAACTTTCAACACTCCCTGCATTGCCAAGAGAAGAGGATCCTGACTAAGCCATTTTAGCCAGTTATTAGAAACTGTATTAAGTTTAGATTTTAAAAAACTGATCTTCAAATGTTTTCCCTTTTTTCTAAAACAAGTCCCTGGAAGAAAGGGGGGATTTTCAACACCTTGAAAATCAACCTGAGTACCCTGTACTCTGCAGATGGCAGGGAAATATGATCTTGCCTGAGCACTTAGAGAAACAGAGAGAGAGGGTCCATGCAGGGTCTGTACTTGGTATGGACAGAAATAAATTGCCTCTTGAAGTGCTGAGCAGACTGCAGTGTATCTGCCCTCTCTTAAAGAAATGGAATCTTCAAAAATGGATGGGAAGTGCAAATGAAAATACAACTCTTTCTTACTCAGAGCTTTCTCTAGTTCATAGGAAAACCCTCTCTGGAAATAGTCATCCCTTTCAGTCCTTCTGTCAGGTGTGGAAAGAGGTGTGCAGGGTGGGGAAACCTCGAGCAGGTCATCCAGGTGTCTGCTCCAAATTCTGCTTGGGGCAGGATGGGGCCCTGCAGCATTTGCCCCCTCACATTGCTCCACAGTCACAGTGTTACTCTGGACTCCCTCTGCTTTTATCACCTTCCCCACAATTCTCCAGCCTAGAAAATCATAAAATCACTGAATGGTTTGGGTTGGGAGGGTCCTAAAACTCATCCCATTCCACCCCCTGCCATGGGCAGGGACATCTTCCACTATCCCAGGTTGCTCCAAGCCCTGTCCAACCTGGCCTTGGACACTGCCAGGGATGCAGGGGCAGCCACAGCTTCTGTGGGAAACCTATGCCAGGGCTCCATCACCCTCACAGTCAAGATTTTCCCCTAACATCCAATCTAAACCAAATCTCTTTCATTTTAGATGCAGTCCCCACTGTTCTGCCACTAAACATCCTTGTCAAAAGCGTCTCCCCACGCTGCTCCAGCATTCTCTCCTATTTTTCTGGCATAACCTCTGAGATGCTGCTTCCCTCTGGGACCATGCAAGGTCCAGCAGGTCGCCCAGGGTGATGGGACACAGGGCCCTGGTGGAGCTCACCTGTGACGAATTTATGTGCCAGAACCCAGCCCTGCACTTGGATCTCATCAGCCAAAAAGGGCCACCCTGCAGAGCCACCACGAGCCACACTTCACCTGCTGCTACATAAAAATCATAGCTTTTTAAAGAAACACAACACAGATGAACACTGCTGAGTTGGTTTTTTTTAATAAGAACCCATTGCTGTTAGTACCCAAATTCCACTAATGATTTGAAAATAATTAATGCCTTTCCAGGTCATGAAGAGGGTTGATCACCTTCGCTCACTTTTGGTTTTATTTAGAGCCTTCCTCTTTGTCATCTTGACATTTGCCACATGAAAGTTGGGGAAGTCTGGCGAGGGAGGGCTGAAAGGAAGCAATATCTGATCATGTAAACAATTAGACCTTTATCCATCCTGCCCAAAGAGGTCCTTTATCTGATGACAACCTCTGCAGAACGGAAGAGGAATAGGTACCTCCCTCTGGGACCATCCTAACTATTCAATCAATTCTCCTCAATTACTAACAAATCTAAATGTGATTTATCTGCCCAGGAATCATTCCAATATCAGGCAAGGATCTATCAATAAAACCCCCAAAGGCAATCTTTTTTTCAGAGCTGTCAATAGAACCTCTGAAGCACAAAGAGAGGGAGCCGACAATTGAGATATTTTGCTTTTTTTTTCTTCCTTTTTTTTTTTTTTTGAGCACTTAATTAAGTCGACAAGAAGCTGTCAAGGATAATTTTCAAAGCACACGGCCTCAGCATCTGACATTTGATAATATTACACTCCATGTTGATTGAAATTGATTTTTTCTCCTCTTTTTTTCCTTTTTTTTAACTTTTTTTTTGGTTGTTTTGTTTTGTTGGTGGTGGAAGGCTGCAAGAAAGGGGGCATTTAACAACTTTCTTGCCCATAGATCCAAGGACAGCAGGCCAGTTTGTTAAGGTCAGTCATGACAAACAGTATGATGGGTTTTTAAAACCAGCTGAGTTTAACAATAGTAGGGCACGGGTGTGTTATTTCAGTGTCAATAAAGCAAGCTGCTCAGCAGTTAGCAAATATCTCAGCAAGATCAGAGGCGCTGGGATTAGAAGTAATAGTAAATTTATAGGGTCGGATTCTGATCTCAGTTAATACCATTGTAAATCCAGAGAGAACTTCATTGACTTCAATAGTTTTTGATCCAGAACAGCCCAGATGTGGTCATTTTCTGAACTTGTTACCTGAGCTGCCAATTGCATCGTTGCTCTGGATTTATTTGTGTTTATTTTTCACCCTGATGGGAGTTGGGCACTTCCCTTCTCGTTGTCCCTCCCCTTGTAAAAGTCACTACTGTAAATCTCTCTGGATGATTATCTTCTTAAGTGCCTAAGCTACTTTGTAAACCTATACATGCAGTAGCTGCCATTCCCATGCCTTTGAAACAAGTGCAACTCTGCAGACATGGAGCAGGATCCGTCCCCTGCCCTTGCTCAAACAGGGGAAAAAAAAAAAAGTACACATGGCAAAAATCAGGTTCCAGGCTTTTCTTGCTCTTTGCCTCTCTAATCAGTGATCAGTATTTACTATTTGCTGCTTAGCACCCCATGCAGAAAGCAGAGCAGATTCCCAGCAAATTGATTTGAACGATAATATTTTATTAAAGTTCTGTATTTAGTTGCTCTTGCAGCTGCAGCTGAGCAATTATGGCATTTCAAGAATAATTTATTGGTTATTGGAATCCAAGATATTATTTCTTTTGTCTCAGCTACAGAAAAAGACCCTGGAGTAAGGCAGTTGTGTGAGAGGCTGGGAAGCAGGAAGATGCTCTTCTTGGCCTTTGGGCAAAACAGCAGTGACCTCCCAAATTTTTTGGGTTCAGGAGTGGATGGCTTGAAAAAGAGTGGAGCTCAGAACACACAAGTCCTAATCCTAGAATCTTTCAGGTTGGAAAAGCATCTAAGGGACCAATTATTCCTCACCACCACCCAGGCCACCACTGACCCATGTCCCAAGTGCCACATCCACACAGCTTTAAACCCCTCCAGGGATGGGGACTCCAACACTGCCCTGGGCAGCTGTGCCAGGGCTGGACAGCCCTTTCAGAGCAGCGTTTCTTAATTACCCCTGTTCTTGCACGAACTACTTGGCTTCACTTTATGCCCACCCAGAGGATAACTCACATCACCTGCTCCAGCACCAGGCCTCAACAGGAATGGGAACATCTTGGGAATGGTCCCTTGGTCCCACACTGAAGAGGGGTTCCAAGATGAGGTCAGCTCCTGTCCCTGTTTTATTTGTTTCTATTTCTTGCACAGCACAAGATGGAGATGCATCAACATCAAGCTGCCCACCTGTTTCAGAAGACCCAGTTCTGGACAGCCTGAGCAGAGGAGACAGGGTCAGTCTCATCAGAAACCAGATCTAAAGGGCCAGATCTGCCTTAAAGAGATAAATAATTTCTCAGGAGTATGTAATTTAGACACCGGGCAGCTTTCATCTGTCAGAGAGCTTCAGAGAGCAGGCAAGCTAAATTAATTAATTGAATTGCCCAAGGTCGTCGGGGAAATCTGCAGAAGAGGTCAGCCACGGCCACAAACACCCACAAATCATCACCCCCATGGCCACAGGAGTGGTCCCAGCAGGAGTGTGGGATGGGAAGGGTTAAGCCAGGCTAGATTGAAGAGAGCCAAAATTGTCCCAGGTAAGACTTAGCTTGCGAGGAATTGGGAGCAAGGCAGCACCTGACTGGAGCAAAGTGATCTAAATCTGTCTGTCCCACGCTGATCCCCACGCGGCTCTCCCGCAAATGATGCGCCAGAATTAACCGAGAGCATTTTACAGTAGGTACATTTCACCCCTCGGAGGGATGCTATAAATGTTGGCCTCACAGACGCCACTCCTGCAGTACCCTGAGATGAGGAGAGAGGGTTTAAATCCAAATCAGTGCCAGCACTGCCTCTGGAAAGCTCTCACAACAATTAAAGCAGAGTTGTAACAGGTTCCCAGGAGTGACCTGCAGTTTGGATTTGAAGGGTGAGGGATCCTGGTCTCTGCACCTCGTCTCAGGCAAATGAAGCCTGGGTTTTATGACTTTTGGGGCCTTGTGGCTAGGAAATTAAAAACTTACCAGGGTCACTGCTGGGCACTGGAATGTGACTGCAAGCCAAATTGTTAATCCAGTCTGAAGGTGTTCTAGGCCAGGGGTAGCTGTCCCACTCCCAGCTGCTTCCTAGAGGTGCTCTGGGGAACAGCCTCAGCCAGCACCACCCTTGACTGCCTGCTTGGGCCTGGCCACCGCAGGTAGCAGTATAGATGAGGGTGTTTGTGCTTGAGAATGGCCCAGGTGGGCTGATGTTGGCAGAGCAGGTATGTGGCCTTTATGGTCTGTCTTCCTGGCTTCTTGGTCTAAGAGAGAATTTGGGATAGCACAACAAGTGCTATCGAGATGAAAAGGTGGAAATGTTCACTTGGACAAACTAGCAGTGATGTTGCTCTTTGGAATGCCCTCTAAAGGATGGATCCAGCCCTGTCCCCCAGTCTGCTCCCTCCATGGTTACCTGTACCCTCGTGCTTCCAGGGCCCAGGCTGGTCTCAAGGCTGATCCCACCAGAGATGCTGGCTCAGGTTTCTCTCCCAAAAGTCCAGGGTCAAGATGGCACTGGGGCCATCCCTGGGCCACTCTGCATCTCCATCCTGCCCTGTGCCATGGTTTACTTACTTGGCCACAGGGCTAAATCACAGCTCTTGTTCTTTCCATTGTCCTGGAGAACGTCTGCAGGATTTCCTGGGAGGACTCAGAGGTGTAAAAATAGTCATCAGTCACAACCTGAGCAAACTTCTGATCCACAAGCATGTTTTTTCCTTGCTTAGGCTCCACTTGGCTGTACAAATCATGAGCAAGAACATTTATTCCTGGTATTTTGTTTCTGTTGTTAACTCCTTATTTCCTGGAGCCTTGGGATAACGGAAAAACTTGTTTCCTTAAGAAACAGGTGCATGCAAGCATGGACTGGAGTTTGCTGATCTGGGGATTCATGAAGGAGGTGCATAACTGTCACACATCATTCTCCTCTGGCTTGATCTGCTCCCCTCTTACCATCCAAAGGGATGATCCCTGCCCATGGTCTCCCTCAGAATGTGTAGGGACCAGCCAGGCGGGGCTTTCTGGGATGAACCCAAGCTGGTTTGAACATTGTGATTGTCATCAGCCCCACAGTGTGACCTGCTGTCTTTAAGGACATCATTCAGTGGTGGGTTTGGCAGTGCTGTGGGAACACATGGACTCAATGATCTTTGAGGACTTTTCCACATAAATGATTCTGTAACTGTGTGATTTCATCCCTTCTCCTGTAGTTGGCTGGAGTTTGGTCCTCCTGTGTCAGAGGGACGGAAGGTTTGCACACCTGAAAACTCAACTTTTTTCCCAAACTGGTCTTCTAAGAGATTATTTTCACAAATCAACCTCCACCTCAGAGTCTGAAGTCAAAGTATACAGCTACTTGTGCAATATACTAGAGAAGGATTTACTCTGAGCCATCAGTCCCCACACTGTGACCTGAGACAGTGCAGACAGGAGGGGCTGAGTCCTCATTACTTTGACCCTGAAGAGGTCAGTCAACAACTCACTGAGACCCTGAAGACAGCATTCTGCCAAAATTCTGTCCAAAAAGTCTTCCCCTGCTGAGACTCCATCTCTGCCTGGGGTTGCCTCACCCTGGGGCACAGCAGGGGGGTCCCTGGAAGGGTCAGCAGCACCCTTGGGTGATAAATGTAGCAGCACCAGGCTCACCAGAGCTCAGCTTGACCATGGTGTCATCTGGGCTTTGGCAAAAGGACTTCAGGATTTTCCTTGGGGAATAAGAGGGGGAACTTAAGCAGTCATTGGAGTTCTTGGGGTGATGAGGACAAGCAGTGACCAAGCAAATTGGGCTGTTCTGGAGCAGGACCTGGGGATGCTGGCTGTGGGATGCTGATTTCACCTTCGATGCCTTTGCCTCTGGCAAGTCACTTAACAGTGAGCTTTCCCTCTGAGTAAAATGGGTAGAATAATCACTTCCTACCTTGCAGGGGAGACATGAGGATTAATTAATTAATTAATTAATTGTTTTGGAAGTAATTAAGTTTCTTATTTCACAATGAATTGCTCTTTTCTTTCTGGCTTTTTTTTTTTTTTCTTTTTTTTTTTTTTTTTTTCAGAGAAGTGCCATGTTGTGGGGATACCTTGAGTTTCACCACGGCCATGAGCTGATGGGTGTTCCCCAGGACCAGGACAGCTTCAAGTCCTTGCTGGAAGGACAGAGCTGGGGCCATTCCTATTGGGTTTGCAACCCAGGCTACAACCACCAAGCCATGGTCCTCCTGAGCCAGGTCTAAAAACCCAGTAGTGCCATTCTTCCCATTTGAAAGACCAAATCCTGCCAGCCTCTGGCTCCTCTAATACCTAGTGACTGAGGCTAGGGCACATGAGATGAGGTCTTTGCCCCTGAGAGGCAGCAGGGCTGGGTTCTTCTGGTGTGCCCAGGCCTTGGGGCTGGTCCCTGTTCCCCACTGGCAGCTCTGAGCCACAGTATCTCACTGATCCTGTGGAACTGGCAGAGATCCCCTGTGGCAGTCAGGGACATGAGGACACCACAGGAGCAGGTACTCTGGCAGAGGACAGGAAGCAGTAGCACGTGACTCTTCAAGAGATGATTTGCTTTTTGCTTATCTTTCCCTAAAGCAGCAAAGTCTTTCAAACTGCAATTAAGACTTCTGAAAGAGTCTCTAATCCTTGGAGAAGTATTGTGCAGGGTCTTTAAAGCACAGAAGTTCTGAAGTGGATTTGGTATCAGAACTCATATATTCAGATTGTCCTTAATGAACCATTTAAGATGCAAAGTTCAAAATCTCTTGATATGTCATCATTTTCAGAAAAGTTACAAGAAAAAAGACACATGAGGAACCCAGCACTATTTGCTCTCAACAGACATCTGACAAAGGGATAAGTATGTTAATCCCCCTGGGCATTATTTGTACACAGTGCATAGGTATGGGTGAATTATTGCTGTCCCTGACTGTCTCATGATTTTTTTCCCCTTCTCATATGATCTTTTTTTCCTTACCCAATGTTTTGACATCTGAGAAATTCATATTGGCAGGTTGATCTATATTGTCTAATACAACATGGAGTGTAATTAATCACAAATCCTGCAGAGTTCTTTTTCAGTAACTTCAGACAGAGTGAAATGGCAGAGATCTGTTTCAAGGTAATGATGATTACATGAGTAATTTCCACTAAAACCTTGCAAGTACAGACCAGAACCACTAAAAAAATAAGATTTGCACTCAGGCTTTAAATTATGCTTTGGTATTTACTGCTGCAGAACCAGCTCAATGCAGAGACTTGGGAAGTCTTGCAGTTAAGAATTGAGAAAAGGATGCACAAGGAGGGTTTTTCATCAAGACCTGAGAAACTCTCAAGGAAAAACAGAAGACACTTGGCCAGAATAGGACTGAGTCTTACAGTTGAAATGTTCCTAGAGTGGTTTTAAAAATTAAAACTCAAGGAAAGCTGACAAGAAAGGAGAATCACAAACCTCAGGATGATGCCTACTCTGGTAGTAAAGATGATAATATCTTTTTATGTTGAAATAAAAGGTAGGTGGGAATCTGCCAAAATTCAAGAATCAAATAAAATAAAATCTCTTTTAAACATTACACTTTAAAACAGGCTACTGGATCAAATGTGGGATGGGGCCCAGTGACAAAACAACAATGAAGCTTCAGCCATCAGTGTTGTTCCACTTTAGAAAAAGGGGACCTGCATAAAAATGGGTGAGTCTTGTCAGTATGAAGAGGAGAGGAGTGAAGAAGGTGGCTAAAGGGTGGTAAGAGGCAGGGGAGTCCCTTAGAGGTGTTATTTCAGAGACTAACAATAAGTCTCCGCCTCAGATCACAGTACACAGTAGAAAAACTCACACTCAAACCAGCAACAGCTCAAAGAAAATTGCAAGGATCTGGAAGCTCCAAGCTGAATGCATGCCTGCCAGAAGAAAAAGGGAAACAAATTATCTGGCACCTTCAATTAAAAACTATAACAGGACAAAACCAGACCAACCAACCAACTAAAAGAAAAAAAAAATGAAAAAAGAAAAAAAAAAGAAAAAAAAAAAAAGGAAGATTTTCAGGAAAAAATTGAAAAATTGCCGAGGTGGCAAACACAGGTAATAAATCAGAGGTAGGAGCCTGAAGGTTTGTAGGGCAATTACAACACAAGAGCAATTGCACTGTCAGACTAAAGTTACCTCTACCATAGTACCCTGTCTCCAACAGCAGCTGACACAGATGTTTAGGAAGGTGTGGCACAACATTTAGTTTCACAGGACCCCTTTCTCAGCCTTTGAGGATTGGTAGCTTCCAGTAGACCTCACCAGGGACTTCAGGTGTTTATGATATAATTGTGAAATTTAGAGAAGACCGGGCTTTAGCAGAGAAACTGAGATTTTTCACATCTATATTCAGTACAAAGAAGCCCAGAATGTGCTATAGTTGTAAGGGCTGTTTCTTGGGCTTCAGCAGAAGATAATCCAGAAACTGAAGTTAAAGCAGGGGAAATCTAAATTGGCTTGGTACAGGGAACACAGTAGTTATTAGGGTGGGATGCTGTTCTACTCTGAGAGCTGCAGAAGAATTTGAGCGTGACCTTGGTCACACCTTCCTGTGACGAGTCCTTGCTCAATGTCACTGTGACTCCTGCACACACACACTTCTCTCCAGGGTGTCTGCAGAGTGACAGGGCCCACAAGCCTCAACTCTGAGCTAAGTAAACTGTTAGATGCAAAGATGAGTACAATATAGCAGAGAAGGCTCAACCCATCCTTCATAAAGAGAAGACGAACTTTTCAATCTGTTAGAGCTCTCTGAAGGTCTTGCTAATCATATGGAAAATGTAATCTGATGCTACATAGGTAAGCTTTCTATGACATTCCGTCCTGAAAGCTCGAGAAGCAGCCAGAAGGGTAGGACCCTAAATCAATTAATGACTAGATGGGGTTAAATCCCTATGAAGCAGAGCATAGGAATAACTGGCACAAGTTAGCAATGGAATCCCGTGTGTGTGTGTGCAGTAAGATCCATTCAGTTCAGCATATTCATAAATAACCCAGGAAGGGGTGTGGATAGAGAGATGACAAAGCTCAGTGATATTACTGAATTATTCAGGGTGGTAAGAGCTGGCTGATGAGACTTGCTGAGATCCGAAACCCCAAGTGATGAGAAAATAAAATTGGAGTTTAACATTGCTAAATGCAAAGTAATGCACACACATGTACTCTGACTTGTCTGTTACCTTCCGAAAAGAGAATTTGGTGTCACAACAAGCAATTGTGAGGAACTGTTAGCTCACTGCTTGATTACAGGCAGAAAAGCAAACTGGCTGCTGATGATTACTGAGAATGAGTGAAGAACAAGCCAGGAATGTTATGCAGCTGCATGAATTAATGTTACATCTGCATCATCCCTTTCAGGACCTCCTGCCCCCTGAAGGAAAGCTTAGGAACAAGTTTGGCAGGATTGTCCAAGAGAAGAATGGCTTCACACAAGGTCCAGGAAAGTCCACAAAAAAAAAAAAAAAAAAAAAAAAAAAAAAAAAAAAAAAAAAAAAAGTGAGGGTGGAGACAGAGTTATATAAAGCTAAGTTTATTGTTCCTACTGTACATGGTGGGCTTCACAGCTTGTCAAAAACAGATGAGGTGGAAGCTGAGAGCTGATGTGATTTCAGGACTCAACAGAACTAATTAATGGAAGAGAAATCCCTGAAGGCCTTTGATACAGATCTATCACTTTCACTTCAGAACGCCCTTATGCTGGAAATTTAGGGAATATATTTGATGCAAAGTGATTTTTGCTTGCCATATTCTTGTATTTGTCTCTAGGCTTGAGCCAGGAGCAATGGTCAGACACAGAGCACTAGGCTATGAGGTCTTTTGGGTGGAGGCAGCTTTTATATTTCTTTGCTACAGCAAAATCCCTAAATTCTACAGCACCTCAAAAAGCATCTCAGAGGCCCTGTGCCCTGGACAGATCACCTGGAGCATCTCATGCCCTCCCTAGCCAGCTTCCCAGGCTGTCTGCACGCTCGGGGAACCATCACTGTTACACTGCCTCATCTCAGGGTCATTTGCCTCAGAAATCAGGGTGAGGAGCACGTGTTTTAGATGAAGTGTGGCCTGATTCTGAGCCAGGGCCCTCTCACAGCTGAGGACTGTCCAAGCACAGAGGGTGACTGACCATCATCCTCCCACTAAGGGAAGGACGGATGCACAGGAGGGTGTGACTGTTGTCCCCCATCTTGTATGAATACCCTGAACAATGTCCACATCACGAAGACACTCGGGACACCCAGGAGCTTTTGGAAACCTGAGCCTTGTTCCCTCCAGTGAGAAGGAGGAGCAGGATTCCATCTCTTTGCTGGCAGAAATACAGCCCCGGCCTACACGCCGCATTTAAATCTCACCGGCCTCCCTGCTCTACCTTAAACCGCCAGCTTTAGAGGGCCCCACTCATCAAAGTCTTGTCAGGAAACAAGAGGGGGAACAAGGAGGGCTTAATTGATCAGCTTCGAAAGTAGCCTTGAGAACTTGATTCAGATATTGACTTCCAACGAGCTGGTTTAACTCCAGCTTCCAGAGCCAGCAATGGCTGAACATCAAAACTATTAACCTCTGGCCTTACCAGTTGGTGAGACATCACAGCAGCAGTAATTAGGAAGTCAATCGGAATCACATGTCTCACTTACACTGGCATGTCAATCAATAGTGCCAGTGACAGATTCATTAGGCCAGGCCTTGCAGCACAAGCTAGTAACAACCTCATAAAATACGCTTTTGAGGCAAGGCAAAGAAAAATCTGCTTGGAGGACTTGACTAGATGACAATATGTATTGATTAGGGCTCAAGCAATTTATGAAGTGCTACTTGCTCTGCAACCTCTCTGTCTCGGTGTTAAATTTTCCCAAGTAGTTGCTAAATAAAACAAAATATTACACTTTTTAAAGCCTTCTTCTGACAGGACATTTTTTTTATTTTAGTTACAAATTACAAATAATCTAGCAAGGTAAAACTTCCATAGTTACTTAACGATGAAAGGCACCTTTCATTTCTCTGGCCATCAGGCTTTGATAGAAGTTATCCATCTAAATGAGAAAAAAATCATCTGAAACGTAATTAGGAAACTCTCCTACCTTTCAAAGACAAATTTCATTTTTGCATTCCTTTTTTTAGAACATTTAATGGCATTCTTTCTGTCAGGTCACAAGAAAAGTGGATATTTCTGGTTTTAAAACCAAATTAAAAGTTGGGTTTGTGGACTACAACCAGAGCTCTACTGCTTGTTGCAAACAGTGTTTTTTAAAGACAGAAATAGTGTAATTGGGAACTTCATGAAACGCTCCTTGCAGTGCTGTTGCTTTCATTGGATCTTTGTGTCTTAATTTGCTTGTATCTGTTTTTTGTCAGGATTTCCCCAATGTTCATAAGGACTAGGTGTCCTCTGTTCACTCTGTCACTGGGGGTGGGATTTATTTTCTCTTGCCCTGCACAGTGAGGGAGCATCAGGCTTCAGGAAAAGTGTCAGAGCAGTGTCCCTGCAGTGACATCTCTCTCTGCTGGATTTCAAGACTTGTAGGTCTTGACCCTCTCTCCAAGACAGTAGCAGAACCAGTGCATCTTTATCTCACCAGCCCAAGATGCCAAAATGCATCTGCAAGGCTGGTGAGACAATTTTCATGAGTATTGAAGAAATAAAGGATTTTTCGGAGTCTCTCTCAGCGTGTCATAAATTGCTTGTATTTGGCTGTAACTGACAGGGCACCTCAAAAGAAAAAAAAATAAAAAAAAAAAAATAAAAATGGAGCCCATTTCAGTGAAGACCAAAGAAAAACTTGCCTTCTCCAGTTTTGGTGCTGGAAGTACGTCTCTGGGTTCTTCTGCTACAGGAATGTGATTAAGTCCTTACTCAGCATTAGCAAGACTCCCTCCTTGCTAGGTATAATTTTTGTAACATTCTGTGGTACCAAAGATTGTCCAAAAGTGGCAAAATGGTCACTGGGTTTCAGCAGCCCCTAGGAGGGGGCTCAGGAAGACAGAGGAGAGAGATTCTGACTGTCTGTGAACTGAACACTGACTTTCTTTGTCTTGCCTTGCCTTGCCTTCCTTTTTTCCCTTCCCTAATGTATCTCATGCTTAATTTTCCAGCAGGTATTTCACTGTCATCAGGATCAATTTTAATAATCTATGGCTTTGTACAGGAAAGCTCTCAGAAAACCCTAGAATCCAAGAACCACAGAATGATTTGGGTAGGAAGGGATATTAAAGCCCACCTCATTCCATCCCCAGCCGTGGTCAGGGATACCTTCCGCTGGACCAGGCTGGTCAGAGCTCCATCCAGCCTGGCCTGGAACACTTTCAAGCCCTTTCAGCACTTGAACAACTTCTGCACTTTTAGCTAAGTGTTAAGGACACAGTGCAAGTGCTTGATTGGTCAGAGTTCAAGCACTTCTGATTGTAGGGAAGGCTCCTCCATTCTTTCCAAGTATCTTTGGCTCTGAGGTAGCAAGGGAATATTTCTCAGTGTGGAAAAGCTGATCCCCTGAGCTAACACCATGTCAGAGAAGACCTATTAGATTAATAAAACCACATCAGATTAATAAAACCACCAAAGCACCCCCTGTGAAGCAGAGACCTAATATACTTCAGAAAGACAGTGACTGAAGGCTTGATAATTTGTTAGTAACAACAGTTCTCTTGCTAATCATTTTGGGAACTTTATTAATGTTAATAGTACAGTAGGACCAATAATTTATAATGATTTATTTCCTTGCCAAAATCAGGCCATTTCTGCTCTTGATTCGTCCAAGAACAGATTGTAGTTTTCTCAAATTGATTAATTGCTTTAAATTACTTGCCAGATAACTTCTGCAAATAAGTCTGGCTTTGGGTCTGGTTCACAAGCAGCACAAGCAGTTGTATACTACACAGGAAAGCTGAACTGTGAGATGGGACAGGTAATTCACCCCAGGAGTTTGGTTTTCCAGTTTGGGGCATGAAGCATTTTAACTTGTTTTCATTGCCAAATGTCTGTGGGTAACACATTAAATTGTCCTCTCTCCAATTCTCTCCAACATTTCTGCCAGTAAACTCCTCATTCCGCCAAACAACCCTGCCAGTAAATTAAAATTCACTAGAATAACCAACAGAAAAGGCCATAAACAGGATCTAAGTAGAAACAAGTTGATTTTAAATTCAGAATACACATGACCATATTTTTCCATTACTTTTCACGTTATAACAATTAATTCCTAAAAGCTTCAACCATCTTTCCTAAAATAATCCCAGGTGGTTCAATAAAATCCAGTGGAAACAGAAGAGTGAACTGGGCATGAGTTGTTGAGTGCTGGGAATCCTTTAAATTATTCCTAACATGGAAAGTTTTGGGAAGGAGGAGCATTCACTCCGTGTGCAGACTGGAGAGGAAGGTCTCTCTGCATATGGTTTCCTCCATAATAGCAGTGTGTTTCCCATAGTAAAGCAAAAGATTTAATGAAAAAGTAATAACAGCTTACATTGGCAGACAGTGAAACCAGCTGTGTTTTTGTGAAAAACAATAAAACCAGTTTGTTTCCTCCAGTAGGTTGACTTTTGGAGACTTTCTAAAGACCTTTCAGTTTTATCCCTCGGTAAAGTTAAAGGGTCTAATGAGAAGGCCAACTCCAGCTCATTACAAACTTTGTGCATGGGGAGAGGCAGTCCTCTCTTTCCTGCAGCCTCCCCAAGCAGCCCTGGGTGAAGGTGAGGGGAGCCCTTGGCCAGTCCCATGCCCCAGCCAACCCCCCTGTGACACAAGCCCTGGTGACACATCACCCAGGGCTCAGGTGGCAGCAAGACGTGGATGTGAAGAGCTTCATCCTCCCTGCCAACTCACAGGACCCTTGCTGCTTGTAGCTGAAGAAATCCTGCTTTTGCCACAGCTCAGAGCTGCTGGTAGGGACAAGCTGTGGTGCTCACTGCCATTTCAATTGTCTGGTCTCAGAGACCTGCTTGGATGGTGTCAGGTAGTGAGTTTCATCCAAGCCTGGCAAGTCCCTGTATCTCTTCTGCAGTTCAGCTTGGACTCTGCACAGCTGAGTTGCTCCAGTTTTATCAACACGCAGACCTGGAAGAGGAAACTATTGAATTAATATCACAATTAAAATCCAATCAGTGCAGCACTCAGCTGAAATCTCTGAATCAGCACACTGGGTCATGAAATCAAATTATGAGGTATTAGAAGGGACTGGTTGTTGCAGGCGTGTCTCAGCAAATTTAATTGGGGGAAAAAGCTTTGCTGTGCTGTCGGTGCAATGCACTGGCACAGCTGGTGTGGCAGTACATGTGTCCATATGACTTTGATGGTTATAATTACCTTCTGATTTAAGGCAACTTTGAGGCAGTGTATCAAGCAGAAAATACATCCTGGATGTTCATGTCCATATGAGATACAAAACTTTTTGCATTTTACAATTTTGATTTATCAAAGACTTTCTGTGTTGACTCCTTAAACATCAGTCGTTTCCTTAACATCATTTAATGAGTGAAGATGCGATGCAGTGACTCTCCTGTAGCAGGAGGACTGTTTCCTTCTGGGAAGATGGACCTGTGTCCTTGCATCCCTCATCCCCACATCCCTGTATCCCTGAGTTCATCCCTGGAAGTGTTCAAGAAACAGCAGGATGTGGCACTCGGTGCTGTGGTTTGTTTGGCAATGTGGTCAGTCAAGGTTGGACTTGATGATTTTGGAGATCTTTTTCAGCCCAAATGATCCTATGGTTCTGTGACCCCTGTACCATCCTGGCTGTGGCTGCCCCATCCCTGGCAGTGTCCAAGGCCAGGTTGGATGGGCTTGGAGCAGCCTGGGATAGTGGAAGTGTCTCTGTCCATGGCAGGGGGTGGAAGGAGATGAGTTTTAAGCTCCCTTCCAGCCCAACCATTCCATGATTCTGTGATACCTCTGCCCTAAAAGTGTGGCCATGCAGATTCATGAAGATCAGCAGCACACCATGGGAGCTTTCCAAAATACGTGATTAAGAGAAAGAAGGAAATCTATATTTGTAGAGGGTGGTTATTACAGTGTCATAAACAGAGGTGTTAAATTCACAATTCTGCTATGGTGTCTATGCACAATAAATTTAAAAAAATAAAAAGGGATCTTTTCGGCAGAACATTTTCTGGTGTCCCAACCAGCTTGATTTTCTAGCAAAGAAGATTTTAAACCCCTCATCTAAAATTTTTCAGCAGTCCACCTGAAAAGCTGAAATCAGAGCACACCCAAAACTCAGATTTATGTTTCCTCACTAACTTTTTCTCCACCAACTACTGTCTCCCGTGATGTTTGGGATACTCTAAGGACCTTAAAGACTTTATGGAGACGTTTTACCTCAAGACCTTATGAAGACAAGTCACACAAGGCATCCATTTTGGGGTTGAAAACTTATTTTTGGAGATCTGCTGGGTTGTTAAATGGGAAATGTTCCTGGATTTGTCTAGTGGAAAGCTTCCCCCTTCATGGCAGGGAGGAACTAGATGGTCATTGAGGTCTATTCTATGATTCTGTTATTCTATGGCTCTGATTTTATCTGATGCAATGACTGCAGGTAAAGTTTTCATATTTTGTAGGCAACAAATTTTTTTTGGGGAAAGCATGGTTTATTGGTGTTTAATTTGTGGAATATGTTAAAACAGAAAAACATAGCTAATCTAAAAAAAAAAATCTTAAAAGAAAATCTAAAAGAAAACAATTTAAAAAATATATTAAATTTTGAAATTTTCCTAACAGCTGGTGTTTGAAAAGGTTTAAAAATAGAGTAGAAATTGTTTCATTATAGCATGACCATTTTGACTAGCCCCCAAATAATTTTTTAAGTTGGCTTTTCAATTCCACATAAAATAAACTAGAAATAATTTGCAGGTAACACTGGGCAGTTCCCTTCTTCCTCTTCAGGTTCCATTCTCAAAATACTATTTCTTCCCTAGACCTTGGGAAAAAAAGAAAAAAAAAAAAAAAAAAGGAGAGAGAGAGAGAGAGAGTGAGAAAAACAAAAAGAGAAAAAGAAAAAAAGACTGTTTTTTGATTTTTTTTTCAGAAAAACTAGTATCCTTCCAGCTAGCAATAGTCTGCTTGGATCAGAAGAAAGAGTAATTTCTCTCTTCCAGGCCTGGTTGATAGAAAATATTTTGGTCTTTTTAAGACTCTGTAGACCTAAGGTCAGTCTCTCACCCTGAGTGTTGGTCTCTTTTTCCCAACTAACCAGGCACAGTACAAGAGGAAATGACTTTGTGATGTGCCAGGGGGGGTTTATGTGAGATATGAGGAAAAATTCCTTCATGAAAAGGGCTGTCCGGCCCTGGCATGGGCTGCCCAAGGAAGTGATGGGGGTCACCATTCCTAAAGGGATTTAACCAATGTGTGGATGTGGCACCTGAGGACGTGGGTCAGTGGCAGCCTTGGCAGTGCTGGGATAGGAATGGTTGGGCTGGAATGATTTGGCTTGCAGGGCTCTTCCAACCTCGAAGATCCTGTGGTGCTGTGGATATTATTCCCATTCCTCTTGTGGCTGTGTAAGGCACAGGGGGCAGATGGACCCTTGAGGAGCCTGTACAGCATCAGCTTCCCAGGCAGGTGGGGGTTTCCTCCTCAGCACATGCAAGAGGCTTCAAGAACAGCTCCACACCTGTCACTTGGCTTTGTTCTGTGCTCCTTAAATATGAAAATTTCTATTTGAAACCTCCCACGAGTGAGATAGTGCTCTAGCTCCAATACCAACTGTCTTATCCAGTTAGGTTTCATGTTTTAGTGATCTTCAATGAGAAAAAATCTAAGACAAAAGCCAGTAAAAAGAGAGACAGAATGACTTGAGGCTGACCATTTATTTCCACGTCAGGAGCACGTGGTGAAAATCCCAAACTCCAGACTTCCCATGGATGTTTCATCACTGCTTTGTTTTCTCCCTGTGGGAAAAGGGTTCAGGGTGCACTGGTGCATTGTCACCAGGTCCTGGGCTCTGCAGGGACAGGTAACAAACACAAGGATCCCAAAACCATGTTCTCCTGCTAAAGAAGGAATGAGCAAAGGAAACATCTCTTGGGCTCCTACCAGAAGTGACAGGTTTGTACTCTTATTCTCTCAGTGCCCAGTTCACCAGTATTCCCTGGTAAAAATATTTCCAGGATCTTAGTTTTGGCCTCACCTGCCATAACCAAAACCAACCTGCTTTTCCTGGCACCACCTCCTTAGCCACCCTTCTGTGTTTTGTTGACAGCTTTGACACTGTTACTGCTTCAAGGCTCGTGCAAACACCAAGAGCAAATTTGATAGGAAGGTTCTTCCCTCGGGAATAATGTTAGGAATGACAGGAGCAATTTCTGTGTATGCAGGGGAGATTTCTTGTGGCCTGTTGAAAAGACGAAAGGCAGGAAGACTGTCACTTAAAAACAGAGAAGCAACCTCAAGTAGCAAACCACTAGCCATGTGGTTTCACCTCCTGTTGCAACTATTTTTATCACCACTTTACACTCCATTGACCAATGGATTTTTTTTTCCAGCTTAGCACTTTTATATATATTATCCATACACACAGACTATTATTTTTATCTTCATCATTACATAGTGCTGCTTTTTGTGCCATTTAGGCTTGAACCTCATTTGAACCCTAAAGCCCCATTTGTGGCACACAAAAAAATACTGTCATTTACATTCTGTGCCAAAGTATTATATAAAAAGCATCAAACGGGAGGAGAGGCAGGAAGCTGGGAGTTAAGATATATAGTCAGCAAAGTATATAACTTCTGGCATATTACTGCTTAATCCTAACATAATTATTCTCATCCTTTTATTTGATTAACTTCTAATAGTTCCTCTTGGTGTTAAAGGTCCCAGTCTGATCATTTGATTTTAGTGTCTGCTATAATTACCGATAATGTTCTTTGCAAGACAATTTAATGATAACCGCATAATGGCCTATATGAAGAAAGCTGCAGGGTTTCAATGCTTTTGAGTAATATAAAATACATTAGACTAACACAAGCTATCAACATGACAGAGAATGTTTGATTTACACCAAGGACTGCGTTACAGAGTTGTGGAATTTTTATTTTGCCCTTCTTCTTTTTTCTTTTTTTCCCTCCTTTTTTTTTTTTTTTTTTCTTCTGCAACCGTTTACAATAAATGACAGAACAGTTGGACAATCTGCAACTTGCTGAGAGCAATAAAATGTAGCACAAAGTTAGAAGTGACATGGAGCCCGGCCCAGAGAGCTGTGCTGAAGCATCCAGACAGACTGGTGTGGCAGCAGGGCTTGCTTTGTCCTCACCAAGGGATGCTACAGGAGCAGATTCCTCAGTGTCTTTTCAAACCAAACTTAGCCAAAGTTTCTAACCTCACATATCTTGCCTGGATAAATGTGTGGTTTGCATATCCAGGAGGCTTTTTCACTATATTTAAAGTCACCGAACAACTTGCCCCAATATTTATTGACAGGTCTTCTCCTCCTTTTCCCAGACCTGACATAAGAAGAAATTTGATTTCAGCCCACACAGCCTGCCATTTGCATTCGTGTTTTGCCTCACACTGTCACATTTTCGCAGCTAAATACTACGCTGAGCTAAGTGGTTCAAGCTTAGCAAACACTCCTTCGCACGAAATTAAACAATCGCTCACGGTTTTGGCAAAATGCAGCATAATTCATGGTGTGCACACAGGAGAGAAAATTTCCTGTCAAAAAAAGGTTAGCGGTGGACATATTACATTTGCTGCTCTTTTTTATTCCAGGATAATGGCATTTGGACAAAAGTAGGCCTGTCCTGTTTATAGTGCTTTATGCCCCATTAGTATTATTGCAAGTCTCTGGACTCACATGTTAAAGCACTTAATCAAAGGCAATGGGTTGAAAATCATGTCCCAGCACTTCTCATATTTGATTCGTTCCTCCCAGATAGAAAGAAGTAAAAAACACATTACTAGCATCAAAACAGCACATGCATTATCTGCTAAGCAGTTGAGAAGCTATCATTGGGTTTTATCCCTTTGGGTACTAGGACGGACAGGAATTTTCCCCATTCATCCATTCGGAGATCTGAGACTGCTATTTTTCATTTTTCTCCCTTTGACAGACAATCCTTTCCTTTTTTTTTTCATAGATCTCTATTTTAAAGACATCTTCATGTCACTTATTTTAATTGCAGGCTGCAGGCATCGGGTCTGAAAAAGAATAAAGAAAGGAAAGCTTTAGAAAGACAATGCTTGAAGTAGTGGTGGTTTTATGGAGATCCTCCAAGGATTTTCTCTGAGACAAACCTAATAATGGGAGAGGAACATATCTTAAGGGGAGAATTAATTTATACATTTAATTACTTGGGATCCACTCCACTTCTTGGCGCCGTATTTCGATTCTCCACGAGAGCCCCGGCTACGGCAGCTCATCCCTTGGTGGGGATCAAGGGAGTCAGGAAACGGGGTGTCAGGGGTGTTGCCTTCAAGGCTGAGGCAGAGGCCAGACAGAGTTATATAGAAAACAAGGTGCACATTTATTAAGGCCTTCAAGGCCATACCCTGGCAGCACCAGAGCCGCAGCAGTGGCTCTGCCTGGATGGCTCCAAGGTGGAAGCAAAAGGAGGAAGGGTCACGAGATTCTCTGTCGCTGTAGAACACGGAAGCACGACATGGACTCCGTATCAGAAGGCTGTGAGACTCGAAGTCTGTCTTTATTACATCAAGACCTGCTTTTTATAGATTTTGCCAAGGAGCCCACCTAAGAGGTGGGATCCTTTGGTCCATTGGTCACACCAAGGGTCTATCAAGCAAATTCCCTCCTCTGGGAAAGAATGCAGAAAAACAAGATAGCTTACAATAACATGCTCTTGTTTACAACAGGTGTCTCTGGGAAAAGAATTTCCTGAGACCAAAACATGGCAGGCACAAACTGTGGCTACAATTCTCCTGCTTTTACAAGCTTCCATCCACCTGCATGCCCCCCCCGTTCATTGTCCAATCAAGGATTCCAAATCTCGGTGTTCCATCCCTCCTGCTTGCCTCCTCCCTTCTATGTTGTTTATCTTCAGGGCCTTGGAGCTCGGAGAGTGTCCTTGAAGGCATGAGTTCCCTGCTAGAACCAGAGGTACCCTGCCAAATCCCCGCACCACTTAACACAAAAGTAAAACCAGTACAAGACAGAGAAAGAAAACCCGAAACCTAAGGCATCAGGGGTGAGCCCCATCCAGGACTGCTGCAGCTCGGCAGAATTGATCCAGGTGCACCTGTCTGCAGCTCGGGGAGGTGCTGGTGGGTTTGTCCCTCCCTTCCTCCGGAGAGGAGAGCGAGGCTACACCCGTGTCTGGGGGATTTACAGCCTGCAGTAACGCCAGGCAGCCCGAGCACAAAGGAGGGCAAGGGGACCCTGCGGGAAGGAGGCGGCTGGATGGGATGGGGTGAGTGAGGTGGGTGGGTGCCTGAACCGTGCAGGCTGCAAAGCTCCACCAGATCCCAGTCCCAATGGCATTTTTGATGCCATTCCTTCTATTCTGAAACAAGGAGTTTTGTTTTATTCAGGCATTGCTGAAGCAGAAGGCCTGAAACCTGCCCAAATGCTCTGCAGAAGAAGAGTGAAGTCAAGGTTTTTAGGGCTTGTAAATCCTGACCTCAGGAGAAGCAAATATGATTTGCAATGGGAAATTAAGGAAAAAAAAAAAAAAAAAAAAGGGAAAAGCTCCTACCCAGAGAAAAGAAAGAAGAAATAACTCAGAATAATCTACAAAGTCTATAGATACTCCCAGGTCCATAAGTTGCTACTGAACAATTTTTAGGTTCCAGGGCCAGAATAATTTTAACCTCATATAATCACAAAAGTGTTTGAGTTGGAAAGACCAACTTCCACTATCCCAGGCTGCTCCAAGCCCCATCCAGCCTGGCCCTGGACACTGCCAGGGATCCAGGGGCAGCCACAGCTGCTCTGGGCACCCTGGGCCAGGGCCTGCCCACCCTCCCAGCCAGCAATTCCTGCCCAAGATCCCATCTGTCCCTGCCCTCTGGCACTGGGAAGCCATTCCCTGGGTGCTGGCCCTGCAGGCCTTGTCCCCAGTCCCTGTGCAGCTCTCCTGGAGCCCCTGGAGGCCCTGGCAGGGGCTCTGAGCTCTCCCTGGAGCCTTCTCTTCTACAGGCTGAACAACCCAGGCTTAAATTGATAATACTTACCTATGTACTGTCCTTTCTGGACATCCTCAGACCCATAGCTGGTTTTGCAGAAAGATTTCTTTCATGAAGAACAAAAATCCCTGGGCAGGAACTTTGCTTTGAAAAGTGTGCTTCCTATACATCTCCAAGCATGTATAGGTTTGTAAATAAAATGCAAATAACTAAAGCTCATCAGTGAAAGCTCTGTGGTTGATTTGTACAGGCACATCAACTTTTTTTCCCCTTTGTTTTCACTTATGAGATAAACAAAATGAAGATAGAAAAATTAGACGTTTCCATTTTCCTCCTCAGTGAACTCTTTCGTGGTTCACTCTCCAGCCCTTCAGTCTCCAGGATCTTTTTCAATACCAATGAAACTCAAATCACAGAGATAATTCACTGATAATAAAATATTAATATAAATCAATACATTATATTTATAGTATTGATAATTTTTTTAGGATATTTTATAGTTATGGGGTTTTTTTGCTTCTTTCTGCCAATATCTAAAAGAATTCAATGGCCAGCTAAAAGAAAAATTATTTTTCTGGAGACTTGGTGAGGCATTGGCACACTTGGGAGGTTGCCTAGAGAAGCTGTGGCTGCTCCACCCCTGGAAATGTTCAAGGCCAGATTGGACAGGGCTTGGAGCAACCTGGGCTAGTGGAAGGTAGTGGTGTTGGAAGCAGGTGGTCTATAAGGCCCCTTCCAACCCAAGCCATTCTATGACTCTGACACAAATCTCCCCTGTCCCCTTTTCACTTTGTGAGCAGCTGGAGCACCAGGGCTACTTGTGGAAGGATGTGAAAAGGGTTTTCTAGAAGAAATGGGAGTCCCTGATGTCAGAGTCCAGATGGTGTCAACATTTTCCCCTGTCACCTTGAGGCAGAAACTTCTGGACCCAGAATGTGTGGTGTGTATGTGGTGCATCCTCTGGACCAGAGCCATCAGCTGCTTACTCTGATGTGTGCTAAGCTCACCCTTTGGCTGTCACTGCCATACCCTTTGGGATTCCCCCTTTCCTGAAATACCAGTGGTGTTGACACTGTCTCTTTGCTTCCCTGATCTGGACAGTCCCAATTTTTGGCCAGCTAGCCAAGAAACAAAAGCTGCATTTATAGCACAAGCTCAATCCTTCGTGCATGCAGCACAGCCACAGCCTTATATTTGCTCTTTATTCCCTCTCCCTTCTAACAGAGCCTAATGCCTTATTTACTTTTTTGACCTCTGCTGCACATTGAGCTGTCAGTAGCAATGCCTAAATCTTGTCCCGGTGAGTTACGGCTAATTCAGAACCCATCAGCATGTACAAGTAGTTTAAACTGTTTTCCTTCTAGTGTGCATTACCTACACACTGCCTCTGTTTCTCACCTGCCACTTCACAGCTGCCCAGCTGTAATTTGGTAGAGCCTTCCAGCAAACCTCCTTCATCTTCCCAAGCCTGAGGACGCCTGAGTGGTCAGCACAGGAAATCAGGAAGAAGACGAAGAAGGAGGAGGTTATTAATGCCAGCAAAGAGGATTTTTCTGCTCTTAATGGTGCTCTTAATGGCACAGCCAGCAGCCTGGTCTAGTGGAAGTGAGCCTGCCCATGGCAGGGGGGTTGGAAAGAAATGACCTTTCAGAGTCACTTCCTACCTAAATCTTTCTATGATTCTGTGACTACGATAGTTGTAGAGTTATTGCCAGACCAGTGTCAGACCTGGTTTGTTTCTCTTCAGGATTGTAATTAGGGCTTCTTCAGGAATTTGGCATTACCTTCTTACTTCTGCTGATGCCCTTGCACCTCTCTGTTCTCCCCAGAAATGCATTTTAAATTCCAGTCACTCTTTGCAGTGTGTTGAGTCCTGAAACCCACTCATGATTCAGGTTTTTCTTTGGATCTAGCAGTCACAGCTCCCACTGCAAGCAGATTGATTGGGAGGGTGATTCCCCCAGCGGAAGAGGATGTCAAAGATGAAGATAGGAAATGCTTTCCATGGCAGTTTCTATTCTTCACTGGTTGGCAGAAAAATCTAAATAATCACATACTCTGACACTGAGGTGGTTGAGAACTTTTCACAGAATCAGAAAGTGGTTTTGGTTGGAAGTGACCTTTAAGATCACATCATTCCAGCTCCCCTACCAAGGGCAGGGACAGCTTCTACTAGAGCAGGTAGCTCAAAGATGAAAACTCTCTTTTTTTATTGATAACAGGGCAACACCTTCCTACAATTATTTCTTGCTCTTTATCTCTGCAACTGCCCCTTACCACTTTTAAGATGTTTTTTATCTGTGGTTAATGTCAAGACAAATTTTGAGAAATTTGTTCACTGGAAAGTGAAGAGGACATTTTCAGGACAGTCAGTCTGAGGAACACGGCTGCAAGGAAGTTCTTCAACAAAGGAACATGTTTGGTCCAGTAAAAGATGAATTTAAAGGAGAAACCAAACAGAACATTATGGCAACTTGAAAGGTTGCTACGAAGGGTTGTTGGTAATGAAGCACGGCAGAAAGAAGCTGCACCTGGAGAGGTTTTGGGTTGGGCAACAGGACACAAATATTTGCACAGGACAGTGCTGAAGCCTTGGGCAGTAGTGCCCAACCTGTTGGGTGTATCCCACTCAGACACATCTCTGGCAGGCTGAGCTGCTGTCAAAGCAACCCCACGTTCCCAACGCCTCAGCTGAGGCTATACAAGTTTCTCTTCTCCTGTGGTGGCAAAGCACCCTCTGGAGATGCAGAGAAAACTGAGCAACCTTCTGCACAGCCTGGATGGATATGCAGACAGGAGATCATTAAGAGATTCCCTACACATATCCTAATTAAAAACTCTGCAATGCAAATAGGAAGATAAAGGGATTTCTGACAATAAGCAGGATGAAGTGCCACTCAAGCACTAATTAAATATGATGGCGGTTAATCAGCATGTAGTGTATTCCAACAATTT
Source organism: Phylloscopus whistleri (assembly GCA_017589585.1). Taxonomy (NCBI): domain Eukaryota; kingdom Metazoa; phylum Chordata; class Aves; order Passeriformes; family Phylloscopidae; genus Phylloscopus; species Phylloscopus whistleri. Next base: position 830,134 of record JADMLD010000037.1, read on the forward strand.
GCTAATGATAATGGTGGATTGACCTTGAAGGCTCTTGGAAATGTTTTCCAGAAGTCCTTTCAAATATGTCAATAACATTGTTGAAAGTAGGTGACACTCAATAAAAATGATTTTTTTTCTTTATAGGATTTATAACAGGGTTCATCAGGTCTTCAGTTCCCAGGTGTATTTGAAGGTTCCACTCCATCCAGAAAATTGGCTTCTTTGTTCTTCCTGGGAGGATGATTCCTGCTTTGGTTTACCTCTTTTGCTCTTTGCACACATTGAAAGGTGGATGATGATTTGCCTGTTACACATCACAAGTTGATCTTCAAAAAGCTCCAGTGCTACCTGAAAAGGAACTGGACATCAGGATCCCAGAACCTGCAGCACAGACAGAGATGAGGTTTCACTGCGAAGTCCTTGATGCAAGATCATGCATGAAGTTGTCTAAAAGATGTCACAGTGGGAATTTGGCATGAAACTCCCTTGGTTTACAAATACAAAAAGAGATAAAACATTTGAGTGCTCAGCTTAAAATCTGTATGGAGTAAACGACGGGGCCAGTATTTATATTGCAGCTACATCAATCAATAACTTTAACAATAGGCAATTAATCAATACCTTTAACAACCCTGGGAGAGAATGACATCTCTGGTAAATCTGAATGTTATGCTATAGATCCATGCCTTAAATACTCATCCCCCTGTCAGAGATGAAGTGTTTGACTGAATCCTGGAAGGTGCTGAGCAGCTGCAGGTTTTATGAGGTGACTGCCATTCTCTGAAATCCTTGTTTTCCTGCTGGTAAGTAAAAATGTGTGGTTTTCATACTGGCAAAAAAAAATGCAAACAGATTTTGTTGACCTCTTCCTGATGGGCGAACTGGTGGTGCTGGACTTCAGAGAGAACAACCTCTGATGAGCTCACTCTGCCTCTTCATAGAGAGAATGTCTGTTAAGTTTATTTCACAGATAGATGTGTAGATGTTTTCCCAATAGAATCTGTTCCAGCATCCTTAAGGAGGACGGGCAGCCACCCTCCCAGGCTGTTTTCAGCACAACTCCCATCTAATTCAGAAAACAACCCACAGCATCCACTGGCAACAGCATCCCTGATTAATCCAAGTTCTTTTTCAAGATGCTCTGCACTGTGCGAATATCTTACTGAACAGTCTTGTACACAACATAAGCCCATTAAAATGATGGTCTGATTCTCTAAAGGTTTGGCTATATGGCTTCCCATAAAAAGTTTCATAAACCACCCACAATCAGCCGCCTTAATCCTCAATTCCTAAAAGCATATTGTGCACAGAGTGACACACTGAAAAATGAGAGGAGTTCTCTGGGCACAGCACCAGAACTCGGCTGCTAATTGTGGAAATAAATAACAACGGCTCCTAGAGGCCCAGTGTTTGGGTTGTTTGGTAGGTTGTTTGTTTATCCTCCCTACCAGCAAGATTTCTCCACGGGTGGAATATGGAAGTATGAAATGAAACAAACAAACAAACAAACCAACTCGCTCTCTCCTGCATAAGTTTGATTAAATGCAATATGTTGTGAGTGGGTTTTGGTGGTTTGTTTTTTAACACTGGGAGGGTCATCAGGAAGTGGGAAAATCAGGCAGTTTAGAAACTGAAATTCTCTCTTACACAGCCATCCAACAGCGGGCAGCAGCTTGATTTTTCTGCTAAATATGACACCCAGCGGCGACGGAACATTGCAAAGGATGCATGGCTGGCAAGGAGAGGCTCTACAAATCAGGTTCTGCAAATCCTCCTCCATTCACTGCCTAGACCCTGTTTTAGCTCCAGCTGGCTGCTGAACAGTCATCCTGATGAAGCCTGTGGTTGCTCTAGTACTTAGTTTATGTGGGTTTGTCAAGACTTCTGGCTTTTTTGTAAGTGTCAGGAACAGCAGCCATAGAATCACAGACTGGGTTGGGTAGAAAGTGACTTCTAAAGATCACCTACCCCAACCTCCCTGCCATGGCAGGGACACTTTTCACTAGACCAAATTGTTCAAAACCCCGTACAACCTGGCCTTGGACACTTCCAGGGATGAGATTTCTCCCATGTCTCCAGGAAACTTGTGTCAGCCCCTCATCATCATCATAGGAAAGAATTTATTTCCTAATATCCAGACTAAACCTGCCCTCTGTCAGTTTGGAGCCATTTTCTCTTGCCCAAAGTCCCTCTGCAGCTCTCCTGGAGCCCCTTTAGGCTCTGGCAGGGGCTCTGAGCTCTCCCTGGAGCCTTCTCCTCTCCAGCCTAAATAACCCCATCTGTTCCAGCCTGGCTCCATAACAGACATGGCCCAGCCTTCTGAAATTCCAACTGTTTATTTTCTGAGGATGAGGAGTAGCAAGACCTGCTGCAACTAATTCTTGATGCAGCTCCTTATTTTGTATCTTGGTACCATGGAGACATTTTCAGGGGAAAACCACAACCCTGTCCCAGTGTCCTGCACAGGGATAATATGGCAGAAAACAGAGTTCAGCTGAAGGAATCTGTTTTACTACTGTCCACAAATCGCAGTCTCAAAGATCTTAGCTGAGAAGGAAAAACTTGAAATTTTGGACGTCAAATTTTGGCACTGCTAGTTAAAGCCAATCTCCCCAGCAGCAACAGTGAGATAACTAGCAGCAGATGCTTTGGAAAAGGGCAATGATTTTCCATAAACCAAATTAATATTGAACACTGAAGTTTTCTTTCATGTCCAGGGTATCAGCCATTGATTTTTTTTTTCATCATATTTCACATATGTGTTAAGCAGGAGGTCTGACATTATACAAAAGGCAGATAGAATTTGGCAAGGTCAGCTGGCAGTTCCTTAGACCCCTACTAGTTAGAGACTTTTGAACTTCACTTCTGAGTACATCCAAGAAAACTTTATCATCAAAACATTAGCCCAATGCCCATTACAACCTTTGAGTTTGAGTTAACCAGGTTTTACCAGGAAAGAGAGCTAATTTAAAAAAACCCAACAAAACAACAAAAACAAAAACAAAATACTCAAGTTTTCCATTTAAACACATTCCTTGTGGAGCACAAACATCAGAGCAAAGCCGGTCTTCAGAACTATATATTGTTTTAATCTTAGTTCCAAGTACTAGAACCTTGTTCTGCATGGAAGAGAATACCATGAATAGGCCAGGTTACATTAGTGAGTGGGTCCCATCTGTCTCCTGCTACAACTCAATTTGATTTCATTCATTCTCTTTTGTCTCTTTCACTTTGGAGCAGACTTTTGAGAATCTCACAGCAGGCACGAGGGCAACTGCTTAGTGCTCAAAATTGCTATTAAGAATCCACAGAGGTATCTCACGAACAATAGGACTGGCCACTTTCTCCAGGTATCGTTTCATCAGGCTCTTTAGAACCCCAAACAGAAGGAAAAGGCATTTCAAAACGTTATTTAGTGAGGTTAAAATATCTGTACAGCTTGCATCTGGCCAGTGTCAATGGGATTCTGAGGGTTTCTTTTAGCTTTTACTTGTTCTTTCCTTTGCGACAATAGTAAGAGGGTATAGATGTAGAGGGAGCTATTCTGCCTTTGTTTAAATTTTAAATAGGCCATGGAAATGGTGTTCAGTAGAATTTGATTAAAACTGGACTGAATAAAAACTCTTTTTCCATTTTTACTCGTGTAGATGAGCACTGCACACCATTTAATGGAGGCATTATTTATGTAATACTCGATCTGTAATATGCACATTCAGAAGTGTAGATTGAAAATCAGCTTTCCACTGATGTGATTTTGGAGTTCAGCCATCAGCTCCCCTTTTTATGGTGGTACCAAGTAACTCCAGCTCCATTGCCCTTTCTGTTACCACCAGCAAGTAACACAGATAATTGAAACTCAGTGTAGAGAACAGGAATTGGGAAGATCAAGAAAAAATTGTGCTCCTGCTGAATATCAACAACTCTGCAAAGTGTCTTAGAAATTCCTGGAAGGGACTGTAGGGAAAAAGATAATGTTTTTTTTTAGGATTGTCCACAGGGTACATGGGAAGGTAGGAGCTGCATCACTCCTTACCAGGGTCTGAGGCTACTTTAGTTACACCTGGATTTCACCCTGGAAGATGGGGTTGTGCACCCTAGGGAGGAAAAGATGAGTCTGTGTTTTCACAAGTTCTCTGGCCGAGTTTTCACCCTGTGTAGTTTGCTGCTCTCCTTATCACTCTTTGCAGGACGTCTCTTCTAATGACCTTCGTGTCCCTTGCTTAAAAATATAATGAGTAGAAAACTCCAACAGGTGAAAAATTCCAGCTGCTGTCAGATGTGAGTGCAGGGAGTACAACAAGAAGAGGATTGGTACTAAATATTGGTTGATGAATGAATGAATGGCAGTTGTGTTCAGGTGCCGTACACATTGTCTGGAAAATGTGATTTGTTTTCCACTCATCGTGTTTGTTCTTCAACCAAAAAGCTACAGACAGGCCTGCAAGGATCTCTGGGAACTCAAAAAGGAAAGAAGGAACAACCAGCTCAAAAATTATGTGAAGCCAAGTGGGAGATCATCCCATGATTGTTCAGAAACCTGTAGGGTAACACACATTTAAGTGGATATCACTAACATTAGCCCCAGTCAACAGCAAATTCCAAGTTTAAACTACCCACAGATCTCCATGGCGTACACTTAATTTTAAAACAATTAAAACAGCTGGATGGGAAGTTGAGCAGCAGTAGAGGGCATAGAAGCTGCAAGATCATTGTTTATTTTTTAAGGAACTATCAGTCCTGTCAGAGGCAAGTTCTTCCTGCAACAGACTGGCTGATAAAAATGAGAACATATGGGAAGCCAGTATTTTATGGTTTAACAGCTTTCCTATGTGGATGAGGCCCCATCCACCGCAGTCCAGGAATAATAAATACCCAGCGAGGCTTGCCTTGCTCTGTCGACCACAGGGGTGGATTTACTGGATGGAAGGTGCTCCATATGGCTTGTTGCCCTCTCCCCATCCCTAATATTTCCACAGTCTGAGATGAGTTTTGCAGAAAAGGCAGCAACCCCCAACCCTGGTGTCACCCTGATGCAGCTCCCTGTCCAAACTCCAGGGCTCAGGTGGACATCCCACCTCACAGCCCTGCAAGTGTTGTGTAAATTCTGTTCTCTTATGCAAAATCTGATGAGGAGCAGCTGAGGGAGCTGGGGAAGGGGCTCAGCCTGGAGAAAAGAAGGCTCAGGGGGGCCCTTGTGGCTCTGCACAACTCCCTGCCAGGAGGGGACAGCCGGGGGGGTCAGGCTCTGCTCCCAGGGAACAGGGACAGGAGAGGAGGGAACGGCCTCAGGCTGTGCCAGGGGAGGATATGTGGAAATTTCCTCATGGAAGGAGTTCTCCAGCCCTGGCAAAGGCTTTCCAAAGAAGTGGTAGAGTCTCCATCCCTGTAGGGATTCAAAAGCCATGTGGATGTGTATGTCTGACACATGGGTCAGTGGTGGCCTTGGCAGCGCTGAGGGAATGGTTGGACTCAGTGGCCTTAGAGGGCTTTTCCACCCTCAAAGATTCTGTGATTTGATCTGATATATCCTTTGTTTTATGAAGTAAGGCTAGACCTGCAAAATGTCCCACCTGCCCCTGTCACTGCAGTAAAAACATGAAGGCAAAACTACTCACCAGCTCTTCACAGCAGGAGCAATATCACCCATTCCTCTTGAGAGTTCAAACCTCCTTCATGCAGCCCCTTTGAGCTTGGGAAAAGTGGTTTCCAACAGGGAAGTGAGCTTGAGCTCACTTCGATTTTGGCAACTGGTCTCATCCAGGCTGCTGAATTCCAGGTTTATGACAGGAATGCCACAAGTCACCACCTTTGCTGAGTTTTCAAAGCTCTTCTCAGCCATGCCTACTTGAGTGTTTGAGAAAGCAAGGCACAGGTTGATGTGATTTTTCCCAAGTGAGTAGTAGGTCAGAGGAGGCTTTTGAGGCCAAAACCACAGTTTTGGCTTGCAAAGCGTCGTCTCCCATCAATATTTTGCCACCTCAAATTTCCCTACTGTGTATTTATAGCTTTACAGGTGAACCTGCCCTCAGCTTTATTTCCTTCTTCCAGATTTAATCTTTTTTTATTAAGACTATTTAGCACTGATCCATGTATCAACCCTATAATACCCTGCTGACACACAAAATGTCAACACATCAAGTTAAAGTGCTGGAGCCACCATTTTCCAGTGGTTTTTGAAATGATAACAAGCAACACTTATCATTTGCCACCCAATCCACTTGTGCAATAAGCAAAAAGCCAAGCAAACTGCCTTTTTTTTTTTTTTCCTGTATAAAGCAGTAATTTGTGTGGCAGAGTCAGACCAACTCAGGCTGCACAGGGAATGAAGATCAAAGGGGAAATTCACCTGCCTGTCTTGTTTGCTATTGATCTGAATCGTAGCCACTTTATCAGTAGCACTTTGCCATCACCCCTCAGAGATCAGAGCCTCCTATATCTTCCCAGCTCTTTTATTTATAGAACCATTTAATAAATACATTTTCTTTCCCTGGCCTCCTCTTTTCGTGCGTGTGTGCGTGTGTTCTGTTTTGTTTGACCAGCAGAAAGGAAGGGTTGCCCTCAGTGTCAAGGAAAAAGAAGGGTATATGGCCCCAATTCAGCAAAGCATGTAAATACGTGCTTGGTTTTTAACAGGGCAACAAACACAAGCCCTTCCTCTTAGAGGCATGTAAATATGTGTGAGGTTTTGAAATGCAGTTGCAAAATGTCACCAGGGCAAGGAACTGGTCAGCTGAATATTCATTTTCCATCTTTGCTTCCTCTTTCTCCCTCTAGTTCATTTCTGGTAATTACTGGGGTGATTGGGGCAGAGCAAACCACCTCCTGATGAAAGGGAGGGAACTGTGAACCCCAAACGCCTTTTTGCATTACCCTTTAAGTGGTAAAAGGGACAAGGCAGACTGTAAAAACAGAGAGGGGGAAATGAAATCCCAAACCACGCGGCCAAGAAATGAATGAATGACTCTCCTCTCCACGCTGCCAGTGTTACACAACCTGCCTGCATTGGATTGAGACCTACGTGATCCTCTTCTAATTGAAATCACTTTACCTTGACCTCCAACAGTAAACTGAGAGCTTGTTGCTCTCGCTGCCAGCAAAGCATGAGCAGTAGGTTGTAGGAAATCCCAGCTGGAGACACGAGCTGCATGCACGTGGCATTAATCTTGTGCTAAGTGGCACTGAGTCAGGAGGTACCAGCCAGTCTGTAAAACAGCCACCGTGCCCGTCGGGCGCTGCTGGCACCGTGTCCGCCCAGCCTGACTCCTGCCCAGCTGCTGTCTGGTCTCTCCTGCTTGAACTGGCTCAAGTACAGCAAGCAAGGCTGGAAGGGACCCCAGAAAGCCACTCAGTGTACGACCTTGACCTTGGGTGAGAAGAGCCAGACCTAAGCCATGCCTGTGGGTGTGTTTTACCAGCCTTGGAGGTGCATTAGTTCCCTAGGCAGGCTGCCCCAGGGCTTTGACAGTCTTTTCAGTGAGATCTTTAATTCCTCTGAGGGTCTGGGGGTGGCACAGGAGCCTCATCTGTTCAGCCAGGTTTGCATGTGTGGGTCTGAATAAGGCTCAGAGGGTTTTCTGGAGGATTTCTCATGGCATTGTGGCACTGCTGATGGCAAAATGCTGACCTGTAGGAAGGGCAGGGACAGGGTGGGTTGTATGTGCAGGTGGGTTATCTTAGCATGTGGTTTAAACAGGTTATTTCATTTTCAGCACTGCCAGGTTCCCTCTCACAGAGTGTTCTTTTCCCAAAGGCATTTAAAAAAAAAGGAGGTCTTGGGTTTCCCCTTGTTGTGTCTTTGACTACTGTAGCACAAGAAAGCTCCAGGCACAGCTGAAATGACCTTGCATGGAACAAGATCTGAGAGAAGTTGGAGATGCCCCATACTCCAGGGGGTCCCTGAGCCCACCTGGGCTGGCTGAAGGCAGAGATGGGAGCACCTTTCTCCATCTCCTTCCCCTCCCCTTCCTTTCTTCATCCCCTTCTCCTTCCTCTTCCCCTTCTCCTTCCCCTTCCCCTGTCCTTTCACCTCCCACTGGTAACACTGGAAAGAGCTACCTAAAAATGGATTAAATCCTTCTGTATTTTTTAGTACTTGTGTTTGTATTTTTCTAGCTGAGTTGTGCATCAAATTTGACAGAGATTTAAAGATGTATTTGCTCCAACTGAGAAGCCACAGGAGGAAGAGGCATTTACCATGCCCTGATGAAGTTCAGTCTTCTTTATTAACTGGAATTATCTTCAAGCATATGTTTTATGAGGCAAGAATAACTTAATATAAATATAGGTGAGTATTTAATGAAACTGCAATCCAGCTCTTCATACACTTTAAGGCAGCTGGGTGGCATTTACTGGCTTTGTGAAGAGCAAGAAGCAAGGTCAACTCCATAAAAGGAAAGTACAACAAACAAATGGGAGGAAGGCTCTGCATCATTTTACTTACAGCTGAGGGTTCCTGGTACTGCAGTGTAGGATCTTTGAGGCTAATTTCTGAAACAAAATACCACCTTTCCACCGAGCAGTTACTTGAATTATGACTAGAGTATCTGCTGTAGCATGTTGGATCAAGTGGTCCAGTTTGAGGTTAAGAGGTGGAGAAGGTGCACAGCAGAGGAGAGCGGGGTATTATTATTATTATTGGGGTATCACTGCAGTGCTCACCTCCACGTAGTGAGAGTGGCACAGCTCTGCCCTGTCCCGTTGTGATAGGATGAGGGGTGATGGTTTTACACAAAGAGAGATTTCCACAAGGGATCAGGAAGAAGTATTTTATAACGAGGGGTGGTGAAACACTGGCACAGGTTGCCCAGAGAGGTGGTGCCTCTCCCATCCCTGGAAAAATTCAAGATCAGGCTGGATGAGGCTCTGAACAATCTGGTCGAGTTGAAGATGTCCTTGCTCATTGCAGGAGGGTTGGGACTAGATGACCTTCAGAGGTCCTTCCCAATCCAAACTATTCAATGAATTTATGATTCCGTCATTCGCCTGCAAAAAGGAAAAAAGTTTCAAGACACTGTGTTGCCCTTCAAGGTTTGTGCTCCAGGTGAAGAAGGAGAAATCATGGAGAAAACAGTTTATGAAATGGATAAGCCAGGACTGAAGTTTCTCAAAAGGTTAAATAAGAGTTGGACCCCATAAAATTTGGTAGAGAAATTCCCAGTGGGTTTCTGTGATGCCCTAAAGTGGGCATAAGCTTATTGGAACCAACAAACCTTTGTAGTTTCCTCTGTCCTAATTACTTTATAGGGTATTACCATACTAATACACAAGCATCAGATCTTGCCTTTTTTTTTAATCTAAACTTGTGAAAACAGTGCAGCATTAGGAGTGTGGTAATAAACGAAAAACGTTAACATGCAATTCCCTTATGCTTTTGAAAAATTACTTCATAAATGCAAAGTAAAATATTTTCCTTTTTATTACCTGACAATTACATATTAAGAATTTCTTTTTATGTTTAAAAACATATGCAATATGGGCAGGCAGTCTCCAAAATGTAATTGCCTTCTTTCTATAAGAATCAGATGTCATTTTCTCCAAACTAAACTCTGAAAAGAGATAGGAGAAGCAAATTGTTGTATGCATTAAATTTTGAAACATCTGATAGCATTCCTCAATTAAACTATTTAAATGAAAAAAGATTGCTTTACAGCTCTATCATATCCACTGAATAAAACCTCTGTTGAGGCAAATTGGCAGTGGCAGGTACCAAATGCATTGGCCTTAATGAGACTGGACAACCTAATAGAGGTCATTGGTAATTGTTATTATATACAATATTGCACTGTCAAAAAAAACCCCTTAAGCTACACACATTGCTCAAGACATCTGAGTTTCATTGCTGCAAAGGAAGGCTTTTATCTTTCTATGTGAAGCAAAATGATTGTTGTTTTTTCACCATGAATTACAGGCTGCTCTTTAAAGGTGCTATAGCAAAGGGAAGCAGCACTGGTCACCATTGCCACATTGTGAAGTGCTCCATGGAGGAGATAAGAAGCCCACCTGGAACATTTTTCCATCATTTCCAGTGGGAGCTGGGTTAGGGTTATTATTGCATGTCCTTGCTCCAGCATTGTGGGTCCACTAGAAAGAGTGGACCTGTTAATTGAGCTGTTCTGGGATCAAGCTTAGCTGGGCTTTTTTGATGCTCAGGTGCTGCAGAACTTGAAGGACCAGAATTTGTCTGTGTGACAATGATGATTCTCTGCTACTTGATAAAAATTACAGCTCTTAAGGTTATTCCTTTGGAGGGAAGTATTAGCTCTTGTTGAGCCTGCTGTGCTAATATTAAAATGAGGCCTTGTGCAGAGTGGTCACACTCCATACTGCAGCTTTTCTTTTTCCAAAATCCTCCAGGTTCCTGCAAGCATTCCTAATGGCAGTTGGGCCAAACTGAATAATTCACAACATTGTGGATGCCCTCCTTTTGAGTTTACAGAAAATATTATCATGATTTGCCTACGTGATTCTGGAAACTGTGGCTGCCCCTGGATCCCTGGCAGTGTCTAAGGGCAGGTGGGACAGGGCTTGGAGCAATCCTGGATAGTGGAAGGTGTCCCTGCCCATGGCAGGGGGATTGGATTAGATGATTGTTCCAAGGCTTCATAACTTGCTCCATGTGGCTGAACAGAGTCTCCTGACAGATTTTGGGGGAACAAGTAGATAAGCATCCTTTGGGGGGTCTCTAAAACCAAAAATGACAATACAGATCAATGACAAACTCTTTTCTCCCCCTATATCTGGTGATCCTTAAAACAAAACAAATCAAAATAAAACAAAACAAAACAAACAACAACAAAAAAACCCCACAAGAATCATACTTGCTGATTACTGGGACTGTCTTGCAGCAAAATTTTGATACAAGCCCCTCTGTACTGCCCTTTAAATGCTATACAAAAATAGCTAGTCTCTGCTGAGTATTTTACAAAGTACACGAGGTGTGTCCATTTAACCTAATAAAATATTAAATAACATTAAAGCTATGATATCTAGCTCTCTGTTTTCATCTGACATAGCCTTGTGGGCCGGGACAAAGCCAGCAGAAAGCATTGCCCCTTCCTGGTTTGGGGATGTTTCGAGCTCAGGTCTGCACACAAGGGCAGGGATGAAATCAGTGTGAAATCAGCTCACACATCCAACCCTGCTGTCCTCTGTCAGTGATGGGATATCTGGGCCCAAATCCTTGCCCACCTCAGTCCTACCTGACTATGCTGGGCTCTTGCAATCCTCTGACCCACACACCCCCCCCATGGTGGAACCCATGGAGGTACAAGAAGGGTTGAAATTACACCACGGTTCTCAATCTTCTGAGGCTTTAATTCTCCTTAGATAAATTTTTACTGTGTGCTTTATTCTTATTTTAGAGACTCGAGCTCCTTAGCTGGATGTTGTAAACCATTAAGGTCAGCACTACAATATTTTAATGTTGCTATTTAACAGAAGCAAGGTTTTTATGGCAGTGAAAACTGCTGCAGGGGAAAGAAAATGCTATGCAGACACCTAGCAGACAATTGCAAGTAAAAATCAAACAAAACTTTGGGCAAGAGAAATGTCTTTATGCAATTAATGTGTTAGCTCATACTGTCAGACTGATTGAAATAAATCACTTTTTTCCTTTCAGTGTGGGGGATTTCAAGGGAAGGACAGTACAAAGGTCCTTTCTGTAGCTGAAAGAAACTGCATTATCTTACTTTTTTTTTCCCCATACCATGCATGCAGCTGATGCACAAAACAGTGTAATTACAATCTGACATGGAAGTGATTGTCTGAGCCTGAAAATCAGTAATGTTAACCTTCTCAAAATAAATTTCAATTTGATCCTGTGAATTTTACATTGAAATGAGTTTTTTCTTTAAAACCCTGGAGAAAACGGCCCTGTATGTGCGCATTAACAAACAGCTTTGCAAATCTAGGCTAAAGTGAATATTCAATTTCAGGAGGTCAAATTGAGATTCAGCCTCAACATCACGGCAACTAAAGCCACATGAGCCAAAGTGAACTCTTTCCAGATCTAACAGAGGTTTTACCTGTTACTAGGGTGGTCATTTGCCCCTCAGCCTGCCCTTGGCAGTCTCAGGGGTATTTCCACCCAAAGCTGTATCCCTTCACAGCTGGTTAAATGCCATCTCTGCAGTGAATATTCTGAGGAAGGTGGCTTTGTCTTCAAGACTAAAAGAGATTTTCTGTGTGATTTCAGGGCGTCAAAGAGCAGGTTTAAGCTGTCTCTTGCCTTCCCACTGAGACTTCCATCCCTGTAGTTAGAAGCCCTAGTGCAGAAGAAAGAGGATTTTGAGGGGACAACCAAACTATGTAGGACAAACATCAATCATTTGTCCCAGACCTTAACAAACCCCAACCCCATGTGCTCCCACCAAGTCCCAGGCAGAACTTCCCTATAACACTGTGCTTGAGAGCTGAGGTCTGCAGACTCCTCCCCAAACTACCTTTGGTGCTTTTCTGTGCTCTGTACATGTTAGGGCAGACAGTCCTTGACTCGGGGAGAGGTTTCCTACTTTTGAGGACTTCTCCTGCATTGAAGAAGTTTAAATAAACAAGGCTCGAGGCTTGGTTTCTTTTTTTACACACACACAACCTGAGAGGCGAAACCCTTCAAAGACTTTCTCTCCTTAGACAGAAAAATACTTGTGTGATCTGAACATGATCCTGGCACAGCTGACCAGGATAGTGGTGAGTCCCCATCCCTGGAGGGATTTAAATGCCATTTGGATGTGGCCCTTGGGGGCATTGTGTAGTGGTGGCTTAGCAGTGGTGGGGGAATTGTTGGACTCTGTCTTAAAGGTCTTTTTCCAATCTAAATAATTGTATGAAATTCTAATTCTATGAAAGTCAAATCTTCGCCTTTTTTAATCTTTGAATCTTGTTTTGGCACAAATGATTGGAGTTTCTGGGGTTTCTTGATCAGCATTTGGTAATCCTGGGGGAAGGTGCAGATGAGAATACTGCAAATTCTTCTGCCTTGTTCTGAGGAGACTAAAAATTCTTCAACTTCTTCACAGCAGGGCCGCAGGAAGAAGCTTTATTAAAAACGCTGTATTTTCCTAGAAGAAAAAAAAAACTTAGGAATTCCTCACTACTTTCCTTCATTTTCCCCAGGTCACAAAGAACAAATCCCACTCTGCAGCAGGGTCATTAGCTGTATAATGATGGGTCATAGACCAGCACCACATTAATACCACGACTGTGAGTGCACCTGATACCAGACCACAATAACCACATGCTGCTGCCAGGATCCACACGGTGGCTTTGAGCCCTGAGTTGTGCTGGCTGGCTCTGCATGCAGCACAACCCTGAAACCCCTCTTCTTGTGGCATCTGACAGATACAGTCAAAGAGCCAAGAAATTTGCTCTTCCTACTGGACTTAGTAACTAACCATTTTTTTTTTTTTTTTTCTTTTTTCATGTATGAAGAGAGAAAGAACTGGAAGTTTCTGATTATTTAATGAACCACTTGAATAATTGCCAGTGGAGAAGATCTGGTCTTATAGGTAAGCCTGAAGCTACAAATTTGTATGAAAAACATACATGGCTCAATGAGGATGCCTTGTGCACTAGAGGGAATATTGAAGGAGACTGGAATTTTTCACTTGAAAGGAACAGGTTGGAAGCACAGGATATCCTGAGTTAGAAGGGACTCACAAGGATCAAAATGGGCTAACCAGGTCATTCTCTTTTAGGTGGATTTCTAGAGCCCTACCTTTAAATACCCATGAATGAAAGCTTTGGCTCAAGTAACGTGGTGGAAGTTACACAATAAATTGATTTTTGGGGTGGTTTTTTGTTCTGTTTTGTTGTTTTGGTTTTTTTTTGGTTGGTTGGTTTTGTTGAAATTGTTGATAGCAAAACTGTACATTGCAAATGATTTGCCCAAGTTAAACAGAACCACTGTGATTTGGTAACTTTTCACACACCCTTTGCCCTGTGCAGGGCAATGGAAGTTCCTGTCCACAGATCTGACCTGATAGATCTTAGGCCTTAGACCTTCAGTAGGCCTGACCTGAAGGCCTTAGACCTTCAGTAGTTTTGCTTTAGAGGACATGAAATGCAGAGACCCTGAATGTGTTGTAGGATTGATGGGTCCCTGTGTCTCCTGACATCCTTCTCTTCCCCAGCAAACAAGGGTGTTATTGGGGGCTAATGATTGAAAACCCCCAGTGGCCCAGCTCTGTGACCCTCCTTGGTAAACCACAACCAGGGAAGGGCTTACAGGCTCCTCCAAAACCACAAAGACCTCTCCCATGGAGCCTCTCTGGGCATGAGATCCAGTGTGGTCACCACCCACGTCTTTCCAAAAGGGATGAACTGCAGAGCATGAGCCAACACTTGGTCTTTGGGTGTGGAGAAATCAAGGTCAGCAGGGGCCTGGCTGTGTCTGTGGCATGGCCAGCAGTCCCCTCTACAAGAGAGGACATGGCAGGAGGGTGCCAAGCACTGTGACACAAGGTGGAAGCTGGAGCCACCATTTGTGGCACTCATAGTGATGCCTTAAGCTTTCATGTTTTTCAGATTCTGTGCTGCCCAGGGGTGCAGTTCTGAGCCTCATGTTAAGTGTCAGTCAGCTCTGTTCACAGAGCAGGGAGACAAAACAAATCCTTTCCCAGATGGAGACCAAGGACAACTACTACAGGTTTTCAGGCCCAAAAACATAAACAACAGTGGACTAAAGAGAGAAAAGGATAGGACTTCATAATCTGAATCTGTAATTGGACAATTAACCCCAATATGCAACTGGACCAAAACTTATAAAAGTGTGAGACCTCATGACCAGCTGTCCATTTTGTGACCATTTTGAGTCCATCTTGGATGTGGCCCTGGCCAGGCTCTTGTACTGCCCAAGGTGCATCCTTAAAGGCCTTTCAATAAATATCCACTTTATTCTCTGGCTCTGTCCAGTCTCTGTTCCAGGTCAGCCTTCCCAAGGCATCAATAGTACACACGCTTCAAAGTGCTCTACATGCAATAATGAGCAAAGCTTCACAAATGGACACTGCTGCAGTTCCCAACTTCTGGCTATCAGCTCAGTTTTCAATCTGGCCTTAAACAAATTTGCCAAATTGGCACCTCTGGCCTCAAGTGGAAGAGGATTCTGCAAATCTCGGTCTCTTTTATAGGGAAGCACTATTGATTTTTTTCTTTTTTTTTTTTATCGTCTTATTTTGTTTCTCCCAGCTCTCCCCCCCCTGCACCCACCTTCAGCAGGATTGAACACTTTGATTTAAGAGAGGCTGTTCAGTGCAAGAGACCCTCTTGGTGGCGAATTAGAGGATGCCTTGCCCCGTGCATCCCAGCAGTCAGACTGCAGAGGCGCGCGTATCCATCACCCTCACACGCGGCGTTTACAATACAATTATATCCTTCCAGCTGGCGGCTGGGGCTGCTGACAGCCTACAATGCCACCCCAATGCCAATTAATAGGTGGATCTGGCCCCTAAGAAGCCAAAAATCCATCAGTGCCACCGTGGACACAGCGTGCCACTGAGGGAGCGGCGCGAGCCGTGCCTGGGCTTGGCTGCGTTCTGGGGGGCTGTGGCTCGGTGGAACCACTGGGGTTTGAAGGGCAGTGGCTGGCTCTGTGCTTGCTTGCAGAGAGCCTCACACGTTTTTCTTTTTGTCTGTGGAGCAGAATGTTGTCTGGGTTTTTGCCGTTCTCCTCTGTCCCCTTTAAGGAGTTTGGAAAAGTCTTATCTTTAGCCTTCTTTGTTTTGGAGTCAGATACAGTTTTGTATGAATAAGCTTCTTGTTATTGTAAAATCTAGCAATGTTGCATTCTTTTCATAAGGAGGAGACTGTAGATGGACTGTTGCATGGTCCAGTGTGGTTGGGGATGAAGATTTTCTTCCTCCAATCCATGGTCACTGCTGGAGTTTGATAAATGTTGAATCTGTAAATAAACCCTCCTTTTTTCTGCCTTGGACATTGCATAGTGTGGGTGTGAATTCTTTATGTCAAGAGCAACAGCAGAACAGGGCTCTCACTGAAGAAATAATTTACAATTTCTCTTAAAGTCTCCTCCAGCTACAGGGAAGTCACTTCTAACTGGGAAGCAGCATCTGCTTCCCCAACATCTTTCCTACCCTACAGCAAAAGGCAGTGACTCTTAAGCAGAAAAATAAGGTTGTTTTTGATGATTCCCTTAACTGTGGTGGTTTAAGATCAGTTTTGAAGGCTCTCAGTGACATCTTCTATCCACTCCATTTCTTTCTCCAACACAACCCTTCTCTCCTCTGGAGCAGCCTGGCACCTGTGGGCGGTAAAATCACTTCTGGCATCTGTCAGTTTGGGGAAAGGCTCTTTGCTTCTGTGGCTTCAGATGACAGCATTGATAATATCAAAGTGCTCAGGCTCTGCATGTGTGGTGTGTGACCCAAGCAACACAGAACTTCCAAGGGTCAATGTGTAACCCAACAGGGGAATTTCAGAGGGTCAATGTGTAACCAAGCAGTAGAAACCCACAGAGGTCTGCAAATGTGGAAGCTGAAGATACAAGCCCAGGGCAGAGGACTTAAAAAAAAAAAAAAAAGTGTATTATTATAGCATTGCACATTCATTTCCCAAAAGAAATGTAGACTGTTGAATCCTTTGTTAGAGTAAATCTCAACAGACTTCTTTGAGATCAAACAAACAAACAAAAAAAGTTAAGCAATTCCCACCAACTGCCTTTTTAAAGTCTTCTCTCGCTGAAGCTGCCAGAAGAACAAAGTTTCATCTTCCAGGACTGAAAAAATGAACCTTTGTTGCTTGGAAATAAGTCAAATCTATAGCTGGAGTAGACATAGTTGACAAAAAATAATTTTGCTGAAAGGTCCAAAGTTATTCATGATGTCAGGAAAAAACTGCACCACACATATAGACAAAATAAAATATAGCCCAAACAATCTATTTGGAAAAGCCACTTCATTTTTCATTTTTCATTTTAAAAACACATTTTTAGTCTCTTAAAAAAACCCTGAAGATTTCATAGACATAAATGTCTTCTGAAATAAACAACTCATTTTGAGTTGACTCAAATATTCTATCTTGACTTGACCTAAAACTTTTATTTTCTTGCATTTAATCAAAACAATTAGGAAAAATTTTTCTTGGGTTTGACCTGAACAGAAGTTTCTCTGATATTTGTACCAGCCTACAACCCTAAGCCCATTATTTGTTCAAATTTTGTGAAGCAGACAGGGAAGATGTAAGATGGACAGTGAGCCCTGGTCTCTTAGTTTTAACAAGTTGCAGGCTGGGGTTGAAATCTTGTGGAAAGATTTCACCTGGAAAGCTGGGAAGCTCCTGGGAAATTTGCCACCAGGAGCCAGAACATCACCACAGCCTTTAATCTTTGCCTTTGATGTACAAAAAGCTGTTTGCACAAAGCAGTTGGTTTTCCCTACAGACTGAGATGGACCCTCCACCGAGTGTCAGGGGACCCCCAGCATCTCCCATCCACCTTTCCATCTCTGTGGCTTAGTGAGGGCTCACCTCTGGAGACTTCCAAACTAGGTTTTAAGTCAAAGCTATTGCAACATTTCTGTGTTTCTTGTGAGTCACACAGCTGAGAAGCAGCACTGGTATTGCCACAGCTGAAGTTCCAGCAGAGAGTCACAGATTCACAACCCAACCACAGGATGGTTTGGGTTGGAAAGAACCTTAAAACCCTTTTTTTTTCTCCCCCTGTCATGGCTAGGGACACCTTCCACTGTCCCAGGTGGCTCCAAGCCTCATCCTGCCTGGTCTTGGACATTTCCAAGGATCCAGGGGCAGCCAGCTTCCCTGGGGAACCTGTGCCAGGGCCTCACCACCCTCACAATGAAAAATAAGCAGAAAAAAAAAGGTGTTTTATAAATCAGTGCATGTGAACTCCTTGTTCAGTTCTTGTGAAGTTAATATTACAACAGGTACCATTTACACCTAATTGTATTTGGTCTGAAATGGAATATCCTCTCCTGCAGAATTAGTGGTGCTACTAATTCCTTTAATACCACCGAAGGGGACCATTCTACTTGTGCTCCCTGACAACCTCATGGGGTACAGCCTGCCCACCCAGCTCACCCAGTGTTTTGGTTCCAAGCATTCTGGGGAGCAGCAAAGGTCTTGGTTCCCTGTCTGTACCATGGAGGCAGGAGAGGACAAAGATCTCTAGAGGTAAAACCTGCTTGTGACTCAGTCCCAGCCTCCACCTTTGGACCCCAGGTATGTCCCATGGCCACCTGCAAAGAATTGCAGAGATATGCCAGCCAGTGTGAGGAAATATCACCTAAACACCAAAAACTTGTGTGGCTTTGGCAGTAATGACCTTTGTTGGGGCTGGTTGGTTTCCCACTCATTTACCAGGACACACTGCTGCAGACTGTTCATAAATACTTTCAGAGGGACGTGGCAGAGATCTTTCCCTTTTCCCACCATCACCCTTGCTCTTCAGAGACTCCTGTTGGAGCCCTGGGCCTGGCTGGAGCTCTGGAGTGTTCCAAAGGTGCAGATAAAACAAAGATTTCCTTAATTTTTTTTAAAAGGCACAGGAATGACAGAAGAATTGTCCCCAACAGCTGAAAGCTTTAATGCAACCATCCTTCCTGAGAACTGCATCGATGGAGGACTTGGCCACCATCAAGCTCTTACAAGTTGCAAGGTTTCAGGTACTGGTGGATGCCAGGGAGCAGCTGGATGGAGCAGGAGATCAAGCCAGGAGTTTCCCAGATCAGCCCTTCCACTCTAGTTCTGCATTGCTGTAGCTAATACAGGTTTTGCCAGTTATTTCACCAGGGAGAAGCATAGATCTTTTTGTTGGCTGACACTGCTGGCAGTAGTTATAAATTGTCTTCTGAAATAGCTGGAGAGGTGTAAGGTCTCAGACATGAGCCAGCTGATGCTATTCCTTCAGTTCAGACCCAGGACCTGCCCTTGGGAGCTCTCCCAGGCTGCTCCAGCACCACAGGAAGAGGGCTTGCTCCAGCTCCCACCTCAAGTGTCAGCTTTTTCAGTGCCAAAATCAGTTTCAAATTCTCCACCACCTCTCAGGGATCAAGCAGCACTTAATAATTAATACTCTGAATGCTTTCAAATCACCTGGAGAAGGAGCCAGCAGAAAATCAAACTGTTATGGTCAATGTCACTGTTTGGGCTGTGAAGGATGAGTCCTGCCTGATTGCAGGTTCTCCAGAGCAGATTAAACTTGACATGTCTTTATTTTTTTTTTTTTTCCTATAAACAAGTCTCGTCTGTGCAGAGCAAAGCTTAAAATTCATTATTTATTTTGCATGATGTTGACATCACAACAGAGCCCTGTACACTCTGTCTCGATTGATGAGGAGAAGAGGAATCTCCTGTTTTGCATGATGAAGAAAAACTTCTGCAACCATCTGCATTTCTCCCAGTCCATAAGGTTGCTACTCCAGGGACAGCCACACTCACCTTACGCTGGCGTGTGGGATGCTCCGAATTTATTTATTTTTAATTTGCACTGAAGAAATAAACGCTGTTCTCCCAGTTTGCCTCCCTCTCCATCCTGCGAGATAAAGTTATCAGGAATAATCAGATCATAGAGTGGGGGCTGGAGAGGAAACTGTACATTAATACTAATGTATCTGGCATTGCAGGAGACACGGAGCCTGCTGTTCCCTCATTGGCCTGGGAATGTTTAACAAGCTCACTACATACCTTTGCTTTGCTTTGCAAAAGAAGAAAACCCTGCACCGGCTCCCTGAGCATCTGACAAGAATGCACAGACATAATAATTTCTTTGACCTCAGCCACATGAGTTTCTGAAAAGAACAAAACAGCATCATTTCATGGCATTTACAGTTTAAACCTTTCCTATTCAAGTTTCTAACAAAAAAAGCCAACAGCCCATTCTGGTCATGATTAAAATTCATAGGCTTGCTGCAGAGAACAGATGCAGAAGCAATTTTAGGCCAGTCATATCCCAGCTCTGCAAAATTAATTTGACAGGTTTGCATTAAAGCACTGATCAATATCCACTTTAGAGCAGCAGAGGCTAACTGAGAAAAAATAAGTGACCGGAGTGCTACCAGACGAGAAAAAATGAATCTTTGAGACTTTTTTCCCTCTAAGCTTGCACCTACATCAGAAGTCCTGACCTCAATCCATTGATCGGTTGCAGTTAACATGACAAAAGGCCTGGCGGATATACCAGAGCTATACCTACCAGGGAACAATCAACCCTGATACACTAAATGTTTGACAGAGTGACTAGACTGCTGAATTAGTATTTGCTTTCTGAGGTCTGGCAGGCAACCTTTCCGTCCTGCAGTTTCCTAGATGCTTACAAAAGGGATTATATATAGACATGGTTTATAGAACTTCTCTTAAACTTTCTTAAAGAAGCACCTCTTAGTGTTTTAAGCCGAGACCAAGATAATAAAACTCCACGGCCCTGTGCCATTCCGGCTACGTCTCCAATGGGGGAAAGGTGTATTTCTGTTTTCAACTTAATAAGGACAAACTGTCTCATTAAAGTGCTCCAGAGGTTTTTTATCATCTGCAGGAGAGGGAGGAAACAACTTGAGGCATCAAACCTACCCTTAGCCTTGTTTAGGAGTGGGAATGACACAATCCATGTTGGGACTTGGTTGGGGAGAAATGGCTGGAAATCTCTGCTGCTCTGGGCTGAGTCCAGCACAAGAGAGCTTTGCATAACCCCACTCAATTATCCCACTCAACCCCAAGAAATTATGATGTTTGTGCCTTCTTGTCAGATGCTCAGGGAGCAGGTGCAGGGTTTTCTTCTTTTGCAAAGCAAAGCACAGGTGTGCAGTGAGCTTGTTAAAGATTACCAGCAGGTCACCACAGCAGCTACCGCGGTCCTGGCTGGCATCACCCGTGCAGGAAAGGTGCAGCACTACAGGCACAGTGTTTCATTTTGGTGCCCAATGTGGGGCACGAGGGCATTGAGAGAAGGGAATAACAGTTCTTGTAGTAGATAGAAGCCCACTGGACAGAATCATGTGGTCTAGCTTTCCCTGGTTTGGGTGGCACGTGGTTGTGGCTGTATTTCTGCCATTTGCAGGCCCTTATCTAAACTTAGGCCCTATAATTAAGGCTCCTGTGGCTGGCATCCAGTTTATTTTGTGGGTTAATAAGGTGAGGAATTCGTGGATTTTTAACTTCCTTTGGAAGGCAGGCACATGGATTCAGGGCTACCATACACTAACTCTGTGTTTCTGGGGTTACTTTAACAATGGTACACACTGTGAGGAAATGGCACCGGGGGAAATTTTCTCCCAACCCTTCACCCAGCTCTTTGGGTCTACCCCACCAGTTCTTGAGGGGTTCAAATTTCCTCTGAATGCTAATGATATCATACAGTGTCTGGTGTTGCTGGTGTGCCTGTTGTGTTTGGCATTCAGAGATAAGGGGAGATTGGCCTGGGTAAGCACCCTGATAAGTACCCCAGAGAATAAAGATGTTGCCCAAGAGCCCACCCCTGTCTCACGAGTGGTCCTGCAGCCACAAGGAGTGGCTGTGACTCACCAAGGCAGGGTTCTCTCTAATGGTAAATCTCTTCTGCTCCTGTGGGGCACTGGCTGTCCCTGGATGGTGTGGGAGTCTGACTGCACCCGCCGCACCGCTCGCTGAGCAGGGTGCGGGGATTTGCCCGGGGAAGAGGGAGGAGGTGGAGGTGGTTTGGGGGCTTGGAAAGAAAAGTTAGAGTGATTTCCCACCTGCCACTCCTTGCCTGGATTTGTGCAGCATCCCCGGGCATTGTGTGCAAGGATGGATGCAGACCTGGGAGGTGGTGAGGTCTCTCCAGCCTCCTTCTTCAGCTGCGCCCAGCACCTCCAGCCAGCACCCACTGTAGGGACCAGCCACTGCTGGCTGCCACCACAGCTGCAGAGCTGCAACCCTCAGCCTGCAGATCAGATCCCTAAGGGAAAAATCTCCAGGCAGATTTACTCTTCTCTGCCATTTCTCCCAGAATTTGATGCACCCCATGGTGTGCAACCTTATACCAACCTACAGGACCTTCCCTACAAGAGCTGTTGTGAAGATACTTGGTTTGCTGCACTCTCCAGAAAATTCCTCATCTTTTTTATTTCTATTCCTGGTAATTTTAGAATTCTCAACCTGAGCAACACAATTTCATGCCATGAACTTGACTACAGTTAGGCATTCATTACCCTTAATCACATACTAATTGCCTGACATCACAGCAACCTGTGAGTCTTACAGACAACGTTTTGCCAGAAAAATTATGAGGTAAAAAGTGTTTATTGACCTGTTGTGAAAGCTGGTGCCCAGTACCAGGCACTGGAACCAGACACCTGCTCATTTCTAGTGATGTTAAACATATGCTGGTACCAGAAAGGCACAAAATCTCATTAAAATCTGTTGTCTGCTCCTACACAGCACAGTCAAGGAATGAAACAGCCCATCCCATGGTTGAAGCACCTGCTTTAGCCTTGGGCAATAGAAGTTTAGTTCCCAGCATTAAAGCAGACCTCACTCAAGCCACCAAGGACCCGATTTCTTAAATCTGAAGTGCCTAATTACCTCTGAGTTCAATGGAAAACTAAGCAAGTCTCTTAAATACCATTTAAAATCTGTCCTCAAGCTACTTGGTTCCTTTTCTGTCAGATGACAGTCATCGCTTTCCCTAAATTCCCAAGGAGTAACATGAATAAATGTATCAGCCAGGTCCCCCACTCCAGTGATGGAGGGCATGAGCAGCCCTCTGAGGGACAGCTGAGCCCCCCTGCACCTGAAATATGCTGAAAATGTCAAGTGCCATTTGCCGGTGCACTAAATATTTGTATACACAAACAGGTGCTGCAGGCATGTAGACACCAGCAGATGCATCAAATTTGCTTCTCCCATGCCTTGGGGATTCTGGTGGAGAAGAAGCTCAACATGTCTTGGCAATGTGCTCTGGCTCCCTGAAACCCCCTGTGCCCTGGGCTGATCCCCCAGTGTGGGCAGCAGGGGAGGGGGGATTCTGCCCCTCTGCCCCTGTGCTCAGCTGAGACCCCACCTGCAGAGCTGCCCCAGCCCTGGCTCCAGCAGCACAAGGACCTGGAGCTGCTGCAGCCAGGCCAGAGGAGGCCACGGAGATGCTGCCAGGGCTGGAGCCCCTCTGCTCTGGAGCCAGCCTGGCACACCTGGGGCTGTTCAGCTGCACCAGAGAAGGCTCCAGGGAGAGCTCAGAGCCCCTGCCAGGGCCTCCAGGGGCTCCAGGAGAGCTGCACAGGGACTGGGGACAAGGCCTGCAGGGCCAGGACCCAGGGAATGGCTTCCCAGTGCCAGGGGGCAGGGACAGATGGGATCTTGGGCAGGAATTGCTGGCTGGGAGGGTGGGCAGGCCCTGGCCCAGGGTGCCCAGAGCAGCTGTGGCTGCCCCTGGATCCCTGGCAGTGTCCAAGGCCAGGCTGGACAGGGCTTAGAGCAGCCTGGGATAGTGGAAGTTGGTCTTTCCAACTCAAACATTTTGTGATTATATGAGGTTAAAATTATTCTGGCCCTTAAACCTAAAAATTGTTCAGTGACAACTTATGGACCTGGGAGTATCTATAGACTTTGTAGATTATTCTGAATTATTTCTTCTTTCTTTCCTCTGGGTAGAATCTTTATTATTATTATTATTATTATTATTATTATTATTATTAGTTTTAGTTTTAGTTTTAGTTTTAGTTTTAGTTTTAGTTTTAGTTTTAGTTTTAGTTTTAGTTTTAGTATTTCCTGTTGCAAATCATGATTGCTTGTCCTGAGGTCAGGATTTACAAGCCCTAAAAACCCTGGACTTCACTCTTCCTCTGCAGAGCATTTGGGCAGGTTTCAGGCCTTCTGCTTTAGCAATGCCTAAATAAAACAAAGCACATGTGTGAGAATAGTAGGAATGGTGTCCAGGGCAGAGGGGAGGGACAAGACAAGGTCCCTTCCACCCCAAACCATTCTGTGGTTCCATACTTCTACACCCAAGCATTTCCACAGCCTTGCAAAGAATCACATTTACAGACCCTGAATTAGCATGGAAGGAATTCTGCTATCCTGAGCATCAAAATCAGCCCTTCAACTCTGGCACCTCTTTTAAAGGTGCACAAAGCTCCTGTAGCCATGTGAAATAAAAGTGCCTGTTGGCAGATGTGGCTGTCTGACCTGCACATGCAGGTTAGGGTGGTGCAACCCAAACTGTTGCACAGCCAGTGCCACAGCAGGATGCTGTTATTTGCTGTCAAACCAGATTTCTGCTAATCTTTCACCCCAGACCCTGAGTCAGGCACACAGCCATGAAAAATGTGGTGCTGTAATGCAGCATGGTGTGTCTGTGGCACACCCAGGCTGACACACAGGTCTGACTGCCACACTGCCTCCACTAAAGATAAAAGGCCTCAGATATAACCAGTATTTTTTTTTTCTTTCTTTCTTTCCTTCTTTCTTTCCTTCTTTCTTTCTTTCTTTCTTTCTTTCTTTCTTTCTTTCTTTCTTTCTTTCTTTCTTTCTTTCTTTCTTTCTTTCTTTCTTTCTTTCTTTCTTTCTTTCTTTCTTTCTTTCTTTCTTTCTTTCTTTCTTTCTTTCTTTTTCTTTCTTTCTTTCTTTCTTTCTTTCTTTCTTTCTTTCTTTCTTTCTTTCTTTCTTTCTTTCTTTCTTTCTTTCTTTCTTTCTTTCTTTCTTTCTTTCTTTCTTTCTTTCTTTTCTTTCTTTCTTTCTTTCTTTCTTTCTTTCTTTCTTTCTTTCTTTTCTTTTCTTTTCTTTTCTTTTCTTTTCTTTTCTTTTCTTTTCTTTTCTTTTCTTTTCTTTTCTTTTCTTTTTTCTTTCTTCTCTTTCTTTTCTTTCTTCTCTTTCTTTCTTCTCTTTCTTCACTTTCTTCTCTTTCTTCACTTTCTTCTCTTTCTTCTCTTTCTTCTTTCTTTCTTTTCCTTCTTTCTTTCTTTTCCTTCTTTCTTTTCTTTTCTTTTCTTTTCTTTTCTTTTCTTTTCTTTTCTTTTCTTTTCTTTTCTTTTCTTTTCTTTTCTTTTCTTTTCTTTTCTTTTCTTTTCTTTTCTTTTCTTTTCTTTTCTTTTCTTTTCTTTTCTTTTCTTTTCTTTTCTTTTTTCTCTTCTTTTCTTTCTTTTCTTTCTTTCTTTTCTTTCTTCTTTCTTTTCTTTATTTTCTTTCTTTCTTTCCTTTTTTTTTAATCTGTGTTACAGTGCAATGTATATCCCTAAATGTCCATTGCAGCACATCAATAAAATGGACCAAATTTCCACCTCATTTGGAGCCGTGCCTTTTCTTCATCTCTCTGCAATAAGTTAACCTCTTAAATATTACAACACACTGCTCCTCATGTCTCTTAAATATTAAACAAGGGCTGCACAAAATAGATTCAAGAACACAGAGTAATCAATAGCAATGATCACGAGGGCAGGAAAATGGAATCGTTTAGGGGTTTTTAATCTGGTGAATAAACCTGGCCCTTTCATTCAGAGAAAACAATGCAGCCAAAATCCAGCTGAATCACACAGCCCTCTAACACCAGATTTCCCTCATTTCTCCTGCTTGGCACAGCTGGATTTTAAAAAGGAGTAAGAAGTCATCCAGGAAATATACCCACCAGAAATATCCTCGACCACAAAATATTTCATGCAGTCAATAGTTAAGTCTGTGCTTCAGAAGTGCACTGAGGGATGCCCTCCATAAACCCCTGACATATATGCATTCTTCAAATCAGATGGGGGCTTCATTTTTTTTTTTTCTAGAGCCCACTTTTATGATATGAACAATTGCCCTTCTCATAACTGAGATGCATTAATGTGGTTTTTATCTATGCACAGAGATGAGGTTTTTACAGTCGGTTCTATTTTCAAGTGAAATGTGTGTTTAGATAAAGACATATCTATAATATAAATGTCTTACAAGGAACAGAAGGACATTCAGACTCAGTTCAGATTGTGGGCACCTCTTTGAAATGATCTGTGGGAGAACAACCCCAGTTGTGTGTGTGCACTATTAATAATAGAGTGTCCATGACATCATTTTACTAATTACCTGTGTTTAGTGCACTCCATGTAATGGTACTTGTTTTACTTTTCTAGATGTAGTCACTCTTCTCTGAACAGTTCTTCTGGGTTTTACTCTGGTGGTGGTTAAAGAGAAGTGAAATGAAAGCGTGTCAATAAAGAGGTCATTACATTAATGCATGCACCTATTAACTCCCACCCAGGGAACAAAGGAGCCCAGTGGCATTGCAGGGGTCTGGGATCCATCACTTGTGTGAAAACCTCCTTTGAAAATCACTTCTGCAAACACAGATTCAGGCATGTCACACATCTGCCTCTCCTGGTGCCACAGATGCTCCAAAGTCCTTGGGCTTGGGCGTGCACAGAAACATGTCTGGAGCTCTGTGATCCAGAGAGCAGGCCAGAAGATCACCAGGGTAAACCTCCTGTCCTGAATTTTGTGTCACCCCCAGAGTCCCATGAGCCCTCTATAGGACACAAATCCCCTCCCAGAAATTCCCATTTTCACCAAGTAACAAATTACAACAATAGCCTGGCACCTTTCCTGGCCTGTGACTTACCTCAATGGTGTGCATGGTGATGATCAGTTTTAGTGTGTTAACTTATTATTTCTTCACTTATTTTGTAACTGTGAGCATGCTAACACAATGGATTGGACAGTAACTTAATTCCACGATCTGGATCATAAATATCCTGTCCTGAAGTGTTATTTGCCAACCCTGGCAGCAATATTCAATCACTGTCAAAAGTGCCCATGTCCAAGGCCAAGCTGGATGGAGCTCTGAGCAGCCTGGTCTAGTGGAAGGTGTCCCTGCCTGTGGCAAGGATTGGATGAGATGAACTTCAGGTCCCTTCCAATCCATACCATTCTGGGATTCTGTGACTCAGGAAACCCCAGACATGCTGGAGAACCCAGGTGAAGCCTTGTAACTCCAGAGATGTCCTTGCCCATGGAAAACCCAAGCACATCTCCATTACAGCTTTGATCAAAACCCCTGTGGTCTGCTTGCTGTCACCAAAAAAGGTTTCATGGAGCAGGTTTTGCCTTAGCAAGGGGGAAGGTGCACCTGCAGGGGACTGGCTGACAGCCCTCTCCAGCCACTCTCTGCTGGAGATGTTCACTGCTGTCCCTCTGTAACTTCAGGATCAGCAGGCACCTGAGCTGTTACCACAAATTATCTTTAGCCCAGGGAAGGACAGGCATGGAACAGCCATGATTCACTCCCTCAGGGTGTCCAAGGTAGGTCAGAGTCATGTCCTGAGGTCCCCTTTCCACTGACTAAAAGGGCATTTAAGGCTGTCAGCCCAGGGTAGAGAAATTTAGGTGAGGTGAGTCCCTGAAAAAAAAAAAAAAAGAAAAAAAGAAGAAAAAAGAAAAAAAAGAAATAAAAAGAAGAAAAAGAAAAAAAAGAAAAGAAAAAAAAGAAAAAAGGAAAAAAAGAAAAAAGAAAAAAGAAAAAAGAAAAAAAAAAAAGAAAAAAGAAAAAAAAGAAAAAAGAAAAAGAAAAAGAAAAAGAAAAAGAAAAAGAAAAAGAAAAAGAAAAAGAAAAAGAAAAAGAAAGAAAAAGAAAAAGAAAAAGAAAAAGAAAAAGAAAAAGAAAAAGAAAAAGAAAAAGAAAAAGAAAAAGAAAAAGAAAAAAGAAAAAGAAAAAGAAAAAGAAAAAGAAAAGAAAAAGAAAAAGAAAAGAAAAAAGAAAAAGAAAAAGAAGAAGAAGAAAAAGAAGAAGAAGAAGAAGAAGAAAAAGAAGAAAAAAAAGAAGAAGAAAAAGAAAAAGAAGAAGAAAAAGAAAAAGAAAAAGAAGAAGAAGAAGAAAAAGAAGAAGAAGAAGAAAAAGAAAAAGAAAAAGAAAAAGAAAAAGAAAAAGAAAAAGAAAAAGAAAAAGAAAAAGAAAAAGAAAAAGAAAAAGAAAAAGAAAAAGAAAAAGAAAAAGAAAAAGAAAAAGAAAAAGAAAAAGAAAAAAAAGCCCTTTGAGCCCCATTATTAATACTGACAGTTCCAGCCCATTCCTCATTTTGAGGTGGGCCTATTCCTGGGCTGGGCACACTCAGACCTCAGCATATGCAGATCCTCTGCACTGCTCAGTTTTGAAGTTTCCTGGCTGAGGATTTCTTCCCTTACCTGGAGGTTTCCTTGGTCTCTGGAGGGTTCCAGGGTGTCCCCAGCACGCCAGGAAAGGGCAGTGGTGTTAAAGGGATGAGGATCCATCTCCAGCTCCTCAGCAGCCCCTGGCAGCCACCACCAGGGTTTCTTCCTCTGCCCTTGGAGGATGATCATGTTTTATGGCTGGAGATGGCCATGCCACGGTCTGCTCTAGCTCTTTGCTTAATAAAACCCCTATTTTTGTATGTGCTAATCCCTTAATGATTCTCCCCCTGGGTTAACTTGATGAGTTGGGTCCGGCCTCCCTGTTTCATTTTCTGGTCAAACCCTTTTTCTGGTAATTTAGGGTTGTTAAAATCTCTTTTCTTAACTGACAGTAGATGCTGGAAAGTGGAGCAGACATGCTTGCTCTTTGACCAGTATGCCAGTATGAGATTCCCTTTGCTACCACTTTTTCTTTTCTTCTCAGAAAGCTAAAATAAGCAAATAAACTACTCATTGAGTTGGTGTTTACTTCTCTACTTTTACTCAGCACAAGAGGTTTGATTTTCCAGGGTGCTACAAGTATCAAAATTAATGGCAATACCAGTCTGTTGGGTTTTTTCCCTTTTACTATGACTCTTATTGCTGTGAAAAAAGAAGAACCAGAGTTTCTATGCTTCTTGCTGAAATAAGAAAATACTCACTTCATTGCCAGAGGTGCCTTGTAATGTCTTTGTGGATGTCTTCAGTAAAAGTCTCCTTGCCTCCTGTAAGTTAAAGAAAATGTACAAGCTGCCACTTTTATGCTTTCTGAGGGAGGGGAAGGGAGTGTGGGTAGAGATTTTGCTGTTAAATTTTGTCTGCCACTGCCTTATGGGAACTTGAAGCATATTCACTATGAAATGTGGGTTGCTTTAGAACATTACTCACACTGATGCTGCCTTCCCTTCCTCCTGTAAATAAAAAAGCAGAAATTTCAGTAGCCCTGTCATAACCAAGTGTGTAAGGACAACTCAGGCACAGTTAATTTGACTGCTGGCTAATAAATATATAAATATATCAGCCCCCCAAATGCAGAGGAGACCTGTCAAACTTCAGCATCACTGGCTAAAAGCCCGAAGGGGGAAAAATGACTTGGAAGAACTTAATTCAAAAAGTCCTTTAGGCCACACTGTTGCATCTTGCAAGCCAGTAGAGATGCAGACAGCTACGAAGAGAAAGACATCAATAAATAATCAGGGGTCTTAGACTTTTAAATGGGAATCTGAGCACTGCAACCCAAAGGTAAATTGAATCTTTTCCCCATCTTCCTAGCAGGTGCTCATGCCTGTGTAAGCTATAAAACTTTGCTCATTGTAAATGTAGCTTGCCCTTTCGACAGACATTTTTACATGGAAATGGAAAGTCTTAGCTTGAGACTGCTCAAAGGCATCCTCGCCTGCAGCAACTTCTGCTTTATATTTTGAAAGGCTTTTTTTTTTATTTTTTCCCCCCTTCATCTTTTCCTTTCCTCTTTCTCTTTGCCGAGGGATATCTGAATCCTACTTAAACATTTTTCTGTGGTAAACAGCTTCAAAAAAGTGAGCTGGGCAACATCCAGCCAGGCAGTGGGAAGGACACTTGTCACCACTGCACTGAAGGTGAGACAGCTGAGGTGATCAGTGATGAAATGTCTTTCATTTCTCCTCCTGACAAAACTGACCAGACACTAAGCTTGCCAGGGATGCCTACTGAAGGGAGTTGGAAGTGTTTTTTGTCAGTTTTTTAGTGTTTATACCCATCCAGGTGCACCATTAGAGGGTACCCTGGGTAGGATGAAGAGTTTTGGCTGTGTAACAGGACAAATGAGTTCCTACTCATCCTCTTCCTTATGGACTATCAAAAAAGCAAAGCTGCTTTGCCCTCAACTTATCCATAACTGCAATATAACACATAATATTGCACTGAAACAATGCTCTTCTGATTATTAATGTGTTTGGAGGAGATGCCTGTGTGGGCTCTGGCCCCTGATGCCAAATTGGATCACTGGGAGACCAGACAGGACACTTTCATCCTAATTCCTCCACTGCAGGAAGAGTCATCTGATGTGTGCATGGATCTGTGAAAGTCGTGCAAAAAACCACTAAAAAAACTGAATCTACAGCTATGAAACAATGTGGAAACTGCTCCTCTCCAGCACCCCCATACCAGTTATCTCAAATGAGTGCTAACTCTGAAGCATAATGACCTGTTTCTGAGGAGGAACTCAATGTTTTGCAGAAAAACTGAGGTGAATAACAAGTCATAAATAAAGCTCAAAGTAATCTTATGTCAGGTCCCAATCTGCAAGCCAAAAACTTGATGTTTCACAGTGAAATTCTAAATATGATCATCACATAAATGGTTTTCCCTATACTAGGATGAGAGTTTATAATCTGTAATTAATCTGTAATCTTTATTGCTGAGGAATTCTGCATATATTCCTTGACCACAGGGGTCTCTTGGCTACTGCTCACTCTTCCTCCTTGGGTCAGAATGTGAGGATTTTGCACGTCTTGAGACAAACCTCTCCTGTAAGATCCATGAAGAGTTTTTGCTCAAAACCTTCTCTAAGTTTCAACACAAAACTGACACAAGGGGTGACTTGAGTTTGCTTGTTTCAATTTGTTTTGAGCTAGATTCTGCCCTATTTAGACCAAAGCAAAATCCATAATCTTTCCAAGGCCAGAGTAACCTGAACCTTCTTTTAACATTGGATAGCTGAATTTTCTGTGGGCTTTTTGTCTGCTCTCAGTATCTGGTAAGTCTGATATCTTTAATAAAGACCGTTCTTAGAGGAGAAGACTGGTTAAAAAAAACCCAAAAAACAAAAAGCACCAGACATTTTCTCTCCCTACCCAGCACTGTGATTCCCAACATCCCACACAACTCCTTTGGGAAACTCCCTGAAACTCCCTGATATAGACTATTTCTTACAGTCTATACAGTTTCTATACAGTCTTACAGTCCACAAAAGTATTGCAGAAAAACATGAAAATAAAAACCCCCTGTGGGCTCCTATATAAAATTCCTACTATCAGACATCATCTCTGGCTTGGAGAGCCCTGAGCCATGAGCTGTTGAAGGCAGAAAATTTAGGCTAAGTAGCCCAACATGCTTATCTTTTTCTTATGTGCTTCCCTATTGGGTTGTTTTGGGCCACCACTGGAGACAAGTTTTGGGACCAGCAGGGATTTTTGCATGAGGTGTGTTATCATGCCTGTGTATAGGCACCCACAGAAGATAAAAGATTCCAACTTGCTGGACTCTTTCCTTGTCTCCCTCTGACATGTTCCCTCAGTACAAGTTAAATGAACAACCTGGCAGCAAAATGCAAACTCAACCATTCCTCCAGACCTCCTCCATCCCTGAGCACTGGCTTGGGGACTCCACTGGCATTCGGTCTCCAAACAAGCAACAAGCAGCAAGAGCAGATGAATGTTTAAGAACAGCTATCCTATTTTCATGCAGATGTCCTCTGTGATGGCGAAGAAATGAGGAGCAGTATTGAATGTTGGAGGTGCCAGCAGAACTGTTTCTAAAGGCAGACTGTTCTTCAAGGTTTTCCATTAGGCAGTCACTCCTTAAATACTCTCTGTGAGCAGAGCTCGTCCCCACCTGGGGAGGCAGCCCGATCCATATGCATGAGGATCTCCAGCAAGGGAGGCAATCTCCAGATCTGCATCTCATTTGGACTCACTGTGGTCTGGTGAGTCCTGGCAAGCGGTCAGTGCTGGGTGAAAACCTGTCCCAGATTGCTCATGAGCATCAAATGGAAAAACAAACAAACAATGCCTTTGGAATATAGCGAGCCAGACTGAGAGGTGGTAAAACAAGGACAAATCAGTTTCTTGCTTCCTCCATCAGCCCACAAACCAAAGAATTTTTCATAGAATCACAGAAACATTTAGGTTGGAAAAGCCTTCTAAGATCAAGTCCAACCACTTCTCCAGTCCTGCCAAGACCACCACTGACCCATGTCCCCAGGTGCCACATCCACATGGCTTTTAAATCCCTCCGGGGATGGGAACTTCACCACTGCCCTGGGCAGCCTGTTCCAACACCCAAGCACCCTTTCAGTGAAGAAATCTTTCCTAATATCCAATCTAAACCTTTCCTCACACAACTTGAGGATGTTTTCCTCTTGTTCTGCCACTTGAGAGAACAGACTGATACAGAAACTCCCATTCCCCTCCACACCACCTTGCTCTCCCCCTGAAAGGAGCTCCAAAAGGAGATACATACAGAGGGATGAGCATCTTCTGAGCCACATTGCAGGAAAGATGAAAAACAGACTCTCTTACTCTGCCTGTGGAAGGGGTTTATTCCACTGAGCCACCACGCATGTGGCTAAACATTTGTGGGCTGGCAACAGTGCAGGCTGTCAAATCAGTTTTATCAACTCCTGGTCTGTGTTCTTGCTGTATCCCATAAAGTTTTGGACATTACAGGGGTCCTCATGGGGCTGGCTGTCTGTGGCTGTGTGTGCTGGGACACGTAGGTTCAACCAACGGCATAGCAAGGGAAAAAACCAAACTTTTCCATATTTTTACCATTGCTTTAGTGACATGAAGAGTCTTGGTTTCATGGACCTTAAACACCCACCATATCACCTGAGCTGCTGTGAACAGATGATGAGGTTTGAGGTGTCCAGGTGCAAATAACATTTGTCACTAACCAGCCTCTAACACAGGCAGTGGTAAGTCCTTGGAACTGGAGGAACTTGAACCACAAACAACTGTGCATTTTTTAATGGAGTAATAACAATGAAAAAGTCCTTCAAGTTTGCATCAAAGTAGCTGTTTGTGAGGATCTAGCCAGAAACTGCATTTAGAGCATTTACAAACAAATGCCTGATACTTATTTTCATTATTGGAACCCGCAGCCTGAAGTCTCATCCCCTTCCACAAGGTAGGAAAGCTGGAATTCCCCACACTGGTTGCATTTTGAGAGGCCACTGCTGATCTCATATTTTTCTTTTTCTTCCATTTTTTATATTTGAAATATACAGTTTAGGAGCTAGACCATAATTCTATTGAAGTAACTGAGAATGTTGTCCTCATTTTAACTCTTGGCACGGGAAGGCCAGAACATGACACAGGGCACAAAGAACCTGAGTGAAGGGATTTCTCCAGTCCAAGGAAATGTTCCTAATTGCATCCTGAAAGCATCCCCACGTGCTCCTATTTGTGTCTGCAGTAGGCAAACCTCTACTTGAACGCATTTCTCAAGGGTGGTGTTTCCCACAGGGAATCGTAGCCAGCCTTGGGCTTCAGCAAATTTTGTCTGCACCAGAAAGAAAGCCTAAGGAGCTCTTCACTTTCCCTTGAAACCCCTGTGGAGGCTGTTTCAGAGCAGAATCACCACTCCAGCTGCTGATGACGCCTCCCAAAGCAGCACCTGGTAGTGACTTCCCAAGCTGTGGCTCCCCCAGCTGTGGCACCTGGGGACAGGGGTTAGTGCTGGCCCTGGCAGTGCTGGGGGACAGTTGGGGGCTTTTCCAGCCCCAGAAATTCCATTTCTCACAGCAGGAGGCAAGGATTATTTCCCAGTGCTGGTTGGCAAACCCTAGGGGCTATGAGATCATTTTCAATGTAAATGTGACCTCATCATGATTGCTTACATTAGGGATCACAGTACTTTGCAAGTCATCCTAATAAATTCACTTACCCGCCTGAGGAGGAGAGAGTCATATATCTGGTCTCTGACATCTGCTTTTTCAGGGTCTGTGAAAACCCAGCTCCTCATTGCATGTGCTCATCCACGGACATTAATGCCATAGGACAACTTTAGAGAGTATTAGAAATAAATGAGGAACCACTCCATGTGAACAAAGTTACACTGAAGCAATGCCCAGGTCAGCCTATAAAAAAAAACATCAGAAACTGTTGTCTGGGTTTTTGCTGTTCTCCTCTGTCCCTTTAAGGAGTTTGTAAAAGTCTTATTTTTAGCCTTCTGTGTTTTGGAGTCAGATACACTTTTGTATAAACAAGCCATTTGTTACTGTAAAATCTAGCGATGTTTACATTCTTTTCATAAGGAGTAGTCTGTAGATGGACTGTTGCACGGTCCAGTGTGGTAGGAGAAGAAGATTTTCTTCCTCCAATCCATGGTCACTGCTGGAGTTCGATAAATGTTGATTCTGTAAATAAACCTTTCTCTTTTCCACCTGGGACATCGCAAGGTGTGGGTGTGAGTTCTTTATGTCGACTGCAACAAGAAACCCCTTTTTGAAAGTAACTGTTCCTTGATGTGTATGGGTGGGAATGCCAGTTGAATTTGACAATGACTCTTCCTTTTCTGTGGGAAACCTGAATTTCCATGGGATTGCTGCTGCTGCAAGAGTGGGTATCCCTCTTTCCCTCCTCAGCCTCACATCCCTGGGATACTGTTGACCCACCAAAGGTGGCTATCTGGTCTTGGTTCCTGGCAACTGAATAATTCAAAAGCAATTTATCTGCATTTTCAGGAGTGTTCAGGGAAGTCACTTCACAATCATTTACAGCTCATATACTATGGTGTTGGGGAAGACTCACTCCCCGTTCCACTCACTTGATTGATGAGTCTCAAAATCTCAGAAGAATCATAAATTCCAGCGACAAATAATCATGCATTAGGAAAAAGAAAAAAAAGAGAAAAGATCAATGCAATCACTGTTTGTGATTTTCCATTCACCACTTCATGTAATTTTAGTCCTACAGGCATCCAAGTCAGACTCCAGTTACGGTGTCACGTTTGGGGGGGTCAATTATGTGCAGTGGGAGTGGACACTCTGGACAATTCATGACTGACTGACAGGAGAAAATCTGTTTCCAGGCATTTTCAGGTGAAAAAATTGTCAAAGAAACAGACTCTTATGAATCAGCATTAAGTAATGAACAGCAAATAGGAGCAAATATATCAGACCCCTTGCCAACACCAGCCTCAGCCAAAAAAACCCAGCTTTTAGCTAGGTTTTGATCCAGACTTTGGATAAAAATACGGGAAGCCTTTCTTTGGATGACTCCATCCCTGCATCAGGGATTTTTTTTGCCACAAAGTTTTCCTCTCCAGCACAACTTGGCATGCAGCGTGTGCTCTCCATAAAGCGCTTAAAAGTGAAGGTAATTCAGCTGGTTTGCCTCCCTGCCTGGTGGGAGCTTTGCTCAGCGCTCAGAAATGTATTCAAGTGTGTGACTAATGTACAGCAGAAAGACTCAGGATGGAGCCACTTTATTCATTGTTTGTTATTGTTCTTTGTTGCTCAGTGTTTTGTAAATCCCCCTGGTTATGGAGACGTTTTTATTAGAGAATGCTTTTTTTTTTTTTTATTTTTTGAAAATGGGGTTCCGCAAAAATGAAATTTCAGAGGTGTGTGTCTGGGCATTGATTTTTCTATTTGTAATAACACACTATAGCATATCTTGTTTTATATCAAGAGGATAAAATGTCCCTAACACAGTGATCGCCATTCTGTGGTAATGGATAAAGCCTGTTTATGAGATGTCATTTATTCCACAATAGACAGTAAATAAAAGCCATTTCAAGCTTCGGTTAAATCAAAGCTTGTTCGGGATTTCAGCAGATTTGCAAATTACCTTTGGGACCATTTTCAGATTCAGTTGTTTTCCCACATGCTATTGACTACCCATGTTTTACTATAAATACTACTTCTTGCTCTCTCTCTCTCTCTCCCTCTCTCTCTGTCTCATACCAAACCCTGGGATTGCAGAGTGATTTGTAAAGACAAGCAGATAAAGTAAATACACAGCACTGTATTAAAATTTCTTTTCCTGTCAATGTAACAGAAATGAAACCACAAGGTTTTGATGGCAGACTGAAAGCCGAGGGACAGGATCCTGGACACAGTATTTTGGGAAACCCAGGGGTCTTTGTGAGATCTTATATAAGCACCAAGAGACATACAGCAGAAACAGAGGTTTTGTCAAAAAAAAAAAAAAATCTACTAAAACTGCCTCATATCAGCTGCTTTGGCTTTGGAATTTACTGCTGTTTGTGGACATATCATAGGAGGATGCTGGGGCCACATGTCCCTTTCTTGCTCTGCCTTTTAGATGGAGGAATAAAGGTCAATATACAAAGGATGAAGAGCCCCAGACCTCTGGACTCAGAAGCTTCCTCACTGGCCTGAAATCATAACACAAAATAAAAAGAGTTTAGTCAGAATATCACACATAAGGGGATATTTATAAACACTGAGACAGAAACATCAAGTGTTTTAATTTGGGGTGAGTCCTGCTTGTTTAAGAAAAAATAGCTCTCTTGCAAAGAAATGCACTTTAGGGCCAACAAAACTTTTTGGAAATTCAGAGTGCTGTCACCTGATTGGAAAAAAAAAGTCAAAATGGATCGTGGCACACTGTTTGAAATAAGAAAGGTTTCATTTTTTCTCTAGAAGGTTCACAGTGGGTATAAATGAGCATATACAACAGAGGACTTTCAGCCCTTTAGAACATGGACCTTTTTGGCTTCAAATGTCCTCTCTACTTTCACTTTTCCTTTGCTTTTGTTAGAAAATCTTCCAAATAAGCAAGATGTTTTGGTTGAGAGTCTTTGAAATGTCCCATTTGACCTATAAACTTAGGATTTCCAAGCCACCAAATACTCTGAAACCCATATGAGGGGATGTATACTCTCATAAATTCATTCCTTCCTTTTAATATTTGAGTCCAAAAATCAGTTATTCCCAAAAAACACCTCTGGGAATTATTTTCCTGCCACCTTTTAAAACTGTGGTGGCTGTCAGTAAAGGGACAAGTGACACTAATTTACTCAGCAATAGTTTTCAAGAGACAAAAAGCACCAGAAGGTATCCAACAACTCTCATTTAGGACCCCAGCTGGACAGGGACACTGATTGCAGCTCTGCCCACTTCCAGCTGCTGAGATTTGGAGCCACAGTCTTTACCATGGGCCTTGGAGGTCTCCAAGGTGGTCCTCAGAGGTGCCCATCCTTGAAGAGCATTGAACTTCAACCCAAACACACTGGAATTGCAAACAGAGGGACAAACCTACTGTCATCCTTGTAACCACCAGGGAAGTAAAACTGCAGTGGGAAAGCAAGCCAGGTCCTCTTCTAGTTCATGCCCTATAGAAAGACATCCCATAAAACCATTAACTCAAGCAACTCAGCCTTGGGGAGATAAGTGCAGATCCACCATTCTGTGGAAAATAATGTGAATTATTTCCACAGAATTATAATGTGAATGTTGTGGTTGAGGAAAGCAAAAATGAAGAGCTCCCACCCTCCCTGTGGGATGCTGCACTGCAGGATCAGCAGCTAGGCAGTCATTTTTAATTCCTGTAAAATGGCTGAGCATCTTTAAAATTGGCCATGCATTGTCCTGGCAGGTGTGCTCTGTGTCTCAGGTATCTTTATTCCAGAAAGTCCAAAAGGGAACAACTGAATCCAATCACTGTAAGAAAGGTTAACAAGGTCCTTAGGCTTCTTAGAACCATATTCCTGGGCATTTGCCTAGTTTCTGGGTTTCAAGATGTTCAGCCCTTTGACTGGACTTTGAAGAAAATTCATGGGGAACAGGCAGGGAAACTGATTTCAAAGTCCTTCATTTGATGATACTTGGGAGTAGCCTTGGAAATCCTTGTGATAATGCATGCATATGTCACAGGCTCTGAAATACAGCAGCAAAAATGTGTAGGGAGCCAAGCAGATTTCCAATGGAGAGCCTTCTGCTGTTTTTGTGTAATCTCACTAAAAATGAGCTAATTCTCTCAGAAATAATTCTGCTTGGAAGAATCAGGGATTTTTGAAATTTTAAAGTTTTGCAGGGGCATTTTCAGATCCCTTTTGACACTGGGACCACTCTGAGAAGAGTCCTTCAGATAATCACCCAACCACAGCTTTTGCAGAGGTTTTAAATTTTCACCAGAATCCTAATTTTCATTCTGTTTCCAAAAAAACACCTTTTGAAGCACCGTAACATCCTCCCAAGTGTTCCATCAACCCCAATGTCCTGTGTAGCATCTCTGTGCTTGTGCAAGCTTTAATGCAGAAGGGGCTTCCCTAGGACCACTGAGCTTCCCAAAATTACATCACTTGCCCATTTTGCAGTTTCATCCAGGTTTCACCCAGTTTTTCAGGAATGTTGGAGCAAAAGGCTGCTCTACATAGTTCAACCAGAAGTATTTTGAACATTGGATACTCTTTCTTTTTAATATTATTAATGTTTCAGTTGTCCACCCAGGGAGAAAACATGATGCTGAGTGATCTGGGCAGCTACTCATGCACAGAGCTGTTAGTTCATAGACAAATAATTTAAAAATATTGGCCATTTTTTCTCTTGATATTTCTAGGAACAATGTTTATATTATAGAATTTGACTAGGAATAGTAGATATCTCCATTCCCCGGTACATGACAATTACACTTACTCTCAGCACTGCTCTGACACAGAGAAGAACTCAAGAGGAAGGTAAAAAGTCAGAATACTGAGTGTGCTGCTCCAATGTCTTTACAGTTTTGCCTGAAAGTACCATTACAGTTAAAGTTGTGTCAGCACTTTCATTAGAAACCCAGTTTTGATTTATAACACTGGCTGCAAAAAATTTGCTGCTGGCTGAAATTCAGTGTAAGGTCTCTGGCCAGGGGAAACATTTTAAACATTTTTTGGAAGACAGTTTGAAACAAGTTCTCTTATTCCAATGTTGCAAGGAAGATTTCCTTAGATTTTACTAGGTGAAGCTAGGCTTTGGTGGGGGGGTTTTGTGTGTTTTTTGGTTGGTTGGGGTTTTGTTTTTGTTTTTTGGGGGTTATTTTGGGTTTTTTGTGTGTGTGTTTTTGTTTGGTTGGGTTTGGTTTTGGTTTTTCGGTTTTTTGAGTGTTTTTTGTTTTGTTTTTTTTGGTTGGTTGGTTGGTTTTGGTTTTGGTTTTTTGGTTTTTT
Source organism: Phylloscopus whistleri (assembly GCA_017589585.1). Classification (NCBI taxonomy): domain Eukaryota; kingdom Metazoa; phylum Chordata; class Aves; order Passeriformes; family Phylloscopidae; genus Phylloscopus; species Phylloscopus whistleri. The sequence continues at coordinate 869,062 of JADMLD010000037.1, forward strand.
TTTTGGTTTATGGCTTTGTGTGTTTGTTTTGGGATTTTTGTTTGTTTGCTTTTGGTTTTGTTTTTTGGGTTTTTTGGTTTTTTTTGATTTTTTGTTGGTTTGTTCATTTGTTTGATCAGTTTTGGTTTTTTGTGGGTTTTTTTTTGTTTGGTTGTGTTTTTTGTTGTTTTTGGGGGGGTTGTTTGTTTTGTTTTGTTTTGTGTTTTTTTGGTTTTTTGTTTTTGTGGGTTTTTTTGGTTTGGTTTGGTTTGGTTTATTGGTTTTGGGTTTTTTTGGTTTTGTTTTTGTTTTTGTGGGGTTTTTTTTTGTTTTTGTTTTTTTTTTGTTCTGTGTGTTTGTTTGTTTTACAAAATGAACAGAACCAAAAGGTTATTTGGAGAGATTACCTAATTTTTTAAGTTTATATCCCGATTTCGGCTGGGGTAGAGTTAATTTTCTTCTTCAGCATTTTAAATCATTGTCCTAGAAATCAGAGGGTTGCGACAGAAATCCCAGGATTTACGTCAAAAGGCACCACCAAAACTAAGAAATGCTTAAAGCAGGTAGTCTGCAAACATACATTTTAATGAAAGTGTTTGTTGTCTGGGTTTTTGCCGTTGTCCTCTGTCCCCTTTAAGGAGTTTGTAAAAGTCTTATTTTTAGCCTTCTGTGTTTTTGGAGTCAGATACACTTTGGTATAAACAAGCCATTTGTTATTGTAAACTCTAGAGATGTTTACATTCTTTTCATAAAGAAGAGACTGTTGATGGACTGCTGCATGGTCCAGTGTGGTTGGAGAAGAAGATTTTCTTCCTCCAATCCATGATCACTGCTGGAATTCGAGATAAATGCTGATTCTGTAAATCAAGTTCGCTCCTTTCCGCCTGGGACATCGCAAGGTGTGGGTGTGAGTTCTTTATGCCGTCTGCGACAAGTGTTCCCAGCCCATTAACAAGCCTTTACAGCACTTCAGGAATCCGTGCTGGGTGGCTCTGCCACCCCCGCTTTATCAGCCGGGCAGCGTGCGGGCTGGGCGGTGTTTTTTGGGTTAATTCAGCTCTGGTGTCAGGCTGACAGCGGCGGGGACCGGGGACAATCCATCACCTGGACGGGCACGGCCGCTGCCTGCGGGCACCACGCCGGGAAACAGCGGCATCCCTCGCCCACCCAGCCCCCTCGGAGAGGGACACCAGCCTGGACAGCAATTAAAGCACCCCTGCTGCAGGCAGGGGCCAGAAACCCTCCAAAAAGGGACACAGGACACGGGTAGAAGGGCGGGGGATACAGAACGGACCTTGGAGTGACCACAACCTGCTGCATATTTGGCTATTGGTCACGAAATCGTGGAATTGTTAAGGCTGGAAGAGACCTCTAAGATCACTAAATCCAACTATTAATTCGGCACCCCTGTGTTCACCATTGAACAGTATCCCAAAATGTTACATCCCTATGGTCTGTGCAATGCCTCCTGGTGGAGTGCTGCTATTAGGAATGGTCAGTACCTGTGGAATTATTTAAGTTACATTCTGGCACTGGTTTCTAAACAAAAGGTATCCATCTATATTCCAGACTCCTGCCTTCCAAAAAAGCTTTGTCTAGGTGATGTAGCAGTGTATACAAGAGATGCTGTAGAGGACCTGTGAGATTTTGACATTAAGGCCCGCCCTTCCTTCCTTCCTTCCTTCCTTCCTTCCTTCCTTCCTTCCTTCCTTCCTTCCTTCCTCCCTCCCCCAGCCATTTGTGCCAGTGCTGATACTCCAAAGCAATGAAAGTGTCATCCAACACAAACTGATGCACACACATAGGCTTATATTTGGAAATTTGATAATAAATATTACGGAAAATCATGGAATCACTTAGATTGGAAAAGCTCTCTAAGCTGGTGAAGTCCACCCCAACCCTGCCAAGGCCACCACCAAACTGTGTCCCCAAGTGCCACGTGGGTTTTAGACCTCTCCAGGAATGGGGACTCCACCACTGCCCTTGGCATCCTTTTCTAGGGCTGGGAAGCTCTTTCCATGAAGAAATCTCCCCTGATATCCAATCTAAGCCTCTCCAGTTTGAAGCAAATTTCCAAGGCAAATTAAAGGGGCAGGCAAACCTGGTCACTAGACCTCAGACTGTTAGAAAAGACCTTGTTTGTGTTCGGGCCTCAGTCAGTTTCCAGGCACAGCTTGTATTTAGGGTGCTCCAGAGATCCCTCCAGGACCATGTTTTGGACAAGGCAGCCCTGCATTGGTTCAGGCCATTCCAGGGAGTGAGCTGCAGTGCCAGCGAGGAACATCAGACACCCTTAACTTACTCCATGGTCATTTATTAAACCCTGGGGATTATGGATAAGGAAATATGAGCGTGCTGATGGGTCCACCAGATTCTGGCACCCACTGGCCTGATACCCTGCAGAGGATGAACCTACCCTGCAGCAAATAGCTGCATGTTATTATCCAGACTGTGTGAGCTTTGGGGGGGCACTGCACCTTACAGGGAGCACATACTGCATCTGGCACAAGGGTGTGCTAATTCCAGCTGGAAACTAGAGATGTTATGAAAACATAGGAGTAAATCAGCAGAATCTGTCAAAATATTCTTGGCAAAAGCTTCAGAATAAGCATAAATGTTGGTGAAAATGCAATGACAAGTTTACTCCCCTTTCTGACAACGTTTCCCACTCAGGCTAAGGTGCAGAAAATAAACAATAGTTCAGAGGGGAAGATAAAGAGGTACATTGGAGAGCACCATCCTCAGGGAGCTTGGAGGTCCCTTGGGGAAGGTATTGGGAGCCCTGGGTGCCCCACAGGAGGAGCTCTGGGTCTCACCAAGGCTGAGGGCTGTAAGGACAACTGAAGCAGCAGCTCTGTAAGGCATGGGGAGACAAGAACCCTCTTTTTTTTGCTGAGCAGACACCCCACCACCCATCCCCATAGCCAGGCACACCCAAGAGGCACTGCCCCACTGTGCACAGGCAAACAAAACACATCCAACTCCCACAGCTGTACAACTGGGGTCTTTTTAATGCCACAGCTCATGTAAATAAAATCCTTTTACTGTGAATCTTAATTAAGGGAATGATTGTTTCTGGCCATCGCTTGAAAGGCAAATGTTTTAATTGGTTCTGATGTCTTTCCCTGAGAAAGCTCATTTTTTTTCTTCTTTTTTCTTTTTTCCCAGAAGCCATATATCCCAGGGAGATTGCTTTTCCCTGCTGCCTGTCCTGTGAGGGTCCAGCAGTGGTGGAAAAAGGAGCTGGTTTAAGGGGCTATCGAGTGAAACATGCACATGAGTTAAAGAGCAGGAGCCGTTTAAGATCCCGAAGTGTCATTAGCAGTAACATGTCACATAAAATGAGGTGAGGATTTCCATTTTCATTTGAACTTCAGGTGTTTAGTAATCCAGAAGCTTTATTTAAGGACTGACCTTTAACCTGGCCTGTCATTCCAATTGCAAGGAGTTGATGGCCACTGGGAATCAATGGGCAGCATGAAGGTCACTTCCTAGAAAAACTGTGGCTATCAATGTGTCAGTTCCAATGAAGTATTATAACAAAGCAGGCAAAGAGCCTATCTGGGTCTACGAGGCACCAGCTTGCTCTCAGGCTGTTTCCCCACTTCCAGCTATTCTATGAACACAAATAGAAATAAGCTGTTATTTAATGATATGTGTTTCTGAAGGCATGTGCTGTTTTCAGTTCTGTGAGTGGCACAAGAAAGAGGTGGCTGGAAATCCAGCACTCACTGATCCAGATGCTGGCAGAAATCCCCTTATTCCTCCACACAAAGCACTGCAGTGGAGCAGCCAAGGGGCCACTGATGCAGTGAGACCTGGACAACCCCTCCTGGCACAGCCATGCTGTGCCATGGCCACAGGACCATAGAATGGTTTGTGTTGGAAGGGACCTTAAAGCTCATTCAGTTCCACCCATGGGCAGGAACACCTCCCACTGTTCCAGGTTTCTCCAAGCCCCTGTCCAACCTGGACTTGGACACTGCCAGGGATCCAGGGGCAGCCACAGCTGCTCTGGGCACCCTGTGCCAGAGTTTGACCACCCTCATTGTGAAAAGCTTCTTCCTTGTATCTCATCTGAATAAACCCTCCTGCAGTGTACAACCACCACTCTTGTCCTATCCCAGTGCAATTTTTCTTTTTTTCCTTGGTGACATCCAGGATTGAACACAAGCCTTGGACAGGATCTGTCTGTCTGCAGCACCTCCAAGGTGGGCACCAAGACCCACCTGTGCATGAGGAGAGGAAGGAACCCTGCAGGAGGAACAGACGTGCATGGGGATCAGGGCAAGAGAAGCAGGATGTTGGGATGGTGTTAGGGTCACAGTGAGCTCAGCACGCTTCCCTAGGCCTGAAGAGGGGAAAAAAGGTCAGCCTGACCTGGCCATACTGCTGTGATTAAAATGAATGTATTACTGACACGAGAATTTGCATTGGAGGTTTCTACAGAGTTTCACATTCATGCCCTGGCCAGATTCTGTGGCATCTCTGCAGTCAATTTTGTTTACAATCACGTAAAAAGTGGGTTATTTGGATTTCTGCTGAAATCTAAGAACTTAAAGCTTTTAGGAGCAGACCCCAAGAGGTCAGAACCCATCTCCAGCTGTGGACAATCTGTATTGGATGGCCACTTTAGGGTGGTCTGGGGAAGAGGGGGGCACTAAAGCCACACGTGTCTGTCATGAAGGCCAAGTGAGTCCCACCACAGGAGCTGGCAAAGCAAATCCCAGCCAAGGGACAAGAGAGCAGCCAGGAACTTGTGGGATGGACACTGCAGATTGTCCCAGGCACACACACCACCCTGCCTCCTCCCAGTGCCTCGTGGAGGGCAGATGCAGCCCCTCTCCAGATGCCAACTGCTCCTGCACTGGGGAAGACTTTGATTTGTAGGGTCAAAGATAAACATGAGCATTAGTCAAAATCTCTCCATCTCCCACCATGCCTTTGTGCTGGTTTTCAGCATGCCACTCTTGTCAGCAATCTCTCTCCAGGGGTTTGGAAATTCCCCTATAGGAAAATTCCTTGAAAAGCCTTTTGAAAGACCTTCCTAATCATTAATAATTACAGTAATTGGTTTGTATTCTTGCAAACCTTTCAAGAACTTCTTCCTCAGTAAATCCATTCCCTAAAAATTGAGCAAAAGAGAATTTTATTCAAAATTTCTTTTCCAGTCACAGGAACTGGAAAGAAAAGGTGTTTATATTGTTAAATTTACTTGTATTAAATGTCTGCTTAGATCACTGAGCATGCAGATCCTCTGTGCAAAATCAATAGGAAGTTTATGCCTGTCTGTTATATGGATATGAAACCCTCTGTAAAAGGTCAACTTGACACAAACTAATGAATCCCTGAACAAATTCAAAGTTTCAATTTTGAATTAAAAATTGAGAAACGTGACCAAAAAGTACAAGCAGAGGTTTGGATTTCTGGCAACCACACGTAGATATGAATTGGAACAGGATCAGAGAGGGAGTGTTAAAGCATTTCTTTTATGGAGACAATACACCCTGTACAAAAGTGAAAAAGCAAAATACAGTTATGATATAAAGAGCCAGCACAGTTAACTAAAGATGTGATTTTAGCATTGGTGTCCACTCCAGTTTACACACTGGAGTACAGATAGTTGAGTTCAGATATTCACAGGGCCCACCTGCCCATTATCCTGCACCCCATCAGCCTCTGAGAATTTCAGTCACTGAAGAGAGGAATAGAATCCCTTCAGGAATTTAAATAGGCGAGTCAGATCATGCATGGAGATTATCTGTCACACTATTATTTATATTTCATAATACTTTCTTTCAAACTCCTTTATTTCCTCTCACTTCCATTCTTTGTATCCTCTTATTAAGGAAAAGTATTTATCATACAAAGGAGCCGTTCTAAAGCTCTCTACATGTATCTACCTACCTAATCCTAGCTATAAATTATCAAGATTAATTCATTAAATGGATTTAAAAATGTGTTTATTCCCACACCCTGCCCCTGATTTGCAGACTGAAATATTGGATGCTAAACACAAAGGTGACCATATCCTTTTTAAAACAAACAGAAAGAGCACAATTTCTACCTCAGGTGGCAAAACCAAGATTTATTTTGGAGATCCTGAGCGGATCAAGATTGGCACCTCAGTTCCAGTGGAATTGCATGAGGTAGGGTATATTCCACACAATGAGGACCCGTGCATTTTTTTATTTTGCCTTTTTTTTTCTCCTGGCTCTCATCATTCGCAGGGTCTGTAGCACCTTCACCTTAGACGCACTTTGCCTAATTCACACAATGACAGTTTCCTCTTGTGCACACACAATAACAAACCCAGAGCAATAACCAACTCCAGAGCAAACAAACCACACGGGAGGGGCAAGTCCTGCGCTCTGAGGATGCTGCTACGCCGAGGCATAGAGGTAATCCGGGCTGGTTATTGTTGTGGCTGTTTTTCCCTTCTACTGGAGCTGGAGATCCCCCAGCAAAGACCTGGAAGCAGCCTGAGTTTCCATGCAATAAAGCAGCAGTGAGAAAAGCTCAGAGTAATTAAGTGGCTGACGCACAGAAGAAGCCGTTACAAAGATTTGACTAAATTGCCCATTCATTAGTAGCACGGCATGGAAGGAGAATTACAAATAGACAATAGAGCCTGCAGTAATTCAATCTAACCTTGTACTTACAGAAAACAATGAGATAATGAACAGAAAAATTACCAGGCACATATTGCATTTTGTGGAGGGCAGGGAGAGGGAGGGGGGATCGGATTGGGATTGGGGGGGGATGGAGGGGTGGGAGTGGGGAGGGGGGGGGGGGGTGCCGGCGAGAGAGGCCTGGCACATGTAACACTAATGGCATCGCTCAAGCTGAGCAAACATTTCTCCAACACAATCATAGTTCTCAGTCTAAGGGCCTCTGGGGAGCTGAGATGAGGCTAGATCGTGAACAAAAAAATGTAATTTATAAGGCGTCTGTGGACTGGAATTTATCATCGGATCCGCTCGCCGCCGCTCAATTGATATGTAGTTGATTTCAAACAACACCCCCCAGGCGCCCACAGGGAACATTTTTTAGATTTTACGCTTGGATATATCTGTTTAACTCACCATTTACCAAAACAACGGCTGATGACAGCACAAACAAGTCACTCCGGAATAAAAAAAAAAAAAAATAAAAAATACACAGACGTGCACAGGCAAACGGGAACTCGCCCAGAGAGGAGTAAACCATGAGGGTTAGGGCTTTTCTGGGGTTATGGGGAGGGGAAAAACAGAGGCAGAGGCTGATGTTGGGGTGTGTTTTGTGTGGAAGACATGGATGAGTCATCCACTCAATTTTTAAGCCTGCTTTGGAGCTCTCACGGTCTTTTTTGCATTTATTTCCCCAGGTAGGCATCACATGGAGCAGCTGTGGAAACTCATGGCTCTGGGAGGAGGCTGTGGGGTGAGGCAGCCTGGATGAGGGTTCAGTGTCAAGGGAGTTTTGCAAGGCACAGCAAAGTGTACATTCCTTGTCTGGGCAGCAAGATGTCCCAGTATCACAGTCCTGGTCATTCCCGAGGTGTTCCCGAGGTCCTGGCACTAGGGAGAGAACTGGGGTGCATCAGCTGGAGCATGGAGAAGAAAAGTTACCATCCTTGTACTTTGGTGCCACCAGAGATTCAAAACCAGCCTCCTGATTGTGTAAGGGATCTGATTGCCCGAATTAATAAAGTGCTGCTACTTCCCATCTTACACGAGAACTTGTGAAATTCCCACAGATGAATTTTACTATGAATAACAAGAAATCTCCTCTGACCAAGCCAGCTCAGGCAATAAATTTCTGCTGCATTTACCCTCCAAAGGAGGAAAAACAATGCTGACTTTAAACTATTTCTTGAAATTCTCTTCCAGCACTGTGGAGAAGCCCTGGACTCAAGCTCTTTGTCCTGGCCAGGTGCTGTGCACACAGCCTGGAGGTGAGCCTGGAGTGTCCCAGGCCAGGCTGGATGGTGCTTGGAACAACCTGGTCTAGTTGAAAATGTTCCTACCTATGAAAGAGGGTTGATGACATTAGATAACATTTAAGGTCACTTATAACCCAAACCATTCTGGGATTCTATAAAAATGCCTTACAGAGCCCATAATGTAATAAAAAAACGTAATTTTAAGTAATTTTTTTTGAGACATCAGTGAAAACTGTATTGTGCCACAGCACAAGCAGCCCACAACAGTATTTTCTTACTTTGGGATTTTCATTGATTGGTTTGCAAAATAAGGAGCTCAATACTGTAAGAAACTGGTGGCAACAGGAGATGGAATTTGGCAGCTCTAATGGGAAATTTGCTGAGCATGGAAAACTCTCTCCAGGATGCACAGGCTACAAGTGAATTAAACAGCTGAGGTGTTACTGCTGTTGTGGTTCTTGTACACCCCCACTACAGAACAAGCCCATGTTAAATGTGCAGAGGTTTTGGGGGGCTTTGGTGGCAATGGGGAGCTGCTGCCTGGTAAGGGATGGTGTGAGAGCTGTGTGTCCACCAGGAGGAGGAGTGGACAGGAGGAATCAGAGGTAACTCGGGGTGAGAAGGAGCTGGGGTGGGAGGATGTGGGGACAGATCCAGCAGCTCTCCAACATGCAGATCTCCAACACCACAGCACACAGACAGAGTCTCCAAGCAGCTCAGCAATGAGCAGCTGCTGGTCAGTCTGAGTCATGGGCATCACCACAGCGCAGTAAAAACAAAGATAATTTAACAAAAACCCCTCCAACCCAACCCAACCAACAAACAAAACAAAGCAAAAAAACAACCAACCAAACAAAAAGCCCCACACAAACAAACAAAAAAATTATTTTTGAAATGCTACCAAACAAACACTAAAGCCCACACCCAAAAAGTCAGTTTCTTATCTATAAGCATTTATTTTCTGCTTATTTCTTCCAGTTTCTATCAGTACACCAACTGGCTTCAAGAGGGCTTTGCCAGTTACATTTTCTCCTGCATAGGTAGGGGAAAAGTCTCTCTCTGCTAGATGGAAAATCAGTCTTCCTGACCCATGTGAAGGAATGGTCTCTGTTGGTTTAGCCACAGAATTCTTTCAAACAACCCAAACTAAGAACTGCTCCTTACTATTGGTTGTAAACAATAGCACTTTCTTGCCTAGGACATTCCCTCCACACTCCTCTATTTTATTTTACAGTGTATTTTCTGACCCATATAAAATCTTTCCCTTCACTCTGAAAAGCATGCAAAAGGGAAATGCCAACATCTGCAGCCCAAAATCCCTCTACAGCTGATGGCCGTGGGGTATTATCTCACCACTCCAGCACTTTCTGATACTACAAACAACAAATGATTGCACAGGATCAGAAGGATTGTGGTTAGAGCTGCATAAAGTGGTTTGGAATAAAAATTACCCATGGCAAGTATCATGTAACTTAATGAGCCAGACATTAATTTTCTGTAGGAAAAAAAAAAAAAACAAAAACAACACCCCAAAATGTTTCAAGATTAGAAATTGCATCTTGGCTTTGTTCTGGTGTTTTCCTTCTTTCAAAGGGATACTTTTGCAAATGAGGCTCTTTATAGGGTTTTGTTGTCTAAAAGAATGTTGGTTCATGGCTGGGTTTCTTGCAGCATGGTCTACCCAGTGTCTACCTTCTATCCTGGGTCTTAAGTTCCAGTTTGTGTCATCTGAAATCACTTAGCCTGACACTGGGAAACTCTGTGTTGTTGTTCACAGAGAAATGTGTCCAGCACACCCAGCCTGAACTCCCTCCTCAAGGGCATGGTAGGGTACAGTGTCAAACCTTCCCTTCTGGATTTAGCTTTCAGAGCCTCAAGATGAATGATAGCTCTGAGTTAATGCAATAAAAAGTTCCTGATTTGGTGTAAAAATGGATGAATACCCAGGGAATTTACCCAGTAGACTGTAACAGTTATCTTAGAGAATCTCAAGAGAGCCAACTTGACAGACCTTACAAATTCTTCCAAACACAGAAAACCTTTTGGCTGAGTTCATTCCCTTGCTGTTTACTGAGGACTGTCAATCACAGGACGCAAATCCACAAACCACCTCTTTTCATTCAGTTCTGATGCCAGTGAGAGAGGTGATGTTCAGCACCTTCAGAAGACAGAGGGGAAGAGCAACTTGACTCTATCTAACCAGAGAGATTTCAGGTTTAGATTGAGACAGCCCAAATTCACTGGTGATGAAGGAGCAGTGTTTAGAGTTTCAAACGCTCTCTCCTGATGTGTTGAAAGCTTTGTGCTAAAATTGTAGTCCCCAAAACCCACTTTGGATAATGCAAGTCAACTATCTGCAGACACATGGGGCTAAAGCTTGCAAGTTGACATAGAACACTGGGATTTTTGCTTTCACATTTTTTACTAGTGATAGGACAAAGGTAGGTCATGCACACTTACTTGTTTTTCTCACTAGTTATTTGGATTTTTTTGTTGTTGTTGCTATTTGTTTGTTGGGGTTTTTTTTTTTGGCAGCAGGCCCAAAAGGAAACAACCCTTAAACAGGAGAACTAAAACCAGATCTGAACTTGAGTCACCACACTGTCCCAAGCCTACTAATCTCTATCAGAGGATTTGGTGGGACATCCTGCATGGGTTCTCACCTGTGGTGCCCACATAGAACCAGACTCTTTCACCACCAGTCTTCATCTGTGAGATCACCAGAGTGGACACAGTTTTGTGGTGGAATTGGCAGTGTTAGGTCAATGGCTGGAACTAGATGATCACTAAGGTCCCTTCCAACACAAACCATTCTATGATTCCATAACCTTAAGGGCCTTTTCCAACCTAACTTGTTCTATGACTCTATGACTTCAGCAAATTTAAGAGTGTGCAGTATTAGTGCCCTTGCTGCCAACACCACCTGAGCTGGGGTTCAGATCACTTCCATTTGCTGACCCTCAGCTGGAGTTGGGAGGTAAAATGGCTTTTGTTATGACTTTCCCCTCTAAGTGAAGTAATGGAAGCACAGCCTTGTGTTAGCCACGGCATGCCAGCAGTGCAACTATTTTCACCATGGCAAAATGCCTTTTTTCTTTCCTCCTGGATTGCACAGTTCCTTTGACAAGGAAGGGTAAAGACCCTCAAGGGTTCTCAGAGAACATCAATATGTTTTGTATTTAATGCGCTGGCTCGGTTACAGCAAATTAAGGAGAGTGGGCCCGGTACAAGATAATGCAGCCTGCAGTTCCTCACTCCCTAGCCGAGTGGTATACACTGAAAATGATACTCCAGTGTGGAGAAATACTGCACATTACATCTCCCTGCAGTAACAGAAGAGACATTAGGCAAAGCCCTGACTCTTAATGGTACACATCAGGAAAACATCTGAGCTTGGGCCTTCAATCACAAACGCTGCAGGATTTAAAAATGAATAAACTTCACATTGTGATTCTCTTATTTATCCTTTATGCAAATTGTCCCTGGGAGGACACATTATGTTCGCTGCATGGCACGGCGCAGACCCACATTAAAGCGTGGAGGGCCACTCTTATGTAATGCACAACCCTCCCGGCCCCTCCGTGCGGTTTGTGGTGCAAAGAGAAACAAACACACAAAGGAAGAAAAAAACCAAAAAGCACAACAAAACACAAAAACCAGCCTCAACCCCCAAACCTAGAAATGCATTCTCCGCTGGCTGCTGAAAATATCCCGATATTAAGCAAAGAAGCGGTGCAGAAATATTCCGCTCCCTTTTCCCGGCTGCCAGTCTGTGACAGAAGGAGGTGGCAGGAGCAGGAAAGCCTCTTTGCAAGCTAAAAATGTAGGAGCGAATATCCTAAAACCTCTGAATCCCTATGAGGCAGCTGAGAATTTTGCTTAGACAAACCTAAAGCATTAATTCAGGTGTCCACAACCCCTGAAAGCCATCCTGTTAGCTAACCTTTCTGTTATTAGCTCCCCTTTCTCAGTGGGACAGAGGCACGACAGACTTGATCGGCATTATTTTTTCCCGGGCAAAATCTCTTGCCCCCTTCAAGCTTTTCATTATTAGCACAAATCTTCCGCAGTGTCCTTGAGCAAGCATTCGCAAGATGACTGGATGGCAGAGAAGCAAACAGCCCTACACGTGAAAAAGGAACGGGAGGAGAGTTCAGGGACTTGGCCACAAAATTAACTGCTTGGAAAGACACAGGGAAGACCTGTTAAGCAGAGCTCCAAGGGCAGGCTACCAGGTGGGTCAAAACACCATAATCACAAATCCATCCTCTTTAAAATTATCTGAGTGGTTTCCTAATATGCCTCCTGCCTACCCAGGGTACAACAGAGCGAGCGAGGGGTCCTGCGTTTAAAGTCATCTCCCTGCTTCTAATTGTGGCTGGCAAACAACTCAGGCCGAACAAACCTGTCATGCCAGTGAAAATACACCTCAGCTGTGGTCTCCACCTGTGTAGGAGCTGATTCTGAGCGCTGGATTTAATTCAATCCTCTCTCCTCCATCCGAGTTGCACCCCAAGTGGATGCTGGGGGGAAAAGGTAAATGTAGATAGAAAAAAAATGGGAGTGGGCATTGAGTCCCACCTCTGTCCATGACATGGTTTTGGTGCTGGCTGGACTCTTGTGTCATGTCTGCAGCAGTAAAAACTTGTGTCAAAGGCCTAATCCTGCAAGATAAACAAGAGTGAATGCCAGAAGAGGTGGGAGCCTCCTCCATGCCTGTCACTGTGAGGGTGGGCAGGCCCTGGCACAGGGTGCCCAGGGAAGCTCTGGCTGCCCCTGGATCCCTGGCAGTGTCCAAGGCCAGGCTGGATGGGGCTTGGAGCAGCCTGGGATAGTGGAAGGTGTTGTCCCTGCCATGGCAGGAGGTGGAACCTAGATCAGCTCAAAGGTGCCTTCCATCCCAAACAATTTTGTGATGCTATTCTGAAGGTAATTGCAGAGATACATCAGCCAGAGAGTTCAGCTAAATATTTGAGTACTCTCAAATATTTAGCTGAACTAATGAACAAGCAGTGCTGCAAACAGCCTGAAACCCCTGATTGCTAAAATCATACTTCCTGGGATTAGGATATTTCTAGTTTTCTCTTCAGCAAGGATTCTGTGGGGCCTTTGCATCAACGCAAAAATTTTAACTTGTAGGAATGGGTGGTTCGGGGTGAGCAATAGATTCAAAACCTCTTGTAGCAGGACACTGGCTCTTCTGCAAGAGCCGAAATATGAGACAGAACTCCTTTCCTGTGAGTGACTGTCCACAGGAACAGATTTTCCAGAGAGGGTGTGGAGTCTCCTTTCCTGGAGATATTCAAGAACCATGTGGACACAATCTTTTGCCACGTGCTCTGGTACGACCCTGCTTGAGCAGGGAGGTGGGACTAAATGATCTCCAGGGGTCCCTTCCAACCTTAGCCATTCTGTGATTTCCTTATGAATTACATGCCAAAAACGTCACAGGAAGTTAATAGACCCAATCCAATAACAGAAAATTATTTCTGATATATCTCAGAACAGTGGTTGAGGACTGGACCCTTGGTCTGAGCCAGCTCAGTCACCAAAAGGTTATGGAAAATCCTGTAAAAGTCTTAATTTTGCAGACATCAGCAAACTGGGAGGCACTGCAAACAAAAAGGGTTAGCAGATTCTGCTTTTGATTTCCTGTTGGCCATTTAAGGGAAAGGTGATCATAAATACAAACGCTTAAAGAGAAAACAAAAGTAAGCATAATTTCCAGGAAAAATACAGAAAGACAGAGATTATGCTCTATCTTTGCTAACCCTTACCTGCTGTCAAATTAAAGAAATATGCCATGCTTTCAACAGTAATATTTTTAAATATGTTTCTAAGGAAATGAGGCTGATAATTCCTGAAGTGTTGGGGAACATTCCTACACTGAAGCTGTTAAAGAGTCTCAAAAAAATATGACAAAAGGCTTTGCAATCACAAATACATCAAACATATTGAATGAGTTCTTGTAAATTTTCTGGGCGGGGAGGAAAAATAGCTGCTTAAAAAAAAAAAAACCAAAACTCAAGAGGTCACCCATTCATGGTCTTCTTCTGGATGAACTCTAAGATGAACTCAACCTTATTATTAGACATTGAAGAGAAACATTAGGAAAGCAAGTTTTGAGAAAACAGTTTTCAGAAGCCCTGCTGCTCAGGAACCAGGGTAGGTGCAACCCAAAAAATCACAAATAAAAGGGAAATTTTCAATCAAGTGTTGTTTCTTAACAGCCTAATACTCACACAGAACAGGTTTCCCAGGGAGCTGGTGGATGTCTCATCCCTGGAAACATTCATGGTCTGGTTAAATGGGGCTCTGAGTAACCTGACCCAGGGGAAGGTGCCCCTGCTCATTGCAGGGGACTTGGATTAGATGACCTTTGAAGGCCCCTTCCAACCCAGACTATTCCATGATTCTATGATACATGACAAAAACACCAACAATATTTCACAGAAGATGAGGGGCTGGCCCTCCAAATTCACTCAACGGCGAGAGACCTCAAAAAACATTTCACAGCATTCTTAATTTTTGCATGCTAGTTAGACTTATCTGAAACGACTTAAATCAAACCAGTGGGAAGCAGTGCAGCAATTCCCCAGAAAGGGCAGGATTCCCTGAGCTGGGGCTGCGCTGTGCACCTGCCCAGTGTGATGCAAATTTCGGGAGTGCAGAGGAGCTGAGTGGTTCCTCAGGCATGACAAATTCTGTGCCTCTCTCCCCCCTTGCAAAGCGTTCCTAGGTTACAGGTTTCTCCAGTGTATTTGCGAATCAAAATTAGCTGCTGATGTGTTTTGCACTTTTTAATTTAAAATAATAATAATAATAAAAACCAAAAAAAAAAAAAGGAATCCATCTTGTCCTTATTTGTCACGCCTGGCTTCCTGAAACCACACTGGATGCTCAAAGTCTGCCTGAACTCAAGGGGAGGCAGATAAGCTCATGGAAGAGAGGTAATTTGCACAGAGCAACTCTTCAGCTCAGGTGGCTCAAAAAAATGGAAATTCTGGGGAGCTGGGAAAGGAAGCGTCGCATATACTGAATTAACAAGGGTTGATATTCTAAAGATCATAGTTAGGCTCAAACCCACTGACCTCTGAGTTTCCTGAGCTCTCTCCTGTGATGGGGAGCAGAGCAGCCTGAATGCAGTGCACACCAACACCACCCACCTGGATCCAGCTCACTTGCCCCTCCCTTTGCTGGTGGATATTTCTGCTTCACCCAGTTTTCTCATGCAAAAATAACTGCTGGCTTTCCTTCATGGGACTCTTCACAATTTCATTAGCAATTTTGTCCTGATTTCAGCTGGGATAGGGTTCATTTTCTTCTTAATAACTGGTACAGAGCTGTGTTTTGTATTCATTCTGAGAATAATGTCGATTATGCCCCCAAGTTTTGGACTTTGCTAAGTAATGTTTCTCTTAATTTAAGGATTTTTCAGTGTGTCATGCTTTTCCAGTGAACATGAACACAAGAAGCTGGAGGAAGCATCACAACACAAATCTGTGCCCAGAAGAACATTTATTTATCTTACTCCTGAGTTACTCAGAAGAACATTTATTTATCTTACTCCTGAGTTACTTCATTGGTAATACAGTGGTTTGCTCCTATGTAGTTAACAGGAATAATATAGCTTGCAGTCAATCCAGCCAAAATTTCCTTAAAAAAATCTGGGAAGATAATAAAACTTCATTCATTTTAAGAGAAACCTGAAACTGAGTTTTTCACCCCTTTCATTTTTTTTAAATTGCATAAAACAATGACTTTACTTTGGTTCTGCATCACAGAATGGCACTTTCTGCAGTGTCTTCACAAGGATTAGTGGAACAATCTTCTTTCTGTTCCTGGTGGCTTTGCATATGTGGGTGGCTCTGGACTATCTGTAATTTAATTATAACCATGAGAGAAGTCTTGAATGCTGGGGAGAAGGTTCAAATGTCATCTGGGTAATGCTGGACCTGAGCCCTGGTGTTTGCAGAGGAGATGACTGGACCTGTCCTGGGCTATACCTGTTCTAAATGCAGGTCATTTCTATGAGTCATGAATGTGATTTTGAGGGAATGTTTTCACATCAGCACAGATCCCTTCCTCAGCACCGTCAGGTTCCTACAAAGACACCAGGACCTCACCCCTTTGCTCTGCTCATGTCCAGGACTTTGTATAGCTGGTAATGAGGAGGAAATCCTGTCCTGGCAATGCCAATGAGACAAGCCATACACTAGTCCCTTGGAGCCAGCACAGTGCTGCATTTCTGGAGCAATGCTTTTAGTAGTCAAACATTACAGAGCTCTCTCTGGTCAGCTTTTGAGTCCCATTTAAGAACAAGCCACTCTGGCAAATGGTCCTATTGACCCATCCAAATGTTTCACTTACTTCATCCTGCTTAGACAAAGTCCCAGAAATGTTCTGTCAAACAATACTTGAGTGGTAAATATTTAAAAGAGAGAAGGCCTCCGGGCTTCAGTGCGCTCTCCAGATATTCAGGATGACTGCAATGCTTTATTTTGGGAATGGAAAGGCTGATCTTCCACCCATCTCTTTCCTCATTTCAGACTTGTGTTATGAACTAGCTTGCCTTTTTTAAGGGGCCATTAATGATTTACTGCTGCAGACTGCTGAGTCAAAGCTGGTGCGTGGAGGGCTGTAGACGTGAAGGCCAGTGACAGTACCTCTTACCTAAATGGAGCCTCCTTCTCTAAGAAACTGATTCACAAATAGAGATGCTGATGCTGCTCCAGTAAAACATTTTCCCATCCTTTCTGGTTTTGTTTGCTTTATTTTACTGGGGTAAGAGAGAGCCAGTGGGGCTGGATGCAAGTTTTTCTTCAGACTTGCTTCCTCATTGTGGTTGTCACTCACAGCTGAGGCACAACCAGAAACTCTGAACCAGAGGGAAGTGTATTCATGGGCAAGAGTCTGAATGGGAGATGCTTTAGAAAAGTTATCCCAGAGAAGATACAGGCTGAGAATAACCAGCTGGGCTGCAGTATGTCACGGGGAGAATATCAATCTGCATTGCTGAGATGTGCAAAGAACCACACAGGATCATCATGTCAAACTCCTCACTCTGCACAATAATCCTACCCTGTGCACCCCTGGGAGTGTTGCCCAAACACTCGTGGAGCTCTGGCAGCCTTGGGACTGTGACTATTCCCTTGGGAGCCTGTTCAGTACCCCACCAACGCTCTGGGGGAAGAGCTTTTTCCTAAAAGGCAAGTTACAATTCTCTACCTTCATACAAAAGATGACAAGGATTCCCCATGCTCTGGAGCTGACCTAAAGATGGCTTACAACCCCATAACTAGTCATGATTACATAAATGTTTCTTTGTTCTAGGTGCCAGCTGATAAATCTATCAATCAGTAAAATCAATGGGCCAAACAAGTGAAACAGGAATTGGGAGACGGTTATTTTTTTCTAGTACCTGTAGGCTGTCTCCAAGGAGCCTAAATTATGAGATAGATCCTAAGTAAGAGGTGAGAGACATCTATCCTAGAAAATGATCCCCTTCTGCCTCGGGTTCCTGCTAAGTAATTTCTCTGCTTTTGGATCAAAGCATCCTAGAATGGTTTGGGTCAGAAGGGACCCCAAAGGCCATCTTGTTCCAGCCTCCCTGCCACAGGACCCTACCACTGCCACTAGACTAGGTTGCCCCATCTAGCCTGAACTTGAACACTTCCAGGCTTGAGGCATCCACAGCCTCCTTGGACATCTTCTTCCAGGACATGCTGGATGTTAGAATGTGCTGTTGAGGATATCAACCCTCAGCAGCAGCCAGAAAGCAGAGATAGCTGAGAAGCCTTAGGGGATAGGGTTTCTCCAGCCAGATGCCCATTCTGACCCTTGAAATGGTGCTAATTTCAGAGAGCAACTGGACCTCAGTCAGAGCCCAAACCATCAGGAAGTTGTGCTACACAGAATGTCTCATTTTCCAAAGCTCTTCATCCCCCTTCACCCACCGTCATCCAGACAAGATTGGCTCTATGTGGTTGACTTGCTAGAGCACCCATTGTGCCAGTGTCCATCACAGACCAGCACACAGCACACTGGCAGACACACCTGACCTTCAGAGCAACCAGCATGCTGCCAAGACAGGGAGAATGCTCAGCAGAGCACAGGATGCTCCAGCAACAATAAAACAGGATTGTTGTCTGGGTTTTTGCTGTTCTCCTCTGTCTCTTTAAGAAGTTTTCCTAAAGTTCTATTTTAGCCTTCTGTGTTTACCTTTTGCAATGGAGTCAGACACAATTTTACATCAACAACTTTTCTTGTTATTGTAACCATCTAACCATGTTTACATTCTTCTCGTAAGGAGGAGACTGTTGATGGACTGTTGGGTTGTCCAGTGTGGTTGAAGGGGAAGATTTTCTTCCTCCAATCCATGGTCACTGCTGGAATTTGATAAATGTTGGAGTTTGTAAATAAACCTTCTCTTTTCTGCCTTGGACATCGCAACGTGTGGGTGTCATTTCTTTGTGTCGTGTGCGACACAGGATTATTGCTTAATCCCACCATCAGCACGTGGCCCCAGCTATCACTGTCCAGCTGCATCCCAAGCCCTCATTTGTTTCAAGTTGTTTCAGGCAGGTTGTTGTCTCTGAAAGCTTTTGATTCAATTCTTCTAGCCAGCCCTGTGCTCTTATGGGAAACAGTGGGAGATCATTCCATGCATGGGAAAGTGTCTTTGCTCAGGGCAAAATGTGCTGGTTGGTGAACCGAGCTGCATTGCCTTTGTGTCAGGATGATTTGAGGGCAATGTTGAAGCTTTAACAATGCAGAAAATAAATTCATATCTCTCTGTGCGTCTTCCTGTGCACATTTTTGTGGAAAGGGGAACTGACAAACTTGAAACACAGAGGAGCAGGGGAGGTTTTATACAAAACTTCTGTCTGGGTGGAGAAGCCTGATTGCTTTAACCCTCAGAGACGAGGCAGAGAAAAGAGGGGATTCCTGTACCAGAGGCCAGCATGCACCAGTAGTTTTAACTGAAATGGAAAAAAAATAAATCACTTCTTCTTTTCACAGGGAGCAAGAATGCACAGCCTGAACCCTTGCTCAACAGGAGCAGGGGAGGGAGGAGTGCAGCCCTCTGTAAAATGGGATAAGGACAGCATCAGCCTTCCCCATCCATCCCAGGAACCTCACCTGGACACTTTGATCCCTTGGCTGAGTAGTTTGGTGAGGAACAGTCTTGGGATGGTCAGTCAGGAGCCCCCAAGATCCCCCAATGATTGCTATTAGGAAACTCCCATGACTGCTTCATCTACATCCTCAGCACCACCAAGGAGACACTGAGGACCACAGTGCAGCCTGCAACTATTTTAAAGGGTGACAGAAACAGCACCAAACCATTGTTAGTGACTTATAGTGACCAAAACAGGGCCAGAAAGCTTTGTCAGTTCTCACTCTCATATTAAAAGGCTCAGGGAGGAAGAGGGCACTGGTGTGGATGCAAGTCATACCACACCAGTTGTCCTCTCTGTTGGGGAGTGGATCTGGCCCAATTTACTTACTGGTAAAGACAGAGTCGTAAATCTCAGTCATGCTGAAATTACTTACATCCTCTGTTTATGAGGTCTTTAGCCTTGGGCTATAAAAAGAATCTCCTGAGATACATGGTCAAGTTTCCCTTCCTTTCTTCCTTTTTTTTTTTTTTTTAACACAAAGTGAACATCCTCTGTAATGATTTTTTTTTTCTTTAATATCCTGGTTGGATGGTAGGAGGACAAACAGAGGGAGGTGTGCCTATGTTTTTTCTTCAGCGTGAGCTCCTAATTCCCATCCATGCTAATGGGACTAGCACGCATGCATCAAGGAGAGAAGAGACCCCTGAGGGTTCACAAAATATGCAGATGACTGGTTTTTAATGAATGCAAAATGTAAAACAAAAGAAGTATCACAGTCAAGCTGCTCATGCATAATAAAGTCACAGCGAAAAGGGAGCAAATAAATAGGGAAGTCTTCTTGGCTATAACCATCCTTAATATGCAATGGACAATTGGGAACAGCAGGCCTTCCGAAGCCCACATCATCAAATAGCAAGAATATTTTGGCAACATGAAACCACCTACAGCAGCATTCCTCAAGCTCCATCCCACCAAGTTATGGGAAAAATATTCAGGCCTTTCCCAATGTACAAATTTCAGGCAAAGCAAGAAGGTCTCCCCAAGGAGGCTGGAGAACTCTGTCAGGATATTACATCGAGGCAG
This sequence comes from Phylloscopus whistleri, assembly GCA_017589585.1. Taxonomy (NCBI): domain Eukaryota; kingdom Metazoa; phylum Chordata; class Aves; order Passeriformes; family Phylloscopidae; genus Phylloscopus; species Phylloscopus whistleri. The sequence continues at coordinate 889,171 of JADMLD010000037.1, forward strand.
CAGAGTCAAAGCCTGTGGTGAGGGCTGGATGCTGATTTGTCCTTGATTTGGGAGGGATTTCACCAGGAATTCAGTGAAGCAGAGCCACAGACAGAGCAGTCATGCTGAGGGGCAGCATGAAACCAGGGAGTTGTCCCACCAAAGTCAGTGCCATTTGTTCACTTGCTAATTTGATGGCATTCTGGGCAGCAGACTTAATTGGACATAATTTGAGAAGTCCAGCACAGGAAGCTGCTCAGAAAGATGCTGCTCCCTCCTCCTTCTTCCTCCAACAAGCACATGCCCTCCTTCACATCTCTGCGCCTAGGTCCTTGAGAGATGGGACTTCACTTTGTCACTGCAACTAAACACACAGAAAAACCTGCTACCAGCATCATTCATCAAATTCTGGAAATCCAGGCCGTGCCTCCCCCTCTTTTTGTGCCAGCCTCCAGTCCTTGGGTCCTTATTCCCCAGTGTGACCTGCTCGCTTTACTGGTATGACCCCAAATACAAAGTGATGGAATCGTAGATTGATTTAGGTTGGAAGGAATCTTGAAGATCCTGCCCAACTTCATCTCAGCTGGGAGAAATTCCCCTTCAGCCTGGGTGTGGTATCTGTACACCAGCAAAGAACATCCTACTCCTTGGGCTGATGTTAGGCTTGTTAGAAGAACAAGAAGTGATTTTTTTAAAAAATACAGGTCCTAACTAGACGTGACTGCTATAGGTCAGCCTAAATTTTTTGCCTTTGCCTTACCCTAAATTGAGGGGACACGTGATCCCCTGAAAAATCATCCTTTCAAGAGTTTTCTAGGGAACATCAAATGAAGGGTAGATGGACAGCAACATGACTAAACCCTCCACAGCAACAACACTTACCCCGTGATGAAAATATCAGTGAAAACATAAGGTTTACCACACCAAAATACAGTACTTAATAAACCTCAAAATAAAAAATTAAACCTCAAAGTAAAACCCCTACTAAAACAGTTTTCAGCGCTTAGAAAAATCAGAGAAATGATAATATCTGTGCTCTGTACCAGGCAACTAGGGGAGAGATTAAAGAGAACACATGTATAAATGTCATTAGCATGCTAGCAGTGATATAAAAAAACCCTCCAACTTTTAAAATAAATGAGCTGCTACAAAATAAACTACCTTACGACAAAATGTACGTAGGGGATATACAAAGTAAATTAAAAAACAGATTAAAGCAACATCTGTATATTAACACCGTCATAAAACAACATAGTAGTAATAGCAGTGGCATGCAAAGGTATTATAAAATTATAATTTATCCAAGATGTTATGTCATCTTAATGAAACTGTACAGCCAATACATCTCAAGTATTATCCCTCTATGGTTCAAAAACATCCTGTTCTGCAGTTCTGCAGAACTTGGCCAACCTCAGTCCTGTGCAAGGGGCACACCTGCTTGCAGGCTTGCACAAGTGACAGCCACACTAGTGCAGTCATTTGCCTTCAATGCACTTTTTATTTTCCATCATCATTTTGCCCTTTTCTTATGCTCTTAATTTGTCAGATGGAGGAGGAATCATCTGTTTGTCCTCGGGTTTGCAGGAGGTGCCTATGACACATGCAGGTTGCAGTAAAATCCTGCACCACAACAAAGTTCCGGAGAGGAATTTGGCACATTTCTTCACAGAAATGTGTTTTGCACCATTTCATGTCCTGACATACCCTCTCGCTGATTTATTGAGCTGAAGACTCATGTCAACTGGTAAAAACTCAGGACTTGCTGACATGCCTGTCCCTTTCCTCTCCCTGCCGCCTCTGTTAGGAGATGCAGAGCCACAGATTTTTGCATTCCAATATTTTCACCGCCAATGATTGGTAAAAGCCATTTCCCAGCACTTTTTGGTCAGCTAAAAACCAGACCTGACAGTTTTACCAGCCTTTTCCAACCTAAATGATTCTATGTTTTTGAGGGGGGTCCCCCACAGGGGAAGGAGGTGGAAAACAGAATGGAGTAAATGGGAATCCCTGATTGCCCAGGAGGAATGAGCAGACCTAGGACATGGGCACGTGACTGAGTTGATCCCCATGTAGAAAACAGATTTGCCTGGATTCCTCCCACCTGAAAGGAGATGCTTATAGGAGACAGTTTCCTTTGGAGAGTGACCATCCCATCTCCATCTCTCCTTGACAGAGAAAGACCTGCAAGAGTGTGACTCAGTCTCTGAAGTGCTGCCCTGAGTCTCCCACCAAGTGCCTTGAGTCTTTCAGTCAGTGCAGAACAATGCTGGTGTTTATTGGCACAGAATTGTAAAAACACCTCAAAAACCCAGCATTCCCGTATTCTTAACTCTTACCATCAGCTTGGAATCACCTATAAGTTGCCATGGGAGAGTTATGGATACTCACCACCTGCTCCTTTTTTTCATTTACCAGCTGAAGTATTGGAACAGTTATGTGAGTTCAAGGGAGCTCCAAAATTTTACAGAAGAAAAATACATCAAGAGATATAATATATTAACAAAAATAAAATAGAACAGTATATAAAAATACACAAGCACTACTATTCTGAGCTCTGCTGGGGGCTGGACCTGTGGGAAACAAGGACTTGGAGCCAAAGGGTTTTGGAGGCTGGAAGAGCATCCTGGGGAGGAGTCTCTGTGTGCTCACCCTCTTCCTGTGTCCTCCCCAAGGCACTGAGTGTTGGTCACTCTTGGATAGTGGTCTGGATTAATCTTCAGCTCTTTTGTTCTTGTGCAAGAGCCTTGCAAGGGGCAAGGCGAGCCAGCAAAACAAAACAAAACAAAAAAGATACTCATTCTGCATTTGCAACTTCCCATTAATTTTCCATTACACGATGCTATGGCAGTAGAGGGCCGAAAACGTCTCCCTGGATTAGGACTAAAACCTCATAGATATTATTAGCATCACACAGCACAAGAGTCTACATTTGCTGCTATCACTAACTTATCACATTAATGACTTATGTAGCAAGGCTAATGCTAAAAAGAATTATGCAATATATATCATAATTGCTGAAGCAACTGTGTAAGGGTAATGAGAACGCAAAGAGCCTGCCTATGTGGCATGAGGATGGAGAATCCTGATATCATGTGTCTACTGATTTTATGTGCCTAGTTTCCTTTCCAGATGCTTATAGGGTACCTATGAAAAAAAGAGGATGAGCAACTTTTATGCAGGCAGGTATTGATAGGACAAGGGGGAATGGTTTAAAATTGAAAGAGGAGAGATTTAGATCAGATGTTAGAAAGAAATTCTGTACTGTGAGGGTAGTGGGGCCCTGGTGCAGGGTGTCCAGAGCAGCTGTGGCTGCCCCTGGACCCCTGGAAGTGTCCAAAGCCAGGTTGGACAGGGCTTGGAGCAACCTGGGCTAGTGGAAGGTGTCATTGCCCATGGCAGGTAGTGGAATGGGATGGTGTTTAATGCCCCTGCCAAGGCAAACCACTCCTTGTTTCTATGTCTTCTCTCTTGCTCACAGAAAAAGGGCTGGAGAGGGGAGAGGGAGCAAAAGGGACTGCACAGCAGCAGGTGTGAGCAAGGTGCTGTAAATCTATGCTCAGTAGGATGGTGGTGGAGACTAAACCTTACAGATGGCCATAGTTTGGCTCACCTCCATTGTGATCTGCAGTGGTGCCTGAAAAAAAAAAAGGCATTTCTAATTTAGCTCAACTCTGTGACTCTTGTTAATACCAGGGCAGAGAAATGCAAAGAAACAACATCTCTCAGCCACTAACCCAAGCTCACAACTCATCAGTGGTGGGTTCACCTCCTCCAGCTCTTCATGCCTTTGCAAGGACACGCATGGCCAAATGTGGCTTCCTCATCCCAGCATCCCCCCTGCATCTCAGAGATGTACAGACACCTTTGTTGTAAGACCCACTGTGTGTGAGAGACACAGGAATGCTTTTCTGTTATTCCCTGACCAGAGAACATCTGGAGATCCCACCTAGCACAGCTTTAACCACTTCAACCACACCCTGCTCCTACTCCCTCCACCATGAGGTTCATGACCATCTCTGAAGCAAATCTGCTGATTTTATTGCTGTTCTGGCTGCTTGGGTTTGGTTTTTTTGTTTGTTTTGTTGTTTTGGGGTTTTTTTTTCCAGTGCAATGCTTCAAGTGAAATGCAGAAGTTTTAATAAGAAAGAAATGATCATTCAGTGGATTTCACTGCAGTGCAAAGAAACCAAAAAGGAGGGTTAAAAATTGGGAACATTTGCAGCTTATGGCAAGGGAAATGAAATATTTAATAAGCAAAATGCTGTATGTGCAAGGAGGGCTCCCCCAGCCCCCCACTTTCTTCCATGGCAGAAATTAAACAACTTTTACACACCACGTAGTCTTCAGTACAGTATGCTAATGATGTCCCTGATGCCCTCTTCATCTGATCAAACTTAATTGTCTGTGTCAGGCTGCCAATTAACAAAAGGATCTCCTAGAGTACCAACTTCCAGAGCTACCTTAAAGGTTAATTGAATCATGTAAGCCCAATGCTCTGGCGGACTCAACTTCAGGATCCTATTCTAACCAGGGGTCTGTAGGGGTAACAAATAAAGGAAAAGTTTAATTGCTAAACCAGCCAAATCTAACAGTCACATTAGGAAAGAAATGATCTTTCACAGCTCTCCCTCCTCCTCCTTTTTTTTTTTTTTTTTCCCAGAGCTTTGAAATAATCTTGGGCTTTTTATACATTTCAGGCAGTTTCTAAATTTCACTATCAGGGGTAAATAGGAAGAACCAAACTTTGCTCTTCAATGTGTGTGCAAACTGGGCCAAGGAAGATGCCCAGGTAGGTCCAAATGTATGATTTATTCTTTGAATCACCTACTGTTTTCTGAAATGTTCCCCTACCAAAAGCAAAGTGACAGGGGGTGGAGGGAGACAGCACGAGAGCTGTGGGGATGTGGAATCAACAAGCACTGCGATCACTCAAGGCACTGGAACCAGCTAACATGTATTCCTGCTTCCTCTCCACCTGCCTCCTTTTCCAAGGTATTTGTCACTACTCATCTCTTTTGGCTTCCCATTATTTTACAAACATATTTTTGAGGTGTCCTTCTTGCCACTGGAGACTTGTATGGCTGCTTCAACAAGGGTGAAGTGAAAATCAGTGCCACAAACAGGAAATATTTTTAATTAAAAAACCAAGTACTGTGACCGGGTCGGGAATAGGGACTCCAAAGCCACCAACTAAAGCTGCAGTCCTCCATTTTTTGGGATAATTACTCTTGTGGGGAATTCTGCTGTGTTTCACCAAGTGTGTCATCAGCCCTGTTTGCCTTGGTACCTCCGTGCTGGGGTTTAACTGGGCATCATGTCTTACTTTTCTAGTCCCCAAAACAACGTAGAGCCATTTGGGGCCTAAAAGTGTACAAAACCATGAAGTAAGTGATGAGAAATAAAGGAAATTTTAAATTAAGTGATGAGAAATAAAGGAAATTTTAAATTAAGTTCATGACTATGTGAACAGTCCCAGGACCAAGCAGAAAAGGGTATCTCTCACTAGATACAGCAAAGTGTTAAAAAATAATATGATAAAAGCTGTAAAATAACAAACAAAAATACCTTGCCAGGAAGATTTTATGAAGGCATGCAGTGACAGTTCTTGCGGAGTTCAGTTTCCTTGTGTCCTTCTAACCCCAGTGTGTGTCCAAGAGCTCCTCCCAGAAGGACACAGAAGTGACCAGTACCTCTTTTCCACTGCCAAAACGAATGAGGTGAGGAAGATGGCAGAGCCAGGAGAGGTAGAGGTGTTGGGGGCAAGGACTGGGGATTTGTGCCTGCCCCTACCCACCATCCCTCCCAGTTGGCTTCACCACTCCTTCTGTGGAGGAGTGACCTGGGAAGGGATTCAAGGATGCTCATGGCCACACTGCCCACCAGCTCAGTGAGTGGGGGGGTTCCTACCCCTTGCTTTAGAGCAGGTCTCCTGTTTTCCCCAAAACAGCTCAGCAGGATGACCCATCTTGGCTGTACCCCAGATGCACTGCGTGTCCCTTCATGTCCTGAGCCAAGGGTGAGCTAAGCCAAGTAAAACTTGCTGCATCCACCTGCAAAAAAAAGTGGTCTGGTCAGGAAGAGGAGACAAAATAGCACAGCCAAAATATCAGATTGGAACCAGGTGATCTTTAAGGATTTTCCCAACCCAAACCATGCTATGATTCTATGATTATACGAATGCATTTTAAACTGCAAATCCTAGGAGAAAGGGCTGTAAAGCCAACATAAGGCATATTATAACCATGGGTGATATGACCTGTAGGTTTTTATCTAGAATTTATTCCCGGTATTATTTATTTTCAATCTGCCCTCTCCATCCCTCTATTTTTCCAATTAAATATATATCACTTTAATAGCATAGGCTTGGTAGAAGTTTCCCCTTGCTCAAACATTGTGGTACTCTTATGTAATGCCTCCTCTTCGCTATTAGAAAATAAGAAATCAAAGTCTGAAATCGCTGCATTCCTCTCGTTTTTGTTTTGGTTTGGGTTTTTTTGTTTGTTTGGTTTGGTTTTTTTGGTTTTTGGTTTGGTTTTTTGTTGGTTTTTTTTGGGGGGATTTTCTGGGTTTTTTGGGGGGGTTGTTTTGTTTGTTTTTTGTTGTTTTGTTTTTTGTTTGTTTCTTTTTTGGGGTTTTTGGTTTGGGGGTTTTTGGGGGGTTTTTTTGTTTGTTTTGGTTTTGGTTTTGTGGTTTTTGGGGGTTTTTTTGTTTTTTTTGTTCGTTTGGGGTTTTTTTTGGTTTTGCTTTTGTTGTGGTTTTTGTTTGTTTGTTTGTTTGTGCGTTTGTGTTTGTGTTTGTGTTTGTGTTTGTGTTTGGGTTTGGGTTTGGGTTTGGGTTTGGATTTGGGGTTGGGGTTGGGTTTTTTGGTTTTTTTTTGTTTGTTTGTTTGTTTTTTTTTTCTGGTTTGCCTTTTCCAGGGGCAGCCCCCTCGTGGCCTCCCCTCCCCTTGCCACAGCCGTGGCGATGTTGTGGTGGCTCGCACTTAGAGCTGACATTGTCTGCCTGTGACAGCAAACAGCAGCAGACGCGGCCGCCCCTCTAACAAACTCCTGCAAACTGATCTATTATCAACGGCAGGGGCCTGCTGTATCGCTGCCGGGCACAGTAATTAATTTCCATGCATATCATTGCCAGCATCGCTTACTGATCCAGGGAGCAAGATCAGAGATGTCACACCATAAATTGAGTCAGAGCCTTCACCTCTGTGTTCAGCGTGCAATTTTACACGCGCTTGACAAAGTAACAAACAGGGGGTAAAAAAGGCAGCAGTTCCCCAGGGTGATGGACGGGGGGAATTGGCCCAATAAATTGTTCCCTGTAAAAAGCAATGTTTTCCTCATTAAAAGGCAGTGAATTCTCTATTGCTTTTCATTAGTTGTGGCCTTGCTAGACATGAGGTTTAATTGGCAGTGTGTTTACAGGACGCCGGCCCCAGAGGTGAAGGAGACAAAGAGGCTGAAAAGAGATTCTTATTTATTAAGGAGAGGTGACAGGCAGCCGCTTAATAAGTTTTTGTGTGGGTCCTGGAAGAAGTTGCACCATGAAGAATGGCTGTGCAGGTGTAACCCCTTCTGTGCCATTGCTTCGTCCTTTTTAACCATCAGAATCTGAATTCTAGATACTTCCCCCTCTTGCAAGGAAAATAAATCAAATAATATATTTTAACAAATGATAAAACAGCAATTTAATGATAAAAACAAGCTTGCATTAGTTTCAAAGGCCCTGGTTCAATACTCCGCTCTTAGGTTCCTTTGAAATACTGAAGTATCCTCGCCCTGCTTGGTGTTTGTAAGAGAGCATGTTTTGCGATTACCAAACTGATTTTTATTTGCAGAAGAGGGTCAGATGTAGGGTCAGTCCCTACATACCCCAGCAAAGTGTGAAAAGCCCATGGAACAGAAAAATACCATTTGCAGAGGACAAACCTTCTGTGGCTGTGCCTCTGTGGGCAGCAGGGTCTGTAGAAAGACCCTCAGCACAAACCCAGCAATAAAGGAAAAAAAAAATGGCATATAGGAGTGCAAGGTTTAAAGCAGCTCAAATAGAAAAGGTGTTCTGTAAGAGTAGAATGGAAGGTCTCACTACTGATGTCCAGATTCAGCTATAGAACAGAGCTAAATGGAAACAAAAAAGGTTATGACTTGGCAAGCAACATTATCTATGGCACTTCACCCAATAAAACTATGCACTCGTCCTTGAAACTTACATATATAGTAAAACAAATACAAATTCTGACCGTCTGCCTAACTTTAAAAGCACAGTACTAGAATTCTGTAATAATTAAACATGCAAGGTGAAAATAAAATACAATTTTAAAACACAAATTCTTGAAAAAACAGGCCAGAGCACCTGTCTGTCTGAAGGAGCTTGAGTGTTACAATTCATCCCAATTTAGCCATCAGAGAAACCCTTGGTTTTACACAAAGTACATTTTGAATCCTAGGACCTGTCACCCAAGATGATTTTGTTTCATCTCGTAACAACAATATCACAGAATCACAGAGTCATGAAGATCAGAAAAGTCATCTAATTCCATCAAGTCCAATCATTCCCCAGCACTGCCCAGACCACCACTGACCCCCGTCCCCAGGTGCCACATCCACACGGCTTTTAAATCTCTCACCACTGCCCTGGGCAGCTCTGCCAGGGCTGGACAGCCCTTTCCATGGAGGAATTTTCCTCAATGTCCAACCCCAACCTCTCCTGGCACATTTTGAGGCTGTTCCTTCTCCTCCTGTCCCTGTTCCCTGGGAGCAGAGCCCGACCCCCCCAGGCTGTCCCCTCCTGGCAGGAGTTGTGCAGAGCCACAAGGTCCCCCCTGAGCCTCCTTTTCTCCAGGCTGAGCCCCTTTCCAGCTCCCTCAGCTGCAAACTGCAAAGTGAAAATAAGAGCTCCAAACAATATTGCAAATCAATGCTCCAACACTTATCTCCATTTCGTATTTTTTCTCTAATCAACATATTTAAGAGCAATACGGCCATCCTGGCACTCCACAGCTTGTTGCGATTACAAGAAATACTGGCGGAATGGGAGCTTTAAAATTAAGTAGCATGGAGTGTCCAGTAATTAATTTGATTTTTACATCCATTCTTTATTTAATGCAACTTTAAAACTACGTTAGAAGCTGGAAATGAGCAGTGTAGCATGAAAATGAACTGGCCAGGTTCCAAGTGAGGCAGGGATTAGCATAATGTTAAATGTTGAGGATTGCCCTCATCACTGAGCTGTAGAGGGGGGGTGGATACAATGGAGGAAGACACCTTTCTTGTGCCTATCACCATAAAACTGGAGACCAAAGCAGAAAACAGCATCTGTGCTCCAATCCTGACAGAAGAGAGGGTGGAGAAGGAAGTGATTACTGAGGTTTTACCAGAGCTTGGAAGGAGGCTTGAGTCTGGATGGGAGGGGTGGAGCAAAGAGTTTGGGTTGTTCTTGAGACCATAGTGCCTGCTCTTCATGACTCCTCTTGCATTTGTGCCTCCATGAGTTGCTGGAATGATCCTAATCCCCAGGGTCAACCTGTTTAATCTATATTTGAGGGAGATTCCCATAGAGGCTGCAATGAATATTTTCCTCCTCTAATCCCCATATTCACAGTCTTTCACCTTTTTTTCCATTTGCTCCATCAAGGTGAGCTGCCCCATAGCAACATCACTTCTGTGATTCCCATCACCTTGCAGTGGTTTTGGCAGCAGAACCTTTATGTGCCAATCCCCACCTCATCACCCAGGCCAGAGCGCTGTGTGCCATGTCCAGTGTCATGTCCAGCCATTCATTGAAACCTCCAGGGGTGGAGACTCCCTGGGCCTCTTCCCATGTGTAACCATATTTTCTGTGAAGAAATTCCTCCTGATGTCCAGCCTGAACCTCTCCTAGCACAGCTTGAGGGTATGTCATCTCCTTCAAATATTAATCATGTATATAAATAACTGTGGAGGATGTGTTCCTCCAGAAATGGAGACATGTGAGCAGTCCAGCCTATCTGGATGAAAAAGGCCTGTAACCATTCAAGGGCAGCAAAGTCACGTACAAGAAGGAATAAGAGATGATAGAAGTCACGTCCGAAAAAGAACAAAGGATGCTAACAAGCTTCAGAATCGGACAGAAGCCAAAAGAAAGACTGCATAAACTTGCTGTATGTGCAAAATCATTAACCAACCCGGGCTAAAAGGCTAACGCATGCTTTTAGGGTATATCCAATTGCAAAGCAGCATGTAACGCGTGATAGAAGCTGAGAACTGTATAAAAGGTACTGTTGCTTTGCAATAAATGGCTCACTTTGATCATATTGATCATGGAGTGACGTCCCATTCTTAATTCTTCCGCAAATAACAACATAATATGTAAAATTATAATATAATATGATACATAAATAATCTCAACAAATATTTCTGCAAGGAAAACAAGAGTTACAAGAATAATAACAGCATTTAATGATTTCTCCTGGAGTTTGAGTTGGTTCTTTAAGGTAACTGTAGGTAACCTATTCCCAATTCTCTGGTACGTTGTGTGTCCATACTCTGCATCTTTTTGGGGTATCATCTTCTCCATTTTTTACCAGATCCAAATGTTTTTGGGGTGGGATTTGTTCTGGTCATTGCTGCTGCTGTTTGCTGATAAAGTGTTCTGGGAATTTGGTTGCTACCAGGTTTGTAGTCAAGGAGGTGCTCTTGCACAGTCTTTGCTGTGATGGTTCATGGACAACCTCAGTTTCAGGCTCTGGTCCCTCTGCCTTTGTGGTTATGCAGGCACAGCAGACAGTCACCAGCCCATGAAGGGCTATCCCCTGCCTGCCTGGTCTAGCTGGCACCTGGGACTTGTGCCTGTCCACCCCTGATGCCCTGACACAGCCAAACCCATAGCTCAAGGATGAAAGACCACCCTGTTAAACCTTGAGGTCAAACATGGGGGCTTACATAGCCCTGCAGTTAACATCCCCTCCCTCTTGTCCCACCTTCCTTCACTAACATTGCACCTTCACTTCTTGATTATATTAACCTCCTGGCCTTAAATTTCAGACCTTCAGCTAGCTGCCTTTGCTGTTTTAAAGGGGCGTAGCCTGAGCAGATTTAATGTCACAAGTTCCTGTGAAGGCATTTCTGCGTCTTGCTCAGGGACAGTGACCGGCCTGACCCAGCAGAAGGTGTCCCTGCCCGTGGCACAGGGCCTTGGAATGAGATGAGCTTGTTATAGATGATATTAATTGTCTTGGGTTACAGAACCAAAAATGTGTATTCTATTTCATCTGTTGAAAGCAGCTGGGGAGATGTTTTTCTTTATCTCCTGTGACTCTGGAGGAGGGGGGCGGATGCCTTCTGATAATGGGCCAGCTGTTCAAACCAGGTGGGGCAGTGTTTGTTATCTCTTTCACCTCACTCCTCCCTCCAGGGGGGTATCTTCTGCTAATGGGCCATTAAGGCTCACTAAGGGCATAATATATTCTACTGTGAGATGCTCCACCCAGTGGGAGGAGCCAACCATTCCTACCTGGATAAAAAAACTGAGATGCAGGAACACCAGGGATCTGGTTCCACCGGATTCCCGGAGGAAGACTGGACCCTTCTCACCATCACTGGACCCTTCTCTCTCAGGATCATCTCTGCTCCAACAGAACCACATCTGCCACTCCAGGAGGACTTACTTTTGGACTGCTTCAAACACCCTGACCAACAGGGTGTTAGGTTGTATTATTCCATTTATTTTATTTTACTTTTTTTTTCTCTTCTCCTATTAAATTGTATCTTTGACCGGGAGTCTCATTGGTTTTGCTTTCAAAACCCGCACATTAATGATTTAATAAAGAATTAATGAATTAATTTGTGTTAAATGTTATACTTAATAATTGCAAATATGTACACTGCATTAAGCAATAACTGTAAGTTGCAGAAACCGCAGAAATAGAAACTGTGGGAACAGAAACCTTAGAGAGAGCCCGGCCTTGGTACAGGATACTTTGTATTGATAGTATAGGGTTAAAATGATTTTTTGTAGAACTGTAAGCGGGTAACTAAGAGGGTGGTAGTTAGGAAAGGTAACGGTTGGGAAGGGAAAGGCCCGGGTTTGCTGGTTAACTGGGCCTTGAGAATAGAACGTTAGCTTTACTATAGTTGTTGTAGCTAAGGCCATTGTTTTAACTAAATCAAGTATGACTTTGGGGGAATTGAATATGATCACTGTTTGACTAAATTATAACAAATTTTGTTTAGGAACCATCTAGGGTAACCAATCAATATGTAGCTGTGTGGCAGAAGGGTATAAAACGTGTGTGTTGCTAATCACTGTGGGAGTCAGATTTGGGTTTGTCTGTGTACCCCGGCTCCCGGAGCTCCTCAATAAAAGCACCTGCATATAATCATTCCATGATTATGTGTTTCCAACGCTAACAGTATCATAAGACATGAAGAAAGGGAGAAAGAGGGAGATATGGTGAAACCTGTGACTACAGTGGAAAGTCCCCAGGGACGTGCTGTGAAAAGAGGAGAGACTTCATCCACCGACCACCGTGAGAGGGCAGGAGATCCCACGCTCTCAGAGCTGGAAGACTCAACTATGACCAAATATGGGAAAACATGGGCTGGGGAGGGACCAAGGGGTGTGTGTAAACCAAAAAGTTATAAAAATGGGAAACAGTGAGGAAAACTTCTGAAAGCTGTGCGTGGAGCACGAGTTGAGACTTGTGCTCTCCGGCTTTCCCAGCGCGCTGCTTGCTTCGACTTCTCGCTTTAATAAAGGCTTATCTAATTGGCAATCAATTACTGGGTCTTCATATTTACCAAGCTTTAAGGTGCCTTCCAACCCAGACCATCCTGAGGCTCCATTGGTGGCTTTGCCAAGGGACTGTGCACCAGGTCAGCAGGAGGTGAGCTGTAGGTGGGGGCTGCCACCAGCGGGGCCTAACCCTGTGCAGCCCAGGTGTGCACAGGTCAGCCTTGCTGGCCACAAGCCTCACATCACCTCATCATCACAGCCCCACTGCAAACCCCGCTCAGGCTGAAGCCCGCAGCAGCTCATCTGAGGGCAGCTAAGTTTGGGTTTCCTACTCCAGCTTGGGAGAATGAAGCCCTAATGCAGTGAGCGCATAAACCAGGCCTCACGGCCCATTACTGCCACAGGCCCAGCTCTGACGCAGGCCTTCTCCGCAGCTCCTGCGCACACTGAGCCCCCATTAATGTTAATGTAAGTGGCTGCTACACTCCAAAAGCAGCAGCAAAGAGCCCCCAGGAGCAGGAAACCCTTTTAGCAGGGCTGCTTTCTTTACAGAACGTGTCCTGGCTTAAGCGTATCAAAATCTCTTAGGGTCTTGCTAATTGAGGCCGGTGGGTTTTGAAGCCAAGAGGAAAAGCATCCGTTGTCAGAGGGGAAATGTTTGTTTTGTTGCACTGGCTCAAAGTCTTATGCAGTAGGTAGCAGTGGGGTGAAATCCAGGTACATGGAAATCCACTGGTCTTTGAGAAGATTATTTCTTCTGGACACCTAGATGGACTCGTCATGGACACCTAGTGGATCTTATTTTGTGGACACTTGGAGGCTTACTTAAAAAAAAAAAAATCGAGTTTTATGAGCTTCTTGAATAATTAGAGTATTTTTTCACACAGTTTTCTCCAGATGACCCTGATGGACTTCTTGAGGACTTTTGTTCTGGACACCTAGATGGACTCCTGATAGACAGCTTGCAGATCAGTCCTGTGCATACCTCGAGGCCTACTCAAAACAAAAGATGTTTATGATCTTCTTGAATAACTGCAGTGTTTTCTTCAAGCAGCAGGACAGTTTCTCATATATGATATAATATATAAGATACGTAACTGATACATATAAGCTGAGATAGAGGAACCAAATTAAATATATGAAGGCAAGTTCCAACACAGAAAATGCTTCACTAGGTTTTTGGGGGTTTTTTGTTGGTTTGGTTTTTTTGGTGTTGTTTTTTTCTTTTTCCCCAACATAAGGGCTGGTTATTTCTTCTCTACTCTTGCCCACTCACTAGTGCTATTTTTCTCTGCCTTTGCTGATCTGTTCTCCAGATCTCACACTGATCTCAGGTTTGACCTAATGGAGTGATAGAGGAGGACAAGATTGCTGCTGGTCCTGCAACTGAGTCCATTTTTTGGCACCCCTATAAAAATCTGACCTTCAGGGCAGCTTTCCAGCAAAACGTGTGTCCACAGCACACCCAGGCACCACTTTGCAAAAAATCTCATGGCTGCTTCCAGCCTGACTGAATGAAAGCAACAGTGCTACGGAGTGCAACAGTGCTACAGAGACCTGTCCCTTTTATTCCTGTCTATTCATGGGATGCTCATCAATTGAGCTAGGAGCAAAGCAAAGGTATGCTGCCTGTGCACAGTCCTACCTGCCCAGTGCTGCCGTCCTTGGTCTCCTTGGAAGAGCAAAATAATCCAAAGGGAAGTTTGTATTTACAGCTAGGAAGAGGGAATCACCATCACCCAGCACAACCAGGACCAAGCTAATAAGAAGTCATTGTTGCCTCCAAGCTTGACAGTGCCTGAGGGTCACAGAAGAGCACAGAAAGTCCCACCAGAGGCTTAGGAGGGAAATAAACTGATCGCTTTTGCAGCATTTACCAAACTCTCCCAGCATTTACCAAAATATTCCAGGTGTCGGCCAAAGGAGATCCAGCAAAGATGTCCTGGATGTGGTACAGTGGGACAGGGTGAAGGATGTCGGGGTTCAGGCACAGGTTCCATCCCAGGGCTTTGCCAAAGAGATTTTCTTTGTGCCTAATCCTGGGTGAATGGAGCTAAAACTCTTCCACATCAAAAGGAAAATATTCCATGCTTCATAATAAGATGCTGAGGGATTCCTTGGCATCCTGGAAAATGTTTTTTTTTTTTTTTTTTTTAGGATTGTTTGTTTGTTTGTTTTTATCTAAAATAAATTCCGTGAAGGATTTGGTTGTGGTGTTTTTATTTGTTTGGGGAGGAGTGGGGGCGGTATTTGTTTGGGTTTTTTTCTTTTTGTTTTTCTTCTGCATGCACCCATTAATATTAAAGGATTCCTTTTTTTTTAACGGAAGTTTCAGCAGAAGGAGCAGTAGGATGGCTCTACACTGCCACCAGTAATGAAAGTTAGGCTTGCCAGCCATGAAGGCAGTTTAACCCCTTGGTCACACCTCGCCTTTTAATTCCCTTTGAATAGGCCTGATACAGCTTTGATGGAAAACGCACCCGGTGCATGGTTCAGGAGGCTACAGAATTGAGAGCTATTAAATACTAAAAAGACAAGGTGAGAAACAATTTGCAAAATCTCCTCTTTTTATAGACTGCAGCTATTGAGAAAAATTGAGTAAATTCCCCAGCTACCAAGACTGCAGTCTGTTTCAAGATTCCATCAATTTTTTACGGTACAATCAATATTTATGAATCCCCAAAGAAATATTGCAAAGAGAAACATGGTGAAACATTTTCCATGCAGTTGCAAAGATGTAACATGGGGACCTAAATAACTTTTAAAATAATCTCAATGACAATCAAAGTGCCTTACATAGCCAATATGGTTTAATGTCAGTGTTTATATTAGCTCTCTTCTAAAGAATAGATGGGAAAAGGGAAAAAAAGTAAAGAAAATGTTTGCAGTTTAATCTCTCCTAAAGAAGACATTTTTACTATAATAAGTATTCTGTAATTTGGTGCTTAAAAATTCAAAGGAAGTGTCATATTGAAAGTTCTTTGATTTTTTTTATGCATTAAAAATATTCACCATCATGCAAGCAATGGATTTTTCAGTCAGCTGGAAAAGGAAAAAAGATTTCTATAAAAACTAGGCAAACAAATCCACATTCCTTTAATGGCTACTTTAGGTTTAATATCTAAACTTATTTAAATAACTCTGAACCCTCCTGCTGAGAAATATTGAAAGTAATAGATTCCTTTGTGTGTAATCTCCATTTACATGTAGAGCTTAATTTCCCTCTGGGCAGAACCTGTGCAAAACTTGCCTTGAAATGTCCCTCTGTAAAAGCACAATGTTTAGGGGGATGCCTTTTATTTTATTTAAAATTTATTTTGCATTTTATAAAAAAACAAAGAGCCAACTCACCCCAAAGCTGTCAAAATGGTGACTATAGCATGAAGTTTAAAATTATTGATCACAGTAATTGATCACAGTCTATGCTGCAAATGCTCCAAAGTGCATCCAAAATCAAGATCAGCCCTGCTGTGCTCATCATACCCATGACAGATCTCTCAAGTGATGTTGGTCCCTCCATAAAGAACCAGTTTTATTATTACTTTTCTCAAAGGAATTTAGATGGAAGTTGATTTTTGGGTGAAGCAAGTCTAAATTTTAAGCTTGTCCCTTGACGTTTGGATATCCTTTGGCTCCTTCCCTCTTCTCAGTTCTGTCCCACCTGCCATCACAAATTTTAGCTAAAAGGAGTCCATTGTGCACATTTTTATTTGGTTGCTATCATCCCTTTTTTTCTTTTTGTTCTTTTTTTTTTAACTCAGAGGAAACAGTACTAGGAGAGATCCCTCTTAATGAACCAGCAACTTAAAGCATTTAATTACCTAAACCAAAGCCTTAGCTTTGATGTCAATATTTTATTTTTAAACATTAGCGAGGGCTAAAGTAAGGAAATCTGATGAATTTGCAAAAAGCTTTCAGTGAGGTTTATTTCCCCAAATTAATCAGGCAAGTTGCAATCCCAGCTATTTATAAGTCTAGTTAAGTGTTGTTCCCTCGTGAGGTGCCTTTTCTTTTTTTCTTCCCTTCCATATGTACCGAGGTGTCTCAGTTATTCAGCCTCTTACCTAGATACCTCATCCAGGGGAATCTCGGTGGGAAGATCTGATATCTGATCTGTTTCTATATTTAATGGCATATTTCATCATGGGGGAATATTTTATTCAACTATCTCCCCTGAAACTATTTTTTTTTTTTACAGTGAGCTACATTCAAAATAGCAACATTTTAAAACACACTTTTTGCTGGAAAATGGAAGAGAAAAAAAAAAAGTGTTCTTCCTCAAGGAGGATTAAGCAGGATCTGTCAGAGGAAAAAAAAAAAAGGGTTGTCCTCAGAAAACTTTGGAACATTATTTAATTAAAAAGAAAGATTCCTCTGAAATTAGGATAATTGAGCATGATTATGGGAAGTATCCAGAGTTAAGGTGACCCATGGACACAACACCATGGTGGAAATGGGGGTACCCTGGCCATTTGCACCCTCTTCTTATAAACCCCATGAAGAGTTAAGAACTCAATTGTTCTTCAACCTCACACAGCTGTACTATTTATAAAATACATATTTTTTAAACACCAACCCTGCTGGGACAAAAAAAAAAAAAACAAACCAAAAAAAACAACAACAACAATAAGAAAGCTGCAGACTCTTTTTGTGATAGAAACCCCCCACTCCACCCAGGCAGCTTGGCCAATGTTTAATGAGTTTACAATGTTACATATCTCTTTATCTTTTAATCCATTTAATCATCAAAATTTCCAGCAAACACAACTAAAAAAAAAAAAAAAAAAAAGACATAACAACAACAACAACAACAAAAACAATGCCCCCAATTTGTGTTTTGTTTGACTGCGAGTAATATTCATGTCTGCATGAGGATGGCATGTAATTAACATGTCATAATCAAAATGACTAAGTTTGACACATTATAATCACTGCATGGAGATTATAGCATAGCCACAGGCGATCTGCACAGCCTATCTTAATATCATTTGCATAATGAAAGCATGGTGGCAGTAATAGCTTTTTTCTCTTGTTATCATAATTTCACCCAGGGCTGCAAAGGGCTTTGGTACTGTCAGATGTTGCCTGTTAAAAGTCATTGCGTGTTGAAGACTCCAGTCCAAGTGACCTAAGTATTTCCATGTGGCTGCACAGAAATGCACTGGAATGGGCTCTTTTTTGCCCCGATTTCCCAGAAAACGTGTAAGCACTTTTATTCTGGGGTCCTGATGGAGGACCTGTGCCTTACCTGGGAGGCTCCTGTAGAACTGGACTGCATTTTATGGGCGCTCCCCAAATTTCCTGTGCATTGGGAAGAGCAGGGCATGCTGACACAGCACTTTTCCTGAAACATCCGTGGAGACTTCTCGGATGGTGATGCTCCAGCCTGGACACAGCACCTCTACAGAGGATGCCAGCAGTTCAGCTCCACTCTTACCTGCCTGGATAGCTGGGACCATGCCCAAGCAGCTCCCCAAAGCGATGCCAAGTTGAAGGCAATCACTCACCCTGAACAGGGAATGGCACATTCTCCAGTGACCCGGGCAATGAACAAATGGCCACTGCTTCTATCTCCTCAGATGGTTCCTGTGCAGTGATAACAGATCAGCACTGCAAGGAAATGTCTGCAAAACCGTGGGGAGGAAAAAAAAAAATGAAGGCTGAGCACTGACCCCTTGCAAAGCTGCTCAGGTTGATACCCCAAGTCCCCATGGTGAAAGCAGGGCCACGCAAGGTGAGGGGCTGGTGAGGAGCAACCCCATGTCTCATGGCAAGCACAATGGGTGGCCCAGAGCAGAGGGATGTTCTTTAGATTGCTGTGCCACCTTTCACTCAAGAGGGTCTCAGACCCAGGACCTCAAGGAGACCCATCCAGGAAGGGTCCCAGCACCTCTCAAACTCTGCCTGTCCCCCAGAGTCATGGAATGGTTTGGGTTGGAAGGGAACCTTAAAGGGCATTTAGTTCCATCCCCCTGCAGCGTGCAGGAACATATTCCACTAGAGCAGGTTGCTCAGGGCCCCATCCACCTGGTTTTGAATGTTTCCAGGGATGGGGTGTCCACCCCCTCTCAGGGCAACTGGACCCAGCTGATGGCCACAATGCCCCTTCTACCTGGCAAAACCAAACTCCCAGAAGTCAATACAGGGAAGATTCTAAGCTGAACCTTGTTCTGGATATGAACCTTGTGTTTCCAGTTTTACCTTTCCTTTGAATTACACTTGTAGAGTTTGATGTTTTAGCAGGAGTTCACTTGTACCAGTGATTCTGTGTTTTGTAATTCACAGTATCAGGCTCTTCCATCATTTCCAGCCACCATACATATTGTTCCAGCCACCATACAGTCCAATCACATTAACACACAATAATCCTCCTGCAGACATTACAGCATTAGGAATTGCAAATTTATCTTACAGCAAAGAGTGTTGCAGTAGCTGGTGTAACAAAAACTGATTAGTCCCCCCAGATACACTCAAGAAAATTCCTGCAGAATTGGAGAAGACCAGAGCAGATAAACTAAGTTATGTATGCAGTCCCCTAGCATTTTAGGAAAATAGTGTCACATATCCAGGATTCCTGGAATTATTTTTCCATGGTGTGCTCAAGTGATTATGTTAAGTTAGGTTTTAGTAGTAGACTCAAGTTTCTTGCTTTTATCCTAACAGAGATATAATATTGCCTTTTTTTTTTATTTAAGTGGAATCTTTATCATGTCCAAATACAAAGAGTACATATGCTAGGTGGAGTGATTCTTAACATGCAGTGGTATCAGTTGAAAAATCAGCTGTTTTCCCTAATCTGAAATCACCCAACCAGACATTCAGGACTGGACATACTAAACCTATTTCTCCTTTAAAATGCCAGCCTTGCACATGCACCTTAAAAGACAGGATATGCAACTCTGCCTATCTTAAAAAGGCCTGTTCATCCCTAGATATTTGGGGTTTTTTTTTCCAAATAAGACTGCTTTTGAATGACAGAAATAGACTTTCTCACACTTAGCAGTAACACCTAACACAGAGGAATGACAAATTATATTGACCATACTGGTGATTTCTATGCTATTTACAGCATACTTCTATCCAACAGATGGACAAGACCTTTACAAATAAATTTTTAAAAATTTATCTTCCCCCATAAGGGGGCCAAGGAGCCATTTGCAGCCTAATTTGAGCAGGTTGGTTTAGTGGAAGGTGTCCCTGCCATGGCAGGGTGTTTGGAATGCGATGAGCTTTAAGGTCCTTTCAACCCCAACCCTCCTGTGATTTTAAGATTCAAATTCAAAATCTCTTCTGTCTCAATGCCCCAGCAGATATAAATCAGAAAAAAGCACCCAGAGATCCCGACTAAATTACACTTAGCTCCAAAGCCATGACTCGTATGAGGGAATTCATGCTCCAGAAAACTGGTATTTAAAACAAACTAAACCCTGAGATGGAAAGAGTCTGGGTTCAGCTCACAGACTGGATCCGGATGGGGCAGGATGCCAGCAGGCACCCTGGGTCACACTTTGCACTTGCCAGCCAGGTATCATCTTATTGAAAGGGTTGGTAAAAGCACCACATTTTCCATCCTGCCATGGGGATCATCCCAGCCCTTTGCTGTTCTCCTTTGAGGGTCACACCATTCCCGCAGCCCACTCACAGCAGTAGGCTACCAGCACCTCATAGAGCACCAAGATTCAATCCAGGAGGATGCCTGGGCTCTGAAAGCTCCTCCCAGGGCTGAGACACGAGGAGTGAGGCTCCTGTCACCACTTTGGCTTCTTGTGGTGTGTTCCCTCCTGGGGCAGATCGCTGCCACTGCTCCTCGCGCTGCCCTCCTTAAGTCGGGCTAAAGTCAAAGCCCCTCTCGCTGTCATAATTCCAGTAGTTCATGTGTCTTCTAATCACATGTTTTATGGTTAGCAAAAATGCCCCATGGGAGCTGATTAAAGGTTTATGAGAACCAAGAAAATCTGATAGGATTTGGTTTGAATCCGACCAGTTTTTTAAGTTTCCTATCCATAAGCTTTTAAGTACTTACAAGCCATTATTTCTGTCTTTGATGCAGTAGGGTTGTTGTTTTCCTTTTTATTTCTTTTTTTTTCTCCTTTTTTTTTTTTTTTTTTTTTTTTAGTCAGGGGGAGGGGGAAAAAAAAGCTACATAAATCTCAGAGCAGAGAATTTTAAAAATGATTATCAGATTTGGGTAAGATTTATCTTCCTCTTTAAAAAAAGCTTTTCACAATCACAATATAAATGCATTAGCACAAAAGCAGTCTAAACTCACATTCAGAAAGATACAGCACTCTGATATAGGGCTTCTTTAGTGGAAAGTACCTGGAACATGAAAGCAGCTTAACTCTTTGCCTCCTGCATTTTCACCCAGACCTTGCCTTGATTTACTGAGAGCATTTCAACCCATAAAATTGCCTCAGTGGAAGGTCTTTGCTTGGCTGTGCCAAGGGTTTGCAATGCAGCAGTTACACCAGCTCTTGAGGTACATCAGGTTTAGGATGTCTCCCAAACCAAAATACCCAATCCAGTTTCTTATTTCCACTAATATGCAACAAGGCTTTCCTTGGCTTTTGATGTGAAACATGGAAACATCACCATTTCATCTTGTTAGGGCAACCAGCTCCCCATCAAAGACAGTCAACAATAGTTATCTGGAAGGGATTGGCCCTCCACCAAACCCATCTCAGGTGCCACAGCCTCAGAAGATGCTCTGACACAGCTGATTTAGTCACCCTTTACCACACCCCCTTGCTGAATAAATGGGCCAAAACACATGGCTTCTGCAGACACAGAGGGTGAAGCATCTTCATGCTCTTCTCCCTTTCTTTTCTCTTTGCCTCTCTCTGTAGACTTTCTTATAATCAACGGGTCTTGCTCTATGTGGTGAATTACTTATTTTTCTGGACTTGTGTTCTTCCCCTCTCACAGCAATTAAACACACCGAGTTCCTTCCAGCCAAAACTACTGTGTAATTTTAAGGTAGTGTAAAGGAGACAGCCTGAATCAGGCAGGATATGCTGAACCAAACATCTGGTAGGGTGAAAGTGGTAACATGGGTCTCAGGATGCCTTGATTCTACATCCAACCTCTTCCCTCAGCAGTTTGGGATGAGCCTTGTTTTGTTTCACCTTTACACCTACAGAGGAAAAGGACAGTGTGCTTGATTAAGAATACTGCTGAGTAAAAATACTGCTGAGCTGCTGGTGTGACAGACTCTGAGTCCACCAATATTACACCTGTATTTCTGTGCTTTGGTGTGTGATTAGTCAAAAGGCTTTATGACTAATTCTGTACTCACTAACATCAATTGCAACTGAAAACACAATACTGCTCAGCATTGGAAGCAGCCACAAAAACAAGAGAGAACAAAAGTATTCACTTGAGAAGAGTTTTGACAAAAAGTAAATAGACCCAGAAACAGTGTCCATGGCCAAGAACATGAAGACACAAAAAATCTTCATAAATATTCAAAATCCTTTCTCAGGGTCTGTAATACTCTTCACAGAGCAGTTAATTTTATGTCAGATATTAATGGATGGATTTCTAGCAGACACTGAGGAGGTCTTCATGAAGAGCAGCACTCCCTGGTCCCACAAATTCTGTTTCCCCCCCCCCCCCCCAAAAAAAATGTATACTCCCATTCTGATAATTCTGCAGAACAGTCTGCAAACCTCCTCCTGTGCAACCACAGAGGAGGGACACTGCCTGTATGCTCTCCTTCCCCCTCCATCAGTCTTAGAGGGAAGGTTTAAAATGCATAGCAAAAAACAGAGAGAAAATGTATTTGTTCACTTGACTGGCACTTATATGCCAAACCTTTGGTTTGCCAGCCAAAACCAAAAGAAAATCCACCCCCCCCCCCCCCAAAAAAATTATAAAGTGCTTAAGAAAAAAAGCCAAAGATGATATTCTTACAGGTGGACCTGAAAACACAGTTTTCTGCAGAACATGGGTTTACCATCCCTTGGTGTTTAGGACTGGGTCCTGCTGGTTTGTGCAGGCATTTTGGGACTGGCAGCACTGAAGGGAGAGGCTGAGTTCAACGTGCATCACTCTCAGCATCGAAGACAGAGGAATATTTAAGCTGATGCAGGCTCTATCCTGGCACTCAACAGAGAGCGATGCCAACTTCTGGAAAATAGAAGAGCCCCAGGGCAGGCTAATAACAGCACTACTTAAGAACGTAAGACAATTATTACCTCCAACTGTGAAGGAGTCTGAGTAATTAAAAAGGGTTCTTTATTTTGATTAAAAAAGATTCCTTTCAGTCTGTTTGAATCTTTAGTAAAAGCCCTGAATGATATTTTTAGATGCCAGAAAAGACTCTGCAATTGATGAAAGATGCATAGCAAGCTCATTTGAAAGATTCTCCTATTATCATCATCTTATTGTCCAAAATCAATTAATTTCTCATTCTTTCACCCACATCACTTGCGGGAGAAAATGCAGGTCTAACCCAAAGCTTCCAAAACCTTCTTTGGATTAACAGAAATCCAAAATTAATTTGGTTTAATTACTATAAATTTCCTTCCCAATAAAATCTCAAGAATTTCCAATCATGCTGATTTATTTGAGTAATTAGAAAGCCATTCACAGATGTCACACTGTTAGGTAGTGTGGATAATGTGGGTTTTGCTTAACTGGATCCTGAGACCACAGCACTGTGAAGAATGACAACTAAAATAACTCCAATAAAAAGTGGGAGAATAAGGGAAGGCGAATGGCACAACCTCAGGCAGTGCAGGCAGTGCCAGTGGCTTCCCTGGAAACTCATTTCTGTCCAGATCTTGAGGGGCTCTGAATTCCGATTTTTCAAGGGAGAAGTCCAAGAGTCCTAGAGATGATGTGTCTAAACTAGGGTCACCCCTAAGGGTGGTGTCAAAAGTTAAAGAACTGAAATGGGGCTCCCAAGGGGATTGGGTGGGTCCTGCTTCTCCACAGGGAAAGGTGGTGCAGACACAGCAGGCCCCATTCCCTCAGGCTCGTTATTTCATGAACCTGCAGAACAAAGGGGATCATGATTTCTTGCAAAGTTATCTTGCAAAGCAGGTGTCAAGGTGGAAGTCATCCCACCCACATTCAGACATTGATGACTGGGCTGCTGGGAGCTGGACCTATCGCTCTGCCCACCTGATGGAGAAAAACAAAACCATAAGGGCAACTCCTCTGACCTCATATGGATCCTTGCTCCACCTGTGGAAAGGCTGAAGCATCAGGGTGAGTCTGGGAAAGACTCTTAATTTGGTTTTCTTCCTATTTATTCACAGCAAAGCAAACCCTCTGCTCAGCTGACAGGTGTGCTCCTCCTCAGGAGAGAGAAGCCCTGACTGCTCTTATTTGTTATTTGTAAGAGTTCTGAGAGTTTCAGGAATTTAAAAATTGTGGAAAGTAACGCAGGTTTCAGGTTCTCCTTCCCTCCAAGTGATGAGGAGGATTTAACACACTCTCCCACCAATGTAATGCACTTGATTCCATTAGAAAGGCAATTAGTGAATTAAGAGAAAGCAGGGTCACCAAACTTGAGAGGAATTATTAAGTTGCAGTAAATATAAATAGCAGTTTACAAGTGGGGAAAAGCATATTTTTAAAGACTCAGTTGTAAGCTGAATCTAACAGCTTAAATCTGAGCCTTGACAGTGAATTCCCCCCTTCCCCAATCCTCTCTCCCCCCAAATTATCTTGGGTTTATACATGCCAGTATTTGACTAATAACATAATATTTAAATACCACAGTAATCTTAGCATCGTAATCCTGACACTCACAGGTTGTCTTAAATAAGGGTCAGCTGAAGAACATTGTGTTGTCCAACCCCCCAAGGCTGTCAGACATCCTCAGCCATAAGAAAATCATCTTTACTTTTGGCTTGAGCCTTTAATGGCTCTGAAAGCTGCTGCTTTTGTCTAAATACATACATTGTACAGCAGTTTAGGAAATAGGTGAAAAGGCTTTAATGGAGAGATTAGTGCTAGACATTGTGAAGCTGCAACTAGGTCATAAGAGATTTCAGAGGTCAGGAAATTTTTTGCAGGGCTTAAGTGTTTTGTAATGTAGTTTAGTTTGCCCCTGGACCAAGGCATAATGGATGCTTCAAAAACTTGATTAGCATTGGTTAAAAATAACAAGGCTGGTACTCTGGGTTAAGAGTCACTTGACAAACTCCAGCAGGCACCAGCAACTGCTCTGGTTCCTGCAATCATTTTAATGGGTTGGGGGCAGGTGGGGCAGAACAGGCATTTCTTGCCAAAGGAAAGGCCCCCAAAATCAACAAATCAGAAAATCAGGCAGTTAACAAAACGAGAAGCTTTTTGTCCCTCTTGTGTAGTCATAGTTTTCCTAGTCTTTGGTCAGATGGATTAGGGAACATCTCATTAAAAAATTATGTACCAACGATTTAAATAAGGTATTCATGGGGAAAGGAGGGGTTTAAGTGCAGAATGAGCCTTCTGTGTAAAATCAATGCTGTAAAACTCCATTACCCTATCTTTCCCCCATGTCTAAGTAACCACCTTTCCAATACCAGCCAGAACATAAACAATGCCCCCAACCAGCACAAGTATCAGGCAGAAAAAAAAAGAATTCATCCTGCAGATAAAACATTCTGGAGGAATATTTAAAAAACAATATCTCAAAGATATTGACCCTTGTCTCCTTCACTGATCTTTAACCAATTTTCCTGTTTTCTGCTCTGACACATTTGTATCATTCAGCAGAGACTCAGGGGGAAGCAACAGAGACACACCAATATGGGTGAACATGAAATCGATGAAAGTTAGGTTGGTGAGATGCTACTGAACCAATAACACAGATTCTGACACCTCTGTCCCTACTTACATGTCTGAAATGATGTCTTGGTGCAAAATTATTTGAGTGCATAGAGCATGTGGGTCTTCAATAACCCATGGTCATTACCTGAGAGGAGTCATACTGAAGTTTGAGGAGGAAACACAAGCTGTGTTCATAGACAGTAAAAATAGCACATCTCAGAGTGTTGTTCATATTCAAAAGTAGGTCTCACTCCGTAGAAGCTACTCAAAAAATTATCTATGGAAAAGTTTGGGTTGGAATAAAAGCTTTGAAACCAAAACTTGTAATGGGTCTGGAGGAAGACTCAGTGCTGAAAAAGTAGCTTTTATGCACAAGGGAGAGACTGATCCTGGAGTATTGAGTGCATCCCCTAGCCCTAAATTAGATGAGATGCAAAAATTGACAGATACAAAAAAATACCGTGGACAGCCTGAAATGGACAGAGACCAAGAGCTCCATGCATTAGGCATATCCAGAGTGAGAGGGGAATTATTACCCTTCATCAGGACATCAAGAACTTGCCCTTCCCAGGAGGAATGTACAAGATACAAGACAACATCTGCAAATCTACCAGGAAAGGCACAACAAAAGTTCGTGTCTAGAAGCAAAAAACCAGGAAAATCGCAGCATGGCATTAGGAACCATTGGTAATTCTAAAATTAATTACAATACATCAAGTAATAGCAGTGTACCAGGGGACATGGTGGATTCACCACTGATTGATGTCTTCCAGCCAAAAATGTGGTTGCTTCCCAGTAAGATATACTTCAGGCAGACACAAGTTCTTGGCTCAATCAAGAAGGTCACCGGACCGAGATACAGGGGAAGCCAGACTGGCTGATCTGTCCTGGCCTCCATAAATCTCCAAAACCCTTCCACAGGGACTTGCCCTGAGATGCCAGAGATACAGAGACTAAGGCCAAAGTGTTGGGTCAGCCCAATGTACATCTTTGCCTGTGCCTCCTCTCCCTCCTCCCAGCTGGGTGAAAGGAATGGGAGCTGCAGCCATCAAGCTGGGGCCAGTTTGGTTAAAAACACTGACAGTGCACTTCCAGTTCTTTCTTCGGAAGATCATGCGGTTTCTCAATGTGTGAGGCCAAAAAAGATGTGTGGCCCAGTGCACTCTTGACAAAAGCATAGATTCACTAAAGCTTACAATTAATATTTAATACCAACAAGTCTTCTGTGATGCTGTGCGGATGTAAATAAGTGGAGAGAATGTGATATTTACCCCACTATAAAACATTCATGAGAGCTAAGCTATTTACAAAAGCTAAATACGACACTGTATTTACTGTAGGTCACCTCCTAGGGTTAGAGATGAAAAGTTTTTGGTCTAATGGAAAGTAACATAATACACCATAATAACACAACCACTGTCTCGTCTGCAAAGAAATATCTCCTGGCTCCCTCCTTCTATTGCAATTACAGGTGGGTAAAGCCACTACAGGGGAGAAGAAATAATAATAATAATAATAATAATAATAATAATAATAATAACAAAAAGAAAAACAAAAGGAAAGGGTGCCTTGAGGAGACTTGATACCTCGTGCCTTAGGGACACTCATTACCTTGGGCTGTTACACTGTGTGCTCATTATCAAACATCATCATGTTCATGCAGGAACTCAGGTCAGTAGGCAGGTATGCAGGATGACTTCACTTTAATTGAAGTTACACTATCCCAGGATTGCCAATTAAGTATCAAAGTGCGTTGACGCGATCTGGGGCTTTCCTTCTACTCCAGTGGAATTCAAATTCCCCCTGAAAAAGGCTCCTTTGTACATACCCAAACCTGCAATCAATACAGATGGTTTAATGGGATTGTCAAAAACTTAAAATGCCAATATGTTGGGAGTGAATTCACTGATGAAAGTCTCACGGTGTTAGGCTCAGGATTTATAGACCAGAATAGTTAGGAATTTGTTTCCACAAACTAGCCCACACAGCAGAGCCCCTCAGCAGCCAGCTGCAAATATTTGCTCCAAGTCTCAGAAATCATCAAACAATTGTCAGATCCAAAGCAGAGTCCTGATTTAGGAAGCATTTGGTTGAAGTTGTAATACAAAGACTAACAACAACAAAAAAAAGTTTAAATTGACACATTTATCTCGGATTCCTGGATCATTGCTTGTTTTGACATCCAAAAGCAAGCTGAAAAAATGATGTAAGTAATTTCTAAGGTGATAGTCGCTTCTGGTGGAGCAGCAATAAACGGAAAAAGGCATGGAAGCTTCAACCTTTGGTGCATAGGAGAAGAGAATGTGGGTTATTATAAAAGAGTCAGAAATGGTTCAACACCATCTAACTCTGTAGGGAATGGTCACAGCCCCAAGGCTGCCAGAGCTCCAGGAGAATTTGGGCAACACTCTCAGGCACAGGGTGGGATTGTTGTGGTGTCTGTGCAGGTTCAGGTGTTGTGCTCAATGAGCCTGATGGGCCCATTCCAGCTCAGTACAGTCTATGATTATTTTCCAGTTGGTGACTCACAGATAGCAGTCTTCATCCCTTTAAATGTTTTCCAGAGAAGGCAAATTTAGGACAGCTGGATGGGCTTGCTTAACAATAATTTAGCAGATATTAAAAGAAAGATAGGGTCAAATCTAAAAGTGCTAGAATCACAGAATCATTTAGGCTGGAAAAGACCTTCAGTATCAATCTGAGTTCAATCTCTGACTGATTACCAACTTGTCAACCTGACTTTGGCAGTAAGTGCCCTGTCCAGTTCTTCCTTGATCACCTCCAGCAGTGGTGACTCTGCCACGGTACTCATGAATAGTTCATTTGGAACAAACTTAAATGATCATCTGGTCCAGCTGTCTACCAAATAAAGTTAGAAAAAATATGATACCCTTGTGCATCAGAAAGGACTTTGAGAAACTAGTCACTAGAAATGGAAGTAGCAGCTGACATCTCCCCTCCTTCTGACCTGCAGGAGACCTCCCAGTAAAATGGGACCCCCCATCATGTCCTTGCCAACAACCCTTTCAGTACAGATCCCTTTCCCACAGCTGCTCCCAGACATGTTGCTCCAATGGACAAAAGAATCCCAGTGCCACTGTGGATACCACCAAGTGACATCTTCTCTCATTGCTCCTCTGCGAAACCCTGCAGCCTTTACACCACCTCTCTCCCCAGTCCACTGAACCTCAGGGGCTTGAAAGAGAAGCTTTGTGACTAATGTGACACAAAGCAGAGTCAAAATCCTCCAAAAATCCCCCAATCTCCCATCTGTGTCAACAAGTTTGAAGAGCCAATGTAGTTTTGGTGATCCAGGAGGAAGAGGCTTACCTGAGGTGACTCCACCTAGTTGGTGACAGAATCCCAAAGCACTCTCCTGCTCTGGTTACCAAGCTCTGCTCTCTACACAGCCATCAGAGGTCAAACCATTGCAGGAGCCAGTGACAAGGTAATGAATAGGGCAGTGGTCTACAGCTAAGGCCTGGGGTCTATCTCTTGGGAGGAAATCCCACCACTGGTATGCTCAGTGTGCACACTTGAGGAGAGAAGATGTATCACCATACCATGCAAACCCTTTGTGGTATCTGCATACTGAATTCCCGCAGAGACTAGTGAAGTTTCAACGTGATTGATGAAGCAGGATCAGCAGGAATAGGGAGATCTGTGCAGTTTCAGACTTATTTAAGATAAGATATCACACAGATTCACACAGAATGACTAGGTTGGAAGAGACCTTCAAGATCATTGAGTCCAACCCAGCCCTAACACCTCAACTAAACCATGCCATCGAGCACCACATTCCAATCTTTTTTTAAACACATCCAGAGATGGTGACTCCATCATCTCCCCAGACAAACCATTCCAGCACCTTATCACTCCTTCTCTAAAAAACTTTTTCCTAATATCCAACCTACATTTCCCTTGGCACAGCTTGAGACTGTGTCCTCTGGTTCTGTCAGTTGTTGCCTGGAGAAAGAGACCAACCCCACCTGACCACAGCCACCTTTCAGGAGGTTGTAGGGAGTGATAAGGTCACCTCTGAGTCTCCTTTTCTCCAGGCTGAACAATCCCAGCTCCCTCAGTCATTCCTCATAGGGCTTGTACTCCAAGCCCCTCACCAGCCTTGTTGCCCTCCTCACCTCTTTGCCTCAAAATTTTCCGCAAAGATTGGAAGGTCACTCTTGGGTGTTCCTCAGGCCATTGGCAGGTGGAGACACTGTGAGTGAGGCCAGCTGCAGATATTACACTATTAACCTCCTTTGCAGCCCAAAGATGGTGCGATTTTGGGCTCAGCTACAAGTTTGGTGATGTTTGGTGACATTTGGGCCCATTGGCAGCATGCTGTAGGAGCTGTGAGTAGCCTTGCTGCTCAGACATCTCATCCACTCTCTGACAGTGTAGGTCAGCTGGATGGAGCTCCATGAGTCTCAGGGCATCCTCCAACCAAGAGAGGTTGCACAAAGCCAAATTGCAAAGCAGATGGGAATGAAATTCCCAAACACAGGTATCCAGATGCCTCAGGACTACCCACAACACCTCTAAGGGGCTGGCAGATTGAAGTCATGACCTCAGGTTGCAGCCCAGCTGTGCTCCATGAAAGTGTGGTGACTGAGTCAAACTGGGGGGGTAACTCTGGGCCAAGCTATCTTTAAGAAACCCAAAGCAAGAGTAAACTCCCTAGGTTCCTACCTAAAAAGCAGAGCAGTCCATAAGTTTATCCTTACAAGACATTTCCCAGGAGCAGTGCACTTCTGGTAAGCACAAAGTACAAAGCACGAAGTATTTGTCACTGATTACAACAATTTATTTTTTTATATATATATAATGAAATAGAGGAACATTTTAAAATACTGAAATACCTCATTTAAAGAAATTTTATTTCATCTCAAGTCATACTTCTTCTCAGGTCTTCAGCAGATTTAAATTTAAATTTAGTAGGTTTTTTCAATTAAATAATCAGCTGAGCCTTTCTTAAAAGACATCAAAATATTTGCTTATATATCCAGATTTAATTTTTTTATCTAAATTCAGCAAAATGTGAATTCTGAAATCTTGAAGTTTTCAACAAAATGAAAAAAAAAAAAAAAAAAGCTTTTTCTCTAACTTGCTTTACACACAAAGCAACTCCCCAAAACTGAGATGCTCAGAAGCATTGTCATTAAAAGTTCTTGTCCCAAGGCCCAGTTTTTGGATTTAACTCCTCCAAGGTTATTATTATTCTCTCAAAAATTGCTCTGGAGCACATTCCTTTTGCATCACCTTTGCCTACATTTCCAGCTGTAGTGTGGGGGAATTACAGGCAAATACTGGTGCTGCCATCACTTACACCCTTTATTTGGGAGTTATCCACAATGAAGGAGAAACAACCCCAGATGGAGTGGAGGAGAAGTTTGACCATAAGTGCTTTGAAATGCTCCTTCTAATGCCAGCCCAGAGAGTTTCTCTAACTGCAGATTTCTTTGTCAGCCATAGAAATGCAACATTTCTCACTTTTTATGACAGGTGACTCAATGGGATGCCGGTGAGGGTCTGCTGAGCATCTTCTCCTTTTGCGGACAGGGAGCAACCCCAAACCTGGCATTTCTGCAAATGAATCCTAGTCAAGATTCCAAAGGACATGAATGTGGTGTTGTGGCACCTTGTGCAAAGAGATAATTAGTGAAGAGGTGATGATGAGCAGAGCAAAAGTTGTCTACAGTGTGCAAAGGTGGATGGAGAGCTCTGCAGCCCAGAAAACCAGCCCTGGAATTGGGGCTCTCCTGCCACGTGCAGCCTGCAGAGATGACGTGCAGCATTTATTCCCACATCTTTTCTCTTGTGCATCTTAACACCACTCTGCAGCACGCTTCCAAATTGCTGCCACTTTGTGGGAGAGGAAATATTTCTCCATTTATCCTGTCCATCAACTCCACGAGGTTCTTGACTACAAAGTTATTTACATGAAATGCCATCAGAGAAGACCTGAGGTGAAATGCAGATGCCCCAAATTCTAGTTCTGCCTCCAAAATATGGATAAACCTTATTTTTCTCTTCCCAACTCCCTTTTCCTTGGTTTAATACCCCATAGAAAGATGTAAAGGAAAGCCACCTCCTTTGAAAGGCTGATGACTAGAACTATGACATTGTGAAAGCGATAATGCAAAAAATGTTTAAATATCCTCCCTGCCAAGCTGTGCTGAGTAAGTCAGGTAATCACTAAGGGGTGCACAACCATTTTATGGGTCATCAAGTGATAAAGCTAATATGCTGCTTAAACTCCCCAGGAGAGAGGTCTCATTTGGTTGCACCAGGCCATTATGCAGGGTTGTAAAAAATGCAATTGTTTGATTTGCCTAAATACAGGTGAGATGTAATAAAACCCCTTATTTGCCATCCCTTGCTGTGTTATGGCAATCTCAAAGCAGGGACTGACCTTTTTATTTGTTTAGGAAGCACTATTCTTACCTATAGCACCATAGAAATAAAACTTAAATATTTGTATGCATACACATAATCTATTAACAGTATGGCAGTGTGGGGGGGAATGAAAAGCAGGAGGCTTTTTCAAGACGAAGCTACACAGACCAGGAAACATGATTTCCTCGAATTCACACCAGTGTCTTCAGGCTTGGGGGAAGGGAGGAAGAGAAGAGGGGAGGGTGGTGCTCTCTTGGTTAAAAGCAGAATGGATCCAAGCATCCCAAACACCGGAGCAAAAAGGTCAAAGAGGGAGAAATAAAAGCGTTCTCCACTGCGGTGGGGGGAGAAAGAGAGAAAGAAAAGGACCCCGAGAGCATTACATCTTGATCAAGGAATGACTGATAATATTCCAGTGCACCATCTTTCAGGCCCCTCGTTTGATGACAAAGCACGGCCAACATCCCACATCCATTATCCGCTTCCCTCCCCGAGGCGAGCGCATCAATAACGCTCCCTCTGCCTCTCGGTGCCGCGTCCCCCCGTCTGCCGAGGGCTGGTGGGCATTTCCATACAGCCCCCTGCATCATTACAGCCCACCAATCCTTCACCACCCGCGCTCAGGATCCTGCTGCTACACCCTGGCCGCGGCTTTAACCAGTTCCTCTCCTCCGGGGATGCTCCCTCCGTGCCAGGGCGAGCACAAACGCCGCTCTTTTACCACGTAAGGCCCGTCTCTCCTCCCCGTGCACCCAGTTACAGGTGATGAAGAATCACCTGGCATTTGGGCACACTCACCCCTTCGCCGGTTTGGCTTTGGTTTTGCTTCTCCTCGCCTTTTAATTAACAAACAGCCTCATCCAGGAGGGCAAACAGTGTGGATTTGAATGCAAGCATCCTCAAACTTGTTGCCATAATTCTGCTGGATGAACGGCCGAGTTTGTTCGACCATCTGCTGCTATCCAGGAGCAGAGCAGGATCCTGGCACACATGGTTCCATCAGCGTGGTGACCCACACCTGCTGGACAGGAGGGTGTTTTGATTTCCTCCCCAAACCTGGTGATGGGCTCCAAGACCCTCAGAGTTTAGGGGCAGGTCTGAACTGCTCATCTACCGGCTCTGGGTGAAGATGTAATCATTCAGCTCGGGAAGGCACTGGGAGCCTGCTGTGGGTCTTGGCAGAATGTCAGAGGAGTGCTCAGGTCGGCAAGAGCCAGCCATGGCAATTCTCTTAAATAATTGACAATGGATCTTCCCCAAAACTGCAACAGAGGTGTTACTGGTGTGATGGAAATGAGGAACATACCAAATGAGGGGAGTAGATTTGGAAGATGTGTTGGTTAAAGCTCTGACTAGCACAAGGCTAAGAAAAGGTCTGTAGCAGACTCTGATACCTGCCTGGCTTTTCAGCAGTCTTGAGTGATATCTCTCAGTTGCTTCTGTATCTGTGTTTTCCATTTCACAGTATCCTAGAATGGTTTGGGTCATAAGGGACCTTAAAACTTATCTCATTCCACCTCCTGCTATGAACAGGGACACCTTCTCCTGGACCAGGCATTTATTGTGGACAGAACAGTGCAGCTTCATGTGTGGTGTACATCAAAATGGAGACAGGAGACACCTGGCTGGAGCTGCAACAGCAGCAGCTCTTCCACCTCTGCCAGGCCCAGCCCCACACCAATTGTTCCTTACCCACTGGCACTTGCAGCAATTCCCTCTCTCCCTTTGGAGAATCCAACCACCCCCTGCCCATTCTGCCTCTTCATCACGGGTCACCCAACAAGATGCCTGGTGGTGGAAAGCAGAGCACACCTAAGAAAAGCAGCAGAAAGCTTTTCTTCAAATTACTGGTTCAAATCCCAGCAGGATCAGTGGTGGATTTGAAACTAGATCAGGTAACTTCCAGGCAGCTTTGTGAGCTGCAGGAAAAGATTACTTAGTTCAAGTCCTTTAAAAAATAAAAACTCAGCAAATCAGGAAAATTTTTGTCTCTTAACAGAGCTCCTCATTCACTCCTTGGATGAACAGGGGAAATTGCAGGCACCATCAGGCAGTAACATCACTAATGAACTTTTGACAGTGCTACAAAATACAGGAATTTTTAGAGGTGGTGCATCCAACTGTAATGAGAGAGAGAGAGAAAAAGAAAAGGATCCCAGACCCACCAGGGTTTATTTGGTGGGGGTTTTTTGTTGTTGTTTTGTTTTTGGTTTTGTTTGTTTGTTTGTTTGCGGGGTTTGGGTGGGTTTGTTTTGTTTTGTTTTGTTTTTGCTCTTGAAGGAGCAACAGGGAGCTCAGCCCATTCTTTCTGCTTTCCCCACCACAGGCTTGCACTGCCTACACGCTGCAATTAGAGCCGGGGCTCAACCATCACTCCATCAGCTCTACACACACCAAAGCCTACTCCCCTGGCAGGAAAAGATATGATACGTGGGACTGAAACCTGTACTTAACAGGGAGGGGTGAGGGCCAGGCACTCTCCAACCTGTCACCTGCTCCAGGACGGGCTGGGAGGGAAAGGTCAGCTCCATCAAAGCAGCCAGCAAAGTAAGCCAGTTAATAGCAAACCTGTTTCTAATTGCTCGCTGTATTATAGCTACACCTTTCACCACCTGAGACCACCAGGAACCCATTCAAAGCCTTGCTTCCTAGCTTATACATAAGCCTTTCATGTTTTATTATAACCCTGACAATTTTTTACTTTCATTTATGTGCGGGAGAAAACAGCTCTGTCGCTAGCCTCAACAGACAGAGGCACTTTTTAAAGCCTTATTTCCACATACATTGCTTCCAGAAAACCCGCAGCAGATTCCCTCCCCCGGATCCCCGCAGTCTGCTGTCAGTGCCTGAATGGCTGAACGCCATGCCAGCACCCACAGCGGCAGGATTTTCACCTTTCTCCCTCTGCTTTCACGAGAAAAAACCACCCTGGTGTTCCTCACACCGTGGCCAGGCTGCTGTTAAGTGCAGTGTCCTGGTTTAGGGCAAATTTGGGAGAAAACCCCTGGATAGGGTCGCTCTGGGAAGCAGACCAAAATGGCCCCTCCCACAAAACTGGTCGGGGAAAGATCTTCCTCAGACAAAAGTGGAAAAAAACTATTTGTTTAACAAACAAAGTGCCCACAAGCACAAAGAATGAATAACATGAAACAATAAAATCTCTCATTCTGGAGTGAGATGGCAAATTGAGAAAGTCCTTGCCATAGCTTGGCTCTTCTCAGTCTCTTATCAGGCCTTCCGGAGGTCCAGGCCCTGGTAGGCCGCAGGTGCGAGCCCTCATTGCTCCTCTGGGTCTTTCAGTCCAGAGCAGGTTTAAACAGTCACAAGAAAAATGAAAAAAAAACCAAAAAACAGTCCAGGGAATTTCTCTGTCTCAGCCAGCTAAAACTAACTAAAAGCACAGGAGATCTCTGCCCCACCGCTGTCTGTGCCTCAGACGAACGCCGCAGCCAGGCCGTGTGGGAGTCAGGCAGTTTTCTCAAAACAAACTGCGCTGCTTCTTTCTCCCTCTTCGCTCCCAGAACCAGTTTTAAAGGCACAGCAATCAATATACAGCACAAACAGAACAGAGGATTGGGGATACAAGTATCATAAGGTCACCCTAGGACACGCAGTCTGTTATTTAAGTGCCCTGCCCTCACAATGGCAGCAGCCGCCAGGGCGTGGAGGAGGTGCTCCAAGGAGTTCCACAGGTGCTCAGGGTGCTGGCAGCTCTCACCATGTCCTCTCACTTAGGTCTAAATCCGTGCAGCCTCCTGTGCTGCCACGTGTGAGCTCCCTCCGTCCCACCCCAGCTGAGTCCAGTCTCCCTGCCATGTGAGCCAAGCAATGGGTTAGGAAAGGGTTGGGATGCAGAGCATGGGGAGCAACTCAGCCCGACAACATTTCAGCTCTTGACCATCAGAGAATCACAGAATCCTTTAGGTTGGGAAAGCTCTCCATCAAGTCCAAGCATTCCCCCAGCACAGAAAAGGCCACCACTAACCCATGTCCCCAAGCACCACATCCACATGGCATTTAAATCCCTCCAGAGATGGGGACTTCACCACTGCCCTGAGAAGCTGTGCCAGGGCTTGGGAGCCCCTCCCATGAAGAAATTTTCCTAATAGCCGACCTAAACCTGCCCTGGCACAGCCCTGGCCATTTCCTCAGTCTGACCTTGCGGTTTTAAGTCCTGTGGAAAGCACCCTGAGCCGGCTGTGCTCTGCTCTGCTCCCCCAGGATCCCAACATCTGGGCTACCCAAAAAGACCCTTCCCTTTTTTTTTTTTTTTTTTTTTTTTAGGTGGGATGGCAAGTCCTGACCAGGTATGGGAGGGAATTGCATTGTCTCCCCAGCCCAAGTCCCTCGCACTGAGCACATCTCCCCTGCCTGATTCACCTTTCCCTTGACAGCCTACACCTCTGACAGTTAATTCCTCATCACTGACTATTAATATTTCATGGCAGCACCAGGACAGCACCACCACAGCTGCTTCAGAAACTCGGGCAGACCATCCAGGCACCCTCATCATTAAATGGGTTCAGGTTGTTCCGGCATCACACGAAGGTTTTTTGGCATGGCTCAAGGTTGTGGCAAGGGCCATTCACCAACAGCATCACCTTTCCCTTAGTTTTCAGGCAGATGTGGGAATTCACAGAATTACAGCCAAACCCAGGCATGCTCAGCACTTAATCCTGGCTCAGCTGAGCCCCAGCCACCTTGCCTCTGCTTCTTTTTTTTTTTTTTCTTTTCCCTGTTATTTAAATCATTTTGAGCAAGAAAGTAGGCCATGAAAAAGGGGGTAGCATTGTTTTAATAATTAGCAATTACGATCGCTGCAATATTAATTGCATATTTCCATAGCAAACATCCCCCTGGAGGGGAAAAGTGAGCGGTGGTTAGAGACCGCCGAAGCCTAAAACTGGAATTCCTGGGAACAGGGAGGGGAAAAAAAGGGAGAGAGAATATGAACTTCTTACATTCAAGTAAATTACTACAGGGATTCCTCAGAAACCTTTAATTAGCCCTGCTCTGCTGTCGCATTGATTGGTCTGAAACTCATCAATTATTCAATGGCAGCAGCTCTTTCTCTCTCTTGCTTTTTATCCCCCTTCTTTCCATCCTTTAGGTGGAAGAGCCAGTTCTTAACCTGCTGGGGCACTTCTGTTTCCATGCCACTGAGCCACAGGCCAGGAAACTCAGCCTGATTTCCAACCTCCTGCGGGGTTTGACACAGTCTGATCTTCATGCTGAAGGTGAGAGGTTCTGTGCTCTTGCCTTGCTCTGGGGCCAGCACACCTAAAGGTGGCCCATGCTGGTTTTTAGGGATCACTCACCACCCCTGGATGTTTCCCACCTTGGGTTATTGTTCGTCAGACTCCAGAATTGGGGTTTTCCAGGTGCTCCTTATGCCTGGCATCCCTGAGGGGTGGCTGCCACCTGAGGGAAAGAAGGTGTCATGGCTCTTCCCAAGTGAGGGGTGCACTTCCACGCGAGGAAACACGGTCTAGAAAAATCAGAAAAATGAACTCTGCTAGAAACTCCCTCGCCAGCCTCAAGGTGGAAACAGATTTGACCTGGATTTGACTGCTGCTCAGTCAAATTTGGCCTGGGAAGGGTAGAATCCTGCATGCACAGCGCTACTTGCAAGTCATTGCTTCACTGGCTCATGGCTGCAAAATCAGTGATGTCTATCTCAAATTGGTAATTTCTCCAAAAACCCACAGATTCCACATGTTTATTTACTTCATCCCTGGCAGTGTTCAAGGCCAGGTTGGACGTTGCTTGGAGCAACTTGGGCTAGAGAAGGTGACCCTGCCCATGGCGGAGGAGTTGGAATGACACGGTCTTTGAAGTCCCTTCCAAGTCAAGCCATTCCATGATTTCCCAAATGAGGCACAGCCCTCCTCAGCTGACCCCTATCACCCCAGCAGTGTCCCAGCACCACCTCACTGGGCTCATTTACCCCACCAAGCAGCAAACACCTGCTCAGTATCCATTTGGCCACCAAAAGCACTGACAGGCTTGGTCATTCCAACAGCACTGGCCACGGC
The DNA here is from genome assembly GCA_017589585.1 of Phylloscopus whistleri. Lineage (NCBI taxonomy): Eukaryota > Metazoa > Chordata > Aves > Passeriformes > Phylloscopidae > Phylloscopus > Phylloscopus whistleri. The sequence continues at coordinate 927,051 of JADMLD010000037.1, forward strand.
AGCACCCCAGCTACAACTCTCAGATGGAGATGAGCTTGCAGCAACCAAACTTGCAGCAGTCAAAATTCATCCCTGGCTGCCTTGCTCTACTTAAACTCTTAGGAGAACAGCTTTGCAGACCCTCTGTGTATTAGTCTGTGCATGTTTCGTTCTCATTTATTCCCCAAATTCACTCTAAGGTTTGGCTTCTGGAGAGGCCTACATACGAACACGTTCGCAGACTACACAGTTCAGAGGAGCAGCCTCCTCGCCTTCATGTTTAGGAAAGGGAATACGGAGCACAGACCCAGTAAAGAGTTATGCTTTTCAGGCTTTGGTCTAAATAAGGGGCCTTTCCTTGAATTTGTAACTTTGAGAAATTTTGGTTAGCTATGCAAAATTTGCTGGATGCCAAATGATTTTTTTTTCCTTTGATATATGATATTTTAATTTATTTTTTTTTTCAAGTCTAAGCCACGCACACTTTTTAAGAATGAAATGGAGTTTGTGGGGTTTTCCCAGGTTGAATGTAGCCTTTTGTCCTTTCTTCTTCCCATCTTCAGACTTGTGAGAAGATAAGGTCACAGACTCCTGGAATCGTTAGGCTGGAAGGGACCTTCAAGATGCATCACTCTACTCCCTGCCACGGGCAGGGACATCTTCCACTATCCCAGGTTGCTCCAAGCCCCATCCAGCCTGGCCTTGGACAATTCCAGGGATCCAGGGGCAGCCACAGCCTGTCTGGGCAACAATTCAATTAGGTGAGCAACAATTTGAAAAGTAATTCTGTGCACTTCATCATGCAAATGGCTTCAGCTTTTCCCCTGTTGTTGCAAATATGAGGAAATTTTGTTCTCCTGAAGTCCTTGATCTCATCCTACAAGGAAGACAGAGGGATTTTTTATGAGGGAATGTGGCAACAGGACAAGGGAGAATGGCTCCCCACTGCCAGAGGGCAGGGATAGATGGGATATTGGGAAGGAATTCCTCCCTGTGAGGGTGGGCAGGCCCTGGCACAGGGTGCCCAGAGCAGCTGTGGCTGCCCCTGGATCCCTGCAAGTGTCCAAGGTCATGTTGGATGCATGTGGTAGGAGACAAGAATTTGAAAATGCCACTCCTATCTATGTTACCTATGAAAAAAAACATATTTAAACTAACAGGGAGATAAAGTCAGGGCAGAAAAACCCCTTTGCCTTAGATGCTGGTGGAGAGATGAGCTACTCAAATGTCCATCCTGCCCAGAGTCCCCCATGTCCTCCCCAACAACCATCCACTGTCCTAAGGACCAAATTGAAAGGTTCTCATATTTTCTAGCCCCTGAAAAATTTGGGGGAAAAACAGCATGTGAAACCTATAAGCAAGGCGGTTTTGTTTTTTTCTCTTAAAGATGAGAAAATTATTTTGAAGGGTTGTTTAATTTGATCCTACTTGTTTCACATAATTTTTTTTCAAAGAGGGCAGTGGTGACAAGGGCTTCACATTTTCCAAGTAAATTCGGATCATTTCAAAACACTATTTAGAAATATAAATATGCCATTTAGATTAACTTATAATAATGCTTTGCCTCTAAATTTTTGAGCATTTTGTTTCTAGGAAAAATCTTTTTAATTTGATGTAATTTAGTAACTGTTATTTAGTGAATTTGTTCACCTTTTGACATGGGAATGATTTGTGTTCTCCTCCAGCTTTCATTCACCTATAATATGCTCCGTAGATTCTTTAGTGCTAAGCATGGTTTAAAATTTGCTATTTAATGCAAAGAAAGGCACTATTAATTGAAGCTGAATTTAAAAAAAGGGGGGGGAAAAAGAGAAATAAATATATGACATTATCCAAAATCAGGACTTTTGGCGCCTCAGGAAGGGCACATCCCCAAGTATCAGGGATCTGCCTGAAGACCCTGGGAAGGTTGGGACGGCCCCGCCAGGTACCCCGAGGTCTCCCTGCTCCTACGCTCACATCCAGGGATAGCTGCAAAGAAGTCACAGATGAATACAGGCAAGAAAAAGAAATCCAAACCAAACAAAACCTGAACCCTTTGCCCCAAGAGGGGGATAAGAAATGATGTATTGACTATGAATTTCATTTATCTTCCCACCTTCCCCGGCTCGAGCCGTTGCAGCGGCACCGCTCGCGATGCGTGTACACATATTAGCCCGTGTATTTCCCATCCTACTTATCCCCTGGAATTTATTCTAAAGCTCGCTTTTGGAAACCCATAAGTAGGGCATAATTCGGAGGATTTGATATTCTGGTCAATGTTTTGCCGAGTAGTTTATTCCGCGACATTGTGGGAGAAATGTGTCCTTAAATAAATATATATATATGTAATATAAGACACACATGAATACATAAAATTTTACTTAATTCATGTTACATTTAATTATCTAATTGTAATATATAAAATCAGTCGTACGGATAGCATCATTGCGGGAGAAATGTGTCCTTGTGGGAGAAATGTGTCCTTAAATAAATATATATATATGTAATATAAGACACACATGAATACATAAAATTTTACTTAAATCATGTTACATTTAATTATCTAATTGTAATATATAAAATCAGTCGTACAGATCACACCCAGAAACACCGAGGACATTTGGTTTGCTGGACAAATGCTTCAAACCTATTTTAGCCTCAAAAAGGAAAAAAAATGTGTTTCCTTGCTCAAGGCAGATCTTCAAGCTCACAACAGGCAGTCAGGCACGGCTGTGACACCCAGAATTGGCAGAAATGTCACCAGTTAGAAACTTTTTTGTTATGGATAATAACAGCAATCCCTTTACTGAGATCTGAAGGTGCTCACCCCAGCACGTTCTGCAGGACGTGGGAATTCCTCTGTATCCTGTGTTAAAACCCACTGTATTACTATTAGAAGTCATAAAAAATATTCATACTACAAGATTTTGAAAACAACTGGATTATTTTGTCCCATTTTGAGGCTAATAGGAGGAAAAAAAGGTGACAGCTTTTTCCTGGCTCTCCAAGTCCCATCACCCTCGTCTGCCTCCTGTGAAAACAAGGGAAGAGGAAGAAAAACTGAGAATAACACTTTTTCCTCATTTTCCCATTTTTGTTTCCCTTCACAATCCAAAGTACAGATGGGAAGCATTACTGTTTTCTAAGGATGAAGACGGGGGTGCTTAAATTTCATAAAAAGTCATGACACTGCTTAAGAAATGACCAAAGAGAATTGGTCAAAAATTAAACAAAACCACACTTTCCCCTTGACAGTGAAAATATAATTAAAAAAAAAAAAAAGGAAGAGAAACCAAACAAAAAGCCTCTAAGGTGTCTTAAGAACAAGTATTATTCTGGAGAAAGTATTTAATTGGATTTTTATGGGATATATCAAAAGAATTTGCTTCAAATGCAGTTTTATCTTTGCTGTTACGATTTAAATTTCATGGCTCAAAAAAAAAAAAAGTCAGAATTTTGCTCTTTAAATCCTTACCCCCTCATCAGAGAGGAGGGCAAGGATTTAATTGTTGCTAATTTTGTTAATCCCCTGATCAAGCCACCATTGATCCCAACCATTTCCCTCTGCATTGCTAAGACGCAACCCCTTCCCAGGAATACAAGTTCACACCCTGACTAAACAGAGGAAGGACTGTGTGGGCTGCAGACCCACAAAACTTGCTCAAAGACACCTAAAAAGATGGGGAGAAGGGTCTGAGAGTGAAAAATCACCTTCTCTGCCGCCAAGGAGCCTTTTTTCCCCGGGATCAGCCTTGATGCCGCAACCTTGTGCCGCAGTGCAAAGAGGGACACCAAAACTCCACCTGCCTCACAATTTTTTTTTCCTTTAAGCTGGTGGGTTTCAGGCTGGGTCTGTACTGTACGTGAGAAAAGGCTTTTTCTTTTGATTTATTTTTTCTTTTTTTTTTTTTTCCTCAGATCTCTCACTATCACTAAAGCAAAAAACACGTGTGCGTCCCTGCCTTTAAGAGAACGAGGGTTACTTCGTCCCTTTCCTCCCTGCCCACCCCCCCCATCCCAAAATTCAAGGAGAACATACAGCTCATGAAAATTTAATGCCATATGTAACAAAGCAAAATGAATATTTAATTGGGGCTTTTATGTGAAACCAGATAACAAAACCAGTTACACACAGAAGGGCGGGGAGGGGGGGAAATAATAATAAAATTAAGCCACTCTAATGTTTGATAAAAACTGGTACTGAAGCAGTTAAGCTATTGGCAACAAGCGGCTCCTAATAAACACTCAGCTAATTCTGTAGGAAAAGCACTAATTAGAAAAGCAATAATAATCGGTGTAATTGCTCTAAATTACCCTCCTCACAGAGAAGTGTGTTTGGATACTGCAACGCAGCTGCTCCTGCTCCATCCAGGCGCTCGCAGCCAAGGACGCTCCGCTTTTCTCTGCTGCCCTCTCCAGGTCCGGGGAGGTGGGAGAGCTGTCACCTCTCACTTCCCTGGGAAACACTGGGAAATCCCACACACCGGGCACCCTTGGGTGTCACTGCCTGCTCTGGTTGCATCCCCCGGATGTTGCTGGCTTCAGAAAACATAGCGCTGAGCTCCAGAGCTGGGATTAGAGTGGGGAGGAGTGAGGACCTTCAAGGGAGGTTGGTAGGTCCCTCTGGAGGTCCATAAAAATAGTAGAGCTTAGTGGTCTGCATACATTTGACAGGCCAAGGTTTCATATATGTTGCTTATAGTGTGAAGGGGCTTTGATCAGAAGCTGGAGAGCAGCAGCCCTCAGTGGGGATCACCCTCTCTTCTGTCACATCACATTGACCCACGAGCATCCAGAAGCACAGGAGGGATAAAATCCAGAGCTCTTAGATACCAAGATGCAGCAGAGAGCCCAGAACTCAGCTCTTGATGCAAAAAAAAAGAGGAATATTAACTCCTCTCCAATGCATGGACTTCCTGGAGAAGAGGTCCATGAAGATCTCATGTCCTCAGGGTGCATCCAGCAGGCATGTAAGGACTGGGTGAGATGGGGCCCTGAGCAACCCAATTTGGTGGGTGACCTCCCTGACAATGGCAGAAGGGCTGGAATGAGGTGATTATTACAGTCTCCTCCAACCCAAACCATTGTATGACTGAATAAGCCCTTCCTCTGCAAGGGGCCCCCAACAGTTAATTTTAAAACTCATGGTCCTGGAGATGAGCACCTTGAAGATGCTGTATTTTCCACTGCTCAGGTTAGATTTTAGATATTAGGAGCCCCCAAGTGCTCCTCCATGCTGTATGCAGAGCATGGAAATTATTGGTGCAACGATGCTCTCCTGTGCATTGTTTTTGATTATTGGCAAACATGTTCACGTTAGCTTAAGTAATAATGAACAGAATAACAAACTTCCATTGATTGCATGTCCGCATCAGCCAGTGAGGCTGCACTAGGGCTGATAACTAGCATTTTCAGAGCATTAAATTATCTCCCCATGCAGTAAAGGTCAGAGTGATTGGAGATGACCAGTGTACAGATGAGGCTTTAGCCCAACCATGCTGTTTTCCTCCAGCTGCAATGTTAAGAATCTCTTTGGAGAAAAAAAAAAAAAAATATATATATATATATATATATATATATGTATATAAATTAGCTGCAGACCAAGGAGCCCTGCAATGAGTTACCAAACTACATACCTGGACAAGTCAAAGCTGCAGCAAATTCTCAGGTCAGGTGAAATGGTCATTGAGTACCCCCTCTGGAAGCTCAATCTGTGGATGTCAGATACACTAGGACAACTCCAAAATCTTCTCCAGAACTGGCATGGTTTTTTCATTCATTTCATTGCCAACAACTCCCACAGCTGTAGAAGCGATGATCTTTTTTTTCCTTTTTTAATTTAATCTCACTGATCTCATTGAAATCATTAGAGAGGGAATCATTCCAGGAACAAGGTAAAAAGGTCAGAGCCCGTCCCCAGAATTTTCTTTTTAAGAGGAAAAGAAGTGCAAAATCTTAAAAGGGTGTTTTGGAGAGTTAAACCTCTCCTGAGCTCGGTTTAATCCCCTCCCTTCCACACCACAGCCTCTGGGAGAGGACAGTCACACTGCAAGTTTCCCTGTGTAATTACGTTTAAATCCTCGTTGCTCTCATGCATGCTTCAGCGTTATTTATATTGGTTTAATGATCCATTAAACAAATACTGTACTTTGGGAAGTGCTACTTTGCTTATGAACAATTACAGTTTCTCCAGCGTTCAGCGGTGTTAACCACAAGATAGAGGATGATGGTGCAGAGCTGGCTTGGAGTAGGGTCTTGGGGCTTCTGGGGGCTTGGGGAATGGCTTTCAGCATTATTAGCACAACCCTTCCTTGGGTTTGTTTGTCTTACAAAAAGTAGTTTGAGGACATTCAAAAATATTTTCTAGCTTTGGTTGATTTTCTGTTGGTTGGTGGTTTGTCTGGTTTGTTGTTGTTATTGTTGTCTGGGTTTTTGTGGTGGTGGTGGTTTTGTGGGGGGTTCTCTTCGCTTGTGGCTTTTTGTTGGTTTTTTGGGGGGGTTTGTTTTGTTTTAAAAAAGCCATCTTTCTGTAGCAACCCAAGTTAATTGTAATCTGATGACACTCAAAGTAGATTCCTACCTAGCAGGTTTTAATCCACTAGAGCCCAGTGCCAAAAATACTTGCAGAGTTTTGGTGCAGTGGACACAATCCAGACAGTAAAGTACATCCCATGAGGAAAGCTCACCTCCCTCATCCCAGACAACTCTGTGTCCAGCTGGGCACACCGAGCGTGTCCCACAGTGACCCCGTGTTTGGCCAAGAAGGGAAGATGTGGCCCTGGGCCCTATGGTGAGCAGCTGTCCTCAGCCCTGGGATGACCAGGGGGTGGGAAGGAGCCCACAAACACCCTCCTGGAAATCTGGGGCTGTACCAGGACCTTGGGAATGGAGAGCATTAGGTTTGACAAGAGTGGGGCTTTGAGGGCAAGAGGCACAATGAAGGAAATCCAAGTGCAAGGGAAGAGATGGGATTTGGGTCTTCACCCTTCAGAGGCATATTTCAGCCAGATCAGCAGTGGGATGTAACAGGCACAGCGGTGCCTTGCAAGCCCATCATTTCTGCCCACAATTAACTTAATTAATAAAAAAAAATAAAATTAAATTGTCTTCAGTTGGGCAGTTGAGCTTATTTTACCCTCCCAGTTTGCTGCGCACAGCACGAGGGAGGAGTGAAAACGAACTGAAGGTTTAGGTGGGCAGAGACCATCCCATGACAAAATGGTGCATGGGGAGGATTTGGGGACATCAGGAGGACCTCCTCCAGCCCTGGTAGCTTTCAGGGCTCCAGGGACCCCACAGGCACTGGCAGCAGCTCAGGTCTGCAGGAGCTGGGGGACAGTTTTGTGTTCCACATAATCAGGGTGGTTGGACCTGCCTGAAAGGCATGCTGGGATCTTCCATGTGCCCAGTCACCCTTTACTCCTTTCTAAAGTTCTCTCTTGTGTCTTAAGGCCTTGTCTTATTGTGCTTGGCCTGGCAGAGTGGAAAATTTAATTTTAAACTAATTAGTTTCTAAGTTGCTGAATATACTCAAATTACCGGGCATTGCCTTTCCCAAAGGGGAAGAACAACATAACTCACCTGTATCCAACATTTGACACTGCTGGAGTCAGGAGCATGGAAACAATGGACCCCCAATTGCTTATTGTCTTGTCTCAAAGGTCAAGAGTCATTCCTGACAAAGCTCCAATTAATAGTTTATTACCCGCAACTGACCAGAGTCTCTTTTGTTAGCATTTAATATTATTAGCTAAAGGTTGGCTTTGAATGCAGAATGAGATTGTCTTTGACATCAACTTGTTCAGCTCTCCCTGGTCTTGGAGCAAGGCTGCCCTCCTGCCCATCACCGCGCCTTCCCCACCGGTCTTCACCCGACACCAAATCCATGACGTGCTCTCGCTCTGATTACCTGGTCACTGGAAGGTCGTCTGGATATAAATGCTGTTTTCCAATTGTTCTCATCAATGGGCCCGCAATCACACAAAGGCCAGCCAGCTCTTCAAAGCTAACAGCAGCAGCAGTGACCTTCCGCGTCTGTTTTTGCAGGTTCGTACAACATCTGTGCTACTCTGCCAGCAGAGAATCACAGAATTATTCGGGCTGGAAAAGCCCTCCAGGATCATCAGGTCCATCCATTCCCCCAGCACTGCCCAGGCCACCACTGACCCCTGTCCCCATGTGTCACATCTACACGGCTTTTAAACCCCTCCAGGGATGGGGACTCCACCACTGCCCTGGGCAGCTGTGCCAGGGTTGCAAAATTCTTTCCATGATTTTTTTTTCCTAGTAGTTTCCAATAAATGCCATAGTTTTCAAACAGTTACACTGGGATTTGTTCCTTCTTGGGTTTTTGTTTGCCCTTTTGTCCCTTGAAACACATCAAAACAAGAGCCTAGGCATTAGGGATAGGCATAGGATTTGCCTTTGGGATGACAACAAGCTTCCACTCCCTGGCTGGTTTTGGAAGGGGTTTTGGGATGAAGCAGCACCACATTTTTACGGCAGCAAATGATCATCTCTCCTGGCTGGTGAACTGAGCCGATTGCAGTGGACACATTAGGACACATCCTAATCAGGGTTTGGGGAGGGAAGACTTTGCACTCTTTTTCAAATGGAGTACTTAAAAGAATATTTTTCCCAACAAAGTCAAATTCAAAATGGAAAATATTTCAAATACAAGAAGTTATTTTGCTTAAAAAGTGTTTCTTTAAAACATTCCCTGAAACTTTTCTTAAATCCCCCTCCCATGACCCAAGCAGTTTGTAGAATGGAAGTTAAAAGGATCAGGATTATTCCTCAACAAGAGTTTCAGTCAAGAGGAAAAACAAGTTACCTTCAGTGCAATGTGCCACAGATGGCTGCCATGACTCTGTGGCACATAGGAAGACCCACATCCTTGCCTGTTCCAGCAAGTCCTGGAAAGATGCTGTTGGCATGGCCAGAAAAAGCCATTTGTGTTCCACAGTAAGGCGCCTACTCCAAGCTGTGGTCTCTGGTCTCACCCCTTTCCCCAAGACATGCTTTAGTACCAACTCTTCTCCTGCTTTTCAGTTCTTCTGTCCTCCTAAAGCAACTCCCCAGTTTTGCTTTGAGGGATCTTTTGCTTGAACACCTGTTGGGAAGCTCCCAAATTCCCTGCTACTCCATCCCATGGGAAGCTCCCAAATTCCCTGATACTCCATCCATGTCCCGTTCTCCCTCTCCCCCTGGCCACCACCAGGACAATGCCCATGGCTGAAGGGACAGTGTCTAGAGCCAGCACCACTGGCAGGGGCCACCACGGGCACCCAGCCTGCAGCTGTGCCATCACAGCCCTCTGTACACGGATTTTGGAGATGCTGCTGCTGGGCAGAAGCTGTCCTCCAACTACAACAGGCACTTCTTGGGGCTCATCGTGCCCTGGCACCCCCAAAAAGTGGCACCTGAACCCCATATGGCCTTTTCCTCTCCAGAAGGGCAGAGCTCTCTGTGAGTGAGCTCTCCCAGGAGTAGGGGACATCGTCTGTGGCCATGGAAAGGACACATCACCACAGCACGCTCCACGTTTTGGGAATCCCCGATGCACTTCGGGAGCTGAGCAGCCAGCGGGGCTGGCGACCGCTCAGCCAGCCCGGGCGCTCTCATTCCCCGTTCTCTGCTGCCATCAGGTGGATATTTCATTTTATTCAGCCAAAAGCTGCGAGATACGAGTGCGTTTTGCCTGGGTTTCAAATTTCCTGGCCTTTGGACACACGGGCAAAGCCTAGGGAGTCTGAAGACATGGAAAGATCCCTGATGGTTTTTTCCCCCCCAGGAAGAAGCTGGGTTTGGACACCACAGAAGGCTGCCAAGACTCAGCAGTTGGTTGTTAGGTCTGGTTCTGGTCTCTCAAGTCTTTCCCTGAGACCAAAATCTCTCTGTGGTCTGGATCTCATCCCACCAGGGAGAGCAGCATTATTTATTGATCCCCTCACCCAGCATCTCCCTTGCAAATCCCACCCCAGGAGAGGGCAGGTTTCAGGCAGTGTCAGGACTCAGCACTAGCACTCACCACGACATAGCACCAGCACCAGGAGTTTTCCTCCATGTGTATTTTTTTTCAGGACCTGGCAGTCTGCAGCACAGATGCCAAAGAAAACACAGGGCAGGATTCTTGTTCAGCAGGGAACCAGAGTGTTTGGAACATCTTCTGGTGCTAAATGCACTGCAAGTGAAGCTGCTGGCAGAGAAAGAAAATAAATGCACAAGAAAGCAGCAAGAAGCTGCCCCAGACAAGAACTGGTCCTATCTAATATCACAAATGCATTTTCTTCTCAGCATGCCACATGACTTAAAATAATGAAATAGAATCCCAGAATAGGTTGGGTTGGAAAGGACCTTAAAGCTCATCTCATTTCACCCCCTGACATGGGCAGGGACACCTTCCACTATCTCAGGTTGCTCCAAGCCTCATCCAGCCTCACCTTGGACACTTCCAGGGATGGGGGAGCCACATCTTCTCTGTGCCAGGGCCTCACCGCTCTCAGCATAAAAAACTTTTCCCTTACATGTACTCTAAACTGACACACCTTCCAGTTTAAAGCCATCACACCTTGTTCTGTCACATCAGGCCCTGCTAAAACTCTGTGATTCTTCCAAAACCCCATTAAGTACTGAAAGGCTGCACTAAGGTGTCTCCAGACTCTTCTCCAGGAGAACACCCCAAGTTCTCCCAGCCTGCCTCCATAGCAGAGGTGCTCAGCCCCTGGAGCATCTCCATGGTCTCCTCTGGACTTGGTCCAGCAGCTCCACAGCTTTCTGAGGACCTCAGAGCTGGATGCAGAACTCCAGGTGGGGCCTCACCAGCGTGGAACAGAATTGCAAAAGATTTTTTGAAACTTCAGCATTTATAAAGAATCCTTGGAATTGTTTTGTACTCCTGTAGAAAGCAGCGGCTAATTTAAAAGGTGTAAATCAGTACTTCTCATGCCACAGCAGTAGGACGAAAAGCCCAGAGTATGACCCCAGCACTGAAATTCAGACAGAACATGCTTGTGCAGAAAAGCTTTGGTAGTTTGGTGGAGGAGCCAACCAACCTGATCCTGCTGAGACCCAGGACACGGCCAAGGTGCTTGGTGTCAGTTGTGATATGTGATGTCACCCATAACCCAGGCTAATGCATCGTTGTGCCTCCAAGCAGCCACCCCTGGTGATTTATTCCCAGATCTTCCCTTGCCTTTCAGCCCCTTCCATAGCTGGGGAAGCCACCAGGGAGAGTTTTCCCACTGAACACCTTCCCCATGCCAGGCTGAACCCCTGGTTCCTGGCTGGCCAGAGGCTCCTGGTTCACTAGTGGCAGACCAAACAGAAGAGATACATCAAGCTCACCTTCTGGCAGGGTAAGAGGTATGGATCTTTCTTGAGGTGGCCCTAGAAGACTGGACAAGATTGATCCTCTGTTAAACATGACCTAGAATTGCTGAGTGGGTTTGAGATGCCACGGGAGGGGAGAGCCTGGACTGACAACAGCACAGACACAATTACGCCTACTCAAAAACCCATGGGGGACATTCTCAGGTTACTCAGAAAACCTGCACAGCAGCAAATCAGGATATCGAAGAAAGTATCTTAAATTTTCACAGCAGATTCTGATCATCTCTAAGTTGTGAAGCACTCCTCTTCCCGCCTTGGTGAAAAGAGGGGCTGGCACAGGTCTCCCAGAGCAGCTGTGGCTGCTCCATCCCTGGGAGTGTCCAAGGCCATCTTGGACAGGGCCTGGAGCACCCTGGGATAGTGGAAGGTGTCCTTGCACGTGGCAGGGGGTTGGAACTGGATGAAGTTTCAAGTCCCCCCCAACCCAAACATCTCTGATTCTATGAAAACAAACCAGTGCTGGTGCAGGAGCCAGATCCTCTTCTTGAAGCACCAGCAGAAGCAGAGTGTGGCAAAGGCAACAGGAGAGAGAGGGAAAGAAATAGCCAGAAAAAGTGTCTCCTGCTTTGCAGGTGCACAAAGTGCTCGTGGCCTCGAGGCCCTCTGCCAGCTCCTGATTTTCCCTCTGCCCCTAAAGTAAACAGGATGCCCAGGTGTCGACAAAAAGACTATCAACAGAAAGCAAGGTTAAAAAAGCAATAATTCAGCCAGCTAACTGCCACCGCTGTTCCTCCCTATCTCTGCATTCTTGATAAACAAATTCATAACAAGATTTTACTGCTCTGTTCCCTGGAGCAGTCTATTAGTCTGTCGTTCAACATGCACTACCAGTCGAAGCCGAGCTCCCACAACACAATATCCCTTAAGATGATCTCCTTTGCATTCGCTGTGATGTAATTATGCTAATTATCCAGCCGGCTTTAATATCCTCATATTTTCCAGGAGGTTTATGATCAAACCTGTTCCTTTAATTTACTTTCCCCGCCGCCGTCGGAGCCGGGGTGTTTTGGTGCACTCTGCCACGCGCACGTCTCCGCGGCTCCTCAAGGCCACGGGGAGCTCAGGCACGTAACTCCGTCCCAGCTGAGAGGAATTGTAAAAAATTGTTTCTCCCAACCAGCATTTATCCCATGTTTGATGGCTTCCCCCATCGGTAACGTTGCATTGATAATGCCCATCTCCGTTTTGAGGTTTCATCCTTTTTGTTTGGTATTGTTTTGGGGTTTTTTTAGCTTGCAGTGTATTAAATTTCCTGGGAAACCTACATGTATTTACCCTTCCAGTTGAAATGAAGGCCCTGCCTGTTAGATTAATATTTATCTGGGAAAAAAACAAAAACAAAACAACCCCAAACCCTAAAAATTTTGGAATCTGGATCCTTACAGCTAGCATAAAAATGATGCACATTATAAAACAGATGCGGCGACTCAGAAATCAGTCTGGAACGAATTGCTTTAAGTAAAATATATGAAAAGTATTATTTGATATAAAAATCTCATTATTTTCCCAACTGCCTGAAATACGGAATGGTTCAAACTCTACCAGAGTGGATCACAGAAAGTCCTCCTTATTCAAGGAGCATTAGCTTACTTAAGAATATTTTCTTTCATGTTTATAAAGTTTCAGTGCAAGTGCTCGGTGGGATATGGGTTTCATTAGCTTTTTCATTTCAACTTTTGCTGTGTGCTTTCTTTTCTTAAAAAGTAAAATGAAATCTGAATTTTCATGGCTTGGGGCTACCACAATTTTTTTTCTCCCCATAAAATGTGATTTAAATTGCAAGAACAGTTGGCTATAATCAGAATAGAAAAACCAAACATGACCCAGATCCTTTTTCTAGAGGTTTTTCTTGTGTGTATCATTTCCGTACGTTCCTAGTGTGTGCAGTGACAATTGGTACTGCATAATTCAAAAGAATTTTCACTATTTCCTTTTTTTTTTTTTTTCCCTCCATCCCCATTTAGCTGAATGACTTCACAAAATCACAAACAGAATGGTTTGGGTTAGAGGGGACTGTAAAGCTCATCCAGTGCCACCCCCTGCCATGGGCAGGGACACCTTCCACTGTCCCAGGCTGCTCCAAGCCCCATCCAACCTGGCCTTGGACACTGCCAGGGACCCAGGGGCAGCCACAGGGATCCAGAGGCAGTGACCTGGGCACCCTGTGCCAGGCCCTCACCACCCTCATTGTAAAAAAAACAAAAAACAAAACAAAACAAAACAAACCAACAACAACAACAAAAAAACCCACACAAACAAACAAAAAAAACTTCCTTATACGCCATTAAGTAGTAAAAATTATATTATTTTCAATATTTTTGCAGATTTATTAATGGGCTGAGCAGGAGGTTTGCTCTGTATCCTCCTGCAGCCACCCCAGCACAGCTCTGAAGACACAGAAAGGGCAAGGTGTCTTCTGCAGAGCCTGGACCAGCACCCACAGCTCAGTGCACGGGTGGATGAAGGTCCACCACACCTCCTTAATTTTCCTTTCAGACACAGAAATCCAGCTCCAGCAGGCTCCACACACGGGGACACCAACCAGCGTGTACAGCTGCTTTTCACCAACACGTGATCCCATGCCCACCTAATCCCATCAGCTCCCATATGTCACTAATCCCAAGGGCAGGGGGTCAGCCCCCCACGCCAAAACGCAGCCGTGGAGCTGCTCAGCCCAGCACTGCCAGCTCCCTCAGCCCTCCAGTGAGTGGACTCTGCTTGGAGAAGGTGTGGAGGAGGACAGGATCCATCTCTTGGGTGAATTAGACACGTGCTTAGAGGGAAGACTCTGAAGGAACGCTCCTTCCCTGAGAGCTGAGCTGTGTCAGCCACGAGGAGTCTGGTTTCCTCCATCTCCTCAAGAAAATAAATGAAGGACAGAGATGCCCAAGCCACAACCAGAATAGGAGATCTTAAAAGAGCCAGAGGGGAAACACAAGCTGCTGGCTCTACCAGGCGTCCCAAAATGTCCCAGAAGCTGAAAGAGGAAGAGGGGAAAGACCCCCTTTCCTTATCTCTGACCTCTGCTACCACAGGGGAAGAGGAGTTAGCAAACAAGGGGACCTGTAGGACATCCCAGCTGTGAAGTACAGAATTTTAGACTCAGGATGAAGCAACTGGGCAGATCTCTGGCTCAGGAGTCAGGGATTATCCCACAGGGATTTCAGGGGCATCAGTCTTTAGCAGACTGCTACATGAAGAGAGCAATATAAATCACAGAATCCCCAAATGGGTCAGACTGGAAGGGACCACAGCGGGTGCTGGTCCCACCTCCTTTGTCCAGCAGGGCCATGTCAGAGCACAGGGCACAGGACTGCATCCTGATGGTTCTGGAATACAGCGAGGGAGACTCCACACTCTCTCTGGGCAGTCTGTCCAGTGCTTGGTCACTGCCCAGAGCCGAAGTTCTTCCTCATGTTCAGGTGGAGCTCCCTGGGCATCAGTTCCTGCCCGTTCCTCTGGTGCCATTGCTGGCCCCGGGAGCAGAGCCTGGGCCCTGCTCTGAGCCCTCTCTGCACACAGGGACAGACATTAAAGTCTGGCTCCAACGTGCTCCACTGGCCAGAATCATCAGGCCATCATTGGGACTTCTTCTGAGCTGCACAAAGCAGTAGCAAAGCTGAGGAATCACAGAATCACAGAGCTGGAAGGGACTCAGAAAGATCATCCAGCCCAGCTCCTGTCCCTGCACAGACACCCCAACAACCCCACCCTGTGCATCCCTGGCAGTGCTGTCCAAACTCTCCTGGAGCTCTGGCAGCCTCGGGGCCGTGCCCATTCCCTGGGGAGCCTGGGCAGTGCCAGCACCCTCTGGGGAAGAGCCTTTCCCTGAGATCCAGCCTGACCCTCCCCTGACAAAACTCCACCCATTCTCTCAGGTCCTATCACTGCCTCTTTTCTTCCTGAGAGATTCCAGGAAAGTTCAGCCATGCAATCCAAAACATCTCAGAAAGACCCTGGGCATGAATCCACTCAAAAGCAGAGGCGTCCACCTTTGCAGATCACATGGGAAATAAGCAGGCTGGGTTTATTTACATTGGGCTAACCCTGCATCACATGCCTTTGAAATAATTTCAAAATAGATCCCCTACCTGGTGGGAAAAAAAGCAAAACTCCACTCAGTTCATCTCCTGGAGCACTCAAGGACAAGCAGGAGGGGAGCTGCTGAGACAAGGAAATCCTGTTGTCTTTACCCCAAACCCACAGGGAAATCAGGACTGCCTGACAAAGGAGAAGGTAATAGTTTTTGATATAGCAAACTGTGGTTGACAGACCAGAAAGCTTTGCATGAATGCCTTTTTAAAACAGCCCAGAGCTTCAGGGCATGAATGTGAAATCTCTGTGTCTACCAGGACCGTGCCAAGGCTACTGAAGTTGCCTGTATGAGCTACCCCGACCAGAAAAGATGGTGTTTGCCATCTTTTGGCTTTCCTTCCCAGCTCCCCACCAGGTCCTGCCATGGCACCAGCTGTGACCAGATTGTTGTGGGAAAGTCTGGCAGGGGAGCAGGGAGAGCACAGCTCCAGCTGGGAACACCTGGAGCAAAGCTTAAGGATGAAACCTCAAGCAAAGAACAAGGGCCACAGACCAGGAGCCACAGACACCCTCTGACCACGAGGCTGGCTGGCTGGGGTGTCAACTGCAGCACCAAGTTCAGCAGAGGGGATGCTAAATGAGCATCCCAGATTGAGCATGCCCAATAGGAAGTCAAGGATGCCTTGCTAGAGAGCCACAAGATGCCCCAACAATCTCCGTTCTCACAGTAATACCTGATTCCAGCCAAATTTTGGCGCCTTCTTGAGATTGCACCCACTTAACTGCAATCACTGTAGGATGTCTTAAAATCATGGGTTTGTGGCTATTTTCCCCCTCAAATCCTAGCTGTCCCAGGCTTGGTGAGACCTAGGGTTTTGAGAAACCATCTTGAGAGGGGAAGGTGTCACCTGTCAATGACACAGATCAAGGGATTGCTTCCCCAAGAGGTAAAAAGATGAGATTGGAGAGTCAGAGAACACAGCACAGGCAATTTTTGGAGGACAAGACAGTCCCATTAATTAGGAGGTAGGGACAAGGAGTTTAGTAGCAGCCTGAATTCATACAGCAGTTTTGGGAAGTTACTGTGATGTAAACAACCACAGCTGGAGGAATCTCAGAACTGAATGCCCACCCTATGTGGAAAGAGATCATTTCCATATTGTATGGGAAAGGAAGATTCAAAGAGAGAAATATTCAGCAGAAGGCTTGTCAGAAAAATTTTATTTTGAAATAGCTGGAGACACATGGGGTGACATCAGCTCAGGGAGGCTGCCTGTCTGGAATGATGGCCAAGGGACCAAATTGTCTGCTTTGCTTTTATTCAGCAGTCCCACATAATCAACAGTTCCTCATGTAATATTTCAATTCTTGTCAAAAGTGCTTGGTGCTTTTTTTCCCTCCTATTTTTAATACAAATATAACAAAATTTGTTTGTTTCTGTTGTGTAAACTGAAAACTATCACCTAGTACTCTTCAATAAACTTCCTTGTTATTTTAAATTTCTTAAGACATTTTAATCAACAAATGTACCCTCTATTTTTTTTTAAGAGTGACAATTTTCAAAAAAGTGAGTCATTATCAACACAACACAAAGGTCAAAGTGAGACTTTGCTTTTGTTGCCTCAAACTTCTCCACTGTTACAACCACCAGGTTATATTTAAAACCCTGCTGGCAGTGGCACAGCACGCTGTGTCACTGTCCATCCTCACCCACCTTCTCTGTGAGGTGAGCAGTGCACAGACTGTTTATTGGATCTCTTTGGAAACACGTGTTGGGTTAATGCCCAAGGTCAAAAGAGCTTCTCTTACAGAAGGAATCAAGGTCAGTGAAGGTCCTCAGGCCTGGTGCAAAGCAGCTTTACCCTCCCAGCAAGGCCGGCTTGTAGTGGTGTCACATCTGCAAATTCCAGGACTACCCAGGACAACAACAGTCGGTCAGATGCCGTAGAACCAGTTCCATAAACATCAACACCTGCTCCTCATTATTCTGCCTCTTTGAAGAAGATACTTTCCCATTTCAGCTGGACAGAAAGCCAAACCCTCTCTTGAGTTGCACTCTGGTCACAACATCTCCACCACTCTCTCATTAGCTGAGGACAAGAGAGAGACCCCGATGGGTCTGGCTGGGCTGACACCAAACCAGCCCCACAAGCCAAAGGAAGGGGGACACAAAGCAAAACAACCCCGTAGCCATACACAAGTCACTTCAAAGTTTCCATGACTCAGAGCTACGGGCTGCCAACGGTGGTACCCCGGCAGAAAAACACTGGCTGTGTGCAGTCAGCCTGAGGCTGGGAGGCAGGAAGACGTGGGTTTAAAGGCTGGTGCTGTAGATGCTTCCTCGGGTAATGGCAAGAGAGAAACTCCCCAGGAGTTTAAGCTGATCTGAAAGCATGCAGGGCTGACACAGGCGAGAGGTACCCGAGGACTCCAGCAAAACAAGGGCATAAAAAACTCCCCACTGACTGCTCTTATCTGCTTTCCATCTGTACACAGATGAAACACTGCTCATCTCAGTCTGCCTCCCTTGGCACTCCTCCACACAAACTTTTAGCAGATCACTTTCCCTCCCCATGGCTGTGGGGGTTTGACGCCTGCATGGAGAGAATCTGATGCCTCTTCTGGATGAAACAACCCCTACAAACACCTTTTAAGGGAGTGAGGATGAGAAAAGAGATCTCTTTTTTTAGCTTTTGAAATTATGGTATTACCTTGATCATGTTCAGCATGAGTATTTCATTCCTTTTTAATCTGCACACTTTATCAACTCTTTTCTGTAGAGTGGAGGCTCTAAAGGACCTGGCTTGTCACAGAGTTGAGATTTTCTTGACCACATGGATAACAAAAACACAAAATAAAAAAAAGCCCATACTACCCAGTGAAAGGCAAGGTTTCACCAAAGCCAGCCAGAGCACAGGGCAGTAGAGAATATAAAATGAGGGGAAACACCTGTTGTACACCTCAAAAAGCACATATGGGAAATCACCAGTTTCAGAACTGGCTCAATCACAGCTGACATGAATTTTGGGTTGAACTGGATCTGCCACTAAAACACCCCATGCCATGGGAAGAAGTCCACAAATTACTCCCTTGCTCCTCCATTATTTTTAATCACTTCCTTAACTAGATGAATTTTTCCTTAATTAGGCGACTTTCAATGATTTGGCCTAATATCAAAGAAATATAAATGCTTTTCCAAAGTTGGCTCGCCCATGGAGCTGGATTTTGACAGGGTCATGGCAAATCCAGGCTAGCGGCAGCCTCTGCAAGGACACCAGAGCTCCTCAGGCCACAGTCAGAAATTAATCTGCCTTTATTTTTTGTTAGACTCGCAGTCAGACACAACAGGCCTGTTGTTAGCAATTGGCATGACCAGTGCCACCTACTGCAGTGCTAATGAACAGGACATCAGCTCCTCTAAACCTGCCCAGATCTTTTGACAGCCCCAGACCCAGGGACTGGGGGCAGTCTAGGGGAATATTTGCTTATCCCATGCCAGAGATACAACTTCCCAAAGTTCTGCTCCAAAGTCAGGATAAATCATTCTTTCTGCTCATATCAGTGTCTCAGCCCTCAGAGAGTGCCTGGGGGAAGCACGGGGTACAAACAGATCCCAAAATTTTACAGCCACCTTTTGGATGAGCTCAAGGGTTTTGGCTCCCAAGGGTTCACTTGTGTAAACTCATGACTGTGGGTGGAGCTCAAAGAGAGAACACACAAATCATGGTCATTATCATGTAATTATGGCATTACTGCAGCAAACTTCTGTTAGACCCCCTTGATTTCAACAAGATGGTCAGAAATAAGGTCCAAGAGGGGATCTGTGAAGGTGCACGTGGGAAATGGGAGCACTGACCTCGAGACTGTGTCCTTGGGATGGTACAGAGATCAGAATTGCCTTCCCAGAGGTACCAAGTGAGTTTCTTACATCACACAAAATCAATAATTCAACCCATGGCTGACCTGTTTCCAAGTGTCTTCAGTGCAGAGAGAACACCTCTGTCACGCTGCTCTTGTCAGCCAAATGAAACTACACAGAACAAGGGTGTCTGTTGACACAGCAAGCTAAAAATATAATGCACATTTATGACAAAGTGTCCTATGCTTGAAATTACCTCTCTTCAAGCTTCACTTCATCAAGGCTTTGGTCCATCAGCTGGGCAAGTTTCAACCCAGTGCAATCCAAACACAATTAAAATATTTAGACTGCTACTTGCACGCTAATTCCATTCCTGCTGCCCCTGCCCTGTTTTAAAGCAGAAAACTTTGAAGCTGTTTTCTTCCTCCCCTTTTCTAATAGGACTTCCTGCTATTGGCAAATAAGTACTCTGGAAAAATTTCCTCTTTAATATTCTTCCTCAGGGCCCCAGAAGAGCGTAGTGTTTTCTCCACATTTTACAAGCGTGGTTGCTGTCACGCAAAATTCCACTAACTTTGGATTTAAGTGTTTTAAGAACAAAATCAAGAGCCTAAAAAGTCTTGCAGACCTTCAGTAAGTCATGCTGTCTTCTAAATTCCCCAAAAATAAAGCTATCCCTCCCAAAACCCCACCAACAAAACACCTTCATGCTACAGGATGAGATGTACTATTTGCCAAGGAGCACTTGAACACTCCCAAGAACTGCCCAAGCACTAAAGAAAAAGCAAAAAATGTCTTCTTCAGAATAAAAATCTGTGCAGATATTACAGCACACCTCTTCCCACAGAGGTTGTGTGCTATTTATTACTATTTATTCATAAGACTGCTTATCCTCATGGGCAGGTAACCACCAGGAGACAGGGCAAGAGCTGTCGGTCCTTCGGTCTTGAATTCAAGTTGCTCCAGAAGAGAGTGTGCTGAGCCTCAGCTTTGACAACAGGAGATGCAAAACTGGGTTTGTGCTCCTCAGCCCCATTTCCATTAAACCTGCTCCTGTGCTCCAGCAACTCCTTCACAGTGCTCTAACAAAAGGAAAATGAGTTTTATGATCTTTAACTATCAGATGCATATCACGAGCGTTCAGGTAGCTGCTCAGGGTGCCTTTGTGACCACGTATCACTCGTGAAGCTGAGCACCAGCCACCCTCTCATTCTTTTTTTCAGCTCCACCACTTTTCCTGTTTTACTGAACCTTGGTATTTCTCAGCCCTGGCTCTTTGCCCATTCTCATTTCTAATGCTGCACAAACCCCAGTGTCTGCATACATTACGAAGACATTTTCCCTCCCATCAGTGCTAACAGCAGTGTAGCTAATTGCTGTGGTTTTTCTTCCCGTTGGACTCTCAGACTTCTGAAGCTGCAGAAGAAAAGGTAAGTGTACTTGTCTAGAAGGAGATTACTGTCTCTAAATTAATGTTATCATTTTCCAGGCCTAAGTACCAAAAGAGATGCTGGGTTGTGAAGGTACACCTCCGTGATGGAGATGCATCTCCTGTGCAAACCAGGATCCTGTTAGGAATGTCCAGTCTCTCCAGACACTCTACAGAGAGACCACAGTGCATCCCAATCCTGCAGCCTGCCTCAGTGCCTGACAGTCCTGCTGTGCTGCTGAGCTCCTCAGATGTCTGACAGCTCTTCATCCAAAAGATATTTTCATTTGTTCCTCACTAATTTTTTTTTTTTTTCTTCCAGGACCTCCTCTACCAAACTTAGTGCCCTTTGCTATTCATCAGACCACTTACAAAAACGTAAGGCAGAAGTGCTTTTCCCACTGTTAGGCAGCAGCCTGGGTAGTGATTATTCATTCAGCCCTCAAGTGGACCTTGTTGATCTTCATCCATTTGTGCCTGCAGGGGAGACCAGCCCAGGCTCCCTCTGCCTTTGCCAGCTTTGGCACCAAGCACACGAGGAAGCAAAGCACAGGCTCACAGCACAACAAATTTTATCTGTGAATGCCTTGGCTGAGGTCTCTAAGAGATTTCACTTGGGTCTGTACCTGAACCAACACCCCCTGTGACAGCACACTGCTCTTCACACAGCAGGGTAACTCTTCCTGCAGCTCACAAATCTCCTCACAGCAACATCAGTGCCATGCTTCCCAGAGCTTCGTTGCAATCAAGTCCTGCCCCTCTCCCAAGAAGCTCGCCTCTGCTGCCTGAGGCTTTTTTTGTTTTTAACCACAGACTCCATCAGTGATCCCACAGGGAAAAAAACAAAAAATACACCAACACACAGGTGTGAAAGCCCTGGGGAATCCGTGCTGAGTAAGCCCCACATGAATCTCACCAGCTCTCACACACACACACATTTTTCTCAGCTTCACTTTGTGAATTCTGCAGATCCACCCTTCAAGGACACACAACGCAAACTGCAGAGACAGGTCTTTTGAAGTGTTTCTAAATTCATTATGCATTGGTGTAATTTCAAAGTAATTCATGCATCTAGACAGTTCAGTGTTTCTGTCCAACTGTTTGGTATCTCTGAGAGTTCTGAGTGTGTGGCAGGGAACTGGGGGGTCTGCAATTCCCTGGTCCAGGACTTGGCTCTACACCTTCACCTGCCTCTACTCCAGTTTCCTCAGAAATTGGGTGCATGTTTGAGGCTCTGGTCTCCCTGCATAGTTACTCTTCAATCTCCTAAACAACTCCTCTCCAAGATTAAATATGAACCCATGGAGAGCATCCAACTCTTTACCCAAAGATAAACTGCAACTGCTGGCAACCTACCTTTAATAATCCTCCACACTAAGTGCACAACAGCTGTTCTTGGAATTTTACTTCAAAATGAAAAAGGCAAGCAAGACTAGACTTTAAAGCAGAGTAAGTTTTAAAATCAAACTGAATTCGCAGCCTCAGGTACACATTGCTCATAAGCTCAATTAATTTATGAGGCATAAATTCTTTATGATACCTTAGTATAGTTTTAGGCAAGCAAATAGAGCAAAAATGCTGCTGCTAACAGAAAAAAATCAAGAGTGTCAGAAGCTTGCTTTGCTTTACCTTCCCCTGCTGGGAAAACAGTAGGGCCAGCATGTCTATGCCCACAGACACTTTGGGTCCTATTCCAGGAGAAAAAGGACAAGCAACTGGGCTTTATCAAATCCATTCTGACCAGATCTTCCACACAGGGGAGAAGGATCAAGAGCACTGAGGTCTGACATCTCTACATACCCATTGTCATTCATTTTTCTTCTGCCAGCTAACTAGATTTAATCCTGATTACAGCTAATGAAACAACAGCTAACACAACATCAAAGGCTGCTCTCAGCTTGGAAGCCTTGGTTCTAGTTCTTGTAGCTGTGACAATGCAGGACAAGAACCTTGCTCCACACACTGTGCTTTCCCCAGAGAAGAGATGTCAGCCTTACTCAGAGAACTTTTTACCCAAGAGAGAGGGAAAAGAGGACCAACACGACTGAAGGGTTTTTTAAAAGGCCTTCTTTAATATGGTTTATGATGGTTATTCACTAACCAAGCTTAAGTGGTCAGGAAAAATCTCCTTGGTATTTTCTTAGTAGTGATAAAGCTTCAGATCAGTTGCAAATTGGGCACCTGAGCAGGTGTCCTGGGGTGACTTTATGGTGCAGTGTATCCCCCATTGTCTGATCTGCTGTGTGCCCAGAAATGTCCTGTAGATTTAAACCAGGCCCAGAGAGAGAGAGAGAGGGGCTGGGGGAGCAGTGGAATTTTTTTGCAGTTTGTATTCAAAACACAGAGGTAAGAGTTCAGTTCCCTCCGATGCCCCAAGTTTTAGCTTTCATTTAGCTTTTTCAGATTCTGTGCTGCCCAGGGGTGCAGTTCTGAACCTCATATTAAGGTTCTATTAAGGTTAATATGAACCTCATATTAAGCTCTGTTCCCAGAGTAGGGAGACAAAACAAATCCTTTTCCTGCTGAAGGCCAAGGACAACTTTCAGGCCCAAAAGCATAAATAACAGTGGACTAAAGAGAGAAAAGAAGGATAAGAATTCATAATCTGAAGCTGTAATTGGACAATTAAGCACAAATATGCAAATGGACCAAAACATTTTTAGGTGTGAGACCTGGTGACCGTTTGTCCATTTTGTGAGCATTTTGGGTCCACCTTGGGTGTAGCCCTGGCCAGGCTCTTGTCCTGCCCGAGGTGTATCCTAAATGCCTTTTAATAAATATCAACTTCATTCTCCACCTCTGTCCAGTCTCTGTCCCAGGTCAGCCTTCCCAAGGCATCACCTCTGACCTCACAGCAGTGCAGAGTGAGAGAAAGACCAGGAGATTTTCTTTGCTTTTTTCACTGGTTTTCCTCGTTGGCCAAGGCAAGAAAAGTTTTCCCAGGGCTGTGGGGTTTTTTCCCCTCTGGAACTGGATCCAGGACACCAGGATAATCACCCGGGTCCCCCTCCCAGATTGCACACCAAGCCTGGGTGCCAGGCTGAGCTCCGGAGAGACTGAGCCACAGAAGGATTCTCTGAATTTGCTATCTCCTCAGAGCAACTAGAGGTTTCATTGTTCAACATTATTCATCTTCTTTATGTTTGAGAGAACTGTGCTTGTGAAGTAAACAGGTTTTTTTCCACTTTTCTGCAAGGAGATTTTTCTCCTGAACCAGTTGGGGGAAATTAGCTTTCCAGAGGAGACCCCTTTGGAAAGTTTCCTCCCAAATCTATCCCAAACCAGGACAAATATTTTGGCACCCAGTGTGGGGCTCGAAAAGTGGGGAAAACCTGTACTGATTGCATTTTGGTTTCACTGACTTTGTATTGGGATTAAGCACTCAGAACCCACCACGTTCCTTGAGTTTATGTCGTCTCTCTGGGTGGAGGCCTTGATGTCTCTCTGGTCCCCAGGCCTGTTTGAGGTGTTAATACCCTTCTGGTCCCTAGGCTGGTTTTCCTGTCCACAGACAGCTCCAGTATTGTTCCTGGTGTGTACAGGGGCACAGATTCGGGTTGCTGCTTTGCTGGGTGTGGTGATAATGATTCATTAATAGGGAGTTAACAAAGGTGCTGGCGTTTGGTTTGTTTGAAATATGTACAGTTCATTGTTTCTTCACCCTACCCCGTGTTCCAGTTCCAGTAGCAAGTGTGGGGGGTTTATTAGTTATTGCACCCAATTTGTTGGAGGAGGAGCAGGGGGTGAGGCTTCCCAGCCTTTCCTTTCCTTCTCCTTTAAATGTTACATCACCTTTTGAGAATGCTCAGTTTCCCCTGGATGCCAAGGATACCACCTTCCTGGTATTTTATCTGGTAGGCTTCCTCTGTATGGTCTGCAGCTTCTCTAGAATGAGGGTTGAGATGTCCAGAGGGGATGATGAGACCTTGACCCAGGCATGGACCCAGTCATGGAAAACTGTGAGTGGTGTGGGAAATGGGAGAGAATGGGCTGAACCTTGAAGGAATTTTCTGATCCAATAGCCTGAGAACTTCCCTGTGAAGAAATTTAGAACCCAGGTGAGGTGGGGAAATATCTGGAAGAGAAGTGCCAGGTTGATTCCAAGGAGAAAAGGGTCATTGCAGTAAGCTGGGCCCTGGCATATGCTTATCGTACACTGCTAGATACTGCAGGGCAGCAGATAGGGGCAGGGGGGCAGGAAGATCAATCAGCAGCTACCCCAGTCACTCGGGCTGCAGCTAAACCAGACAGTGAGCCTAAACCAATTGGCCAGTGGATGGTGATGATGATGACGATGATGATGATGTGGGGGAAGGGCCCTCACGGCCAGCATCTCACACAAGATCAGGAGCCACTACTGAGTCCTTTTCCCTGAAGGACCTTGGAGGCCTAAGAAAGGATTACACTCAATGACCTGATGAATCTATAATTAGTTGGTTAGTCCGTCTTTGGGATGCTGCAGGCGAGGCTGCAATTCTGGATGGCACCGAAGCAAGGCATCTGGGATCCCTGTCACAAGATCTGGTTATCGACCAAGAGATGATGGAAAGGGATAACCCTCACAGTCTCTGGGAATGGGAAGTGTGGTGCAAAGATATCTGTTGCAGACGATCTCTACATGCAGCAAACCCAGTGGAAGACCATAGAACAAAGGATTCACCTCTTGAGGGAAATGGCAGTGGCAGAGATTGTCTTCACAGAGGACCCAACAATGCCTAGGAATCCAGACTTGGTAACGTACACCAATAAAGTGGCAAAAACCTGTATGACTTGGGCCACAGGAATACTCTTCTGCTTTAGCAGTAATGAAGCAGGAGGACACGGGGGAGACAGTGCTGGATATGGGGAAGGAGCTCCAAGCACATGCAGATGCTGTGCATGGTCCAACAGATGCCAGAATCGCAGCTGTGGAAACATCTGCAGAAATTAGAAGGTAAGATGGAGAAGAATCACAAGAAACTCAGAGAGGAGATGAAAGAGGGCTTTCTCCAAATCTCAGCAATACAGATCAGAGGTTCTGGCACCAAACGCAAATGTTCCCCAGACAGGGAGAGAGGGTACAGCCCACGAGCTGAGCTGTGGTCCTTCCTGTGTAGCTGTGCAGAATACATGAAGAGACGGGATGGAAAATCTACCGCTGCTCAAATTGGAGCACAGCAAGACTCAGAGAGGAAGTTCCACCAAAAGGGAAGCAGCTCCAGTTGTCCATGGCCGAACTTCCAGATACGATGATGATGATGACACGTCCGACCCCCTTGAAGAAAGCTCCAAGACATATGCCCAGGGATGGAAGGATAACCAGACTTAGAGGGGCCCTGCCTCTAGCCAGGAAGAGGCCAAGGAAAACCATGGCTTTTGGATGGTGTGGACTCGTTGGCCTGGCACATCAGAACCACAAGAATACGAGGCCTTGGTTGACACTGGTGCACAGTGCACACTAATCCCATCAAGACATGTGGGGGCAGAATCTGTTTCTATTGCTGGCATAACAAGGGGGTCACAGGATTTTACTCTGGTGGAACTTCCTCCCTTCCAGCAGGGGTTGCTAATGCAGCTGGCATGTTATTTGCTGTTTTGATAATTTTTTTAACAAAGGCAGTACCTCACTGATGTTTCAGAGCCAGCACTGAAGCTTCAGCATCCCCAAAATTAGGTTAGCCAAACTTGTTTTGGTAAAGTGAACAGTCCTTCATAGTCAAGTAAAACACTGTGTGGGCGGAGTATAGCGAAATCCTGTATTTCACAATATTTTAACTCAAAACCCAGCTGCAGTAAAATTTCAGCTTGCAATGCTAAAAAAAAAAACTGTAACCACAATGAAGTGTGACAAGTTTCAAGGCTAAAACAAACACAGTTCATTGTGCCAGCTATTCAGAGCTGCAGATGATTATCAAACCCCCAAACTTCACACCCTCCCACTTCATCATGAAAAAAGTTGGACACATGAAAACAAAGAGCTTGATCAAGAATAGTAGCTGTGATTTCTAGCTGTGTGGTAATTAGTTTAAACCTACTATTCTTAAATATCTTAGCTGACTACTTTGATAGCACCAGAGAACCTCTTAAGGCAGATATTTATATTTACTTTATGCACTTAAAACAGGCTCCTCAGCCACCAGCCTATGCCACTAGACAACCAAATTCAGATTTTACCTCTCCCTGTCAACTTTATATGGAGTCTGAAGGTAAATTATTTACTCTCCTTGCCTGCAGTTGGTCTCAGGGAGGTTAAGATCTGGCTAAACACGATGTCCTGAACAAAAACAAGAGAACACCACAGCTCTCATGGTGTTCCAGATTTGTATAACACCACCTGAAATGGAAGGACTCACACAAAATGCTGAAATATGAGTAGAGAATGCCTACTGCAGGGATCTTGCCACCTAGAAAGGAGCCCTGTGCAAAAAGGAGGAGGAAACATGCAGAGATGGTGACACTCCACTATCAATTCTCACAGTTTGAAGCTGCAGAAGTCCAGGCATTTGACATGGTTCTCAAAGCCTCAGCCCTGAGACACCTTATAAACGAAACCAGGTTTTTCTTTGGAGGAAGGGCTCTGAAAAGTCAACTCTGTGCCTGCAAGCTGCCAAAAGGCAACTCAAAAATCATTTTTAGGCTTGGATGTTTACATCAAACACCCAGTGTTTGATTACTTGGCTTTGGATATACTATACTGCAAGCTCAGGCAGGGCTAGTGACAAGAGAGATCAGAACCCTGGCTCATGGAATTAAAGTCAATGCTACACGAAGTTTGTACAGAATTTTTCCAGCTCTGTGATACAGGTAAGCAGCTAGCTCCCCATACTTCACTGAAAGCATTTCCACTTGAATACTCCCTGTTTGCTATGTGTTTTATTTTGCAAAACAGCATCATTGAAAAAAAAAAAACCCCAGCTTTTAAAAATTTGTATTTTGGACTGGCAGAAGAGGAGAGGGAGGAAATCACATTCCTTATGTACCAGAGGCATTCTGCATTAAGATGCTGGGGTCATCTGCATGATTTTGAAGCAGAGCAGAAGAGCAGTGGGCTAAGTCAGAGAGGCACTGGATTAAGAAACAGGGGTAGGTTAAAGTTAGTCAAGAACTGCCAAAGGCATTTAAATGAAACACAGACAAGCAAACATTACAGGTAAGTTCCCTTGTGCCTCTCAGCTGTAGCTGGAACAGCAATGGCAGGACAACATTCTAGTGGTGCTGGAAGTTGTCAAAAACAGTGACTTCAACACAGACCAGAATGGTCCTGCACCCAGGCAGCACCACTGGCAGTGTCTGCAGGGTCCTGGCACTCTCTGGAAGTGCCTGCCCCAAGAAGAGGCAGAATCAAGATTACTACAGTGTTCAAGGCAAAGCAACTAACACTGCCACAGGTGAAAGGCACATTCAGAAACCCACAGCAAGGAGACCACAGAATTAGGCCACCCAACTGATTCAGGCTGCAACCTGCTCAAAAATGTGAGTCTGACCCAGAGAAGCTGCTCTTATCTGTCTCACAGGTGAAAGTAAACACCTGAGATAGTAGGATGCCATTTGATTGTGGCAGGGAGAAACAACTGCTTTAATAAACTCCATCAGGAGTAGGAGTCTGTACCACCAAACACACACAGATCCAGAACCTCCACAACAGCTGCATGGAAAGTGATACTAAGATCTAAACTCTACCCTTCCACCCACCACATGCAGGACACTTGTACCATTTAACTGGGTGGATGAGGGTAACTCCTAACCCTCAACAAAAAAAATACAGACAGCAATTAATTAAAAAAAAAAAGAAACCAAACAGCCACTGTGAGAATTAAAACTTTTATTAGTGTATTCACATATTAGGCAAATGCAACACGCATGAAGCTTATCTCTTAGGTTCACAAGTTCTACCAATACATTAGTCTACTGGTAAAACTAGCACAAACTGGTAACTGCTTTGCCAATTTTTGAAAGGTGTCTGGCCCGTTTTCTCAAGGCTTGATTTTTGGTATTGCTTCTATGCCCTAGTCATTATGGCATAATAATATCCATATCACTATCATCAATTCAGTCAAGTGATTAAAAGCTGTAACACTGGCCACATTTTTGTTCTCAAAGCTAAGTTATCACTAGCTGTACTTACAAAGTACAGAACTAGTGTAATTGATGAAACAATGGAAAAAAACAGACAAAGGCAATCCTGCTACTGCCACAATAACAAAAGAATGACAGACAGCTAGATCACAAGATTGTTAGTAAGATGTGTATTTTTCAAGTCAGAATAACCCTTCTATACAGTTTCCCAACCCAGCCCCAACCCAGACTTATTTGTAGAATATATTTCAGAATATTTTTAATATGGTGCAGCTGTAGTGTCCAAGGGTTCACAATAACATGCACTGTCATGAAGAACCTGGAAGTCCTCCTTCGCTGGTCATACCTCAGCAACCACTATTCTAGAGGTTTTGCAGAAGCAACTACTTTTAATAACAAGGCCCATTATGACATAATGAATGCGTATGATCTGGTGTGTAAGTAAACTATAAAAGCGACTCAGATAAGAAATTTAAATTCTGTTACTGAAATATGTTAAGAAGCTGCATCTATTTAAAACCTAAACAAAAAGAGTCTAGCTTACCCCAGGAAATGATTTTTTCAAGGTATACGGCTCCAAAAACTAAACCCCATTATTTTTAGTGGCACATGAAAAAATGAAAAAAATACAGATGATAAGGGGTAAGACTTATTCAGTGAAAAAAATAGAGATGTAAGGGGTAAGCCAATAACTTTGTGCACTTAATCCAATATCCAAAGCCATGGTAAATTCTCAGTCCATGAGAAAAACCACTCATTTCAATGATCCAAGGTACAAAAAAAGTCCCAAATTACACCCCTGCCAGCAATACTGCTGGCAACAGATGCATCAACTCATATGGGTATCAAAAAGTAGACTGCTAGTGTGATGGACACTCAGAATTTGTATTATGAATTCATTTTAGGCCCCATTAAGTATATAAAGTGTCTTAAGACTTCACAGATGAATCTCAAGACATTTCTTTCCCTTCCAATGGAGGGACTTTCTCTTTAAGAACGCAGCAAAAAAATCATCTTTTTCTATAAGGAAAGTCTTTTTATGTTTAGGACAACTTGCAAACCTGCTTATATTAAAAAAAATATAAAAGAATAAGGGAGCAAAGTCCTGGAATTTTATGAGATACTCGCCCCAATCAAAAAACCAAAATGACTATTTATGGGAACTAAAATGTAGAACAGCACAATACTGTGAAATTTGAGATCATGTTACATTATATATACTTAGCTATTCATGTTATTGATAACCATTAGGACACTCAATTATATACCCAATAAAAAACACCATTAAAGAGTCTTTAGAACTGTCCCTTCTTTCTGAAGAAGGCTTTTCTATACACTAAATTTTCATCTAGTATCAGAGTATAGGAAACAGAATCCACAAGGTGCTTTAACTGATGAGACCTCAAGTGCTGTTTTTTTCTTTTTTCTTTTCTTTTTTTTCTTTTTCTGTTTTTTTTTTTTTTTCTTTTTAAAAAACCTTTTTAGATAGTAAACAGTTCATGGGGACCACACACAAATACTACGACAGACGAGCTGTTATATTAAGTCTGTTGACTGGACTCGGTTTTTAGCCCACTGGTGACAGAGGAGAGTTTTAGGACATGCTGGAGCAGCGGACTGAAGGGGAGCCCATCTGAGTCAATACTTTGTCCAGCCACTGTAGAGGCCCGTTCAGGTGAAGCTCAATCCAGCAAGGAGTGCTTGTTACCGTCTGCCGCCTAGAAAACAAAGAATAGGGAAAAGTCACTCCACTGGGTTGGTGCCACCAGGTTCTGGTAGCAGGGGAGGCTTCTGCCAGAAGCTTCCTCTGTGTCTGGCAGAGGTATCCTTTGGCAGCTCCAAAGAGGGACCTGCTGCTGGTCAAGGCTGGGCTAGTCAGGAATGGTGATGCCTCTGGGATTACAAGATTTAAGAAAAAAATAACAGTTGTTGCCCAGTTTTAGTTGCCACAGAAGAGCAGGGTGAGAATGTGTGAGAGGAACAACTCTGCAGGCACCAAGCTCAGGCCAGGAGGAGGGGCAGGAGCTGCTCCAGGTGCCAGAGCTGAGATTCTCCTGCAGCCTGTGGGGCAGCCCATGGAGAGGCAGCTGTGCCCTGCAGCCCGTGGAGGGCACCAGGGATGCAGAGATGCACCTGCAGCCCCAGAGGAGCCCATGCTGGAGCAGGGGCATGCCTGAGAGAGGCTGTGAGCCCACTGAAACCTGTGGAGAGGGGAGCCCATGCTGGAGCAGCCTGTCCTTGAAGGACTGCACCCCATGGAAGAGTGAACCACCTTGCAGCAGTTTGTGGGGAGTTGTTGCCCATGGGATGGACCAACACTGGAGAAGTTCATGTAAAACTGTCTCCTGTGGGAGGGACTCCACACTGGAGCAGGGGGAGGATTCCAACTCCTCTTCCTAAGCAGTGGCAGGAACAACAAGAAATGACCATGACCTGCATTCCTACGTCCCTTCACAGTTGGGGGAGAGGTAGAGCTGGCAAGGGGGGAAGGTGTTTTAGGTCTTATTTTACTTCTCCTTATCTTGCTCTGGTTGTGTTAGCAGTAAATTCATTCAATAACTCTGATTCAAGCCTGTTTTTCCCATGGTGGTATTTGGTGAGGGTCTCTCACAGTGACCCTTTTGCTCTATTTTCTCTCCCCTGTCCAGCTGTGGATAGGAGTGAGAGAGCTGCTTTGGTGGCTGCCTGGAATCCAGCCAGGATCAACCCAATGCAGCCAGAAAGCAGGTTCAGTTGCCACAAAACTCTGCATCATATGATTAAATATGTTTCCATCCATATCTGGTACACAGAGATATAAAAATCTGCAACCATTACCATAACTGTTACTAAACTTTTTTCAGGATTAAAAAAAAGCCCCACAACTCCAAAGCACTTCACATATATAAGACACATCAATAATTACATACTTGTCCATAATACATCAAGAATATTTCACCCCAGAGAGTAATAACACAAATATTTCCTCCAAGTGCCATACCAAGAGCCTTACTTCTAAAAAGAAATTCAGAAATGAAGGCTGTCGAACCGATGCGGTGTTCACACCACAAACAACTGCGTGCAGCTGTATCTCAACCTTCCAAGGGTCTGCATGCATAACTGGATTTGAATTTTGTAGACAACTACTGAGACATATGGAACAGAAACCCTTGGCTCTGCACTGTCAGTGTGGCCAAACAGCACAATGCTATGGTGATCATAAGCTCTGGCTTTTTAGAGCAAATGACATGATAAATGTACAAGGAAATTGGCAGATGTTGTCAGAAAACTGTATCAAAATACGGTGTGTGGTTATGCTATGCTGATGGTATCTCAAAGGAACACCAAACTTTATCTCTGATTTCCTGTAATCTTACTCTTCTACATGTGTTTTGTGCTGTAACATCCTCACACAAACAACTGAAGCAGAAATTGTTTCCCTTGTCTTCTATACTACATTGCCTATAATTTTCCACAATAGAGGCCCTTATTTAAATACCATATAGCAAATTTCAGTAAAGCTGAAGGACTGACAACCAGAAAAGCTTCATTCTCTCTCTCATGTACCTTTTTTTTCAGAGACCTGTTATACAAACACCTTCCTTCTCATCTCCAAAGTAAAGAAATCAGTATTGGACAAAACAAACTCTGCCTGAGAAGTCCTATTTCACTGTACCCACTCCAGGCATGGGAGTTTTCCCTAACTAGATTGGCAAGACTGTGGTTGCTAAACCAGTTTTTCCTAGTAATTCCAGCTATCCCAAGATTCAAAGGCAGCAGATTAGTCAGGCACAAATCGAGCTCCTTCTTTTATACTGTCGGCAATGCAGCCTATTGCTTTAAGGAAATCTGTTTATATAAACTGAGGAACTGAAAAGGCAGAAAGATTAAGACAGGGAAGATTGATTTCAAAAGTTTCACATTTTCTAGAAGACAGCAGCTGGGGTCTGTGCTCTTTCAGCACTCTACAAAACAGTTATCTTAGCCCTGAATGCTTATGCCAGAACAAAGTGATACAACAAAAAAACACATCTAAACCACAGAAATATAGTTCCATTTACTCGTGAATCCTCTCCCAAAGAAGGAAGTTCATTATTCCACCACTGTCAACTCCCCTACAATGTGTTTCACAACACACTTCCTCAAAATTTTACAACTGGTTCTGTTCAACAATCCTCGCTTTGCACCAGGCTGGTAAAAATTGATAAAATGGTGACAGTCACTGAGCAACCATCTTAAAGCTGAAAACTCAGCTTCTTCAACCCACAGATTTCCAGTTCAAAGATCACTAATTACCTCTGCTGAACTTTCTTTAGAAGATGATCCCGGACCTGAATAGTTCCTGTGCTAACATGAACATTTGACTGGTGATCTGAATTTCTACCATCCCAAATTAGGGCCAACATGTAACAAAGCAAAAACCTCCGTCAGGTATTTTGTCTACCAAGCCTATAAAATGTATCACCCTGCCATCCCTGTACATTTATGTACATACGCCTAAAATGCAAGTAATGCTTTGCCTTTGCCTGTTCTATGAGAAATATTTTTTTCACATAATAATGAAGCACAGGTGTTTCAACAAGAGTGATGGGGTTTACAGTGTTTCCTGATCCATTTTGACAAGTCAGACTACATTAACTTAAATTCAAGGTTGTGTTGTTGGAGCCACCTCTTCTT
The DNA here is from genome assembly GCA_017589585.1 of Phylloscopus whistleri. Lineage (NCBI taxonomy): Eukaryota > Metazoa > Chordata > Aves > Passeriformes > Phylloscopidae > Phylloscopus > Phylloscopus whistleri. Next base: position 960,437 of record JADMLD010000037.1, read on the forward strand.
GCTCTAATCCCAACTGCAGCATATTTACAAGCTTTGTATATCAGTAATTTATTAGCATCATCCTTAAGAGAGGTGCAAAGAAATAAGTTCAGTAACCAGTTTTTGTGCTATTTTGGCAGTGCTACCACTGCAGCTTTTTCAGCCCTGTGGTGTACACACAGTTTATAGACCAACCACCACCATTCTCCCCACTCAGAAATAACTTCAACAAAAGCCTCCACAGTTTCAAACCAGCACTTACACTCTGTTCATTTCAAGTTGCCTCTATATAATCTGACTGATTAAGCCTTTCTTCTGCTCAGATTTGAATGTTGTATTTAATTATGCCTAAGTGTATACATACTCCTTCAGAGCCAAATCCAATAGCTCTTTAAACCTGAGCCAGATTTTTTCTTGTGTACCTCTTCCTAACAAAGAGGTACCAATTTATTCCATTACTCAAATTTCTCATTTCATTTCATTAGACTATTACAAAATCGGCTTCATTTAGCTGAGAAGCCTCCCCCACATACTAACACTGCTATTTACATATATGTATTTCAAGAGCAGATAAAGGAATCAACCCAAGTGGAGCCTACACACCATTATTCAACTTCAGAAATTAAATGGCTTAAAAGAAATCATTATGTATTGCATTAGGGTATTGACATGTCAGACTTCATTCTTTCAGTGGACAATTTCTGCAGAGGTTTAAGAGATTTGTTTAAAATCAAAGTTCTAGGTCTCCAAAATAATGAAATTTTAAAAACTGCTCAGTTAGAAGTCAATTCCTTTTATTTTTCAATTTCCATACTACATTAAAAACAGGCACTGTCCTCAACTACAGCTTTTCATTTGCACTAATAGAGAACACAATTGGAATCTATTTAAAAGCAGATAGAATGCTATTTTTGAGTTTTCCACTCAAAGAACTGTTTTTAGAAGTTTTACTACATAAACACAGTCATCTTACTCCTGCAAAGCTTTTTCCACTGCAAGTTCCAAAATACTTGCCATCCCTTAGATGCATGCTCTCCAGCTATTTCATTCTGCAAGAGGCACTGCAAGTCTCTCTGCTGGGCACCACCAACCCCAGCCTGCACCCCAGCCTAAGGAACTCGTGCTACATGCAGAGCAGGACAGAGACCAAAATGACTGCAAGTCTAACAAACAGCAAATAATCTCACAGCACAAACTGTGAAACTTAAGATGATGTCGTGGATTTCACCACAACACGCAAGCCAGCAGGACTGAGCAAGGGGATGGAACTTTGAAGACGTTCCTTGCTCAACAGTTGGCTTCAATGCAACACTAAAATCAGTTTATGGACTCTCTAACTTAGCAGTTCCATAGCTGAGGGAGGGGAAAAAAAAGGAAAATATGGGTTCAATTTGCAGACAGCGTATCCACAATAGCAGCAAGAAGTGTGAATGTATGGCTTTCAAGCCAGACAGGAATGGTATACCAGAGAAAGAACAGAAACTATTAACTCCGAATTTAAGAACAAAGGGTTTTCTTTTCTTACCTGTATTCGGCCCCCCATCCTTTAACAAAGCTCATTCTTATGGTACACATTCTAGTAAGCTGATAAACTGCTTCAAAGCCCTGATTCACAGATTGAGCCAGAAGAGCAGCAAATTCTTGGTTATTAAAGATTTTTAGGTTGCATCCTATAAAGAGTCAAAAAGGCACAGTCAGTGAATACACCTGCTACACAGAAGCCTGGATCCAGTGAAGAAGTTACAAACAAGGAGAGCAAATGTCATTCAGGGAATACCTCCACTGGGTATTTTCACAGGAGACCTCTGTTAGGCTACCAACCTGGCGGAATTTTGCAGACAGTTGCAGGATGCCAGCCGTATCTCTGATTACAGTTGGGGCTCTGGACGAAGATCGCGCTGTCACTCAGGCACTCGGCAAAAACTTCTCCGCCAATGTAATACAGACGCACTCCCCTGCCTGGAGTAAAACCCAAAGGAACTCTAGTTATGGCATGGCACAAGCAGACGAGGGAACAAGGGAGTTTATTTTTCAGAGAAGGCCAAGGTTCTTCTTTACAAGAGAAACAGAAATCAATTATCTACAGGACCTCACTGCTGTGCTGACAGCTGTGGCAGGAGCAGAAAACAATTAAGTTGCATTTTTCTCTCACGAATGCACAATATATGAAGGCAGAGTAATTTTTGGATAAAAGTGAAAGAGCCTTTTCCAGCCATATAATGGCTTGTAACCAAATCCAAGCTCAGAAGCTGTGTTCATAAAAACAGAATTAAAACTTGTGCCAATATTAAAGCATTGTATTGAAGCGGTACAGGCCACTATGGTCAAAAGAGAAAACACAAGATCACCAACTGCAACACTCTCTGCTTACACGCACCCACACTATTTCACAACCCACTGCATACCCCTGTACTGTTTTAACAAAAACAATGTGACTTCATTTAGCCCTATTACAAAAAAAAATCTGTGAAAACCAGTCAATTATCCACCTTTAAATTGTTATTTTGTTCTCTCTCTCTCTCTCTGAGTGGAAAACAAATCTGCATGCATTATTTCTAGCAGAAAGTAAATAATGTGCAATTGATCTCCCAGGGAGAACTATTTATAATTAACTGATATTTTATAGGCCATAGTTTCCATTCGCCTTTTTCATTAAAACAATTTTTCAAACAAAATGTGATCTCCTCTATTAAAGAGTAAGGGCTCATGAGATTTTTGCTTTTCCTCCTCATTGATCATTTTGACCAGCCAGCACAGGCACAGCCTGGGTTTCCACACATCTAAGATTTTATTAGACAAGCCTTTGGATTTGGCATTTGGACTTGGCATAAAAGGGGTCGGTTCTACAGAAGAGGCTGAAATTTTACTGCAAGTATAAAAAACAACAACAACCAAAAAAAAATATCTCGTAAATGTTGCTAATGAAAGTATCCAGAAAAAAAGGTAGTTTACTGAAGAACCCAAAGTCAAGACACTGCATTGTCGGAAACAACATTCTTGACTAACCATTACAAAGAAAATCTTAATCATGTCAAAACAATGGGTTCTCAACAGCAGCTTTTCCCATTTCAGAAAAGAAATCAGAATTTCATCCTATCAGCATCCATTCTGCACTTCATAAACTACAATAAACTAAGCATCATGGGAATATTTCATAATTAAAGCTTAAATATCAATTACAAGCAATTCTGAATATAAATGCTGCCCAGGTCAGAGTGGCCCATTGAGGAGCCTGGGAGCCATGAATCTGCCCCCCTCCGGGATGCTCTGGTGTGCCATCATTTTCCAGAAGGCAAGAACAGCAACGTGAGCTACATGAGTGCCACACAGCAGAGTGGCTTCCTCCTGTGCTGCCCTCAGCGTGACAGCAGTGTGACTGCAGGTGCCACCAGCTATGGGGCTACTGAGAGAGGAAAGGCAGCTCCTTTCAGCTCCAGCCATCACTACATCTCTTCCCAATTCAAACTGGCTTCAGTGGCAGAAGCTGCTACATTTCTCCCTAATTTCAGAAGCAGTGACTCTGTGTCTTTCAGCTTCTGCTCTCAGCCAAGAGAGACCAAACTACCCTTGACAAGCCCTGAGAGATACGGCTGATGGCTGGCTGCACAAGGGTGAAAGGAACCCAACACACATCCTACCTGGGTCATCCCAGATAATTTAACCAACAAAATGAAATTAAACAGTTAAAAGATCAGAGATCTTTACCTATATGTCGCCTTGTCATTTCCACTGTAGCATTTCTGTTTACATTGGAAAGCAGACCTAGACAAAATCGCTCTGAATTTGATGGATCTGTAAAGCCATCTACAGTCAGGGAAGGCTGAGACGCATGGAAGGTTTCTCCCACTCTTTGATTCAATTCATAATATGCTATTGAACACCAAAACGCAGGCTCCGAGTAAGTAACTGGTTGCAAGTCTAAAAAAAAATTTTAAAAACCAAGCTTAACACAGATTTTGAGGCTGAAAGTAGATCGATCTACCCTGCTATTTGTCTCTCCCAGAAATGACAGCAACAGTCTCCTCAAACTATATTTTGCTTGCTGTCCTTTTTACCTACTTCAGTAAACAGAATGGAATTCAATCTTCCACAGAAGGGAAGGAGGAGGGGAAGAAGGGGTGATCTAATCTGACCACAGCTCATTTAGTTCAGTACTTGCATTTTGCTCGGCAAAATGATTAAGCTAATGGTGCTCTGAGCGCCAGACGTTGAGACATTCCTGTTGCCTTTTCTGTAGCTTGCAAACATTTTGGCAGCATTAAAGAAAAGATTAAACTATCAAACACTGAACAACAAAAAGGAAAAAAATAATATGAAAATCATGTTCTCTTGTACTACACTGTCTCTTTAGATAAAGGTAGTTCTAACTTTATTGTCCCCCACTAGAGTATCTTCCTTCCCTGTATATCTTCAGATTTTTTTCCTTCACTGCTTCCCCTTTTTACCTACCCTAATTACTTACTCAGCGTTCTGCATTTTCCTGTCACATCCTGTCACCATTCCTTAAACAAACCCATGGCAATCTGATCTTCCTGAGGCAATTACACAGACACACAGCAATAGCACTGGATCAAAGCAGGTGGGCTACTAATGTGGGAGCAACGACTGTGAGTTGGTTACAGGTGAAAGAGTACATGAGAAAAGCAGCAAAACACACACACAAGGGAGACAGCAAGTCTGGGCAGCATTATGGACAGGCAAACATCCTTTAAACTATTCATTTTATAAATGCTATTCCTGCACACACAAGGATATCACTCTTTCTCTTTGCTACAAGCTCAACAGGTACAGAAATAGAGTAATTGTTAACAAGTGGTTAACCCAGCCCCATTAAGTTTAAGATCAGGAAGCCAACCCAACAGCCACCTCTTAATATAGCTCTTAATTTCTTACAGTGCATTTTCACTTTTAAAGTAATTACATATATATTGAAGAGTAACTACACATGGAGAAATAATTGTAAGTATTTCCAGCTTACCCAGGCTATGATTAACTGGAGAGAGAGTACTAGGAGACAGCTCTGCTGGAGATCCTGTTGAAGCAAGATAGACAGGTTTCAGAGCAAATGGTTTTTGTTATTTCAGATCAGTAAGCATAACCATTATCTAATTCAGGTTTACATTGAAGTTTTTCAGAGTAAGAAACCTCAGTTTTCTGGAATATCACACACTTACTCCGAATTAGGATTTCATTCAAATTTCCAGACTTCTGGGTACCCACCCCTCCTTGTAAAGACTCAATTAACTTAGCGTTGTATTTGGCAGAACTCTGCCACTCCGTGCACACTCTCAACGTTAGTTATGCACTTCTCCAGTGAGAAGGTAGTGACTTCCCAAATTCACTAAAAAAGCAGATAAGAAAGAGTGGATGAGACAAGCAAGACATTGCCTCTCTGTTCTTAAAGGAAAAGGTTTATCTTGGAAAAGACCTTCCAGTATCTGAAGGGAGCCTTCAAGAAAGTTGGAAAGGGACTGTTTACAAGAGCAGGTAGTGACAGGACAAGAGGGAAAGGCTTCAAACTGAAAGAGGAGAGATTTAGATTAGATATTGGGAAAAAAAATCTTTATGCTGAGGATGGTGAGGCCCTGGCACAGGTTTCCCAGAGAAGCTGTGGCTGCCCCATACCTGGAAGTGTCCAAGGCCAGGCTGGACAGGGCTGGGAGCAACCTGGGGTGGAAGGTGTCCCTGGTGGAAAGAGACGGTCTCTAAGGTCCCTTTTATCCCAAACCATTCTATAATTTATGATTCTATGATTGCCAGAAAAGACTATGCTAGATTTCCTCATTTGAGGAAATAATTCTTTTCCAGAAGGAGAATTTAACAATTCAGAGAAACATGAACCCTCCAACACAATTTGCACACAAGGTGGCAAAATACAGGAAGGCTTTCACAGAAACATTCCTACGGTGACTGTTGATGTCAGGCTGTTTTAATTAAGGTATTTATTGTCACATAGTAGGAAAATATTGCAGTTCTTACAGAAACCGGTGCAGCTGATTCCAACTTACTGAAAATGGTTGCTAACATTAGCTAACCAAGCACGCTCAAGTCTGCCAACACACAGCAGGAGGCTCTTACCCAGCACATTAACTGTGCTTTGTCCAAGTCTAAGGTCAACCACATCATCTAGAAACCCTTGTATACAAAGGCAAAAATGCTGCTACTTTTGCCACAGAGCCTTCCATGCAAGAATTAATTTGAAACACGGCAGAAGTGGTAAGTTTGTTGGAGTTGGAGACAGGTTCTCAGAACACAGATTGTCTGTAACTTGCTTAGGCCGACTGACATTGTGCTTCAATGAACCTGTTTACCAGAGAATGGTTGAAACCAATTAGCTATTAAAATCTATTTTAAGGGTTTCTCATGAAGTCTTAATTAGACTTGTATACTTCTGTTACAGAACAAATGTAATATACTTAATACGTCACAGAATGTTTTAAAAGCATTTCCCTGGCAAAAAATTGTTTTGTTCATTAAAGACTGAAAGTGGTATTTTAGGCAGAAAACACCAGGTTTTACAGAGGAAAACTGCCACCACCTTTTGGGCTGAACTCATGCTCCTATGCAGAGGGATCACAGCTAGTAATACAAAGCCCTGAAAGCAATGGAAAGTAAACATTACCTGTATCCATGCTTTGGTTCAGCTGCTGGTCACTTGTTTCTCCATCTTCACTGATATATCCTGGAGGAGGTGTTTCTATTAAAAAAAAGAAAAATCGACCAATTTGTAAAATGACTAGGGAAACTTCTGTAAAATTTAACTCTTGTGCATTTTGTCAAGACATCTTCATGAGCTCTGTTACACCTGAACACTGAATCTGACTGTCATTTTGCTGACCCTTTTTCCTTCAAGTAGGACTTCAAACATGTTACCTGCCATACTGGTATGTAAAATGTACCTTCTTTTGTATGTCAGTCAATTTCTCAAATATGTTATATAAATACCAGAATCCTTGTTTGTTCCATTTAAGACAAGATGCTGTCACTACAATGAATAACAATTTTGCAGTTGTGATCAACAGCTTTCATATTTAGTAGATTTACAAATGAAAAAAAAAATCTGCTGATTTCCACAAAAAATATTGTGCACTGTCTCTATGCAGGATAACCACCAGGTCAGATATCCTCCCACACCTCACTGAAGTTGTTAGATTTAAAGGTTGTTTTTCAGTTCAGTCTCCAAACATGTATTTCTTCAATACACAAGAGCTGATTTGACTCATTTATAACTATATTAACTTGGAACACTGCACAAGTTCTACTATTATTACTACTAATACTTCTAAGCTCTATTAAAATGATAATTTTTTTTTTTAACTAGCTTTCTTTAAAGACAGAATTTTACAGACCAAAGTAAATTCAAGACCAACTTTGAAGCGTTCTGATACCAGAAACTGTGTCTAATTCCTCAGAAATATCTTCAAAACCCAGGAGAGTGTGTATGTTCCTCTTCTCCATTCAAAATGTTCTTTGTAATCCGGATAATGAGTTAACCAACTGCCTTTCAGGAAATAATTTTCTTTGAACTGGGCAAATGTCTTTTCCTACATATCACAGGCAAAACCTGTGTTTTTTAGTGAAAGTGTTTGAAGCTAACTATCTCTACAATCACCTTAGAATTGTCTCTGAAACTTCCAGGGGTTAAACACCTTTAATTACATTATTACCAAACAGCAGAAATTAAAAGATAAAGCCTTTTTGCTTAAGAAATAAAATAAAATTATAAAAAGCATCATGTCTGAGATGTACTACAATATTGTGAGATCAGAAGGAAACCAATGAGAGGAAACTAGATTAAGTGAGTTGATTAAATTAAAATGAGAGAATTTTATCTTTGATTCATTCTGTGTGCTAAATATAGACGTGACAGAATTCAAGTGAGAATTTGAAAGGACGATTAAGGGAAACCTTCACTAGTAAGAAATATGATAACAAAAATCATACCCATTTTGAAGATTTTTACAGCATTCATTGTGATAAAGGGGATTCCACCCTTCTCCAAATCATCAGCTATAGTTAAGCCCACAGCTGTGGCAAAAGGTCAATGCACATTTCCAATCCAACCCATGACTCTTGTTTCCAGTTGGTAAACTAGGCTCTTTGGCACAGATTATTTTCCATGTCTAGTCTCTGCCCAAACAGAGAAGATTTACTCCACCTAGTACTATTAATAGTTTAGGGTCAGAGGTTGAGCACCACACAGCTGGAAATGAACACTCAGGTGGGGCACTAAAAATCTGTACTAGACTTTGAGTGCTGCCAGAAGTGTGGACGATGCAGCTCAGCCCATCCAGAACCTGAACTGGAACCCAGAGCTCCCAAAGGCCCCCCTGCACCTTCATGACCACCAAGCTTTCATGCAGATCAAGTTCTGGGACAGGACTGAGGTACAGAGCTAACAGCTGTGAGCCTGCCCTACCACTGAAGAAAACGGTTCTCTGAAGGTGGCTGTCAAGGCCCACAAGGCTTATCAGCACCCAGACAAGCATTCCAGATTAAGTCAGCAGGGTCAAATAAAAGTAAGATACCATGATACGAGCACAAGAGGAGGGTGTCTGTCACAAAGAGGAGGAGGTGTGGTTACCTGCATAAACATTTGAAGATGATGTGAATTCCTATAATCACCTTGAGCAAACTTCTTGCAAATAACTACTTTAGCTCATTGCCACAGCACTGGATTTGCAGAAGGTGGCTTTACAGTAAGCTGTTTACAAATGTTATCTAAAGCCCTCAGTTTAAGTCAAAAAAGTACATGCAAATTAAGAAAGCAACACCAATTTCTAGCACCTTAAATTGCTCTATAAAGGTGGCAACAGATGTGGCCAAAATGAAACAGAAAGATCAAATTAATTGATTGTTTAATGCCATTTCAATTCTTGGATATATTTAAAGAAAACACAAGCAACATTCTCCTTAAGACCTGTAGGTACAATTTGTACATTGCACATATTTGAGTTTTGGGGCAGTCATCTCATTCTTTCAGATACTCCAGATGTGAGTTTTCAGGTTATTTGTAACATGAATGCATTAAACATTTATGAGCAAACTTCAGCTTTACTTGGTTTTACGCTCCAGGACACTTCCTGAAGATACAGGAAACAGGAAAAGTTGAGGAAGGAAGCAAAGGATTTTATGTTTCAATGAGGGGTAACAGAGTTTTGGGTGCAGTAGAATAGTGTTGTTGTTTATTTTGGGGTGGAAAAAGAGGCAAAGAGGGAGAAAAGAAATTCTTCAACAGTTCAATATTGTTAGGTTGTTCTTTCATACTAGAAAGACAAAACAGTATGTAGTATGCACGCACTAGTAACAAAAAGCTAAAGCAGACCACTGCTTATGTGAGCTACAGATCAAGATACTTTTTAAGCCACCGCTTTGCAACTTAAAAAGTTTTCTCCACATATCAGGTAGGATGAGATTGAGCATCAGTTTATTACTCAATCTGCAATGCACAGCATTTGGCAACCCCTGTGTGTTTGTGAAAGAGGCTTAAAGCATAAGGTGAAGATCTACTTATTAGCATTCTGAATCTCAAATAAGCTACTGAAGCTGAGTAAGCCATTGTGAAATGACAGCAATATGGTTCCATGCAGGATCATGTTCTGCAAACAACAGTGTTTAGGTATTTCCACTGGAATTAATACATGAAATCAACGCAATCTAATTTAGTGGTGCATATTTCAACTAATTGGATCACTTACAAGGATGAAATGACCATCTTTGTTCCAGTGGCACAGTGTCAGAAAACACTATTTACAGTGGGAGTCAAGAAAATACCTGGTATGTAATTGCTCTGTGGTTCAATCCCAGCTGGAAAGTTAGTGTTCTCAGGAATGGAATGGGTATAGTCATCCAGAGGTGGCAGCTCCGTTAGGATCTCAGTGTGCCGCGGCACGAGCACGGGAGGCAGGACTGGAAAGGCAAAATTCAAAAATCACAGGTAACCAAAATACACAATTTTGTGAGTTAAAAGGAAAAAAATAAATCTAAAGCATCTAAGAGTTTCTTGAGATGTTTTGAAATCTTCTGAAACTCACCACTTCTAATACTACATTTGCACAGCTAGTTACTGGAAGATATGGGATTCCTGAGGTGCCTTAAATAAGACTACTTCACATTAGCAAAGGTAAATCAACTTCTTTGTCTTATTCAGTCTAAATGGCACCTGGCCAGCTGGAAACTGCTGGCAGTCCTAGAAGTGTTTATAAACACACTTGTAAATATTTTTCAGTAACTTTACTATTAAGATTTTCAGGCATATGATCTCAAAAAGAATCCTGTACTTCTATCAAGAGAGGACACCACCTTTCTCTTATTTTTTATCTAAAACGTTATGCTGAACAAACACAAACAGACACTGCCACAGAAAGCCAGAAGCAGTTCTCCTACCTGGTGTCTCCACTCTCTGGTAGTGGTAAGGGTTTACACATACTTCATCCTTTTTAAGATTAAAAGCATATTCACAGTTTTCAATAGCCTTAAGTTCATGGTGGCTGTGCAGGTCTGGCCAGCGCCAGAGGCGGCAGTAAATGACATGTGGCAATCCCTTGCGGTGAGACACCTGCAGACGGCCATCGAGGGATCTGCAGGGGAAAGATGGTGAGAAGCATTTACAGACTGCGTGCTGCCTCCATCACTCGAGCAACAGAGCACACACACAGGTAGCTCACTCTCAGAATTCAGTGCCTTGACTCTGCTAGTGACATTTATACTCTAGTTAAACGGCTTCAAATGCAACGGAAATGATCGTATCAAGCAATGCCGACTCATTTTTGAGCTGCTCAAATTATTGCCAGTGAATTTAGAGTTCATTAAAAGCCACTTACAGCCAACCAAGTATTTAGAATGATTGCTTCATATACTTTTTTTTTTTTTTAATGCAGAAGACAGTTGTTAAAAATAGAATCACACACTTAATGGTCCCTGCCACTGCTAAAGGCACCTCAAGGCTTTGCTGTGGTATGGATGCTTTATGGTTTTAAGCATAAGAACTCCCACAGGACTGCAAATAAGCCTATAAGCAGTCAGCTGCCCAAGTGATCCACATGGCAGTATAACTGCAATGCAAAAAACATTAATACACATCTTGTAAGGGCTGTACAGTTTATCTTCTTCACTTCATCTGACTTGCTACCAGCTGAAAATGTTTTGCTAGTTTTAAGACAGACTGCATATGCTTACACAAATGCAGATGTTTATGATTGTTATGGGATGGGAGACAAACCTCAATACACAAATCAAGTAATGTGACATGAAAAAATAAAGACCCTGTTTAGAATTTGCCCACCATTAACTGCTGAAGAATTTACAAACAATTCTTTAGTAGCTCGTATCTGAGCCAATTAGCAAGATTTAACTGAAAGCTTGTGGCATACAAAGCAGTTTAAACACTTTGTAAGATTAGGTCTAAATAATTAAGTTTTCTAACTTTGTTAATATAAATACCAAATCACATTAGAGCTTGCATTTAACAAGTCTTCCCATTCTTTCATTAGCACTGGCATGAAAAAGGAATAATTATATAATTAAGAGTTTCGTTGGTCAAAACATCAGCTGTGAACACACTGATTTCTAAACTGGCAAGGAAATACTTCAAAATGCGGTACCGTGAGAGGCCTAGGAATCATTTTAGTCTATTTTACAGCTAAAGCACCCCATTACAGACCCTCCAAAGCCAATCCCTCCCACAAGATTTTTATGATGCGAGAGAGGGCAGAATATTCACCTGGTTTGTTCAGAGAAGCTGTAAAGGCCTGTTGTATCCCACTGATCTATCGTGTTTGGTGTACTCAGTCCCCAAATTTCAGAGCAAGTGCTGTGCATAAATTGAAAACAAAAACAAAAAATTGATATGAATATGGAACATGGTTATTCAAAACACCATGATGTCAAACATGGAAAAATGTACAGAATACTTCCTTTCACATAGAAGATAGAGCACTGTTAGACTGGCATTAAAACTGGTACCTCATGCTATATTTTCTATATGAAGGAGGCTATCAAAATGGAACAAGTGATTCAAGGTAAATGATAAATGTTTTTAAAGGTGAACAAGTTCTCAGGTTTTAAGTAATTGATACAGTTGCAATGTTCCTTAAAACAGGCAAAACTTCCTCAGCCTAGTTCTTTCCAAAATTCAATTTTAAAAGGTAGTTTCTGAGTTGGGTTGGTTTGGTTTTTTTGTTTTTGTTTCTAAACATAAACTGCCCTAAGACTTCAAACAAAGGCCAGGTGTATCCAAAACTGAACATCACAATCTTAAATTCAATTACCATCACTTCAGCATTAATCTCATTTTCCACGCTCACGCTAATTTGCTGCTATTCTGAAAAAAGGAAATTCAAACTCTGAAGGAAAACACATTAGAGTTGATATTTAACTGTTTTCTGTACTCTCCTTGATTCAATAGCTAAATATTCTTTCACACAGTATACAAAACAGAATGTTTAACACAGTTTGACAGTGTAGTACCTTAAGATTCAACTATCACATAACAACTTTAATTTCTAAATCAAGCAGGACAAAGGAAAAACAACTAAACCTTTACCAAACTGGTTCAAGGAGCAGATCACGATGGGAAAGATAAAAGAACATTCAGTCACAGACACAAGCTAAAGCAAAGGCAGATTTAAACAAAGCAAGAAAACAGCACAAGATTGTAAACAGGCAGCAGACTTTCAGAAGCATAAATGAAGCTCAGTTCTATAACACACTTGCTCAGTGACCACTGAAAACAGTTTATTTTATGTAACATACAACTAAACCTCGCACCTCAGACATGAGGAGAATTCGGTTCACATGCAACTTGAATCTCTGCTTCCTAATTATGCAGCCTGAAGCTTGGCTGGCTGCAACATTACCTTCAAAATTAACAGCCTCTGAAAAGTTGCAACATGAAGAATCCAAGATCACCAAACTTCTAATGTAAGTATTGTGACTGAAATTTAAATTACCCAGTTTAGCTGATACACTCAAGTCTGGATTGAGTGTTAAGAAAAGTGAGGTTGGTGTTTTTATTCCTTCTCCTTACTCAGGGAAAGTTCATTAGTCTTACAAAACAAAAGAGCAGACAGCACATCATCATTGGACTTGAAATCACTTTCAGGGCTGACAACCACCTCAATTCCACGGTGACTTTTAATAAAACCGAAGTGTTGGCAACTGGTGAAGGCAGCTTGCTTCCTTCTTGCCTCTACCACCCACTTAATTTCTAATGCCATCCCAGTGAGGCTGAAATGTGCATGCCAGCAAGAAGCAACCCATATCAATAAACTGGCTATCTGACCAGAGACCAAACATGGCTGAAAATACATGTTTTGAGTTACTTTTCAGTCAGATCACTGCTATTCACTGTAGCTACATGAGCACTACAAAGAAGGAGAATGTAACTATGGGTGGCAACGGCCTGCTTTTATCACAAATAACTATGTTAAATAACATAAGGCCTTCTAACATATTACTGATTATAGGTACAAGTAAAATCTTGTACTAGATGACTCTGCCTAGTAGAGAGCAGCAGAGAGCCAGAGATGAAGGCCCACTCCCTGGCACAGATCCAGCTCTTCAGAAAAGCCAACCATCCTGAACAAGCTGCATCCACACTGGACTCAAGTAGCATCACAGCTCTCCAGAACAAATGGGCAAAGAGGGATCCTGCCCATGGCTGCATCAGCAGGGCCTGCAGTCTCTCTTTTCCACAATTCCTAAGATGTGGTCAGAACCTCGGGCCTGCCAGAAGCTTTGCAAGGATTGGAGTAGTTGCCCTGAAGACACACAGGCAGCCTGTGGGACACCAGGGGAGCATCTCTGCACTGCAGTGTGCCCTTAAATATGCACCACTACTGCTGGTAAGACAGATCATCCTGTACATGCAATTAGAAGAACAATCAGCAGACACAAAGCCTGCTGCATATTAATTGACACAGTGAGCTCTGACAGCTCACTACCTTTGAGCAATGGATCCCTCACACAAAGCAGTGCTCCAAAGCTGATGCTGCCACACAGATTACACGTTCCCAAAATTTTGGGTGCATCACTGGTGTAAGCATGACATGCCACACATTTGGTTCACAAGACTTTTAATACAGCACATGCAAAAGTAAAATTTCACGGCCCTTCACAAAACAAGGTGAACAAGAACAGTATTTTACATTGCTAACCTCTTCTCTCTATAAATATTCAAAGCTGACAGCATATTCCACAACCTACAGAAAGACAAACAGTATCCTGAAGCGGACTGTGTGACAGAGCCTCAGCTTGGAACGAAGCTCCAAACACCATGGAGGGAGGACAGGCCAGGAGGCACAGAAAAATGATCACTCAGAGCAGCAAAACTGCTCCAAAGTCATCAGTTTACATAACATACTATCTTCTGGGACGCATATCTGCTGAGAGCTGGGATTAGTATTAGTGTTTTACTGTTTTGTCTACACCAGGACTATACTTAAACTCCAATAATGCACCATCAAACACAGAAGAAAGAGCCTGCAGGAAATCATTCCATATAATCAATGAAGTCAGCTCAACAAAGCTTTTACTGTTTGCTGGAAGAAAGGTCTAAAGAAATAAAGAGGTTTCTCTACTTCCTGCTGACATAAAAGATCCATTGCCTACAAGGTGCAAGACCATCCCCACACCATGTCACCCAGGCAATAAATCAAGACTCTTAAAATTCAAAAACACGCGCACCAGATCAAAACGAAATTCCTCACAACCCTAAAAACCATACTTCATCCACAGTACTTCCATGAAAGGCCACAGTATGTTCATTCATACACAAGCCATTGCCTGGGCAGAGGGCAGGCACGTCTACTCATCCCTGAAAGGTGGTGACAGAATTCTGAAAGATGTTTTAACCACTGTTAAAACCATCTGAAAGTAATACAGGAGGTACAGATTTTTAGTAGTGCAGAATTACTGCCTCACAATAAACAGGAATCACTCACTCCTAAATCTACCTTTCTGAGGCATCCAAAATCCTGTGTGATGTGAAGGGTCCTTTCCATGCCTTAGTCCATAAAGGTTTCAGGAGACTCAAGTACTAACATCTGTACTCATAAGTCAAGCCTTGTCCGGAAATATTCCCAGGCCCTGGAACATGATCACGTATGCTAGAAAGCAGCTAGGACATTCCCCAGCACCAGGCTGTGCCAATTACTGTTCTCCCACACAATTCCCAGGTTTGTGAGTTGCACACCATCAGGACACACTCACACTGGACAATTCAGATGCAGCTCCCCTGCTCTGCTAGCTAAGGGTTGAAGAGAATGGTCAAGGCAGTCCTGAGCCTATTGGACAGTCTGGGAATGTTCCCAGGCACGTTTAATTTATTAGGAGGGAGGCAGCCAAGAAGTATCACCATTTCACCTTCAGTAAGCACTCAAGCTGAAGCCTGGAAGCACACTTCAGGCTTTGTATTTTACCAAACATGGGGGTTTGGTTTTGAACTTGCTGTACACAGTATCACTGGTAAGCCATCATTGTTTTCAAAATATAATTTGGCTTCTGTGTCGCTGTATCTAAATCTTTCCTGTGCAGACAGTGCTTAAATATACTCCAAAACACAAGTTCAAAGCTAATGTACTTCCTCTCTCCTGGACACTTTCATTCCAAAGAGTATTTTCATGCTGTTCTCAAAACAATTTGTTGACAGAAACAACTCAACATTTGGTCAACAATACAAAAGCTAGTTTTTTATCTTTTCAACACTTTTCAACAGCAGCTCGCAACAGCAAATCACCATTTTCTGTGGCCTTTAGCACTCTATGCTTGAACAGCAGATTGTTACTTTTGTAGATCCCACAACTAAGTGAATTTATTCTAAGGGACTTCAGGGATATAAAGCACCAATTTGGCTCAGTTTCCCAGGTGTTGTGGAGGTATAACAAGAGAAAACTATTTCCTAGAGAAAGGAGAAATGCTGAAAAAATATTTGCAAGGAATAAGAATTGCTTTTTGAGACCCAGGTACTTCTAGAGAAAAGTCCAAATCTAGCAGGCATGTGGTTAAGCTGCTACACACTAAACCTGAGACAACTGGGGTTAGGGACTCTTTAGGACTGACTAGAGGACTGATGTGGTAAAGAAAGGATCAGACAAGTTTATATATGGCAGAATCAAAGTTACTTCTGTCAGAATCTTTCCCTGAATGAATAGGGTTGCAAGAGCTGGCGTTTCAACCTGACTTTTTATCTGCTTATACAGATTATCATCTCATATGATACTGTGCAATTCTGGCAAGAAGAATCTTTAATGTGGCTATCAGCATGCAACAGTACAAAGTATGCCTTCACTTCTTCCATTTCATCATTTCCTTTAACAGGAAAATCCGAGTTCCAAAAAAACCTGTACTCTGGGCAAGAAATTACCTACACAGCAATGACTTGTAGCAAGGCTTCACAATTTTCAGACAAAATGCCAAAACTGACTGTCTTTTTTCAGTAAGACAGAAAACACTGACAGACACAAGAAAAATCTGGACACGGGAAAACCCCAACTATTGAAGATAATCTGAACGTATTTGTAGTGCCTTATCTACATGGCACAGATGATGTTCCCAGTCATTATTCTGCTACCTTAGTGGAATAACAGTTAACTGTAAGTCTGCTACAAAAACTGGACTACCAAGTCCTGGTGCAAACACAGATAAATTATTGATCTACCCATGACAAATGAACATGGACAGTTTGTGCTACACTCATGAGGAAGAAATAAAATTGTTTTAATGTAGTGTAATCTCTACCAGAGGAATAATGTCCCTATCAAAACGCATAACAACAAAAAAAAAAAAACTCTACATGAATGATATAGTTTAAAGAAATACACTGTACTGATTTTCATGAGTCGAAAAATACACATGGACCTCATATCAACTGGAACACACTGCCCAAAACCAAGTTCTTGTATTTAATATGATTAGGTGGTTGTATTTGATATGATTAGGTGGTAAAAGACACTGCAGGAGAACACTGCACAGGGCAAGATGACCTGGGACAGCACAACCTCATCTTAGTGAATATAGAAAGACACTTGCATCTTGGCTTGCAGCAGCAGTAATTCCAAACTAGAAACATCAGCAGTTGGAGATGTATATACACAGATCAATCCACAATCCCCTCATTCACGCCCAGATGCCAACTATTAAAGCCTACTGGTACTCAACGCAGGCTGCTTACTTAGGATCAGTTTCTCAACGCAGTTAAAAGCCAGATGTATTGATTTGCAGATCCAAGCAAGTATGTGCAGGTATTGTCCAGACATTCATGGCCACAGCATCAACAAGCTGTTGTCTACACACAGCACTGCACACACTCTAAGACATCCCTGCACTTTCCCCAAGAGCATTTGCAAAGTAGGGGATACAAACAGGGATAAAGGTAACAGATCCCGTCAACAATACTCACATTTACAGAGACGTTGTTTATTTGAGGCCATAGCTGAAAAACCTGAAGCCAGCAGAGTTTTAATCAGTATCCTCAGTGCACCAAAACTATCACTCACAGTGTTTGGGCTGATCTAGGTATATTACAGGTTGTTGCTACTATGAATTTATTACCATTTTTTACTGAGAAACAGAATGAACAAATAACTATCCTACCACTATTTACAGTATTGGCAATGCTCTGTGCTTAAGGTACTTTTTGTACTAAATGAAGTGCTTGCAACAAGTAAAACATCAGATGAAAGCAGGCAGAACCACTTCAAAGGTATTTACATACGAAGTACCAGAAACTCTATAAAGAAGTTGTTAAATATTGTCACAATTCATATATAACTGAAGCTACACATTTTTTCTTCAAAGTCTTGCAAGGTAGAACAGCTCTAAAGGAGCTAAAAGGCACTGAGTTCAGTCAGCAGCCTCCTCTTTACCTGAAGTGGTAGTGCTAGAAATATGGCAAATAAAACCTGAAATGCAAATAGCACTGTGCTAGTCAAAGCCCACATTATACAGAAAACATTACAGAAATGGTCTTGGACATTTAATTTGCTTATTTGTGAAGTATTACACTGAGCCCCTAATACCCTTCCTGAATCTTTCACATCCTTCAGAATCTGCAGCCACTAACAGGTCTGCCAAGTTCACGTTCAAGGCAATCTTCTCCATTTGCCTTTCTCCTGCATCTTATAATCATGAACGTTTCTCCCACTGAATCTAATTTGTCTGCCCCTACATTTTCTGAGGCATTTGTAGTGCTGGAACTGTGGCTGAAATGAAAAATAATTTTGGCAATCTTTGACAGTATTCCATTTATCTGTTTTAAAATGGGAGATGAGAATCAAAGTCAGTTTTCCAATTCTAGAATTCTCATGCAAAGTTTTCCCTACAGAAGTGAGCCTGACACTGGTTTTCACTGTTTCTACTCTAAGACTAAACAAGAAAAAATACAACGATAAAAATAATCAGATTTTCATTTGAATTAGAGAAGTTACTTATACAAGCACACCTTTATTATGTAAGTCACCTTTATTATGTAAACCTAACATTTACCAGGCTTACAACTTTGACTGTTATTTTGTCAAGTAGGCAGAAAAGAGGCAGAAAATTTGCTTCAAGAGTACAGCAAGCTATCCAAATTGGAGTTAGAGCAGTAAGAAATGATCGCCACACTTACAGAATCCCATTTCATTGTAACAAATGGAAAATGCCAGAGCTTTAGCATTGCTCATGGCTGCCTCTGTAAAATTTACCTGAGAAAACAGGTTGAAGCCTGCAACCTTGAGATCTGTACCACATATATTATACAAGATCTGTACCTTTGTTTTTAACAAAATAAATCAAACTTGCTATGTAATGTCTTAGATTCAAGACTTCAGACCAATGTAGTGAGCAGGAAACCAAGGCAGGAACACCACAACACTGATTCAGCCTCCAGTTTATCACTGCAGTGGCTACACTGAAGCTGCACTCCTTTGAATACACAGCCCCTTACACTCCACTGATTCTACCTTTGAGAAAAGGACCACTGAATTGATGTATGGAAGAACAGAATCCTTCCTCTCATACCAGTTACATTCTTCCTGATGCAACTGGGATTCAAGAACAGCTAAGGAGATATACCAAGCCTTTGGAGCTAGTTTAGAAATGGTCTCAAAGTCTCCAGTAATAGGAAAGACTGAAATGAAAGGCTTAGGTGTAACAGAGATTAAACTAAGTCAGCAACTAAAAAAGTTTACTGGCTTAAATACATACGTGAGTATTGCACTCAGCACAGACAGTTCCTACCAAACCTGCCTGATCATGGTTCCCTTAATTCTGGGTTTCAAATGGAAATATGTGTAGCTGCTTTTATATTCTGATTTGATAGTCTTTTCTGTATACTGACAATTAGCACTTTTCCCTATTACACCTAAGAAGCCCACAAACCAGAGAGGAGCAATGCTAACTGTATTACCTGTCTTTCCAAGCAGCACCTCAGCTAGCTGTACAGCCAACTGCCTGAACAAACACACTCTAAAATACAGTCTGGTTGACCTAAGTGCCTCAACTACTGAAATGCATGTTGCTTATGTTTCTTTTCCCCATGCTGGGGGTGACAGGGGAAAGGTTACTTTCACTATGCTCACTTAGGAAAGACAACCTGCAATATGGACATGAATGTTAACTTCCTTTCATGATATATCGACCATACTCCTCCTTCAAATTATTTTGCACCCCTGCAGAACTGACCAATGCTTTCACTTGCATCTCCAGCATCCCATATTACCGTGACATAATGTCATCTGCTCACTTAAGTGTACAGAACCCAGCACATACATTCATCAAATGGAATGACTCAAAGCTACAGCAGTTCATTCCTGCTTGTCAATGACATCAAGTTACAGAGATCTCATTATCTTGCAAGAGAAAATGTAAAGATTCAGTAATTCACTACGAAATAACAATTTCTCTTCCAATCACCCGCTAGAGGGATGATCTAATAAGTTAACAAATGCCAAATAAAAACCACAGGTATGAATTCTTTTTGAAAATTATCTACACTGCTCTGTGATGGCACTCCCCTTTAAGAGGAGCTGGACAAAGGTTCTTCCATGGAGATGATTCTGTGATAGACCATTGGGTAGAAAATCAGACACCTAGAAAAGTTCTGTTAAGTGGCAATACTAGCAACCAGAGTAAATGAATATTTACATGTATTTACACATAACTATAGATGGATAGTTTAGGTAGTTATAGGTAGTTTGCCACCAGAATCTCCCATTCTTCAAAGGAGAAACAGAGCCCGGCAAGTCTAGGAAAAGGATATTAAGTAATGTCTTACAAAGCACTGGACTGAATCTTCTTGCAGAACTGAAAGCACAGATTTCCCTCTCAGCACAAACTCAACAAAACAAGAGTAAAAATATGGGCTAGGAACTGAGCACCTACAACTAAGAGTGCTTCCTCGAGCGTCTCTAACCCCTTAAATTTACTGGTTTAAGCAACTGGCCGTGTATAGTTACTAAAAGTAATTTTAAAAATAGCTTTTCCTCCTTCCCCA
Source organism: Phylloscopus whistleri (assembly GCA_017589585.1). Lineage (NCBI taxonomy): Eukaryota > Metazoa > Chordata > Aves > Passeriformes > Phylloscopidae > Phylloscopus > Phylloscopus whistleri. The sequence goes on from JADMLD010000037.1 coordinate 980,889, forward strand.
GAACGCAAAAGCAGACCTTCATGCTTCAAGCAGAAGACACAGATTACTTGCTGAAAACTGTAACACTACCTTGTCTCCCTGCCTCCCTCCACTCCACATGCACATTCAGGACACACTACAGCCAAGAAAGATACATTTATGTATGTGCATATTTAGTGGAATATAAATCAGGAACCATTACACAACCTCTCATCTTTCAGAATGCTTTTACGAATAAAGTTTACATAGAATTTTATAAAGTATATTCAAAACCATTACATCAAATACAAAATGCAGCATCTGAACCAAAGAAAATGACTTAATAACCTTCCTTATAAATGAATGTATGCTAAAAAAATTAACACATCAAAATAGCCAGAAAAGCAGGAGGCACAGGATGCAATTAACCTCTCTAACACTGTGGGAAAAGAAAAAATGTTATTGAATAACTCCCATTTACTTCAGATTAAAACTTCAAGGATGTCCACAGGGGACACAAAAGTGGAACGTGATGTACAGAAGATACTGTTAAGAGCCCAACATCTGAGCTGCCCAGTGCTTATTCCAGGGCCAGTAGCCAGTTTTTTCTAGTTCAGCTGACTGCCAGGCCAACAAATGATCCTGATGAAGAGTATATACTTCTGTTGCCTTTCCTAAAGGCACACATCTTCCTGGTCACATGTGCAACAAACTGCCTACATAGGCAAAAACACAGATACGAGGCTCTTCAAAGCACTTTATCACCCTCCCTTCTCCCAAATCCTGACATGCTAGCCCAGTGCTGTCAGACAGAATAAAGCAGCCAACAACAATCAGTGCTACCTTTATTTTTCTCTCAATGCTAGGAGATCCTGGAAGGATAGCACCTCAAAGTTCAAGAGCAATTTTCCCAGGATGCCATGGAAACCAAGCTGAAGTAAAATATGCCTTCCTTTCCTCATTGTCCATATGGTCTGTTCAGACACAGATTCAATCAAGGAGTTTCTACTCTCTGCTCAAAGGCAAATGGGGAGTAGAGCCTGAAAACTTCTAAATGACAAGGTCAAGCAACACAGAGGTGGTGTCAGGACTGAGAAATAAACGGCATGCAATGCAGCTCAGCCTCCTTCAAGACTCAGCAGGGAGCTGGCCACAAGACCAAAGATGAGGAGCATCCAAAAGCAGCCCACGGAAATCATGAGCTAACAGCTTTGCTGGGAAACCTGCCCTGCAGTTCCCTTCTCTCAACCAAACACCACGGCTTTCAGCAGCTCTGCATCTCACAAACACTGAAGCAGTCTAACTGGAGATAAGAAGAACCTAAGCACGGAGGAACTGCCCCCAATCACATGTTCCAAAACAGCCATCAAAACCAATCTCTCCTAGATGCCCTGTATCTAGTGAAGATGACAAGTGTACAACAGCATTCATGGTGGCAGCTCTCTAAAGACTAACCAAGGGGTAGAAGGAAAATAACAAAAAGAAAAGAAGAAGGAAAAAACAACAACAACAACAACAACAACAAAGAAAAACCTATTACCATATGAACTCACAAGCACTGAGAACGTGGATGTTTATGCTTTTAAGATGGCATTCTTGAAACAGCAACCTGGAATTCCTACACTGCTTTCATTTGTTACACTATTATATCCAATAAAGATTTTCTAACTGCTGCAGTTTCACATCTTTAGAAACCTAACTACCCTATGCTAACATCAGGCAGTGGGTTGAGATGACAACCAGTGCATTTTCAAGGTTAATGCTGTATCATTCTTTATAGACCAGAAAATAAGAAACATCCAAGGACAAAGTACCTGTATATGATGACCTATCCATCACAGTATTGGCTGATACATCCACAACAAATTGGTTTGTTAACAGCAGACAAATCTCACAGAAGATCATACTTTCAACAGACATTAAAAAATGACCTTTATCTCAAGTTCTCTAACCACTATTAGTCACTGTAGGTGTGGTGAAAGCTTTCCCCACAAGCTAACAGGAACAGCTACCAAGCAAGGGCCAAGTCAAGCTATTTTTCTCGAGTAGTCCATCATCTCCAAGTGGGTGAGTGGCTGATGCTACCACTTGCACGGGCTGTTTTGCAACTGATGGACAGCTGAGAAAACATGAGATGTTTTGATTAACCTTCTCAAACTACGGTGTATTTGATGCAGTGAAGGGGAGAGATTAGCCCATCAAGATATTTGTCCAAAGTCCTCAAAATGCATGTTACCTTGGCAAAAAGATTACACTTAGAACAACAGCTAGAGGATCTTTAAATACCTCATTTCAAACTGAACTTTCCTCTGGACAGCCCCTATGAATTACACACCCACCTCAAGAAACCCAAGAAGAAAAACAGAGGTTATATGCTATGAAGTGCTCAATGCAGGGAGGCCACCAGAACTCCTGCTGCAGCCCAAGGCATGCACACCTGGCAGAAAACTGGTGAAGCAGAGAATATACTGACCTTGATCCATATCCCAAACAACAGCCTGTCTTTATGAAAGCTTAAAGAAACACCAACACCATCTAGCTAAATCATGTTTCCTATAAGGAATTTCAAATCAAGTTAAAAGTTTGAGACTTAGAGAAAGCTTCCCCAAGCAACACACTGAGGCAGAGAACTGAATGGTACTTGTGACATCACTGTTTGCAAAAAAATACAAAACTGTGTCTGACAATGACATCACCAACACTGACAATGCCCATATTTCATATTTCTTTATTTTTAAAATAAAGAAAATTCACATCTAGCAAGGAAACCATAAAAAGCTTTGAAGAGTTGCATTGTTCAGATAGAATAAAGCAGTATTTTATTTTTAAAATACACTTTTCATGTTTGCTTGGATATTATACTACTTTATGTGCTTTTGTTAAGGCAAAATCAAGAAGGTAATAGCCAGAATGCCTCACTAGAAGCCTCTCCTCTCCTCAGGCCCAGAAGAGAACATGGGACCCTACAGCAAATACTGTCATCAGAAAATTGGAATATGCAGGAGACACCTCTAGCATAAGAGCCAAAGTTACTTCCTGAGCTTTGCTGACTAGAGCTTAGGCAGGAAGGATGTGTTAAGACCTTGGCCAAGTCCTGAAGTCTTGGACATCTTGCTCATGATCCACACCCAAACATGCAGCTGAAGACCGTGCCCACAAGTGCTCTTGCCTCACATCCAGTTGCTTAATAGGTAAAACATTTTCCCAGGACACCCAACAGTTTCTTTTCCTCACTCCACCTACCAGAAGTCAGCCCTGACCTACCACTACCTTGCCCTCTGCTGTGGTGGCAGCTGCCCTGCTCTCTCTCTCTCTGTCCTATGGCCGCCAAAAAGATGGGAGTTTAAAAGGTTCAAGGAACATTAACATTTAACTTAACAAGTACATGGGTTTTGCTGGAAGGAAAGCTGCTTAAATCCTTCTTGGAATGTCTGTGGTTGTTGGCCAAAACATTGAGGGGTTCCCAGAGGATCAACAAACACACTGGCACTCAAGTCCAGTAAAAATGTCTTCCCATCAGTGAACAGAACTACAGAATTTTTTAAATGACTGCCATTAATGCAGCTTGCACTAAGCAGAGCCCTTCTGTTTTCCTCCTATATTCATCTAGTTGAGACATACACTGGACAGAAAAATTTTGGGTGCTGTGTTTAGACAAGGCATCAGTCTGCAAGACAGGTACATGGGACGAACAGAACATTCAAAATTAAAATGCAAAAGAACTGAAAAATCATTTTTGTTACTGGTTTTGTGGAACTCAAGGTTATGGACACATTTGAATTCCTTTCCCTGGTATGGCTGTTCAGTTTATATTCAAGTTCCCCCCACTGTAGGAGAAGGGGATATTTATGACATAAAGAGAGTAAAGAATTATCAATGAGCTTGGGTGACTGGAGGCTGTGCTGCTGCAGGTTTATGCAAACACTGCAAGGTTCAGAAGCCACTCCTGAAAAATGTAATTGGAGTCCATGAGACGAACATTTGAGTAGTCTGTTAGAGACAAGGCTTTTTCAGCCAAACACCTGAGTCAAAAACTATTTCAAACACAACTTTCTGTCACAAAACTGTAAGATTCCACATCAGTTGGTGTAAGTCCTTCTTCATGTACAAACTTTCAAAACTACATCATGAGTTGAAAATATTTGAAATCTCAGAGGAACTCGACTTGAAGCCTTCCACAAAACTAACAGGAAGTAAAGATCAGTTCTGGGAGGTAACTCACTAGTTGAGCTGAACAGTAACTTTGAAATTCTGCATTTAAGCAAAACTGAGTATGCTTCATTTGCACCAGGCTTTTCTCTATCCAGTACTCAAGAAAATAACAAACCAAGCACCAAAAAAGTGGCCTGTTTACCTACAATTATGTGCAAAGATTCTAAGTGAAAATTTTCAGCTCTAGTTCTAAGACTTGCTTGTACATTTTGTAATGAAAAGTCACAGTTTGGAGGATCTTTTCTGCACAAACGCTGAAGTCAGATTACTGTGCAGCACTTGTTCAAGGGGATTTCCCCAACCTCATTGTTCTTCTGCCAATTTCAAAGCATATGCAGCGAGATGTGAACTTACTCCAGCTCCCAATTGTTCTCTTGTATCCTGCCAGTCAGCTTCAAACAATGCAACATGACAGAAGCCAAAGAAAGCTGTTCATGATGAGACTACAGCATTGTACACAGTAAATTTTAGAAGCTTCCCACCAATCAGCAGTGCAACTGAGTCAGAGTAAGTGAAAAAAAAACCCAAGTAGTAAACAAGACATGGGAAATTAGTTTTATTAAATTAGCAGGTGTACATTACAAGCGGGATTAAATCAGTCGGGAGCCTATTAACCAGCTATTTGTGTTCAAAGCTGCAGCAGTAAAGGAACTGCAGTATCTTGTTTAGCCTATAAATTCTTCCTAAGCTAACAGCCTGAGCTACATATTTGGGAAGCTTTTCCTGTAAAATTGGGTGGGGGTTGTCATAAAACATTCACACTAGTAAAAAACAGCACTCAGGTGTTTTGTGACAGTACCAAGAAAACTAAAATGGCTCACTTCTACAGAAGAATATAATGAGGAGAAGAATCTTCACCACATTGAATAGCTGGCCAGCTATAAAGGCATGAGTTACCACAGCAAGCTAGGGAATAGTTTAGCATAGACTGGGGCTGGGTAAAGACTGATTCCCTTATTGGAGAAAAAATAACAACTATTTATGAGATAATTTTGGGCTCAGTATTGACAATAAAGCACAGTCAACATATATTTTTAGAGTGACTAATACGTCTTCTTAATGGCAGCATGAACTGTCAAGATGCAGGTATTACTCTTCCTAGTCAGAGCTTTCTACCAGAACCTACTGTGAAGCTAAGTTGCTAAAGTAAACACAAGTAGCCTCAGAATCAGTTGTTAACTTGACAACTAATTGCATATTAAAAAAAAAAAAAAAACAAGCAAGCTTTAACACTTACTTTAACACTTATTTTTGATTCAGACTTTTCCTGCGTATTACCATTAAAGCAATCCCAATGAAGAGCAGCATTAACTTGAACAAAGAACTTTCACAAATCCTAACCAGTCACATTTTCAAATTTGCTTTCACATCATTGATACTCCAAGAGCAAAAAATACTTTAAGCTTACTCCCTAAACAATTAATACACCTTATAATAGTGAAGGTATCATTATTACAATCCTTAAAAAAAAAAATATCTCCACTTATAGACAGAAAAATGACAGCAAATTAAATACTTAGATTACCTCGGAAAAGGCAGCAAAACCAAAGCCAGAATCCACATTCCCCCAGCCTTTATCCAGAATTCCAGTCAGTATACAGTGTAATCCTCAAAATTCAACATTTCTTCCTCCTGACTCGAGAGACAAGCTCCTTTGAACTATACAGCATTTTGCTAAGTATCTTGCACACTTGTATTTTTACACATTGACCTAGCTCAAATGATGTGCCAATACTCTCTGCTTGGCACACCAACTCTAACAAATTATGTGGGTAAGTCACATGGCTTCCTGAATTGCACGAGCTTAAAACTGGCAGCCCTAAGTATCTTTGTTTAATACTCTAAGACTTCCTTTTTCAGGATGACATCATTATGAGAGGCTGTAACCTGAGCTATGTCTACACTAAGGCTTAACCTCAGCTACAGCAATTCAGTCCTTACCACCAGCCACAGCTGTGCCACAAAACGAGTTAACAGTTATGATTTAGTATTTGTAATTAAACCTCACTCGATTACACTTGAACACAATTGCTATTCTTAATTTCAGTAAAAAGTTCATCCCATTCCACCCCTGCCATGGGCAGAGACAACTTCCACTACCTCAGGCTGCTCCAAGCCCCATCCAGCCTGGCTATGGACACTTCCAGGGATGGGGCAGCCACAGCTGCTCTGGGAAGCCCATGCCCAGGGCCCCACCATCCTCATAAGAAACAATTTATTCCTGGTATCCCATTTATCCCTGCCCTCTGGCAGTGGGAAACCATTCCCTGTGTCCTGTCACTCCACGCCTTTGTCCAAAGTCCCTCACTTGTAGTTGTAGGTACCTGAAGGGGCTCTAAGGTATCCCTGGTTCTAAGGTATCCCTAGTCCAGTAGGAAGTGGCAGTAGAGGAAAACCATTAGAGAAAAAAAAAAAAAAGCATTACCTTGTGCTAATATTAATCCTGTGTCCTACTCCACACATCAAATATAGCAATATCATTAATCAAATAGGAGAAAACTAACAAAATTTTCTTTTAGACTACAATGTGGAAATTATATGGAAAGGGTTAGTAAAAGAAGGAATAACAGTATTTTACATGATAACATTACCAACATTGCCAAATTAATTGCCAAACTCAAGTTTAGACATTAAGTTTCAGGGAGACTTGAAGTGATCACTCAAGTGATTTTTTATTTCCCATTGTATGTCCATGCAGCATCTAAAGGTGTTTTGCAGTCTGAAGTTCAAACATGTCATTTTACATAATTAGGGCAGCATCCTTCCATCTACAACCACATCCTTTAGTGTTTTACGGAGAACAATATTTAAGTTCCACCATAAAAACAAGACTGCAGAGTAAGGGCAGTTTGATCCCCTTGCTGCACCTTTCCAATAACAACATCCAAAGCATTCACAGCACCAGATACCACAAGGAGGAGCAAAAGGTTATGAAGTTAATCTTGGCCATTACGTCCCAAAATCTCAGCTGCTTCTTGCCATACTTTCAGAAAAGGTTTCTTTGGCTTTGCTCTAAAGAACTCTTGTAATTGAAATTCCAACAAGAGAAAAGCAGAGGGGGGTCTGCTTCATCCTCAATAATCATGTCATGAGAAAAGGGAGTCAGTTTATAAACAAACAACTTACGAGCATATTGTTCCTGTAATCTCAGCTATAAAAATAGTACTTTAGTGAACTTTGAAGCATTGTCTTAAGTGTCTATACATATTTTGAAAGCTTAAGATGTTCAACTATAGTTTTTATGCATTTAGAGAACTAATTTACACCTAACTGAACACATCCAGACTGAGAAACACTACATGGTTTGAGGACATTCTTTATATATTAAACTATGATTAAGAACAAGTGTCCATCCCCAGCTTGAATAGGGAATTATCCCATCTCTGCTATAAACTATCAGACACAGTGCCAAGTTTTGTTTCTGGAAAACAGGCTTCACCTCTGTCTGGATTGCAATGTTATTTTAGGATTTACTATGCCAACCCAAGTGCCTACTGCTTGCTCATAGCTTGGCAGATGTTGGGAACTCTCCTAGAACAGTTCCCAGAGAAACTTTCTCTGCTCCCCAGTTTAATTGCTATAATCACCCATGTCCTGTGGCTTTAACCTGAGAAGAAACAAAGGAGCACCTGTACTGCTCTCCTCTGAAGTAACCTATTTTGGGGAAAGATATTAAAGCCTGAAAACAATCTATTCCAGAAGCCATATCAGCTTGACAACTCTGCTCTATTAGTGATCAAAAGCATTCTTAAAACTAGGTTACTGCATGCAGCTATGTGATCACTTTCCTGACAAATATCCCCAAGAAATTCAAGAAAACATGCTAACTGGTAGAAGAGGGTTTGCTTTTTTTCAATAAAAACTGTGCTCTTTACACCTAAATTTACTTTTTACTGAGTTATGTGAAGAAAAAGGCATCAGAAAAGAGTAATTTTAAAAGATCTGTTTGTTTTCAAATAGTAGTTCCAGGCCAGTTTCCCCATTGTTGAACAGGGCATTTCTTTGCCCAGTGTACTCCTGCTGTTAACTCTTGTGATCAGCACCTATAAGTTCCATGTTCAGAGGCTCAGAGTGACTAATAAAGAGAGCCAGCCTTCAGAAAACAATTTTAACATGTGCCATAAGCCATGCCCAGGCCCCTTGTCCTATTCACAGTGCTAACTCACTGCAGGGAATGAGAAGGGCTGCAGGGCAAACAACCAAAGGAATAATATTAATATAATAGAGAAACACAGTTTCTTTGAAGGGGTTTGATTGTGTCAAATGGCCTTGTTTTCAAGTGTTTGATAAATTTTCATCAGATTCTGCAGTTTTAAGTACCAAGGCATTGCAGAATACATCACAAACACAGCAAAAACTAAGATATACTGGATTTACTTCCTGGATACTATAAGCAAGCCTAAGAGAAGTTGTGTCAATAGCACTATTCACTTCAGTATCAAGAGCAGTCTTTCAGACTCAGAACTCAAATGGGTATTTCTTTCACAAAAAAACCCTAAATAAACAACAACCAAACCTAAAAACATTACAGCCTTCAGATGCAATTAATGTATGCTACCGTGTTTTTACATTCTTCAGGAAAGAATATCAGAAAGGTATTCTGAATGCAACGCTTAAATAACAACACCTTATTTCCCCAGAAGAATCAGGGCGTGACCAATTCCATGGGAGCAGTTAAAAAATTACCAGCCTTCACTACTGAATGAAGTGAAAGCCATACAAGCTTGGTTTTAAAATATTTAAATATTACTACTTCATCCTAAAAAACTCAAAGAAGCACCAACGTTAATGAAGTTGATCAGTAATTCCAACCAGTCACTTCATTTGCCTGAAGCTGTCTGCTTCACATTCCCAACACCCCCTCACCATCTTCCACATTCTTAAAATCATGGAATCCATTGTAAGGTTTTTTGTTTGATTCTGAAGGGTACAAAAATTCAGAATTCAACTCATATTGGAAGCAAAGGCCATGTGCTCTAGAAATCTAACTGTGGATTGTAAATTCCATAGATCAGCTACATTCTTACTGTCACTCTCTAAGTTAAAATTGGGAAGCTGCAGAAAAACAAGCAAAAATAAGCTTCTAAAAACACAGCACAGAGAAGCTCTCCTCATGTTAAACAAGAGGGACAGAGAGCACACAGAACACCAGATTGTACTAAAACTCTAATGGCAAAACAGACTGAAAACCAAGAGTTTGAGAGGAATATCAGCCCTTGCTCTGCTCTGGAAGTAACTGCTGTTTCACCTGCAACTCTACAGCACCTGCATGGTACCAGCACACCTGCAGAAAGTCCCTGAGCTGCTACTTGAGAAAGCTGGTTTTTAAACCTTAGTTCAGCCAAAAGTCTGCCAGAGTGCTTTCCATCAGTCAACATTGCTCTGCTTTTGTGAGGCAATTTAATATAAAGCAGCAGTAAAATTGCAGGAACTAAGGCCTCCAAATAAAGCTGAAATTCAACTGTTAACTACAGTTCCACATACAGTATCAAAAAACCCTTTATGTAATAACTGTAATATAACTACTGCTATTAATGTCAACAAAAAATTGTCCAAATTCAAATTCCATCCCCTTAGCTTTTGATTTTTAATTTATTTCCAATTTTGAAAATACAGGAACTACAACAGTCCAGGTCAATATTATTCCAAACCCGACCCAACCAAACTCTTTTTATTAGTTGTACGTTGTAAGACACTTTAGAAAAGCAACTGCGATTTTGGTCTCATTTAAAAGAAGTAAAAATAAGGCATGAAGCATATTTTAAGACAGAAAAATGACTCAGCTGATCATACCAAAATACTAGGATGCTGAAACTAGTTGTGTTTCCATACTTTGGATTCCAGTTCTCTGTGCTGTTACCACTGTAAAAACTTTTTAAATACCAAAGATAAGACTATCGATGTGCCAGCTGATTATTCACTACATGGCATAGTTTGGTTTGTTAAATGCTTGAGTTTCAGCATCATTAGTTACAAAGCATTGAGGGACTGGGTTTTGAGGAACCAGGACTAGTGGAAGATGCCTCTGCACATGGCCGTGGTGAGGGAGTTGGAGCCAGATGATCTTTAAGGTTCCTTTCAATCCAAACTATTCTAGGATTCTGAGATTCAAAAGAATAATCCAGGCTAGGAAGGAAGAAACTGCTCCATTAGAAGAGGGATGCTCACACTCTTTCTGCACTGCCTGCATCTTCTGCCCATGCCAAAACTGCATGAGAGAGCATGAAGACAAGTTCTTAAATGCCACCAAATTCATTATGTATTTTAGAAAAGTGAACTCACGTGCCAACATTTAGTTTCAGAATACACAGGGATTATGTGATTAGAATCCCACTGGCTTGCTGGGAGGATTCAGCAAGATAACTACAAATTACTTAAAGGGCTAGTGTCAAAAGGACTTCTGTACTTATTTAGCCTCTGCTCTAGATTACTGACCCACTTATGAAGAGCTAAGCAGTCCTGCTGTGCAATGCCAACACCCACTCCATCTGTTTGCTTCTGCTTTCTCAGAACCTCCATTAGTCTCGTAATAAGTTGTGTTAATTACCACATGAGCAGCTTTTGTGTAGTACACACAGGATCAGCCTTCCTTAGTGTGCAAGTCACCTTGACAAACAGCAGAGGAGCAGAATAAACCTGATTCAGCACGATTATCAATGACACACAGTAAGAAATGCAGATTTCCGAGTAGGTGATTTAATACAACTTTTGTTCAAGCTGCGTCTCAGTTTTGTGAAAAGTCTGTGGGAGTTTAGATGCTTTAGATTTCAATGCTGAAAAAGTATACCAGAGTTAAACACTGTATCAAACCCTCTGGAAATTTCCCAGGGGACCAGAAACTTGTGAAATTGCAACTGAAACTTTCTTTGAGGGAATAATGTAACAGTGACAAACAGAAGCATCCCACGACAGTTGTCAATATCTACACCGAATTAAAAAGCAGTAATAAGTAAAACTACAGCGAGCTAAAAAACCCAACACACACAAAAAACCTCCCCAGGCAGAACAACATTTGGAAAGCTAGCCCAGCTGTCACATCAGAACTGCATCTCAGCAGCTTGGCACCACAAACTTCCTGCTGACTAGTAAGGAAAAAAGTTTCAAATTCAGCATTTTATTATTTATCCCTGCTGATCTGCAGATCTTTAAGACATTCATTAAAGTGGGTCTCAAGCAGTGGTTTCATTAACTTACTAAATCCAATAACAGAATCTCCAAGAAGTCATTACAGTACTGAGTTGACATTTGTTATTTCTTGGGAACCCAGACTACTGCTGTCAAAGTGAAGTAATATCAACAATACAAAACCCAGCTACGAAATTCAAAAATTCTGTATGGCACTGCTGGCAACCCTGATATCACCCAGCCCCTTAATGCCAAAACCATTCTTTAGTTTAAAATTAAACCCTGTGTAATAGCCAACACGACCTGAAGAACTCTTCCTGGCTTACTCCTAAGGTACTCAAGAGGGGTAAAATCCAGGCCCAGTTCTTTTTACATCTGAGTGAAGGACACAGAACAGCAAGAACTGCTGGTCACAGAATATTTGTATTCCACTTTAAAGAATTATTTATTATGTCTACTTTAGCACAAAAGGTCATGCAAAAGCATACTGTAGTCTGTTATGAGTAGACTAGAGTCTACTCAAAAGTAATGATGTATTAGAACACTGCTTGTATCTTCTAACAAAATTCATTGTAGACATCTGTGTTTCAGAAGTAGCAATATCTACTGCTCCAGTATCCCTGCAGGAGAGCTCCATAAAATCCAAGAGCTCTAGAACATAGATAGACGTTTTCTATCGAGTGTGTTTAACTTCTGTCCTACGAAACACCTTCCAGTTAAGCATGTCATCTTAGTCTCAGTAAAGACTTGCTAAATATGTGGAGTCATCTCAAGAAATATATAACCTTACAGGTTCCAATCTCAGTCTGCTGATAACACACTAAGCCAAAAAAGCACTAATGTTTTTTAATCAATTGTTTCCATCTGGCAAAAGGAAGAAAGCAGAAGGGAAAGCCAGAAATTTTGGGGTATGTTCCAGGGAAGAAAATACAAGCAGAGGGCAGCATCAGAAACAAAAGGTGAACAGAAAAGAGAAAAAAAAAAAAGTAAAATAGTCATTCATTCGGGGCATACTCATGACTTTCCCAGACAGCTGTGTCAAATCGAAAACAGAAGGCTGAAAACATTATCAGATAACAACTACAACACATTTGATATATGGAATCATTAGTGACACCAGTCAAATCTAGTTTGCACTATGATTAATACAAAGTTTAAAAGTAGCTAGGATGAATGTGCTAATACAGAAATGAAGCTCATAAACCAGATGTAGTTCCTCTCCCCTATAAATAATTTTAGTGTCAAGTGACTCAAGTGCCCAGAAAGTGAGATCCTCTAACTTTTTCAGGGAAAAAACACACCTGTGATGTGATTTGATACCTCTGTCACACACAGTGAGCTTGCCCGGGCACCCCAGTGGGATTTCAGTGCAACATGAATCAAGAGCAGACTGCAATATACTTACAAACATAACCCTTGCTCTCGCACAGCAGTTGCTATGAATTAAGCTGGGAAAGTCAAAGGGGTAGAATGCAAGTTGTTCATCTAAATATTTATACATAGCAGAAGAGCAATTCTAGAAATACCCCAAGTTATTAAAAAATGTTTTTATTAAACAATAACAATAATTACAGTAAATAAACTGATCTTCAGACAACCTGCCCTCAAAGATAAAACTTCCCTCCAAAAGGGAGAATGGAGGCAGCTTGTACAACTTAAACTAGCAGATATAACTGAAAATAATTAGATTACTGAAGTGTTGACCAAGGAAAAACGAGTCTTTTGGTATTTTTTAAAGTGGAAGTGTTGGCTCAAGCACGCCCCCCTCCCCAACTGTAAGACAGGGTTATTAAATAAAAGCTTAAGGCAGTGCTACAAACTAAAAGCAGTGTTAAACATCACCAGAATACACACAACAGGACCCTACATATCAATGAAAATTGAAATGTAACAAAATTGTGACTTCACAAAGCAAGTGATTCAGTTATAAGCAAGCACTGTATTAATCCAATACAGGTTTTAAATAATTTTAAAGAATCAAAAGCATGCAATTGATTTTTTAGTCATTTGTTCACAGAAGATCTAAGCATCTATTTAGTCATTTCCTAAGTGCTTTAACAATTTCAAATACAACAGCACTTACCTTGGTATTGTCACACATTTTGTATTGCAATTCTGAGTGGTAATTGCCTTCTCAAGCTCATCCAGCTGTCCTGTTTTCTTTAGCTTCTTGACCAAGCTTTTCACTGCTTTCTCACACCACTTTTCCTCCTGACCATTCTGCTCACCACCACCAGCCCCTGCAGTGCCACCAGCGGATTTTTTCCACCCCAGAAGTCTCTTCACAACAGGTGGAGTGAATGGCAATATGGACATGACTTCCACCAGACAGGACACTCAGCAGGCAATCAATTGGAGATTCTCGTCTGACCCCTGAAAGCACAAACCAGAACAAGAGACACTGTTAGCACTGAGGTTTCACAAGAAACAAACACCTGTCTGCCTTAGGACTTTCCCCTGCCAAATGCCACAGGACACCATGCCCCCCCAAAAAAGACAAATAAATAGCTCAGAAGTAGTCTGTATGTCACAGTTAGGCACTTCACCAATAAAGACCAAGTCTGAGGTAGACACCTCAACAGCTAACACAGATCAAGACTGCTGCTGGAATAGAAAATTAATTTTTTCCTCAAGTCTTTCCTGACTAAAGCAAACTTCAGCAAATACAGAAGGTAATTAGAGTCTAGCTTTGTACCTAGGCTAGCCGGTTTTAGTAATTTATTAATATTTTCCACAAGTGATTGACAAATTGCATACACACGTGTTCTGCCCACCTCTAAATTAATTTAGTAGGTGAAATGTGTTTGGAAGGTGATTTAGTCATTATGGCTTGACAGAAACCTTCCAACAGCCAGCCATTTCACAAATCTTTTCTCATTTTGTCTTGTTTTAAATAACTACCAATTTTTTTTTTTTTTCCATGGGGGGACACCAATTTCAAATGCCCCCTAAGTCTAGTAACAAGCCTATTCCCCTCTGAAATTCAATGGCCTACAGATTATGAATCTTCTCAATTGGCTGCCTTAAAAACAAGTCTTTCAAAATTCACTAAAGGAAAATCTTAGTTTGCAGGCATCAGGGTAGTAGAACTGTTTTCAATTTTGATAGCCTTTCATTCATTATAACTACCTGATCAGGATATTAATACAAAATGAAATATTAAAAGGGATGCTGCAACTGGAGCTATGTTTAGCATTCACTGCAATATGCACTTCAAATCATTTAAAAGAGAAATGATAGCCACTTAGAAAAAAAGCATCTTGCTTTTGTAGCTTCCATTAGGCTGGTTTGAGGCATTAAAATAAAATACCTGAAATCAACAGGCAGACAGCTGTTAGAAATTGCTCAAGGACATTAATGGTCCTATGGATGGAAGCATAGCTTTGAAGTCAAAAATGATCCTATTTCCAGGCAGCAAATGGGTATTTGAACTCCAGAAAGTTCCCATGCTCCCAAGCTGTGTAAGCCAGTTCAGTCAGCTGAAAATACCTTGTTTTAGCTAAAAGCTAACACTACCTTCAGGCTACTTGATTTGAGCATTGGAGGCAGTTTACGTGCCTCTCCAAACTGTGCAGGCACACTCCCCACATCTATCCAAAATACACCAACTTCATCTTACTGAAGTCTCCTGCCAGCACAACAGCATGATTCGAGGTACTTCAGGCTACAGCATTCATGGCTAATTTATGCCTTGTCACATTTTTGCAGTTTTAGTGAGGGCCAAGTCAACAAACACTAGATTATATTCTGCAGGTAATTTAAGTCATAACTTTGCAACTTCCAGAAAACAGAACAACATTCAGTAGGCATGACATTTCAGTTTCAAATAAATTACGCCTCCATCAACCAGCTTCTCAGAGCACCCAAAAATATGACTGAAGCAAGCAATGTGGTTTTCTGGGGTCAAGGAGACAGAGGTTCTAATTAACAGGGACCAAGATCAACACTGATAATTTTATGCAAGTCATTATAAATACTCCATCCTAAATCACAGAATCACTGAGTGTTTTGGGGAGGGACTGTTAAAAATCATCTTGCTACATTCTCTGCCATGGGCAGGGACACCTTCCAGTATCCCAGGCTGCTCAGAGCTCCATCCAACCTGGCCTGCAACACTTCCAGAGATGGGGCAGCCACAGCTTCTCTGGGCAACCTGTGCCAGGACCCAATCACCTTTAGAGGCAAGAATTTCTTCCTCATACCCAATCCAGATCAACCCTCTCTCAGTTTTAAACTGCAGCACATTTTTTTGTCAGTAGAAGCCCCGGTAAAAAGTTAAAGCATTCATTTTCACACAAGATTATAAAGAAATACCCTTCTTCCAATAACATTAAATTGCTGAATTGTCCCCAATAACTCCAACTGCAGGTTTTTCTGAGCAATGCACTGGAGGTCCGGCTACAGCAAAGAAGAAAAAGAAACTGAATAGGCAACATTTTTTAATGAAACACTCACTTGGACATTCAGGGTACAGTATCATAAGGAGTCAAGCCAACACAACTGCTTCTTGCCACAGGAAGCCCAGATCTCCTTCCTTTTTTTCCTGTGGCACTACCTCCTCAGCACCAGTGCTAATGCTCTTCCACAAAAATTCAGCCAGGTAAGAGTAAAATCCCATCAATTTTCTGGGTTTTTTGCCAGGTTAGTTCAAGCTAACAAGCTGCTCACACATGGTACTGATGTACTACTGCAAGTGATGTCAGATGAATTACAGGAGTGTGGAAAGAGAACTCCAGCCCCAGACCTCAACTGCAGCGCTGGTGTTGACTGCATAGCTGGAAATGTGCTTTACTTCAAATCATTTATTTTGGTGACAAAGCCAAATTAAGCAGCCTGACATGTTCTGAACCATTTGAGGGCCTTGCAGTGAGACACATTAGACCCCTAATGAGTACACCAAGCAGCTCCAGAGATTAAACAGGCAGGCTGGCATGGCCTCCACTGGTAGAAGAAACACACTCGGTTTCTAAAGCAGGGAGCAGCAGTCACTGGAAGCTTTACAAAAAGACTTCAGCCTTTGAGCAAGGCCAGCATTGGGCGCTTCAGAAGCACACACAAGGAATTCAGAAAACACTGAACTAAAGGAGACAACCTCTTTGGCTTTTAAGACCCTTTTCAAAGAGCAGCAATTGATGGTATAGTATCTGAACATTTAATTTGGTGCAGACAGATGTAGGCAATCAACTACCACTGTCACTGCTGATCCACACACCAATTCTTACCCTTATCTGAGTATTTTCTGTTCTTCAGCTTCAAATTTGACACCTTTCAGTGCCATAGAATACTCCTCTGACTGTCAGCTTGATAAAACACAGACTTCAGAAAGGTCTCATTTACCACCAAGGTGGTAAATAGCCTCTTTCAGAGCCTATTCTTCCAGGCCCTCTTAACATTCTCAATGCTCTTATCCTATTTTTCAGCTTTTTAATACTCCCTGTGATGAGGTGCTCAATTTTGCAGTATTCTCTCCCCTAAGAATGAGATATAATTTTCTGTATTCTCTGGTGGTTTGGTTTTTTTTTTTTTTAAACAAAGATTTGTCTTTCTGCATCAAATGCACATTGAGTAACTTAAGTCTCAGAGACGAAAGAATTTAGAAATTCCATACATTTCAATTTTTCTCTATATTTGAACCCTCATATTATTTTGACATACTCAGAGGAAAATAAAATTTAAAAAAATCTCTTTTCACATTTCCAAAAGACTGTGGGCTCAGACCTAACTAACCAGAAATTTCCACATACTACACTTAATTTTATACAGTTGCCTTACACATGTGCTCATCCAGCTTCTGCAGAAGATGTCAGAAAGCACAAATTGATCTGTTACTTCCATGAAAATTAGCTATAAAAAACCCCAAAACACCAAGAGACACATTTAAAGAGCCCTTTCTAGCAATGATTTGTGCAGCTTAGCAGCTATTTAACAAAAACACAACATACATCACAGCTGCAGGCTAGGGAGGCTTAAACTAACTTCTTCCTTCTAGCTATTGTTTTGCCATGTCAGGGATTTGCCAGGAGTTATCAATAAGAATTTCAGTAAGTTATTCCAGTACTGGCCCTGTATCTTTCAAAGGGTGAGCAAAGAGAATGTGACACAAGTAGGACAGGACTTCATTCAGCTTAATACTTCAGCCAATTGTGATGAGTACTCACATGAGAGTATTTCAGACAGCTTAATTTATGAAAAAAAGGGACTCTGCTCCAAGCCTAGAGAAGATGGTGCCAACTGCAAGGCACGAGTGGGCTGAATTACGAGCAATTTGGATAAATGGAGATTTTGCAATGATGAACACAGCTTAGTGCTCCAATGGCTCCTAAGGTGGCAAAAGCACGTGCTACTCAAGGAAAGCATGTGAAGCTGGCTGTTTTCTGCAGTCCACTCTCCTCATAATCCTTCAGCAATTTAAACTGTTACAACACGAAATTAAAGGCTACATTGATACCTGCTCCTGTCAGGAGCAATTTATGGACTTGCTGTCCACAAATCCATCTAACCACCATTCGAACCTGCCTTCACAAACTCTTGTGGCAGACTGCACTAGTATTTAATTGTCCACTGTTAAAAGAACTACTTTTAGTAATTTAATTTATTCCTTTCCTAGTTTCAGAAAATCACTCTTGTTCTACCATTGCAAACTTTGCTGAAGAACTATTTGTATTCACCTGGCCTGCAAGCTTCACAACTCTGTACACTTGAATCACATTCCTCCCTCAAATGAGAGGGCTCTCAGCCTCTAGTCACAAAGAAATTACCTGAACACAGCTCACACAGTTTGGGATGTTCCCTGGACAGACGCCAAGCCTGAAAGCTTTATTTCTTCAATTACATTACAAGTACTTGAAGACACTGCATAAGGACTAATCTAAGGACCAATCTAAGGACCACAGAAAAAAATTGTATCAGCCTAAGGTTATCTTTGCAGTTATCCCTTTAGTCATATTATCCTAAGGCTCCCAACATTATTAATTTAAATAAAAAGTACAAAGACAGAAATTTACACCTCATGAAGAACTGGAGATAGAAGGCAGGGTGCACATGTCTGCTGCAGAACATCTGTCAGGAGCTCTATCAAAAATAAGGAGCCCTAGAACTGCGTTGGGTTCTAAATGTACCCACCCAGATGGTACCAGAAACACCTTGTTTATACCAATGGGTTTAAGAGTCACTGTTAAAGCTCATTTTTGGCCAGAAAATCTCATTTCTATTCATCAGTTGTAACTTTTACCTTCAAATGGATACAGCTTTGATCTCCTAAAAACAATAACTGCATACACTGCCGCAGCTGACACTTACCTCTTGCTAAAAACATTCCTCTAGATTTTGCCTGGTACACATTCTCTATCCACTAAAAAAAAAATAAAACATGTTCTTCCCCCAAATGCACAGAGAACACAGTCATTACCAATGCTGCAAGAAGCATTTCCACATTGCTAAAACCGCCTCAGATTAAATACATGCTAAATATGTAAAACCCCCTCTTACTTTAAGTGGGGTTTTTTGTGATTCCCTTGTAGTTTACAGCCAACCCCCCCAAAAACCTGAGTACTGACAGCCTTTGCTTTTAAAAGGAGCTCAGATGTGCTTCACCATCGCTCTTTGCACCATGACCCCTCTGCTCTCTTCTGCTGAGGCCCAATGGCATGGCCCAAATCTGATCTCTTTTTTTCCTTTCCTGTGTACTACTTCCAACATCCACTACAACACACCAAGGTTCAGGGACTCTGAGTAACTGCAGGGAGATTTTCAAAATCCCTTTCCAAGCCCAACTGTAGTTGAGCTAGCAGTACCAAGTCAGCAGTGTGTTCCATGGCATCAAACTTGCATTTCATCCCTTTCCATCCCAAGTACATCTCTGGACTGTGCCTTCAAACTGCAGCCATGAATCCTCAGGGAGTACTCACTGCTAAACAGAAAGGTACAAAAGTTCCTTTAGATTGCTGGAACACAGAGAGCATGTGCTGTTACTCCCAACAGTTTAAGACTGGAAAAGCTACAAATTGCCTAACTTTGGTGGTATTTGTTTCATCTCTGCCCCCACAGCATATCTCTGCTCCCTGATGCACACATGTTTCTATAGTTGGTCAAACAGTGTCATAGTTGGCAACTTCTAAAGTCAAAGTTTGAGTCATGTCTGCTATTATTCCATTCTACTGTGGTTCTCTGGAACAAGTATTAAATATTAAGCCCATGATCCCAGCAATAACTAAGCATAAAAGATGAAGAAAACCTTAAGGGCAGCATGCTAGCAGACTCAAATCTTCAAGGGAAATTTTCCTTTCCTGAATGTCTGGAACATACTATAAACACACTGGTGCTACCAAAAATATCAAGTGATTTCTGGCTAATTTATTCTAAAGTCTTATGCAACATATTTCATATCAGTCTGCTTATTCATCTTAAACTTGAAATAAAGAAATCTGATCTCTCCTGGTTTTACTAGAAGTATTCTGGCTTAGAAGAATTTCATTTGCAAGAGCTCTTCTGGAATAAAGAGGACACAAGTTAAGCTCCTGAGGAAAGAAGATCGAGGAAAATAATTTGTGGTATTTGAGAAAAAGTCTACAAGCTCATTTCCTCCCTATTTTAGTCCCATTTTTGAGATTTTTTTAAAGGCAATGTTTTTTTCATTAATCCTGGAATCTGGACAAGATTCTTTATCAATTTCACCAAGTGCACAATGTGCACCTGAATTCAGTATGAACTTCTAACTAAAGTCAGTCTTTCCCACTTCAGATAGAACACACTCCAGCTTAAATTCACTCAGCGGAAGGGACGAGGGAAGTCTACTGCACCCACCACTCCTCCAAAAACTGCCTTTCAAGATTCCAGAAGGGTAACTCTTTCACTTCCTACAAACAGACACCTGGTTTTGTGACACCTTTCTGAAGAACCATCACAAAAAAAAAAAAAAAAAAAAAAAAAAGGTGATATGGTGCTCATTTTTGCCTCTTCATCCTTAGGTCAGAGTAGAGCAGTATTCCCTTACTGGGGCCTGGGTGTCAGGGTTTGTTTTGTTTTTCCCTTGGGAGTTCAGCCCCACTGAGGGATGCCCTCAGACTCCAGTTCAGGTTTCCAGCCCCGTAGGGGGGGTGGCTCTGGAGAGCTCCCATCCCAAGGAGCTCTGGCCAGCTCAGCTCAGAGACCAGAGCTGATGAAGTTCTGTTTTGACACAGGCTGATGAAGTTCAAGGCATGATGCCTGTGACCTTGGAGGGCAGGAGGAGCAAAGGGATCTCCTCCTCTGGGCCAGCTTTAGAGTGAGAAATTGAAACATGCCTATGCAGAGACTCAATTCACACATTCATTTTTAAGTTTACCACTGCAATGCAATCTAGCATTGCAATGCATCTTGAAACTCTACATAACTGTACTCACTGAAAACACAGTTACTCACCTATTATGACTGTGTATCTTGCTAAATCCATGAAGTTTGTTTATGAATCAAATGAGAAAAACTCAAATTTCTCATATAAAGAACTAAACAAGCATGATCATGATCTTAAAACAGCTTGGGAAGCTGGATTTTTCTTCAACTACTAAGGGCTACCTCAAGTTGTAGCCAGTGCAGTAATGAAAAGATGTATTGCTATTAAAAAATTAGCACTCCATCTAACACATGCACTCATGGCACACTAAAATTGCCTGCAACAGCAGACATGAGAAGGAAGAGTTGCTAATTTTACTGCCCTTTGATTCAACTACTGGAAGGCCCAATGGATTTTAACAACTTTCCTAAAATTGCAGAAGAGGAAAACTACCACAGCTGTAGTTGGCCAACCTACCTGTCCCTACAAAGATGCAAAATTCTTCCTCTCATTTAGTATTATGAACAACATCAGAGCATTGCTTCTTAAAACTCAAAAGACATTAACAGACCCAGAAAAGCAGTGACTAAGCACTC
Source organism: Phylloscopus whistleri (assembly GCA_017589585.1). Classification (NCBI taxonomy): domain Eukaryota; kingdom Metazoa; phylum Chordata; class Aves; order Passeriformes; family Phylloscopidae; genus Phylloscopus; species Phylloscopus whistleri. The sequence continues at coordinate 1,002,090 of JADMLD010000037.1, forward strand.
CAAACCCGAGCAGTTTAAGCCCTTCTCACCTCATTAATTTTGATTAAAATTTTCCATGTGCAACAGGCAAGTGTCAGCTTCATTATTTTAGAAAATAAATACTCCTGGGCTAAATCTGACAGGAATATTCACAGAGCTGCTATCAGTTACCTAGGTACCTGTTTCAGTTTATGGCTTAGCAGCTCCTCCACTTTGCTAAAGCCCAAACAATTGCATTTAACAATTAGTTAATGTGAGTTCACTTTCAGTGTAGGCCTACTGTTCCTCAGACAAGGCAGCCCCCAGTCCCTTGATAAGCAGGGTTCCATTATGTTATGTATCTGATGTGTTATTGCTCCAGGGTGTTAAACCAAGCTCAAGACCCAGACTAAGCTGATGGGAGACTCAGCAGCTCCTCTCTTTCTGTCTCTGCCTGGTCTTACTTCACACTGAGGCTGCCAAACACATAACCAGAGTAAAAAGTCATCTGGAATGAAGGCTACTGTTTGCAATGGAGTTTCTATTACTGGAAGTGGAGAGGAATGTTTAGGAAGGTTTTCTGCAGTAGCCAATTTCTTCTAGCCCAGAGAATATTGAGCACAGGGCTGCCTGTACTCTCCATTCTATTACAAAAACCTAATCCCATCGCATGACCTGCAGCAATTCAGTTTAACAAATCAACAATTACAAATATTTTGGCAAAGTAAGCTTAGGTATTGTTTGCCTCTCGGCACAGTTCACAACCAGTTTATGGCTTTATGATAAAAGTCATTAAATCCAATCTGAAAAGCAGAATTTACAGCTCACTTAGCAAGTCAGGCCCATAAATGGATGCTTTCAATTACAGGGCATTTACATGCACAACCATTAAGGCAGCATTGAATACACTTGAAAACTCTGGAATACTTTTTATAATAATTAAAACTTTGCGTACTGTTCTTTAGACAAACAAAACTTAGGAATTTGCTTCAGTCTCAAGCAGAGCTCGGATTCATTGTTACCCAGGACATACTACAAAGCCTGTTCTCCCAGTACTTTTGTGGGAAAGGGATTAGAAAGATGGAAACAAGGTTTGTTTTTTAAAGTTGCCCTCAGTAGCGGGGAGGGTTTTTTGAGCTCAAATAAACTCAATTACATCAACTCAAGACTTCTGAAAGATCAAGTGGAACAGGAAGATGGAGGAGGACCCAGGGAGTGCCTTTCATTTGGAGATTCACCGTGCAATTCCAGCATATTTGATTTTGTTGGTGAATCTAGCTGCTGGGTGGAAGGAAACAAGAGAACAGTTCAGAGACCAATTCCTTAACCTCATTTTTTTCAATTGTCCTGTTTCTTTTACTGTTAAACAGAACCTCAGGAAAGCTGATGAATTCTTCTCCAAGGTTCTATCATGCAAGTCCAGCCCTCTCAATAAAGAAAACTCCTCTTGGAGTTTTACATCCTTTTGGTGACTGTCGGTGTATCTGCCCCACACAACTGCAGAACAACAACCAGCTGCCAGGTTACTCTCTTCAACACCCCAAAGTGAGTCCAACATATGCTCAGACTCATCTTTGAGTGGAAACCACCTCAAACAAGACCCTCCCCTTCCACTTCTCTAAGGCATTTGTAACTAATGTTATCTTTCGTCATGACAGTGCTAAGCAAAGGGGGAAGGGACTTCACAAACACCTCCTTCACTCACACTCTCATCCCCCTCGGGTTCGCCGGAGCTTGCAAACGTTAGAAGTTTGAAAGATGTGCCTCAGAACGAGCACACAAACATCCCACTCAGGCACCAACACCTCGACAAAGCAGGAGAAAACCTCAACAAGCAACCTTGCCCTGCTGGCCTCTCATCACCAACCAGAGGGTGTTTCTTTTCCGACCTGGAGGGCAGAGCAAGGGCTAACCAGCCCCTCACTGCAGAGTCCAGCCCCCACAGCAACGATGCCCTGAATCAGTTTGAAAGTGCAGCTCTCCAGGCTAAGACAGAGCACCGGGGAAAAGGCAAACCTGCTGTTACCTGCGGCCTCCTGACAAGCTGTCATTACAAACCTCTGGCTGCTGATGGAACCTCACTCGCTTACGCCTCGTGCACTGCGATGGCATGAGCTCCACACATAGGCTGCAGGTTTTTTGGAGACACAGGTTTTTGGCAAGCCCAGTAAACAAACTTTCTCCTGACGCCGTCCCGCTCGCAAGCGTTTGAAAAGAGCACGAGAGACACGTGCTGGGTTTTTCTCAGCCAGAAGCTGTGGCGGACAACCCAAGAGGCACAAGACCAGCCTGCAGCCCGCATCCCAGCTGCTCAACAGCTCTCCACAATCATCACAAGAGCTCTCCACTCATTCAAACACTTTTTTTTTCCGTTCTTTTATTTCCCCGGAGCGAAGACTAAAAGATCACGCTGTATTGCACTTCTCTTCCCCTCCACTCTCCACAAAAAGAAAAAAAAAAAAACAAAACACAAAACAACCCCTACAAGCAGGAACTCCACAACTCTGCAGCAGCAGCACCAACCACTCGCCCTTATCACGACACAGCTTCCCCCGTGCACTTATCGAGACAGATGAGACACCTACCAAGGTTTGTTTACAAACAACACCCAGGGAGGGAGCTGACACCGCTTCTCTGGGCAGCCTGTGTCAGTGCCTCACTGCCCTCGCAGGGGGGGATTTCTCCCCAGTACCCCCCCTACCCCTGCCCTCTGACAACACACAGGTTGCTGCAGCATTAAAGGCGTCAATAAAACCAGTAATCTCAAGTCCTGTCTCACGCAGGCCGTGTGTATTTTACACCCGCAGCCCTGCAGATGAGGAGAGGGGACAGACAAAAGGATGAGGTGAAGCCTCGCAATCCCAAACACGAACTCCCAGCTCCAAACGCGACTTCTCACCCCACACCGCTCCTAACTTTCTCCTCCAAAACCCCACGGAGTGTTTCGCACACCTAACCCTGACTGCACGTCCAGGAGGCACATGGGGGTGTCCCGATGGACGCGATGATCCTCGCGGGTCCCTTCCAGCTCGGGATATTCTGCGGACGCCTGCAAGGAAAACACACCGGGCACGGAGGGAGGGAGGGAGCGGGGGAGCGAGGGAGCAGCACAACTTCTTTATTTCCCCCCTCCCCTCACCCACACATACACACACGGGCGGCACAGCGCGGCCCTCCCACCACAGCCCCGGGGGTAATGCCGGCGGCAGCAGGAAAACCCAGCCCGGGTCCCACCACAACAAAAAGGGCGAAGGCGTAGGGAGGCGCCCCCGGCCCCGCCGGGACCAGGCCCGGACGGTTCCTCACGGCCCGCGCAGCGCCAGCGGGGCGACCCTGCCCATGGGGCAGAGACCCCGGACCCGGCACCCACCAGCACCTACCGGGAGCCACCAGGATCCGCCGAGAGCCACCGCTCCTTCCCCTCCTTCTTCCTCCTCTCCCCTTCCTTATCCTCCTCCGTCTCCCCGAGTGCTGTGGGGCCGCCGCCTCTTCCCTCAGCGTTACCTCCTCTGAGGGCCCGCCCCCGAGCCGCCACGCCCCCGCCGCTGGGCGGGGAAGCCGCCCATTGGCCGCGTTTATCGCCTCTTTAAGGAGCCGCATCGCGATTGGTCCGCGAGTCTAATTGGCAATCAGAGCCGCCAATGGAGTGCCGGCAGCGTTAAAAAAAAAGACAAGGGAAGGGGAGTGGAAGAAACAGGCGCGAGGCGAAGGGAGGCGGGTCGGGGTCGCAGCGCTCATTGGCTGAGTCGGTTGTCAGTCACAGCCCGCGCGCCCGCTGCGAGAGGTTGATCCGGGCTCATCGGAGGTTTGGGTGAGCCGCAGCGGCGCAGCCGCAGTGCGGTGCCCGGGCTCCGTATCCTTCCGCGGCGGGCGCTGTATGAGCCGAGAAAAAGTGCATCGATTCCCGGTGGGAATTGCCGCTGGACTGCAGCTGGGGTCTGCACGGGTGGGCAGTGGCACCTGGCTTCTACCGGCACTAGTGTGACACCACGACCAGGGCAGAGACCGCCCCCCTGTGCCGGCACTGCTGAGGCACCTCCAGTGCTGGGGACAGCTCTGGGCCCCTCAGGGCAAGAGAGACACCGAGGGGCTGGAGCGTGTCCAGGGCAGGGAAGGGAGCTGGGGAAGGGGCTGGAGCCCCAGGAGAGGCTGAGGGAGCTGGGGAAGGGGCTGGAGTCCCAGGAGAGGCTGAGGGAGCTGGGAAGGGGCTCAGCCTGGAGAAAAGGAGGCTCAGGGGGGCCCTTGTGGCTCTGCACAACTCCCTGCCAGGAGGGGACAGCCGGGGGGGTCGGGCTCTGCTCCCAGGGAACAGGGACAGGAGGAGAAGAATCGGCCCCAGGCAAAGCTGAGGTTGGACATTGAGGAAAATTCCTTCATGGAAAGGACTGTCCAGCCCTGGCACAGCTGCCCAGGGCAGTGGTGGAGTCCCCATCCCTGGAGGGATTTTAAAGCCGTGTGGATGTGGCACCTGGGGACAGGGGTCAGTGGCTGCCTGGGCAGTGCTGGTGTCTCAGTTTGACTCACTGGTCTTGGAGAGCTTCTCCAGCCTGAACGATTTTGTGGTTCTGAATAGATTCAAACTGCCCAAAGCTCCATGTCCTGCAATGGCACAGCAGTTCGAGGCCAGGGGTCCCGAGGTGTGACACAGACACAAGGCAGCCCCAGCGCCTTCCCATCCGCTCCCTGCTGCCTGCACCCCGAACTCAGTAACTCTTAACACAGCAGTTTCCCCCCCCGTATGTTGGTCGTTTGTTTTGTTGGGGTTTTTTTGGTTTTTTTTTTAGCTACTGCCTTCAATTGTCTCTGCAAAGTTTTAACCACTTGTGTTAAGGTAATGGTGAAAGGTAACCAGATTGCTGTGCCTCAGCAGGGGCCCATGGGGTCACCACAAGGGAATCAGAGCCTGGCAGTGCATGTCTGGGGACTCATCTGTGAAACCCATGGCTGTTCTGTCTGAAAAGACCCTTGCAGTGATGCCCAGCAGGTTCCCTGAGGCTGTTCAGCCTGGAAAAGAGAAGTTTGCCTGCAGACCTCACTGCACCTTCCAGTATCCAAAAGGGCCCACAAGGGAGCCAGAGAGGGGCTCTCTGTCAGGAACTGCAGTGACAGGACAAGGGGGAATGGGTAGAAATTGAAAGAGGGGATCTTTAGGTTGGGTGTTAGGATGAAGTTCTTTGCTATGAGGGTGGTGGGACACTCGGGCATGCTGCCCAAGGAGCTCATGGATGCCCCAAACCTGGAAGTGCTCAAAGCCGGGTTGGATGGGGCTTGGGGCCACCTGGTCTAGTGGAAGGTGTCCCTACACATGGCAGTGGGGTCAGGACTAGATGAACTCTAAGGTCAGTTCCAACCCCTTAACATTCTGTGATTCTATGAGTGGTGAAGCCATGAGGTGGGAGTTTAATGGAGTTTTTTGGGGTGAGAAGGTCACATCCAGATTTGCTGTAAGGCTGTTGGAGATCCTCTGGTTTTTTTTTTTTGCTTTTGTCTTTTTGATACTTTGGTATATATCACGTATCTCCACTTCAAGCCACTTCCTTTACACCTGAGGTCACACCTCCCTAAGACAGCAGTTGTCTTTTCAGAGTCATGCTCATCTTCTAGGCTGAGAGGGTTTCTGCACTCAGTGATGTGTTATGATTCAGTGTCTTGGGCACAGGTCCCATCTCAACAGGGTTGTTATTCCCAGGAGCAGGTGAGACACCTCACAATATTTAGCCCTTCTACAGAATGTGGACTCATAGAAATCTCCCTCTTGCCTCTTTTGTGCCTAGACTTTCCCAGCTTGAAGCAGACATGTGGCTTAATTTTTTTGGTAGCATTTTAACCCAGTTCCAAACGTTTGAGATTCAAGCTGGTCGTGAAATTAACAGCGAAGTGGAATGGAGAAGATCCCCTCTGCAGACAAAGCAGAGCATCTGAGAGATTGCCATCGGTGGTTTTGAAAGATAAGGTGTTCCAGTCTTCTTGTGCCTGGAAACATACACAGACTATTCAGCCAGCACAGCACTTGCTTTGTGGAGGTTTCACTGCATTCGGAGAGAATTTTTTTTTTTTTTCTATGAAGAGTAAGTTAGCTAAGCTTAGTTTTCATATGGATTTGCGTCAGACATTCCCTTCACCTCTCCTCTGCAACAGATTCATGGCTCCCTCGCCTCCTATCTCCAAGGCTGATTCCTGATACATCCAAATCTCACAAAAACCCCAAATGTCCCCAGCCTACTTGTGTCGGCCTTCTGTCTGGAGCAGCACATGCTGTGCCTGGTTCAGGGATGTGTGTGCTCTGGCTGGCCAGCTGCCTGCCCCTTATCTGCTGCTGAGGAAGCCAAGCAGTGCTGATAAGGGCTGAGCTCTCCCTTCTCCCCAGCAGAGCACTTAACAACACGTCTTCTCTAATGCAGGCACTGTTTGCCGTGAAGCTCGACAGACTTTGTGTTTCCAGAAGCTCAACTTCTCTTTCAGGTGTGGTTGAAATCAGTCAAAGGGTTGGCCAGTTTATACTGGGGGACCCTAACACACACACATACATACACACAAAAAAAAAGAAAAAATCCAACATTTGCATAAACCTTTCCCAGGGAAAGGAAATTGCAAGCAGCAGGAGGAAGAAAGCAAATGGAAGAAGGCAGGATCAGGGCTGCAAATCCCCAGAGCCCAGAAGTTACCTGAGAAGCAGGGTGGCTGTGGAAAAGGCAGGCAGGCAGGATGTGCATCTGCTCTAGAAAGAGCTCCCAGCTGCATGCCTGCACCTCCAGGAACAGCATTGATTTAGATTGGTAATTAGAAGGGTTTTTTTGGTGAGGGTGATGGAGCACTGGCATGGGTTGGCCAGAGAGCTGGTGGATGCCACATCCCTGGACACATTCAAGGTCAAATCCGACAGGGCTTTCAGACACCTGATCTCGTTGAAGATATATCCCTGTCTTTGGCAGGGGAGTTAGACTGGATGACCTTTAAAGGTCTCATCCAAATCCAAATCCAAACTACGTTATAACTATGTGAAATAATACTTGATTTAGTAAAACAAATTGCAAAACTCAATCCCTGACACCATAGCTGGATATTGCTATGTCCTATTAATTAATCAACCACAGAATCCTAGACTGGTTTGGGTTGGAAGGTTGGAAGTTCATCTCATTCAACTACCCTGACATGGGCAGAGACACCTCCCACTGTCCCAGGTTGTTCCAAGCCCCTTCCAGCCTGGCCTTGGACACTTCCAGGGATCCAGGAGCAACCACAGCTGCTCTGGACACCCTGTGCCAGGGCCTGCCCACCCTCAAAGGGAAGGATTTCTTCCTAAAATCTAATCTAAATCTTTCCTTTTTTTTTAGTTTGAAACCACTTTGTCCTTTCACAATCTGCTGTGTAAAAAGTTGCTCGCCATCTTTTTTATAAGATCCCATTAGGTACTGAAAGCCCTCAGTGAGGTCTCTGAGCCTTGGAGCCTTCTCTTCTCCAGGTGAACACCTCCAGCTCTCCCAGGCTGGCTCCAGAGCAGAGAGGTTCCAGCCTTGGGAGCATCTCCATGGCCTCCTCTGGTCTCACTCAAGATCCACATGTTTCTCAAACCACATAGCTCAGTACATTTTGGACATTAGCAGTTAGGCACAAATGGCTGTCAGTGCCACTCAGATTTGAGGCTGCAGTGCAAGGACATCAGCACCTCTGTTAAGGTCTCTGAACGTGTGGGGGGGGTTCAACACCCTCACAAAGGATCTTCATGTGCAGAGACAGCAACAGCTCAGCCATATCTGTCATCTGTCTGCTAAAAAGAACAAAGGAGGTTGAGCAACTTGGTCTAGTGGAAGGTGTCCCTGCCTGCGGAACAAGATGATCTGCAAGGTCTCTTTGAACCCAAACCATTCTGTGATTGTATGAAATAACCTAGGACCTAAAAAAAACATGATGGAGCAGTAGCTGGCTGTGCTGTGCTGCACAGGGTACATGTTGACTTCCCAAAGCCTGCAACCAAAGGAAATACAGCATCAATAATCAGGTAACTTCAAAGACACCTAGGACTTCTGAATGACCCAACAGCAGCAGATACACCTGTGTGGAGGTAGAGACAAGTGCAAAGTGCAATGCCAGGAAGACAGATCTTGGAGGCAGAGCTGATAGTTTTTGTGTTGAAGTCATTGTTACCAACATGTCAAAATGATGTGTTAAACTGAAAAAAATTGAAGAGATTTGAGCACAATTGTGATAAAAAAAGGTCAGCCAGCATGTTCAAGACAGGTAACAATGAATGACTGGGGGAATCCTCACCCTGGTCTGCAGCTTCCTCATGAGAGGAGCTGAAGAGTCGGGCACTTCTCTCTAGTGACTACTGACAGGACCCAGGGAACAGCTGGAGCTGTGCCAGGGAGGGTCAGGCTGGATCTCAGGGAAAGGTTCTTCCCCAGAGGGTGCTGGCACTGCCCAGGCTCCCCAGGGAATGGGCACGGCCCCGAGGCTGCCAGAGCTCCAGGAGAGTTTGGACAGCGCTGCCAGGGATGCACAGGGTGGGGTTGTTGGGGTGTCTGTGCAGGGACAGTGCTGGACTCTGCCAGAGCTCCAGGAGCATTTGGACAATACCCTCAGGGACAGGCTGGGGTTGTTGGGGTGTCTGTGCAGGGACAGGAGCAGGACTCATGGTCCTTTTGGTTCCCATCCAAGCCAGGGTGTACTGTTTACTTCTATGTATAAAAACAACCACAAACCCATGGGAAACCACTGTTAAATGTTCCTAGATTTCTTAGCTCATTCTGTTGAAGAGCTATTCTGTACTTCAATAGGTGCTTTGTCTCTTGTATCACTGGCTGCAGTGTTGTTCCCCTGCTTTCTCTAAATGCCATCCCAGCACGTTATTTTCTCTCCAAACTTACATAGAAGTAACATGTCCCTTGCACAAATCTGCAAAAGATTATGAAAGAGGGAATGGCACTGAGTCTGGAAGCTGTGAAAGGGACAGATTCCCTTTCACTCTGCATTACTTCATGGCCAAACATGGAAACAGCCTGTCCATGCCATTGCAGTGGGGGAAGTGGTACAACACTGGCAAAACCCGCCCCTATTGTTGGTACCAGCATGAAAAAAAACTCCTGCAGGACTGAGATTGTGCCTCCCTCAGAGGGTTAAATATGGATTAAACCCCTTTTCCTTGTATCTCATCAAGCTGGCGCACAGCTTCACGCTGTATCAGTTCTTCTGGCAGCACAAAGAGGGTTAAAGAGAAAACCACACTCTGCTTTCCCCATCACATCATGAGGAGCATGTCAGTTGATTTTCAAGACAAGTAATGTCTGGCATACCGTCAAAGCAGGCATTGCATTAAAGTGACTAGAGAAGAGCTTTAGCATCATAAATTTAAATAAAGCCATTGCATGAGGGATAAAAATCTCCAAAACAAACAGCAACTTTATTCAGTCATACCATCATAAATTAAATACTCACAAAACTTCTCAAACTTAAAAAAAAAAAAAAAAGAATACTGCAACCTAGGGCTAGGAATAACAGCAAAATACATAAAAAAGGCATTGCATATTTCCGTTACTCTTATCTTTCAATAATGAAATTATTCATTATTTCAGTAATGAAATAAATGACCTCTGAAACCTTGAAACACAAATCTGTTCACTACCTCCTCTGAAATGCAGAAGTATGTTTCCAATATTACACAAATCACTGTCACTTCAGACTGGGCTGTTGGGAGATTTCAAAACAAAGCCAAAAAAAAAAAAAAAAAGAGGAATCAGTTCCACAGTGAAAAAAATATTGACAAAAAATAAAACTTGACAGCTCTTGATGTAAGCCTCCTGCATCTGTCCTATCCCCTTGGCAAAGCAGACTTAAGAAATAACCACTATTCAAAATAATAGGCTAAAAGCAAAGTTCTGCCTTTCTGACCCATCATGGCACGAACTGGCTGGTGTTTGTGGTATAGAGTGCTTTCATCAGATGGAATGGAGTTAGACATAATCCTTAGAAGTGACATCCCCCTTGAGACATTCACAGCACAATGAGAAGACCTATATACCTGTTCTTAATTTACACTGTATAATTTTGGTAAGTAAATGATTTAACTCTCTCACCTTAATTCCTAGTGCCTTTGTGCACATAAACCCAGTTGCCCTGAGTAACCAAAAGCGTGATGAATTGACAGACAGCTTGGGCACAATCAGACACTTGAATTTTTAATTCCTTTGCTGCATTATCTTTCTTGATTTTGTGCTGAAATTGACAGGAAACTTTCATGCACCGAAACTGGCTTTTCCTTCCCCAATTCTGTTTTTTATTGCTTAGAAACTTCTCGTTTTGCCAGCATTTCTGTTTTTCCTCAGATTATTCCTTTGTCCTTTTTTATTCTTCCAAATACTGCACCATTCATCTGCCTACATCCTTTATTTTGGATTAGTTGATTAGAAACACATTTATGCTAACCCCAAATAAGCCATCATTAGAGTGAAATAGCCTTGTTTACAAAGAGATTTACACAAGTTTATCTCTATTGACTTAAATAAACAAGTGTAATTTGTGAGTAGGCCTGGGGGACAATAGCTTTGTTTCTGCATTAATGGTAGGCCTTGGTCCAGGAAGGATTTGAGTACGTGTTTAAATCTATGCAGTGAGTAAGCCAGTGGAACCACTCATAGAAACAAAATTCAGCATAAATACAAACCTGGTATGATTAATTTTTTGATCATCTTTATTTCTTTTTTCAGTTTGCTTTTTCCGGGACGCTGACATTAATTCATTGCACTGAAATCTGCAAAATAATCAAGAAAAAATAGTTTGTGCCTCTGTAGGAAGGATCAAAATAAACCAATTTATGCCGTGATCAGTTATTGCAATACAGTCTGTTTCTGTTTTACACTGTGTAAGATGCACTATGCTAATTAAGCATATGTTTGTATAGATTAGTCTCAATGAGATTTACCCCAGTTTTCTACGCCATCTGTGCAAGATTGGTAGACGAGTTGGGAGTGATCTCTGTATATATTGTCTATACTAGTTGGAGAAGTGTTTAGAACACTTTGAGGCAGAAGTTTTCTTTTTGTTATTATTTAGGGATTTTGGCCATTCTCCTTGTGTTTTCAAAAAGCTAGTGATTTATGACATTATCAATTTAAAAGTTTTGATTAAAAGTTATCATCTTAAAAGATTTATTCCGGTGGACCAAAAACATCAAGCAAGACTTTAAAGGACCTGACAAATCCTTTCTTGCTGTAGATTCATTTAGAGATACAAACATACATTATTGTTAAGCAGGTGAAGATAACACAAAATAAAAATGTCGCCATAAAAAAAAAATTAGGCCTTAAAAATACAGTGGGACTTTATCACTACAAAGCTGTCATGTTGTTTATTTTAGCTCTTGGCATTTATCATGATGAATAACTGACGCAAAAAAAAAAAAAAAAAGTCCATCCTTCTCACACTGCTTGCAGCCAACTGATAGCTTTTTCTGTGTAATCCCCAGGGAAGCCTGTGTCAGAGCCTCCATCCCTGGCATCCCACATTACCAGGGGCTGGTTTCCTCCTCTGGGGTGACAGGGGAAGGAGCTCTTTGCCCTGGACAGCCCTGGGGCGATGCTGTGGCAGCCGCTGTGTTTGCCAGGACGCTGGGGAGGACACGAGGAGTCGTCCCCAGTGCCAGCTGGCTGTGTCCTCCCCCGGTTTAGGTGCAAGAAGCTGGTGCTGAGCACATGTCCCCTCTCAGCACAGCAAGCTCCACTCTGCAGAGGGAAGCTTTGCCCCGTTTCACACGTGGGCAGTGCCTTGCTGTCAACACAGACCAGGTCTCACCCATATGTGGGCAGTCATTGTTCTCATGCCATGCTCTGGCTGCAAGACACCAAGAGGGTAAAAATTCACATTTTACCAGTCTTCAAATTTATGACTAAGATGGATCATTACAGCCATTACTGTATGTTGTTCACTTCAAAGACCAAATAATTTCCCCCAAAGGATCCCTTTTTTGCATCCACAAACTTTGCAGCTGTGAGCTGTTGCAGGAAAGGCAGCTTGGCTCCAATGACAAACTGGAGCTGAGAAGGATCCCCTATCTGTCTCCTAGGTTGGTATGATGGAAATGGGGACCTGTCTCTTTTATCTTCATGCCATCAGATCTCATTATACCTTTCTGTTGGTTTTGTTTTGTCACACTGATGTCTTCACAAACAAATCTTTATCCCATGTCAGTATTTGGCTACTGAGGGTGAGACACCTCAGTGGGGTTTTTTTCTTAAGTAAACACTCTAAACCAAGTTTCTTTGGTGTTTCCCTGCTAGGAGGATTTCCAAACTTCCATGTTTATCCCAAACCCTAGTTAGCTCTTCAGTTTTCTTTTTAAAGTATAGACATTGAAACTGTGAACAGCCCTGTAATTCATTTACAGTGGTACAACAGTTCTCTGCCTTTATTCAGTTGCCTTCTGTTTATGCATTCAAAGGTCCCCTTTCCACTCTGGGCTACTATGTAAAAGTAGGAATAGATACAGTGACCTGTAAATCCTTTTTAAAGCCACTGCTTTCCGAGATGCAGTCCCTGCTCTTCACGTTGAGATGTGCACCCCTGATTCCTTCAGACAGCTGTCTTAAAAACACCAATCTGAGCGACTACATTTGCTGCACTCTGCAGATTGGTCTGTGAAAGTAATTTGTCAATATTTATGAAACATGGCAGTAAGAAAAGACTCCCAGCCTCCAGCCAAGGACAAGGACAGCTTTTGATTTTTCAGACCTCCACGCTTACAGGTGAGGAAAGGTCAGATAAAAAAATGAGAAATTAAATGCTTTAGAGTGATATTGCTGGTGGAAATGGAAATGGGGAGGTATGTCTTCTGGTAGATGTGACCAAACCAAACCCGAAACTGCAATCTGGCTGAGTTAGCTCCTTCATGCAAGTTTGACACGGCTGCAGGCAAAAAGATTACAGATCATACAGTTTTACGCAGCAGAGATAAGGAAATCGCTGCACACAGACTGCAAAAGTCAGATTCAGAATTAATCAGCCTGTTGATATGTGTCACGGCAAGGAGCAGGGCAAGAATGAGCTACAATAGGTGAAAACCTTGGAAAACATGGGAGATGACACCATGGACAATAAAAAGGAGCAGCATCTGAAATAGAGGCAGTGGTCTGCAAAGGGCAAGAAACAAATGGAAGAGGTTAATATTCAATAATCCCGCTTTATGTGTTCATTCCAAGACAACATTGCTTTCCAAGCCTGCACAAAGAGCAGTCTGCAGCAGTTCGGAGTCTACAGCAACAGAAGAAAAACAGTAACAACCTTCAGAAGGAGCATCTTGCTCTCATCCACTGGCTTGAAGATAAAAGCAAAAAAAAAAATCCAACCAACCAACCAAAACAAAAAATAGTTTGCACCTCAAGCACTACTAAGACACTATATGGGAAATGTTCCAAGGACATTATGTCTTCTCTGCAGAATGAATGCAAGCGTCTTTCACAAACTTAAAAGCTAAAATAAAGATATAAGTAAAGATTTAAAGCAAGTTTTTTTTTTATTTTGGACTCAAGGACCCACCTTGTCCTCTGTGTGTAGTTTTGACATTAACTGTGTTCAGTGTAACCACAGGCTTCTCCTTAGATAACAAAGGGGATAGATGTTTGTGGTTTGCAGGGCAGAGGCTAAGAATTTTGGCCCAAGCACTCCTGGTGGGTGATTTTATCACAGTGCAATGCTTTGGAGGACCTTGAATTGGGTGCAATTGTTCAATTCCGTGTATGAAGCTCAGCTGAACTCTGGCCCACCAGCAAGAAAAAAGCCCCTTAGAAGTTAAAGAAAGCAGAAGAATCATCTGGAAAGCTGTTCCCAGGATTCATCTATAGTTTAATGAGAGTTGAAAACCTCTCGATGGAACTCGGTATCTCAGGGTTTGTGAGTGCTGTAACCAGCACAGTGTGGAGCTCAGGGCTGGCTGGCTACCCAGGCCCTGGTGGATTTTGCAATGCACCAAACTTGGCAGGTGATTACCCTGTTTGGGGAGGAAGAGAGTCAGGGAATGTCAGTCTGAACTCTGTCCATTCTTAAGAAACACCATGGGGATATGCCTGGAGCGGGTTTGAGTGCAGCAGTCATCCTGCCCAAGGAAAGTGCCCAGCTCAAGCCCTAATGACTCTGCTGATGGGCACTGGCAGCCACTGTGCTCTGTGTGAGCACTGCCCTGTCCTCAAAGTGCTTAGAGAAGTGACAGCTAGTCACTTGGCCTTCTTTTTGATCATCCATGCCTGGATGCTATCTTCTCATCCTTCAGCTGATGTTCCTGCTGTTTCTCCTGTAGTTGATCCGGAGGAGAAGCACCTGCAGTGTCTCACCTACCACGTGTCAGTGCCAGACAGCTGATTGTCAGCCTACCCGTGGAACTGTCTAGACACAGTGATGTGCTGTCAAATGCACAAAGTTAACAAAATGATAGGGGAGAATATTTTCCCCGTGAATCCTCTTTCAGTCATGATCTCAGGGGTTATTTGTGTCAGTGGCAAGTACAACATTTTCAGATGAAGACACAATTCGATGAATCAACTCTGCCTCTTTAAGATATTCTAGGGTTTGGGGTTTTTTAGGTGTTTTTTTGGTTTTTTTTTTCCAAAGTCCATCCCTGTCATCAGCTCAAGCTTAAACAAATTCCCCGGGCACATGCAATGCTGCAGTTACAGGTAGTTTGCACTTCTTTAACAGCTAATGTCAGTAGATAGTGGTCTCCAGCTGCTAGATAAAGCCAGAAGAAAATCCGTGACAATTTACACTCAGAGTACATTTAAAAATTAAGGCTAGTGGCTTGGCAAAATAAATAAATAAATAAATAAAATAAAATAAAAAAATCTTTTTTTTGTTTTAAACAGAACATCAGTATCTCTTCTTAGCTTGCTTCCCAGCAAAAGGGTGAGGAGCAGAGAAGAGTGATATAATTATCCCAGCACCATTTATTATCCAGACAGATAGGATTGTCCCCATGAATGAATCCTGCCATTCTCCTCTCCGGTCTTTTTGCCCTTTTCTGAGCACAAACACTTACTGGCGTCTGATATGGCTCAAGTCTGTGACATGACCCAACAACAGGCTCAGCTGTTGGTGAGGCTGCCAGGTCTCTCACAGAATGCTTTACGTGGAAGATCTCCGTGCTCCAAGCCAGGAGCTGCCTTGCACGGACACTGTCTGAGGGAAGAACAAAGCCTTGAGGAGAAAGACCAGGGGAACAGGGCCAACCTCATTCTTATGCAAGAAAATTTGTAACATGGCTTTTCTCTATAATATATATACCAAAAAAAAAAAAAAAGGGGGAATTTGTGGGATTTACAGCTAGGCCTGTGCTGACTTTTGAGGGTGCCTTGAGGCGATCTCCAACACCAAATCCTAGCAGACAGATGGTTGGATGCACTTCACCAAATGTTAGACATCAAAGTCTAAGTTACTCATCCTAAAGTTTCTAGAGGACAGTTCATCTGGCCCGTTTTAGAGATTGTGTTAGGGTGAGATGAATAATAATAGGAATTCCCTCTATTTTTCTGCACTGACTATAAATGTCAGAGGTATATTAACTTTTAGATACCTCGGGCTGCTTCAAGTCTGCAAGCCTGGCTCTGGACACACAGCAGAGCATGAGGGGTCTAAACCTGCAGGGTCTAAACTTGGAACCAGGTCTGAGGCTGGCCACAGCAGTCTCATTTTCCCCCTCCTGCAGCAGTGTGAGCAGACCAGCAGAGCGTGGTGTAGGTGCCGCAGCCAGAGACGCAGCCGGAGTGGAACCAGCAGCACCCAGACCGAGCCAGGCTTTCTGCTTCCCAAACAGAGCAGGCACGTGGAAAACGTTGCTGCAAATGGTCCCTGGCCTGACCTACATCCCAAACCATGCCCAAAACTTGTCTGTAAAGAGCAGCTGGCCCAGGGCCCAGCCTTTCCCAGGGCTGCGGCAATCAGAGAGCGTGGACAGCAGAGCTCTGTGTGTTGGGCTTTCTCATCTGCGTCTGCTTGGTGCTAGGATCAGGCTGAGATGTCCCCAGGCTTTGGCATTCTGTTCCTGCTGCACAGCAGACCTGACATCCTTCTTGGAGCCACTTGGAATTATGCTTCAGTAGGGTAATACCTATACTAGGCAACAGGTTAGGGTGCAGAGTTGGGGCTTTTGGTGTTTCTAAAGGTTTTAATCTTGGGCCTGTTTGCTTATTTGTTTCATCAAGTTTGGGATTTTTTGTTTTGTTTTGATTTTTTGAGAAAAAACCTTGCTGTCCCAAGCATCCTCAGCACAATCACAAGATGAAACCTCAGTTCTCCAAAAGCAGGCATGATAAACTCAAGAATTTTTTAATTCTCAAGAATCTTTTAATTCTACAAATCTGTTGACTACCAGAATTTCTACCTGGTATGTAAATCTCTGGTGTAACACCATAGTGCCCAGCATAGCTGGGAAAACTATATGACAAGGTCAGGACAGGAATTGATCTGCAAGCTCTGGAATTCCCTTCCTTGCTGATCTTGCACAACATCACTGCTTGCCAGCTGTTGTCTTTCCTTCCTGTTCTTCACCCTGCAAGTGTTTAAACAGCTTTTTAGATTATTGTACATTTGCATTTCAGTGTGTTCAGGAAGAGAAGACTATCAAACTTCAGTAATTTTTTTTTGTTTGCTTTTTGGGGGGGTTGTTTGGGTTTTTTTTCCCTCCATTTTTGTACAGTTTAATATCTAGATGTCAGGTGTTCTCCTTTAGGGGTCCTGTGAAGGAATTTCTGAGTATTTTGCTTCCCTTCATGTCAGTGGACAGCCATCCATACCTGCCAGCTTTGTCACTGACAGCAGCTCCATCCTGCACGGGGTGAAGGAGCTGGTGTGTGGTTGCACCTCACACAGACCCCCCTCCCCTTCACAAAGAGCCAGTAATTGTTAAATAAATTATATGCTTTATTGTCCGCATGTTAATAACTCTAATCCCACCTCCAACCACCACGTTTAGAAATGTGATTAGGGAGGATTATACCTCACCTAATGCCTAATCAGTTGTCTGTTCCTGGCTGGCCTTTTATTTCCACACACGCAACATGAGGGATCTAATCAAACATCTTGCACGCACGGAAAATGCCGAGCGAGTTAAAAATCAGTTGAGTGAGAGCAGGTAACAGCTAGAAACCAGACGTGACTGAAACATCAACCAGTGTGGTTACAGCTCTGGGCAGCACCCAAACTCACACCCTGAGCATTTCTTTAGGCTGATGAAAAACCAAAAGAGCTGGAGGTTGATCTCCACCAGACTGGTTCTCTGGTGGTTTTTTCTTGTTGTTGTTTTTGTTTGTTTCATTGTGGGGTTTTGTTTTGGGGTTTTTTTGTGGGGTTTTGTTGTTTTTTGGTGGGTTTTTTTGTTTTGTTTTGTTTTGTTTTTTAGGATTTGGGTTTTGGGGGTTTTGGGGGGTTTTTTTGGGTTTTTTTGTTGTTGTTGTTGTTGTTGTTGTTGTTGTTGGTTTGGTTGGTTTGGTTTGGTTGGTTGGTTTTGGTTTGGTTTGGGGTTTTTGGTGTTTTTTTGGCAAAATGTGATTGGGGTTTTTTTTTCCCTTCTCATACAATTCTTGGGTTTATTTTACTTTACATAGGAAAACATGGATGCCTTTTCCAGCAGTACTAATGAGCAGGCTGTGAGTGCCAGATTTCAGAAGGTACCTAAACACTCAGAGCTGGTCCCTGAGCCCCACCCCTTGCTCCCTCTCTTGGTGTGAGGTTCAGTTGCTAGGATGAGGCAGTGAACATGGAGTGACATCCTGCTGTCCCAAAATAAAAAGCTGGGACACTTTTTGAAGTTCCCATGGGTGAAACTTTGGTGAGCAGAGTCACAGGATAGGATGCCTTTCCCGCTTGAGTGTGCAACCTGAAATCACAATCTACTCCACCTTACTGAGGATTCACATCACACAAGCACCCAGAAATACTCATCTCTTCCCCTAACAAAGACAAGGGCAGACAGGCAGTACTTTATGGAGTTCCCCATGTACTTTAACACCAAGAAAAATGGCTCAGTGAGAACCAGTAGGGTCTAGACACTCCCAAAAAGATGAAGGACCAAAAAACCCTTCCCCTGCCATAAGCTGGCATAACCCTGTTGGCACTACGGGAGCCACCCCAGTTGTCCAGCTGAGGTTTAGCTCCTCTTTCTTGGAGCACCAGCTTTGTCTGCTTTCTCCTTCCTTTGACACATCCCCACACCCTGCAACAGACTGTGGGCAGGCAGAGCCAAAGGGACCCAGCAGCAGGGGACAGGGGCTGGAATTCACCTCTGGGAGCTGCAGTCCAAGGAAGGTTTGTCAAGTCTGTGTCCTCACTGTGTGCTGCAACAGCACAAGGACCTGGAGCTGCTGCAGCCAGGCCAGAGGAGGCCACGGAGATGCTGCCAGGGCTGGAGCCCCTCTGCTCTGGAGCCAGCCTGGCACACCTGGGGCTGTTCAGCTGCACCAGAGAAGGCTCCAGGGAGAGCTCAGAGCCCCTGCCAGGGCCTCCAGGGGCTCCAGGAGAGCTGCACAGGGACTGGGGACAAGGCCTGCAGGGCCAGGACCCAGGGAATGGCTTCCCAGTGCCAGAGGGCAGGGACAGATGGGATCTTGGGCAGGAATTGCTGGCTGGGAGGGTGGGCAGGCCCTGGCCCAGGGTGCCCAGAGCAGCTGTGGCTGCCCCTGGATCCCTGGCAGTGTCCCAGGACAGGGCTTGGAGCAGCCTGGGACAGTGGAAGGTGTCCCTGCCCATTTGGAATGAGATGATCTTTAAGGTCACTTCCAACTCAACCCAGTCTATGATTATACAGGTCTGTTAAAATTAAAAAAGAAAAGAAAATCACATTTTCAAGTGGTTTCACGTTGTTGGAACTTTCTATTTCAATAAAGTTTGTTCCCTTTTGCTTTTAGTTTATAATCACAATGCCGTGCTGAGATCTGAAATGCTGGGAGCCTTGTGGAACCTTGGTGCTTTTGGTTTGTCTACAGCGTTTGTTATCAGGAAAACCAGGGACTATGTTTAGGGGAGAAGAAAGAAGCAAATATTTGGCAGATAACTGAATTTATGTCCTGAACATCAACACAGAAGCAAATCAAAGCATGATTGTGGAGAAATACCCAAGGATTTAGCAATTCTGGATTAGAAAGAGGATTTCAGCCATGTATTTCAAATCTCTAATCTCGAGTGAGCAAGTAATCTAAATCCACCTAATAATAATGAATGAAATTATAGCTTAGCTAAGTAATTACTCCCTTTTTTACTTCATATCAGTCAGAATAAATATATTTCATGAGCTTTCATTGGAGCATTACTTCACATTGCAGTGATTTTAAATATTAAGTTTTAAATCTGTTATCTTGGTTGACTGAAACCAAACTTTTTCCCTATTTTTGGTTTAGAGTGTTGAAAAAACCACACTGTACAGCCTGGTGCTAATATAACCCTAGCTACTCCCTTACTAGACCTTTGTCTGCAAGTTTGCCAACTTGGCTGCTTCAGAGAATTCCAGGTGGGGATTAAGTTTTGAAAGGACAGAGATGAGTTGTGGTGGAGGCTGTAGCAGCCACCTTTCTGATGGACACCCTGAAGTCTGATCCTGCACGGTCCAAAGATGCTGTTAAAGCCATTTCAGCAAGGCAGCACTTGGAAATTCCATCTGAGGACCAATGCAACACAGTGAAAGTGGGAGAGGCTTCTCCAGTGGCCAAGCACGAGGCTGGGCTTGCTTATGCCTGGGCACAAAGGCAGACTAAGTTCTGGAGTCATCAGATGAAGGAGAATCAGGGTGTAGCTGAAGATGCCCCATCCCTGGGAGAGTTCCAGGCCAGGTAGGACAGGGCCTGGAGCAACCTGGGATAGTGGAATCACAGAATCACAGAATTTCCAGGTTGGAAGAGACCTTCAAGATCATCGAGTCCAACCCATCTCTAATACCTCAACTAAACCATGGCACCAAGTGCCACATCCAGTCTCTTCTTAAACACATCCAGGGATGGTGACTCCACCACCTCCCCAGGCAGGCCATTCCAGCACTTTATCACTCTTTCTGTGAAAAACTTCTTCCTAATATCCAACCTATACTTCCCTTGACGCAACTTAAAACTGTGTCCTCTTGTTCTGTCAGTTGTTGCCTGGAGAAGGTGTCCCTGCCCATGGAAGGGGCGTGGAATGAGATGATCTTCAAGGTCCCTTCCAGCCAAACCATTCTGTGACCCCGTGAAGAGGGGCACGAGGTTCACATGGGGTTCTGTTGCAGCCCACCAGCACAAAGTGGCACCTGGCTGGGCTGTGGTGTCAGGGGCTGCAGCTCTGCCTCCCACTCAGGGCACTCCCACAGCACAGAGGGGCTCAGCCCTCTCACTGTCCCCTTCAGGGTCCCCAAGAGCCTTGGAGGGATGAGAGCAAGTGGAGCTTGCATTTGTGGAGCTTCCCGTGGCTGAGCAGGCAGAGAGGGGCAGTGAGCAGAAAGACACCAATCCAGGCCTTGCTAGGGAGGGCAGCAGCCTGGGCCTGCACTCACTGCGTTCTGGTTTATGCTGTGATTTGTCTCTTGAGTGATTTCAGTATTAGGGAAGAAAAAAGAACCCATAACCCCAAGGAGTGGAGGTACCTGTGACATGGTGCCTCCTATGGCCAACAGCTGCTGGGGAATCATGGAGTGGCTTGGATTGGAAGGAACCTTAAAGAAGATCTAGTTCCAACCCCCTGCCATGGGCAGGGTCACCTTCCAGCAGACCAGGTTACTCAGAGCCCCACCCAAACTGGCTTTGAGCACTTGCAGGGATGGGACAGCCACAGCTTCTCTGGGTGACCTGTGCCAGGGCCTCACCACCCTCACAGGGAGGAATTTCTTTCTAATATCTAATCTTACCCTGCCCTCTGTGAGCTGGCAAGCATTCCCCCTTGTCCTGTCACTACATGCTTTTGTAAAAAGTGCCCCTGCACCAAAATCTAACTCTGCAGTGAGCTGGCACACATCCTCCCCAAGCTTGAAGCCTCTGTGCAAACCACAGACAAAAAAAAAAGAGAGGTGTTCACCTTTTTCCCTGTGATGATCCACTTCCCCCCATGCCCTCCAACCTGACCCCTCCCCAGCTTGCAGGCAGGCTTCAAACCATGAGCCCATGGGAGCACAGCTTTGTCAGACACTGCCCAGACCCTGCCCCAGCTTCCACAGCCCCCAGACAGCTCAAAAAGCAGTGACCTACCATTTCCCAACCAACATGATGCAGTCTTGGCTGATCTTGTAGCCCAGGAGGGGTAGGTTTTGAATGAGTAGAGTAAATGGGAATTAAAAACACTGGAGGAAAAACTGAGGCAAGGGAGGCAAGCAGCATGGATGAGGTCAGCAGCTCTGGGAGATGGCACAGTTAAAAGTTTGGTGCTCAGGCCATGAAAAATGCCAAACTTTTGCCTCAAAGCTGCTTCACCAGGACAGCAGCACATCCTCCTGGAGGAGCCAGTGCCCACCTGTTCCAGTCTTCCCTCACACAGAACGTGGCTTTTCAGGCCACGTCCAGGAGGGCAGGAGAAGCTGAGGGCTAACACACTTCAGCAGCTGCTAAATTACCTCTCCTGTCACAGAAATTTCCAGCGCAGACCATCTCATCAGCTGCCTGACAACTCTTAAAACCAAGAGAGAGAAAAAGCTGCCCACTCTGGTCAGTTCTGCCAGTGAAAATTGCTCCCCCAGCAGCCTCCAGCTCTGTCTGCTTGTGACTGATCCACAGGTGGCTTTTTTAGCTATCATACTTTTTTTTCCTCCTCTCTGCCTTTGCAGGAGACAAAAATTCAGCTGCTGGATGAATGCTGACCTGCAAATTGGAGAAACTGCACAGTGGTGGGGGGACACAGGCTTGTGCCTTCCTTGTACCTGCAAGGAAGGAAAGCAACACCAGCAAACTTGTGCTTTAAAAGAAAAATAAAACATTAGAAAACAGTGAGATTCCTTTTCCCCACCTTTATTTGTATTTTGCTTCAGCTGTGTCTTGGATGTGAGGAGGGGTGTTAGAAGCAGGGACCTTTGAGGGCTTCAGGACACAGCTCAGGTTTGACCAGAGCACAAGCAACACACAGCAACAAAGACAGGGGCCACACTTAGAGCTACCAGAGCACTGCCAAATCAGGCAGCTGAATCCCATTTTAGGTCTCCACATCCAATATCCAAGCCCTACATACTAATTTTCAGCCAGTGTTGATATTTGTCATCACCTGTCAGACTCTGGCCAAACCACCCAAGTCACTGCAGTGCCATCATTCCCCACTGCCCCCTCCACACTCAGCACCTGTGCTTTATCTAGCCTGGGTTTCTTCTGCCATCCCCTGGCCTGCTCACTCCACACCACGATCCCGCTGCTGCTTTTTGCTTTCAGTGGCTCTGAAAAACACATGTCCTCCCTGCAATTGCCCACCCACCCACTGTGTGTGCTCTGGAAGGACTCCTGCCCACGCTGGATGGTAGAGAGAACCCTCTACTGCATCTGGGATGTGCTGGTGGCCTCCCTTCAGACTGTGGGGTGGGGATAACCAGCCTTCAACCTGCATTCCTTAGAGCACTGTTAGCTCCTGCAGAGGCAGATTAGGCCTCAGAGATGTCCTTCTCCCCTTGCTCAGTCCCTTCTTTTAGCCTTGGTTTGATATCAGAGTCCTCTGTTCTGCAGAAGCAGCAACCCTGGTGTCACAAAAAGGGGGCCACTCCAAGGCTGAAGCCTATTTCTCAGTTGGCTAAAATAAATAGATTTTTCTCCCAAGACATAACAGTTTCCACTGAGGATGCCAGTGTCCCCCACAACTGTCCTTTCTTGGACTAGATGAGAGCTATGCAAGGGCATTGCTATTTGTCTAGCCATGTGTTTTACCTTCTCACTAATGAAAACCATCCCTGTTTTTCCTCTCAGAAGCTGACACGGGCTCCCATCCCAGCCTGTCTTTGAAGTTACAGTTTCTGACTTTCGCTGTCTCTCCCTCCTACCTACCCTCCTCATTTTGAAGAGAGGGATCATCCAAGGGACACCAGTGTGTGCTTGATTGAGAGCCCTCCAGCTCTGCTCCAGAACACAGGCAGACCAGACTGATGAACTGATATGCACCATCCATCTCCAAGGAAAAAGCTTTCAAACCCATGCAGCTCCCATCCCAGGACACAGCTCTGCAGGCTCTCAGGGAGGTGGGCAGGCAGCTGTGCCCACCCCAGGGACAGAATAAGTCTCAACAACAGCTCTATCCTCTTTGGAAAAAATATAGATTTTTTTTTTTTTTTCCCCTGGGGCACAAATACTAATAATATTCCAGGAGTTCAACTTGACCACCCTTGTAGGTCTCTTCCAGCTGAGGATATTCTATGATTCAAATACTCATCAGGAGCTCATAACTTGGGGAAAAGTCACTTTGGGAAAGCAACTGTGGCTTTCTAACAAAGTTTGGGAGGTTTTCAGTCCCTGATGCTCAGGGTGTCTTTCTAAAACCTTCTCCTCCAGCTCAGCTGGGAGTTGCAGGTTTGACACAGAACCCCTGTCTTGGCAGTGGGTTTGGTGAGCCACCAGAGCTATCAGAACTCTCTCTGCAGTCAATTGTGTGTTTTATTGTGCATTAGGTATTTGTCCCAGGACAGAACGGGTTATTCCCATTTGGGCAAACCCCTCACCACCACACACAGAAGTAACCTGGATGCCAAGGCACCCTACGGGGAGAAATCCCATGTTTCGTGTCACAGAAGTTTGAAGAGATGATTACAACGATGGAAAAATCGTAAAACGTTTGCCACAAACAAGAATTATGGCTCAATCTTGTTCCCTGGACATGGAAGGAAGCAAACCCAGTCCTTCAAATTTCAAGGTTCTGGTGAATTTGCGACATAAATTATTCATTGTCCTAAACAAAGTAATTCCCTTATCTAACTCATCTCTACTTGCTGGAGCAATAAACATGGCTGCAATTAATTCTGGTGCAGAAGAGCCAATAAAATGAATTATGTCCCAGAAACCTTTCTTCTACATCCTATTTTAAGACCAGTAACAAAAACACATTGCCAGAAGCTTCTTTCAGACAGACCATCATGAATTATAAAGACACTGGAAGACAACATGCAGATGCAGATCCTCTCAGGCTTTGGTCCTGCACCAGCAGAGACAACAACAGCTCTGTCCTCTTGCCTTGACTGGGCTCAAGGCTTGCATGGGCAGTGAGGGACAGCTTCCACTGTCCAAGGTGGCTCCAAGCCCTGTCCAGCCTGGCCTTGGACACTGCCAGGGATCCAGGGGCAGCCACAGCTGCTCTGGGCACCCTGGGCCAGGGCCTGCCCACCCTCCCAGCCAGCAATTCCTGCCCAAGATCCCATCTGTCCCTGCCCTCTGGCACTGGGAAGCCATTCCCTGGGTGCTGGCCCTGCAGGCCTTGTCCCCAGTCCCTGTGCAGCTCTCCTGGAACCCCTGGAGGCCCTGGCAGGGGCTCTGAGCTCTCCCTGGAGCCTTCTCTGGTGCAGCTGAACAGCCCCAGGTGTGCCAGGCTGGCTCCAGAGCAGAGGGGCTCCAGCCCTGGCAGCATCTCCGTGGCCTCCTCTGGCCTGGCCCCAATGAGTTTGAGGCCACAGCAAGACTCATTCCTCCTCGTACACAAAATTCCCCATCTCCTCCTGAGTGAGCAGCTCCTCACTGTTCACCAGGGATGAGCCTGTACCTGCTCTCCTGACACTGAAATCACCTCCCCAGCCCCTCCCTCCCCTCCTCCCCTCACAAATCCCTCCACATCCTCGGAGCTCTAGCAGGGATCCAGCATCCCAAACAACAGAGCTCATGCAGCCCCTCACACCAGGCTGCCTCACCAGGGCACAGCAGAGTCTCAGATTAAGCGATAAACCCCAGCACAGCCCGCAAAGATGGATAAAGTCACCATTTCCATTTTACAAATAGGGGAGCTAAGGCAGAAAGATTAGCTGCCTTCCCTCAAGGAGCCTCAGACCTGGACTCAAATTAAATGAGTTTCTCTCTAAGCAGGGAGATGGCTCAGGTTACAGCTGTGGGCTGTAAATCAGAGTGCCTGGTGCAGGCTGATGGGAGAGAACACATGATAGTTTATTAAATGTAATGAGGCTTAGGTGCCCAGTTTTCTTTGAGGCCAATACCCTAATTTGTCCAAATAAATTGAATTTCCAGAGCAAAAAGTGTCTTTTCAAGCATTTTCACCAACCTTTTGCATCATGCTGGCATCTTCTCTCTCACCTGTACCTGTCTGAGCTACCAAGAATGTGGCAAAAACCACATTCAGCCCACAGGATGGCTTGAAGGTGGTGCAGATCCCACCCTCCTCTCTCCCTGTGCTGTGGGATTAACAGCACAGCCAAACAACCCCAAGCTCCTTGGGCTGAACCTGTGGATCTTCAGCTGGTGGTGTCCCTTATTAGCCCTGCATCCAGCACATGAGAGCTCTGGGTGCATCCACAGCCTCCTGCCTCTCTAATCTGCTGCTCCATACAGAGAAGGTGTCCTTTAGCACCAGGGTGTACCCCATCCTGGGTGTTTAAATGTGCTGGGATCTTCAGTGGTGGTTGGGGAAAGCTTTGAACGCGGGGTGCAAGGCACCAGGAGACGGATAACCAAAGTGGACAGGGCATGAGAAAGGACATATTCCCCTCCTGCCACTGGAGAGCAACCAGCTGTTCAAAAGTGTGGTTATGTGACCCATTCCAGGTGTTTAACTCAAGAGGGATTGCTCTCCCCTCAACTCTAGGAGGAGCTGGAACACCCGTGTCCCTCTGTGAGTGTCTGACCTGGATGAGCTGAAACCCTTTCCTCCACCCACCCTGCTGCTGCCACCCAGGCAGGCTGTGCTCCCAATGTGCAGCAACACCCAGCACCCTCTGATTTTTCCACCGTGACATTTTTCAAAGCCTTCTGGTGCCCTGAAAATCCACTTCACAATAAATCTAGAAAGTGCAGCCTGCTGCTGGTGAACTGCTTTAGAGGAACACACGGCAAAGGGTCAGCGGTGCCCTCCTACACCCTGTTGGCATCCTCCTGCTCAGATTTTAGCTGCTTTCTGCCAGGGACCCACTGCAAAAGGTCTGTGGTGCCCTTCAGCATGCCCCTAACACCCTCCAGTCCCTCTGTGCTGTGCTGGGCACAGGGACATTCACCCCTTGCCATCTCTCACAATCACAGGGCATCCTTCCCACACCTCTGGTCCCCGAGGCCTGTCTAAGCCCCACCTGCTCCCACGTGCTGGGATGTCCCTTTTCCTCCCCTGGAGGCCCACCCAGCACCCCCCGTGCGTGGATGGAGCATATGGCCGGGCATATGGGGCCTTAAAGCAGCAGCTGGCACAGGGCGGCGCAGGATTTCGCAGGGCCGGGCTGCAAACAAGGGACACACCGTGTGTGACGTGGCCACATCCCGTCCTCTGGACATCCCTGCCCCATCGGGGGGGGTTGTTGGCGGTGTCTGCAGCCCCTCCCCGCTGCTGGGGTTTGCTCTGGTGCTGCTGGTAGGGATGTCGGGGAAGGAGTTTCCTTCCTCGCTGGCATTTGGAATGATCCTCGTGTCTCGTTTTCCCTCACCGTGGCACAATTTCCTCAGAGCATCACCAGGGACACGAGCATCGAGCTCTGGGGGTGGGATTTTTTTCAGGGGTGGGGGTGTCGGCAGAGATTCCTCCACCCTCAGAGACAAACCTGCACCGCAGATGTCCTGAACCATCCGCAGCGTCCCCGACGGCTCCTGCTGCTCTCACAGCTCCTGCTGGCATCCTCTCCTCCTGGTTAAAAAACGCCCTCTCTTGGCTGCTTTCTTTTTCCCTCTTGCTCCGAATTTCCTCCTCACCAGCCGGACGGTGATTTGTGCAGCGGCCAGCTGAATCAGACAGGGATGCTGGAGACAAGGAGATAGGGTTTCCTGGGAATACTCCTTCCCAACATTTAATTTAACAGAGTGATGGAGCCATGGCCAAGGCCCAGCACGCCCCAGGGATGATTTTCACCTGTGTAAAGGGTAGGCTAGCAGCACACACACGGACACCTGTGCGCTGCAAGGGCACCGTGAATAAATCTCTGTGCCTCCCCATGCCTCAGTTTCCCTTCCCGAAGGAGAAATTCTATTGTCTTCTACATAACCTCTGGTGAGGATAACACCCAAATGCATATTAGGTGTATGTAAGTCTGTGGATGCATTCACACAGGTATTGGGGCTGTTGAATCCATCTGAGAGTATTTATTTATGTACATACACACACATACATGTGTATGTGTGTGTATATAAATATAAATATAAATATAAATATAAATATAAATATAAATATAAATATAAATATAAATTTTATTTTTATATATATATATAATCCAGCTTGGCTGTCTTCACTCCAGGGAAAAAGCATCCCAAGTGCTTGAAGCTACAAATCTCTGTCATAGGCTGAGCTGATTGAACATAAGGAGCAGCAGGCAGCTGCATGAGGAGCTCATCTGCATCTGGACTGCTGCTCCAGCAGTGATGATTGCCCCTAGCTCACAGAATCACAGAATTATTTAGGTGGGAAAAGCCCCTAAGATCATCAGATCCAACCATTCCCCCAGCACTGCCAAGTCCACCAAACCCATGTCCCCTGCTGCCACATCTAGACATCTTTCAAATCCCTTTTAAATTCCAGGGATGGGGTCTCCACCACTGCCCTGGGCAGCTGTGCCAGGGCTGGACAGCCCTTTTCATGAAGAAATTTTCCCAATATCCAACCTAAACCTGCCTTAGCACAATCTCAGGCCATTTCCTCTTGTCACTTGGGAGCTGACCCCCCCTGGCTGTCCCCTCCTGTCAGGAGTTGTGCAGAGCCACAAGGGCCCCCTGAGCCTCCTTTTCTCCAGGCTGAGCCCCTTCCCAGCTCCCTCAGCCTCTCCTGGGGCTCCAGCCCCTTCCCCAGCTCCCTTCCCTGCCCTGGACACACTCCAGCCCCTCGGTGTCTCTCATATCCTGGGGGGCCCAGAGCTGTCCCAGCACTGGGGGTGCAGCCTCACTGTCACCCCACGGGACATTTTCTTCCATCTCCCACAGAGCTCCTGTTCACTCTTCACTTTTCTCATCCAGCTCCTGTGTTTAAATTTTGGGGTGTCACAGCCTGGCTCACACCCCTGCAGCAACACCCAGAGCAAATCACTGCTCACCTTCACTCCAGATCCAGGGACCTCATCTCAGGAAGGCTGTGAGGGCTTTGCATTTCCAGCAGATTCCAATGAATATATCATCAAGACCTCCAGAAAAACACAGTAAAAGCTGCCTAAATGAGAACCCCGTTTCTGAGAACTCAAAGGTGAAGCCTCAAATATTTCCCCAGCGATGCCAAACTCCAGCTAAAATTGCAGAAGTTGGTCCCACTGAGACAACCCTGTCCTATTCACTATGGAAACTGAGTTAACAGCTACACCTTAAAGACAGGCAGGTTTACACACATCCCTATAAGGATTTGCCAGAGGTTACCCAAGAGCAGAGGAAGGTTTTAGCTGACAGACAGGGTCTGTCCTTAAAAACCTCAGCCCTTGCCTGGTCTGGCTTTGCATCTCCTGCCTGCAAATTGGCTGCCTGAATTTCAGATGACCCCTGAGGCTCGAGGCACTGCATGAATTATTAGGAAGCCCGATCGGATTTGTGACATCTCAGTCAGTGTCATCTCTGCAGAAAGAAGGAAATAAAATGAAACTTTGGGGGTTGTAGCTGAGCACTGCTGTTTGGCTTCTTCCCTGGTATTTGCATTTATGGTTTTTGGTCTCAGTTCCTAAGGAAATGAGCTTTATATAATTGCATAAGATTTACATATGGAACCCCTACTGGCCCGAACTGAGCAAAATTATTAGTGGTACCAGGAGGGGAAGTGGGAAATACCAGCTGAGGCCACTCTGGGCATCAGAGGGTCCAGTCCTGGCTTACCCTTCAGGAATAATTCCCTAAAAATCAGGGTTCCCATGAGGCCACCGACACCTATGGCATGTTCCCAGCCCCATTGTCCTTATTACTTGGTGGTGGTGAACTGAGGTGTAAAAAATCCTTAAGAATCATAAAATCATTTAGGTCAGAAAAGACCCTTAAAATCATCAAGTCCAACCACCAAACTCCCTCTGGGTGTGGCTGAGGTTTGTGTGGCAAGTAGCCGCGTCTGGGTGTGCCGGGAGGTGATGGGAGGGAGGGTCCTGCGTGCCCCGGTGCTGCTGAGGTCCCCAAAATCAGCTCCAGGTGCGGGTGCCAGCCCTCTGCCGTGGCTCCGGTGGCCGAGCTGCCTGCGGGCCACCACACGAGGGCAGCCCGAGTTCGGGTGTGCAGGGAGCCGGGCAAGCAGCTGTGCGGAACGGGGCAGGGAACCAAATAAACCCCGACAACCGCACTCACACTGACAGCAGCTATCTGCCCCGCACAGAATTTCATTCAGCCCTCACCAGAGGCTGCTTCTCAGCGCCTGCACCCTGGCGGTGACAGCCCAGGTGCCACCTGAAGGGCCACCACAAAATGCTCCTCCATCACCTCGCTCGTCATCACTCGGTGGCAGAAAATCCTTTGTGCTGGAGAAGACCGCCGAGATGGCCAAGCCCAGCCACTGAACCTGACGCTGAAATCTGAATTCCCCAGCCCCAGGGCAGCGCTAAGGACACACGGGAGGCTCACTGCTTCAGGTAACAGTTTATTTTCTCCAGGGGTGTAAGATGTGCAGCAGGTACGTGTACAGGACCGCCAAGAGGAGTCGCAACCAAACAAGAGACTGGAACAAAGAAACCTAAACAGTATCCTGCCCTACAGCAAATAGTGCAAGTCATGTAAAACATTGGTTCAACATAGGAAAACACGGGGGGAGGGAAAGGTATTTCCAAGCCACAGGTATTTTCTCTCCCTCTGCTGGAGATCCCAGAGGTGGGGCTGGGAGGTGGGATGGGGACGAGTTCACTCGGGCTCAGGCTATGTGGGGTGTATCTTCTACAAGAAGGGATTTTTCTCAGTTCTTCCCTTTTTGTTTTTGGCTTGGAAAGAAACACAGGTGCACACAGTCAGAGGTACCAAAAGGCAATGGCAGATCTTAAAAACCCAGCCATGGGTGACCTGCTGCCAAGCACAGCATTTTCTTAAAAACGAGATGGTTGGGGTCTTGCTTCATGTACTCTCTTACCTTAAAAGTTTCATCTGCAACCACACAATATTCCAGCTTCAGGGCACTGAGACTGTAAATGAAGCACTGATCCCCTCCAAAATGGATGGAAAAGGATGGAGGGGGCATAGCAGGTCCCAGGGAGCTGCAGGCAGAGCATGAGCAGAGCAGAGACTGGGCAGCATTTGCAGCCTCACTGGTGCTGCCAGGAGTCCTGCTGACACATTCAAGTCTAAAACATTTTAGGCTGTACTTTGCAAAATTATTCCTTTTTTTTTTCCTGCAGGTGACTGCCAAATGGAAAAGCCTCTCACTTCCCAAACTGCAGGCTCTTTTTCCCCTTCTTAAAACACACTTTTTTTTTTTTCTGTATGTAATTTCCTTCTGCACGACTGCAGGAAGAGGCTCTTGCAATGCTCAGCAAAAGGGTTTTTGAGCCCAGGGAGAGTGTTTGCCCATCCAGCTCCCTGCCCCTCATGCCAGGAGATGCTCCTCTGGCAGCAACACCTGGTCCAAGCATCACCCCGGTGCCGTTCCCCCTCCGCTGCCCGGATGCTCCAGCAGATAACAGCAGCTGCTCAGGAGCAAGCATGTGGCCATATGTTGCTGCTAACAAGCATTTACTGAAGCTGGTTTCTTCCCGTGATTCCCAAGTGTCTGATTAATGCACAGCTCCTCCGAGCGATTTTTAGATTTTTTTTTTCTTTTTTTCACCCTCCCCTTGCAAGTCTATCTCTTCTTTTGTTGTTGCTGTTGTTGTTGTTGTTCTGGCATTATAAGCAAACAAGGATGTGAGCATAAAATGGGGTCAAAAGCCACAAGACCAGAAAAAAGGAAGCTGTAAGTGTATTTAAATAGCTGAAAAGTAATTCACACAATTTTCATTTTGTGGATTTATTTTTTTTGTGCTCACAAAACACAGAGTTTATGGGCTGAACCTGCCATGGTTCTGTAGGTCCAAGCACAAGAGTAGGTGCTCAACAACTGACCACCTGCCCTGGGAGGGGGATTGGCATTTCTTTGTTCCCAAGTCACATTTCTGGATTCTGCCTGCAGATCTGGACCCTTGCCTGAGCATCTGATGCTGTGGAGTCCTTCTCTGAAGTGTAAAGGAAGGAAAATGTCCTGTGGCTGTAAGAACTTGGGATGTTTTACTGGGATTGCAGCAGGGTGTACAACCCATGAGCCTGAACCCTTGGTGCCCAGGCTTGGGAGGCTTGACACGGACCTTTGTTTCCCACTGCATTCCCAGTTAAAGCAGACTGGGAAGAAATCAAGCTGCCTGACTTGGATCCCAGGGCTGTACCAGCATCCCATCCTCTTGGGAAAGGTCTTTCCAGGGACTGTCCCATGAGCTGAGCAGAGAGGAGGGAGCGGTGGTGGTGGGAACATCCCTCCCCGGGGTTAGCCTTATCTCAGTGAGCTGTGGGAAAGCACAGCAGGCTGGCAGGTAGCAGAGAGGTGCCCAAAGGTGATTCATCCCACCCCTGGGAGGTCCAGCGTAGGTGGGGTGAGTCACCCTCCATCAGCACCTGCCTCCCTCCAGAGCCAGAGGAAGGCTGGAAGTCACGTTGCAGGTCGCAGGACAACATGTAGGTGTCCCAACAGCCACAGGGAACCTGCTTACTTCACTTCCAAATGGCTGAACCATGTGGGACAAGTCCCACCGTTCCTACCTGGAGCTTGTTTTCCAGGCTTCTGCACCTCATTCAGAAACAGCAAAGGAATTCTGCAATTTCTGAGCAGCCACATGAATTACAGGGCTCATGTTTGTGTCAGTTGAGTTGATATAATCACAGAATCATCAGAAGATTTGAGCTGGAAGGGACCTTTAAGGGTCATCCAGATCCACCCCCTGCCACAGGCAGGGACACCTTCTACTATCCCAGGTCTAACCTGGCCTTGGACACTTCCAGGGATCCAGGGGCAGTCACCATCTCTTTGGGCAACTTGTTTCAGTTGTTTTGCCACCCTCATTGTAAAAGATTTCTTCCTTCTGTCTAGGCTGAATCTCCTCTCTTTTTGTTTAAAACATCTCCTCTTGTGCTATCACAATAGGCCCTGCTGAAATGTTTTGCCCCATCTTTCTCCTAAACTGCCTTGAGACCCTGGCAGGGGCTCTGAGCTCTCCCTGGAGCCTTCTCTGGTGCAGCTGAACAGCCCCAGGTGTGCCAGGCTGGCTCCAGAGCAGAGGGGCTCCAGCCCTGGCAGCATCTCCGTGGCCTCCTCTGGCCTGGCTGCAGCAGCTCCAGGTCCTTGTGCTGCTGGAGCCAGGGCTGGGGCAGCTCTGCAGGTGGGGTCTCAGCTGAGCACAGGGGCAGAGGGGCAGGATCCCCCCTCCCCTGCTGCAGCCAGGCTGTAGGAGCCAGGGTGAGATGAAGAAGAAGCCACCACACCGTGAGCTGGGACAGAACCCTCCAGCCCAAGGTTTGGTGCTCATTACACCCCTCCTGGCTGGGAAACGGGAGCAGATCCCCAGGAAGGCACCTTCACACTCAGCTGGGCTCCCACGTGGATGGATACCTGTGGCCTGGACTCACCACACAACACCAAAACGGGAAGAAACAGGGTTTTTTCTCTAACCATCCCTCTACACCCCAAAACACGATCACTGCCAGCACTCAGCTCCCTCCAGCCCTACCCCACCCAGCGCCAACGCGGGAGAATCAACCTTAACTCCGTCATTGTCATCAGCATCGCAGCACCAACAGCCCCTCGGGCTGGAGCCCACGCCAGCTCAATGTTTAATTAGAAAGTGATTATTCTGGCTTTCCAAAAGGTGTCAGGCAAACATCCACAGAGCTGAGGCCACACGGATGGCTGCGCTGGCAGCTCGGCAACTGCAGCGGCTTTGCCTTCTCACCACGGCCACAGGCAAGAGAATCAAGTCCTGCTAATAATTTAAAAGCATCAATTAACACAGTTTAATAAATACATAAAATGATCTAGTCTCTTTTTTTTTTTTCCATCCGCTTTTTAGCATCAATCAAAGTTAAGGGTGATTGTCCCGTGAGTAACTAAGGCAAATTTGTTTGTGTACGTGTGTGTTCCTCTCTACTTTTTTGTTTTGATTTTTTTTCCATTGTTTTGTACATAAAGCAATCACATAAAAATAGTTATAAATAGAAAAATTGCAAAGGTTTATCCCCACTTAGACATATAGGAAAAAAAAAAAAATAAAAGAACCCAACTGACCTAACAAACAAACCGAGACAGAAAAAACACCTTGCTTCAAGTCCTTGCAGATCATACAGTACTCAGCATCTTTGGATATTTTACAATGACTCCAAATTGTAGACAAAAAAAAAATAAAACAAAAAACAAACACCTGAAGGAACCAATCATCTGCAAAATGTCGCTTGTTTAAGAAGTTGACGTGGATTAAAAAGTTTGATGCAGTTTTAAGAAGATTTCTTTTTCTTCTTACTTTCTTTTTTTTTTTCTCTCCATTGACTTTTGTTGCACGTGGAGTCTTTGTGGGTTCCTCTTTGGAGGAGCAAGCCGAGTGTTGGGCAGTTCCTTGGGGCTGTTCTGCTATGGGTGGTCTCAGAGCAGAAGTCCCTCACGCCCTCCTGGGGGCTGTGGAACCCTTGACTCCCTGTGTCCCCCTCCTTGCCTCTGGTGGGCAGATTCTCATCCAGCCACTGATGGGAAAACCAAAAACCTCATGAACCCGCAGTCCTCGCATTCCCTCCGGTTTTGCTGACGCTGGAAGGTCACAGTAAAAAGAGAAATAAAAAGCCCTAATTTGTAACATTTACATTGTTAACATTTCCGAGTGCTGGTTTGGTGTTAGAA
The DNA here is from genome assembly GCA_017589585.1 of Phylloscopus whistleri. Lineage (NCBI taxonomy): Eukaryota > Metazoa > Chordata > Aves > Passeriformes > Phylloscopidae > Phylloscopus > Phylloscopus whistleri. The sequence continues at coordinate 1,035,921 of JADMLD010000037.1, forward strand.
CAGCCACTGCAACCCACCTCCAGCCAGTGGTGGGACTGGGGTCCCACCGAGTCTGCCTCCCACGGCTCTTCCAGGAGGAGCCGTGAGAGGCAGGTGGCCACCAAAAAAGCCCTGATCCCTCAGAGCAGCTCGTGGATTGGGGGCTGAAGGAGGTGGACAGGGTGATTCCAGCCCATCAGCCACTCTTTTTTGCCCCAAAAGAATTACCAGATGGGGACTGTAGGGATGCTGGGGAGTCACCCCAAACCTGCTGGCCACCCTGGGTGACCTTCAGCTTGGAGCACCCCGCCATTTGTCACCACCTTCTCTTTTGAACCAGCTACAGTCAAGAAACAGCATTTCCACTTGCTTAAAGTAGATGGTATCACCTTTAGTGATATCACCTTCTTTTCCACAGAGATCCCTTGAGACAAGCAGCAGGGATATTTGCACACCTGATTTTTTCCCATCAACACTGCAGATGTGGGGACACGTTGAGTGTTTTTTAAATTTTTCTCATCATTATCATGTAAGAATTTGAGGGAATTAAGGAAAGAACCCCAGACATTTCAGACTGGTCAGCGGCAGCGAATTCTGACTCTTTGGTTTGAAACGACTTTTTCATTTCAAAATTCCCACTGGTTCATTTTTTCAAAGCAAGGGTTTAATAAAAGCTCAGTATCGAAACATTACTGATTCTTCCAAAACTTTTCCTTCACCTTTTCAAGCAACTGAAGTTAAAATACTCAAAATAGGCTTTGGTTCTCCTTTTGAAACTTTGAAATAGCTAAAGAACCAAAATAAGTAAAATCCCCCTTTTCCACCCAGCTTTGTGCTAGGTGTTCTATCTCCTTTTTTTTTTTTTTTTTTTTTTTTTAAGGTCCCAACTCATGCTGCAGATCAGGGCTTTCACCAGCCCTGTAAATCTGATAGACTGCTGAGAAAGGCAGTGGCCAGGATTCTCCCTCTCTCCCTCTCCCAGCAAGGCTGCTAGACGTCCCCTTTATCCCTTGTGGAATAAATATTGTTGCCAGACATGGGAATTAATTAAGAAGAAAAGAAAACAAAAACAGAAAGAAAACAGAAGAGTCCTTTTGGCCAAAAGGGCCAAGGAATGCAACATAACAAACCCAAGTCTGGACGGCTTGTCAGTGTCCAGTGAGCTCCGTGTGTGGGAAAACAGAGAACATTTCCCACAGAAAAGCCATCTCATGGTGATGGCCGAGCCCTGGACTAAGGCAAGTGACGTTTTTGGGGGTGTTGAAGAGAGCAGCAGTCCTGGCCTGGCATTCCCAGATGGAGCCATGAGTGCTGGGATGGGACAGTGAGTGCCCGACGGCCCCGAGGCCAAGTGCAGAGTCTAAAGTGCCGGTGGCCACGGGGCACAGCACCTGCCCATCCCCTGCTCGCCCCGGGGACGGCCCCAAGCCCCATGGCAGGCCATGGCAGTGAGAGGACACAGAGCTTCTCGGGAACCTGCTGATGCAGAAGGGCAGGAGGGAGCCCCAGGGGACCGGGCTGCCTTGCTGGGCCGGGAGCAGGCGCATGGTGGGACCGGGCGTGGGTTTAGTTGCTGGCCTCTGAGATGGGCGCCACGTGGCCGAGCCCCGCCAAGCCACTGAAGCCCGTGCTCCAAGGGTCAGGGAGAGGGAAGAAGGGCTGGGCAGCAAGGCCTTCGTTGTGGCCCAGGGCGAAGGCGAAGATGCCCGCGTTCCTCTCCATGTCCATCTGGGCCCGCCGGAAGAGCTTCATCTGCGTCTCCTCGATTTGGCTCTCCAGCTCCTGCAGGCTGAAGGGGGCCTTGGCCCCGCTCAGGAAGTGTTTGGGGCTGGGGCCGGGAAGGCACACGGCCGCGCCGCCCAGGTGGCCGCCCATCTCCTCCAGCGCGGGCGGCACGACGAAGCCGCTCTCCACGGGCGGGCCGCCGGGGGCGAAGAGCAGGCCGGCCGCCCGCCAGGCCGCCGGCTTGCGGCCGCGCCGGGGCCGGGCCACGCGGCAGCTCTGGCGCTTGATGTGGCGGTGCAGGTGGTCGGAGCGGGTGAAGCTCTTGTAGCAGAACTCGCACTGGTAGGGCCGGATGCCGGTGTGGATGCGCATGTGGTTCTTCAGGTCGTAGTTGTGCACGAACTTGGCGTTGCAGTGGATGCACAGGTAGGGCCGCTCCCCCGTGTGCTTCCGCATGTGGATTTTCAGCTTGTCCTGCCTGCAAAGGGAAAAGGAGCTCGGTCAGTGTAGAAAATCGAGGTTGTTTGAGTCCAATAAGAGATGTCCTGAGAGCGAGGTGCTCTCAAGACACGTGGTTTATTAGTCGTGGGGGACAGCCTAACCAGGGAAGGGGAACAGCAGCAGGAAAAAGTCTAGAGGGACAGGGATCCAGGCAGGCAGAGAGCGCGATTACCTGTTGCAATCCATTTTAACCCTTTCCATCATGAATATTCTAATTAGCACTAACCAATCACCTCAGGATACAAAAACCAACAGAATTTACATACAGCCTATGGGGACTATTGCATTACCATACTAATCTACATACTAAAAACCTGAAGAACCACCTTTTCCCTGATACTTGAGACCACTCATCTGTCTTTTGTTTGGGGGGTGGGGTTCCTTAGCTACTGGAACTTTGGCTGATTGCATCACTCTTTTCCTGTTTAACATTCTATGGTTTGAATCTTGCTTTCAATTCTATTTCTTTCGTAGATTTCATACTTTTAGAATCTTTTGTTAATAAACCATCTCTGCAAGAGTTTCCTGCTTCATCTTTTCCAACAGGTCAGGGCGGTGCGGGCCGGGAAGGGGTGCGGTCGGGATTGCTCTTTTTGGGGGCTGCCTGTTGGATTATGCCCTTTTCTGACACAGAGATGGGGAAACTGAGAGGCGTTTTAAAAACTTTTGATTCCATTTTCAGTCTCATGTGAAGGGTGAGACAGTACAGATGTCACAATTCATCACAATCAGAAGCCAAGTATATCCTAATTACAACACATTATAAGGGTTTCTTGGCCTGACATTATAAGGGTTTCTTGGCCTATCAGCTTTTGCCACACAATACCGTAAATGCCTTAAAGTCAATCATCTAAAATCACCCCTCATGGGTCCTACTACAGAGCACCTTTCATAGTTTTATTTCTCCAAAGTATCTAGTCTTATTTGCAAGGCCATCATTTGAAACTTGCTTCCAGTTCTGTTTCTCTCTCAACAGTGTCTGTCCTGTTCCATGGCATTTCTAAGTCAGCATTTTCTATCCCAAAGTTTGCATACAGAGGCACAAGACTATGTGAGCCTTCTGTCAGGCTTTGAGAATTCTCTACAAATCCACTTCCCACAGTTGCATCCCCGACTGGAATTGGGGGAGGAGGTGATGGGAAGGTGGGGAGCTCATGCTGGGGGACCCTCCCAAAGTGTGGATGATCTTGCAGGCTGACATTTGCATTCCCTTCCTCCTTCCTGGGCACTAAAACATCACACACACAGAGCCCCCCATGTCAGGAGTTTGCAGCCCATCCCAGAGGGCTCAAAACAGCTTAAATTGGAGGGAAAAAAAATCCCTGGAATAAACCCTAAAGACAGAATCATTAAGGCTGGAGAAGACCAAAGATCAAGTCCAACCATTCCCCCCAGCCACAGCTACTACTAACCCATGTCCCCAAGTGCCACATCCAGATAGATGGCTCTGAAATCCCTCCAGGAATGGGGATTCCACTACTACCTTGGGCAGCCTGTGCATAGGCTGGACAACACTTTCAGGGAAGAAATTTCTCCTGATTTTCCAAGCTCAACTTTCTCTGGTGCAACTTGAGGCTGCTCCCTCTTGTTCTGTCCCTTGTTCCCTGGGAGAAGAGCCTGATCCCCAACAGGCTACAGCCTCCTTCCACATATTTTGTAAAGAGCAAGATTCCAAATATGGGGATATATCTATGTATAACGAAATTTGTGATTAGTAAATAAATTCAGCCCTGCAAAGGAGGAAATTAGTTGGTATTCGAGAGCCTGGCAATGTGGGACAACACTGCTTAAATTCAGTCCCTCTTGGAGCCGACTTTCCTCTCCTTTTATTCTTGCACTGACCACACGGTGTCTCAGGAGCTTTCTTTTGGAGCAGGAGCACCACAGAGCACGATGCTGCCAGAGGTGCAGCACCCAAGCACCGTCCTTCCCTGCCAGGGTCTCCAAGGCCAGCACACATCCAACCTCCCACACAGTCTGGAGAAGTTTGTTTGTTTGTTTGTTTTTAAATCCAGCCATGGAATAGCGTAATATCCATCCCAATGGCACTTACAAATATTTATATATGTCTTTTTAAGGGGAACATCTAAAAGCAAGAATATTTTCCCATACTGGCAGTCCAATCACTACTTTTCCCCCAGTAAATAAATGCTTCCTTCTGCAGCCAAAAAGGGGAGAAACCCCAAAATCACAGCTAAAGTGTATGATTATAAAAAGTGAAGCTGGTTTTGGCAGAACTGAGCTGAACACTGCTTCCGAGGCTGCACTAGTGGAGTTCAAGTAAAGAGCAAAGTGGGAAAACTCATATTGTTTTCCAAAATTATTTCAGTATGAACCCTTCAACATGCTAGTACTGAGACTAAAAATATGTAGAACATGTGGAGTAATGTCATTATTAGATATAAAATATATATTATACATTACAGATATGCCATATAAAGCTATATGGTATATTTTAATATAAACAGCAAAGAATATAAAATCTATTATTGTTATTAATTGTAATTATATTATAAATGACCCAACCTAAGTATATATGACAATGATTCAATTTATATAGCATAAAAACCACACAAAAATCTGTTTCTTCTGGCAGGTTAAGCCCTCAAAACCTGCAGGGTGCTGCCTCTGAACTAGTTTTTGCCACCCAGCCCGTGTGCATGTTGAAACAGCTTTTGGTGACATGCCCAGCAGCACCGAGGTGTCGGCCACACCGTGAGGAATGCAGCCCTGGGCTGGGCATCCCTGCACACCAGTCCCTCAGGATCAAGGATGCAAATGAGTATCCCAAGCAGGAGAGTCACTTCTTCACCAGATGATGCTTTATTGCTTTTGGGAGATTGAACCCAGCCCGGTCGTGCACCTACAGGTTTTTTTAGGGAGACATGAAAAAAAAGGCATCTCTCAGTCCCTGTGCCAAGCTCAGGGCAACTTCCCACTCTGGCATTTTTAAAGCTGGTTCTCACAAGGGTGCATGTCCTCTGGAAGGGCTGGGATCAGTGCTCAGCAGCAGACAAAGCAGCAGCAGCAGGGAGAATTTCACCCCGAACGGAGAATCGCGGATGAAGGCGGGGGCTCGTACTGCAAAGCGGGGGGAAATGTTAATAAAAAGCAGAGCTGCCGACCCCACCTATAATTTAATTTGAACCTCTGTATGTAATGTTTAACCTAGCAGGATCGCTTTTCCTAATAAACACGCTGCGTGCCAGGACTGTATAATGTAAATACAGGCAAAGCTCTTTCAGGCTATTGCCCATCTCCGGCAGCAGACGGGGAGAAACCCGATCCTCCCTGCCCCGGCAGCATCTCCGGGGAGTGCAAGGGAGGTTTGTGGCTCCACCTGGAGCCGCCCAGAGGCTGGGGGGCTCTGAGAGATGCTCTGTGGTGAAGCACTCCGGGAGGGATGTGGCACGGGGAGCGCAGGGTTTGCGAGCTGGGAGCTGGGCTGGAGGCTGGCTCCGGCGGAGATCCACGCTCCGTGTGTGTGAATAACCTTAATGCAATTGCATTAGGAGAGCGATTAGGGCTCTGCGAGCTGTCACAACACAAATAATAGGAACAAATAATGTTAACCTTTCCGGCTGGAGCAGTATCTCCTTGAGCACTCCGGGGTTGTCTTGGTGGGAAAGCTGAAATATTTGCAGCTTTCTCCGGCGTTCTAGCAGGGTGGAACAGCAGACTAGAGGCTGAGCAGCCTTTGTTTAAGGAAAAAAATAATTAATGAGCCATTAAATGAGGTCCTGCTTCCTGCGATCAGATGTCCGTGGGCAGCAGGAGTGGCAGATCCAGGTGCATGTAGGGTCCTTGCCAGGGGGATGTGAGATCCCACTGATGTGGAGGGGAAGGGATCTGCTGGGGAGGTTGGGGCACCCCTCACCCAGGAAAATACATCTTCTCCATCTCCCCAGTAGGTTCTCTCTCCACAGTTCCTCAAATTGAGAAAGAATGCAAAGGACTGATTCATACTGAAATTCCATCTGGGAACCTCTGCTTCCCTGCACCCTCACTCCCAGGAGACCCCAAAAGGGACCATCTGAGCTCGCATCTCCCCAGTGACGGCGCTGTGGGTGCAAGCCCAATGCTTGCCCCCCCGAGAGCAAAACACATAATGCAAGTGGCAGCACTCAGGAAATCCCAGTAGAAATCTCTTTCTACATCTCAATCACTTCTTCACTTTGCTTAAAAATACACTTTTTTTTTTCCTAAAAGAGAGCTCTCACACCCGAGTAATAATGCACGCAGATAAGAAAACCCCACCCCAAACAAAACCAATTAGCTGCACGCTATTCAAAATCCTTCCAAACACATTAAAAAACGAATCAATATTTTAAGATATCCATTTTGCTCAGGGTGTTAATGAAGGAAAAGACCCTCCAGCACTTAGCTCAGCACGGGGTGACCCACAAGACCAGTTTTCATCAGTGGTGCTGGGCGACTGCACTGCTGGGTGAGTCCCCGTTTTCTGATTTTTTTCTTTTCCAAAGTCCCCCTACCCCTGTGTCCTGTATTTAGAGGCTGCTGAGCACATGGGGGATGTCAAAACTATCAGGTTTTAACCCTGTATTAGCAATGGATCATGCTAGACCAGCTCTGTGTGGAGTTTTTAACCTCCACCAAGCTGATATAACCTGTCTGGACTGTGCCTCAATTTCCCCGAACTAAGTGAACAACGCTGCCCTTGCCTATGAGGGATTTTGTGAGCCTCTGGGAGGGCTCAGCTCTATTATTCCTGTTACAGGGAAGGTGTCAGTGATGGATCTAGCCAGGCCATTTCCCCACCAGCAACTGGCACCCGCAGCAGCACACACAAGAGAGCGACAGCGACCACAGGATGGGGCTGGCCAGGCTGTCCCTCCAGCCCGAGATGCCACCACGCTCACAGGGCTGTGACAACAGCCCAGTGCTAACCTGGGGATGCAGCACCAGCAGGAGCCAGACCCAAATTCCTGCAGGCAGGAATTATCACCATGCAGTGGCCTTTCCCCTGCAAATACCAGGGTGAGCTGGCTCACGTCGCACATGCCCGCCCGAGGCAGGATGCTCCCCGCATTGTAATACGGTGTCTGCTGCCTTAATGGAGGGGAGCATGGAAATTTATTTTCAGGTCAAACTCTCATCATCTGCATATCTTCCATTCGAATATTATCACAGGGACAGGAGAAGAAAAGACAGGCTGAATGCAGGAGCACCCCAGGTGTCCGGCCATTGTCAGGAGCTCGCCTCTGCCTACTGTGCGGATTATTTTCCTCTGGTTTTCTCGCCCCAGCTTAATAGGGCTCTCTCTCTCACATGCAGCCAGGAGCTGAAATACCATGCTCTTGTCAGAAAGCTTTATTATTATGGTAAAGATTGTTCTCATTAGATATTAATTATACTCAGCAAGAGCAGATCCAGGAATCTATTTGTCTCTGCTCACCGATTAAATTTGCCCAGCTTTGCAGAGCGCAGTTTCAGGCTGGAACATTAGATTTGCACAGCTAAATACAACTTGGCAAGAGAAGTTGCAGCTGCCCCGTCTCTGGAATTGTCCCAGACCAGACTGGACAGTGCTTGGAGCAATCTGGGACAGTGGAATGTGTCCCTGCCCATGGCAGGGGATGGAACTGAATGAACTCTAAAGTCATTTCCAACCCAAACCATTCCATGATTCTGTGAGTCCAACTGTTCCCTGAGCACGGCCAAGTCCACCAAACCATGCCCCCAGGTATCCCATCTACACATCTTTTAAATCCCTCCAGAGATGGGGACTCCTCCACTGTCCTGGACAGACTGTTGCAGTGCTTTGCATGAACAAACCATTCCTAATATCCAATCTAAACCTCCCCTGGTGAAGCTCGAGGACATTTCCCCTTGTCCTGTTATTTGTTACTTTGGGGAAGAGACCAAGACCCCAACTGCACTACTAACATGTAATAATTAGGGTCACTCCAGCCCCAGAAAGCCCAGATACTGTCATGTCCAAACATGTGCAACTTGGTTGTGGTCTACACTGATGCCAAAATGTGCAAACCCAAACTAATTACATCCTGTGGCTAAATGGCCCTCCCAACTCAATGCATCTCTCAGCACATTACAGATGAAGCCTCCTTGGCTGTTTGACCATCTGTTTTCCAGCTCACTCTGGTCCCACTGTGGTGAGCTATGGTGGGGTTGAAAATATCCTGTTACTTATTTAAGCTTTTGTCCAGCGAGAGGATGGATCCAGTGAGCGGTGGATGTCATCCACAACCCACAAAAATCAGTAGGTTCTTTTCCTTCCTCCTCCCTCCCTTCCTCCCTTTTTATTTATTTTTTTTTTTTCTGAAGGGATAGAGATCATGCCCTGCTTTCTTCCCTACTTTTATTTTGGAAAAAGAAAAAAACAAACTCCAAAAAAACTCTGATGAGTTTTCTCTGATGAGTTGCTGAGAAATCAGTCATGGGTTATGATGTGGTCCCTCCAGCCACCACCCCACTCCCCAGACATGGCAGAGGTGACCAACACACACCTGGTAAAGCGAACTTCACAGATATTGCACATATAGGGCTTCTCCCCCGTGTGGGTCCTCATGTGCCTGGGCAGCTTGCCGGCTCCCATGATGACTTTGTTACAGATGGGGCACTGCTGGGATGCCTTGGGCTTTATTTTCCTCTCTTCCTCCAGGGGCCATGGGGGAAAAACTCCTCCGAACTGGGTAGCGCTTAGGAAATTGAGATAAGCACTATAGTCAGTCTCTGCCTTAATGTGCCCTAAGGGAGCTGCTGGGGTGTTGGCAAACATGTCCTTGAAGAAGTCATTAGGGAAAGGAGGTGGAGGCATGTCTTCCTTCTCCTCCTCTTCCTTGATCTTCCTCTTTTTGATCACCAGATCCAAGGGGCCGTTGTCTACTTGTGGCTCCTCGAGCTGGGAGAAGGAGTTGAAGTCGCCGTTCCACAGATGGGGGAAGAAGGTGGGGGCGAAAGGAGACAGAGCTGGCCTCCTTTCTGGGATGTTTGCCTTAGGGTACAAGTTTTCACTCAGCAAGGACTCTATGGAGAAGTCTCGTATCATGCCCAAGTGTCCAGAGGAGTTACTGGCTGGGAAGTGATTTGGAAAATCTTTAGGTGCTTCTGTATAAGCTTCTTCGGTAAGATCGGACTCAGAAGGGCTTTGGTGGCAGCTTACTTCTTGTACGTCAGCTAGGTTCTCCTGATTGACAAAATCTTCCACTTCCTCCTCCTCCTCTTCCTCCTCATCTTCATCGTCATCTTCGTCGTCGTCGTCGTCCTCTTTGTCGTCCTCCTCCTCGGCCTCTCTGTCGGGCTCCATGATTTCAAGGCATACGTTGATGATGCTCTGGATCTCCAGCATCTTGGCGGCGCTGAGGATGTGCTTGACGTTTGAGGTGGTGATGGTCAGGGTTGAGGTGTAGGCAAACTCGAGGATGGCAGAAAGTGCTTCAGGCTTGACAAAGTCAATCTCGTAAACATAGGGCTGGTCCGTTAAAGTGCCGGTAGTGAAGAGTTTTTTGAAGTACTTGCTGCAGGCGGCCAGGACGGAGCGGTGGGTGCGGTACTCCTGGTCCTGCACGATCAGGATGACGTCGCAGAGGAGCCCGTCGTGCCGCTGCTCGTTCAAGCCGCACAGGACCTCGCTGCTGTGGTTCGGGAATGGGATCCCGATAAGATCTTCAATGCCATTGGCCATATTCTCATTTAGTGCCCTAGGACAAAGCACAGGCGGCAGAGCGTTAGCAGGGGGTTCCCAACTGACAATGCCAAAACCACGCTGCCTTCTCCCGGGGTCCTCCTCTGCTCTACCTCACCTGCCATGGCCTCCTGCTTGCACTGTCTCAGTGCATCTCTAGGCCACCTTCAGCTCCTTCCAGATCCTCTGTGACTGAACCTCTGCTTCCCTCCCCAGCTCTTCATCTCCTTCTTTGTCCCCACCCTTCTCAATTCCCACAGCGTTCACCTTTTCACAATCACCGCAAGCTCCCTCTTCTCTTTCACACCCCTCCCCCAGGAACTTTGTGCAACGACTCCTTCCCCGTCACATTTCTTCTACATCCCCCTGGAGCCAGCACTGTTCCAGGCACATGTGGGATTTGCCCTGCCAGGAGCTATGTGGGGAAAGTGTGATGCTGTATTGCTTCACACCGCCAAGAGACAGCACCTACACTGCTCGAACAAGATGAGCCAGGGAGTGCCCATCTCATCCACGTGGTTGTTTTTGGGGCTGGTACAACTGGACATCCCAGATAGGAGGGTCATGGCTTTCTGCAGCAGCAGGAGAGAGATCCTTATGGATCTTCAGTTCTGCTACTTCATGCCTGGAAGTTACGACATGTCACCTCACATGGGGACAAGCCACGTAAGAATGTCTTCCTGAGGGATCGGGGAACGGGGAGGAAAGCAAGGATTTGTGTTGCAATATGTACCTGAACACTCAGAGGAAGACAACCAGGCAGCAAGGACCTGACCAGACAGAGATTGTTGTCTGCTGTCTCTTCCCATGAACTGAACACTCTCCATTCCCACCCCTGCTTGGACTTGTCGGCATGGTATCAAAATGCCCTGTGCATCTGGCAGACATCTTCCCCCGACAGGACAGCTTTAGCTTCAAAGGAAAACTCGGAAGCAAAAAGCCCACACCCAAGAGGAAAACCTGATTCTTTAAAATGTTTTTGCCATTTTTTAATCTGTAAGATGTTTCCTCTTTCACATGGCTTCAGCAGCCCTTCCACATGAGAAATCCCAGGAAAGGAAAGCGATTTCCTCCAGCAGGCGACGAATACATTAATCCCCTCACAGACAGAATACATCAAACAGACAGAATAACTTTGAATACACTAACCCTTGGAAACCCCCAGGACACAGAGCATGTGTTCATGCAGTGTCACCTCTACCAGCCCTGGCCCTGCTGCAGGTGGACAATTGATTCACAGCCGAGGGACAGAGCAGTTAATCTCCAGGAGAACTCGTGAAAGCAAAACTGCAACCCCACTCCATCCCTTCTGCAAGGCTGACACCTTCAGGCAGGTTCTCCAGTTCCACCTCACCTCCTGGGGCAGCTCTCCTGGGATCCACTGCCCTGTCCTGGGTGTCCTTCCCTGCTCAGTTTCTGGCTCTGCTGATTCCAAACCACTTTCCAAACCACCAGTGGGGACCTGGTTTACTTCAGCTGGCTCCCACCCTCCCAGCTGCCTCAGGGATGGAAAAGAGCCTGGTTTGATGGAGGCTGTCCATGAAAACCTGTGCTTCACCTTGGACAGAAACCCTTGGGGAAGCCTGGGGGGGGGCATAGAGGGGATCAGATTCTGCAGGAAACGTTCCCGTGGGAAAAGGAACGCTGTCTCCCTTTTCCTCCCTCCCCAGGGAGACCTTGCAGGTATCTCCCCCACACCTACCCAGCACTGCCAAAAACGGGTGTGTGGGAGCCAGAGAGTGAAGGTCTCGTGGTGCACCCCAGAGGGAGGTGATGCACACAGGTCTGCAGGGAGCAACAGGGACAGGGGACACGGTCAGTGAAGCCTCACAGGGGCTGGAGGGCAGCTCCAACCATGGGAAGCGCTCTCCAGCCACATCCCCTTGCCCAGAGCTGGGCAGAGGAAGCAGGAATTGCACCCAGCTCCTGCTTCAGCGGAGGGGGGAGGCTCCAGCCCCGCACCCCACGGTGTGCCCATTACCTCCGCGCTAATTACGTCTGTTGTCTGAAACAAATTGATTCATTACAGTGTGCTGCGCTTAACCATGTTAACCAGCAATGCTCCTCTGCAATCCCCACCAGCTCCATATCAAATCCTCCTTGAAAATCGCCGATAAATGACAGTAAATCCAATACCTTCTCCAAGTGGAGTGTGAGATAATAAATAACCCCTGAGCCAGGGAGGAAGAGACAGCTTCCTTTCTAGGGCTTTGTATCCCGAATAATAAGCGTGAGCAATTAAATTTCTATTGCTGTTTTTTATCATCTGCTCGTTTATTTTTGTTTGGAAGGAGCCTGAGTGTTAAAGGAGCTTTTTGCATGAAGGAACGTGTCTTCCTATTTTGATCTTTCACTGCCAGACCACCCTAAGTGCCAAAAATCAGAACAGCAGAATATTAGACTACCCTGAGAAATGTTTTTGTAGAGGGTTTTTTTCTGGACACCAAGCTTCATTCTCCCTAATTAGTGGATTATTTGCTCGACAGCAAGAAAAATCAGAATTGGGAGACTGGGGTGTGATTGTATAGACAGTTACACATAATTTATATGTATAAAATAAATTTTAAAATTACGGGCTCTTGGTGGAAATTGGCTGTTTTTCCTTTCTTATCCCTCCCTCATCCTCCTGAGATGTGGTTCTGTTAACTGCAGCATTTAGGCAAGCCGATAACTTTACAGGATGCTGGCAAAATTGAAGGTGATTCATGTCATTTAAACCGGGGGCGAGGGGGGGAGAGGGAGAGAAACAGCCCGTTCATTTGCATACATTTGCATTTTTTAAACTCTCAGGGTGGCTTGACAGCTCTGGAGCTCAGCGAGCTTGAGAAATGACCTTATGGTTCCCATGCCCCCGGGGAGGTTGATGGCCAGAGGCTGGAAGTATGCTGAGGCTGACGTTTTCCTTCCTTCCCCTCCCTCCTCTCCCTCCTCCTGCGCTCCCCCCTTCCCCTCCCCAAGCCAAGGGTGGGGTCCTCAATAATAACAGGCTTAAAAATAGCATCTGATGGTGACAAATGTCACCAGTGCATGCACACACACACACACAGAGGCAAATGCTGAGCAGTCGACATGGAGTTAAACTGCAAAATCCCATTTTATAATAGAAAATTACAGCATTGTTAAAATAAACTGGAGGGAGATGGTGGAAAGGGTGGAGGGCACCTAAAATAAACGTATTCTGCAGATGACGTTGTGAAACATTGCATTTATGGTTATGCTCAAAACTCATTCATTACTTTCTTGCCAGGAAAAGCCCCACTTATGAAAAAAAAAATGATGGTGGGATACTGGCCTGCTTCCCCTACATTTTGCCAACAGATTTAGACACCTGAAGCTGCAAGGGGAAAAATAGAGGGGTTGGGGGAGCTAAGCTTTGTCCCCTCTTTGGATCAAAAATGCCAGATCCCAGCCAGGGACTCCAGCAATGTCACCTGCCACGTGCACTGCCTGGGTGACCCCAACCTCATCCAGGCACTCTGCTGCTGAAAAACCCCTTCTATATAAATATATTGTATTTTTTTTTCCTCTTTTAAATAATCTTTTCTCTCCAACCTCCTTGGCTGTAACACTGAAGGATCTCAGCACCTCCAAACCAGCAATGTAAAATGGAAATATCAGAGAGAGGCGAAACGCTCGTTCCCACACCGCGGTGAGTAAAAATCCAGAAGTACACTCAATAGGTTATGAAGACACATGCACAGAAAACAGATAAAGCAAACTCGTGGTGCCTCTACCCGTTTGTAGAGGGGTGGAAATGGGGCACTGGCACAGCTGGGAGCAGCCCTGTGCCAGCCCTGGGGAGGGACAGGATCCTGCCCCCGGGTCTCAGTGTTGCTCAATGGCAGCAGCAAGAGATCTGTGACCTGTGAGGGCTCTTCACCAGCACTTCCCTTTCCCATCTCCTTCCTCACCCCCGGTGACAACGCCCTGAAAAGCCCAGCCCTTGGAGGAGATAAAGGCTGCCAGGGAGAGCCCAGGCTTGTGCAAGGTGTGGCTGCTGGTTCAGGGCTGTGTCAGGAACGGGGGATGTCCCCTTCCCATCCACGGGGACAGTGCCTCACAACCTGAGTCTTGGCTGGGACATGGCAATTTTGGCTTTTAATTGTATGTTGGCACGTAGCATAACCGCTGTAACACGCAGCGTTTCAATATTTTAATACTCTAATATTTAAATATATTAATATTCTGGTACATTAATATTTTATTACTTGTATATTTTAGGTGTTTATAACACTGCATTAATATTGGAGATATTCATCTCGTATGTGTTTTTATTTTGTATTTTGACACTCGTATCGAGATTTTTCTGAGCATCTCCCTTTAAAATGTGCATTGCTTGGCCTGCTCTTTGCTATGATTTTCCCTCAGGAAAGTGCTGGCTCCTGACTGTGCTTCTTTTTTCTGTGCCTACAGCGACTCTCTGTGGGAGTGCCCCCCCAAAGATATGGGGGTGCCCCAGGGCAAGCAGGGGATGCAAAGCAGCTGCCCCCCCATGCCAGGCTCATTCTGCATTCAGCACAGCAGAGGAAGGAGCCTGAGGCTCTGGCTGATCTCTGCCTGCTCCTGGTGTCAAAATGTCATTTTTCCAGGCAAAACAAGGTGTCTCCAGCTCTTCCCTTCACCCAGCCCGTGTGTGTAGAGGGATTCAGGGTGCAAGGCCAGGGGCAAGGCTTGGGGTTGAACACCCCTGACCACTGCTCCCCCATCCCAGCCAGCTGCTGGATCCCCTCCTGAGCATCCCCCCATCCTTGCTGACACAGAACCCCTGGAGGAATTCCAGCTTTACCCCTGCAGCATGAGACCACCCAGCAAAGCATTCCAGAGGTGTCAGAATCAGGCTTTGGGGTGCTCAGCATGCCAGGCCACCCCAGGCTGCTGACCCTGTCAGGAGAGGGAGTCAGAGAACCACAGAATGAATCTCAGAATGGTTTGGGCTGGGAGGGACCTTAAAGCTCATCCCCTTCCACCCCTGGCCATGGCCAGGGCTACTTTCCACTGCCACAGGCTGGCACAGGCTGCTCCAAGCCCTGTCCAGCCTGGCCTTGGACATTTCTAAGGATGGGAGAGTCAGTAGGAGATCTCAACACCTTTCCTCACCCTGATTTATTTTCTACCACCACCTCCCCGGCCCGGGGCACTCATCACCCTGAGGCTCAGATGCTTTGGCTCTGCTGCTCTGCTACCTGCACCTCTTTCCCAATCCCTGCTCCAGGCTGCAGGAGCGGAGGCAGCAGCCAAGGTGGGCTGGCTGCTCTCCCTCTGCATCCACCCATGGCCCCGTCTGTGCAGACCTGCCTGCTGCATCCATCAGCCCACAAAGATACGTGGGTTATTTTTTCCCCCCAGTTTTATTTGTGCCTCTTCATAATGAGGCAATTAAGATGTGCATGTGAGATCACCGTAATCTGTCAAAATATTACAGCTACTTTCACTGGGATACGTTGGCCAGTGATTGATCGCTCCTGCTCCTGTTAGGTGGTGGAAAAACACTGGCACAGGGTGCC
This sequence comes from Phylloscopus whistleri, assembly GCA_017589585.1. Lineage (NCBI taxonomy): Eukaryota > Metazoa > Chordata > Aves > Passeriformes > Phylloscopidae > Phylloscopus > Phylloscopus whistleri. The sequence continues at coordinate 1,051,296 of JADMLD010000037.1, forward strand.
CAGAGCAGCTGTGGCTGCCCCTGGATCCCTGGAATGTCCAAGACCGGGTTGGACAGGGCTTGGGGCAACCTGGGATAGTGGAAGGTGTCCCTGCCCATGGCAGGGGGCTTGGACACAACGATCACTTCAAACCCAAACCAGACTAGGATTCTGTTTTGGTGGCACAGTGATGCTGCAGCTCTGTTCCTGCACCCACCAACTGCTCCACGACCTTGAGCAAGGCCCTTGTGCAAATGTCCCTGAGCAAAGCCACCCACACTGACACCCCACTCGAAGCCAGCCCCACAGGGACAACACCACTGCCTTGGCCAAGCACTTCACTCCGATTTGGAAGACCAAGAAAGACTTGGGATCCTCAAATGCCTATTTTAAGGCAAGCAGAGAGGGTGGGATTATCTTTTTATTTGAGAAAGAAGGAAGGTGTAAAACCCAACAAAGGTAAATATTGCCTTTGTATTTATTCCCTACTATAGGGGCACACCTCCCCTCTGAACATCTTGTCTCCAGAGGAACATGTTATTAAACCACCCACCCCAGCAGCAAGCGTTTCTGCCCTCCAGCAGGAAGGTGGGGCAGAGAGCTCCTCTCCTTTCAATCACTTCCCTGGGATGCCTGGAACCATGAGGAAAACGTGGCGACACCAGCCGCTGCCTCCCCGGCAAGGAAACCCGCGGGGTCCTGAGGGACACCATCCCCTCTGCACACCCAGAGGTGCCTCTGTGGGAGGGAACCACCCCACAGCAACACCACCAGGGTTGGACCCTGGGCTGGGCACCCGCCCCAGCCTCCAGGAACTGCCTCCAGTCTGGGAGACACGGGCTCGAGCCGTGAAAGTCGGGGGTGTTTGACTTCTAACTCATCCACACAGAAATGAGGATCTTGCCAAAAACCCATGGATTTTGCTTGGATCTGGACAGAGCAGAAGAGGGAAGATGTTTCCAAAGCGATGCTGTGGCGAGGAGGGATGCACAGAATGTGGCATTCTCCCTGGAAGAAGCTCGCTGGCAGCACGGATGGGGAGGCAGCCCCGCGGGTGGGTGCTGAGGTGGCATCACCCCACACATCTCCTGGCAAGGGAGCAGCTCTGTACCTGGGACAGGTCAGCACAATTTAATGGGATGCTCTGTGGGACACCAGTGGCAGAGGCCAAGCAGAGTCCCCGTGATGCTGACACAGATGGAGACCTCCCTGTGATGCCAGGAGGAGCCCAGCCCTCCACAGGATGCATCAGATGGAAGTGCCCCCGAAGTCGAGCACGGTTTGATCACATAATTAAAGTGGATGGGCTTCAGGGAGTGAAATCACAGGGATGACCTTCACCGTGGTGTTTCTTCATTACTTACTGGACTTGTCAGTATTCATACTAATCTCTGAACAAAATCCTTGGGCATACAAGGATTCATCCTTACCAACATCTGGCTGGCAAGCTGAGCCCATGTGAACTATTTATATTTGCACATACTATATAAAACTGACCTTTTTTTTCAGCTGGAACTGCTAGTTTCCTATAAGCAGGCCACAAAAAAAGCCATATTCACTGAAGTCCCATCAGGCAGTCCAAAATAAAAGGTGCTTTAGAAACATCTCCAGAGTTTCCAGTGATCCCAACCAACAACCCTTTCTCCTCCCAGTTTCCAAAATCCCTGCAGGAGTTTATCCAGCCAAGCAGGGGCACATCAGTACTGGAGATTTGCTGGATATCTCTGGTACAACATACCTCAGGAAGCTCCAGGAGGTGTGTTTGCTTAGGAAGGTGGTGACAGGTGCCACTCATTTGCTCACCAGGATGTGGAGGCTGAAGCAGCTCCTGTGCCCCGTCTGAATCCATCTGGGGGAATTTTTAAAGACTCCCTACACATCACAGCAAATATATCAACAAATCCATCCCTGCAGGTTAACTCCAGCTACCCAGAGCCTACACGAAGCACTCTGTACTTCATCAACTTTGTTTCCATCCAGATGTGATCTAGCAAAAATTGCAAATTCTGAACCAAACCACCCTTCAGCATGCTGAATGGTTGGGTGCTGCTGGTTGCAATGGGAATTTGCTACTGCTCCATGACCATCACAACCTGACCCCAGTCCATTTATGGCTGGATTTTCTGTCCTCAGCTCCTCTCTGGGGAGGAACTTGTGGCTCAAGTTGAGCTCTTGGGTGGCACATGGTGATGAACAGGTTGAGCTCATGGCAAGGTGTTGGAACTACCTGTTGTTTAAGGCCCCTTCCAACCCAAACCATTCTGTGATTCTATGATCACATCTCCCAGTCCCATGCTGCTCCTATTTCCTTGGAACCAGTTCTCAGCCCCAGATAAATGCCAACACGAGCCCTGTCAGGGCCAGAACAGAGTTCAATGCCTGCTGTAATTGAAGGGCCATGTTTTCACTTTGGTTTCCTTCTCCATGCTTCTTTAAATTGCCCGTCACACTGCCCAGATTCAGAATTTATATAAAGCTCCAAAATCAGGAGCTCCAGGTCACTTCTGGGTGGCAGCTTGATGAAGTCTGCATGCTGCATGACAAATGCCATCTGATGTGCTGAGCAGGCCTTGGCAAAGGGGCATCCTGGTGATAAATGGTCAAATAAACATAAACAATTAGTGGAGCTACATCAAAGGCACCGCCTGACTCCAGATGGTGTTTTGAGGGCTTCATCCACACACAGAGCAGGGCAAATTAATTAACCACAGCATCTAGCCAGGTACCAGGGAGGAGACACTATAGAGTGGTCACACCTGACCACAGCCATTTTCTTGCAGCCTTGTGTCCCCATTCAAGCATTTCCTTGGAGGTCTGGAGCTTGAGAGGATGGTGCTCTGGGCATCAGTTCCCTACTGCTCCTCTCTGCTGAGGCTTCAGAAGGTGCTGCAAGGCTGAAGATGCTCAATATCTCTTTTTTTTTTCTTGAAATGCTTAGTGGGCCCTATCTGCACAGCTTTGTGTAGCCTTGATGGTCTCCTGGCCATGCTCAGGAGATGTTGCTGGTACAGGCAATGATGCTGGGTGAGTATCTCCCCCCCAGCTAAATCTATATGCACACACTTAAAACACGTGTGGGAGGGGGGAATATGTTAAATGGAACAGGAGAGCTTCCAGGCATCCTCTGCAACCACCCCACTCTCATGGAAACTCATTCACACTTCAAGTGACGTGCTCCCCCTCCCACACCACCAAAATGAGGAAGAAAAGAGGGAGCAAGAGGAAAATCCCACCAGATTCATGCCCATGCCAGGGTCTGGCTGAACATCAGGTTGCTGGTCACCCCAGCAGCTCTGGCATGAGACAGATGAAGGTCCATGAAGTATGTGACATTGCTGGTGGCTTTTCTGCCCACGTGTGTGCAGCCACTCTCCTCCAACCCCTTCCCATGGTGCCCAGACCCTGCTACAGGGAGTGATATAGGATATGTATTTATATAGGAAACATCCCTATTAACACACAACATTACAATCCAATGAGCACATCAGTGGTAGGTGCCTCCTTCCAGCACGGCCTTAAAAATAGCCAAAAAAGCCATTTCCTCCCATTCTGAACTCCCCGGGAAAACACTCCAGCCCCTTCACTCTCTCTCGTCCTGTTCTTCTTCAGAGCCAGAAAGAGGAAAAGAAATTTTTAAAAAAGGCTCCTATTGAACAGACTGCACACACTGGGTGGGTTTGCTTCCTGACAAAAAAAAAAAAAAAAAAAAAGAAAAAAAAAAGAAAAAGGGAAAAAAAACCCCAAAAACCCACAAGCACAAAAAAAAAAAAAACTTTAAAAAAAACCCCCAAAACAAAAAACCAACCAACCACAGAGGAAAAATGTGCCCAGCTTAACCATGGAAAACTGGTTTGGCTGGCGTCCCTCCGGAGTGGACAGGATTGCGAGGGACTTGGACTCGGATCCGGGTGAGGCTGTCACCAGCCTGCTGGAAAACACGGCTCCAAAATAAATACGTTTCTGGAGGGCTCCAAAAAGGCAGAGCCCGAAGGATGGGGATCCAGCTTCCCCTTCTCCTCTCTCCCCCCGGCCCCCACTTGCCCCCAGAGAGAAAGCCACCAAGGGGAAGGCTTTGGGAATAAAAATGAGAGGGTCAGAGCGCTCGCACGTTAAATCAGAAGCAGATGTGTGCCTGCTCGCCAGCCTGAGTCACCGCGGGAGGGTGGGGAACGGGGGGGTTATCGCTATTTTGGTGCTGGGTGTGGGGTACAGAAAACAATGTGAGGAGAAGGCGGTGCAGTGTTTGAGCAGGCTTAATATCGGCTTGGGAGCAGGTACAGGCAGGCTCCGGCAGCGGTGGGGTGGGAAGCTCAGCTCGGCGGTGGCACTGGCAGCAGCTGCGCCCCATCCCCTGCCCGGGCAGGGCTGCTCCTCCAGACCCTGCCCAGGCGCCCTGGCAGCATCACTGGGCAGCCCCAGTGGCACACATCCCTTTTTTGGGGGTGTTTCTTGCTGATCTCTGTTCAGTCTCCCCGTATCAGCTCTCCAGGAGGAGCACTCAATCATCCCTGTGCATTGGCCAAGATGCTGCTGGGCCCAAGGTGTCTCCAGACTCACACCAAGGCAGAGGCAGGAGCTTTGTCCTCCCTCTCAGGAGGACAACCTTAGCAGCTCAGCACCTCTCTACAGCCCTGCTTGCTTTGGGCCAAGCCCCATAACACAAGCTCAGCTTCTCCCTTCAGCTCCTGCCGTGCCCTGAGCTGCTGACACCGTGTTGCCATTCATTAGGCTCATAATCCCACAGGTATTTAGGAGAAAGGTACCTCAGATTTGTCTGTTTAACTCTGGCATAACTCAAAAGATTCTACTCCTGCTCGACTCTCATGAGAGCCCTTGCAGCCTCATTGGTTTGTAATTGCCATTTCGGTCCTGGAGCTCTGAACACATGAGCTCCTGTGCTATGGCTGGGCCAGAGGAGTTCCCACAGAGACATGAGGTGGTTTTTGGAGAGGTGTGCTCATGGAAGGTGCCTCTGCAGGGCATCTCGTCCTGCAATGGCAATCCAGCTTGCAAAGACACAGCCCCTCCACCACCACCACCCCATCATCCAAACCATGGGCAGAAGGATAGTCCTGGGCTTGTGTGGGGCTGTCACAGTCAAACCCAACACAGAATGGAAATTCAAGACTTTGGTTCAGAGAAGAGACCAAACAGACACAGATGTTACCTGTGAGTGTCTCCTCTGAGTCACCTACAGGCCCTGCCCCATCACAGAGGGGAGTGATGCAGGGTGGGTGAATATTCCATCTCACCATCCTTTGCTGCCCCAAAGAGGAGCTTCACAGATGCTCCATCCATGGAACAAGAGGTGATGGATTCACGCTGAAAGAGTGGAGATTCAAACTAACCAGGAGGAAGAAACTCTTATGATGAGGGTGGTAAAACAGGGACACAGGTTGCCTAGAGAAGCTGTGGCTGCCCCATCCCTGGAAGCATTTGAGTCCAGGTTGGACAGGACTTGGAGCAACCCAAAGTTTAGTGATAGGTGTCCCTGCCCAGGGCCGGGGGCTGGAACAAGATGGCCTTCAAAAGTCACTTCCAACCCAAGCAATCTGATGATTCTGTGGTCCCATGACCATTTTTTTCTGCAAGCCAACATTGTCCTGACCACGCTGAAGCCCCAGTGAGATGCATCATGTGCCTGGAAAGAGCTGGGCATTTCTACCAGAAATACTGCCAAGTTTCAGCACAGGATGGTCAGGGAAGAGGGATGAGACTTTCATCCAGACTTTTTATATGTAAAAAACCAACCATCTAATGAGCTCTCTGAAGACCACAGGTAATATATGGGCATAACCTTATAGCGTGGCCCAAGCACCAAATACCCAGAGGCAACTCCCTGTCTTCCTGGGATGATTTAATCCAGCTCTCAAGGTTACAGAGAAACTTAACTGAAGATCTGGGGTCAGATTCAGATTTCATTTGTATCCCAGCTCTTCCTGTGTGCAAAGCCCCTGGCTTCTCTGCCAGCCTGGCTGCAAGCTAAACAGCAGCTGAGTCCTCAGCTCAGCCCTCAGCTCCTGCAAAGCCTCACCCGCCTGAGCAATCCCTGCGATCCGGCGGGGCCCACCCATGCCCAGCTTGGTAAATATAGTCAAAGCTGGTGGAGGACCAACAGAAAAAAAAACCAAAAAAACAACCAACAACATTTGAACTCTCCCTGGAAGAAGGAAAAGAAAAATATCCACTGCTTAGATGTTTTTGCTCAAACACACGGAAAAAAAATAATGCTGAAAATCAGTGGGACGGATTTTTTTAACTGACGCTTCTGCAAGCAAGGAGAGGGTCTGCGGGATCAGGTCCCCCAGCAGGCAAGTCCTATGTCCCAGCTGACTCTCTGCACATGCCAATTCACAGTCTGATCTGATTTAAACCAGCTGAGTTGTAAATGAGGCTTATAATGGAATTGGCAAATGACCCCTCAATACAGCATGGCAAACCGACAGCGCTCGAAAATAACCAGGGGTCGAGTCAGGACTCAGCTCTCGGCCAAGGGGGAGTGCAGGACCTGGGGTGCATCGTGCCACAGGCTACCAAACACCCCAAGCAGGCAGGGAGAACTCCCAGCCTCTCCCCTCTTTAGAGGGGTGACCCTTCCAAAACAACAACAAAACAAAACAACAGCAAAACAAAACCCAAATAGGGGAAAGGCGGAGAAAACGCAGCCCTGACATGCAGAAAGACAGTCTCGCCTGTTTGTGTTGGCCGACACTGAACTCCAGGCAGTTTCCAACTGGAACCCAGAAATGCTGATGGTGTTTGGAGTCTGTCTGCATCCCTCCCATGACGTGAAGAGGCATTCAGGATGATGGGCTAGGATGTTGGTATTTTTTTTTTTCCCCTAACAACTATATTTACTGTTACATTTTGAACTCCCCATGCTGTCATTACAATGTCAGATGAAATTACATGTGTGATAACCATAACATTGACACATGCACAAGTTCACAGAGGCTTTACAAGGAAACAGCTTTAAGGGAAGAGGGAAGCTGCTCACATGCCTCAATTCAAAGGGGATGTCCAAAGGAGGCTTTGAATTACAGGGCACTGCCTACAGCCTCAACCTGGCCTTGCTGGAGCTGAATTACATTTTTGGGGGGCTTTGCTGGGTAAAATTCTTATTTATCCTGGTGTAATTCTGGATTGACTTCAGGGATTTAATTGATGTTGTTCTGGATTTGCACCAGCACAAAGAGGATGAAGAGGTTACAGTGGTCTGCAGGACGGACTTGCAGAGTGATCTGAATTGCACAGGGGTTCTGTGCTGGAGCCACTGTGAAGGTCACAAATCCTAGAAGGGTTTGGAGGGACCTTAAAGCCCATCCAGGTCCAAGCCCCTGCCACGGGCTTCCACTAGACTAGGTTGCTCCAGGCTCCATCCAACATGACCTGAACACTTCCAGGGATGGGATATGGAAACGCAGGATGAAGGTGGCTACACCACAGAAAACCCATCTTTTATCAAGGTAGATGATCCCCTTTCACACCTGTGCCCCTACAGAGCACTTCAAGAGTGAGGACAGATGCTCTCCTCTGACCCAAGATGCGCCAGAGCCATAAGAAAGGAACCCCAGCTTCTCATCCACTGCTAGGCCAGAGGTAACTGCTACACAAAGCTCAGCCCTTAAGGTGTTAATAAAATCCCAATTTCTGCTAGGAAAAAGCAGCAATCAGATTTCTTCCAGCTGCCAGGGGCAGGTGGGTGAAGAGAACTTGGCTGGTGCTCCTTGAGTATGGTTCCAGCAGCAAACTCCAGAAGAGAGGCATACATCTTCCACTGGCACAGCTGGGTGCATAGGGCAACATCTGTACAGCTCTGACTGCATCTGCTCAGGGGGAAATGGTACAAGTCTGACTAGGCTGGCCCAGTTAAAGTGCTACAACTTCCAGAGAAACAGGATGTCAGAGATCAAACTTGCAGTGCATTGTGACATACTGAATCCGACTGAGAGCTGGGGATCTTCAGCCTGGAGAAGAGAAGGCTCCAGGGAGAGCTCAGAGCCCCTGCCAGGGCCTCCAGGGGCTCCAGGAGAGCTGCACAGGGACTGGGGACAAGGCCTGCAGGGACAGCACACAGGGAATGGCTTCCCAGTGCCAGAGGGCAGGGACAGATGGGATCTTGGGCAGGAATTGCTGGCTGGGAGGGTGGGCAGGCCCTGGCCCAGGGTGCCTAGAGCAGCTGTGGCTGCCCCTGGATCCCTGGCAGTGTCCAAGGCCAGGCTGGACAGGGCTTGGAGCACCCTGGGACAGTGGAAGGTGTCCCTGCCCATGGCAGAGGGTGTGGACTCAGGTCACCTTCAAGGACATTTCCCACATGAATTGCTCAGTGATATCCACACCTATGGATGTTTTGGCTCTCAACTTCTACACAGAGTATCTTCTGGAGCAGCTGCTTTGCTCTTGCTCTCTTACACCAAAAAAGAGGAAAAAAAAAAAGCAAACATCTAACACAACAGTAACACCAAGGACTTGTGGGCTGGAGAAGGGCACTGCACGTGTGTGGGGAGCACATGGCTGCTTCTTTGTACTCTTCCCAGGGTGCAGGTTTGATTCACCTCCTGAGCAAAGGACTGGAGGATGCTCTGGGTGTGTGTTTGTGGTTGGGCAATGTTCTGAAGAGAACCAGCTCACATGTGGAACCACTCAACACTATCCTAGGACCTACTTTTTGTCCCGGGTGGGAAAACAGTGTTTCACCCCCCTTTGCCTGCCATCTCACCGTCTGAGCTCTGCATCTCTCCCTCCACAGCACAAATACAACAGCCTCTGGTTAAACATATTGCAGTGATTACTCTCTGGGAGAGGAAAACTCATCAGGTGAGGGGCTGCAACAAAATCAGACAACTTGGAAGCATCTCCCTCTCCATTCACCCACCTCCCACCTGTGGATCCCTCCGACCTACACTGCATTGTTTCACAGAATCACAGAATTTCCAGGTTGGAAGAGACCTCCAAGACCATCAAGTCCAACCCATACTCTAAAACCTCAACTAGACCATGGCACCAAGTGCCACATCCAGTGTTTCTTTAAACACATCCAGGGATGGTGACTCCACCACCTCCCCAGGCAGGCCATTCCAGTACTTTACCACTCTTTCTGTGAAAAACTCTTTCCTGATATCCAACCTATACTTCCCTTGATGCAGCTTAAAACTGTGTCCTCTTGTTCTGTCAGTTGCTGCCTGGAGAAAGAGACCAACCCCCAACTGACTACAACCACCCCTCAGGAAGTTGTAGAGAGTGATAAGATCACCTCTAAGTCTCCTTTTCTCCAGGCTAAACAACCCCAGATCCCTCAGTTGTTCCTCATAGGATTTGTGTTCCAAGCCCCTCACCAGCCTCGTTGACTCGTCTGGACTCACTCAAGCATCTCAATGTCCATCCTGAACTGAGACACCCAGAGCTGGACACTGCACTCAATGTCCTTCCTGAACTGAGGGGCCAGAGCTGGACACTGCACTCAATGTCCTTCCTGAACTGAGGGGCCCAGAACTGGACACAGCACTCAATGTCCATCCTGAACTGAGGGGCCCAAAACTGGACACAATACTCGAGGTGTGGCCTCACCAGTGCCGAGTACAGGGGCAGAATGACCTCCCTGCTCCTGCTGTTTCACACATCCATCCCATGAACACAACAGCCCTTCCAGCACATTCATTTCTTCCCCCCTCCCCATCTGTCCACGGAGACACACGACAAAAAGGGGCGTGGACACAACCTCCTGCAGGGTTTTAAACCTACAGATACGTGTATATTTTTGTTCACCCAGTCCTTCCCAGAGGCGGGCAGGAGCCCAGCAGCTTTGCTCACACACCACACTTCAAAGCCGCGCACCAGCGCCGGGTGAAACACCAGCACCGCGCCACGCCGGGGACTTTCCTTTTCCAAAGCCGGCACTTCAAAATATTTATAAGGGCACTTAAGCCCGGTTTTGACCGCTGCCTGTGTTTGCAAGCCCTGCCCCGGGATGCGCGTCGGGCGGCGGGGAGTTCCGCTGGCATTGCTGGCATACCTGAGCAGAGAGGCAGAGGGGGAAGTGTAGAACAAAGCCCCGAGTGATTGCAGAGCTGTGCCCTCCCTCCGCCGGGCGCAATTATGGTCAGAGAAAGCCCTTGTTTATACGGCAGGATCCTTCCAGCCGGGGGGAAAATGAGATTTAATTACAAGGTGACGGTGCCGTGGGCGGGCGCGGATGCGCTGGTGGGTCCAGCCCTCGTGGAGGGTAAAAAAAGGGGGATCTGGAGTCCTCCTGCATGGTTGTTGAAGGCTGAGCATTGAATCAGGGGAGGCAAAGCACGGGGACTTAAAAATCCAGGCGAGGTTCCTGTCTCAGCAGGTCAGGAGCAACAGGAAGGGGAATAAGGGGAGGTGGGTGGCCAAATTACACACAGATTTTCTCTTTCCTATTTCCCCAAGTCATGGCCTTGAACACAGGCTCCCTCAGGTAGGTCATGAGACTCACAGAATGGTTTGGGATGGAAGGGACATTAAAGATCATCCAGTGCCACAGGCAGGGACACCTCCACTATCCCAGGTTGCTCCAAGCCCCATCCAGCCTGGTCTTGGACACTTCCAGGGATCCAGGGGCAGCCACAGCTGCTCTGGGCACCCTGTGCCAGGGCCTGCCCCACCCTCACAGCCAAGAATTTCTTCCCAATGTCCAATCTAATCCTGCCCTCTGGCAGTGAGAAGCCATTCCCCCTTGTCACTATCACTATCTGCCCATGTAAATGTTGCCTTCCGTCCTTTTTTATCCTCTCCCTCTTACTGGAAGGCTGAGGTCTGAGACGGGTTTGGTTTCAACTCCTTTCTCCAAATGGTATTGCAGAATCAAAGCCCACTGTGAGCTGCTGACATTTGACACACAGAGATGGACTACAGGACATTGTAAGCCCAGGAGCTGAATCCTCACTTAAAAACAAAAACACCTTTAGATGAAAAGGTGCAATCCTGTTGGACAGCCAGAGCTCCTCAGTCCTGTGCTAGCCAAGGTACATGCTCATCAAGTGCGTGCATCAGAGAATATTTTTGTAGCCCTGTCTTTTCTGCCACTAATTTTAAGGAACAGAGTGTGGTTTCCTCTCCTGTGTTTCTCATATTTTGCTTAAAAATAAAATTTGAACTTATATCAAACCAAACAGCTTCTTGCCCAAGGTGGTAAAAAAAAAAAAGGCAAAGCCTCTTCTATGGTGAACCCTTCAGGAAAAGGGAATGTAAATCCCCCTGTGGCTGTGTTCCCCCAGCAGCATTCAAAAAAGCCCCCAAAAGCCAGAAATTGGCAGTGGGTCCTTCCTACCCCTGCACAGGACTTCTGGGAAACACATAAAACATCTACCAGAGCAGAGCCTGATTTATACTTGGAGCAGGGCACCTTTAATGGCAGCAGGAGTGCGGGTGTAAATCTCCAGGCACGGAAAAATCAGATGCACGGCCCCAGCCCTCTGGATCCACTCTGCTCTGAATGCCACTGAATAAAAATGAGGCTTTATGGTGAAAAAAAGAAGTACATGTCCTTCTGCTGGATTTCTAAGGGTGCAGTGCTATAAATAATGATTCAAGCCAGTTTGCACGTGTCTCATGTAGCCCAGGATGAGACACTGAACAGGTACTGAGAGCATCACAAAAATGGTCAGGAGGATGGAGCCCCTCTGCTCTGGAGCCAGCCTGGCACACCTGGGGCTGTTCAGCTGCACCAGAGAAGGCTCCAGGGAGAGCTCAGAGCCCCTGCCAGGGCCTCCAGGGGCTCCAGGAGAGCTGCACAGGGACTGGGGACAAGGCCTGCAGGGCCAGCACCCAGGGAATGGCTTCCCAGTGCCAGAGGGCAGGGACAGATGGGATCTTGGGCAGGAATTGCTGGCTGGGAGGGTGGGCAGGCCCTGGCCCAGGGTGCCCAGAGCAGCTGTGGCTGCCCCTGGATCCCTGGCAGTGTCCAAGGCCAGGCTGGACAGGGCTTGGAGAAGCCTGGGACAGTGGAAGGTGTCCCTGCCCATGGCAGAAGGTGGCACTGGATGGCCTTTAAAAGCCCCTTCCAACCCAAACCATGGTTTGTTTCCATGGAGACCCAGTGGGTTGAACTAGAAGTGGAGGCTGTCCTGCCCTCTCACCCATCACTGCTTCCCAAAACTGTGAGCCAGCCCTGTTCACGTGCACAGCCAGGCAGGGGTTGTGTCAGATGTCCCCCAGGATGTACCCACGCCACCACCACACCACCCAAACACAGAGGGAGGATGCACCCCAAAGCATCTCCTCCCCCTGCCCTATGACCAGGGGGGCCATGGGACAACACCACACTCTCACCTCTGTCATGCAGGCAACACAACCCTAAGATCTCACCCCCCTCCTGACCCCAGAACAACACAAATAGAAAAGAATATCCATGGGAGCAAGCAGGGATGGGAAGAAGCAGTGAAGCTCATGGGCAGTGAAGCTCAGGGTTGCCTCCACGGCGCATTTTAACAATTCTCAGTATTGCCAACTGCTGCTGTTCAGACAGTGTCTGTCCCATCTGCAGAGCAGAAACACACCCCCAGGAACCCTGCTCAAGTCCTGAAAGACCTTCTTTCTCCTCTGACCCTCACCAAGTGCAGATTGCAGCCATGCCCTTTAGGAGCACCTGAGTGTGAAGGCATTGGAGAAAGACTTGTGAGAGAACAAAGAGGAGACCACTTGTGGAAACACATGCTGAAATCAGAAAATGAAATAAACAGCCAGTCCTAAAAGAGAAAACTCCTGCCATAAAGTAGATTTTAAGGGGGGTGGGGGAAAGAGATGGTTGTGCACTGCCCTGCTTTGCTAAACAGGCAGATAGGACCTGTATTTCTCCTCTGAAACTTTAATGGAAGGATATGATTCTGCTGCAAGCATATTTTATATGCCTGGCGATTAAAGAGGAAGGAAAGGGCATAATTTATAGAATTGTGAAACACAGAGGATAGCTTTCTGGCTGCAATGTTTCTTTATTTTCTTGTTACTCCTCTTATTCTTCCTTTCGCTCCTAGGCTTGTGAAAGGTGATGGATGGGCAGTGGTGGAGACAGAAATCTTCCTATTATATTCACAGGGCAGATACTGAATCAGCAACCACGGTGGCTACACGAGCTGCACCTCCTCTGAACAAGCCTGAGACAAAAATAAAAAAGTGTTTCTGTGTCCCCTCAGCCTTTCTACAGCGCTTTCCAGCTCCTATAGCTACCTCACCTCTCTGCAGTTAGCAGGCTTCAGTCTTTCCAAGAAGAAATCTGAGCCTTGCTTGGTTCTTGATGTAGATGGGAACATGACATGGCCAAGCTCTTGCCCCATCTGATCCCCCAGACTCTGCATTTTTTATGGACAATCTGCCAAACTCTGCCAAGACCCTGGCCTTTCCCACCCATCCCAGCTAAGAAGAAGCAATTACCACCTGCATTTGTCTAGAGAGACACCCTGTAGACAAAGACCTGCTGGCCAAGAAGGTGCCCAGAACTCAGTGGCATGTCTTTGCAGTGAAGATGGCCAGGCACACACTCAGCTGAATGAACAAAAATGGTGCCCACGAGGGAAGGGGATCTCCTGTTCCATTCATCACTTGTGAGACCACAGCTGGAGCACTGTGCCCAGTCTGGAGCCTCCAGATAGACACTGCCATTGTGGAGGCACCAAGATGGTCAGTGAGCTGGAGCAAACCAGGTGAGAACAGAAAGTTTTGTTCAGCCCAGAGAAGAGGGCACAAAGGGCAAAATCTCATTTTTTCATCTACCCACCTAATGCAAAACTATAGAGTAAAAGGAGTCAGATTCTTCTCAGAGCACGAGAAGCCATGGGCAAAAGTTTCAGCAAAGCAAGTTTTGTATCAGACATAAGAAAAACATTTCTTAGTAAGAGGCTGGTCAAACCTTGAACCACGAAGCCAGAGAAATGCTGGGATTTGTATCCCTAGAGATGCTCAAAACTCAACCACAAAAAGGCATGAGCCTGACTGAGAGGTGCAAGTTAGATCAGGAGTTTTCAAAGGTTCTTTCCACCAAAACCATTCCCTGACTCTGCTCCAGTTGTGCAGATAGGGAGCCAAGGCACAGAGCAGATGAAATAACACAACCACAGGTATGTAGGCAACCTGCACCTGAGGCCACATCTCCACAGAGCAACCTAAAGCCCTACCCTCACTGCTTTTGAGCATATTAAATCCATCACCAGAGTCCTGTCTTGTGTGTGCTGGGCTTTCTGGGGTCATCTGCTTCCCTGGTAGAAGGCTGAGCTCCTCCTGCTGCAAAACCATTTGGATTTTTCATTTTTTTTTTTCAACTTGGGGGCCAATTCAGCAACTCATCTTTCTGCTAAGACTGTCAGTGAAAGCATCAACTGCATGGCTGGTTCCTGTGACATGGAACCATGCCCACCAAGACTCGGACCAGCACTGTGCAGCCCATCTCACCTCAGCCACCATCAAACCCACACTTGGCAAAAGACTGAAGACAGTTATCAGCTGTGCCTGCACGACTCCTGGCTTTGGGCCATTGTTCTCCAGCCCTCTGAGCAGCCATGATATAAATCTTGCTCCTCTTTCACCGGTCTCTGCCGTGACAACACAATCACTTGGCTGCCCATGCCAGCTCTCGCTGGGCGTTTGTCGGGGATGCGTCAGTGGAAAAACGAACTCTGCACCCTGGCGAGGAGGGGGAGCAGCTCCTCCTGAAGCCAAGCACTGCTGCCCTTTCTCAGCTGGCACACTGGCTGCAGGAGGAGTGCAAGCCCTCCTGAAATCACTGAGAGTATTTACCTCCACCAGGAGCAAATCCCTATTCCTCCCTCCCAATGAATAAGCAGGAAGACCTTGCCCAGATAAATGCAGGGTGAGAGCTTTGCTTCCCCTCCAACACCAGCACTCCCATGCCTAAATATCTCCACGAAATGTGTGTGTGTGTGTGTACACATCCTTTATTCAGAGCTGTATTTACTCTTTAGAAAGAAGACTGCTTGTCCCATTGAAGCCAGAAAGAATGAAGAAATTCTTTACACTGAGGGTGGTGAGGCCCTGGCACATGTTTCCCAGAGGAGCTGTGGCTGCCCCAATCCTGAAAACGCTCAAGGCCAGGTAGGACAGGGCTTGAAGCAACTTGGGATAGCAGAAGGTGTCCTTGACCATGGCAGAGGGCTGGACTAGATGAGCTTTAAAAGTCCCTTCCAAACCAATCTATGATTCTGTGATAAATCAGCTGAATCCTCCTATTCACCCCAGGAATGCTGCAACTCTTGGCAAAACAGAGAAAACCATTCCCTGAAGTTGTAAAACTGACATTCTCTAACAATTCTTACATACTACCTAAACGTTTGGGATTCTTTTCACTGCCTGAAACCTCTTTAATTGAACCCCTCCTAACTCTGTGAATGGCAGGGTCTGGTCAGGGGATGCGTGTTGGTCAGTGTGGGAACGTACAACCCCAACAGCCACCTGCAGGGAGACCACGAGGCCAGCAGAGAAGTCAGGGGGGATGGACACGATGTGGACTCAGCTCAGGAAGCTCAAGGCCATAAGCACGGTAGGGTGGAGACCTACTTCTGTCCAGAGAGAGGGAAGGGAGCCCATCCCCTGCTGAAAGCTGTGGGTGGACGTGTTGCACTTGGCCAGCCAGAAGATTTAAGGCAGGTCCCCTAATTGAACATTTCCCAATGGGAGGGAGATTAAAAAAGCAATTCGAGGGGTGGGAAGAGCGCAGGTAAAACATCATCTGGAGAGAACAGGGTGGGCAGGAGAGGCTCCTGACAGAGAGGAGCGAGACGAAGGCTCGTGGGGCAGAGGAGGATGCTGGCTGCACCAGCCACGGCGCGCTTCAAACGCGGGGAGCAGATAACTGGAGTCCTGGAGCAGGGTGGGAGGAGGAGGTGAAGGAAGCAGGCAGGAGAGAAGATTACAGGAGAGCAAGGAACAACAAAGAGGAGGAAAACGGAGAAGGAAAAAATTATCCGGGGCCTTGAAGGTCAAAAGAGTCAACTTCAAAAGGATTCCTTAAAGACACAGAGCAAATGCCTTTATATTCGATTATTTAGTTTCCACACAAATCTAAGCAGTATATTGGGGGAGGGGGGTCAGGGTGGGGATTGCCTCCCAGCACTCTATTTGGCACAGAGGGAAGACAAAGTGGAAGGATGATAAGAGAAGTCTGGGACTCCTTGTTTTTCTAGTGGACGAGACAGGGCTGGAGTTGGCAAGACCCCCCTTGCAAAGGATACAGGGTGAAGCGGAGGAGGCTTTTCAGGAGAGGAACGGTGGGAGTGAGCAGGATTTCTCCTTTCTGGAACTGAAAAATGTTAAAAATTGACTTGCTCAGCCTGAAACAAAATGTTTTCCTAAATTCCAGGCGTCTGTTTAATCAAAAACACAGCAAACGTTGAGTTAAACAAATCATGCTGCCTGTGAGAGTCAAGACTTTCACTTTGCGGATGCTGAAATGAAACGCTTCCATTTTTTTCACAATTCCACCATTAATCTGACAAAACTGACCCAGATGCAGAGCAGTTCTTTTGTCATCAAAACCTTCACTTTGTACTGAAATGTATTTAGCTGAATTATCTCTCCCCACTGTACTTAAGGAAGCTAAAGTGAAATACAAAGCCAGAAGAGTCGGCTCCTCTATCCTGGGGCATTCAACCCATCAGCAGAGTTAAAATCACTGACAAGCTATGGCAAGCTAATGTCAGTAAAATGGTACCCAACAGGAGGTTTGAAGCCAGCACAGTGAGCTCTACAATAAGTTCCAGTCCTTTAAACACCAGCCTTAAGTAAAATATTACAGCGGGTCATGTTTTAAAGCAGCCAGAACAGGTGAGGGAATCACTGAGGACCCATGAGGATCCTCTTGGAGGAGAACAGAAATTCTGCCTTTTTCATCTCCCTGCCCTAATCACCACCACTATCCTCCTGACTGCCTGTGCTTCCTTCCACTCCACACCACTTTTCCCACACGCTCATCCAGCAGTGGATGGCAGCAGGGACGTGTGTCACTGAGGCAAAGACGTGGTGCTGCTACATCAAGTGCTTGCAGGGCCACCACAGGCCCCAACGAGGTGGTAACCTTGAAAAACTGGAAAAAACACAGGAAGAAAGTGATTTGGTGAAGGCCATGGAACAGGTCAGTAGAGGTGCCAAGAGTGGAAATCTTGTCCTCCTGTTTTTGCCCACCTGTATCCCAAGTGTTTAGTACTTTCCTCTGTTTAGCTTTGACCTTACGAGTTCCCTTAACCTTCTCCTGGCAGTTTCCTAATGGGCAAATAAATCTCTGGAGAGTATCTTAAATTCTTTTTTATCACAGACTGTATCAGTGTGATAATAAGATCAGCCTTCAGACTCCCCATTAAGTCACAGAAGGTGTGGTCATCAGTCATGCTTTTTCCAGACTTAATTGCCAGACAGACACTTTAAGTGGAAAGTCCACCTAATGAGCCCAATCATTAAAACATCCCTGGTTCCTATTTGAGATGGAAAATTATATTACTCTAATAAGGGGGTTGCATCTTTGTCCCCCTATTCAATCATGCAGCACAGGAAAGGTGAGACTTCTCTGCAAGTTTGCCTTGGATGTGTTTCATTTAAATACGGCCCCCTGCTTCAGGCTAGAAAAAGTAATAAAACTCTTCACAGAAGGAAAACTGGGTGGTTGGAGAGGGTGGCAGCAACCTAAAGGTGAGCAGAGGAGTCAGCACTGATGGGTGTCACCACTGACACCAGGGATGCTCCTGAGGGCTGTCCAGGTGGAAGAATCACCACAGTGGCTGTGCCAGGATGGAGAAGATGTGCCACCTGTGGGGTGTGTTTCTGCAAAAGGCCATACAGGGATCTATGAAGTGGCCTCTTAACTGTTGACACTCCTTTCCTAAACAGTTGGAAAGAAATGGCTCCACCTGAAGAAAGAATTGGCTGTGTTGGCCACCTTCAGGACCTGCACCATGTGGGAGAAGCGGCCGGGCAGCTGCCAGGAGGTTGGGAAACTGAGGCAGAGCAGCTCACTGATTCGAAAGCCCTCGCGTGGGGCATCTCCAGCCAAAGTGCCCAAAAATCAGGCTGTAAATGGGTAATCCTCTCCTGCCCTGACCACTTCTGACAGAAATACTTCCCCACCTCTCCATCTCCTACCCCTGCTCATCATGGGAAGCTTTGCCTAGCTAAGCGCTGTCTGGGAGCTCAGCCTAGGTGAGATCAGCCCAAGTCCCTGGTGGTCTTCAGCCAGGCCAGATGCCTTTGGCTAGAAGCCATCAAGCCCATGGAGGTGCCCTAGTTGGCCCACTCCCACCCCAAAGCACCTGGGAGCCGCTCCGCAGGGAATCCCAGCGGGAAGCCCGGGCAAGCCTCAGTCAGGAGCTGCAGATCCAGCAGCGGCTTTGCCAGGTGGCTGGGAGTGCTGGCTCGGAGCGATCCCCAATAAAAACAAAAGAAGCACGGAAGGGCGTGTTGCTTCTGGGTAATAATACATCTTAAAACTGCACGGTGAGGCAAAGACAACGCCGCACCCTAAGCCACCCCAAGGGTGTGGGCATTATACAATGATTCGCCCACGCCCAGCGCCTCCGACGACAATTCACATCCAGCGCCGCGCAAGGATCGGTAAATACCCTATCTCACACCAGGAAACGCCGGCTTTTTCCATCTGCATGCAGGGGAAAAAAAAAAAAAGAAACAAAACAAAAAAAACCAAACACCAAACCAAAGATGCGTCTTAACATGAACATCACCCCGGGCTGATCCACACCGTCGCTGCACGCGATGTTTTCCGCCCTTCCCCTGGAAGAGGCCAGCAAAGTCAGCGGCGTTCGTATTTTGAGCTGTATTAAACACCAGTGTTGGAGTTTTTTCACCATTCCCCTCCTAAAGGGAAAAAAAACCCAAAACCCTAACCAACAAACAAACCAGCAAACAGAGATGATGGAACTATTTAAATGCATAATTACATTTTGATAACGACAAAGTCGTGCCAGGCACTTAATAGATAATAAAACGACAAGATCTCATCACACCCAAGCTTATTTTCACAGCTGTAAATCTACTTCTGGTAAAGTCGCCGGGAAAAAGATTTTACTATTGAGTAATAATGGAAACAAAATAGCACTTATTAAAGGGAAATGGGAGCAAGAACTCATCAGATGTTGAAAGACAACAGAGAAAATCAGTTTGTTATTAGGAGACAGGAGAAATAACACTGTTCTGTTGGTCTGAGATACCAGCAGCAAGATGTGTTGGTTATTAACAGAGATCCCACTTCTTTTTTTTTTTCCCCTAAACCACAGTGCATTTGCTGTGATGCTCATGAAAACAGCAATTAAAGATGCAGCTCTGGGGTTGCACCTCCAGGAAAAGCAAAAAAAAAAAAAAAAAAGGCAGCAAAATGAAAGTGTCTCCAGATCTATTCCTAATAATTTCTGAGGTCAGGGAATTCAAGTTGCTTTTCCAACATAATTCAAGTTATGTTTTCCAACATAAATTCACCTGATCATAAAAAAAAAAAAAAAAAAAAGAAGATATGGTGATTGTGATAAATCTACTTTCTGAGCGATGCCAGGAAAAAAGCAGTGGCTTTGAGTCTGCAGGAAGGATGGAGCTAGTAGAGTTACTGTGTACCTGCCTAAAAAATGGGAGGCTCAAAGCCTTCCTGGGGCCAGGTGGTGCTCCCAGGGAGGAAGGGCTGTTGCAATATTAACGAGGGAGAAGACAGCACCACCAGGGACAAATGAAATATATATTCCTGGCTGGCACAGCAGACACAGCTCAGGTAGCTCTGGAACAAGGGGGTCATGCTGGACGTGGCTACTTGCCCTCAGGGCAGCCAACTGGGGCAGATCAGGAGATGTTTGCACAGATAAGAAAACTCCTGCTTCAGTTTCTGAATCCTGGGAGGGGGCTGGAGAAAATACGGATTTTAATTCTCCAGCTGCAGCACTGAATAACAGGAGTGAGGCACAGCCCTACCAGTGCACATACAAGCAAAGAAATAGAAATATCCAATGTTATTGTTTACTGATGATGGCTCGGAGCACGTTCAGATCTGACTAAGTTTCTACTGGGAAAGGGTTTATTACCATTATTATTATTATTACTATTACTACTACTCTGACAATTACTGTTATTATTACTATTGCTATTAATTGTAGTGACCATTTAAGCTGCACCAGTGGCTTATAGCTACACGCTGGATGCTCATTCCCTTAAAGGCACTGTTTAAGTGAGACCAAGGAAGAGATAATCCATCCCTAAACGCTTGTGCTCCAAAGAAACACTGGGAGAAGAAAAGAGATTTCTGTCTGTTTTGTGCAGAAGAGGAACGGAAAGACTTGGCCATTTGCAAAGGCCATGGGTGAAGCCCTTGGCAGAGCCAAATCTTGATGTTAGCTTTTACAAATCCCAACTCAGCCCTATGTCTAGACTATCAGTCTGACTAGCTCTCATCTCAGGCTCAGCTTTATTCAAGGACAGAGGCAGCCTAAAGCTCAGAGGGGCTTCAGGTCAGGGCCAATCCATGGGTTCTGAAGGGGACAAACTTTTCTTAGAAGGGTGTTGTGATAGGACAAGGGACAAAGGTTTTATACTAAAGAAGAGGAGATTTAGATTAGATATGAGGAAGTTTTTCATAAGGAGGATGCTGAGACCCTGGCACAGGGTGCCCAGAGCATCTGTGGCTGCCCCTGGATCCCTGGAAGTGTTCAAGGCCAGGCTGGAGAGGCTTGGAGCAACTTGGGATAATGGAAGGTGTCCCTGCCCATAGCAGGGCCTTTAAGGTTCTTCCAACCCAAAGCACTGAGTGAATCCTGTATGCCAGGTGGTTGCCATGTGCTGAACCTTGAGCCCACACCCCACAGTTGGTGGCTCAGCCCATCACTGGCAGTGCTCTGGCACCTGGCAAAGCCAGATGATGTTGAAGTGCACCAGGACAGAGGAAATCACCCAAAGGGAGCTGCGATTGGCAGGGTTTGTGCTGGTGGCACCACTCAGCACCTCCACAGCTCAGCTGGGATTTTCACTGGATAAGACCAAAATTATGTGGGCACGAAAGAGAGAGATTCCAGGGAAAAAACAAGGATAGCCAGAGAAGTTGGGAATGACAGCTTGTTCCATCTACCACCCAGGTAGTAGATGGGTGCTCAGGAAAAGGACAGGGCAGGGAGGGTTTTGCAAGAAGGGGCACTCAGAAGAAAAGTACCAACGAAGCGAGGCTTTTAAAAATATAAACAGTTTTGGGGAACAAACACAAATGGTGGGCAAGCTAAAAATAAGCAGCAGCAAGTGAAAAAAAAAAAAAAAAAAGGATTAAAGGAGTCCGAAAGAAATAGCGAGCAGCAAATTGCAGGGAATTGTTCGGCAAACAATAAAACGCTGCTCGCCATCTCCCTGCAAAAGGCAGATGGCACTGGGAGAAAGCAGCCCCCGACAAATGATAGCTGCAAAAGGGGTGAAGGAGGGGGGGAGAAAATTTCAGACCTGGCAGATTTGTTAAGTGGTAATTTTCCCTCTGTCTGTGCAGAAGACAAAGGGGAGGGAAAGCTCCCCAAGACAGGGATTGTATTTCACTCCGCGGTTGAGAAGGCTTTCGAGTGTCTGCAGATAGCGGCAAGAAATGGTCCTAAAAAGATTAGAGCTCTTAAGGTAGGGCAAAATACTATATCCAGACAACACACTCGAGTTTTAATGACAGTGGGGAGAGAATTGAGTGAACCATTGTCTGCTGCCTCTAGGAAACCAAAAACTTAATTTGAAACAGCACAGGCTCGAGCCGGACTTTTCTCACAGAAAGGCTTTACTCCTGCCCTTTAAGCATCACTCTTTATCCCTGACACACATTTTTCATTCATCTTTTCCCCACAACCAACACCAAGTTTAAGAAGGGTCTTCTGCATTTTTAGAGTGATTTGGGTGGCTTGGCTTTGGGCATCTCCCTGTCTGGAATGCCCCTCTTCTCACTGTATCCCTCTTGCCAGGCCATTAACCATGTTTATGGATACCCACCTGAGAGATGAAGAAGGAAAGTGACTTCCCAGAGATGCATAGGGAATGTGCTGGGAAAGAAATTCACCCTGTGTTTCCCAAATCTCAATCCCCAGACTATCCCCTGCCCTTCCTACCTCTGATTCCACTGTGGGCTTGTTAAGTGGGTGCAAACCAGCAGAGCTTCCCTACAACCCATTTTACACTGGGACCAAGACCAAGCACCACATCCAGCCTTAAATCACAGAACCCCAGAACCGTTTAGGTTGGAAAACCCCTCTAAGATCATCAACTCTAAGCGTTAGCCCAGCGTGGCCAAGGCCACTCCTGCATTTTGACTGGACTGGGAATTTTGTGCCTCCCCAAAAAATGAGGCTGACCGATATGACCCCAAAGCAGCCAGTACGCCCCTCGGGAGTCACCAGGACTCCCCTGGCACCGCCTGGCTTGGGGCAAGGACAAAAACAGGGCACTGCTTTGCTGCCAGCCTGATGACTGCACATTCCAGGGCGCGGGGCGCATCGCTGCCGTCCCCAGCGGCCCCGTCTCCAGCAGGTGACACTGAGGTGGCTCTGCCATCCCCCACCTCAACTCCAGCATCCCCCAGACAGAGAACTTTCGCTGCAGGGACCCCCCTGACCTTGCCCGGGGCTCTGTTGCTAAGAATAAAACGCGGAGGGCTGTGCTGCGCTGGCGCGCGGTGGGATAATTGCAGGGAAGCGGCTGCTGTAGCCCGACGACCGCAGTAATTGGGCACGGGCCATCCTGCAGCCAGGTTTTTCCCGTGCTATTATCCCCTTATTAATAGAAACCGAATCTACCTTTGCAGAGGCAGCACTGCCAGCCTGGAATTATGCGGTGTGGGGCTGCAGGGGAGGCGTCCGCGGCATCTCCGCAGCGGCCTCAGCCCTTCGCCACCCAAGGGGTGGGTCCTGGCAGGATCCACAGGATGCTCCCGCCCAAGTCGTGGCAAAATCCCAGCCACAGAGGCCCAAGGTCCCCTGTGGTCGTTGGAAAGGTGAGTGTTAAGACTCAGCCACATAAAGGCTGCCCTCACGGAGGCAGGCGAGCGAGATTTGTTCCATTAACTAATTAATCCCAGCAGCATCCCTCCAAGGTATGGCAGGGGGTATTAATTTCATCTCCCAAGGAGGAAAGCTGAAGGTCAAAGAGGCTTGAATTTCTCCTTGCCCACCTGGATGGGGTATGGTGGGGGCCACAAGCCGAGCATTCATGGATTTGAGGCTGGCAAATAATGCAGAGCACCTCAGCTGGGATGGTCTTGCCACAGGATGTTAAATGTAAAAGAGGCAGAAGTGACAGCCCACAATGCCAGGGCTCTCCATGCTGGAACACATGAAAGCAAAGTGCTGATTTCTGAGACACCCAAGGACAAGATGGAAGTCTCTGCAGGGGCTTCCAGGACTTCCATGTCAATGTGGCAACATGGCTTTCCACAGCCAGGACTAACACAAGTACTTCTCCCTGTCCCTGTCTTCTCCCAGGCTAACTTCCTCTCTGAAGCTCAACTTGGAAACAGTCCTGAATAAAATCTCTGCCCAATCATGACTTTCTACCTGCCTCAGAAAGCAGGTAGCAAGGTGTGAGTCAGGATGAAAGCTGGAAAGCAGATTAAGCACCTCTATCCAAAATGCAATCAATAATGAAGAGAGTAAGGTCTGGTTTGGCACATTTAATTTTTTCATGGAAGTTTATTAAGGTCTTCAGGACATTCTGAATCTTATCTCAAATTTGAGATTTGCTATGAAAATTATAAAGTGAAGGGTTTGCAGCACAAGTCTGATGAGGAACAGCTGAGGGAGCTGGGGAAGGGGCTCAGCCTGGAGAAAAGGAGGCTCAGGGGGGACCTTGTGGCTCTGCACAACTCCCTGCCAGGAGGGGACAGCCGGGGGGGTCGGGCTCTGCTCCCAGGGAACAGGGACAGGAGGGGAGGGAACAGCCTCAAGTTGTGCAAGGGGGTGGTTTAGGTTGGAAATTAGGAAGAATTTCTTCATGAAAAGTGTAGTCCAGTCATGACTTGGGCTGCCCAGGACATTGATGGAGTTCCCATACCCAATATCCATGGAGGGATTTAAAAGCCACGTGGATGTGGCCCTTGGGGACATGGGTCAGTGGCTGCCTTGGCAGTGCTGGGGGCATGGTTGGACTTGATGGTCCTGGAGGGCTTTTCCAAGTTGAACAACTCCGTGTTTCTGTGATTCCCCAGTAAGGCTCATTTCTACTTCCTCCAGCACCCATGGCAGGCAAAGCCCAGCAGATGATCTCCTCCAGAACAATCTTAATGCTGATGTAAATAAACTCGAGGCTGACACAAGGAATTATCAACCCAGAGGATTTCCACGCTTCCCTCTTTCTCTCCACCTCTTCTTCACCCAGCTTTTAGCATTTCTCATTTCAGCAATTATTCCCAGCCTTTCTGAAGAGGCTGAATCCTACAAGCTTGAAACCATGTCCTCACAGAGCCAAATCAGCACAGATGTGCCAGAGAGCAATGCAGATGGTTTTTCCTTCCCCTGAAACTCGAGACTTTGCTTCTGCTCAGTGCTGTGGTGCTCTGCAGACTGGGGATGTCAGCAGCCTTCCCCATATGGCAAGTGAGAAGTCACCCTGAGAAGATTAAAGCAGAGAGAGAAGACCTGGGTTGCCTCCTGCATTTTTCAGCTCTTCTCCATCCCTTTGTGAAAGGCTGGTGCTGTTAAGCAACTATGTAAGAGATGAGAAGAGTCAGGGGAAATAAATAATACATAGATGTTGAAGTGTGTTGCCAAGGCCACCTCCAGGATGGATCTGTACCCTCTGGACAGCTGCCTGCTCCTGCCCTGGAGAGATGTCACTGGGAGTGAAATGGAGCTCCTGGGCAAGACGTTGTTCCAGAGTGATGCATCAGAAAACCTTGCGGGTGACAGAAACTGTAATTGCTGTGCTTAAACTTCACTGGCCCGTTCCACCCCTGAGAAACACAGCTCTGCTGCTGATTTCAGCACAAGAGGGAGGGACGTGCCCCTGCCAGGGCAGCTGGTAGGGATACCTCTCCCCACAGCCTGAGCAAAGCCCAGCTGCCTGAGCAGAGGGCTTCTTGTACCCTGGGGCCTCCTGGATGCTCTGGCTTCTGTGAGGACCCAACGTTCTTCATCCTCCCCAACAGCAGCCCAAACCAGGTGCAGAGAGCCAGCTGTGGGTCTCAGAGCTGTGGCTCTCCCTGGAAAAACAGGGATCTTAGACCCCGTGTCTTCCTGGGGTTCAGGGCAGCAGTGTCCTGAGTGCAGAGGCTGCAGACAGCCCAGGGGAGCTACACTGCATCCCACCAGCTCCATCCCAAGCCCTTAGTTCAACAGCAGCTCAGCCAAATCTGCCTCTGTTTCTCACAGCAACCCCCCAGAGCTCTATGGCTCTGTAGCAGTGAGAGATAACATATCTGACACTCCAACTACAGAACTGGAACGCAAAATAAAAGGTATGTGGTGTGGCTGGATGCAGCCAAGACCACGATGTGAGGTGCCCTGACTCATAACATGGAGAGCTGGCTGTGCCAATGGTGCCAGCAGCCCACTGAAAGGGGTCCTGTCCCCAGCCTGTCCTTTCTGTGGGTTAGGAGATGAGGCATCACCCCTGGAGGAGGATGCCTGTCCTTCAGCAATGACACAGAAGCATCCAGCCCTGATGCACAAGGACACCAGGAGGTGCCCAGGGCTGCTGGGAGGTGATGGTGAGGAGTGCAGTCACTGGGGTGGCAGCTTCCAACCTGGCTGTGATGGAGAGCTCCAGGCACACCCCTGCCTCACTGCTGCTGCCTGGGAAGCAGCAGAAATGCCCCCAGCAGAGCACTCTGCAGCCACAACTAACCCCCCACTCCCCTCTCCTGTGCCTGCTGCAGAGGGCAGGACGAGGGGCTCAGAGACACAGCACAGAGGGGACGCTGCAGGGACTCCCAAAACGAGGTGCACACAGATAATCTAATGCCTCTGCAAACCCCCCACACCCCCAACACACGTCTGCCAAGATCAGAACTGGCTACAAAGATTGAGGATGTTTTGGGGGTTTTTTTGAGAAATATTAGCTGTGGCTGTTCGCACGCATTCGCCTTACAAAGCGATGGGAGAAAGGGGGGTGGGGGGAGAGGAATGCTCCTCCTGTTTAGCACAAAAATATAGGTAACAATTATGAGGCAATAATTGATTCATCCCATAGTTTATTAGCCGGAGTTGGGGTGTGCAAGTGACAGGCTCTGCAGCCAGCCTTTCATGTGACACGTTATTAAAGGCTCTTTTTCTGCCTCCGAAAGGCAGTGGCTGGAAGATCAAAGGTCAGACATTTCAAGAAGTAAATTGGTTTAATGTGGCTGCAGATAGCCTCACAAAAACCTAATAAATATGCAGTGAAATGTAAGGAGAGAAAATTGTGGACAAGAGAGACAATTACTTTGAAACCAGGATAAGAGCAGCGCAGGCTCAAATTAATCAGTGTTCAGGCTTCTTCTCTCTGTCTCAGGGTTTAGTATTCAGAGCAGGAGCCCAGCTGATGGTGGGATGTGTGTGGGGAGCACTGGTACCCAACACCAGAGCCTGCTGGGGGAAGATGCTCAGCTCCAATCCGCAGCTGGGGTGGTGCTGAGAACCACCTTGGTTTTCCAGGTACACCTGAGACCCACAGCAGAGGATGTTTGTGAGCACCACAGGACTCTGTGGTGGCTGCTGAACAGATTAGCACTCCATGGCTGAATACTTCTCCTAAGAGGACAGGCTGGCTGAGCTGGGGATGCTCAGCCTGGACAAGAAAAGGCTCCAGGGAGAGCTCAGAGCCCCTGCCAGGGCCTCCAGGGGCTCCAGGAGAGCTGCACAGGGACTGGGGACAAGGCCTGCAGGGCCAGCACCCAGGGAATGGCTTCCCAGTGCCAGAGGGCAGGGACAGATGGGATCTTGGGCAGGAATTGCTGGCTGGGAGGGTGGGCAGGCCCTGGCCCAGGGTGCCCAGAGCAGCTGTGGCTGCCCCTGGATCCCTGGCAGTGTCCAGGGCCAGGCTGGACAGGGCTTGGAGCAGCCTGGGATAGTGGAACCTGCCTGTGTTCCTGTGGGGAAACTGGAACTAGGTAATTTTGAAGGTGCCTTCGAAAAACTTGATCTGTGTTTCTATGACTTCATTTTATGGCTCTGTGGGGAGCCTATGGTGTGTCCAAGTAGGTTCATGGCAGCACTGGAACACCAACTCACAGCCCAAACCCCACTGTCCATGGATAAAAAATGAACACAGAAGGGCTTAATTATAAAAAGTGATGCTTTAAGCTCACCTCATTTTTTGCTTGATCTCGTGATGTTTTCAGAATTTCGCCTCACTTATTTTTAAACTCCAGATAGTGATATCTGAATTATCTGGGTTTTTTGTTTGGGTTTCTTGAAATGCTTTAATTCCAATAACCTCTAAACACTCACAACACAGGCTTTCTCTGCTAAAAAGTCACAGGTTCACTCCTTTTAATTGCAGGTGAGAAAGCACCCACTCCAGTTCTTTAACCTGGAAAGGGACTTCCCATGGGAACACAAAGCACGATATTCCCAGCACGGCTGGAAACAGGAGCAGAGGAAACCAATCCATGAAACAAAATGCCTGGTGCCCCTCAGACAAGCAGACTAGGGTACAAGCTCTCTGTATTCCCTCTGCAGGTCACCTTCCCCAGCTGAGTCACTGTGATCCATCGTGGTTTACTGCAGCCCCACTGGACAGACCCAGAGGGATTGAGCAGCAGGATTGAGTTTGTCTTTTGTGATTTAGCAGTGCCAGGCCTCGCCTGCTCACCCTCACAGGGACCTTCTGCAAGCACCTAAAGGTTGGGACCCAAGGGCTAAACCACTCAGCAGAATCACAGAACCATGCAGGCTGGAAAATCTTGCTGAGTCCAACTATTCACTCTCCCAGCACTGCCCAGCCCAACACTAACCCGTGTCCCCCAAGGGCCAGATCCACACAGCTTTTAAACCTCTCCAGGGGTGGGGATGCCCCCACTGCTCTGGGCAGCCTGTGCCAATGCCTGACCATCCATTCTGTGAAGAAAATTTCTTTAATATCCACCCTGCCCCTGCCCTGGCCCAGCCTGAGGCCGTTCCCTCTCCTCCTGTCCCTGTTCCCTGGGAGCAGAGCCCGACCCCCCCCGGCTGTCCCCTCCTGGCAGGAGTTGTGCAGAGCCACCAGGGCCCCCCTGAGCCTCCTTTTCTCCAGGCTGAGCCCCTTCCCCAGCTCCCTCAGCTGTTCCTCATCAGACTTGTGCTGAGACACTGCCTGACCTCCACTGCCCTTCCTAGGACATGGTCCTGCATCATCAGCCATATCCTCCACAGCTGGACCATGGATGAATGGGATCCCTCTGCCCACCACATCCCCATTCATGGCTCTACCCCTCTGCCCAGAATGCAGCTGCACCCAGAACTGCACCCACACCTCCCTGGTGAGGAAACCTGATGAGAAGCCTTGGGGATGAGGCAGAGAGGGACAGCTGGTGCCACCTGTGTCCTGGGACAGTTCAAAGAGAACCCACCCTTCACGGGTCAACAGCAAGGAGAGCTGACGGGACATGGACCTCTGCATCTGCAGCCCACACAGGAAGCTCTTGCCCTGAGTTATCTACATGTATATTGCTCTGCCATAAATCAGGAGCCCTGACACTGTAATTTGTATCTGGGGAACCTGGAGCAATTACAAAATCAGCCCAAATACCATTTGTTTCACAAGATTTTGCCCTTAGTTAGCACTGTCGTTCTGCTTTAATTGCACTGTAATTAATTGCAACAAAACTGTTTGGAAAGTGCATGTGTACAGTGGAAAGGCTGGAATATTGCAACCTGACTCCTCTGTTGCAGCCACAAGCATAAAACCTGTCATCCTCTTTCCATACAACACTTAGCACTCATTCTACCACCTTGTATCCAGAGGATCTCCAAGACCTCTCAAAGCCAGGCCAAGACTCATGGAATGCAACTACTGACTTACTTTACATCCAGGGAAATTAGGGCTCACAGGAGCTAATCTCTTTAATTTCTCTTCAGACGTGACTAAGAGGGTATAAATTGCCCGAAGTAAACCAGGCCCTGTCCCGGCTGTAAATCACAGCCCTGCAACACTCAGAGGTTCTCATGCTCCCTTGCAGCTCCCAAAGCCACCCAGCACCTTGAAGAGGCTGGGATCTGCCTCCTGTCCACAGAGGAGGTTGCCTCACCCATAAATTCAGTGTGAAGCAAAAGATCTCCCTAAAGACAGACAGCAGTGAGAGTTGGAAGTTATGATGTCCCATCCCTGAAGATCATGTTGGAAAGGGCTTGGAGCAACCTGGGGTAGTGGAGGTATCCCTGCCCATTTCAGGTGTGTGGAATAGCTGATCTTTGAAGTCACTTCCAACCCCAACCATTTTACAACAAAGGAAAGTAAATCTGATCCATTTATCTCACAGTCCATTCCTCTTTAGCACCCAGTTGTGGCATGGAGGTACCAATCCCCGCTGAGGTGGGCATCCAGAGCCCCCTCCCAGCTGGCAGTCTGTCCCTCAGCACAGACTGCAACAGCCATAATGCAACTGCTGGGCAGCCACTTGGAAATGAGAAGCCACCAAATCCACCCACAGCTGCCTTGAGTCTCATCCCCCGAGATTATTTCTGTAGAGGGAAGGCAGCTGCACCAGGAGTCTGCATCCCTGCAAGGCTGGGAGAAGGTCTGGAGGGACACTGGAGACAGGAGACAGGGATGAGATGATGAGGCTCATCTCTTCTCACAGTGCTCATCTCATCTCACCCCCACAGTGAGTGGCCAGGGCAGTGACTTGCTGCTAAGGCAGGAGGGGACATCTCCCATTTTGAAATTGCTCAACATCATTAACACAAAACTGGGGTTGTTTTTTTTTTAAGCTACACAGACTTGCAGAAAAACTTATTCTCTTGCTTTTCTTCCCTCTTTGCTGTTTTCTTTTTCTGTCTCTTCTCTTCTCTTCTCTTCTCTTCTCTTCTCTTCTCTTCTCTTCTCTTCTCTTCTCTTCTCTTCTCTTCTCTCTTCTCTTCTCCTCTTCTCTCTTCTCTCTTCTCTCTTCTCTCTTCTCTCTTCTCTCTTCTCTCCTCTCTCCTCTCTCTTCTCTCTTCTCTTCTCTCCTCTTCTCTCTTCTCCTCTTCTCCTCTCTTCTCTCTTCCCTCTTCCCTCCCAGAACCACATGGTGAAGAAAGGGCCCAAATTCTGCACGAAGGCAGCAGTGCCAGCCTGTGGATGCACCTCTCCAGCTGCCCACCTGGCACCGTGGTGCGACACAGCGTAAAGAAATTCCATGTCAGAGGTGAGGATGCACCTGCTTGGAGGAGCTCATGGCAACAGGAACCAGCCAGGGACCAGGCAGGCAGCAGCAGGGGGTCTCAAAGGCAGCAGCAAAATGTTTGGGATTATCCCAGTGGCAGTAGCTCTGGCAGATCCAGCTGATGCAGGAGACCTCCCAGGCACATGCCTAGAGAGCCTGGGGTTTGGCTGAGGATCTGCTCCATCAGCTTCAGCTCACCTTGGCAAAAGGTGCCCAGATACCATGGTGACGGGCTCGGCAGGGATAAACACTGAACATGGGTGTGGGTTGTTTGCATAGTTAGGAAGCTGGCTGGTCTCCATCCCTCCACCCTGCCTCCTCCCAGCAGTGCCAGGACCTCAATCCAAAGTGGTCTCCTTCCTCCTCCTGGGCTGGCTCATCCGCGGGCAACACGGAGGCACTTCCCAAACTGGTTCCCGGCTAGGCAGGGCAGGGTGGGGGACAGCAGTGCTGGCTGCTGCCTCTTCCTGGGAGGTGGAAGTCATTTGATGGTCCCAACATCTGCCTGAACCCACATGGAGACAGTGCGGACATTTCACGGTGTGGACATTTCATCCTCCTCCTCCTCCTCCTCCTTCTCCTCCGCCTCCTCCTCCTCCTCCTTCTCCTTCTCCTTCTCCTTCTCCTTCTCCTTCTCCTTCTCCTTCTCCTTCTCATTCTCCTTCTCCTTCTCCTTCTCCTTCTCCTTCTCCTTCTCCTTCTCCTTCTCCTTCTCCTTCTCCTTCTCCTTCTCCTTCTCCTTCTCCTTCTCCTCCTCCTCCTCCTCCTCCTCCTCCTCCTCCTCCTCCTCCTCCTCCTTCTCCTTCTCCTTCTCCTTCTCCTTCTCCTTCTCCTTCTCCTTCTCCTTCTCCTTCTCCTTCTCCTTCTCCTTCTCCTTCTCCTTCTCCTTCTCCTTCTCCTTCTCCTTCTCCTTCTCCTTCTCCTTCTCCTTCTCCTCCTCTTCCTCCTCCTCCTCTTCCTTTTCCTCTTCCTTTTCCTCTTCCTTTTCCTCTTCCTCCTCCTCCTCCTCCTGCTCCTCCTCCTCCTCCTCTTCCTCCTCCTCCTCCTCTGCAGCTGCCAAGAACATCAAGTTCCTTGCAAAACCAAGAGCTGGGATATGGCAGCCTTTTGCCCACCTCAAAAGAAATCTCTCAGGACCACCACACACCCATTCCTCAGGTGCAAGGGCACATTTTTGAGGAATAGGGAAGAAGGCAACCCAAGAGTAGTGAGAGATAAATCTATAATTAAGGCAAGCTGCTCACATGAGCGATACTTGAGAATTATGCAGACCTGTGAGCAACGCTGCCATCAGGCACGCAGCTCCTCTCAGGCTTCCAGTAAGGAATAAAAAACCTCTGACTAATATAAAGAGGCCTCCAAATCATTCTTGGCAGAAGCATCCCAGCCTCGGATCCCCTCCCTCTATTCATCACTAAAGCTCTCTCAGGCAAAGGAAAATAAACCGTGCAGCTACCTCACTGACCCGACCTGCAGCAGGGTGCAGCTGGGTGCTGGCTGCCCCTTCTCCAGCATTAAATGACAATGCAACAGCATGGTTTATATGTACATAATATTAATTTTTGTATTGTATGTAAATTTATAATATGTATTATACACAAAAAGATACACTATACAGGTGTGTATATTTATAAATGTATTATATATTGTGTTTATATAAAATACTTCATATATATATATATAAAAAATAATACTAATATTAAGGGGAATAACAACACACAGATGAGACCCATCTTGATTCCATATTCCCATCTCCATCCTGCCAGGAAGGCAGGGGCAGGGATGCCATCACTGCCTGCTTTTCCAAAATCATCCACACACACTCAGTAATATCACATTTCTCTGCGGTCTGAGATCCCTCACCTTTTCTAATTTCTTCCAAGTGTATAAAGGCATTCCACCAGGGAGACTTAATGGGAAAAAGACCAGGGCAGGGAAGACTCCAGTTTTGAAACTATTTTAATAACTCGTTATTTAATTAAGAGCAATAGCTCTGAAATTATGTCAGTGAAACTTGCTACTTATTTATTAATTAGAGGAGGAATTTCAAAGGAGGCTACGGGAGAGAGGTGCTGGACAGCCCCGGGCTCGCTGGAAAATCCCAGGTTTCTCCAGCTAATGCTTGCTCAGCGCTCAAACACGCCGGGTCTGACTCCTGACTGCCTGGCACCTGAAGTAAACAGTGTCAAGCACAGGCAAAAAGTGAGTGTTAAACGCTACCCGTTGTGGATCAGGGGTCTGGAAAGTCCTTGCTGCAGTGGTGGGAGTGATGGAAGGCGTTGGAAGACCAGGGAGAGACCACAAAGCATCTCCTCTACCTTCCCAGGAGACTTGCTGGGCTGTCCTGGTGTGGATACATCAGGATACGTGCCGAGAAGCCTGTAAAAGGTTTCTTCTCTGGTGTGGGGTGCTGGAGATGTTGAAGCCACAAAGGTTTGGCCATGCCCATGGTACCACTCCCTGCAAACAGCTCTCGGACAGACCCAGCAACATCAAAATCCTCCCAGGGGGAGAAACCCCTCTCTGATTCCACCTCCACCAGAGGGAGGAAACAGTCCCATTCAGCTCCATTCCCCCAAATATTGCACCTGGGTGAACTGGAAGGCAGTTCCACATCCCCTTTCTGGGGGCAGAAGGAGCTGCAGGTCCTGGCAGAAGGACGAGCCGAGCGTTCCCGTCCACCCAAGGCACTCCGGGATGGCCGAGCGCCGGATCCTCCTCCACTGAGCACATTCCTCCCCTCCTGCTCTCACTCAGCCCAACCTTAAACAAAACCACCGCTGTTGTTTTGATCCCCGGCGAGGATCTGGGAATTGCCTCCAAGGGGTCAGGGGAGTCGGAGAGGGGGTTTGCACTGCTGGAACGGAGCTTGGCCTCCAGAAGGAGCCGTTAAAAACACAAGTGCTGAGCTGGGTGTAACACACTGTCCTGTTGCATCCCGTTTGCCAGTGAAGGAGCAGAAAGTTCCCAAGACAGACTGAGGTGTACACCCAAGCTCCAGATATGGGGTCTCCAGATAAAGGAGCTGCAGCTTCCCCACGCAAGCCCCGCTCGCAGCACGGGCAGCGCAGAGCAGGTCAGCTTGAGCTGGGCTTAACCCTGCACCAAGCATCAACCTCCTCCCAGCCATGCTTCCCAGCGTGTCTTTAATCACAATTTTTCTGCCAGCATTAAATCTTCCGAGACATTTTAACTACTCAAGATGAGAATGGGATTTTTTTTTCTTGCAAGTTTTCCGCAAAGAGCAACCGAAAACAGAAACTCCTTCAACACAAATACTGACAAACAAGTGTCAAAAATACATAATGGAATATAATAGGCATTATCTTGCAAAATTATAGACACATATTGCTATCTATTATATATTTCCATCTACTGAAATATTTCTATGAATACATCTTTCTATTCTATTCTATTCTATTCTATTCTATTCTATTCTATTCTATTCTATTCTATTTTAAATATTAATCAACTGGCTCATGAGATCTCTTCTGCCTACCCAGCTGGACATACAGGCAGATCTGTTTTTGCACTGGTATTCCCTATCTAAAGCAAATAAACATACAACTAAGCTGGACTTCCAAAAAAAAGAAAAAAAAAGGAAAAAGCCCCGCGAATTGAGAGGTTGTATCGTACAGGTGTTGATGTGCAGCCAAAACCTCCAAGCTTGGTAAAGATTCAAGTTACCAAGGCAGGAAATCAGACAGAGATTCACGGGTTTGAGTTCAAACAGCAATTAAGAACGCATGTAAATGGCGATAGATTAGCACAGAGGATCGCTACGGCGCACCAAAGACTTCCAACACCAGCACGATCAGCCTCCGAGCAAAAAATTCAAGTGCCTTCCCCTCCCCTCAATATCCCGCAAAAAAAAAAAAAAAACAACTAAAAGCTGGGGAGGGGGGAGAGGGGCTGGTCAAAACCTAAAAAAATCAGGCATTCCAGAAGCCGAAAGCACAGCACCTGACCCACCTTCCCTCTCCAGGTGCCGACCCTCGTCCTCCCCTCGGCTGCCGTGGCTGCGCGGGGAATCCGGCAGCGTCGCTCCCCGGGTGTCTGCAGCCAAGCGGAGATTGTCATTGATTTGTGTGCAGAAAGTTAAGCCTTTCTAGGAGCGGTTGGGAGAATTCACTCCCACCACTCCCTCTAAACCAAAAGTATTTGGCACCGAGCCCTCCTCGTCCACCTGTACTATTAAGGTCTAAACAACACGTGGGACACGGACTGATATTTACCGGATCTGTTCCGAGTTTCCCTTTTTAAACCGGCACACAAAGTTCTTCAGAAAGAAAAACTTGGGGGTTTGTTGTGGCTTCGATTTTTTTTTTTTTTTAAGATTTTTTCTTTTTTTTTTAATCTCCGTTTTCTTAAAGCAGATTTACCTCATTCTTTTTGTTCTCTGCTCAGTGAAGACAAGCCCCTCCCTGGTCTACACTGGTGACCCCCGATCTGCCCCCGCAGAGGTCACTCTGTGGTTGACTCTCCTATGATCTGCTCCACTTCCCCTGCAAACTGTGCACCCATCTGAGACGGGTCAATGTGGGGAGGGGGGTGAAAACCACACCTTCTGAAAAAAGAACTGGCTGTAATTTAACTAAAAAAATCAGGTCACAGCAGTGACCCAGACAAGCAAGAAGATGGGAGGCTGGTTACTCAAGCCCCCAGTCCCTGAGTTCTCCTGGCGACAAGACCCCAACCCAGGTGCCCAGTCCAAGGAATGAGTGACTGAAAAACCTCCCTAAATGCCCAGTGTGGGGCTTCCAAGCCCCACCCTCAGCACTGAGGTTTGGAAGCCAACTCCTGGCCACGTCAGCTTCACCACACGGCCAACAATCCCATCCCGCTTGGAACTCCCATGGCCCCTGGCCACAAGGATGTCCCCAGAGGAGGATTCACCCCTCGGGAGGACGTCCCCAGGGGAGGATTCACCCCTCAGTGAATAAAATAACTTGGGCTCTGTCCTTTTCTCCTCTCCGGGTGCCCCCAAAGGGTTGGCCATCGTGTTGAGTGATAAAATAACTTGGGCTCTGTCTTTTTCTCCTCTCTGGGTGCCCCAGGGAACAGCTCGTTCTTGAGATTCTGCCCCAAATTTAAGCGGTCACGCTGAATAAAACACTGCGTTTCATAAAACGCTAGTTCCTTTCTGGCACAGGTATAATAACAAGGAAATACATGTTTTTTGTTAATACAATAAATTTGATGAGAGCAGCTGGACACCGAGTTCCACGTTACATGCTTTTCTGATGGTTTTCCTCTAAAGAGGCACATTAAAAAAAAAAAAAAAAAAAAGCCCAAATCACAACCAAAATTGTTTATACAAGGGAAATCTTTCTGAAGCACAAAGCAAAATCAAGTGTAAGATAGCCTGGGGCAACCTGGCACTCCCAGACAGAGCTTGGAAGAGCTCCGTGCTCAGCGCACGGTTACTTTTGAAACTTTTATTACACGCTTTCTCAGTCTGTAGGAAAAAAAAACATTAATGCTGTTTCCATCCCCACACCCAAAGCACTATCTGCAGCTCCTCTGACTGCTGGGTTTCTAAGGAGTGTCTGGGTAAATCAGTAAATGAAGTCGGAGTGAACAATGTGTCTGGCCCCAGATAAGGGCAGAGCAAAACTTGGGCAGCATCCAGTGGCTGTCAAAGTCGGCATGGAGAGGAACACCAATTGCCACCCACTGCTTTTCCTGGTATTCCCACAGCTGGCATCCCCTGTGGGATGGGAGCACCCATGCAGCCACCCACCCAAGTTCCTCAAGCACAGAACCATACAACCCCTTCACTTCCCACAAAACCTACCTTTTTTTCTTCCACTACCCCCCCACCATCAAAAGGATTTGCCTTCGTCAATTCACCAAAGCCAATGTGTTGAAGAAAAAATTACATCTCTCCCATGCCAGCAAAGCGTGTTGTTCATGGTGCTGCTTCTCAAGATGGTTTGTAATCAGGGTGTATGAAAATGTCCTCAGCACTATGGAGGTGTCAGAGCATGCCCAGGGCAGGGAAGGGAGCTGGGGAAGGGGCTGGAGCCCCAGGAGAGGCTGAGGGAGCTGGGGAAGGGGCTGGAGCCCCAGGAGGGGCTGAGGGAGCTGGGGAAGGGGCTGGAGCCCCAGGAGAGGCTGAGGGAGCTGGGGAAGGGGCTCAGCCTGGAGAAAAGGAGGCTCAGGGGGCCCTTGTGGCTCTGCACAACTCCCTGACAGGAGGGGACAGCCGGGGGGGTCGGGCTGTGCTCCCAAAAGGAACAGGACAAGAGGAAATGTCTTCCAATTGCACCAGGAGAGGTTTAAATTGGATACTAGGCATTTTTTTTTTTTTTTTATTTGGAATTACACCCATTGTCCAACCCTGGCACAGGCTGGTCAGGGCAGTGGTGGCATCCCCATCCCTGAAGGGGTTTAAAAGCTATGTGGATGTGACACCTGGGGACATGGATTAGTGGTGGCCTTGGCAGTGCTGGGGAAATGGTTGGACTTGAGGGCTTTTCCAGCCTAAACTATTCCAACCTCAAATTCTTGCAAGCCAAACCCAGTACTTTCATACAGAAAAATATCTGGGTGTGGACTGTGACAATTGAAACATCTCAGTGATAACTTTGAGTCCAAAACCACTGCAGACCAATTAAGTCCCCACTGAACCCTGGAAATTATTTGCCCTTTTCCATATGAAATTAGCTCACTTTCTTTCTTTTTTTTTTTTTTTTTTTAATCACCATTAATGGAAGGTTGAACAGGTCTCCTACACTATAAATGAGAAGAAAATAAAGTACTTCTAAGAGGGTATGAAATAAGAGCAGCAGGAGAAGGAGAAGAAAGGGTTGTGCCAGACCCCACCTTGATTCACAAGGACAACAGGAAACACCTTGTAAAAACACAATAGAAAAGGCTGCAGTGACTTCTTATCACAGGTGAGGAAAACTCTTAATTTCAAGTATATTGAATTGAAAACTTTCCAGAAGAGTACTTGAAGGAAGCTTGTCTAATCAGAAAAAAAAATAAAAAATCATCAAATGTAAAGATTTTCATGGGGAAAATAAATTTTGACAGAGTTTTGGGGCGGTTTTTTTTGGTTTGTGATTTTATACAATATTTTTCCTTTAGTACTTCAGTCTTTCAGGCTGATTTTAAACTTTCTTGTTGGAGCCCAGTAATCAACTTCAGTGAATACTGCTCTCTGAGAGCTGGAAGAAGATATTTCTTCCAATGAGATTTGCTGCATCAGTCACATTTTTTCAAAGGAAAATAATTTTCTTCCTCAAACATCCCTATTTCATTGCCAAACTGTGGTGGTAAAAAAACCAAAAACCAAAAACCAAGACCAAAACCAAAAAACAGAACAAAACAAAACAAAAAATTCAAAACAAACAAACAAACAAACAACACCCAACAACAACTTTTTTTTTTTTTTTTACAGGTTGATTTTGGTAAGAAACGGAACCCATAAAAACATTCCTCCCCCCTCCCAAATCTCACTGAAGATGCTTGCAAATGGGGAAGTTGGAAAAGCCAGGGGAGGTTTCCTCCAAGGTGTCCATCCCGCACACCACCACGTATTTCCATCTGCAGTGGTGAACATCCCCATTAACTCCAATATGGCAATCAAGTTAAACCTGGCCCCAGTGCTCCCAAATGCTGGCCTTGCTTCAAAGGTGACAGAGTATGGGGAAGGAAGAGATGTGAGCCCACCATTCTGACAAACACCTCCCTCCCTGGGGCACCAGCAGGGCAGAAGGGAGTAGGATGGAGACCCCACCCAACTGGTTTAAGGTCTCTGTGCCCATGTGCTGCTGGTTTTCCATCCCTAAAGAGAACTGTGGACCTTAGGAAAGCGTGCATGGGTAGGTACTTCCTTGCTGGTAGTCCCACACCCTGCAGACAAGGAGCAGTTT
The DNA here is from genome assembly GCA_017589585.1 of Phylloscopus whistleri. Lineage (NCBI taxonomy): Eukaryota > Metazoa > Chordata > Aves > Passeriformes > Phylloscopidae > Phylloscopus > Phylloscopus whistleri. The sequence goes on from JADMLD010000037.1 coordinate 1,089,441, forward strand.
TCAGCAAGAGGCTGAATTACCAGTTACCTCATGCCACAGGCTGGGCAGATTCACTGGTCCAGGATGTGTCCACACACAAAGCTACTGCTGCCACAATATCCTTATTCAAAAAAACGAAAAAAAAAACAAAAAACCAAAACCAAAACCAAACCAAACCAAACCAAAAAAAAAAAAAAAAAAAAAGCTCTACAGGAAATCAGTGAAAACCAATGCTGATCAAGTGCTTTCCTTAAACAATCTCAGTGACTTCATATTAGAAACCTTAGTGGTTGTAATCCAGATTGATCCTGAGGGACCCCCAGTGCTTTGTTACAGAAAGCAGAAGACAATGAGGGTCCATTGTCTCCAGCAGAAATACAGTCAATTATTCCACCCAGAGTCTTTCTCAAGGAGTGGAAGCACAGTTGGATTTCTTTCAAGGAACAGGGCTGGATGGAGCCATGGTAATACTGAACAGGTGTATGTTTACACATATTTACACAATATATGTGTCACTACACGGAAGGATTTCTCTACATCATACGGCTTCACTGAGAAACTCTTGGAAGAGCTGCCCCACTGACCACCCCCTGACTATGCCCCTGACCTGGAAATGCAGCCACCTCCGGCCCACCAGAGCTCCCAAATCTTTCATGATCCACAGTTCCCAGTCTTTCTTGGTCCCATGCAGCTTCAGGGTATGAGGAAGATCTCATGCTAGCAAGAAGACGGCAAAACTTCTGCACAAACCTCCAATTAAACCTGGATTTGGATAGACAACACATGCCTGAAGGCAACATCCTGGTCAAAAAAATCTCAGAATGGCTTAGATTGGGAGGGACTTGCAAGACCATGTTTTTCCAAGCCCCCTGTCATTGGTAGGGACACCTTCCACTAAAACAGGTCATTTTACTTGCTTTTAATGCTTCAGGTCCTCCCTTTCTCTTCACTGACAAAGACTTTTGAGTCTGCTTCAGTTTGTGTTGGTGCAGGACTGGGATTGAGTGAGGGCAACTAAGAACAAATGGCAATAAAATGAAATTTAAACACAAATGGATGTAAACAACAGAAGGCATGACACGGATCAAAGACCCTCTTTTCCAGAGCTTGATGGCTTGGTGCATAATTTTATTGGGGATACCTCTCACACTCCAGGGCAGCTGAAGCTAAGTGAGATGAAAGCCCCCAAGGAGGTTCAGATCACAGGATCTGAACATTCTTCTGCTTCTGAACATTCACTTTACATGCATCACCATCCCCAATACCCAAAAACTTCCCCAGCCCCTCAGAGCAAATTTGAGATGGGTGGCAAAAACCCAAATACAGTCTGCTGTGGGATGGAAGGGAGGTGGTGGAGAGCATCTGCAAAGAGTCAGATGCTACTGATGCTGCAGAGAGCAGCCTGACCTCCACCACAATCACTTTAAACCTCCCTGTGCAATTCACAGTCCCAGCTGCAATTTTGAAACGCTTTCTCTGCCTCGTAATTTCTCGGCGGGTTATTTTTCCTTTGCTCTCACAGAAAATGAGCCACAGCTCCTTGCTGGGTCCACTCACACCATCCCACACGTGGATGGGCTAAGGACAGCCAAGACAATGGCCCATCACAGCCAGCACTTCAGCCTCCAAGCATTGGCAACCCTCTGCACAGATCACTTGCTTTCCTTCCCAAACTGGAAAGTTATCCTTGCCCTGGAATAGGAAATTCCGCAGAAGCTCCCTGGTGTAGGTGGAAACAAATCTCTTTTGCTTTCAAAAGCTGTGGATCAGGCCAGAGCTCCTTGCAGAGCATCACATTAATAGTGAGAGGCAAATGAACCATTTTACTTCGCCTAGCTGATAGAAAAAATAAAAATGCAGCTGACCTGATTTACCTTTCTGATAATGTATTTAAAAAAAAAAGAAAAATGTTCCTGGGCTGAGGACTTTGCCAGCCAAGATTTCAGGCGGAATGAGACTGTTTATGTCATGACCACAACCTTCTGAAAAATGCCCCTTTAGATGGGAAAGCTCACAGGACCCTCAGGTATAATGATCTCAGCTGTATCAATAACCACATTTCGGCAGATTCATTATCTGCTCGCCAGCCTGCCTGGCCGCACGGCGAAGCGCTGCAGCAGGATGGAGCGAGGAAGGAAAACATTGAATTCAGCCCTTCTTCCCACAGAAAAATAAAATAAAAACCAAAAAAAAAACCCCTGACACTGTGGGTCATTCTTTTCCTTAGCAAAAGCCAAGCTTTTATTTCCAGCGCTGTACTCAGGAGGGAGGACCTGAGCTGCACACAATATTGAACACGGCTGGTCAATCCCCCTTCAGTGGGTGCAGGAGGATGTTCCTGCACAGCTCCCATCTTTGCCTGCCAAGCATCCTCATCCCTTGCCATCCCAAACTTCACAGCAGAACTTTGTTTCTTTTTTTGCCTCTTCCTCTCACAACATTCACTCCATTATTCAAGATTTTCACATACATCACTCCATTATTCAAGGTTTTGACATCCATGTTAAATCTACTCATTGATTTCAGATCACACTTCATAGGAAATTTCGGCTACAAAACAAAGGTTTATTTCATATCAGTATTTTCAAGCATCAGGGACCATTGTGATCATGTATTTTGCCCTCCAGCTTCATACAAAATTAAATATTTCACCCAGTAATTTCTGCAGCAAGGGTCTCATTCCTGCCTGCCTTCCAGCATTTAGAAGCAGAGGCAATCTTGGCTGGAAGATTTCAGATCAAGGGGGCTTGCCCTGATCCTTTGGCAACTGTTTCTAGAAGTTTATTAGTCTCATTATAAAAAAAAAAATGCACTTATTTTCTTTCCTTTTTTTTTTTTTTTCCTCCCCTGGTCACATTTAGCTCTTCTTTCTGAGCATCTCATCACACCAACCCTTTTTCTGCTAAATAAAGCATTTTGACTCTCTTCCCAAAGTGGAGATCTGAAGGCTAAAATCCTACGAGTAAGTATGAGAACTGTGAGCATCTCCCACAGTATCTCACAACAGAATCCCAGAATGGTTTGGATTGGAAGGGACATTAAAGATCATCTCATTCCACCTTCCTGCAGGGACACCTTCCACTGTCCCAGGCTGCTCCAAGCCCTGTCCAGCCCGGCCTTGGACACTGCCAGGGATCCAGGGGCAGCCACAGCTGCTCTGGGCACCCTGGGCCAGGGCCTGCCCACCCTCCCAGCCAGCAATTCCTGCCCAAGATCCCATCTGTCCCTGCCCTCTGGCACTGGGAAGCCATTCCCTGGGTGCTGGCCCTGCAGGCCTTGTCCCCAGTCCCTGTGCAGCTCTCCTGGAGCCCCTGGAGGCCCTGGCAGGGGCTCTGAGCTCTCCCTGGAGCCTTCTCTGGTGCAGCTGAACAGCCCCAGGTGTGCCAGGCTGGCTCCAGAGCAGAGGGGCTCCAGACCCTGGATGCTCCATGGCCTCCTCTAGGCTCATTCCAGCAGATCCACATTCTCCTTATGCTGGGGTCCCTGGAGCTGGACAAGAACCCCAGGTGGGATCTCACCAGAGTGAAGTAGAAGGTGGCCCTGGAAGATCTCAGCCCCACCACTGAATGCATCTGCCCCCTCTGCCACAGGATGTGGGATTTATTATTCCAACAGCCCACAGGTGGTGAAACGGGAGGAAAGGAAAACGGCAAAGGTAAGATGGGAGTAAAAAACAGCAGCTCTGTCTTAGGGGAGAGAGCAAGCAGCCACAAATCGCTCAGAGAGATGAGGGCTTGTACACCCATGGATGAATAACCTAAAATTAGCATGGCAGCATGGAGATGGGGGTTGAGAGGTTGACAGGTGGAACGGTCACAACTTAAAAGAATCTCAAAAGTTTTGGGGGCAAATCTCATCCTTTCTGGAAGGGCTGACGGTTTTGGAGCTCTCAGGGGCGGCTCTGCAAGTTAGCAACTCCTCCTCAATGAACGCAAAGTGATGGAGGGCAGGGAGAGGAATTTCCTGGACCTCAGGCCTCTTCCAGAGCCCTGCGCTGTGTCAAACCAAGGAATGGCCCTCCCAGCACAGGAGGCAAACCAGCAGAGCCTTCTGCTCTGTGCAGAGTCACAGAGCAAAGCACACGCAGCACGTTCAGCTGGGTGCAGAACGGGGCGGCAAACAATCGGGGCAATATCACAATGCCTTGGTGTAAATCAGCAGCACAGCCTCAGATGGGGAGAAAGGTAATGATGCAGGAAAGGCAAGGAGTTTTCAATCAGTATCTCTGCTCCACATCTGGAAAGAAGGCAGGATGAGGTGCGAGGAGGATGGAGTACTTTCCAGTCCATTAGTAGCCAAGGAGGCTGTTAAACAGCATCTACCAGCAATAAACAACTCTGAATCAGCAGGCCTGGATGACTTGCTCCCAAGAGCCCTCCAACAGCTGGCTGAGAAGCTCTCCGGCCTGCTGATGTTAATTTTTAATAAATCTTGGAATACCGAGGAAGATCCAGATGGATGGAATGCATGCAAATACTGCACTGATCTGCTAAAGGGGCGAGTGGGACGGCCTGATGAACAGGTTGGCTTGCCTGCCATCAGTCATGGATAAAATAATGGGAACCCTCCCAAGAGTCACCCAGAAGAGGAACTAAAGGATGGAAATACAGCTCATGTTTGTCAGAGAGGTTCTGTGGCCAGCACACCATGTCAAACAAAGCTGATTTCGTTCCCTGAGTAGATTACAAGTTTGGTTAATAAAGATAATTGCCTGGAGATAATATACATATGCTTTTGTACAGCACTTGATTTACCAGGGCGTGGCAGGCTGATTATAAAATGAGCACTGCATTACGAGAATAAAGCACATCTGCAGGGGATTGAGAGGGGATCCCAACAAACAGCTGTCAGAGGAGAATCAGGCTGTTTCCAGGGGGACTTCACAAGGCTCAACCCCAGCTCTAATATTCAGTGTTTTCTTATCTGGAAGCAAATACAGCATCGCTGCTGATAAATCAGCTATGTAGTAGACAAACAGGAGAGGCCAAGCCACCCGAGCAGAGCTGAGGTGATGACAGCTCAGCATCTGGCTGGGGTCATCACTGCACCTCAGAAGGTAAGAGGAAGGAAAGAGTCAAGGAAAAGCAGAGGGAGGATGCTCAGAACCTGGGCAGTGATGCTAAAGCAAGTGGTGGTGGGGATCACATACTTCCAAGGGAGATACAGACCCTAAGCACGAGGGCAGAAGGTTGGATGTTACACATCCCTAGGGAAAACTTCTTGGAGTGGATTTTAGGAGGTAAAACAGAGCCTGGGATGAGGCAGGTCAGGATGAACGACTCCACACCACAGGACTTTGCATCTGGGGTTGGATATTGCCTAGGGAAGGATGCACGACCCAGACCAGCCCTTTCTACACTTTATTCTGACACTGACCTTGGTGACCCTGAGGAAACCAACTAAAGCTTGAACCAGCTTTTTCTAACAGGAATATCCCATTTGGCCTGTCCCATCCCTGAGCTTTATCTGCCCATTGGGAAAACACTCAGTGCATGGGCAGACATCTCAGTGACCCTCAGAAGGGAAGTGCAGAGGTACCAGGCATGGAGTGACATCCCTGTGGGCAGCCCGAACACATGGACACCCAGGTCTTGTCTGCTGCTCCAGACCCCCAACTCTAGCTGAAAGAAAAGGTTCTGAGAAACCTTTAGCAAGTCTAAATGCCCAGACAACCCTACATGAAACAGCTGTTCTGCATCACCGTTACACCAGAATCACTCACACTACCCCCAGCACCCTCTTCAGAAACATCTCTTTTCTTTCTCGAAGCATCATCAATTCAGTTTTAGTTTGGTTTGCTTCTGCTCTTCCATCCTAGAAAACCAGAGGTTACCCACATTCACATGCAGCACATCATGTTTAGGAAAAGCTGCTCACTCATCCTGACCTTGGCCAGCCAACATCTGTCCCTTGCTTGGGTGGGTTTTGGAGAGATGTGGGGCTCAGAAAATTCATGTGAGAGTGCATTTCCCTGAGAGTTCCTCACTCTCAGCCCTGGGTCAGGTTCAGGTCTTAGGTCTTCAGAGTATCACAGAGGCAAGGAGACCCTTAGTGATTTGGACACACCAAGCCAGGTCACAGGGGCAGTTTCCTGCCCAGCCTTCACTTGTGTCTTCCTCTGGGTCTGGATGGACAGTCTGGTGCCTCCTCTTCTTCCTGCTGCTTCTGCAGTTTCCTTGAAAGGGACCAGACCTGCTCAGTCATGCAAAAGGTGAGAGGAAACCTCCTCACCTCAAGAGCCAGGAAAGCCCTGACCAATATCACAACCACATCAAGGTCAGGCACCCTCCCTGGACCTCATGGAGGTCCCTGGAACAGCAAGGATGGGGAGAAGGGTCTCACACTGGACTGGCACTGTGGTGTTTCTCCTGGGGAGTGATGTGGGATGTTTGTTTCCTGATCCCAGCCTGAACCAAGCTCAAGGATTCCTCACTTCCACATGCACCAACGTAGCAAAGGTGGACAAGGGTCCCTGTGAAACAGCCTCACAGGAAAGCTGGAATTTCTTTTTTTTTCCATCTCATGTCTTTCCATCCTCCTGAACTCAATTCAAGGAAAAATTTATCTTCCAACCTATTTTTTGTCAGGATTTGCAGAGGGCTTTCTTAATAGGGCACCTGTCCTAAACACTCAGTTTTCCAAGGGAACTGGAGATGAAGTCTGGCTAAGGGCCAGGCTGGCCTCCTGTTTCCATTTGACTCTGCCACCGGCTAGTGATGGAGAACCTGCTGCTCACAGCACTCCTCAGGGGCTCCTCTGACTGCTCCTGCTCCAGGGACAGAACGAGGTCAACAATTCAAATCCCAAATGTTTAACCCAAACAGGCCCCATCCGTCAACACCTGAGCAGTGGATTAGAATACTCTGTTATTCCTGAAGGTGAGTTGAAAGGATGAGGCATTAAATCAAAACTCTTACCTAATGCTAGACATTACAAAATGTTTCAACCTTTGCCAAAAGGAAAAAAAAAAAAAAGCCAGTTTGTCTTAAAATCACTGAATGCCAACCAACAGAGTTGTTTGGTGAGGTGATCCAAAGCAAAGGCACTGCCTTCTTCAAGAACACTGCAGCCACCTTGTTGGGCTGCCCAGATGCCAAGTAACAAGTAGGTGCCCATCCAAAAAAAAGAAAAAAAAAATCTGGGGTCTCACCTGTAAATGCCACTGGGGAGATGCAGCAGGAACCCATCAAAGACCTCAGGAGCATCCTCCCTGTTGTGGCTTCCACTACCCAAACTGCCAGGAGCTCACAGGAAACTTCATCTCCCCAAAGAGTGACTAATTTTGATTGCCTCTTCTATCTCACCTGAATGTATTTGCCTCATCTCCAGAAACACTCAAGTCTGGTTTGATTTGGCCTCGAGCAACCTGTTTCTAGTGCAAGGTGCTGGAATGAGATGAGCTTTAGGGTCCTTCCCAACCCAAAACACTTTGTGACCCTGTGCACTAGAGGGGAGATAGGATCACCACAGCATCACCCCTGAGCAAGCCTTTCAGCATCTGTGCTTGGCACAAAGCCCTCACTGGGTGAGAGCCCTGCCAGGGAATGCCCTGCTGCCTTGCCTGCCTCCCACCTTCCCCTCTTCCCTTGGCTCTGCACCCAAGAGCAGCCAGGCTGAGGAGCAGAGCGCTACCACAAGCACTCCCCTCCCTCCAAAAAAGGTACTGCCTGCCCTCCCACCTTCCTCCTCCTCACCTCCAGCTCAGCTCCCTGGGACAGCATGTTTTTCCTCCACCACAACTAAGGCTCCACCAGGCAGAACATCCCCTCCCCTGCTCACTTGAGCCTCAGGGAGGGTGCAGCCAGAGTAAATTACTTAGAAGAGAAGGGGAAAAAAAAAAAAAAAAAGTAAAGCTAAATAACCACAGCAGACAAAGGCTTCTTGTCTTAAAACCCTGACTCAGCCAGCACATCGGGCAGGTTGGCACTGTGCTCAGGTGATGCTGTGTAGGCAGGAGCTGTGCTGGGCTTGCTCTGGGAGCCCCACTGCAGCAACCCCCCAAAATTCAGCAGCAGGGACCCCCAGGGCTCACCCAGGCACCCAGGTTTTAGCAGGGGGTAGAACCCAAGATTTCACATTTAGGGAGATGAGTAAGACCCGAAAGGTTTGGCTCTGACTGTTCCAGCAGGACATGATTTTTTCAACAGGTTGAACTTGTAATTGCATATTTTTCTCCCCTATATGAAAAAGAAAAAGAGGAGGAGGAGTAGAGTGGACTAATTTATCAAGTGCAGCCAAACACTAGGCTGGACTCAGTTGGTGACACTTTGTATAATGGCATTCCAGTTTGTCCTCCTAAATAATTATTATTTTAATGAGCCCTTTTCCTCCAGCAGTAGTTTGTAGCCCCCACACTTTCTCAGGTCTTTCTGTGCTTTAATTTGATTTTTGAAAACTTCCAGTGTAATATTTTTATTAACGAAAAGAAAAAGGAAAAGCAGGCTTTCTTCCCTCCTGGCCTCCACGGGAGCAGGTAATGAATCTCTGAGCGCTGGAGTCGTCTCAGCTCTTATCTCCATGGCCTTGCTGTTCCCAAACCCACTTATTTAAAAAAGACTCCCCCATCATGAGATAATGGGAACAGAGAAAAGTGGGCAAAGAAACAAAAAGGCAATCAGGATCTTTACAGAGGCAGGGGAGCAGGGTGATTTCCACCTGTTCCCCTCCTGCTGGGGCAGGTCTGTGGGTCAAGATACCACAAATGAGAAGGAGTCGCTCCAGGGAGTGCAATCATCAGAGATGTGCTCCACACCAGGAAGGTTATTTTGCAGAGCTTGGTCCTGCTAAAGGCTCCTCCACCTGGGTCGTGCTCAGCTTGCCAGGGAGGTGGTGGCAGCCCAGACCTTGCACCCCCTGTGCTGGTGGTGGGGTGGCTGGGCCAGGTTAGCTGGGGGTAACTTGCACCCAAACTCCAGCTGCTCCAGGCCAAGGTGGTGGTCCCGCCTGTCTGCAGTGGGTCCCTGGGGAAGGACAGCGAGGTTCTGAAACCCCCTAGCAAACCTGTGTGGGCCAGAATTGCCTCCCATCAGCCACAACACAGCTGGGGGTGAGGGCACATCCAGGCCACTTCAACAGAGCTTCTGGCCCATCCCAACACCAAGCCATGCTTATACCCCCTGCTCCTGGAGGTTCCTTGAGCCAGAAGGTGCAGTGGATGCTGTGAAAACCTCTCCAAAGCTCAGCAAAACAGAACCAAAAGCTGTGGCACATCTTCCCTCGCCCACCTCTGAACCCCATCACCATGGGCTCCTGCTCATGGTGGGGACAGTAGCACCTCCTCAGTCCAAGTTCCAGAGCAGGCCCTGTCCCAGCTGAAGGATGGAGCAGAGATGGCTGAATTGAATGAGAGATGGTGGGGGCCCCACACATCCACTCCCCCATGTGAGCCTAACCAGTCTCATTAACAGGGAGGACTTTGTTCTGTAGCTAGGTGGGATGAGGGTGAGGGAAGCAGAATCCTGACCCTCCCAGGCAAGGAAAGAGCCCTGGAAAGGTAACAGGCTCTGGAGGGGCTTGCAGCCTAAGCCAGTGTCATAGGCTGCTTTCTAGAGGGACCCCTTTGGAAGTTTCCTCCCAAATTTTCCCTAAACCAGGACAGCCAGGTTGGGGTTGGGGTGACATTTAGGACAAGGTGACCCAACCAGTCCACCACCCCCTTTCAGGTTCCCTCCCCAGCACTCCAGGGCTGTGTGAGAAAAAAGCCACCAAACACTTAAGAGAGAGGTCAGAGAAGCAGCAAATCTCCAGTCCACACAGTTTCAGAGGGAGACAGGACGCAGAAGAGTTTATAATCAAGGCTATCCAAAAGGGAGATTTGGCTTAAAAACCTGCAAAACCTCAGCAAACCTGGTTAAAACATCAGCCTCACCAGGCTCAGCACAGTTCTTCCCTTCAGACTGGGGAAACAAACGTTACAGGTTTATACACTAATTTATTTCTACCCATTTAACAAATTAATGTGCTCCTCCCATCCCCCTTCCCTGGAGCAGCAGGCTCTGCAGCTCAGAGTCAGTGAAACTCCTACTTCCCAAAGCCTTGGAGATATGCTTGACCTTCATCACTGCCCTGCTTTAATTTCTGGCCTCCCTTTGCTATCCCTCCCCAGTGGAAACCTGCCAGGCTTTCTCCCTCCCTGGGGACCATCCTTGCTGCTATTTTGCTTGGGTTTTAATCACCTTCTACTTTGATGCCTCCAATCTTTCACAGCCCTCACCCCGTGCTGTGCCATCTCACCAGCCTTTTTGGGAGCACCAGATGGACCAGCCAGATTACTCTTAGGAAATACCTACTCTTTTCTTGGTTTCTTCCCTACCCTGGGAAAAGCTTCAAAGCTGCTCTCCCTGCTGGCAGGATCCCTCAGAAAAAAAAGCTCTGTGGACAAGGCCAGCAATCTCAGAGTCTCAGAATGGTTTGGGTTGGAAAAAACCTCAAAGCTCATCCAGTTCCACTCTCCTGCCATGGGCAGGGACACCTTCCACTGTCCCAGGCTGCTCCAAGCCCCGTCCAACCTGGCCTTGGACACTGCCAGGGATCCAGGGGCAGCCACAGCTGCTCTGGGAAACCAGTGCCAGGGCTCCACCACCCTCACAGGGAAGAATTTATTCCCAATTTCAAAACTAAGCCTGCCCTCTGGCAGTGGGAAACTGTTCCCTCTTATTCTGTCCTTCCATCCCTTGCCCCAAGTCCCTCTCCAGCTCTCCTGGAGCCCCTTTAGACACTGGAAGGGGGTCTAAGGTCTCCCTGGAGTCTTCTCCAGGCTGAACTCTCCAAATCCCTGTGTCCAAGCAGCTTGGCATTATGGCTTTAGGTCCCATCCAGGCTTCACCAAGTGCCCTGAACAGCCCAGCACCCACAGGCTGATACACCAAACCCCAGCTGTGCTTCCACAAAGGTGCTCTCTCAACTCCAACAACCCCAAGATTGTTTCAAACCCCTGAATAAAGAGTAATCACTCTTCCAGGTCTCATTTATAGCTCTTGTTTTCGTTACCATTCCCAAAAAACATCCAAGCCTTATCTGAGTGTTAAATTCCCAGCTTTGGAGGCATCCCCTGGCAGCTACTTTTCACAGACTCAACCAAAGGGGAAAACATTTTCTCATGGACACAGCTGTTTCCTTAAACAGACCTTGTGTTATGAGATAGGGAGATCAGACACTGTACTTTCTCTGGCCACTCATTAGCTCAGAGATCCCCTTTTCTCTGCCTCTGCTTGGCTCTAAGCCTCCCCTACAGCTTTTTCCAGCCTCTCTCTTGGTGATTTTTTCCTCTGGCTGGTAATTGTTCTCATTGCCCTTGGCTCACAGATGGTCCTTGGAGAGCTCACTGCTGATGTGGTGCCAGCTCTGCTCCATTCCAGCTGCTAAAGGGCATTAGGAGACCAGCTACCACTGCAGAGAGACCTTTCCTCTGCTCCATCTGCCCTTCCACACCCAGGCAACCCCTGCAGAAGGCTTTGCTCACCAGAGCTGGGCCACGTCTCAGCCCCATCCCAGCATCCAGGTCACCCTCCTGCCCCTCTGCCCCCCACACCAAGCCTCCCCATTCTATATCAATCTCCCTACCCACCCTTCCTCCTTGACAGCCTCTCCTGCCATGCAGCTGAGTCACTTCCCCTTCTCCAGACCTTGCCTTCAAGCTTTCCCATCCCCTTTGGCCTGGGAGCACCGCTGCAGTCCCAGTCCCAGCAAACCTCTCCCACAGAGGGGAGCAGCCCCTGGGATGAAATCCTTTATGCTGAGGGTGACAAAACACCAGCACAGGGTGCCCAGAGTAGCTGTGACTACCCCTGGATCCCCAGAAATGCCCAAGGCCAGGCTGGATGGGGCTTGGAGCAACCTGGGATAGTGGAAGGTGTCCCTGCCCATGGCAGGGAGTGGGATGAGATGAGCTTTAAGGTCCCTTCCAACCCAAACCACTCCATAAATCCAGCCCCTGCACTCCAGCCCCGCTCCACGGGGACAAACTGGGACTGCCACCCAGGCAGGAGGGATGTGAGTGGAAGAAAACAAGGGGGGAAAAAACACGGCAGAGCAGAGAGGAGGTGAAAGGAGGTCTTATTTTTCACCAAGCCAAGTTGTTTTTGGAGGCAGAGACACTGGGTTCATTCATGAAGTAGCTAAGTGCAGGGTTTTCAACGGAAACAATGAATTAACAAGGATGAGCAGCAACAGGATAAATGACCTTTTTCCTGCCTCCCAATGTGTCCTGTTTCTTTCCTAACCAAGCAGCCAACAGCTCATTCAGCTTCAAGCCACTCAGCCCCAGCGAGCTGGTGCCCCTAGAAGTCCAAGGGTTTAGAGAGGAGCTTTCCACAGAGGAACCTCCTTGCCTGTGGCTCCACATCCTTCCCCCTCAAAACCATGGCAGCTGGGGGCTGCAGAGGACCCCACATGGCATTTGGGATGTGAAGCATGGGTGTTGTCACCCAGCAAGGCAGCAGCCCCACCATGGCCAAAGACAAGGCATGGTGGAATGAAGCTACTTCACAGAAATTTCAGGCTGGAGATCAGGAACAGGCTCTTCACACAGAGGGTGGTCAGGCACTGGAACAGGTTCCCCAGGGCTGTGGTCATGGCCCCAAGCCTGACAGAGTTCAAGGAGCATTTGGATGATGCTCTTTTGTTTAGATAGTCCTGCAAGGAGCGGGAAAGGTGGACTCAATGATCCTTATGAGTTCCTTCCAATTCAGAAGCATAGAATTGTTTAGGTTGGAAAAGCCCTTTAAGACCATGGAGTTCTACCACTCCCCAGCACTGCCCAGGCCACCACTGACCCGTGTCCCCAGGTGCCACATCCACATGGCTTTTAAACCTCTCCAGGGATGAGGACACCACCACTGCCCTGGGCAGCTGTGCCAGGGCTGGACAACCCTTTCCATCGAGGAATTTTCCCTAATATGCAATCTAAACCTCCCCCAGCTGTCCCCTCCTGGCAGGGAGTTGTGCAGAGCCACAAGGGCCCCCTGAGCCTCCTTTTCTCCAGGCTGAGCCCCTTCCCAGCTCCCTCAGCCTCTCCTGGGGCTCCAGACCCTTCCCCAGCTCCCCTCCCTTCCCTGGACACACAAGATATTCTATGAAACTCATGATTCTAAGATCCTGAACACCAACCCACTGGGACCCAAACAAACCCATCCACAGGAAAAAGATCCCACTCCACTGAGAACCCAGTACCTTTCACCAGTCTGCAATTCCTCTTCAAAGACTCAGAAGGAAAGTGGTCTGACTCACAGTTTCTGCTATCTCAAAATCTACCAGAGGGATACACTACCCTATGCTAACATAACGGATTAAAGCAGAAGATAAAATGCTGTTCCATTATCTATTTATTAAAAGCACCACTTGAACTGCTTTTATTCAGTGTACATCTCCCAGTAAAGAGGCACTCCTTGACGGTGTAAATCAGTGAGCAATTGTGTTTTAACAGCCTTTAGAATGGCATTTCCCCACGCTTTTAGACAGAGTACCAGACAGAAAACCTCTTCCAAAACTCACTTATCGTAACAGGCGAGATCACAGAGCTCTTTACTGCTCCTCTACCACCAAGACAAATACAAAATGGGCTTCTAAAACTCACGAAGCAGAGATCATTCCCATTTCTGCTGCATGAATATCCTTAATGATGGGACAAAATAAATAATTTTGCTAGCAGGGGAGAACTGTGCAGCTCCCACTGACAGATGGGGCTCCTGGTAGGTGATGAAACGCAGGCTGCAGCTCCCAGCCCAACGATGCCACCTCGGTGGTAGCTGTGGGTTCTGTGGGAATCAGCTCTTACAGAGCCAGAAGGGATGAAGCCACTTAGAATCTAGCAGTTCTCTGAGCAGAAGAGGAAGAAATGATGCCAAACTTTCAGCAAAAGATTTCAGGTGTGAGTAGAGCAATACACGTGAACTGCACAACAAAAGGGAGGTTGCTGGATTCTCTCTGCTTCACCAGAATAAATTAGGCTTTTGCTTGGTTGAGGATATTTTTCCATGCCAAGAAACATTCACCCTTACTTTTTGCCAGCCTCTACTGCTTTGGTATTCTAATTTCACTTACAAAGTGTTTCAACAAAGAAACCTGGAGCAAGAGCATTCATGAGCAGGTTGGATTTCACATGAAATGCTGGTGGAAGACAAGCAGGGCAAGCTTCACCCTGAGCTGTGTAAGTCAGCCGAGTCTCCACTGTGGACACGAGCAAATGTCAGATCTGATCAAGGGAAAAGGGAAAGGGATGTAGCCACATGCATGGGGAAGGACACCCATGGTCTGGAAACTGAGTGGATGGATGGATGGATGGATGGATGGATGGATGGATGGATGGATGGATGGATGGATGGATGGATGGATGGTGACCACATTGCTGCTGTCAGAAGGACTTCAGCGCTGTGGCAGACTCAAAGCTGAAGTTGATGTCATTGCTCCTTCCTTTCCTGTGGCCACCTGCATTTTATCACCTGCTGCAGATGAACTGGGCCACTGCCTTGCTGGGGAACGCCCAGGGCCCAGCTGTGCCACCTGCAAGGACACCCCTCCTTGGGGTGCTTACCCAGCACCACGCACCCCAAACTTCCAGCTGCTCTCACAGGAGCTAAATTCTGACGGGGCTGACAAACCTGCAAGATCATTTCAAACCACAATCACTTCAAAATTCAGCCTGTGACCTCCTTGGCAGGATCTCCCTTCAGCACAGCAGCCCCAAACAGGAGCTGACAGTGCTCTGCAACCTTTTGAACCAGCACTTAGGTCCCTTGGGTACTGAGGGGAGGGTTTTCTCTCAACAGCGTGCAAGCTCCCTGGCTCTGACAGCCCTGCTCTTGGGCTGCCTGGGAGGGGACCAGCATCCCATCCCCTGCGTTCAGTGGTGTGAGAGGTCACCGGGGAAGGTGCACTTGTCACCAGGAATAAACCGCGACGCACAAGTTGTGTCACGTCTTCGCTCCGGGAGGACGGAGCCAGCTGAAGTCAGAGAAAATCTCTGCTGGTGCCGGTGGGGTTTGGATCTGTCCTGGAGCAGCCAGCAGAAATGCCAAGCAGCAGGGAGTGAAGCCTCTCCTAAGTGGCATGGGTTATCAGCTGGCACGGAGGGAGCCCCAGGGGACACTCAGGGCAGGTTTCCCTCCACACCGAGGTGCCAACCAGTGCAGCCCGAACATCTCCTTAATGTAAGTCACCCCATTACCATAAAGCTTGGGCAGTGCCAGCTTCCCAGTCAGGCTAAATAAATCCCTTCCCTCTGCCTCCCCTGACAGAGCTATTCTGAGACAAGAGCCACCAGCAGACCAGGGAGAATTGTGTTTAAGGGTCCAGCTCAGGGCAGCACAGCTGACCCCCTGCACTCCTGAAGTGTTGCAGTTTCCAGATGAACCTCATAGTTTTCCACATTTTACTACCTTTATCTATCAGAATGATCCTAGAGAAGATTTTATTTCTCTCTGCAACAGGTAGCAAACCAAAGGCAAAACTACAGCAAGGGTGACCCACATGGAAGACAAGCAAACCTTACCTGATCTGCGTGGAGGAGGAAACCAGGGCCAGCCAGCAAACCTGGTTTTCCTGGCTCAACAACGTCCTAGCAACCCGATCATGGGTCACAGACCCCCCGAAGGAGATGTCCTGCAGGGGAAAAATCATGTTCTGCCATGCTGAAGCCCAGGAGAAAGCAGCAGAGCCCAGGGGGGTGATCAGCAAGGCCAGCCTCAGCTGGCAGCACTGGCAGGCAGAGGCTGACACAGGCAGGGGTGTCACCACATAAAGGACTGCCGAGCCCACGGCCGGCCCCTCCGCTCCTCCCTGAAATGTGGGTCAAGCCACAAGGTGACAGCCAGTGCTAAGGGAGCCATCCCTGCCCACCAAGGTGCTTCCAGCACTGTATCACAAACTAAAGCCAAGCAATAAAAATTAAAAGAGAAGTAATATGGATCATAAAACCCAAGCACAAGACTAAAAAGTCCCCGGACACTGATGTATCGTTAAGACAGGGTATGAAACTCCCCTCGCAGCACTGACAGGTTTCCTTCCCATGAGAAATTATCCTGGTTTCTGACTACTGTTTTGTCAAAGATGGGCCAGGCTTTTGTCACCTGGCTCTCCAGTGTTAAGGAAAAAAAGCTGGTGGAAAGGCTTGGGACTGGTGTGTCACCCCTGTACACCACTTCTTGTGCCTCACCCACCCACTGGGCTTTGTGGCTGAGACCATCAGTGCCTAAAACCATCAACTGCACACACCCTGGTCAGGAAGGCCACCTAATCCAGCCCCCTTCCCATGGGCAGGGTCACCTTCCCATGACCAGGGTGCTCCAAGTCCCTTCCAGCATGGCCACAGACAGGGCACCCACTGCCTTTCTGATAACTGATAACTAAAATAACTGGCCCCAGCCTAACAAGGCTGCTGGGTTAAGCTCTGATAAAAGAAAACATTATTTTGCTAAAAGTTATCCTTCCACCAATCTTGCAATGACTGGTAACTCGCAGGCATCCTCCCCCATCCCAAAATCCCATTGTTTTCCCACTACAGAAGGTCCCACTGAAACAGCAGCCCCAGTACAAGAAGTTTTATGGAGGCAGAAGTCCAGATTTAATTCTTTTGGACACAAAGCTGAGGTTTTAATCATCTCTGGTAACTGGGAGGGAGGAAGTGGGAAACTCACTGCCCCCACCAGCATTGCCCATCATCTCCATCCCCCACTGGTCCATCACTGCTGGCCCACTAACATCCCCTTCTTCTTGTAAGTACTCCCTGAGCACTCCTGCCTGCCCTCCTGCCCTCAATTGATCATGGCCTGGGGGAGAAGCAGGTAAGAAAGCACTCGAATTTAAGTGATCTCCACAGATGTGAAAACAGAGCTCAATGAGACAAGCAGGAGCAGAGGGGATGGGCAAGGGCAGGGCAAGCATGACAGCTGAGCCCCTCTTCCCCAAACATCCTTGCCCAGCTGTCCTCATCTCCCAGCCCTTCATGGGATTTCAAGAAAGTCTGCATGCCACAAGGTTTGAATCTCTGCTTTGAAGCAGGTTATCCTTGCAAACAAACCCTCCCCTCTGCTGGACCCCACAGCCATCATCCCACCAGTCCCAACGGGGTGGATGTCCCACCAGCCACTCCCATCACACGACACAAGGCAGAGGCTGAGCCCACACAAGCTCTGCAGCTCCCAAATCCCACGGCAGCCTTGGAGACCACTGCATTAGTAGTCAGTGCATCTCAGAAGCAGCGATGGAAGGAAACCTCTGGAAAGGCCAGGCTGGATGGAGACTTGGAGCAGCCTGGTCTAGTGGAAGATGTCCCTGCCCCGTGGCAGAGGGTTTGGAACTAGAGGACCTTTAAGGTTCTTTCCAACCTAAACCATTCTGTGACTCTACAATAAATATCTCAGGCTCCAAGCAGCACCTCCAGCACCCATGGGGATGCCAGGAACACACCTGGTACCTTCAGCAGGGGACCCAGCTCCCAGTTCCAGCTGCAAGGAGCCACAGGTCACCAACAGAGCGGCCCCGGCTTTGCACAAAGGCGGTTTTGCTGGAACAAAAGCAAAGGCCACAGAAATAGGTTGATTTTTTTTCTCTCTCTTTTTCCTAAGATATGACTAAACTCCACGAGCAGGTAGTGCCTGGGCATCCTGCAAGCATCCTGCAAGCAGTGCTTTCAACACGAAGGAACAAAAGGCCGCGGTGGGGAGGAGAATGGTGGGAAACCTTGCGGGCTCCCGAGATTCATTTGAGACCTGGTGTTTGCAGCACAGGCTGCATTTCATCTTTTCATAAGTAACTCTTACCAGGAAACACTACAAAAAAGGGGGCATTTCAAGGCAGAAAAGTTGGTCGCCAAACGTAATTTTATTTTATTTTTTAAACCTTTTGTTAGCAACTCTTCTGGGGAGCAAATCCAGCAGAGGCAATACAGTGCAGCGTGCACTCCTAAATTAGTTTCCAGGCACTTGGGATGCTTTATTATTCATTTCCTCCAAATATTAGGTAATGCCTTTCACCCCTTTCAAAGTCTGTACGAGGGGTCTTTGATGCATTGTGGGACTTGAAAGTTTCAGGTCTAAAGAAGCATTTCTTTTAAGTCCTCCCTTTTATCAAGCATATTCTGTTCTGTTCGCTATAATGCACACAATGGCATGAGAGTCTTGACCTGCTTCATGTCTGATGAGTTGAAATCTCAGATGCATAGGATAAAACAGCCATTCCTAGCAATGCAGCTTAAACACTTAGGGCTCTATTCAGGCAAATATTACCCAGGGGTCTGCCACGCCACTGAAAAGCTGCAGAAATTGGCTCCGTAGACGGCTGACCAATTCAGCAGTGAGAAATGACCCCACCACATTAACTCCCCTTTTCATTTCACCCTGGGCGAGTCGGGGTCTGGAGGTAGGCGCAGCAGAAGGCGAGAGCCGGCTGAAGCCAGATTCATTTTTCTTTATATAAAGTATTTCTGTGTGCGTGTGTGACCATGAATGTCATTATGCGGATCTGCAAAGGAAGGGAAGTAATGACATTAGGGCACAGGCGCAGGAATCGGGGAGGTTTTTGTCTCCCGGTGACACCGGGGCGCTGTCACGTCCTCTGGACAGGCAGAATTTTCAGGCTTTAGAACGCTGCAAACGCCTTAGGAAAGCAGGTCTCTGCCTCTGCTGAAGGTACGTGGGCTCTGCTGGGTCACTTCACACCCACACCCACCCAGCATCAGTCTCCTCCACGTGTTAACATGCTCCTCTTGTTCCATAACAATTTACCCTGTTTGTACTTTTTTCACCCTGTTTTTTCTCCTCTTTATGCTGCAAGCTCGCTTAAGAGATGGCTCCTGTCCAACAATACCCTGGACCCAGTGCAGGGATGCAAAGTGGAATTTATTATTGCAAAAGCAAACATATTTCAATACAAAATACCATGTTTTTGTCCTCTAGACAATCACCGACATGTTTTTACAGAAGTAGCAGGTGGCTATTTTAGGATATTAATCTCCTCTTATCAATCTCCTCTTGACAGGTTAGAACCAGGTGGAAATTTTTAAAGGGCATCTGGAAATGCCGGGGTAAAATTTAATGTACAAGATGCAGAGTTCCTAAATGGGCTGAAGCTGCTGGAATTTGCCTCACATGTTTTATACCCGAGGAGCAAAAGATGCCTCTGGAACAAGTCAGAAAACAAGTGTCAGACTATATAGGAAGATGCTTGTAAAAGAGACAGGTCCTGTTTTTCTGACTCCGCTTGCCTGCCCCAGTGCTACACCCTGGTATGACCTGCAATCCCATCCTGTCAGCTTGAGACCAGCCTTGATAACCCCAGCATTTCACTGGGAAAAACATTCCTTATGCTGTATGAAAAGAAAGATGTTCATCTTACATGAGTAAAACTCAGCAATGTCTTTCCTGATACTGGCAACACATCCAGCAGCCCCTCCTGTAAAATGGGAATATATGCCTCTGCAAGCCCTGGCCCTGGAGTGTGTGATTTTAGGATTAGCTCTAAAAACAAATCAGATCCACAAGGATATGATCTCCCAACCCATCCACCTCCTCCAGGATGCTGCAGACCCAGAGAGGTGAGCACAAGCCTGATTTTTGAAGGATGCTGAGCATCTCTCTCTCAGCTGGCATGGCAGCAGCAGCAACAGGTACCAAAAATAATATGGTAAAGACAGGACAGGGCTTTGAGCTGCCTGGTCTAGTTGAAGACGTCCCTGGTTATTGCACAGGGGTTGGAAAAATGTCTTTTAAAGGTCTCTTCCAACTTGAACCTATTCTATTCTATTCTATTCTATTCTATTCTATTCTATTCTATTCTATTCTATTCTATTCTATTCTATTCTATTCTCAGCTCTCACATTGCCCACCTGGTTAGGAGGCTTTTCAGGAGCCCTCTGAAGCATCCTTACCGAAATACCATCAGGACACACATGGTTTGTGCCCCACATGTGAGTGGTGCAGTGCTGGTCTGCCAGAGGGCAGCTGACAAGTCATCATTGTGCATGCAACAAATCCTCTGAGCTGATAAGGAAACTCAAACAATGTGAAGATTTATCGGTTTGCAGGTAGAAATCCTTTCAGTTGAGGCAACAATTCTATTCTTTTTGAGGTAAATGAAGTGTTTTTGCTTGGGGACCTCGTCAGGAGCAGAGGCAGCACAAGGATGGGACCCATCACTCACCAGTCAGCAGAAGGATGCTGACGGGGGTGTCTGCACAAATTTTTAAGGAGCCTGAAACAGCTCCTTTGAGAGAGGGAGACAGAAGGAAAGAAGCAAAACTGCAGGAGAAACGAAACCTATTTGTAAACCCCAGGCAGAGTTGACACAAGGCAGCTGGCACAGGAGTGCAGAGATGATAATGGAGCCTGATGGATAGTTCACAGGATTATCAGATACCCTCCAACTCAAATATGCTGAGGAACCAATTATTTAATGCTAAAGACAGCGCAAAAGGAGGTTTAATAAGCTGGATCACTTCAGGATTGCTGCAGCTCAAGGGGCCAAACCCCCACTGGTGTAAACCCCCACTGGAAAGCCAGCACGATGAAAAACCTGATGCTTCAGATACACACTGGCCCTCCCAGTCACCACCACCTCTGCCAGGAGACTGGGGGGCATGGAGGGGAAACACAGCTGGAGCAGAGGAGTGCAGGAGGTCCCTGGGGTGGGGAAGCATGTTCACCAGCCCAGGCTGACAGCACTCAGCTCTGCAGTCAGTAGCCTTGCTGGTTGCCCTGTTTACAGGAGAAGGGGTTGCTGTTCTCAGGAACAGTCTGGGTTTATTTTCTAGCTGATTGCAGAGAGGCAGCAAGGAAGCTGTAGGAGGTGTGGGAGACAGAAAGGAGTTTAGTCTATGCTCCAGGCACTGATTAGAACCTGTTTTGGAGCCAGGGATGATTCCTTTGAACAAAGCACCCCTTCTCAAGCTCTTCTGCTGTCAGGAGTGTTGGGGAAAACAGGGTCTCAGCACCCTCCCTGGCTGCCTTGACAGGAGGTTACCTTGCAGACACACCACCCCCTCACCTGGGCTGCTCTTGTAATCAGAGAGGAGGGAGAGACTTCTGCTCATCCCTGTGTGCTGCCCAAACTAAATCAGATGTAACATGGAATAAAAACATCTCCACTAACTGTAAAGGGCCCCTATGTTTTTAAATGTTCGAAGATAGCTTCCTGAAACCATATTGTTTAAGTTTCTCCCTTCATCTACACTCAAACTGTACTACAGGAGCTGAGGTGTGTCTTAAAAATCTGCATCTCCCCATGATCCAGCCTCCACTACCACTGCTCCTGTAGTGCAGGCTACAGCAGAGGTGCAAGAATAGGTGTAAGAAAAGAAATTTTTTTATGATGAGGATGGTGAGACCCTGGCACAGGGTGCCCAGAGCAGCTATGGCTGCCCCTGGATTGCTGGCTTGGGGCTTGGAGCAACCTAACAGAGTGGAAGGTGTCCCTGCCCATGGCAGGGGGTTGGAATGAAATGAGCTTTAAAGGCCCCTTCCAACCCAAACCATGGTTCTACAATTCTGTGACAGCCAGCACCGAGATGTTCCTCAGCATCCATCACACATGCACAGAGTAAAGATGTGGGAATTCGGTCCCTGAGGGATGGGAACCTGCAGGAGCTCACAGCATGGCTCTGCTGAGAGCTTGGCCAGTGTAAACTGGGAAGTTGCTGACGAGAAGATGGTGAAAACAACCCCAGCCTCCCACCTGACACAATGCAAAACATCTCAGTTCAAAAACATCAGCTCAGGGTCTGGCTCTGGCATATCTGAACCAGCTCAGATGATAAAAAAAGGATTCTCCTTTCTTCCTGTTCAAGACCTCTAGGCAAACATCCAAGTCACAGCCTCCTGTGTGACAGCTGCAGAAAACAGGTCTGGAGAGGACCTTGAAATGCCACCCGGATCGCAGCCCCATGACTGGGTCTGGACGGGGCCAAGCACAACAACAGCCAAAAGCACTCCAAGCATTAACAAATATTGTTGCTTGGTGCACTCCTGTGCAGCTGGCAGCGTATCTGCCGCCTGCTCCTTCCAGCACTCAGCAATGAGAACACATATATTGATGAGAGCATCTTCCACGGATTTACAGGAAGAGCAATTAGAGGTTTGGTCGTTGACGACAGCAGAGAATCGTGGTGGTGGTGGTGGTAAAGACGATTTGTGCTGATCCATTAACACAGCAAACTACCTCCTCTCCCACAGGAAATCTCAATGACTGAAGCGCAGATCAGAACCCCAAGACCCCAGAAAGGTATCAGGGCAACCACATCCTTCTCCCCAGCCTGCATCCTGCTTGACAGCTCTCCCCACAAAGCTCACCCCAGCGTCTACTCACCAGTACCCTTGGTTTTGTTTCAAAATGGTGATGCTCCTTTCACTCCTCTGACCATTTCCTAAGGAGAAACAGAGAGGAAAAAACACAAAAGAAAACCCCTCATCAGATCCAGGACTGATTATGTGGTAAAGAAGGACCAGCTGTGGAGAAGCCTCTGCCGGGACGATGAGAAAACACGGAGCCGGGCCTGCTCCTGCTCTCCCACCACACGTGTTCCCACGGTCAGTTCCTCTGCTCATCACCCTTCCCTGTATCACAACATCACCTAGCAACACCGTGCCACGGAGGTGCAAGCCCACCCCATCCTCCCACTGTATCACATCTCCAGTGACAGCTGGGAGATGAACACCCCGGGCACGGATCACACCGGAGCAGCTCTGGGCTGCCTCACCCATCCCACCCCCCCAGATAAACTTTGGCCCCTCGGGATTATCAGCTTTCCAGGGCTTCCTGCACCCACAGCTCAGTTACCAGTGGCAGCTCAGTGGTACCTGCAGTACAAACCCACAACAAACCCACGTTCCACAGGTGCTGGGGCGCAGGGATGGAAGGTGTCTGCCCAGCATCCTCCCAACTCTGCCCGTAAAAGTTCCCTGCCCCTCTCAGCTTGGAAAAACCTTTTGGGGAAATGGAGCTCTGCAGAGGTTCCTGGCCACCACTTGCACCTCCAAATGATGGAGACAGGGGGCTTGAATTTCCAGAAGCTGACCCCTCCATGTGGGAGGCCCAGAAGCTTGGCTGGAGCTGGGCAGGACTCAGGGCTGATGAAGGAGATGGGCAGACGGATGTTTTGGGGTGTTTTACTCCACTTCAGACAATCTCAAGGTGTGAGACCCTCACCAGCAGGCAGCCACATATCAACAGGGTCCCCTAGGACAATTTGGGTGGCTGGCCCAGGCCTTCTGGGTGAGGAAGACCATTGTGGCTATTACAGCACTGGGAATATATAATGCAGTAGTGCTCAGCTGGAGAATGCTCCTGTGGCTCAGCACTCAGATGGAAATGCATTGTTTGCATGCCAAAAAAAGCCATAATCTGGCTATTTTCCCTAAAATGGCACCACCAGCTCACACCTGTCCTTTAACCTGGGTTTGTACCTGAGTCCTGGCCAGAGTCAGGAGGTTCCCTCCTACTCATGGAAGCTGCAAGGGAAACAGGATCTCTCTGCCAAGGCTTAGTGATGTGCAAAGCAAGGAACAGCCACTCATCGTGTGCAGTCTCTCCATTTTACATGAGAAGCTTGAAACCAAGGCAAGGAGACATTTGTTATCACGGGGCAGCTGGAAATGGAGACACTGCCTTCTCTTCCCAGGTTCCCCAAGAGGTTCCTGACTGAATCAATCATCCAAGCATCTCTTTTTCTTCTCCAGGCAGCCTTTGAGTGGGTTTACTAGTGCAGGCTCCACCAGCATTACTTCCCAGTATTCAAGACACAGGAAAGCAACTGGGAACCCTCTCCCAGCTTTTAGACAGAGCCACTGATCTTGATTCAGCCTTTATGAGATTCTCATTATTTTCATGGGAAAATGTCAACAATATTTTACAAGTCAGGCTGACACGTGGATGACTGTCCCAGGATGGAGGAACCAACAGGCTCTGATCACCCTACCCAATCTGTTACCCCAGAAAAATTACTGCTCAGCATACACACTCAAGGAACAGAGCAAAATCATGAAGGGTAACCTCTGTGACGGCCTCTAATTCTCCTTCTCATGTGTCTACAACCACCAGCCTGAGGACATCTAGGTAGTCTGAGGACATTCAGGCAGCAGGCCATGCACGGAGCACAGGTGAGGGGTGCAGCACAGAGTGGCTGGGGCACCCAGGGCCATGATCAGCCCCAGGAATGGCACTTCCCTGCAGCCAATGAGTCCACGTGATTTCAAGAACATGCAGCTGCTGTGACCCTCCAGCAGGATCTCCTTCCTCAGCCAGAGCCCTGCCCAGATCATTAACTCACAAGGAGCCACCACTGTCGAGGACTAATGCCTTGTTTGCCACTCAACAGCCAAAAGCAATCAGCAAGGGGGCAAAGAGCTTAATGCTCTTTGTCAACATGCCCACATTGGGCCAGCACCATCATCTTTGTTTAGGGCAAAATTCACAGGGGGGGCTGCAAAAATCCTGCAATGGATCCTGGCTTCATGGCAGAGCTCATGAGCTCTGCTTGGGTCGATGCACAACCTCCCCCTGGCACCAGGGCAGGGGCTGGCACCATGCTTCCCTTGGGAAGTGCTGGGCTTCAGCTCTAACTTCTACCTGAAGTCTCCTTCTCTCCACATGTCCCTCACAGCTCCCAGGGCAAGGGGAGCTCAGCTGGCAGTGCAACACCTTGCTGTAGGCAGGTGGGGTTGGTGTCTTCTCACAAGCAACAGGACAAGAGGGAACGGCCTCAAGGTGAGCCAGGGCAGGTTGGGACGGGATATGAGGAGAGATTTCTTCACTTCTTTTTCTTCATTTTCTTCATCAGAATGGGTTGTCCAGCCATGGCACAGGTTACCCAGAGAGTCCCCACCCCTGGAGGGGTTTAAAAGCTGTGTGCATGTGGCACCTGGGGACAGGGGTCAGTGGTGGCCTTGGCAGAGCTGGGGGATGGTTGGACTCGACCATCTTGGAGGACTTTTCCAACCAAAATGATTCTGTGATTTTACAGTTCCACCTAAAGCCATTCAAACTGCTGTTTGAGGCACAGAAGAACTCTCATGGGGCAATAAATGGGAGTTCCTGAGCTAAGAAAAGGCTGCACCTGAATCACAGTTTCATGAACCCTCTGAGAAGAGTGACTGTGAATAAAGACACTCATGATCCACCCTCTGAACCAGAAGATGCCCTGGTGCTCTAGTAGCAGTTTCCAAAATAGGATGGGCATTGCTGAGGGCAGCCCAGGCTTCATTCTCCCGTTCCCAAAACACACGTGCCATGAGAAGCTACAAATCAACCAGGCTTTCCTGTGGCTTTCCCTTCAGCCACAAGGTCCCTTTTAGCTCCTTGGGGTGGTTTGCAGAAGGACTGGACCACGCCCTCCTGCAGATGACATTCAGGTTTCTAATTACCCTCCCTGAATGCATCACTGAGGTGCCACATCAGCTCACTGGCGGGGCTGCTCCTCTCACCACGTGTCACCAGCAGTGGAGCTTCTGCCCCTCTTCAGCACACTGAGCTCCCCATCACCTGGCTGGGCTGAGCTGCTGGCCTGGGAAAGATGATTCCCAAAGGAATTGGTGATGTGGGATGCTTGTCCTGCCCTTGAGGCCAAGCCCTCGTGAAGGAACAGCCCTTACCAGAGAATCACAGGGCAGTTTGGGTCAGAAGGGACCTTTACAGGCCATCTATCTCAACCCCCCTGCCATGAGCAGGGACATCTTCCACTAGACCAGGTGGCTCAGAACCCTGTCCAGCCTGACCTTGAATGTTTCCAGGATTGGGGCATCCACAGCTTCTCTGGGCAACCCGTGCCTGTGATTTACCACACTCTTTGTAAAAAAAACCTCTTCCTAATAGCTGATCTAAATTGATTCTCCTTCAGTTTAAAACCATCACCCCTTGTCCTACTGCAACACACCCTGTTAAGTTTGTCCCCATTTTTCTTCTAAGCTTTTGTTAGGCACTGAGGTCTCCCTGAAGCCTTCTCTGTCCAGGTGAACACCCCCAGCTCTCCCAGCCTGGCTCACACAGAGGGGCTCCAGCCCTGGGAGCATCTCTGGACATCCCAACAGGTCCACAGCCCATGCTGAGGACACCAGAGATTTCTCCAGAGTGCCTACACTGGGAACAGTCCTGCCCTCAACAGAACAAGCACTCACGTATCTCCAGTGGACTCCCAAGGCTGCCATCCAGGCTCTAGCCCTGACCAGCCAGCAGCTGGAATTCAGCTCACCTGAAGCACAGGACTGCCCTGGACTGACAGCCAGCACAGACCATGGGCATGCCGTCCCCTGTGTCCAGGGGGTGACCCCCAGGGACAGCCTGATAAACCTGCACCAGTCCCTGGCACACCAGGTAGGATTCAGCTCCAATAAAGGCATCTCAGCTGGGGTGCCCACGCAGATCCTGGTTTTAGTTGCCTTAAGGCAGGTTCTCATTGCTACACTGGGCTCCCTAAGCTATCCCAGACCCGTGCCTGGCTTTGCCAGACAAAACCCTGGACCTGCATCCCTCCTGACTGACAGGTGGAGACTAAGCAATGTGTCCTAGGCTAAAAATGGACACCTATGGCCAGCAGCTGAATTGTGACCACCCACAACATGTGGTGGCTGCCCCAGCTCTTACTGCAGCCCATGGGGATGCAGTTGGCTCGATTGTGGGTGTTTGGTGAGCCATTTAGTTACTCAAACTTCAGTATCTCTTTCGGGGTGTGAAACACCCTCCAGACTCCACTGGCCAAACATCCACTGACCCTAAAAGGAGATTGGGCACCAATTTAGTATTTTTATCTGCCACTGCAGCCTACCTCCAGCTCCTGGTCTAAGTTTCACCAGCTCCAAAATAAAACCCATTTGCATGGGATGGGGATGCCTGCAGCTCTGCACTCTCAGGCCCCTGCTGTGATGAGCACAGCACAATCGTGGCACATCCACACCTCCAGGATGGTTCCAGTGCTTGTGTGCCTTCTGCATAATAGGACTGAAACAAATAAATTTGACAAAGAAAGGAGAAAGAGCAACTGATATGCAAATCTATGTCATAAATCATTCACCAAATCTGCTCTGCAGTTTTGAAATGATCTTGGAGGTTGCTTCCCAAGTGCTCTTTGCAAATCCTCTGTCAATCTGGGAAGCAGATGCTGCTACAGTAGGCTGTATTATAGGATCTTCAAGAAATCCCCATCAAATGTTACTTTTAAATGCCCATGACTTTTGCAACCAGTTCTTTTTAAATCTTCTTGGCATATCTGAAAACCAAACATCATAAAAAAACCCTTTGCTGTGATTCAGCTGTAATGGGTCAAAGCCTGGGGAAGAGCTCATCTCACATCTCCTTTCATACCCAGGTGGCCCCCAAATTCCTCCCAGAGGCCTCTGCCCATTTCCTTCATATGCTCTAAAGAGTCTTTGACTTCCCCAGACTCTTCCTGAGCTTCACTGAAAGCCTGTGTTGCCTCAAACAGGGCAGTGCCCTGGAGATGCCCTCTAGAATCACGGGAGCCAAGTCACCCATGCCTCTGCAGCAAATCCCACACAGAAAACATACCCTGAAAAGGCATTTCTACCATGCCCTGGCACACATGGACATCTCATTGCCTAGGAGAGGTGTTTGGGATGATTACTGCTGAGATTTTAAAGCCAGGAACTGTTTCTTCCAGCCAAAAAAAAAAAAAACAAAACAAGCCTGCCCTGAGACAGATCATCCCTCCCAGGTCGGAAAGAACTGAGTGTGTGGATCATGCTCAGAAGGAGTGGCCTGGCTGCATCTTTGGGCTGACATCCTTTCCAATCTCCAATGCTCAGTTTTCCCCCTTCCTGTGTGAAAATGGGAACCACAGTGTCAGCTGTGGTTGGAAAGGGCTCTGAAATCTGCAGGTGAGAAGTGCAGGTAAGACAGCATTGCACCCTTCTAGAAATGGGGGGAGAGGGAAAGGCAGCAAAGTGGGGGAAAACCCCACATAATAAATAACACTCTACAAATTACATTAAATGAATGCATTAAAACACCAGTTCTTCAAGAAGCAGGTGCTTCATTCTTTGCTGTTGATAGGATCAATATAAGAGAGGAAATTACCACCTTGTGCTCTGCAATACATCACACCGACTTTCCCTTACAGATCCTAATGCTCCTGATTGCAGTGTCAATTTAAAATTTACCATAAAACGCAGAATCTCATAAACTTTACAGCCTCAATCACACCCAGCCAGTGTTTTCACCCAAATCAGATGCACAGGCACCCGCTCTGCTCTCCAAGGCAGACACACAACAACGTGCTGTAGATGGAGAGCAGAGCAGGGCACCACAGCTGGGATCTGCCTGTCCTGGGTAGCCTGGATGAAAAGAGAAGGAATCAGGTTGGAAAACAAGCTGGAAAACGTACCCTCAGATCTCTGTGAGACAGCTCATCCCATGTCCAGCAGGAGGAAGGGTAGCCAGAACCATGATTTATGATGAAGGTGCTGAGGCCCTGGCACAGGCTGCCCAGAGCAGCTGTGGCTGCCCCGTCCCTGGCAGTGTCCCAGGCCAGGTTGGCTGGGGTTTGGAGCAACCTGGGTTAGTCGAAGGTGTCCCTGCCCATGGCAGGAGGACGGAGTCAGACAGCCTTTAAAGGTTCCTTCCAGCCCAAACCATTCTGTGATTATATCACCAAATACAATATCACCTCAGGTGCAGCAGCTCTGGTGCCCTGAACACGCTGCTGTCAAGGTGAACACACACCAGCATCCCACAATGCTGAGCCAATCTCCTTGCACTGGGACATGATTAAAACATGGCTCTTGCAGGCTCTGATGGAACACCCCAAGTCATTTCCCTAATCCTGGGTGTCTTTCAGAAACTTAAGCCCATGCAGCTCCTTCAGAGAAGATGATGTCAGTTTTTAATGCAGGGAAGGAGCATGCAGCTATGCCCATGCCACGAGCTGACCACTTGCTTATGTAGGCATGGGTTGCACTCAAGGGAAACTCATGGTCAACTCATGGTTGACAAGGGAAAAACTAATTAGGCTCCTAATTTTGCTCCCTACATAAATCTAAGTCCTTTCGCTGTTGTCAGTATGACAAAAAACCCATTTCTCTGCAGGGGTACAAAGCATTTTGGCTAAAGCATAACAAAAATATGCATATTTCAAGTTGCCATTCCCCAGGAGCCATAAAACTCTGCTCAGTGTCTGCAGCCTGCATGCACCCTGTAAGCTCTGGCTTAAGATTCTCCCTTGGCTCAAAATTATCAGATGTATTTGGGGGAGAAAAGTAATTTTTGCAATCAGCTGCTTGCCTTTGTGGCTGACTGAAAGTGTGATCAGACAGATGCTTAAAGATACAGCAAGGGTTAAACCTTGGGAGAGGACAGGCAGGACTTGGGGATGAAGTAGTTGATCAAAGGGTGGCTCAGAAGTTATTTAAAAGTAAACCAGAAAGTAGAAGTTCCCAGTGGTTGCTGCTGTAATTACAATGCAGACAGCGGAGCCGTGGTGCTGTTAAGGTTACTGGATTTTCCTAGCAGCTGTGTTTAATTTACTTAAAACATGCAAAGCCATCAGGTCAGATCCCATTAGCAGAGTCTCTCCAGAGCACCACAAGAGCCCGGCCAGCCCACCACCAGAGAAATGCTGAGGGCAAAACACAAGTGTAAAATATCCCTGGAAAAGTGCACTGCCACTCCCCCTGGCTGCAGCAGAGGCTGGGTGGCCAGTCCCTCCTGCTCATCCAAGGACCTGTCACCTGTCCCTGTACTCCCATCATAAGCCATCTATTGCCCTGGTCTCCTAAGATCACCAGAAACAGAAATCCATGCAAATACCTTGACTGGCTGTGATGGAGAAGGATCTGGGATCAAGGATGTAGGGAAGTTCTTTGAGTGTGTTTCTGCTCCAGCCCAGGTTCTCTGCGTGTCCTACAACTGTACAATGTCCCACTTGGATCCCTCTACTCCCCAAGCATCCCCCTGACTTCCACACTGCCTTAGAGAGAAGACCCACTTGTCCTGAGTCATGCTCAGAGTCCATCCTGGAGATGGGAGCTCGGTGGATTTGTGGGTCAGGATTCCCCCCCTGGAGCTTTGTTCACACGTATGTAACTCAGGACCACACGAGTTATTCATCAGGAGTCTTTCCAAAACACAACTACAAAAGTTACAACCTCCCTGTCAGGGAAAAAAAACCCCAACGTTCTAGAGATACTTTTCTGTTTCATTTTTGTTGTTGTTGTTGTTTCTCATTCTTTTGACACTGGCTCAGCCCTCTCTCCACCGAACGGAACATCAGGGTTTCATCCACAATTCGTGGCCCCTGCCAGCTCAATTCTCTTTCTAAAATTAGCATCCTGAGAGATGTAATTGCTAGAACAGGAGGTGTTAGGTCACGTTTCAGTCCCTGCACATCAGGCTAAGTGCTTCTGCAGCCACCTACAACCACCTCAGAGTCTGACCCTCAAATGTGTCCTGCTCCACTGAGCCCAACAGAGTGATGCAGCTTTAATGGGTGCTGATGCCAAAAAAAAGAACACTGAAGACAGGGATAGATAATACACCACAGGCTCCCTTCTGCACACGACCCCCATATATAGTCATTCCTACAGAGAACGGGCCAATAAAGTAAAACAAAATACTAAAAAACACAAGAAAATATATTTCCCACATAAGCTGTGGCTGCCTCTGGATCCCTGGCAGTGTCCAAGGCCAGGCTGGATGGGGCTTGGAGCAACCTGGGATGGTGGAAGGTGTCCCTGCCCATGGCAAGGGGGTGGAATTAGACAATCTTTAAGGTGTCTCCCAACCCAAACTATTCTGTGATTCTATTAGAATAGAATAGAACAAAGACAAAAAAAAAACCCAAAAAAACAAACCTAAGTAAAACATCACAAATAGTAGGAAGAAACAGGTTTTGTTTATGGGAAATCTGAAAACATCTGACCAAGCTGCATGACCCTCATTGGCATCAGAACCCCTCCTGAAATCAGCATCTCCTGCCACTGTGTTCAAAAAACCCCAGCCAGTCCCTGGAGTCCTTGGAACAGGTTAAGATCATTCTTCCAACATAAAACTCCAACATAAACTCATCCCTCATGTCTTAGAGAGGTGTGAGACTTATTTGCATAATAAATGACAAGGCAGGAATATAGATTTGTGTCAGATCACCCTCCCTTCCCCTTGAAAGAAATCTATTTATTCTGACTGAATCGTCTCTTCTCCAAATAAATGGTGTTTGTAGTCAGTTTAGCTGGCACGATACGCATTCTTTTGCATGCCTGTAATGAATTTTCACAGCCAGAGCCCTAATCCAGTCTAGTCATGGAGGGTTTATCACGACCTCTTATTTTATTTCTACCGGTAAATGGGAATTGCTTTCCTTATCGCTATCTAGAAGCACCTGAGTGATTTTTGCTTCATATTTCCTATCCCACTGGAATTCAGGATGCAGCGTTATCTGATGCTGTACAATTGTCACTCATGTTAGCTGCCTTTTCATTTTAATTTGCTGGATTTATTGCTCTTTCTTTTTTTATTTTTTTTTTCCATTTTCCCCAAGAGATCTTGCTTCAGATCTGAGTCCCTCCCCTTGCTCTTTTCCATCCTCCTGGTCAGATTTCTTGGGTGATCCTCAGGAAGGCAGTATCAAGGCTTGTCTTGCCTGCACCTGCCTGATGCCTGAACCTGGGATAGTGGAAGAAGTCTCTGCCCAGGGCAGGGGGTGGAACCAGATGAGCTCTGAGGTCCCTTCCAACCCAAACTATCACATGATGCCTTCTCCTGGCAGAGGACTCAACCTCTGGGCCTGCCCCAGTCCATCCCACTGGAAGCATAAAACTACGCCGTGACAAGCAGGAATTATCCCTGACTTTGAGTTCAAGCAAATCCATGAGAGCAAAGGCTTGCCAATATGATCTCTATGGCTGCTGCAAGCACGGAGCAGGTACACAGCTCAGAGCTCCAGAAAACTGGACCTGCTGCTGCTGTAAAGGCATGAGAAGACCTGTAAATCCTGCAGATAACACTGTGATGGATCAGTAGTGGCAAGACATTAACCTTCACTCTTGAGGAGACACCCAAATGATAACACCTGTAGCCATGCCGCTCCAGAGTTATCAGTCTTGTCACTCGTGAAGATAAATCTATCTGACCTAAGCCATCATCCTATGCCACTCTGGCTTCCTTGCTCAAAATCCTCATAGATACCAGCAGGGATCAGGAAAATCACACCTAATAATCAATCGAGAGTGTGCAACTATGCTCACATGGAAACCATTTCCTTCAGTATGTTAAAATAATTCTTCAGAGCAGGGGAAAAACACAGTAGGCTTGAAAGCTGGTCTGCAGGGAAAGTGCTACATGTCAGTGACAACTGTGGAAGGGCAGAAAACAGCTACCAAAGCCTCAAGGAGCTGTCACGCACAGGAAAATGTAAGTTAATTAAAGCCACTTAAACAAATACGTCAGGGACAGGGGCAGGGGATGCAGGGAGGGAGAGTGAAGTGATATTAAAAGCTCAGACACATGGTGAATCCCAGACAGGAGGCAAGGAAACCTATTTGGCAGAATCCAGATGAGCCCCTTGCCCTGGAGGTGTGCCAGAGGGGGCAGTGAGAGCCCCCTCTGCCCCAGGGCTCTGGCTCACTTTTGGGCACAGCATTGTCCCACAGCCCCACGGGGATGCACAGGCTCAGCAGATCCACCCCTCCTCTGGGAAGCAGCACCCAGGCTCCACTGGTGCTCTCCTGGACCAAACAATGCCAGCTTGGAACCACAAACCCAACAGCTCCCTTCCTAATATCTTCCCTCCTGTCCTACCACAGCATTCAGCAGCTGAAATGAGAACCATGAGGATAGCACCCCTCTGGCAAAGTGTAAGGATGTAGACCCACCTCAAACACACCACCAGGACCAACATCAACTCCACCTTCCCTCACTTCTCCTCTGAGCATAGTTTCCCCTGAGCCCCCAGAGCTGATCTACCTCCTCCTGTGCTCAGAAGATGAGGAGCACAGGTTGCTCACACCAGCCCTGCCGACAGAAAACCACAAGAAGAAAGATTTGGACAGACTCTGTGTATTTTTTAAATTGCATTCAGCTCCCAGAGAAACTCGAAGTGTTGGTTCTTTATATATTCCTTCGAGCATTGATCCAGAAGTGGAAACAGAACACCTACACGAGGCTGGGTCATGAGGGAGATGCTGAGCCGGCCTCTTGAGATATTCCTGCCTGGGAAGCAGGGCTGGCCAGCCTCAGCGTGAGGCTGGCAGGAAGGGAAACAGGAAAGCAAATCCATCTGCACACCATCAAGCCCCTGCTGCAGGATGACAGCATGCAAGACTGCTGTCTGCAAGAGGAAGGCTTGCCATGGCATCAGCCCGACCCAGTTGGAGTGCACGGAATCACAGATGGAGTGAGGAGGATCCAGGCTCCCAAAGCAGCTTAGCTTCCCACCCTCCCTTAACTGCTGGGATGGGGGTGATGCAGCAAACCCAACAACAACCCAGCATGCTCCTCCAGGAGAGCCGTGAAGCTGCTGGAGTTTGGTTGTCTTGGTTAGCAGGGAGATGAAGGAAGGAACTAGTGAAGGACAAGGTCTGAGACCTCCTTCACCCCTCAGCATATTTTCTAACTCCACACCAGGCTTATGTATAGATCTTCTATTCCAACCCTGGGTGAGAATAACTCATCACAAGTCCCATGGCTCCAGGGAGAGCTCAGAGCCCCTGCCAGGGCCTCCAGGGGCTCCAGGAGAGCTGCACAGGGACTGGGGACAAGGCCTGCAGGGCCAGCACCCAGGGAATGGCTTCCCAGTGCCAGAGGGCAGGGACAGATGGGATCTTGGGCAGGAATTGCTGCCTGGGAGGGTGGGCAGGCCCTGGCCCAGGGTGCCCAGAGCAGCTGTGGCTGCCCCTGGATCCCTGGCAGTGTCCAAGGCCAGGCTGGACAGGGCTTGGAGCAGCCTGGGACAGTGGAAGGTGTCCCTGCCCATGGCAGGGGGTGGCACTGGATGGGCTTTGAGGTCCCCTCAACACAAACCATTCAGTGATTCTGGGGCTCTGCAGACAGCATTAGGGCCTCGTTGAATGCAGCCCAGGACCACAGCCCCCTCTCTGCCTGCAGCTCTGGGCAGGCAGCCAAGGCCCCCCACCCATACCCTCAACCCCTTCCCTCCACAGGGTGACTTCCTTAACACAGCCCAGCTGCCTGCCCCCACCCGACAAGGGCTGACAGATTTGTGCTGTCCCCTTAGGGTGGGGTAGGTACATTTATTTCCTCTTTGGAAAAAAAAAAAAAAAAGGAAAGAAAAAAGGAAAAAAAAAATTCAATTAACCTTTTCCTCTCCTCACAACAGGCAAGAAACTTCCCTGCCACAGAAATAGTTTGAGGACTAAGATATCTGTTCCCACAGCTGCACCAGTGCTATTCTGGCTTAGCTAAAATTAAAGAGCTGAAGTTGTATGTGGGCCTTCATGGAACTGTCACGGGGACCACAAGATTAGAGGGCCGGGTGGTGACCTGGGAGGCCGAGCTCTATTCTCAGCTGCTCAAGGGATCCTCGTGTGTCCCAACATGTTTCTCCACCCCTCTCTAATAAGAATCTTGAAATGGTTTGGATTGAAGAGACTTTAATATCCAGTTCCAACCTCTTGCCAGTGCCAGGAATACCTTTCACTGCTCCAGGTTGCTCCAAGCCCTGTCCAACCTGGCCTTGGACACCTCTAGAGATCCAGGGGAAGCCACAGCTGCTCTGGGAAACTGTACCAGGGCCTCTCCACCCTCATCATGAAGACTTTCTTCATCATTGTAGTTTGAATCTCTCTGGTTCTAATTTAAAACCATCCACCCTTTTCCTCTCACTATAGGCTCCGTCTTTCTTCTAAGCCTCCTTTTAAGAGCAACATATCTTGCCTGGTCACCTCCACTGACCAAACACTAGCCAAAGATCCAACAGCACTAAAAGACCAGGAAAGCACAAGATAACCCCAACACGCCAGCCACCATCCATCCCCTCTCCCACCAGGAGCAGCCCTCTGCCAACAACTGTGCTGGCTATTGTTGGTCACATAAAGCCCGGTCCAGCGGCCCCGCTGTCAGCACGCAGCTCATTACTCTGCCAAGGGCTTTGAAATGCTTGGAATATGAAAGGTGCCCCATCAGATCAAATTCAGCTTCGTTTGCTATTACAATGCAGTGCATCTCTTTTGTCTGTGACTTTTGATGACGAGCAATTGTTCCCCTCAGTCAGTATTTCGGAGTCATTAGTCGGAATTAGTAAAGTTCCCGCTGCCGGACTTTTCCACGGCTCTGTTCTCGGGCTACAAAGAGTCGGTGAGGAGTTGTCCTGCTTTCACTGAGCTGGAGGCACAGCGGGGAGTGTTCTGGGGGGAGCAGGCAGTCTGCTCAACTCCACTTTTCCCCTGCAGGCACCGGGAAATGCACGTGCAGGAAAGATGCTGTGGGTGGTCACAAAAGGGCCGGTGCTTCCCAGCCAGCAGGGAACCTGAGACTCTCTTCACTTGGTGCCTCTGCTGGGACCAGGGGAAGAGGTACACCTAATGGTGTCCATATTTAGGCAGCACATCCCATAAAGTTCAGGTTTCTATCCCAGAAATCTCCAAATCTAAAGGCATCAGCCCTGAAGAAGATACTTTCCTCTGGGTGAAGGGATCACCACTTGGCATCTTCCTCAGTGAAAACACCTGGATGTGCCTGACCTTGTCCACCAAGCTCTTGCTCATGTTACACCCTTCCAGCTATACCAAAAGGGCTTTAGTATCAAGACCCTTTTTCCTGAAGGGATTTATACATGGAGCATCCACTTCTCAGGACAACCTGTACCAGCACCTCAACACCCTTATCACAAAAAATTTCTTCCTTCTACCTAGTCTGGATCTCCTCTCCTGCTGTAAAACTATTCCCTTTTGTCCTGTCCCTCCCTGCCTCCCTGTCCCCAGTCCTCTCCAGCTCTCCTGGAAACCCTTTAGGTACTGGCAGGGACTCTGAGGTCTCCCTGGAGCCTTCTCTTCTCCAGGATGAACACCCCAACCTCTCCTGGTCTGTTCTGTGATCAATTTTGTGTTTGTTTCTGATAGAGGATTTGTTCCTACTCATGCTTGAGGAGGCCCAGCAGAAAAACCAAGTGATGAAGCTGCATGGGCTGTGCCCATCTGATGTCACTGTCTGGGCCCAAGAGCACAGCTCAGCTCTGGGGACCACAGCAGCTCCAACTTACACCCACCCCACCTCCGGGTACAAATTCCAATTTAAATTCCCAGTTCCAGCCATCCCACCACCTTTTCTGTATGCAATATAGGTGTTTGGCCACTACAACCCAGAAATAAAACCAGGAGCAAACCAAACTTAGAGGAACACCCTTGTGGAGAAGAGCTGAGCATTGAACCCAGCTCCTTTAGCAGCTGGTCACCTTTCACATAGAACCGTACTTTCATCCCATGAGGATTTCCCTGAAATTCATCTCATAGATCATCCCACCTAACATTCACGACAGCATTTCCACTGGGACATGACCAAATGCAGACAATTCACACCTCTCACCTTTTAAAGTGAGTGAAGTATTTTTTAAAGTAACAGGCTACAATAAAGCAGCCTGCCCAGATTCCAGCCTAATCTAAAAACAACTTTATGGCTTCTAATTTTAGCACTAATCTTCCTTTGCTATGGTTGTGTGATTTCTAATTATTTTATCCCCAAGCCCTGCTTTGATGGATAGTTGTACCTTTTCCAATGCCAAATGACTTGTAAAGTGCCTTTAAAAAATACGCTGATCATTTCAGGTTCATTTCCAGTTCCTACACAAATAACATTCTCATATACAGCTTCACTGCAGAAATATTATTATTATTATTAAAATATTAGTAATAAAAGCAATACAATTTTAGAAGGGGAGCTCCATTCCTCAGGATGATCCCAATCTGCTCCTGCAAACACCATATTTTCTCTTAAAAGCTGATAAAGAGCAAAAAAATCTGTTATCGAGATACAGATCTCGTAACAACTTGGTTCCTTTGGTTTGGCATTGCTCCCAGAACACTTTGCCTCTATCTATCCTTATTTTCAGGTTAGCTCAGGGAAGAGCAATTGGCCACACTGAAACCTCTGGGGGGACTCTGCTAGGGGCGATGAGACGGCAGCAGAGACACATTTGCCTTGATGTTCCCCCAGAGCGTTGCCTACCCAAAACTGCTGAACTCAGAGCAGCAAACACCATCCCTCAGCTGAAGACGTGCTGCAGGGGCTTGGGTTGAGCCTCCAGCCCATGATCCTCACAGGCAGGTGTTTTCTCACCTTCCATGCTCAACTGAAGCAACCTCTTGACCCTCCTAACTGCTGACCTAGATCGAGTCTGCTGGATCCAATTCTGCTGAATTTGAAATTTGCACAAAAAATTTACTGAGGAGGGGGTGCTGCCTGAGGACTGTTCCAGGATGCTGAGGCAGCTGCCTCCCAGTAGGACCTGCCACCAGCAGCCAGCACCAGAGCAGGGGACACAGACACAGGGCTGGTGGATGCTCGTTGGGTTGTTTCCTTCCCTAGGATTTATACTGAGCTCCGGTCAATTGGAAAACATCCACTTGACCTGCAACCTTTTTGTTTTAGTTATTCTCCAAGCTTTGACAGCAGCAGTTTAAACACAAAGCATATGACTTTTGGCACTGAGGGAGCATCCCATTCCCACAAATTTGAGTGGATACGGAAAAACATCACACTGCAGCCCTGATGGTGAACATATTTCTTCTTTCTCATTCTTCATTTTCCTCTCTTTCACTTT
The DNA here is from genome assembly GCA_017589585.1 of Phylloscopus whistleri. Taxonomy (NCBI): domain Eukaryota; kingdom Metazoa; phylum Chordata; class Aves; order Passeriformes; family Phylloscopidae; genus Phylloscopus; species Phylloscopus whistleri. The sequence goes on from JADMLD010000037.1 coordinate 1,127,119, forward strand.
CTGAGCCTGTTTTACAACCTGTGTATCCTCCCTCCCCACTGGAAACATGAGCTTAGCTCCCCAATGCAATATTCAAGGGAGGAGGACACAGGACGTGGTGTTCTAATTCCCTGCACAAAGCTGTGTTACAGAGGATTTGAAATGGAGATTGTCAAAACAGGAAACAACCCAGTCAACGTCCTCCTGCCTGGGTCCTGAAAATGTCACCACACAGAGCTGCGAGGAATGGAGAAAAGCCCTCTGTTCCTGCATGGAATCCTACAGAGGATGCCCTGGGTGAGTGGGCAGTGAGACTCTGCCCTCACGCCACTCCGATCTGAGAGCTGGGCTTTAACCTCTGCTAAAATCAGCATGGTGCTGTTTTTTATTGAGTTGGGGAAAAACTCAGCAAATCAGGTTAAAAATTATAACCCTCTATTGACTGATACTTCTATCAGAGTGGAGAATTTTGTGTGGAATGTCATCTCACTCAGGAAGTCAATCCTACAGGAAATCCTTCATCCTTAGTGCTTCAGAGTAACATGCACAGCACCCTGCTGGCTTCCTTCTTACTCCTCTTAAAACCCACCCCTGAGATCCTCACATCTTCAGCTCATGCTCTGTCTTTGAGCTGGCCTTGCTGGGATAAAACCACAAATCTTGGGTCTAATCCTGCCCACACCCCCCAGGCAAGGCGCCAAGCTGACATATCCATGAAGATGCAGAGCAGGACAATGCCAGGCCTCAGGCTCTTTGATTTCCATCTATCCACCTTGGAGCAAGGATTTGAAGTTCCTCAAAGGCACAACAGTGAGGCCAGGTCTGGAGGAGAGAACGAAGCTACTGTAAACCCAGACAAATAAGATGCTGGGTTTATTTTAAAAAGCAGGCTCCTGCAGCTGTAGTTTTCAAACAGTTCTTAAAAGCCTGATCTGAACAATCATCCTTGCCAACAAATACTGGTATTTTGAGCCTTTGACTGCTTTTGATGGGAGTGAATATCTTTTTTTTTTCTTCTTTTTTTTTTTTTTAATTTTTATTTTTATTGATTGCTTGTTTTTACAGCTCTCAGCAAGTTAACTTCAGCAGAACTTCCCAAGCACAAGAGCTGGTGACCATTACCAGAACGGTGATCCATCAATTCCAGGATCCCTCACTCCTGGAAATATTCAAGTTAAGTTGGACAGGACTCTGAGGCACCTGGTCTAGTAGAATACATCCCATTACAAGGGGCTTGGATTAGATGGTCTTTAGGACTCCTTCAACACAAACCATTTATGATTCCCCCTCTGGAAGCAAGGCTAGTATTTTGCTTTATGTTTGAGGGATCAGTGGTTTTATTGTAGTGCCAAGCCACTGATCTGGAGGGACAACCTTCAGCAGGAAAAAAAATTCCACGGGTTCATGGGAGGAACAACGAGGAATGTCATTTCAGATGGTCTGTATAGCCCAGAACAGCAAACTTCCCCCATCACCCAGGCAGAGAATTAGGATAATTACCTAGAGCCTGATCCTGAAAGGTGCTGAGTGCAGTCAAGTGGTCTCCGCTCATAGAGTTCAGTATCTCAGGGACTCTCAGCAGGGTCAGTCTTGGAGCCTGGGCAAAATAAGATAGGTTGGGGTTAGTCCAGTTATTTGTAAATAAACCTACACAACCTATAATTTAAAAAAAATAAACGCAAAATCCTTCTAGTTCCATGTGCCAACCACATTTTCCTGTACGGGGTATCAACTCAAGGGTCACAGCAGAATGTGGCTGAGGAGATGCTCTCCAACCCACAGGCCTTCTCTGCAGATCAGGATGGGTGCCTGCAGCACACAGGAGAGAAACTACACCGGGATGTGTCCACAGAGCCTCAACCCACATCCAGGAACACCTACACGGCATTCCTCAGGAGCACCGCGCTACCCAAGCCACCGCACCTGGACACCTCACACTGCCACAACCACCCCAGGGCTCACACGCCCTCCTGGCAGCAGGCAAACCCCAGGGCTGCCTCGCCAGGCCCACAGGCAGCAGCAAACCTGGAGGTAAGAGAAGTTAGCCGGGTTTCCAGGGAGGAAGATGAGGAAGATTCCCCTCCCCGCGCTCCCGGGCGGGTACGGCCGTGCCAAGGGCAGGGTGAAGGGAGGGAAGGGGATGTCGGGGACAGGATGATGGTATCCTCCTCCACGCAGCCCTTTGTTTGGGGAGGTCCCCTGGGATGCTCGGCTCAGGGTGGCCAAGTCCTCCTTCTTCCCCTACAAGGGGAACGGATGAGGGGAGGAGAACAATGCTCCCTCCTCAGCTGCCTAATGGAAGAACAAAAGCACAGCGATCGCTTCCAAAATTGTCTTTTGAGGAACAGACCATCGAGCCTGAAGGCCCAGTACTTCTGCTGTACTTGTTTTTGAACTCTGGCCTGGCAGCATCTTTCTGTCCTTCCTCTGGCCTCTCGCAGGACCTGCCCAAAGCCACAGGGGTCGTGCAGGGCTTGCACAGACCTCAAACCCCACCAGGAATTCAACAGCCAGCACCTGGTGGAGGTGACAAAACCAAAGGCGAGGTTCCTTCACCAGACCCCACGACAAACACACCTCAGGCCATGGGGTAGAAGGGGCAAGGCCAGGTTGGAACAACCCAGTCAGGTGGAAGGTGTCCCTGCCCACGGCAGGAGGTGGAACTGGATGGTTGAGAGGTCCCTGTCAACCCAAACCACTCTGTGATTTTATGACAGCCCTGTTTCAGCAGGAGGCATTTGGCAGGAACGGTCTGCCCCAGCCTGATCCCACTGAAAACTGGGACCAAACCCCACTAGAGCCAAAACCAGTACAAAAAGCACCTTTGATTGTTGAGCTGAGATGGCTGCTAGGGAGCAGAAGGGGATTTCTGCTGTGCTGACTGCTCATGGAAAGTCCCTGACTGGCCCACAACTGTGGAAAAAACGGAAAATAGAACTTTAATACCAAGTTGGTGGCAGGCTGTCTATTTTTCTCTCCTGTGACTAGTTACCATGGATAGATTTCTGAGGTCGACCACACAATTGTTCACTGCACCGCTTCTATTAAACAGAGGATGAGCAAATCATCCCATTTGTACCGTACTTTAATTTCCAGAAATTCTTTGTTCGTTTGTTTGCTTAAATTATTTCTCTCATTTGAAGAAACAATGCAGTCTTACGAAGCGAGGGCCCAAATCTCTCGAGTCACCCTGCTGTGGTTCATTACTTCCACACTAGTTAACAAGGCCAGTAATTTCCCTAAGGTTTAATAGAAAATCCTCTTTCCAGAATGCAGAGAGACAGGCCATTTTAACAAACTCACTGTATCCCAGTTATGTTGTAAGTGAGGGATATCCTAAGCAAAGCACAGGTCCTCCTATGGGTTAGTGTAAAAATCAGGTCACCTAAATGGAGCTTCCTTCATCCCAAATTACTCCCTCAGCTGGAGAAGAGGACCAGGGGGTCCCATGTCCTTTGCTCAGAGCATTAGCTGCAGCTCCACTGGCAATGGGTTCCTGAAGCATCCCAGTCTTCATCCCAAAATAAAGAGTGGTTGAAGCAGATGATACTGGAGAGGCAGCCCCAAAATGTACCTGGGGTGGGTGTGGTGGAAGAGGTGGGCCTACAGCCCATTTCATTAATGATATGGATAGCAGAGCACATGGAATACCTGCCAACCACTTGCCCACAAACTGCCCTGCTCACTGGTTTTGCTGACCTATTTCCATGACCAAATCAGCAGAAAAAAAATTAAAAGCTGAAATAAATACAGGAGGAAAGCTTGTGGGAAAAAAAAAAAAAAAGGTAAAATACATAAAACATACCTACATATATATTGGAGTAGCAGAATAATTTGGGTTGGAAGGGACGTTTAAAATAAAAAAATAAACTGAAGTATTTTATATGTATATACATATGTGTGTGTAAAGCAGCCCAGTAAATCTCTATTGAGATGCACATGCAGGTGAAAAGCTGGCAGTGCTGCCTTCAGTCACGAGGGTATTTACACTACAACAGCCTCTGCAGCTCCTTAATATTATTTATACAAACAGGATTTGTCAAGCAACAACTACAGATGTTTGCAGTGAGTCTTCCTGCTTATCCACCGATAATACCGTGTGCCTGGGACAGCTGAACAACTCCTGCCACGTAAATAATAAATACACGTCTGGGTTAATCAGAAAGAGGCGGCGAGGAATCTGGAGATTCCCACAGACTCCCTGCCGCGGGGAAGGAAACAAGAAAATGCCCTGACCTAAGGAGGGGTGAGTCTGGCATCCCCACAGATCACAGGGAGATCACAGGAGCTGTTTGCAGATCACTTACGGAGCATGAATAATTCAGGCAGAAGCGGCTGGGAGTATGAGAACAGATAGATGGGAGCTCACTGCCGCTGCTTTTGGCAGGTTTTATTTTATCCAGCGAGGCAAGGAAACCACGAGCCCCAGCAAAAAAAAAAAATTAAAATCCTCTGCCTAGCTTTGCCAGCGTCGTGGCTTCACTGACAATCTCGTGATACACGGCATTTTACAGATCCCCAGCTGACGGTGAATGCCATCTCTCCTTCTCCTTGAGGCATTTTTGTGATTATCTGGCTGGACAAGTACAGCAAAACAATGCTTATTTTAAAAAAAGAAAAAGCCCTTACTACCGATCTGCACTCTGCTGCTTAATTACACAGAATCACAGAATCACAGAATCACAGAATCACAGAATGGTGTGGTTTGGAAGGGCCACAGGCAGGGACACCTCCCACTGTCCCAGGTTGCTCCAAGCCCCGTCCAACCTGATCTGGAACACTTCCAGGGATCCAGGGGCAGCCACAGCTGCTCTGGGCACCCTGGGCCAGGGCCTGCCCACCCTCCCAGTCAGCAATTCCTGCCCAAGATCCCATCTGTCCCTGCCCTCTGGCACTGGGAAGCCATTCCCTGGGTGCTGGCCCTGCACGCCTTGTCCCCAGTCCCTGTGCAGCTCTCCTGGAGCCCCTGGAGGCCCTGGCAGGGGCTCTGAGCTCTCCCTGGAGCCTTCTCTGGTGCAGCTGAACAGCCCCAGGTGTGCCAGGCTGGCTCCAGAGCAGAGGGGCTCCAGCCCTGGCAGCATCTCCGTGGCCTCCTCTGGCCTGGCTGCAGCAGCTCTGTGTTGTTCCTGTGCTGAGAACCCCGGAGCTGGATGCAGGCCATGAAAAATCCACCAACCAAAACAAACAAACAAACAAACAAAAAAACCCTTAAAAAACCTAAAAAATCCCACCCCAAAAAAACCTCATGAATAAGTGGTGTTCAACTCTGAAGGAGAAGGATGGAAAAATGAAAAAAAAAAAAAAAAAAAAGTGGGAGGAAGGAAAAGAATGGCTAAAGGATATACCCTAATCCTTACTCCAAAAGGAAAACATAAGTAGGGTTGCTCCTGTTGGGATATATTAATAGTCCATGCTAAACACATTACTAAGAGGACTAGAAGCCAGGAAGCAAATTAAACAAAAATAATAAAAAGCACACATAAGGAAAGGCAGAAGTGGTAAAGACAGATGGTGGAAGTTAAACATGGCTTTGGCGCAACCTGCAGAAATCCTAAACTCATTCTGCTGAAAGGACACTGCATTTTGTTTCTTGACAAAGGGAAGAGCCTTGTTGTCAAGGACAGAGGGGCGGCTGTCCCACATGGGGTCCGAAATGGGAACCCAGCTCAGTGACCACCAGTGAGCCTGGGGACACCTCAGCACAGAGAACCAGAGGGGCCAAGGAGGGATTTGACAGAGAGGACCCTGCCTTAGCAGGATTTCTGAATGTTCCCAATGGCAAGACATGCCCCAGTGCCAGTGATGTGCCCAGGATTATGGAACCCTCTGGGAATTCCTGTACTGCACTTACACATGCATGACCCTGCTTCAGTTCACCCCTCTGCACTGCACTACTGCCAGCACTGGATTTGGCCCCAAAACTGCACACCAAGCTCTTCTCCAGCCCAGCTGCTGAGCACACCACGCCACAGTCCCCGCACACAAAAACCCATTTCTTGTTATCACACAAAATATATCTGATTCAAGACTCACAGTGGCAAAAAAGACATTCACCCAAGATCATGACACAAAAATCCCAGTAAATCTGGTTCTCAGCGTGAACCACGTGAGAAGCATCCAGGCAGCCCCAAGTCACAGGAGTGAAACTTGGTGCTACCAGCTAAGAAATTTACACCCTCAATTTTCCTTCAACATAAAAATATTGACTCTCTCCATGCTTTCTGCCTTTCTAGAACTACTTAAACTTAATATTCTTAATTAAAAAACTGAATTTAAACATACTTCAGCACCACTGCCAGTAGCATCTTTGGTTTAGAAAGCTCAGTTTGGAAATGCCATCTCTATGACACAGGCTCTAGAGCCCACATCAAGAAAATGTCACTTCAGTCTTTAGCATAAACTGGCTATCTCTGGTAGGAAACCTGTTTCTTGCCTTTATAGACTGAGCACAGGCCACATCTCTGCATTACCCCAAAGTAATTACTTGGCCACACACCTCATTGGATCCTCAGGGCTTTGGGTTCTCCACCCTCGTGTTTACATTCCATGCAGAAAAATTAACTAATTAATATACGTCTGACAGATGTTCTTTGAAAGAGATATCATGTCTTCAAAACACAAGATGATGAAAGGACAAATCAAGTAGATTAGACTGACCAGAAAAGCAAGGATGGTAGCATGACAGTGGAAAGCACAGCTTCAACTCTTTCTCTTGATATTTATATGGGTTTATTTGCATATCAAACTATATTCCAATTAGCTGTATATAAATCTATGATGAAATTATGCCGTGCAGCTCTCCAAAGTGAAGGAGAGCCAGGGTTGGGCTGCATAATCACCCTTAACTCTGGCCCTCCAGGTGTTCCCACTCCAGCTCACTCCTAATGACCGTGCACTCCCAGCAACACAGCTGTACAACGGGAATCTTCTGCCGTCACACACACGTATCTGCAACATTTCCATACATTGTAAGCTGCTTTGTGTATTTTTTTTTTCATTCTCCCCCAGCCAGTTACTCCTGGAGGAAAGAAGTCTGAGAGAAGACAGACCTTCTCCCTCCTCACAACTCCCTGAGGAGGGTGCAGCCAGCGGGGAGGTCGGGCCCAGCTCCCAGGGAACAAGGGACAGGACCAGAGGGGAAAGGCCTCAAATTCCACCAGGGCAGGTTTAGATGGGATACTGGGGAAAATTTCTTAATGGAAAGTGTTGCCCAGCCCTGACATATGCTGCCCATGGCAGTGGTGGTGTCCCCATTCCTGGAGGGATGTAAAAGCCTTGTCGAGACATGTGTCAGTGGTGGCCTTGGCGGTGCTGGGGGAATGGTTGGACTCCATGATCTCAGAGGCCTTGTCCCTTGTAAGTGACTCTGTGATTCCATGATCTGCCTGCTGCCCCTCCCTTGTCTCAGACTGCAGGGCAAGTTTTGCCTCAGCTGAGGCTTTGTGCAGCCCTGCAGGAGAGCGGGGATCCTGCCTGAAGAGCTGGATGGAAACAATAACAGGGATCTGTACTCTTATTTTAAATATCAACAGGAGCGTGGGGGTGCAGTAGCCTGGTCCAGGAGCAGCACCACTTAAGTCAATTGTGCTCTGGAAAGGGTGTGCACTCGTAGTCAAACTGGCTGCCTTAACAAGGTCTTTGTGCTCTGCCAGGTATCTGCAGAAGGCATCAGGCAGAGCTGCAGCCTACGGGCCCATCTGCAGGCACAGCTCACACCGGGTCCAGCCAGCACTGCCTGTAAATTAGGCCATCCACCCTGCCCACACAGCCAGGGAAAGGTCTGGGAGAAGGGATTCCAGACACCTTCCACTGTCCCAGGTTGCTCCAAGCCTGGTCCAGCCTCACCTTGGACATGTCCAGGGATGAGGCAGCCACAGCTTCTCTGGGCAGCCTGTGCCAAGGCCTCACCACCTTCACAGTAAAAAATTTCCTCCTTACATCTAGTCTGAATCTCCCCTTCTTCAGTTTAAAACCATCATCCTTTGTTCTACCACAACAGGCCCTACTGAAAACCCTGCCCTTTGTTTTCCTTACAAGCCCCCTTTAAGTTCGAAAGGCCACAAAAAGGTCTCTCCAGAGCCTTCTCTTCTCCAGGCTGAACAATCCCAGTTCTCCCAGGCTGTCTGCACGGGAGAGATGCTCCAGCCCTATCAACGAGCCTGCATTGCTTGGGACCAGTTTTTTGGGCTCAACTGCAGTAGTGAGTTTGACTAATTTGAGTGATCAGGCACATATTCAGACATAAAACATTAATATGGGAACAAATCAAAAGCAGTCTGGATAGGCTTCTCCTTTCAATACATTACACAAATTGAAAAAGAAAAAATAATTTAAAATTAAAAAATAAAGTTTTTATCTTTTCTAGAACATACAAAAAGGTATAAATTCCTGACTGACTGCAGCACCTGGGCTGGCTGTGCTGGTAATTGGAACCAGCATGCTTCGTTTCCTGGGCGTCCCATTCACAAGGGAGAGAAGGAAGCATTCAATTTTTTCAACAGGAAATTTCATCGCTGGAAAACAATCCACCTTTCCTTGACTCCGAGGAAGAGCCCAAGGGCGAGTTCTCTCCTCGACCACAGCTTCAGCTTTACTGCCAGCCCTGGCCAGAGCTGAGTGCTCACACCACCCCAAACCCATGAGACTGCCTTCAACACTTCCAGCTGTATTTTTTTTTTTTTCCTTCTTCTAACACATTGAATGTTCTTCTTTTCCTTTGGGATTGCTTAGAGGTCCAGTTTGCAACTTTTCTTTCCACAAGCAAATGGTCTAAAACAAGCCTGGATTTTGTCATGACAGTTTTCCTTAGATTTTAGCTTTCCAACCAGTTGCAGACCTGGGACTTCATGGAAAGCACCCAGATGTTGCCATGGGCCATGCTAACATCAAGGGGATATTTGTGGGACATTTGTGAGGCAGAGCACACTTTAGGTGTTTGTTTGGTTTTTTTTTTTTTATAATGAGCCTAGGACTCCCCAAGCCATACAGGACTGAGCAAACATCATGTTACACCAACAGCTTTTCTTTAATAGAATTTTTAAACTAGTTTTCCATTCCTAAAGCTGCTGTCTTAGCATGGAGTGGAATAAGGCTTCAAGGCCACAAAAACCCATCAGACACTCCAGCAGGACTCAAGAAAGCCAAGCAGCAGGCAAAGGGACTGAGCAGAGTGGTGGCAGATTAAATGTAGCACCAGTCAACATAAAACCAATGCAAAAAGAAACCCCTGACAATGGTCCCTGGAAGAATTAAGTTTCAGGATAAACAGACTCAGAAGCAACCATCCCGTGTTTCTGCATGCACAGCTCACATTTAAAAATCAACGTTACTTCTCCTTGCAACACTTACTTGGAAAGTTATTTTTCTCCTCATTGCTTACGTTCCCACCGTAATAGCTGATTTGTTTATGCACTTATAGAAAAGCTGAATTATTAGTCTTCTTCCCCTGATTGCTGAGCCATCCCTGACTCCATCCATCCTGCTACCTTTCACATGCAGGACCAGAGGGCTGAACAAGAAAGGAATCACAGGCACTGCATGGAGGAGCTCCTCAAAAACACATCAAGCTCCATCTTTACACCTTAAGTCTCTAGAAGAAGGTTGTCACAGAACCATTCTTGACCAATAAAGAAAAACAGTCTTCTAATCCCCAGTGAAGCACTTTTAGGGTACTTTTAGTTGTAATCAGGGTACTTTCAGCTGCCTTGAGCTGATCCCTTGACAAGGGGAATTTTTGAAGCAGACTGGTGTCTGACTGGCAGGGCAGACCTGGAGCAAGAACTGATTGCAGAAGGGGCAGGAGATGGGCAAGGCTGAGGGCAGCAGCACCAGTAAGATAAGGAAACCTCAGCACAAAATCAGTATGGAACGACATGGAATGCTGGATGTTTTGAAATATTTCATGCAATGGACGCACTTGCCATTCCTCCACTTCAGTAGAAGATGAGAAGTAAGAAACCAGGGTAAAGCTTCCCCCGATCTGTGCTGAGTTAGGCATGGAATGCCACACACAGCCCCAAGGAAGACATAAAGACTGTAGCACCCAAGTACTGCAAGAGCCCTCAAGAAGCCTTCTGGTTCACCCCCAGCCCACAGAAGGCATCCCTGAGGATATATAAGAAATGTCTGTTTAGTTCAGGACTGCCAAGGATGGATCCACAGCAATGACAGGACCCTGCTGTTTCACCTTTCACCTTTTCTTCAGTGGACCTAATATCAGTATAAAGACCCTTCACTGGATCCTACCAATGCCTAAAAAAGCCAAGAAAATCTGGCAACACTTACCTCCTGCTGGATTTCATCCTGGCCTTGGCACACAAAGCTTGGACCTTCCTGTTGGACACAGACTCCAAGTCCTAACCCTGACCTGAACATCACATCTCACTGTTCTCATTCAGCTCCAAGGATCACTCTAAACCCCACCAGATTCTGGGGCAAATTAAATGCACCTGTATCTGTAAGCCTGGATGACTTTTGTTGAGCTGTCACTGAAGCTTTTCTTAGAAGTCATTAACCATGATGAGCAAAACACAATTCCATCTCGCTCCTCTCTGGCCTCTTCAAAGGGAGGATGGCAGCACTTCAGCCACTGCCTCACTGATTGTCCTACTGTTCCACAAAGTGGTTCCTCTCCAGCAAATTGAACACTGAGAGCCATCACAGAGCCCCAGACAAAGAGACCAGTGACTGTTTCTGGGATTATTAGAGGGAAGCAGAAAGAAGCCTATTACAGGGTCTTTGTGGCACTTAATGTTGACAGCTGAAAATAATGGATAGGACAAAACAGAGCAAAGATGATTTAAATTAGGCAACTCCCGGGAAATGGTGCTCACGCAGGCTTCCAAAGAAGAACCTCCATTTCAAAGCACTGCTAACCCCCAAGTGGTTGTGCATTCCCCCTCCGCAGCCCCCCACACACACAGACACAGCCCTTTTTAGGTGCCCTGCAGAGCTTTTGCTCAGTTTGCCGGTGGCCACTGCACCATTCCCATTAGAGGACAGAAGAGGTGTATAAAAGAGCAGCATCAGCCACAGCTCATCAATCCTTCAACAAAAACAGCCTTTAATTCCTATCCACTGCCACAGGCTCAGGGACCTGTAGGAAGGGATTTACACATCCACGTTCCAGCTCCTCCAAAGCCACCTGGAGGAGAGGAGATTCACTCCTGCTCCAGGGGTTTGATGCCAATGGAATGACAAAGGCTCTGACAAAGCTTTACTGTCATCTCATGCCAGTCCCAGCTCTGTGGGGCCCATGTGGGGCTCATTTTAAGTAAGAGGCACCTGCCACCTATACACATCACTTCTCTCCCTCTCGAGAGGGCAGTAGAGAATCACAGAATCTTCTCAATTGAAAAAGTGCTCCAAGATCATCGAATCCAAGCTGTGCCTGAATCCCCACCTTGTCACAAGCCCAGAGCGCTGTGCCACATCCAGGCCTTCCTTGGACACCTCCAGGGATGGGCGCTCCAACCCCTCCCTGGACAGCCCCTTCCAATTTTTTAGCCACCCCCTGTACGAAAAAAAATCCTCATGTCCAACCTGAACTTCCCCTGGTGCAGGCTATGTCCTCTCCTCCTGTCCCTGTTCCCTGGGAACAGAGTCTGATCCCTGCCTGGCTGCCATCTCCTGTCAGGGAGTTGTGCAGAACCAGAAAGTCACCCTCAGCCTCCTTTTCTCCTTCAGCCACCCCCCACAGGACTTTCCCTCAATGCCCAAGCCACTCTCAGTCTGGACAGGAAAGCACAAGAGGGGTGGAAAGACACACATGTTGCACACAGTGAATTTGCTGGCTGCCCGGGCTCAATAGATTTGTTTATGCTGTGGCAGCAATCTGTCTTTCCAGGCAGAGCAGTCAGGTTTTATGACCTGAAACACCACCCAAAGCAGCTCCTGAACATCTGAGGATGCAGCCCAGCCAACCCAGCACTCACCCTGCAGTGGATAAAAGCCTGCCAAAAACAAGTCCCTGTGCAGGGAGCCCTCTATAAGCACCTTACAATGATGGCGTTTCCCACTTTTCTTGTACCCATGGGTGTAAACCAGGAGATACAAGGCTGCTGTCCTGTTTGGCCATCCAAAGCCCTGTGACACCCCAGCAGCAACTGGAGGGTGATGGTGGGACTGATCCTGGCAACAAACACCCCTGGGATCTGAAGGGACGAGGCTTCGAAAGTGCTCCTGGGTGTCCCACACCAGCAGCCCTCTGCTGGGACACTTTGGGGTCTCCCTTCAGCAAAAGCTGCCTCTGCAGTGCAAGGGAGAGAGAGCTCTGGTGTGGGATAAGGGTCGTGGACAGGGCAGTCAGAGCTGGGAATGTTGCTCTGGATTTGTGGAGCATCTGGATCCTGCAGCAGCACCAGCATGCAGTAATAGGTGACAGAAGTGGAGTAGGAGGAAGGAGAGGAAGGAGAGGAAGGAGAGGAAGGAGAGGAAGGAGAGGAAGGAGAGGAAGGAGAGGAAGGAGAGGAAGGAGAGGAAGGAGAGGAAGGAGAGGAAGGAGAGGAAGGAGAGGAAGGAGAGGAAGGAGAGGAAGGAGAGGAAGGAGAGAAAAAAAATGAGAGAAAGGCAAGAGATGGAGAGGAAGGAGGGGAAGGAAAGAGGGGAAGAAAGGAGGGGAAGGAAGGAAAAGGTGGAGAGGAAGGGGTGGAGAAGGCAGAAGGCAGAAGATGAGAAGGAAAAAGAGGAGAGGAAGAGAAGGAAAGGAAGCACAGGGGAGGAAGCAGGGGACAAGGAGAAAGAAAAGAAGAAGGAGGAGGAAGAGAAGGAAGGAAACGGTCTTTGAATTAATTATGGAGCAATGCCTGAATCCATCTGACACAAAACGAGGCCACAGCACTGTTTCCCCCCCAGACAGCCAGTAAAGCAGCTCACCTCCTGTCTCCTGCTTGGCACAGACACCCAGCATGGAAAACCCCAGAGAGCAGAAGCACAGACGCGTTACGGCAGAGAGATGCTGCAGGAACGCCGACCAGACACTCTCCAACAGCAATGTGCCAGGCAGCATGGGAGGGAAAAAGCTACCTGCCCCCATGGACGTGCCAGTCTCTTCCTTTCAATCCCTTTTGTGAAAAAGGTGACTCAGGAAAATTGGAAAGGAAGCCAGGGGTGGTGTGAAAGTGGAACAAGACACCATCTGTTCTCAAGCCTCGCAGCTGGAAAGGGCATAACCTGCCCTTGGCATGGCTGCAGGGGACACTCTGGTCCAGAGAGGACTTGTGGGAGAGGACAAAGCTGCCTGCTGGGTTTCCTGTGCTGGGATTTACCCAGCACACACAGACACCCCATCACTGAGCTGCAGCACCAGAGGCTTCACCCTGCTCCCACTCCTCCCCATGAACCCCCACGCAACATCCCATCTGGAAATACCTGCTTAGGGTATTCCCTCTACACTGCCTAAAAAGACCAGCCACAGGCCAAGATGTGGGCATGAACCACCTCTGCAAGGCATATCAAATGGTGAATATGCTTGTGATACTGTGGTAGGGAAATCCTTATTTACAATCCTCATCTATTTCTCACAGTGCTTACAGTACCACAGTCCTCACTGTGGATTCGGGGTCGTACTTCAGAGCTGATGTTCATGAGGCTCAGATGGAAAGGTGAGCAAACCCTGAGTACAACTTGTGCTTCACTGGAAAGAATGAAAGGGAAAGAAAAGAGAAAATAAGGGAAAAAGAAATAAAAATAAAATAGGAAGCAAAATAAAAGGAAAATTGAAAAAACAGGGAAAAAAGAGAAAGACACAGAGAGAGACAGAGAGAAGGAGGGGAAGAGGGAAGAAAGAGAAAGAGAGAGAGAAAGAGTAAGAAAGAAAGAGAAAGAGGAAGAAAGAAAGAGAGAGAGAAAGAGAGAAAGAAAGAGAGAGAGAAAGAGAGAAAGAGAGAAAGAGAGAAAGAGAGAAAGAGAGAAAGAGAGAAAGAGAGAAAGAGAGAAAGAGAGAAAGAGAGAAAGAGAGAAAGAGAGAAAGAGAGAAAGAAAAGTGGGAAGGAGGAAGAAAAGAGGGAAAAGAAAGGAGGAAAAGGAAATGGGTGAAAGAAAAAGGAGGAAAGAAAAGCGAGGTAAAGAAAGGCAGGAAAAGAGAAGGGGGTGAGAGAACAAAGAAGGAAAGAGAAAAGGAGAACAAAAAGTAAACAAAAAAGGGTGAGGATAAGAAAAGAAAAAAAAAATTAAAAGAGAAAACCAGCCAGCAAAAAAACCTAGAGAATTGATACTTTCCCAACACTAAAAGAACAACCTCGAGTCACTTTTTTTTTAAAAGTCCAAGCCCTGCCTAATAAGATGCCCAACAGGCTGTGAATCACCCAGCCATAAAACTTCCACTTGCATGTGACATTTGCTGGTAGGAATAAATCAGGGCAAAGAAAAGAGGAGCCACTTCGGAGTTCAATGAGCATTATCCTAATTCTAAACGTATTAGCAGCGGTCTGAAAGCAGGACATTGTCATCCAGACAGACGGACAATGTTCATAACCAATGGTAATTTGTAGGACACATAATTTGCTACTACCAAAATAGCACAGCATGTGGGGTTTTTTGCCCTTTTTAGTCTATAGCTGTGTCGTTTCTTTTGGCTTGTTGAAAGAAATCTGCTCTGCACACGCGGAGCAAGAGCTCAGACCTTCAGCAGCTCATAGAAAACAGGTGGCCAGGCATCGGGGGAAACACAGCCTTTTGAAAAAAGCTAATAAAATAAGCAGATGATTATAGAAAATGGAGATGAAACTGGCTTCTCTTTCAAAAACAGAAAGTCAGAGAAAAATAAGTTTAGACTGAGCAAATGCTGACTGAAAACACACCCTGCCACCACCTCTCCGGGTTTTAACAACACTAACAGAGTATTCACCTAAAATTTAAAAAAAAAAAATTTAGGGAAAGAATAATCATCCCCTCAGGGCTGACCATCCCCAAGCCACAAAGCTCAGCTTCCCCAGGCTAACCTGGCTGCTGGCTTAACACCAAGCAGGTTGTGGGCTCGGCAAAGTCAGGTTAAAACAGACTTGTTGTCTGAAGACTTCCTCCCTCTGCCATCCTCATCACCCCATCGGACAACAGCGCACAGCACTTACATGAAAGTTGAAATTTGGTCAAGTCCAATCCTTTAACTTTCCATGGGGGGAATGTTAGGGGGTACCTCTCCTGCACGCTCCAGGACCGCTCTCTTAAACTGTCGGTTATTTCACGGTGGAGATTCACACACACACACAAAAAAAAAAATAAATAAAAGAGAAAGGGAAAAAATAAAGCAAAAACCCACCCCAGAAAAATAAATGCCTGTATCCCTAACAGAGCAGCAGGGTGGAGCCAGCACACCCTTATATTTAGCTGCAGGCAAAGTCTTAAAGTTATAGTGCATTTATTTTCCATCAAGCACATCCATGTACAAGATAAAAAACTCCCCAAACTCCTGCTATTTGCCCCATTCTGTCTTTCATGGGGCACACTGGGACTGTTATCCCTGTTTTATTTTTATTTTCTGAACTCAGGAGCCTTGGGATGGATCAGAGATTTCAACAAGCTCAGCTGAAGTTACCTCAAGCTCAAGTAAGTGCAGTTTCCCACAACCCTGGGAAAATAAATTACCAATTTTTTTTTTTTTTTTTTTTTTTTCCCTTACAGTGGAAAAAGGTAGTTACCAGGCACAAATCGGACCTCATATTTAGAAAATGCTCCACGGGCCGGGTCTCAAAGGCTGCGAATCCATCCCATCCCTACCTGCCCCAGCAGAGCCAGCCTGGGTGGCAGCCAAGGTCAAAGCCCATCTGCAGAGGGCACGATTTGCCGGGACATCCAACACAAACAGACACCGGGGGGGGCGGGGGGTGAGGGAAGAAGGGAAAAAAAAGAGGAAAAAAAACCGGGATCTGCTCCCAGCTCCTCCCGAGGCCGCATCCCAATCCCCAGCCACCCCAGCGCCTCCCGCTTGGCCCCGCCGCTCCCTTTCATGCCCTGCCAGCCCCCCGGGCGCTCCGGCAGATGCCGTGCGTGGAGCTGCAGCCTCCTCTGCCAAAGCTGGGGGACGGCAGAAGGCTCGGCCAGCTCGTAAAAAAATAAAAATAAAAAAAATAAAAATATGAGCATCTGCACTTTGCCACTGGCACAGCTGTACCTGTGACAGCAGGGCCTGGGGACAGGGCTGTCTGTGGTGGGGGAAAGGGAAGTGAGTCCATCACGCTACTGCAGGAGCTGCTGCTGACCTTCCAGGGAGCCTTCCTCGAGCTCCAGGGAATGAACTGAGAGGACCCAGTAGGAAATTGCATCTTTCTCAGGCGTTTTCCTTTAAACTGTCCAGCAAAGCTAAGCACAGAGGAGCATCTGAAAGCCCTCAAGAGGAGAAATCAATCTTTTGCTCTCCGAGCAAGCGCCTACAGAACTTGTTCGGAGAGACATCTGCTCATTTTCTCTTTATTCCATCAGAAGGGTTGCCCCCCCAGCAGTCCTAAACTCTGAGAGGAGGACAACCCACAACCATGAGGATCCACATGCTCCAAATGGGAGCCACCACTGGGTCTGCCCTGCCTTGGACTAAAACATGAAAGCATCCACCAAGCCCACGCTCCCCCATGAAATCCTGCCTCCACTTCCAGCAGCACTCCCTGTCACTGGCTTCAGCAGTATTGACTCCAAAGTCTGTTTTTATCATGTATTTTAAGGAAATTTGGAAAATATTTCTCCTCAGGCACTCTGAGAGCAGGAACTGCCATCCTTCCCACCCCTCTCACCAGGGGACAGGGAGGCGCCCTGAATAAAGGCAAGATGCTGTTGTGGGGCTGTCCCCACAACCACACCAATCCCTCCATGAGTTGAGTAGGCAGGAGTGAAAAGCCATTTTTCCTATCCATCTTAAATTTCAAACTGAGAGGCCATCTGGGATCTCTTCTGTAACAGGAGCTGACATTTATCCGGTGGCAAAGAAGCAGCATCATCATGGACTTAAGGGCATCAGATCAGCCTTTGGCATTCCGATGCCCAACCCATCCTCAGGAACAAGCTGCATGGAGAAATGGTTCACATCCTGCCCTGGAAACATGCACAGCCAGGTTGGATGGGCATTTGAGCAACCTGATGTTGAAGATGTCCCTGCCCATGACAGGGGGATTGAAACTAGATCGTCTTGAAGATTCTCTCCAACCCAAACGTGGGAACAAACTGTTCCATGACTCTCCTCCAAAGCACTCCAGAACTGTTTGCAGGAGTTCCTTAACAGAAGTTCATGGAATAGTTTGGGTTGGGAAGATGACCTTAAGGATGATCCAGTCCACCTCCTCCATGGGCAGGGAGACCTTCTACTACCCCAGGTTGCTCCAAGACCTGTCCAACCTGGCTTGGGACACTTCCAGGGATCCAGGGGCACCCACAGCTGCTCTGGAAAACCCAGAAAGATGAACAGGTTCAGCTTTTTCACTAGGTTTCACCACATCACAGTGACAGACAGAACATGGCCTGGACAGCCACACCAGATGTGATTAGAAGTTGGTAATTAACTCATGATGCACACAGCAGAGCAGCTTTTCTTGCTGCACAGCCCAGCTCTGGAGGGACACCCTGAGGAAAAAACCTTACCCTGTCAATGTACAGGCATTTGGAGACAACCCAACAGCAGATCTCTTGACTGAAAGGGACATTCTTTGTTTGTTTGTTGAGAACCACTGGTTGCCAGTGCAGGACCTCACACTGGGCATCTGTCCTACCATACAATTTGCATGACAGATGCTCTTTCGCCTTTCTAATTGTTGAAACAAAGTGGGTACTGAATGAGGGCCTTTGAGGCCAGCAGGGGCTTCAAATATAGTCAGTGTCGAGCTAATTCTGCAGGGCAGTGTCTCCAGCTTCCTCCCCCCCTCCATATTTATGTTACAGCCATCCAGATCCATTTTTGCTGACTGTGTCCTTGCCCTCCCTCTGCCCTTCCTCTACCCTCTGCAGAATTTCATTAATTCCATTTTGCTGGCTAGGGGGGACAAACATTCTCTTATTTTTATTTAATTCCTCTCCTCTCTCCCCCCCCAGCTTGAAAACACCTTCAGGGATCTCCCCTGGGTATCCACACATGACATCCCTCAGTGTGACCCAGGGAGAGGCAACATTCTGGGGGCCAAATGCTTCTGCTGGATCTTAAATCCTGGTACCAAACCAGCACCGTTGGAGCACACTGAGCATCTGATTGCTGAGGACCAGGAGCCCAGCCCAGGATCAGAGGGATGTAACCATCATCACCACAGTGCAAACCTCTTCTAGGGAAGACACAGCCCTTGAAGGCAGCAGGGTTTAGGAGCCAGAGCTGCCAAAACAGAGTTCAAGTCCTGCAGTCAGTTATCAAGGGCTGTGAGTCACTGATCAAGGAAAGCTGAGGACACATCTCAGCATTCTCCCCATCCTCAGCATCCTCATCATCAGCACCACCTTGCTCTGCACAGCACTGGCAAGATGGCTTTTCACAGCACATAAGCTCTGGGGTGATGCCTAAATGCTCCAAAGTACCAGCAGGAATGGCTGTGAGGAAGCCACCCAGGCTCCAGCTGCCTCCTCTCCCCACACAATCTACCATCAGCAGAGACACGCTCCAAGGAGCTGTTCAAAAAGGGAATTGGAAAGAATAACACGCTCAACTCTTATTTACCTGGGTGGGAGTTCAGCACTTCATGCCATCAGTCCTCTCAGAAATTCCAGCTTAACTGCTACAATGAAAAGGAAATATTTTTCTACGCTGGGGTTATTAGATGTTGCCATAGTGGCATGCGTGGGTGTGCACTTCGATATTAGCTAAAGGCCCAGATCTGCAAAGATGCACATAAATCACTTGACTCCCATGAAAACAGCAGGAACAGTCATAAAATGACCCAAGCGCTGAGATCAGACCCACCCAGACAACTACAGCGTGTGCTACCGAGGCGTAAAAGAGGGAGAAAGGGAAAGAAAAGACGTATAAAATTTTTATTTCACCTCATGGTGTTTCTGCATCAAGTATGTTTTCCTGTGCTGGTGTAACACTTACTAAACTCTCCTCGAGTCCTCACAGCTGTGACGGAGGGGTGTGGATGCTGACTGGGGCTCCCCACGCTCAGCCTGGTGTCCCTGTCTCCCCTCAGGGAAGCAGCAGGCATCTGACCACTCACTCCAACAACTCTGATGCCTTTCCCAACCCTTCTCTCTTCTCTGCCTCTTCCCCTACCTTCCCAAACAGCTGCAAAACAAATCAGCAATGCACAAGCCAAGAGGTGAGGCTGGCCATGGAGACCAGGGGTTTAAGTAATAGAAAGGTGGGAGGCACAAACACATCTTTTCATGGGATGGAGTGGTTGGGGAGGAGGGAAGAGGCTCTGCTGAGGGATTTGAAGGCTGCCCACCCCTCACCTTCCACCCTTAGGCTGTGTCACTGCAACCTGGTGTAGTGGAAGGTGTCCATACATACAGCAGGGGCATGGAACTAGGTGATCCTTAAGATCCCTTCCAACACAAACTGTTGGAGGATTCTAGGATGGCTGGAGAGGACATTGGGAAACCACTGTAAGGAGGAATTTCTTGACACTCTCTATGTCACTGCCCAGCTGCCACGGCAGACCTGTGGCTCAGTCCATGTGTCCAGCAGCAGCACTCAGTTGACAGGGGTCTGCAGGCACACAGACAACCTCCCACCCATCAGCACTTACACATGGGCTCCATGCCAGCCACACGGCACACAGCAGGACTGTCACCAGCACATGCTATCTCATTTGGCACAAAATCCCCCCCCAAATAAAGCAAATGTGTTAACAAAATAAAAAATAAAAAATAAAATATTTAAAAAAATAAAATATATAAAAATATAAAAAATAAAAAATAAAAATAAAATATAAAATATAAAATAAATATAAAATATAAAGTATAAAATATAAAATATAAAAATAAAAATAAAATAAATATAAAATATAAAAATAAATATAAATATAAAATATAAAAATAGAATACAAAATATGAAATATAAAATATGAAATATGAGATATAAAATATAAAATATAAAAACTAAAATAAATATAAATATAAATATAAATATAAATATAAAATAAAAATAATATATAAAATATATAAAATATAAAATATAAAATATTAAAATAAAATATAAAATATAAAATATAAAATATAAAATATAAAATATAAAAATAAAATAATATAAAAAATAAAAATAAAAATAAAAATAAAAAATAAGTAAATAAATAAATAGATTGAACCACAGCATCTCAGGCCAGCTCCCTGCTGCAGCTGCTCTGGCACTTACAGCCCTCACAATAAAAGCTTCTGAGTCTTAGTTTTGTATTTTTCCTAAAGTGATGCTGGCTTACCCACTCCCTCCCACCCTACAAGCACCCAAGCAACACCTTACACACATCCCCCCCGATCGCCTCCACAGCTCCTCCCTGTGCTCTTTATGCAGGAACAATTAAGCTCTGCTCAACTTTTCCATTAACCCAAGCAGCCCTTAGTCATGTCTAACAAACTCACAAGTTGCTGTGTGTTTTAATTTGATTCAAGACTCGCGTCTGCCCGGCTCAGACACATGCAGAAGGTCCAGTCCCTCAGTGCCTTGCAGTCAAACACCAGTGAGGCTGCTCCCTGTCCCTGCTCTGCCAAAGCTGGATGACTACATGAGATGCCAGACAGCTTGGAATTAGGTCCAGGATTTATCCCAGGAGTGTCTGGCTGCATGGAGATTGCAGGCACCCTCAGGATTAATTTGTTTAAAAGCATCCACCCATCTGCAGTTGGGTGGCAACTGCACATGACATGGCTCTACCATCACTGTTGTGTCTCATATCACTGAAAATGTTTCCTCACTCAGGTCATTAGGATCTCTGGCAAGGTATTTATTCTGAAGAAATCTAGGCACTTCAGATTATTCCTAGTCCTCCAAGAAATCTGACCCTTACCTACTTAATGGTTCAAGAATTACTGATGGGACGGGGAATGAGCCAGGTCTCAGATTTGTTTCCTTGAGAAGCCAGATGAAAACTGTTATATGCAAACATGGCTTAAATCAATTAATTGATCATGCAATCAGTGCAAACATGGAGAAGTATGATGCTAGAAGGCTTTGGGAGATTTAGAACCACAGAATCAGAGAATTGTCTGGGTTGGAAGAAACCCAGAAAAAGTCACCTGGTTACAACCCCCGAGCCACCCCTTAGTTCATTCCCTTTGCCAGTTAAGACACCAAAATAATCATCAGGGGGAAAGTCAGTCAAGACCAATCAAGGCAAAGTCACCAAGCTGAGCTCCCTCAAGCATCTGGTAAGAGGCAGAAGTGCTCACTCATTATTTTACTGTCTCAGGCTACCTGCAGACTCAGGGAGGTGCTGCTACGCTTGGATTCATGGAGATAATTTTGCAGTCGTAGTCGTTAGGGATTCATTTGGAGCTTGCCTTTGTAAACCAGAAAGCTTAATAAAAAAAATACATGCAAGTCTCTGCACCTACAATTTTCAGTACATCACCTGCCCAGGGCATCATCTCCACTCTAGTTTCAAAGGGAGGCATGATGATAGGAATATATGAAGCTCATAAAGTCCTCATGAAAACAAGAGACCTCATCAAGTGAGAGCAACTAAGTGACACCACGGCAAGAAAAGCTGCAGTGGGAGCCTGACACCTGACAATACCAGGCAGAAATCCCCCTCCTGAGAGCTGCTACCAGCCCTAAGCCAGCCCCATCTCAGCACTCTGCCCAGTGTGTCCCACATGGTATGTATCACCAGCCCAGAGCTTCAAAGGATTTGCTCCTTCAAGCACGGAGCCCCATGTCCATGAGGATGCTTTACAGGAGGTTGCCTTAATCTCATCCTCAGCCAGCAGAGCACCATCTAGCCCTTCATTAACGACCTGAGGCTGTATGGGAAACATCAGGGTATAAACCAGAATAAACTCAGGAGGAGATGGCAAAAAAGAGGTGACCAGCAGGTGTTGCACCCCACAACCTGCCCAAACACACCTCGAACAAACAGATTCAAAACTCTGAATCTTCCCCCCCCTTCCTCAACCTTACCCCACTCTGATCCTCTCTCCCTTGGTCTCTCTCCAGTCTGCAGCATGTGGTGACTGTAATTATGGTTCACCTCACTGCTGCACAGCCACACCACCTCCAGGTACTTAACTTCTTTTAATCTTGCTTCATGTTTCAGTCCCTACAGCCCACTCGTGATGTCTGCTACTCTTCTTCCAACACCCTCAATTCATCAATAGCCATGTCAGGCTTTGACCTCCAATTTTCTAACTGCTCAGTTAAACCACTCTGCCACTGGCCCCGCTCCTGCCTTTGTTAAAAACGAGGGGGGAGCCTCATTTGCTTTCTTATTTGATCATCACTTCACTTCTGTGGTGTGCACTCTGTTTCCCCGTCTTGAAAACCCATCAACCAGCCCCATTCCAGACTGGTGCTGGGGCTGTTGTTACCTTTAATGAGAGGAAATTATGGTTAATGCCTAATTTTAATTTTTCCCCCTCCTTTAATTTTTTTTTTCAATAGCTTTCCCAGAAAAAGCAGCTTTGGCAGAGTGCTGCCACCTGAATGCTAATGAACGCCGAAGGGACCCGACGTGTCTGCCTCCCTGCCAGACATCAAATTGATTTTCAAATTGCTTTGATGACATAAGGTGGTTTCACAGTTTGGACCTGTGTGATTACCTGAGCATTTATCTCAGTGGGCTCTTCCACTTACCTGCTTTAAAATAACCCAGGCTGCTGGATTGGACCTTTGTGATGGGGGTTATCGTCCCCCGGGCTGCGACGAGATCACGGGAACCCGGTCTGAATTTGGATAATTTGGATATGCCTGAGCCCCTGCAAATGAGTGTGGAGGCCAGTTTGCAGCTGAGCATCAGCTAAATCTTTAGCCTTCCAGTTTTGGAGGACAAAGAAGACCCCAAAGAAGGTGGCTGTCCCATCCCTGGAAATATTCAAGTCCTGGTGGGACGGGGCTCTGAGCATCCTGGTCTAATGGAAGATGTCCCTGCCCTGCCACAGACAGATGGCCTTCACAAACCAAACCATTTTATGATTCCAAAATATAAATTTGGTTCAGTGCTAGGAAAGAGTTTTGGATGTCTAATGAAATTAAAAAATGAATTTCACTTGGGGAATTCAGCTGCTGGGCGTGGGCCAGGACAGCATCTGACTTGCTGGCTGATGTCCTCTCCCAGGCCAAAAGCACGAGGACGAGGAAAGAAGGATAATCAGGGAGCTAGAGGATGATGTGAGGAGCCAGGAGCTCCCCATGGAGACATTGCAGAGCTCAGGCACACTCATCCCTCCTTCCAAAACACTCACCCTCTGAGTGGATGCTGGATGGGAAGGAGGTGCGGCTGACAGAAGGAAAACATGATACAGGGATGGCTGAGACTCTCCCCCATCAGCAAAGACCCAAGCCCAGGAGAAGAGGAACAGTGCCTGCCCGAGGGAAACCTGAGCAACTCATCATGCCAGGCAGCAGCTTTAAATCCATGGGAAAAGGCAGCAAAGCAAGGCCACCAGGAACACAACCCTGTCCCATCTGTAGGACAGGTGAACACCCAGGATTCCACTGAGCCTCAATCTACTGCCTGGTGAGCAGAGGCCAGGTCACTGACTCTGCCCAGGCCAGAGGGAGGTGGGACAGCCACCGTGCCAGCTGGTGTTAGGACTCAACTGAGATAAAGGCTGAACTCAGCCTCCAGATCCACATGGATCAGAGACTGGATTAAGGGGGAGTGAAGGGAAACGCAAACCACTCGCATTAACCTGTGGGTAACATCAGCAGTGACCCCAAAGGTACTATTCCTTCCATTCCCAGGCACGGCTGCGTCTCAACAGCACAACAGCTGGAATGCAGGAGGCTGGAGTGCAATTTATGGAGTGCTTTGTGACGACAAGGGATGAGGGGAAGAGCAGCAGGACAGTATTTATTATTACTCGTCTACATTGAAAGGAGCACGGTTCATCGGTGGTTTACATTTCTGGGGCACCTTTCATCTCAAAAGATAACAGAAGCATCCTGCTAACAAGGGACAGGGGGCTGCCTGAGCCAAAGCCTCACCACTGGATCTATCCAGGCTAATAAATATATATATATATATATAAATATATATATATATATATATATAAAAAACATATACGTAATATATATATTAGGGACTAGAGGAATTCAAATTACCACCTTTGAGTGCAGCCATTTACAAAAACACCATTCTCCCCAGACCTCTGAGTGAACCCTTGCTGTGCCCACATGAAGAAGTCATCAGCACTTAGCAGCATTTCTCTTCCTGCTTTGTATTGCCACACAGGCACTCACCATTTGCAGTGTATAAAGAAAAAAATAAATCACAGGCACCCTAAATAGGCTCAAGGGTGGGTTGTTGGTTTGGTTTTGTTTTTTTTTTTTTCAGCCAGACAAGCACGTGCTCCTTCAGCACAGATCCTGCTGGGTTTGGAGAAGGATAACTATAGCACAGGTTGCAAGAGCAAGCCCTGGCCACCCTGAAGATACCAACTCAGTGCACAAGCTGATGGATGGGAGATCCCAGTGTCCATGAGGGCTTCACACCTGCCTGTGGGTGTGTGGGTGGAAAATGCTCTTACCCAGATTTATTTGGTTTGCATGGCCAGGCTTTGGTAGTTGCAGGAGTGGCTTCTGTGAGAAGCTGCCAGGAGCTTCCCCCATGTCCAGCAGAGCCAACACCAGCCAGCTCCAGGACAGACCCCAAGGCCAAGCCCACCAGAATGAGGGTGATGTCTCTGGGATAGCAGATTTAGGAAGAAAAAAGTTGATGCCCAATTCGCATTGTGGCCAGAGAAGAGCGGGGTGAGAAAGTGTGAGAGGAACAACTCTGCAGGCACCAAGCTCAGGCCAGGAGGAGGGGCAGGAGCTGCTCCAGGTGCCAGAGCTGAGATTGCCCTGCAGCCTGTGGGGCAGCCCATGGAGAGGCAGCTGTGCCCTGCAGCCCGTGGAGGGCACCAGGGATGCAGAGATGCACCTGCAGCCCAGAGGAGCCCATGCTGGAGCAGGGGGATGCCTGAGAGAGGCTGTGAGCCCACTGAAACCTGTGGAGAGGGGAGCCCATGCTGGAGCAGGGAAGGACTCCAACTCCTCTCCCTGAGCAGTGGCAGGACCATCATGTGATGAAATGACCATAAACCTCAATTCTCTGTCTCCTTGTGCCTCTGCGGGAGGAGGGAAGGGTGGAAGGAAAGTGTTTTAAGATGTTTTTACTTCTCATTACCCTGCTCTGATTTTGCTGTTAACCATTCAAATAATATTCTGATGAATAATAATTCAAGCTGCTTTGCCCACAATCGGTATTCGGTGAGGGATCTCTCATGGTTCTTAACTCATGATTCTTCATTGTATTTTCTCTCCCCTGTCCAGCTGTGGAGGGGAGTGAGAGAGATGCTTTGATGGGTGCCTGAAATCCAGCCAGGGCCCACCCACGACACCAGAGGATATCTGAGGAGATATTGCCAGCAGGTCAAGGGAGAGGACTCTGTCCCTCTCCTCTGGTACGACCCCAGTCTGGAGTCCCAAATGCAGCTCTGGTCCCCAGCACTGGGGAATGAGTCCAGAGGAGGCCACGGAGATGCTGCCAGGGCTGGAGCCCCTCTGCTCTGGAGCCAGCCTGGCACACCTGGGGCTGTTCAGCTGCACCAGAGAAGGCTCCAGGGAGAGCTCAGAGCCCCTGCCAGGGCCTCCAGGGGCTCCAGGAGAGCTGCACAGGGACTGGGGACAAGGCCTGCAGGGCCAGGACCCAGGGAATGGCTTCCCAGTGCCAGAGGGCAGGGCCAGATGGGATCTTGGGCAGGAATTGCTGGCTGGGAGGGTGGGCAGGCCCTGGCCCAGGGTGCCCAGAGCAGCTGTGGCTGCCCCTGGATCCCTGGCAGTGTCCAGGACCAGGCTGGACAGGGCTTGGAGCAATCTGGGACAGTGGAAGGTGTCCCTGCCCATGGCAGGGGGTGGGACTGGATGGGCTTTAAGTTGATCTTTGGATCCCTTCCAATCTAAATCATTCTGGGGTTCTATGGTATCTCTCCCCACTGTGCAAAGTGGAGACATCTCCAGGAACAATCAGTTGCAAAACCGTGGTGCAGGAGGGACCTGCACAAAACAGCCCAAGGGTGACAATTCAGCCTTGTTTTCGCATTAGGGCCACAGCAGCTAAAGCAAAACAACAGCCACCATGCAGAGCAGGAATACTTTTACCATCAGCTACCCAAAACACTTCTACACCCCATCCAAAGTTTGCCACTGCCACAGAAAATGAATTTTGCCTTGCACCCCGTAGCAAAGAGAGCTGCAGGTTGTCTTTTCCAGACACAGCTGCTTGCAGTATGAGTAACAGAAAATGTGTTTTCCCCACATATGGGCAACCATCTGAAAGCCCTGCTACACCAACCTGACGGCAGAACCAAGCAAATGTTTGGTGACATTTCCCTATTGCTGTCTCGCAGTTAAATAAGCTTGAAAAAAAAGAAAAATCCCTTGCTTTGGTGCTGGCTAATTCTATTTTAACAGCATGAAAATCCTCCAGAGCTCAGCAGCAGAGACTGAAGCAACCCAGGTAAAAGTAGAGGGAGGATAGCAAATATAAACCCGAGCATCTCCCCTCTCCTCCAGAGAACAGCAGTGCCTCGATGTTAGCAATTAAAGAAAACAAAAGCTACGAGGCTGCTGCCGTCCCCCTGCACACAGCTCTGCCCAAACCTCGGATGTGGATGACAGCTACTGGACCCACACTGTGCAAAATGTTCCTCCAGAGGTTTGCAACCTCCATCTCGCCCACCGCGGTGCTGACAGCTCCCAGTCGCCAGCGGGCACAGGAATTCTCCCGCGATTCCAGAGGGATCACTCACCCCTCCACGTGTCCCAGCTCCCTCTGCCTCCCCCCTGCCATACACACTTGCTTTTGGGCTGCATTTGGAAGCTCAGCCTGTTAATTAGGGTGAAGGAAGCTGACACGTCCAACCCTGACCTCCAGTGTCCTCAGCTCCTCTGTTTGGTGGCGTTGCCCTTGCAAAAAGCCTGCCAGTGTTTTGGCAGGAGAGGGCTGCTCTCTGCCTCGTGGGAGCAAATGAGAACACAGCAGAGAATCACAGCCCCCAGACTGACCAGGGATGGTTTGAGTAGGGGAGCAAGGTGCAAAGGATTTTATGCTCTGGTCTGAAAAATCAGCAGCTTTTTCAGAGTAATTTATGGACAACCCTGTGATTTCTTTTTTTATTTTTTCCCCAATTTCATCTGTTTCCTGCCTATTGAATATCCCAGAGTTTCCTCCAGAACACAGAATAAAATTAGTAGAGACTCACTGCGATGGAAAACTCTTTTTTCATACCAATTCTGCGGACCCAGGGGAACGACTACAGTGGAAAGGAGCTGAAGACAGAAACGAGCTGGGGGCTGATCCTCAAAGACCAATTAAGCCTCTGGCATCCCTCATTCTGACGATGCTCCTCCCCGGGCTCCAGCAGGCAGCATGATGCATCTCCTGCCCAAAATGCTAAGGGAAGAGCAGACATTACTGCCTGCAAAGAGGGTACATCAAGATCAATGGCTCGCTGCAGACCCCAGAATGATGTCACTCCGCCGCCAGACGCGTGGTAACCAGCCCTACAAAGGAAAACATCTTGCATCACCGGGATGTCTGCTGAGCCTACCCTCCAAAATAAAAAGGGGCACTGACCTGAAAAAAAAAAAAAAAATCACAGACTTTGCTTTTAGGAGGGTGGGAAGATGGCGCTGAGGGAGAACGGGCAGCAGAGCAGCTCAGGATTGTAAAGCCATAGAACAGTTTGGGATGGAAGGGACCTGTAGCCACGGTTTGTGCCTGCCATGTTTTGATTTCAGAAAATTCTTTTCCCAGGGACTCTTGTTGTAAGCAAGGGCGTGTTATTGTAAACTATTGTAAACTACATTCTTTCCCAGAGGAGGGAATTTGCTTGATGGCCCCTTGGTGTGACCAATGGGCCCAAGGATCCCACCTCTTAGGTGGGCTCGTTGTGAAAAGGTATAAAAGGCAGGTTTTTGATAATAAAGCCAGATTCTGAAACTTCAGCCTTCTGCAGTCTGTGTCCTGATATCGTGCTCTACAGCGACAGGGACCATGGGCAGGGACACCTTCCACTGTCCCAGGCTGCTCCAAGCCCTGTCCAACCCAGCCTTGGACACTGCCAGGGATGGGGAATCCACCACCTCACTGTGCTTGGTGGGCTCAGTCAGGACAATGTTCCCTAAGCTGTGGTGCCAATGCCCCAAGGTGTCTCATCACCTCCTCCAGCCCCGGAATGATGCCTCAGTAACTCCTGCCACTGGATTCATCAGAGCTTCACCTGCTTTCCTGTGGAGCCCATGATGGCCAGCAAGGGCTGGGGTGCTGCCCTGGGCACCATGGGCAGCCCTACAGCCCTGCCGTGAAATTCTGAATTTAGGATCACCACACATAATGGGCTGTTCAACGTGTTCCTGCACGAGTTTTCCATCAGTCATTTTCACAAATTCCACACCAGGGCATTCCAGGAGCTAGAAGAGGTGAATAATTTTTTTTTTTTTTTTTTTTTTTTTAATCTAATGACATGTCCTACTTGTATTAAAAGTAGGAGGAAAATGTCTTGAGTCAATGAGAAACAGATCTGGGGGGAAGTGAAAGAGGTTCAGTGACAGAGCAAAAAAAAGAAAAGCCTGCCACTCCTCCATGTTTTGTTTGAATCAAAACTAAATGTCTTAGTCCACTACTACCAAGTCTTGTTTAATCTTTCCTCCTTTTAACTGTTAATTGTAATTCCCAAACAAAACGCTGAAAAGCTTCATTGAGAAGCTGTCAAAAAGAAAATGTTTTGGCATTTCCAAAATGACACATTTCATTCTGACATTTCACTTGAAATGCCTGGACATTAAAAATAAATTAGCTCCCCCTGGGGATTTTCAACATATCCAGTTGCCAAATTCAATTTAAGCTTATGAATAGTCCAGGCTTTCTGAAATCCAGCTTTTGAATTCACAGAACCCTAGAATGGTTTAGACTGGAATTAGCCTTAAATCTCATCTCCTTCCACCCCTTGCCATGGGCAGGGACACCTTCCACTGTCCCAGGCTGCTCCAAGCCCTGTCCAACCTGGCCTTTCCAGGGATCCAGGAGCAGCCACAGCTGCTCTGGGAAACCTGTGCCAGGGCCTCGCCACACTCACATTATGAAATTTCTTCCTAACATCCAATCTAAATCTACTTTAATTAACTTACTCTGGAAGTTCAGTTCAGTTTTGGTCCAGACAGTGACGCTGATACCCAAAACTTGATCTCCAGCCAACATCTCAAGCCTAGAAATATTTACACCTTATGAAAATATTATATATGAAGGGAATGAGTTGGCCTATGACCCAACAAGAGCCTCTCAAATTATTTTAACATGTGTTTTGCTCCTAATATACTGCTGTCATTCACGGGGATTAATGGTTGTTATTAATCACCTCATTTGAAGGCACGGGAGAAAACCATCTCCCCGTGCACAAGCCAGAGGGAACATTATTTATCTGCTATCACCAACACATAATAAAAACAATTTCTGAGTAGATCTCACCTCATACACAGACGACCATGTCACGCCTTGAGTGATTTGCAAGGCTTTGGAGGCATGACAAGACCAGCCAGCAATGACAACCAAGGGTATCGTCTCACAGCCCCTCCCCAGATGAGTAATACTCATGCAGAAAAGGCACATCCATCAGCCTGAAGCCTTGGTGAAGAGTTCTGGGGACACAGTGCTCACACCCCTTCTGGCTTTCCAAGAGGCTGCTGCTGGGACCCAGCAGAGGCCCCAGAGCAGCTGCATAGCTCACCAGAAACCTGGGCTGTCCAACATGGTGGAGCTGTCCTATAACTCCTTCTAGAAGATGTCACACAGAATCACAGAAGGGTTTGGGTTGGAAAGGTCTCTAAAGATCATTTTGTTACAATGCCAACCACCATGGGAATGCTATCCAGTAGGTCAGGTTGCTCCAGGCCTCATCCAGTTGGCCTTGGACACTTCCAGGGATGGGGCAGCCACAGCTTCTCTGGGAAATCTGTGCCAGGGCCTCCCCACCCTGACAGCCAAGGATTCCTTCCCAATGTCTATTCTAAATCTCTCCTCTTTTAGTTGAAAACTAAAGCCACTCCCCCTGGTCACAGTCAGTGGTTTCAATCCAGCTTGGATAGACAATGGCTAAGGGAAACCTTGCACCACTAGGCTTAAATCCATCACCATGTTGGTGTGACCTCACTGGGCAACTGAGGGACCAAAGTCAGTCTATGCCAGGAGAATCTGTCCCCAGCCACCACCAGCAAGGCACCAACTTTTTCCAACAGCAAAAATCTGAACACAGGATCAGCATCTTATCCCCACTTTGCTGTGGACGCTCCAGGGAGATGCTTTCCGTTTTTACTTTTTAACACTGCAGCTTATGCATGCTGAAAGCACTTAGCAAAGACCTGAGAACAGGACAGACAACAAATTCCCACTCTCCTGGATGTCCATAATATCAGGTCTTAAGCAAAATATCCTTGCACTCTCCTGAGCAGGGCTGTGGTGGGTCTGAAACGCCAACTCTGCTCCAGCACAAGCTTCACATCGAACTGCACACTTAAGAAAAACTTACATGTTTATACACCTTGCTTGCACAGCACGGTGCTTGTAGGCTAGAGGCTCGAGTTCCTTCTTCTGATTCACTCCTTGAGTGAGTTAAACTATTTATTTGAACTCGAATCCACATGAGGTACAGAACAGCTCAGGCTTCGGCTCAGTGCCAGCTGCACTCCCATTGTCCACCATATAAAAGCAGGTATCCTGGCACGGACACAGGAGGTATGAAATACAGAAGATGACAAAACACTGCTTTTGTAAGACACCTGCAGAAAAAAAAAAAGAACTAATGCAGTAGAAAAAAAAAAAAAAAGGAAAAAAAGAAAATAAAGAGAAAGATCTATCATTTGCTTTTCTCTCCTGTTGTCCTTTCTCTGGATCCCTTTACCTCTTGCTATTTTTTGAGGTTAGGGACAGAAGAACCAGCCTCTTCACATTCAGCCTTTTCTCCATTCCCCACACACTGCTGTATTTAATCCATGCCCTGAAGCTCAGCCAATATCCCTTATTAAATGAAGTTGGCTCTTCATCTGCTGAACTACAAAAAAAAAAAAAAATTAAAAAGCAATCATATGAGAAATACAGGGCTTCTGGGAATCCTAAAATGATTTGTGTTGGAAGGGACCTTAGAGCTCATCCAGTTCCACCTCCTGCCATGGGCAGGGACACCTTCTACTGTCCCAGGTTGCTCCAAGCCCCTTCCAGCCTGGCCTTGGACACTGCCAGGGATCCAGGGGCAGCCGGAGCTGCTCTTGGGAAACCCACGACAGGGCCTCTCCACCCTCACAGCCAGCAATTCCTGCCCGATATCTAATGTGAATCTGCCCTCCATCAGTTTAATATCCCTAAAGACAGGGATATTAAGCTGATGGAGGGCAGGTTCCTTTCTCTGGACTCCTAAACTAAAAAAAACCTGTTGGTATAAAGTCAGATCTGGGCTTTTCATCCACTCGAATCCTCCAGCTGAAAACCAAGCAGGTGAAGGAAATCCTCTTCACACGCCAGGTGTGTTAGTACTGGACTAATGCCCTGAGGTGGCATATCCAAGGCTTAATGCACACACACTCTTCCAGGCAAGATGCACTAAAGGTTCCTTGACTCTCTTCTGCAAGAGGAAGCCCTGGCCTTGTTGATTGGCACAGCAGATAATTTCGGTAACTGTTTTGCTCATGTAGAAGTTCTCTGTCATTCCAGGTGAGTGGGTACCCTCTGCACCCTACTGCACCAGGGGATTTCTCCCACCAATCCCACACCCAGAAACACCCCATGCATGAGCAGTGGCTCCCCTAAAGCAGAAATGGCAAGGAAGAGCTCCAGGCTTTGGCAAAGGGGATCCTGGATACACCTAGATATTTATGGAAAAACACAAATGCACTTTTCTCACAAGCAGTATCTGCTCAAATCACATCCAAGGAGCAACAACCCTTGGAGTACAGTAGAGTACAAATGGTCTCTAACAGAGTATTTGGCTGTTACATCAGTATTAATCCCCTCAGCAGCCCAATTGTGGGAGGCTCATGAAATCTCTCTCTTTTCCCCACTGTACCAGTGAAAGGTTTTCAGCAATTTCCATCCAAACAACTGTCCTTTGTGAATAACAGGACCATTCATGGAGTATAATTTTATGACCTCATTCAAGCAATTTTAGCCAAACTGTGCTTCCTCTCTTGAAGAGCTGCCTTTGGTGAGGAGAGATTGTTTGCAACCACAGAAGCAACAAAAATACACATTCTTTACTTCCACAACCTGGTCTTTTTTTTTCTTTCTTTCTTTTTTTCCTTTTTTTTCCTTTTTTTTTTTTTTGTCATTTATTTCCAAAATACCTGCTGTCTGTCAGAATGATGCTTCTCCTCTGACAGAGCCTATAACCATCACTCAAAGATCACAGCATCTCACAAGAGTTCAGTGGAAAACGAGAGGAAAAACTCCCTGGGTACATAACTGAAGTTTTCATTTGAGGATGGGGGGTGGATTAACTGAAGGAAAATTAAATCAGCTCTCAGGTCTCAGCTCTCTGCTGGTATGAGCAGGTGCAAATTCCAACACAGAGCCAAAGCCCTGTCTACAGCCATCTCTCTGAAAGCAGCAGGATTATCACTGCAGGAAATAACATCACAGGATGGTTTGGGTTTGAAGGGACCTTAAAGCTCATCCACTTCTGCCCCCTGCCATGGGCAGGGACACCTTCCAACATCCCAGGTTACTCCAAGGGCTATCCAACCTGGCCTTGGACACTTCCAGGGATCCAGGGGCAGCCACAGCTTCTCTGGGAAACCCATGCCAATGTCTAAGATCACGTTAGGATGCAGGGACGAGTGCTTTAATCACTAGGCTGACAAGGGACAAAATACACTTTAAAATTAAGGTGGGACAGGTCTAGGGTGGTTTGATAGGAAAATGAAGAAATAGCTGTCCTGGATCTATGCCCCAGTGCTTCCCCAGTGCTCTCCCACATCTGCATCCCTCTGTCTGTCTCCTCTCACATGGTGAACTCCTCAGGATGCTGATAGCATCCTTCTTTCTCTCAGCCTGGAATCCCACCTACTGCCAGGACCCACCTACAGGGAAGAGGCAGGCCTCCCATCTTCCATCTCCTTTCCATCCCCAAATTTAACACCAAGTTTTGCTTTACACCGTTTCTGCTTTGCTCTGTGTCTTCTGTATCTCAAGTCATTCCATGTCATCCCATTCCACTTAGCACAAACACTGTCACAATAGAAGCATAAAAAAGAAGGGAGAAACAGAGATGGAGAGAGAGATCTCCTCCAGCACCTATCTGTGACAGGAACCATTCATGCATGTGCCTGTAGACCAGCAGAAAAGAACCCACCAGCTAGAGAAGGGAAACCATATGACAGCATGAAGGATTTTTAAGAACCGAAAAGAGGAAAACCACGGCCACGATAGAAGCAACCACTTTCCAAGCTACTGAAGACAGAATAAAACACAGGAACAGCTTCTTGTCTGGCCTCTGCCTGCAGCAGGCCAGCAACAGACTTGAACAAAACCCGGGTTGCATTCCGGGTCTGATGCATTTAGGGAAGATGCGTGCTGTCCCTAAAAGACCCTGCCACCCCAGGCACAGCACACACTGTCACAGACACCCTTGGGCGCTCACAGTTACTAAATTTACTAAAAAGACTAAGCAAAACTGCACTTCCCAGCAATAAAACCCTTCTCTGATGGCATCACTGGAGACCCCACTCGGGCATTAATTCAGAGGCTGCCCATAACCTATTAATTAGAGGGCACTATTATGCAAATAATGACAATTAATTAAACCTTCACTTATTAATCTAATACAGTCTCTTCCTTGCTGTTCTCAAATACACCCCAGGCAAGCAGCTACAATTTTTTAACTATGAAAGTGACAGTCTATGGGCTGACACTTCTTTAAAGAATGTCTTTAATATCAAAATAAAGTAAAACTGCCTCGTCTCCTGAGTGCAACTGCAATAATGAGATGTTAAACCCAATCTCTCCCAGCCTGCTGGGCTGGGGGAGATGGGATGTTTCCTTCCCAAAAACCTGATCCCTCTCCTAGGAGACTGCTTCTCCCCACTGAGCATATCTGGGCACACACAGTCCTAGCTTGATGCTTCCCTGGCTTTCACCCAAATCAGCTTTATGGGAAACACAGAGCTTCTGGGAATCACAGAATCAAAGAACTGCAGGTTGGAAGGGATCATTAAAGGTCATCCAGTCCAGGGGCAGGGGGATCTTCAACTACATCAGGCTCAGAGTCCTGCCTGGACTGGTCTTGAATATTTTCAGGGACAGGGCATCTGCCACTTCTCCAGGCAGCATCGGGAGGCACCATTGCATCCTTTTGCTTCCTTCTCCAACAGCCACATCTTTGCACTGCCTAACAACAACCTCTGTTGCAGGGAGAAGGTACCTCCTTCTGCCTGAAATGGGCAGGGACAGTTTCCAATATCCCAGGTTACTCCAACCTGGCCTTGGACACTTCCAGGGATCCAGGGGCAGCCACAGCTTGTCTGGGAAACCCACGCCAATGTCTAAGTTCACGTTAGGATGCAGGGAAGAGTGCTTTAATCACTAGGCTGACAAGGGACAAAAGACACTTTAAAATTAAAAGACAGCCTCCACAGCCTCCTCCTGAGACGAGGTGCACCACCTCCCCTGACTGCCACACGCCTTGCCGTGCCCGTGTGCGCGCTCTGCGCCGCGCCACGCACCCGCAACACCACCCCGAGACCATTTTCCAGAGCCACACTTGCTGTCACCGTGGAAAATCGCCCTCTGCCTCACGTTTTGCCCCTTGCATTTCTTTTTTTCCTAGCAGACAGGGCCCCCGTTTCCCCCCAGGCTGTGTGTGCAGAGCCAGGGCACGGCAGGCAGGGCTGGGAGTGCTCTTCCTCGCCGATGTCATCGTCCACCAGCGCGAGGGACGGGGGTGCCTCGTTGCCTTGTTGCCTTGTTTTGCAGCTCCTGACGTGACTCAGAACAGCTTGGAATAAGTGATTAAACTTGGAATAAGTGATTAAAGCCCCTGACTTACTCCTCTGTTACCACACAGGGGCAACGCTCCCAGCAGCACCGATCAGAGCCCTGCTGAGTGAGAGCAAAACGAGGAAAACCGAGAGCTGGTGCTCCTCCAGACTGCTCCCTGGGCCTGTGGAGGTGGGGAAAAAGGGCTTGGAAAACCCTCAGAAGGGAATCACAAGCACGCAATCACAATCATTTCATCGCTCTCTGAACCCCAGCACGGACCCACCTCCTTCAAAAAGCCCTTCTCCAAGATGCTAGCCTCCTCCTGGCCAGTAACTGCAGGCAGTAGCTCTTTGGAAAAACCAAAGAGGCACTGCAGTCATTTTGAAATGGAGGTGCCCAGACCCTCAATCATATGTTACATCTATCTCAAACATTAAAATAAGCAGCTTGGATTTTCTTGGTAGGGAGGGAATCCTGGTGGGAAGAAGGAAACAGGATTTCAGAGGAGGAAACGCAGAGCAAAGGAAGGGTTTGAAGGGGAAGGGAGGAGGCCCCTTGACTAGAAGCAAAGAACTACAGCAAAATAAACTTGCTCAGATGGTCTCCTGGGGGTTTGTGGCCTGAAATTCCAGCCACCTCCACCCACAGACGAGCAAAGAGCTGGAGCAGCAGAGACCTGAAAGATCCACCCTCAGCAGTCTGTGATCACGGGCATCAGCTGGCTTTACAAATCACAATCACAAGGAGTATCTTGGCCAATTCCCCTCTATTTCTTCTGAAAAGCTCCATGCTGTTGCAGCCCCATATTTCCAGGTACTTCATAAACCTCCTAGAGCTTGGGAGAAACGTATTGTCTCTGCCTTCCCCAGCTGGAAAAAAGATCTTAAGAATTCAATTAGCATGTAAGAATGCTCAAGCCTATGTGCTTGAGTCTCCCACACGGAATTAACTTATGGGCTTCACAGCTGAGGACCAGGTAAACAAGAGATTTCAGCCCTTATTTAGGTACCCACCAAAATCAATTTCATGCAACTCAGCCTGGAGTGGTTTGGTCAAGGTCATGCATGGAGCCTGAGCAGAAATTAATTGTGAAGAACCCAAAGAAGACTTAAAAGGGAGAACAAAAGCACTCTCCTTCCAGACCTGAATTACTTTGCATTAACCCAAGCCTGTTCTGTCCTGAAGCACCAACCCAGCCATGGAGCAGCTCCAGCTGTGCCCTCTGCTCATCAGCAGAAGTGAGCCCCAGCACAACACTCAGCTCCAGCCCCCTGGCAGAACGGACTGAGCTGGGTGCTCCTGCCTTGGCTGCCAATTCCATACCCCCTCTGGAACCATTCCCACCTCCCACCATATGCAGTGATGATGCTGCACCCCAGTGGGATCACAGAATCCCAGAAGAATTCAGGTTGGAAAAGAGCTCACAGATGATCGAGTCCAACCTGTGCCTGACTCCCACCTTGTCACCTGCCCAGAGCACTGGGTGCCATGTCCAGGCATTCCTTGGACACCTCCAGGGATGGGAATTCCAACACCTCCCTGGGCAGCCCTCTCCAATGTCTGAACACCCTTTTCATGAAGATGGACACTCCCTGGATATAGTTAGGTTAACTGGATGACCAGCAGTCTAAGGCTCCCCATCTCCTCTCCACTGCCCAAAAACTCCTTCATTTATCTCTTCCCTTCCAGGTGATTGTGCCACCCATGCCCATCCATCACTGCCTTCTATAAAGCTTTCAAAGTAACAAACTTTGGGGCTCCTTGTACTTGAAAAGAAAGGGGAAAAATCCAAGCCATTTGGTATTTTGAACCTGGCATTTTGTGCAAGTTTTATGAGGCAGCTATCTAAAAGTCTGGATGGCTAGTTAAGTCAGGATCATTTCACTGCAGACCTTAACATCCTCCACCTCCTCAAGGACTGAGACATCAGAAGAACCACAGCTACTGGCTTTGGGCATTGCCTGAATGTTGTATCCTTACAATTCCCTGACCGTATTACAGAGAGGTCCACAGACCTTGCCAGGAGGGCATATTATCATGCTAGGCCAGCTACTATTGCTTCACTTGCAACATCAAAAGCAATCCCTGCCCTGGAAAAGGAGAGAGATGCTCCACAAGCAAGGCAGTGGAAACACAAAACCTGGAGTGACCTGTTGTGGTCACACAGGCAGGTAGTGGCCAAAGGAGGGAAACACCCCAGTGTCCCCTCAGGGAACCCTCCTGGAATGAATGACAGCCCTCCACATCAGCTTTTTGACATTTGTCCTCACCTTACCTCCTCCCACAGGCTGACCTGTCTGTAGTTACCTGTTGTGCAGCAAGTGTGGAGATCAGCAGCATTCCCAGCTGTAAGCTCAGTAAGAGCTGACTGATGCCAGGATCCAGGAGGAATCATAGACGGGTTTGAGTTGGAAGGGGCATTTAAACATCATCTAATTCAACCCCCTGCCATGAACAGGGACATCTTCAACTAGACCTCGTGGCTCAGAGCCCCATTCAATCTGGTCTTGAATGCTTCCAGGGATGGAGCATGCATTGCTTTTCTGTGTAACTTGTGTTTCACCAGCCTCATTGTAAAAACTTTCACCATTTTGCCTACTTTAGACAGGCTCTCTTTTAGTTTAAAACTGTTACCTCTTGTCCTGCTGTAACAGGCCCTGCTAAGGACTCTGTCCCTCCCCATCTTTCACACAGACTCACTGGGCACTGGAAGGGGCTCTGAGGTCTCCCTGGAGAGAGGCTGAACGCTCCCAGCTCTCCCAGCCTTTTCCCATCCTCCATCTAATCCCAGTCCCCTGCAAGCCAAGGTGATCTCAGCAAGCTCCAGCACCTGGCAGAGGGACACACCATGGTCCCACACCCCACGGGGCAGGGGTCCAACATGAATTCAGAAGTGTGTGCAGTGGTGCCTGCGTGTGCCTTCGTGACTGTGCCAGCACAGACTGTGCAGCCATCTCCTCCCAGGCTCACACCAGCACCTCCCCATCTCCTCCAACACAGCCCTGCCAGGATGTAAATCCACACCAACTCCAACGCCTTCATCGCTCAGCCCCGTCCATCTGCCTTCCCACTTGGGCACCACAAAATGGGAAACAGCCTCAAAATAATGACTATAATTACAGTTTGGTAGGCCTTAAAAGTAGCAGAGAAAGACAGACCTCCTCTTTGTGACATTCCCAGTGTAACACGTCACAACAAATGGCCCAAGGGAAATCTGCGGAGCTGGATGTAAATATTTTGATGTGCTCATGATAAAGCTTTTCAGTGCTTACTGTCCACTGCCAAAAAAATTGGGCTGCTCCCCATGCCTGCATCTCTACCCAGGCCTGCACCCTCATCTGCTGTACACTAGGGGCCCTGCAAAATCCACCTGCTCCTAGAAGTATTTGTGACTTTCCACTGAAAGAGGGCTATGTTCCTTTTCTGTTTCATTTAAAATAAAATAAAAAAAATTAGAGAGTGGACAGGCGGCTAGGAATTTCTGAGGTTTGGCAGCCCATAATCAGAGATGAACTCGCCTGAAATAGAAGGAAACAAGAAGGAAACAGGCCCCTGAACTGCTCCCCGTTCATTTTTAGCAAGCAAGCCAGGTGAGCACAGCAACTGCTATTTACCCTCTGAGTCATGGGAAACAGCACCCAGAACGGAGGTTTTGCCAAAGCTTTGCAAGATGTAGGAAAAAAAAATAAAAATAAAAATAAAACATAAAAATTAAAAAAATATAAAAATAAAAAATAATTAAAAAATAAAAATAAAATTAAAAATAAACATAATAAAAAATAAAAATAATAAAAAATAAAATAAAGAAATAAAAATAAAAATAAAAATAAAAATAAAAATAAAAATAAAAATAAAAATAAAAATAAAAATCATACAAACGATTTGAGGCAAGTCTCAGGGCTTGCAAATTCCCTGTGAAATCCAGGCTTGGGATAACGAAGAGCTCCAGGGCTGAGGTCAGGCTGCTGCCGAGCACCTGCACTTAGCAATGCATCATTGACCGAATTCTGCTCGGGGCATCAAAGCCCCACAGACGTCACCGGCTGCACAGTCTGGCCCAGTAACCCGTAATTTCCCTGTAATCAGAAGCAACAGGGTGAGAGTTTTAGTGGCCATGCATAATGCATGTCCTCTGGCACGGCTGGGGGAGCGGGAGACGAGCACCAGGGCTGGCAGCACCAGCCACGACGCCGGAGAACCGGACACCCCAAAAGCCACAGAACAGCTCCAGGCGCCCTCTAACACCCCAGAGGCTCACCTCTCACTCTCTGCTCCCAGCTTTTTCCTCATACTCCCTCACACACAGATGGTTTCACTGTGGCTGGTACCTACCTGCTCGTGGCCATCTGCTGCCTCCCAGCCTGGATGAGGGCTGGGCACATTGCTCAAACACATCACCCCCTCTCTCACAGAGTATGGACAAAGCCAGTGGGATAGCTGATCAGCTGCAAGCACCACTCACTGCTTCAGGTAGGACACGCCCCATGCTCAAAAGTCTGTGGTAGTTTCACAACACTGTATGGAATTGCCCCCTTGCAGCCTGTTTCTTGCTACTTTCCTTCCCATTCCCCTACCAATCCACCATCGACCTCATCACCATCAGCCCAGACTCTTTCCTGCCATCCAGCCTCCAGTACACACCCCTGGACATCAAGATCCAGCCCTCACACCAGCTGTGACCTCCCCATCCTTATCCCCACATGAAGGACAGCTGCTTTTATTCTGCTTTTCCCTTTATTTTCCCTCATATGTTCTTCCCCAGCCCTCTGATCCCTCGTTTCCTGTACTCTTGGTCCTTCCCTAAAAATCCCAGCAAGTTTTAGACATCCCTGGAAACTCCTGAGAGCATCTTGTAGCAAGTTTTACACAATCCCGTAATATTCTTCCCCCTAAAACTATAATAAACTCACTCCACCAAGGGCAACCATGCCCTTTAGCTCACGTGGCTTTGCAAAAAGACTTCCTCACCTGGACACCCACAGGTGGGTTTCATTCCAGGGCCAGGATTCTACCAGGTCCCTTCCCCATGCAAAGTCACAACTCCACTGGCACAGAAGCCAAACTGGGAGCACATACCAGGGACACCCTCTTTTGTTTTATATCAAATGGGCACAGGACTGAGGCCAGAAATCATCCAGGCCCACCTGTCAGGGACACCAGCTACAATGCCATGCTTGGTCACACCACAGTGAGGCAGAAGCTTCTTCAAAAGGTTCCTGTAAACCAAGGATGCTCATTGTGGCAGCTGCAAGCAGCAGGAACGTTCTGCTGGAAAAGGGCAGCCAATAAAACTCCCCAGAAATGGTGGTTAGGTCCTGCTGCAGCCAAAAGATCTGGGTTTGTCTGGCAGGGGGCTCTCCCTGAATTTTCAGAATTATCAGCCCTTCATCTACTACCAGGGTGTAACCTTGAAATACACCTCCTTCAAGTGATCAGTGCTGAGCACACCCCGTGCCATCACTGCTGGAAGAGGACCAGGTGAAATCACGGCAGAGCTACCTAAAAACCATCTGAACAGAGCTCCTGGAAAGCACTGGGTGCTTCCCAGTCTGACCTCGAGCCAAGACCAGTGGTGGGAGCAAGGAAAAGAATCAAGATTTGAGGTTGCTGCAGCAGAGCAGACCAGACAGACAACATCAAGTGATGTTTGCTACTGCACATCTGCCAGCAAAGAAAGGGAAAGCCCCCCTGATAAACACCTCAGGTTGTGAGACTCAGCACATTGGGGGAGTGGGAGAGAGGAGGGCACAAACTGGGACCTACTGGAAAACATCTGCCAAGAACTTGTTTCCTTCAGAAAACAGGGTCTCTAACAACAGCCCTCTTTGTAAAGACAGCTCTAAGTGCTGCTCTGGAGATCTGTTCTCAAGAATTTCACTCAAAGTCAAGGTGTGCTGCTGGGAAGGAAGACTGATGTATCTCTGCCCTTGCTCAGGCTGCATCTCCCTGCTCAGAGGATGGGACACAAGAGCCCCTCACCACCACCAACAGCATCTTGCTCTTTGCCTTTCTCTGCCCTGAACTTGTGCTACCTGGCAGGTATCACACACTTCTTCAACCCTTCTCCCCCCTACCCAAGCTGCAGCAAGGGGTGAGCCCCATGCATCAACTGGGGAGCAAAGAAAGATCTTGGGCAGACCACCCTGTGACATTGCCTCTGTGGTTTCTATAAATAAATTGATGGGGATCCAAGGAGTAAAAGGGGATTTCAGAGGGGAAAAACCCAGTGACAGATCTACAGCTTGAGAAATCTCTACCAGGGTCTGCCACTGTCACCAGCCAAGGATCTTCTCCCAGGATATGGGGCCACCACGAGTTCTCCCCCTACATATTCCTCCCCAAACACAGGAGCAGAGAGCTTTACAGACACAGACATCTCTGGCTCCCCAGAAAAGAAAGGAGTTTTGGGAAGTGCACCACACCTCCAAAAGACCCATGTCCTTCACCCCACTCCATGTACTGGCATGCCAGCACCCAACAGACACAAAATACAACCTCAAGTCCAAAAAAACACACTGTTACCTAAACCCTCCAACCCCTCCCCACACAACACTGAGGGGATCACAGGCATCACTCTCCAGGGCATGTCTGGTACCGGGTTATAGGGGTTAAACTTTATGGCCTCAAAACCAACATTTTAAACCCAAAAGAGGAGGTGGAGGGGTGTGACAACGTGCCGTGCCCCAAGCTGTACGCTCCCACACTCAGGGAAATCTCACCTGATTTCTTACATAAACCCACCCAAGCCCCGCAGGTGCACCATAAAAAAAAAAAAAAAAAAAAAAAAAAAACACCACAAACCTGAGAAAGTGAAAATAACACCTGAGAAAATGAAAATTGAACCTAAGAGAATTAAAATGCAAACTACCTCCTGCAGTATGACGGCTCCCTGGATCAGCTGCTGTAGGTCCTCGGGAGGTTTTGGGGAGGACACCTCCACATCAGCAAACCACCAACAGTACCGAAGTGACTGCACCCCATCTTCTGCCTGCAAAAGCTCCAGCTGGTGGGATTTTTTTTTTTTTAATTTTTTTTTTTCCCTACAGCAGTTTGACTCAGAGGTCTGGCCAGACTCACAGCTCTCAAATTCGTTTAATAAATCATCTCCTAACCCCGCCCAGAAGCAAAAGGCAAATCTCTGTCTCCCAGGCACCTCCTGATTGGACTAACGTGCCTCTTGCTAATGACCCTGCGAGGAATAGCACGGCTCGAGTGACGTGTTTATGAAGATAAATATTTTAACTTCACAGTTTAGCGCTGCAAACTCGTTCCAGACGGAGAGTCTCTTTAAGTTGGTTCCAGGAGAAAAATGCCTCGATAATTAAATTTTTTAATTTTTTTTTTTTTTAGGTTTTTGGTTGCTTTTTAAAGCTATGAAGTATTAATTGCAGTGGAATACGCGGCGTGTCTTTCAGGTGCAATTAGCAGCTGCTGGTGGGTGAAAAAAAACCTGGCTGGTGAAGCCCAGGGAAGGGATGGGAGTGATTTCTCCCCTCAGCAGAGGGAATGCAGCGCTCTGCCCTATCTAATCTCACTATAGCAACGGGAAGACCTTGGCAACCCCGATCTTTACAGTTATTAAGATGGGAGCGGGAAGAGTCGGGAGCACAGTGCCGAGGGATGCTCGGCCGAGAGCCCGGCTGCCCAGGAAATGCAGCATCCTGTCTGACTCGGGGGGATGCAGGGTCTGCCAAGCTCCCAGGGTGGGGCAGCTGGCTCCCCAAAACTTTTTTTTGTGGCGGCTTTTTATGCCAAAGAGGAGAGATGTATCTTCTCATCACACCCTGAAGAAGGATCTCCAACTCCTGCTGCTTGGACGTGCTGGAGGAAGGCACAGAGACGCTCCCAGGGCCGGAGCCCCTCTGCTCTGGAGCCAGGCTCTGGAGAGCTGGGGGGTTCACCTGGAGAAGAGAGCCCCTTCTGCTCTCTTAGAGCACCTACCAGTAGCTAAAAGAGGTTTCTAAGAAAGAAGGGGACAAACGTTTCAGCAGTGATGATTTTAAATTCAGAGAAGGTGGGTTCCAACTAGGGAGAAGGGTGGAATTTTTACACTGAGGATGGTGAGGCCTTGGCACAGGGAAGTTGTGGCTGCTCCATCCCTGGAAGTGTACAAGGTCAGGCTGGGTGGGGCTCTGAGCAGTCTGGTCTTTTTCAAGACATCTCTCCCCATTGCAGGAGGTTGGAGAAGATGATCTTCCAACCCTAACCATTTAATTATTCCCTAATTACCCCAAGGACCCGGGAAGATACTGCTCCTAGGACCGGTGGT
The DNA here is from genome assembly GCA_017589585.1 of Phylloscopus whistleri. Lineage (NCBI taxonomy): Eukaryota > Metazoa > Chordata > Aves > Passeriformes > Phylloscopidae > Phylloscopus > Phylloscopus whistleri. The sequence continues at coordinate 1,170,427 of JADMLD010000037.1, forward strand.
CAAGTCTGCATGCAGCTCCATGGTCCTTCAGCCCCAGATTCAGCCACAAGGACATGCCCAAGCAGGATGGGGACAAGGAGGCTCCCCCATAACTACCACCCAGCCTGGGGCTGCCAGCAACCTGCCCCACTGCCATCTCCAGAGATTGCTCACTCTCAGTTCTCGCCAGGATGATTCACACTCAAATGCAAAGGCACAAAGTGCTCAGATCAGTTTATTGCAAAATAGTACATCCTGGTGACTGCCTGGCCCAGAGCCACTTCAGTCCCAGGCTCCCAGACAGCGGGGACAGCCCCAGGGCTAACCTGGAGGCCACCAACTCCTGCCCACAGCTTGGCCCCACCTGGACAGAGCAGAGAGCTGTGGGACTTCTCCCCTATCAAAAAGGAACACTTCACTAAGACCTCATTAGTCCTGTAGCCCCCTAAAAGGGGATTTCAGGCTGCTAGAATCTGGAAAACCAGACCCTGCAGCTCACTGACCAGCCCTGAGTATCTCCCACCCATTCTGCTGCACCAACCCACCATGACAGGCACTCACCACAACAGGCTACTGACTCAGGGAGGGCTGCCTGGAGACCCTCCAAGGCTCAACTGCTTCTACTGCCATTCACACTGCCAGTAAAATAACACTAACAATCCATTACAAACTTCCCAGGCACTGTGAGTCAGTCTTTTTGGTGGCAGAAGTTGCGTTTGTCTCAGCACTGCTCTTCTTGGCACCTCAAAGTCCTGGGATCACGTTCCTCCCACAGCTTCCTCTACCATCCATTTCCACACAAATTCAGCTGTTTCCTTCCTTCCAGCAGCCTGATTAGCCCCAGGTCTCTTCATCAGGCTCTGAAGAACTGCCCCACAACCCAGCCCTAGCAGAGGTGCACATAGCCAGCTCACAGCAGCTGGGACAGCCCTTGGTGCTCCATGCTACCTTCTCCTTCCCAGCCAGAGAACTGGCACTTTCCCCACCACCAAAGTCCCCAGCTGACTTCCAGACACATTCCTCGTGATCCCAGTGTTAACTCCTCCAGGGTTTTAAAGCAGCACAACATAAAGCAAGCAACTGGGCCAGCTCCAGACAGAACTAGATGCTGCTGGTCATTTTTTCCAAGGAAAAGAAAGAGAGGATGCCCACACTTAGCTCTGTTGGGTGAAAAACATCAAGGCAGGCCGTGGTAAAATACCATTATGAATGGAAGGAAAGCAGGAAAAACACCACTAGATTAGAAAAAAGCAATTTGATTCCCATTCAAGAAGGTGTAGAAAACTTTGATCTATGACTCCCACCCCTCGGCCAGCTCTTCAGATGGTGAATATTGACCAAATTCCATGGACCTCTACTGACAAGTCACCCACACGCCCAGCCCCTTAGGACTCTCCTGAGTGTACCAAAGAGGTTTTGCTTGCTTTTATTTTTTTTACTTTTGACTGGGCTGCAGAGTACCTCAGTCAAAGCACAGAGTGCCCTTGGGGCACATTAAAACCAAAAGCTCCCGGAGATAAATGTCAAGATTTTAATAACTTGACCTTATCTGGCCAAAACCAGCGTGCTGCCACCCTCGCTGTGTCCCCTCCACCCAGGCAGGGGCCAGGGCTGCCAGAAGGCTGCCAGGCCATGTCTGGTGGCAAATCAAGAGACAGTGTGTCATCCCAGGGGCCCGTCCCAGCCTCAGACACCCGCCAGCCAGCAGGGACCAGCAGGCTCTTTATCTCTGTCACCGGTGACTAAGAGCATCCCTGGCAGGATGGTACCACAAAAATACAGGTGAAGGGAAATGGCCCTTTTCCAAGGAGGGATGGATCCTTCATTACATCCTGTTTGTCTCCCATGCTACCGAAGGGAAAGCCATGAAGCATGCGATCCTTTCAGGTTCCCTGAATCCACTTAGATTTTATCTCTGGAGCTGGAGCTTTCCAGGAATGAAATAGCTGCAAGACACAATGTGGATGAAACGAAATCAAATAGAGAGCCTCCAACATGAAAGGCAAGCTAAAAGGATGACAGCACTAGTTATACGGAAGGAGAAATGAGGAGGAAAGGAAATTAAAAGCAATTAAAGGGAATTAATTAGAAGGTATGATGGAGCTATGAAAGAGGAAAAACAGCTATGCAGAGTTCACTAAATACCCCCAAACTTTTAATTGTCACACTTGGAACTGCAAGCCCTGGAGGTTCAAAACCCCCCTGGCAGTTTCCAAACGAAAAAAATTCCCATGGCTTAAACAAATTACTTCTTTGCCTCTAAGTCTGAATGGCAGACAAGATTCTGAGCTTCTCCTCCAAACCACAAAGACAGAAGTGCATCTGCTCTCCCCTTCAGCCCACTGACCAAAGGTGGACAGCCCACTCCATCAACTGATACCAGAAGCTGGGACTTCAAGCTGAATGTTGATGCTGCAGTCCCAAAATTTGGGCTGAATCATCTGCATCTACCCAATGTTCCTGGTAGGATTTTCACAGGGCCCTGGGGGTTTTGGGGCCACCGTCTGTGCTTGAAGTCACCAGGATGAGACTTGCTGCTGGGTTAGTCCTGGGGGAGACAGCTGGCACCTGAAGAATCTCATCAAAATGCACTGGCTGCATTCCCACTAAAACCTAACAGTCCTTTCCACAGGACCACAGCATGCTTTGGATTGGAAGGGACCTTACACACCATCTCAACCATCAGCAGGGACACCTTCCACTATTCCAGGTTGTCCCAAGCCCCGTCCAACCTGGCCTGGAATTCTTCCAGGGATGGGGCAGCCATAGCTTCTCTGGGCAGCCTGTGCCAGGGCCTCCCCACCCAAAGAAGAATTTCTTCCCAATATTCCATCTAACCCTGCCCTCTGGCAGTTAAAAACCTGATCATCCCCAGTTCTGAACCCGAATGAGCTTCTAAATCAAAACACTGCCATGCAAAGGGCTGCAGAGAGCAGCAGTACCCTGTTTCTCCAGGCCTTTCCTTTGCCAGCCACCTTGGTCTTAACCCTGAGAAGTGAGGAAGTTCCCTCTGGAGATCAAAAAGTCCCTTATTAAGGGAATAGTGGTGATGGCTGGGAGGAGCAACAAGAGGTCGTAAAAAAAAAAAGCAGGCAGACACTGTTTGTCTTGGCCTCTTGGGCATGTGTTATTTTCCTGGGATGCAAGCTCCAGCCTCAAGCTGAAGGCAAGGATGCATGGAACAGAGGATGGGGCTGCCTTGCCAACGTGGAGCTTGTTTCGGAAGAAACTCACCCGGCATTTCCGTGCAGGAAGGAGACAGTGGGGCTGCACAGCCAGGGCTGCTGGATGCTGCCTGGAAAGCACCAGCCAGATCCTTCAGGCTTGGGGTGCATGCACAGGGTCCAGGCAGCACCCCCAAAAAAACGCACACAGGGAGGTGGGCAAAGTTTAAAGCTCCCTGGGGTTTTCCAGTGTTCCCCATCCATCCATCCCTCCATCCATGCTCGATTCCATCAGCCACAAGGGAGATCATGAACAGGTCTATAGGGACCGTGCCAAAGGCTCTGTCCCCATCCCCTGCACCAGCCCTGCCACCCTCTCTGCCTCGGCTACCACTCCACTTCGGTCTTCAGAGATCCACAAAGCCCTGGCTGTGTTTAATTAAGTGACCTCACACTGATTTACACAACAATAATCCTGTTTCCTAACATACCACCTTCAGGCAGCTCCCTCCAGTGACAGAACCACACTACTCCAAGGAAAGAGAGAAGCTCATTATCAGTTACCCATTACAACTCAAAATTTCAAAAAAATCTTCCTTATATTCAAGGCACAGCTTAACGCAACACAAAACCCAACTCATTTTTAACAAAAGTCTAGGGAGGAATTTTTTTTCTTTTTTTTTTTTTTTTTTTTTTTGCTTGAACTGTTTTTGCTTGGACTGTTTCATGCTTTGAAGTTAATTGTAACTATTTAGCTTTATACACCACTTGCTCAGAAAGTTACAGTATCTCCCTGGTTTATTTGGGACCAGGGTTTGAAAGTCACAGCTGTCACCAGCCCAGCTTCCATTAGGGAGATTAATCTTCCCCGAGATATGTCTTTGGGAAGGTCTGAATCACAGGGTTGGATCCTGCTCTTGGTTACTTGGCATTACAAGAATTGCAAGAAAGGGAAGAAAAACAAAGCTAGGCTGGACTGGCGAGCATCAAACCTCCTGCTGTGGGACTGGACGAGGACATTTGGGATTTCTGAGCAGAGTATTTATGCCCTGATCAGCAAAGCAGAGCCTTGCCCCAGTGCTGGATCTGCCAGGCACTGGGGCAATTAGTAAAATTAATAGCAATAACCAAACTGTGCTTGGGAAAGTCAACAGAGCATCAGCCAGTGGCCCTGCCTACGTGATGGATGGAAAAGTTTTAACTCCTGGTTCCTGGTGATGCTCATGGAGACCCTCTGCTGCTCTGGGGTGTGCCATGGATGACAGTCCTCACTCCTGAATTAAGGGAACCTCCTATTCCTCAGTGCCAAGTTAACTCAAATTAACTCAAAGAGGTGAGGGAACAGCCCATCCCATGGCAAACACCTGGCACTGCAAGGACAAGGAGCTTGAGAACAACCCCCTGCAAACAGCCTGCACCTCCTTCCCCCCCACCCCTTCCAGCTCGTTATCCATCCACAGGAGCAAAATAAAAGCTTTGGGCTTCTAGTTTAAAAGAGAAGAGCATCAAATCAGGGTCTTGCCATCCACACTGTGAGAACACAGGCAGCACCTACAAGGAAGAAATTAGTTTAAGGCACCAGATCTCAGGCCAATTCAAAACAAACCCTGAAGAGTCACCAGATCGTCCTTACATACTCCTACACACACAGACACCAAAGGGACAACGGGAACTGCCTGGCAGGGGAGGAATTGGAACAGCTTCAAGTGAAGAGCTGCACTCACAGGGGAGTTGGTACCAAGAGGTGCCAGTGTGCAATGCCTCCTTCCTGGCTCTGCTGCCTGCAACATGCAGGCAAACACAAATCAAGAGCAGGTTTTGTGCTGGAGCTGAATCTGCTGAAAGATCTTCTCAGCACATCTCAAAGGCAGAGGACTTTCAGCAGTTGCCAAGCTGAAAATTCAGGAGGGAATAGTGTGTGGTGAGGTTCTGCTGCAGGTTAGTGCAAGGAGAGTATCACCACTGGCCTGGAACCAGTGTTGATGGGCTGTTGGTCTTCAGCCAGATGCCCTCCACGGCAACAAGGTGTTGTGGAGCTTAACACTTAATTTGGGTTAGGTTTTCTGCCTGCCAAGTCAGGCTGCTTTGTGAATTAGCCCATTTCTTGCAGCGACCCAGGATAGGAACCCAAGAGATACAACTCCGCTGCACCTCCAGCAAACACCACCAGAGTCAGAAGGTGCAGGGAGATGCTCACCTTTAATTTGGAGAACCTGCAATGGATCAACATCACTTTTTTCCTCATGAAAGCAGCAGAATCCAGCTTACAAATTAAAAGGTTGCAGCCCGTAAGCAGTTAGCATGCACTTCCCACTGCATAAGGCCATCATTGTCAAAATAACTGTAAACCTCCTCTTTAAAGCACAGTCTTACAGAATTATTCTGCCTTGGGCTCCATGGAGCTTGCAGGGCCCCGTGTTTGTTCCTCAGCTGAGACAGTTGCAAGTTAAGCGCTGAATGGCGGTGTTGCTGCTACAGGGGTTGTGCAGCTAAATAATTCAGTAACCAATTACTGTTTAACAATATCCCTCCCCGTCATGCCAGCGTCGATCCATCATCCCCGGCCAAGGGAGCCCAGCAGAAAGGAGGCGGCGAGAAGCCTCCCCGTGATGTAAACACATTGACTGGTGTATAATATACAACTTATCGATCGGCAGACAAGGTATACAGCACGTTTTATTGCATGCTAAATGAGGGCTGTAATGAATTGCTGCTTGCCTCCGGGTCATTTGTTTGATTGCCACCTAAGCAAACTGGTGAGGGCGAAAGGTCCTGCCTCTGGGACGGGTCCTCGGTGAAATGAGCTGCTGATCAAGAGAAAACAGGAGAAAACAGAAAGGAGGACGGGCTAATGCTCTTTCTCTGCATGAAGAACAGGAAAGCAGCTCTTCTCCCTCACCCCCAAAATGTACAAGACACAGCTGTAGCTGATGTTTTCACCTAGAGCATCGGGGCTGCTGCACCCAACCAGGTCTTGAGAACGGGCATCCAGGGCTCCCCAGCTCGGATTTACCCTGCTCTGCACCTGGTCCTTCCAGCCTGTCCCTGTGCCTGGACTGGGATCTGAAAACACAGCTGACTTCACAGGTCAGGAGTCAGGGACAGGGAGCACACAGGACCAGCGCTGCCCCCCCGGCTGTCAGGCGAGGGCTGAGCCTGCTCTCCACGCCAGGCATCGCCAGAGCTCACCCGGCTTTTCTCCACCACCCCGGCCCCGCAGAGAAACACGCCTGGTTTTTACAGATATCCCTCCTGCCTGCTTGTGTTCCTCCTTTGTGTGCCTTTAAAGGTTTTTCTTCTGCGCAGCTATAAAAGGGTGTGAGGAAACTTGGAAAGGAAGCCCTGGGTGGTACAGACAAGTGGAACAAGGAGCAATCTGTGCCCGGGGCAGGGGAGGGGGTGGCAGAGCCCACACGGTGCCAGGCTGAATGGCTGCCGGGGAGGAAATGACACACCACACTATCCTGCTTTTGTCCAGGGGCGAGACCAAAACGCTCCGGAGGAAAAAAGAAAAACCAAAAAAAAAAAAAAAAAAAGGGATTACTTTTGCCTGGTGTTTGCCCTCCCCTCTCCTCCCTGCCACCCCCCCAGGCAGGCTACAGGTGACTGCCTCCACATCCTCGCTCCAGTGGACCGTGGGGCATCGTGATCTGAGCAGCATCTGGTTTGCTTTAGCATCGGGCTTAAGACTTTCATGCTCCTCAGGTTTCTTCTCCCTGCCTTTTAATTAGGAATCACGGCCACGAGGCCGCCCACCGCTGGGTCTGGCCGGACAGCAGAGCCCAGGTGCAGGAACACCCCACTCCGCTGCTCCCACCGAGAGCTGCCAGGGAAATGCCACAGCCAGGGGGGACAGGCAGTGTCCCCCATCCCTGCCTGTGTGCAAGGGGACACCCAGCACACCCCAGCCAAGGTGCCCACACTGGTGGCCTCCCCAAACCCTGTCTCCCAAAGGGCTGTGACTCCGGCAGCACTCAGTGGAAAAATGAAGACTTAAAAGCTTTCTGGCCTCGTTTTTCCAAGGTTAAGCTCAAAACTTGGGTGTTTTCCAACCTTTCCACTCTCACCTCTCCTGCTCCTGCATCAGTGGTCCCTCCTTCACAACAGCTGTGGGATTTCCCCAGCATCCATCACTGGGATAATCCTGTCCCCAAGGGCTTGTCTCCTCCTTCCACACCACTGAGGCTTGTCCTAGGGTTAGATCCTTCACCTGCAGCTCGTGAACCATCTCCCAAATGCCCAATCAACTTCTGAAGCTTCACCCCACCATATCACCTGCTTTTTTCATTCTTTTCTCTTTTTTCCAGTGTTTTGGTATCTCACCTGTTGTGTCTTCCCTTGTAAAAGGACCAGAACTGACACTTTAGTACTCAGCCAAAACTCTCTCTGTATCTGGGCCACCTCTCACTCCTCACTTCAAGCATAAAGAAAACAAGCAAGGACCAAATCCATTTTCATATAAATTAAGTAGCCCACCCTGAAAGGAGCCAAAATCTCTATTGCACATGCCCACGCTGATGGTGCTTCTCATTAAAAACAAAAACCGCAGAGGAACCCCAGCTAAACAACTGTCCACAGACACAAGTTCTCCTCCTGCATCACACAAGTGCTTCAAAAGGTCAATAGGAGGAAGAAATTCCTCCCTGTGAGGGTGGGGCAGGCCCTGGCACAGGGTGCCCAGAGCAGCTGTGGCTGCCCCTGGATCCCTGGCAGTGTCCCAGGCCAGGCTGGAGAGGGCTTGGAGCAGCCTGGGACAGTGGAAGATGTCCCTGCTCATGAGGTTCCCTCCACATTCAGCTGCTACAAATCATCACAGCAGCCCTTCAGCCCAGCTCTCACTCCTACAGACACCAGGACTTCTTTGACTGCACGAGCTATAAATCCTTCTGTCCATCCCACAGCTGGCTAGGGCCCTCGGTGCTAGAAGCTGTAAACAACAAAAAAAAACCAAAATTATCAATTGCAGCAGACATATCCAGGTCACTTTTTCTTCTCCTGCAGGCCAGAGCTTTTTCCTCTTTAAGGAAAACGCAGTGCTTCCCCGTTTTACTCCTCTTTCAACTAATAATTTCCAAACTTTAAAGTCAAAACAATAAAAAACAAACCAGCTCTTCACCCCCATCATTAGTTTAATATCAGGTGGAGGACAGTGGGGCTTGCAAAACTGGACAGTGAGTTGATTGACGGAAATAGTCTGGCTTTTTCCCATTAAATTCATTTTTGTAGGGTTAATGTGCAATCCCACCACTGCCACCAGGAAAGAGGAGGGTGGGCAGGGAGCAAGCACGTGGCTTGGGGATTTCAGTACCTTGCCAGGTCTGAGCGAGCCTCAGCGAGCTACAGCCCTTTTGCAAACAAAAACTAGAAGCAGAAGAGGGTCAGAAATGGTGCAGGTGTCTCAGCTGACATCACACCAGCCGGCACAAAGTCACCTTGGTGAGGAACACCCCAAGTACAGACTGAAGATCTGCCACTTCTACACGGATCCAGTGTTGAACAAGAAAGGCTGCAAACCTCCCTCATGGGGCTCTGCAGTGCTCAGTCTGGGCTGAGGAGGATTCTCTTTTCCTTTTGCCCTCCAGGAAGACCCATCTCAAGCACCTCCAGCTCCAAGGAAGAGCAAAACCTGACCACTGTCCCTCTGGAAGGCAGCATCCCGTGGCAGCACCAGCACAGCCCCTTCCCAAGCCCAACCCTGCTGCAGCCCCCCATCACAACCTCCTCATCAGCACCCGTCCCTCATCCATAGAGAAAAGCTGCTCCCTGCAGACACACGACCTTGTTACATTTTTAATTAATTACTATCGATAACCCACAGGCGTGGCTGCCCGGCCAACCTGCCATGCCTGCAGCAGAGCCTGCTCCTGCTCAGCTGATGAAGGACCCGACCTGGACCGGGATGGACAGCGAGCTCTGCCTCTGGGGAAGGAGGAGGAGAGACCAAGGGAAGGTGGGAAAAGGATCATCCTGGAGATGGACCCTGAGGAAGGCCCCCAGCACCAGGTCAGAGTGATGGAGACACTGGAGATGGGGCAGCAGGAGAGCACAACCCCGAGCATGAAGGAAGATTTACCCCTCTGGGTCATCTCCATCCCCTGGGTGTCCCCAGGACATGAGTCACCAGACACTCCTTAGTCAGCCCAGCCCCCCCAGGCACCACCAGCCCCGGGGCCAGTGCCGGTGTGGGGAGCCCTGGGGGAGCACTGAGAGGAGCCGCCAGCCCCAGGGCGCACTGTGTCTGAACCTTTGCATATTGGAAACCACATAAAAACACCCCCTGATACCGGCAAAAATAGCGTAAGAGCAACAGAGATGCAAGCATGCAACTGCAAATACACCGAGGGTGCACACCCCGTGCCAAACCCACCAGGCTGGCTGCCAAAAGCCCCAAAAATGTTCCCATCCCCAGGAGCTGACGGGGGAGCATCAGATGAGGCAGAGGGTGAGAGGAAAAGGTGTTCAGCAGTACCCAGTGTGGCAGAAAAATGGTTTGTGGGTTGGGGTTTGGTTTATTTTTTTTTTTAAACCACACCTGCACACCATCCACCCATTTGTGCCCCTCCAGACTCATCCACACACTCACCACTTGCAAGGCTGCTTCCCAACAAGGACCAACTTTGTTAAGAAAAAGTACAGGGCCTGAGGCAAAATTAGCTTTTTTGTCTCCCAAACAGGCAATTATCTCTTGCACAACTATGCAAATCTAAAACGCAGGAGAGGCAACACTAAGCTTTACTAAAATCGTGCCTTTAAAGTACAAATTGTTGCAACATGTGAAAATAACATGGGGGAATTGCAGTTGAGGACAATTTGGAGTACTTTTTATTTTATAGTTTTCAGGCATAGCCAGGCTCCCAATCGAGATGACCCAAAAAAAAATCACTACTTTTGGCTGTGCTACACACAGCACCCCATTTTTAGACTATTTTAGAGGAGGTAAAATGATCTGCTTCTCTGTTCCTCCCAAAGACCCACAGATATGTTCCTTTCAGTATTTAAAGAGAGCTTATTAAAAAAATGGAAAGGGACTTTTTCACATGGGCATGGAGTGATAGGACAAGGGAGAAGCGTTTTAAACTCCAAGTTTTAAATTTAGATTAGAAGTGACAAAGAAATCCCTCCCTGTGAGGGAGGTGAGGCCCTGGCACAGGTTGCCCAGAGAAGCTGTGGATGCCCCATCCCTGGAAGTTTCCAAGACCAGGCTGGACAGTGCTTGGAGCAACCTGGGATAGTGGAAGGTGTCCTGGATGAGCTTTAAGAAACCCTCCCAACCCAAACCATTCTATAGAAGACACTAAAAAAGGCAACAAACAGACTGTGCTGCAGGAGTCTGTACGTACATGTACAGACAAATCTGCTTAAATGGGATACTCAAGTTGCATCAGCATCACAAAAAAAATTAACACTCTTTTTCATATTTTGAAGAGGAGCCCTAAAATGGGTCATTTCTAACCTGATACCATTAATTTGTATGTTGATGTTTGTTCAGTGAAGCTTGTCTATCCTGGGTCACTTCAACCTTAAAACCTGAACACGGGAAATTAATGCATCACAGTATTAATTACATGTTATGAAAGGACTCATTTTGCAGCCTAATAGTTTGAAACAGTTAAAAGAAACCCTGCTGCTGGTGTCCTGCTTACAATTCACGTGGCAACTCTGCGCTTCTGATCAGGCTGACCAAGAAGTGTTTATCTTCTCGTGGGGAAAACAAACAACTGCATATCAGACATTAATTTAATTAATCCAGGGCACCAGCCAGCACCAGCTCTGCACCAATCACAGAAGAACAGAATAAATACCCTGACCTGGAAAGAAACACGAGGTCCATCAAACTCCTGGCCCTGCACAGGACAACCCAAATAATCACAATGCCTGGTGCCTTTGGGTTGGAGAGGAGATCAAGGTCCCCAGTACGAAATTCCAACCCCAAAACAGAAACTCCAAAGTGGAAACATCCAAAAAAGAAGATGTGGGAGTGCAGGGCATTCCTTTGGATACCCTGGACAGACAGGAACCTGCACAGAAAAATTTAAAACCTGTACAGGGGGGTCTGGGATCTGTACAGGGGGATTAGAGACCCTGGCACAGAGCCCAGGAAGGCAAGGGCTTTGACTTTGGTCCATGGAAAGGACTTCCAACATTGAGAGAGGAGTTACAAGCCACAGAGTGTAATAAAAAGTAGTATTATTTTCACATTTGGGGTTTCAGGTATAGGGGTGAATGGAGACAAGATGGAGGATTCTGGGCAGTGCCCTGGGGTCTTCTCCTTCTTCTTCATCTCCATCTTCTGCAGTGACGGTGGCACCAAGTAACTTTAGAGGGATTGGGTTAGTGTAGAAATAATCTGTTTAGTACAGAGTGTGAATATTGGTTTGGTATTGTAAATAATGTGTACGTAATTATCTGTACAAAAAACGACAAGCCCACGTCAGGGGAGGGAGTCGTCACCTGTTGCCCGTGCTGTTCAGACATCTGCTGGGCTCAGAGAAAGAGAAGAAGATAAGAAATAATAAGCACAAAAAAGACCTTGAAAAAAGCACATCTGAAGACTCCATGTTGTTCGTGCATTCAGCTTGGGGCTTTTGTGAGGGCAGAAAGCAAGAGCCACCCTCACCTCGGGTGCACAGCCTAACCCAAGAAGAACACAGCTCACAAAGGCCAGGCTGACCAGCAACAGCACTGGCCACAAATCCCCACTGAGCAACCTCAGTGGCTACCAGCAGTCATGCTTCTCTTCTCCCCTGTTTAATTCACCGTCAGGATGCTCAAAAGCCACAGCAAACACCCCGAATCTGTTCTCTCACATCTTCTCGACTTCAGCCTCCAGCTCCCTGCCGAGCTGGCGGAGGTCACCATGCTCCTGCCCACCCTTCCCTCGGCTTCACTTTGATCACCACAGAGCAAGGCAACCTAAAAACAAAGGCCCCAAAGGGATCCATATTTCAAACTTGCCAGTGGCATCTGACTCGTGCCCCCGTGCCAAGGCACGACAGGCTCCACAGAAGGGCTCATCGCCGTGGCAGCCGCGGAGATCATCTCCTGCCAGCTAGCTCGAGGTCCCCAGGCTTGCTAATGTTGATTTGGTTGCTGCCATCAGACCTGATCAAGCATGCAAATCTTCAGGTCTCACGCTAGACAGAGCCCTGGAGAAAGGAGAAGGGCCGTGGCAAACGAGTAAGTAAAAACAGGATTTCTTTATTGAAATGGAAGAAAAAAAAAAAAGTGAGGCAAGAAGTAAACTTTTCTCCTCCCTCCCCACCTCCTCCTCTGATGCATGCTCATCATGCACTGAGAGGGCTCCCACAGCACTGGAAAGGTTCCTGCCACCAGGAACAGAGTCCAAGAGGTGCCAGAGGGCAAAGGCCACCTTGGAAACTGGTAGAGGTTGTACCCACCAGACAGAAGGTCCACAAAGAGCAGCAACAGCAGGTCGAGAGGCTCCACTTTTCTCAGCAAATCAGTAACTTATAAGGCTATTTAGGGCTTGACTGACAGGCCAAGGGAGAAAATTCTGCCCTTTCTACTCTGCTCAGGTAATACCTCACCTGCAGAGCTGTCACTACTGCTGGAGTCCCCAACATAAGAAGGACCTGGAGCTGCTGCAGCCAGGCCAGAGGAGGCCACGGAGATGCTGCCAGGGCTGGAGCCCCTCTGCTCTGGAGCCAGCCTGGCACACCTGGGGCTGTTCAGCTGCACCAGAGAAGGCTCCAGGGAGAGCTCAGAGCCCCTGCCAGGGCCTCCAGGGGCTCCAGGAGAGCTGCACAGGGACTGGGGACAAGGCCTGCAGGGACAGCACCCAGGGAATGGCTTCCCAGTGCCAGAGGGCAGGGACAGATGGGATCTTGGGCAGGAATTGCTGGCTGGGAGGGTGGGCAGGCCCTGGCCCAGGGTGCCCAGAGCAGCTGTGGCTGCCCCTGGATCCCTGGCAGTGTCCAAGGCCAGGCTGGACAGGGCTTGGAGCAACCTTGGTGGGAGGTGTCCCTGCCCATGGCAGGGGTGGCACTGGATGCGTTTTAAGGTCCCTTCCATCCCAAGCCATTCTATAACTTTCTAGAGCATCATGCATCCCACAACCCAAAGGAGCCCATGTCTCTTGGCTGGCAAAGGCAACAACTTTCAGATAAGCCACAGAGCTGATGATTTTACCCATTGAAAGATATAAATAAAATGTCCACATCGTGTTCATAGGGTTGTCTGATAGTTTCCCGCAGGGTTCATGCTATTTGTGGACCCCAATTTTCCCTGCAGCTACAAGCAGAAGAAGAAATTTTGCATTTAGGGTCCTGAACCATGGTGCAGCTTTGTTATTAAACAGCTGACACTACCCTGAAGCCTGAGAGCAGCGTTTTATGTGCATGTGAGAGTTTAGAGAGCATTTGTGTGTCGTTCCTGATGAATGGCGCTGCATAAATGTTAGATCTTCAACCCATTGCTCTCGCAAATAGTATTTCTTCTCTTATTTATTTGTATTGCTGTAATTCATTCAGGTGCCAGCCATGACTGAGGCCGTGCCATCAATATGCAGCCTGACAACAGCAGCAGGAGACAACAGCAGCTCCACAGATCACACAGGAGAACAGGAAGCATCTTGGCTGGTGCTGCTGGGGAATGGTTGTAAAGCCAGAGAATGTCCCCAAATCCCAAGGAAAACCCCAGCACAGCAAACTGAACTCTGATGCACAGAGCACCCATCAAAGTGTTCAACCAGAAGAGGCACAGAAGCCCCATCTGTGGCACGCCGTGGGGTCTCAGACAGACCTTTCAAATGGAGGTCTGTGTGCCAATAAAGCACCTAGACCATGAGGAGCTACAGGCCAGCAGCTCAGCCCTCTGCAAAGCTGGTCCCAGATCAAAGGACCACAGAATTGTTAAGGCTGGAAAAGCTCTCTAAAGTTGAGGCCTACCATTTCCACAGCACTAGCAAGCTCAACACTAACCCATTTTCTCCCAGTGCCATATCCACATGGCTTCTAAATCCCTCCAGGGATGGGGACTCCACCACAGCCCTGGGCAGACCACGTCAACCTTTGCCAACACTTTACATGAAGAAATTTTCACTAATACTGAACCTAAACTCCCCTGGTGCAAGTTGAGGCCATTTCATCTTGTCCCTGTGGTTTGTCCCAGCTGTGACAGCCTCCCCAGCTGCCCTGGAGACCTGCTTTCCCACAGGAGCAATAAACACATGCCCCGGTGCTGGTTTGTATGGACCAGCAGGATGAGATGCTATCAGCCCACAGCTCTCCTCTGCTCCAGAAGCACCCTGAGGCAGCGTGCAAGCCCTGCTGCTGGGGAGCAGTGCAGTGGCTGGATTTGCAATACCCCAGCTCCTCCCTGGCAAGGCGTGGCCCTGCACTCTCCCTGATGAAGCCAGGATGTCCAGAAGCAGGCTGACGTGGCCCACGAGCACCCCTGGGGATGGGGGATAGCTCATGGCAGCCACTGAGCCACCCCCTGAGCCCGTGCCAGATGTTCATCCCATGAAACACCTGCATCTGCACATCCACTAAGCTGCTGCCACCCCGAGCCACACCTGACAAAAGTGTCACCAGGGTGGGCAGCACCTCCAAGAGCCAGGAAGGTCTGCCAGTCCTGCTCCCTAGGAATTGTACCCCAGTCTGCAACAGCAGCAGAGCTGCCTCCTGGTTGTCCTTGCCACCTGGACAGGCAGTGCCACCCCACTCTTTTAATTCTTTCTTCTGAGCCCTGCTTTGGAGCAACTCCCTTTGGTCCTGGAGAGCTGCTAGAGAGGGAGCCCAGCAGCCTGACAAGGAGCACCACTCCCCACCCACCCACCTGGTCCTTGCTCCTCCAAAAAACCCCCTGCCAAGCTTTTTCAACCAGCCAGGTTAGGTAAATAAGCAAGGCACCTCCCAGTGACAGTAATGGAGAACTTAAGTCTCATTAAATAAATGAAACAGCTTAATGAGAAGAATGACTGTTGTTTCTTTGAGCTGGTCATGGTGAGATAAAAGACAAGACCCAGATCCCTTTTCATAGGAGTGATGTAAAATGAGTGGCACAGACTCAGCAGAGCTGAAAATGCAGGGCAGGACACACGTTTCCCTCCAAACACACCTGACACTTCATTCTCTGCCCTTCTTTTTCTCTCCCATACCCTCTCTGGAAAAGCTAAACTTCATTCATTACAGAACCAAACTATTTCCTTTTTTATTCTAGTATTTCCTTGTTTTTTTAATAGGCGACCATCTGGGAGTGGGGGAGTAGAAAGGAAGCCCTGAAGCTTTTCAGACACAATAAATAAATTATAAAAAAAAAAAAAAGAGGCATGATTAAAACCAAAAAGCATAAACAAACAAGCCATGTTACCCAGAATAATGACTTCGGGGAAAAGCGCCAAAAAAATTGTATAAGCTTCTGGAGCGTGGCAAGAGAAGAGAACAGAAAGTCCTCACTGCTGAGGAGAATGTGCCACTGCAATGGGACAGAGGCTGGGACTACAGGGATGACCTGGGCAAGCCAGGAACGAGAAGGGTTTCACACAGATCCCAAATTTGTCTTTGGGCACCTGCTTTTGATTAACTGCAAAGCCCCAGCCTAGGCACTCTCAGACCTCTTCAGTACATTGTAATTGCATCTGCTGCTCTCTGGTGAGACCCCACCTGGAGTCAGGCTTGGGAATCCTCAGCACATGAAGGACCTGGAGCTGCTGCAGCCAGGCCAGAGGAGGCCACGAAGATGCTGCCAGGGCTGGAGCCCCTCTGCTCTGGAGCCAGCCTGGCACACCTGGGGCTGTTCAGCTGCACCAGAGAAGGCTCCAGGGAGAGCTCAGAGCCCCTGCCAGGGCCTCCAGGGGCTCCAGGAGAGCTGCACAGGGACTGGGGACAAGGCCTGCAGGGCCAGCACCCAGGGAATGGCTTCCCAGTGCCAGAGGGCAGGGACAGATGGGATCTTGGGCAGGAATTGCTGGCTGGGAGGGTGGGCAGGCCCTGGCCCAGGGTGCCCAGAGCAGCTGTGGCTGCCCCTGGATCCCTGGCAGTGTCCAAGGCCAGGCTGGACAGGGCTTGGAGCAACCAAGGTCTAGTTGAAGATGGCCCTGCTCATGAGGTTCCCTTGGGCCCACTTCTCAAGCTTGTTCAGGTCCCTCTGGGTGGCATGCCATCACTCAGGCATGTCAGCCACACTCAGGTCAGTGTCATCTGCACTGCAAACCCCTCTGAGCTGTTCTTGTTCTACAGCTTCATCATTTTCGGCAGCAGCCTGCCATATCCTGCAGGGGTGACAAACTGGGGGGCACACAGAGTGGATGGCATCACCATCCAGAACAAATCTGATTTCCTTCTGAGAAACGGGCAGCACGGAGGGATGCACCCAGTGCTCCTGTCCTAGCAGGGAAACGTTTTTGGGGGAGATACTTGGCACTTAGGGGCCCCCAGCCCGATGCAGTGCACTAGAAGTAACGGGGTGCCAGATCACAGCTGTGGTGAGGAGGAGAGGGACAGTGTGCAGCACTGAGAAAGGGCTAGCAGAAAACGGGCCAGCACAGGCAGCCACGCTCCTGAGATACTGACACTGCAGCAGAGAAGATAAATGACTGGCCCAAGGCCACGCAGCCAGGCAGTGTCCCCTCTACATGACTTTCAATCCCCGCTCCAGCACAGGATTGCTGAGGGATCCTTCAACAAAATGTTATATTGGCTTCGAAATCATGAGATTTATTTTACACCTGAACACACACACATATAAAAGTACTTTTTTTTCTGCCTCTTTCTCTTACCTCTACTCAGACGCACCCAAGCACATCTTAAAACCTCTCTGAATAACCACAGAAAGTAAAAACTTTGTATTTCCCTGCTAAAGGAGAACTCATAGGGGTTAACTTGACTCCAGGAGCTGGGGCTTCACAATGAAGCAGGATGCTGCCAGCAGTCCCACCTGGCAAATCAGTGCCTGTATTTACAATTGCATGCCCAGAGACTCTGCAAATATTTCCTAGAAGCTATAAACCCCATCCCAACAATTGCAATGGGAGCGGAGGATAAATTAGCTGAAGCCTGTCACTTGGTGAAGTCACGCTGGAGGAGATCTATCCAGGTAATCCATCTTTCTGCTGTGTTATACAATGACACAGTAATGGCCAGCCCAGAGGGATTTCCTTCAGGAAAACTCAAACTGTTACTAAAATGTTAAGTTAATACCAAGCAAGAACTCAGCCGTCTTTAGACCGAAGGATAGACATGACAGGGAATAAAATATTACAATCCCCATTCAAATATTTTTATTTACAAGAGCATGGATAGATAGACCTATCTGTAGGCTGCAAAGAGAGGAGGCTGGGATTAAAGCAGGAAAGACAAAAAAAAGACCTGCACGCATCGATTCCATCTTTGCCATTTTTCCTAATAAATAGCCTGGCGCGGCTGTGCTGATGGGTAGCTGGGGTGGAGGAGGGCAGGCTGCCCAGCTCTCACAGGGACACAGGACACAAATCTGAGCTCAGGCTCTGCCCTTTTGTGTTGATTAAAAAAAAAAAAAAAAAAAAAAAAAAACCAAAAAAAAAACACCCTAAGAAGAAAGGAAGAAAGCAAGAAAAGTTATGTGGCTAATAAAGGGCTCTATTGTGCCATCAATTTTTTAAGCTTTAATGATTTCGGGAGGAAGTTCAGCTCGGCAATCAATAGCACAATATGGGCAGGAGGGCTGGGAGGAAATTCAGCGCCGGAGCTGTGGCGAGGGTTGGCGGAAAGGAGGGGCTCAGAGGAAGGGGGTTCCCCTCTTCAGGGGACAGAGGGGCTCCCAGGACCCCAAACAGGCTGGGGACCCTGTCCCCCTCCTGTTTGATGTGAGCTCCCTCTCCTGCTGCACACCACCTGCGGCCAGGGGACAGCGGGGACATTTGGGGATACCACGGCTGCTGCCGCGGCAGGGGAGGTGGAGGAGCACCCACGCCAGCTGGGAATGCTCTCCCCACACCTGACGGGGCTGAGCACGTCCCAGGGACACCCACAGCACAGCAGGGACAGCCCCAGGGACCATCACCCCACACTGAGCACATCCCAGAAACGATCACCCTGCAGTCCCCACACCGGGACTGAGCACATCCCAGGGATTGTCACCCCACACTGTGCACATCCCAGGGACTGTCACCCCACACTCCCCACCCCACAATGTGCACATCCCAGGGATCATCACCCCACACTGAGCATATCCCAGGGATGGTCACCCCACACTGAGCATATCCCAGGAATGATCACCCCACACTGAGCATATCCCAGGGAGGATACCCCAAACTCCTCACACTGGGACTGAGCACATCCCAGGGATGGTCACCCGACACTGTGCATATCCCAGGAATGATCACCCAAACTCCCCACACCGGGACTGAGCACATCCCAGGGATTGTCACCCCACACTCCCCACCCCACAATGTGCACGTCCTAGGGATCATCACCCCATACTGAGCATATCCCAGGGATGATCACCCTGCACTCCCCACACCGGGACTGAGCACATCCCAGGGATTGTCACCCCACACTGAGCACATCCCAGGGATGATCACCCCACACTCTCCACCCCACAATGTGCACATCCCAGGGATCATCATCCCACACTGAGAATACATCCCAGGGATGATACCCTAAACTCCCCACACTGGGACTGAGCACATCCCAGGGATGGTCACCCCACACTCCCCACCCCACACTGTGCACACCCCAGGGATCATCACCCCACACTGAGCATATCCCGGGGATGATACCCTAAGACTGAGCACATCCAAGGGATGTCATCCCACACTGAGCATATCCCAGGGCTGATACCCCAAACTCCTCGCACTGGGACTGAGCACACCCTAGGGATGATCCCCCCACACTGAGCATAGCCCAGAAACGATCACCCTACACTCCCCAAATCTCGGGTTTAGCACATCCCAGAGATGCTCGCCCCACACCATGCCCATCCCCGGGATGCTCACCCCACACTCCCCACACCCGGGTTGTGCCCATCCCAGGGACATTCTCCTCAGGCCCACCTGTCCCTAAGCCCCAGAGACCGGGGCACACATTCAGCCTCCCCCCCACATGCCCCGTGCTCCGGGCAGCCCCGCTCTTACCCGCAGCGGCAGACGTACCGCATCGCCGAGGCTCGGTGCTGCCGCCGGGATGCGGGGCTGTCCGGGGGATGATCCCTGCGCCAGGCAAACCTAGGAGACACGGTGACACAGCGTGAGGCTCTCCAGCATCAGCGGGGACAGCGCCTCGCCCGAGGTGCCACCCTGGACAGGAGCCACAGCCACCTCCCAATTCTCACAGGCACGGGCAGCAGCTGGGTAAAAACCGGGCTAAAAACCCACAGAGAGCTCCCCAGCAAGGGGGGAATCCCGAGCCGTCGGGTCCCTGCCCCGCTGCGAGGTGCAGAGGAGAAAGGGTGGGATGAGGTAGGACGGGACGGGACAGGATCAATCCGCGCATCCCGTCCCTCACTGGAAGGAAAAGCCGATCCTGTAAGTTGATCCCAAACGTCAGGGAGCGCTTCGCCGAGTGGGACCGCATCGCCTGCACCGCGAGCCCCCGCAGCCAGCGGGAACTCGGGCGAAAGTTTCGCCACGATCCAGGGGATGCTAACAAAAATCGCTATTAGTAATTAATCGGCAACAACAACAACAACAAAAAAATAATAACAATTAATCAATAAAAATTAACGACCGCCCGAGAAGAAGAACGGGGGAATATCCGACCTGGGAGCCGGGAGAGCGGCTGACAGCAGCGCTGCCTCTGCCTGATGCTGCCGCGGCTTGGGGACCCAGCGGGAGGACCGGGCACGGTCCCCGGGCACCGGGAGGGACGGAGGGAGGGACGGGAGGGGAGGGGAGATGAAGGAGGGGGGGCTGCCGCCGCCGCCTCCCCCCGCAGGAGGGTCCTGGCGGGGCTGGGGATGGAGGGACCCCTCGGTCCGCCCCCGTCGGCGAAGGCAGCAGTTCCCACCCGGGAATTCCGGCAGGGAGGAAACAGGGCATTATTTAAAAATAGCAAACAAAATGAAGGGGGGGTGGAGGGGCGGGGGGGGGGGGGGGGGTGGAAATCAGAACTTACCGTCTAAAACAAATCAGCAGGGAGGGATCCGCGGGCGGCGCGGCGGGGGGAGCATCGCCCCCGCCGTGGGACGGGACGGTACGGGGCGGGGCGGGGCCGCTCCGCGCACCTCGAAGGGGGCAGCGCAGCGGGGGGATGGCGACGGAGGCAGCACCGCGACGGGGAGCGCGGCACCGCCCGCGCCGTCCGGCGGCGCTGACCCGCGGCTGCGGGCGGCTCGGCGGCTGTGGCGAGCGAAGGGCCCGGATGTCGCTGGCCCCGCGCCGGGGGGGCCACACGGGACGCGGCGGCGGTGGCGGGGGGGGGGGTGTCCTGCCCGCCCCGTCGGGGCGCCGGGCGCTGCCACGTGGGTCCGCCGGGGGGGGGCGCCCCACCCTTCTCTCTCGCTCTCCGGCTCTCTCGCTCTCTCTCGCCCCCCCCCCCGCCCCCCCCCCCGCTCCCGCCGGGCTTGACAGGTCCACGCGACCAAACAAACCGCGGCGGACGGGCGGGCGGCGTGGCCAATGGGAGCGCGCGGCGGTGAGGATCGGCCAATGGGAGCGCGCGGGGGGCGGGACCGCCCTGAGGGGAGCGCGGCGGAGGCGCCGCCCCGGGGTCAGAGCGCCGCCCGCTGCCCTCGGCATGCGGGGCTGGGGGGTCGGGAGGGATGGAATCGCAGAGGTGGGGAATGGCCTGGGTAGACATGAGCCTAGGAGATCATCCAGTCCCAACTCCTGCAATGGGCAGGGACACCTTCCATTTCACTACCTTGCTCCAGACCCCGTCCGTTCTGGCCCTGGACTTCAGGGATGGGGCAGCCACAGCTTTTGTGGGAAACCTGTGCCAGGGCCTCACCACCAGCATCCTCTAGTCTTTCTCCCAGAGCTGCTCTTCATCCACAGCCTGGATTGATCCTGGGGGTCACCTCAAGTGCAGCTTCAGGTTTCGGTCTTGTTATACCTCAGAGGTTCCCATGGCCCCGGCTTCTCATGTCCCGCATTCTTTGATGATTCCCGACAAACCCTAACATGGGGTTAAAAAAAAAAAAAGCCAATAAATGGAGCAGAGTGGTTCTCCAGCATCGTCGCCCTGCTGCAAGACCCCCAGCCCCTGTCGGGGGCCAGGGCTTTGTGAGGTGGAGCACAGCTGATGGTATTGCCCTGTTCCTGCAGGGATCCAGCAGCTCTGGATCCCCTCTGCAACTCCTTCCTAATTGCCCCACTCTGCCCGCCTTCTCCAGTGAGAAAGCAAGCTTCTTGACATGTTTGGTTTCCATGGTCATGTGGATGACGAGCTTCAAGGTGCCACCACGTGCCCTTGTGTGTTGTTAGACAATCTTCCCTCAAGCCAACCTGACAAAACCTGCAGATGATCCTTTATCACTCCTCAGCCTTTCAAGGCTTGGGTGAGGGAAGAAAATACAATTTGCAGGGAAAACAGGCAAAGAGAGCACCTAAATCCAGGAAATCCCATGAAATTTGGGTATCAAGAAGCCCCCCTTATATGTCTAATGATCTTGATCCCAAAACCAGTATTCTAAAAGACACCTTTTTTTTCTTCCTTTTTTTCTTTTTAATGGTTTTCTTTGGCAGGGTGCTTTGGAAATTTGTGATTTTGACTTCCTTTTTTTTTTTTTTTTTTTTTTTTTTTTAAGTCAGACCTAGCCAACAATCACAATTTGCTTTTATTTCATCTGCTATCCTACCCTGTCATCAGGCTCCTGTGCTTTCCCACTGGGTCCCTGAGTGCAGTCAGCACGATGCTGAGTCACAGAAGAACATTGTCAGCTTAAACTCTGAGCAGTCGAGGCTTCCCCCTCAATATCAGCTACTCAGGGAGAGCCTCCCTGTGTGCACTTAGAACATTTCCAGCATATTTGCACTCTATATTTTAGGATTCTAGTCGAATGTTTCCAGTGAAACACCATTTCAGGATTCCTTTAGGGTTTGTTGTTCTGCAATCCATCTGTTTCAGGTGGAGGAGCCCGGCACAGCAATCCAGCCTGGGATCTCTGCTCTAATACCCAGTTAAAACCATTGCTAACAGCTGATCCAGCCTGGGATCTGATTCTGAGTGCCTTAATTAGTCAAAAGAACCCAGCTTCAGTCAAAATCCATCACTAGTAGTGTGGTTTTAGATTTAAAGGGAAGGTTTGAATTAGGAGCAGTAGGAGCAGCTGCTGTGAGTTTGCTGATAGAGGAATGTGTGTTTCTAACAAAAAGCAGAGGCAGGATTTGGGATCTTTTTCATCCAGAGGAAGGCTGACATCCAGCTACAAAGTTCTCCATAAGGGGCAGAGGGGATTTTCTGCCCCCTCTCTGCCTCCTAGGAAACACTCCTAAGCTTCACCTCATTCTCTAGATCCAGACATAGCACCTGATTATTTTTAAAATGACAAGCCTGTGTAAAACACACTGACAGGAACAATGTGATGCTGCTGCCTGATCTCCCCTCTGCATCTCCTGCCTTCAAAAACACACCGAGGTGGAATCAAGCGTCCGAACCCACTGCAGCCAAAAGCACCTTGGAGAGAGTGAGTGACACCAGACTGACTTGTATTAAGGATTCCCTCGTGCCTTTGTCTGGAAAACACTCACCAGCACAGCAGGAGAGAGTCTGGGAGGAATGGGAACTTTGGATGGAGGTGTCATGAGGCAGAAAGCGATGCTTGTGTTTGCTTGTTGTTTTCTCCTCCTGCCCAGCAGCAGGCAAACCTGAGATGGGAAGACCTCAGTGTGAGATTGGAAATGGATGAAATAGAAATATAACTTGTCCTGCTCCACTTTGAATTTAGTTGTTTTTCGGGGTCCTGAGTGCGTTAATTGGTATTAATTACTCTGACCAACTTCACCTCCACCCATGAACCCACCACTCATTAGTCCAGAGGCTCTAATTATGGGCACTCTCCCGAGCTGTGTTGTTGTAGTCCTGCCTGGGGTTCTGTGTCTTGGATGAGCTTCATACCCAAGTTGTCACCTTGATTGCAGTCCTTCTCCTGCTGTTTCCAAGTGGATCCTGGATCCAGTTCATACCCTTACCTTGCCTGGGATGCTTGGTAGTTCCTTTTTACCAGAACCTGGCCCTGATGTTCCTCTTCATATCCAGTGGGACTACATCCCTGCCTGTGCTGTGGTCATCCTTGGCTCTTGGCTCACCTCAGCACGGCAGGAAGGATCACTGTGAATGCCCCACAGCACCTGGGAAACCATACTCTTCCTAGACCACACTCCCTTCCTAGCTCTCCAAGGCACACCTGGCTGTCCTGTGTCTGTAGGACTTGGCTTGTAGGGTCGGGAAGATGCAGGCACCCCTCTCTTACTGTCATGTTTGTTCCACTTGTACTTGAGGAGGTCTGTGGTCAAGTGCTCTCAGGAATTTCCCAACAGATTTCTGATGCCTCAAGTTTATCCCCTCCTGAGAGCAGTAACTCAGCTCTGTTAGAAATGGCTCAACTCCGGCACCCGCTTGTAATGTAATTGAGTGTGGAAATTGGCAGGAGAGGTAGGGAGCTACCTCATCTTCATGCACATAATCAATAGCAAATCATTACTTAAAAAGTAAAGTGGTTGATGGTGTTTCTGTAGGGCAAGACATGCCCTGCATTTTCAGTCTTTGATTCATACTGCTTAGCATGCCATGAGATGGGGCTCGGCGAGTGACTCACATTGTAAAAGCTCTCCAGTTAGCTCCTGGTGCTCCCTCTCAGCAAGTGTGTCATGGTTGCTTCAGCATGTCTGCGTCTGTTCTCTATCCCATCTCCCAAAGCCTTCAAGGCCTTTTTAGGGATTTCCCTAAGTCCAGACGCTGGAGGGGTGGCACCAAAGCACGCATTGGGATCTTGCCAGGATCAAGGCACTCTCACTCTGAATTAGGTCCAGCCTGCATGAAGCAGAGCATGATACAGCTCAGTCTACCTGCAGACACTTGGACGGCTGAGGGAGCTGGGAAGGGGCTCAGCCTGGAGAAAAGGAGGCTCAGGGGGGACCTTGTGGCTCTGCACAACTCCCTGCCAGGAGGGGACAGCCGGGGGGGTCGGGCTCTGCTCCCAGGGAACAGGGACAGGAGGAGAGGGAATGGCCTCAAGTTGCACCAGGGGAAGTTTAAATTGAGTATTAGGGAAAATTTCCTCACTGAAAGGGTTTTCCAGCCTTGGGACAGCTGTCCAGGGCAGTGATGGAGTCCCCATCCCTGGAGGGATTTAAAAGCCATGTGGATTTGGGGACATGGGCACCTGGGGACATGGGTCAGTGGTGGCCTTGGCAATGCCAGGGGAATGGCTGGACTCAATGGTCTGAATTATTCTGAAATTCTCTGACAGGAAACCCATGGCTTGGGGAGCACAAGCTGTGGCAACCTATTCCATCTTGCAGGAGAAAGGAACCTTGCTAACCTTCCTTCTTCCACCACGGATGTGTGAGGGTCAGGCCATTCCCATGTTAAGAAGGTGGCATGCTGAAAGCATGTTCTCTGTGTTAGTATTGTAACATCCATTGCAGATGCACCTTGTGCTTCTGAACTGTCAGCCTTCCTAAACACGAGCTGCCCATTCCGGTGCTCCTGCTCCAGTGAGGGTTTCAGCCAAGAAATCCAGTGATCCTCCTGTTACCATTGCAAGTTGTGTGCTGCACTTCAATAACCTTGCCACTGATTTTGGTCTGGAGCTGCCCCTTCAACAAGTGACAAAGCTTGGTGGGATACTTTATTTGTACACTGCAGATGCATGGAGTGTTCCTTCACTGTTGCTTCCTGTTCTCCCCTTGTACTGACAGCAATCTGACTCTTCTTTGGTTCCCTGGAGCTGCACTGGGGTTTCTGTAAGTTTGGGTGTGTCCTTGGACAAGAGGTGGGAGTTGGAAGGCCATGGAACCATGCTGCTTTGGCTGAGAGGAGGACAGCACAGAGAAAGCACAGCAATCTACTTGGGGCTTGCAATATCTCCAGCCAACAATGGCTTAAGTTACCCTCTCTGGGTTTGCAGCAGGACAGAAGTGCTGGCATGTTGACCATATCACAGAATCACAGGGTGGTTTGGGTTGGGAGGCTTAAAGCTCATGTCATTCATGGGCAGGGACACCTTCCACTATTGCAGGTTGCTTCAAGCCCCATCCAACCTGGCCTTGGACACTTCCAGGGATCCAGGGGCAGCCACAGCTTCTTTGGGCAACCTGTGCCAGGGTCTCACCTCCCTCACAGTCAGGAATTTCTTCGGAATATCTAATCTAAATCTCTGGTCTTTGAGTCCATTAATCCTCCTGAGGACTCGTTTTCTCTGGACTCCTAAATGGAAAGCAGAATTCCAGCTGAGCTCCAGAGGAACATGAAGGGTTACGGAGAGCTGTGGCAGTGACAGGCGGTCCTGGGCAAGGCTGAGCACGTCCTGTGGAGGCCAGCCAGCAGGGCTGACCTGATGTAACTGGGAGCTGGCGCTGGATGCTTAACTTCAAATGGCCCAGGGACTGAACAGATGGCTCCTCTTTATTTGCATGCTACTTGGATTTGTGAGTCAAACAGAAGAATAACTTAATTTTTGACATTTGCTTCTCCTCAGAGCCCGGCACAATTTATGTTATACTGGCATTTGCGTGAAGGATGTTGCTTTAGGCACTAAACCCATCCTGGCTTTAACCCTAGAAGGAGCCAAATAGGCAGGAATCGTATTCCTCCCCAGCTCTTTTGTAGGCTCTGCCAAGGGATATCACACTTACACAGTGACCAAAGAATCAGGAGAAAACAGTCATTTGGGGCTTGTGGAAGGAAGGGGCAGGGTTGGAGTTAAACTGGACTGGAAAATATCTCATTTGTAGGCCTGAAATGAGAGACTGTTTGTGGATGAGGTTTACCTCCTATTAAAAATACCCTTCAAGGCCTGTGCAGTTAGTCTTGAGCACAGGGGATAAATTTAGTAGAGTCTTGTTCCTGCTGACATAAACTTAAGTGAAAATAATATATATAGCCAGGGCACAACATCTGCAAGCCAATTAAAAACCTGGCTGATCGCACCCCAGATGACAGTTGCCATGACTAGTGTGTCTGCGTGCCACCCCTCTGAGAGGGAAAAAACAGATCCTGCTTGGCTGTGCAGAGTCTCTATACATCTTCCAATGCCCACAACAGCTAATGGTGATTATTTGAGAGCTGGAGTCCCAGCAGCGTGTCCTCCTCACCCTAACGCCTGTGCCTGCTGTCCCCAGTAATCCTGTGTGGTCACATACGTGATATTCGTGGGTTTGACTGTGGGTCAGTTATAAAAGTCACAGGAGCAGAGAATAAAGCTCGTTTTCTGGCTGTAAAGACATGAGAGCCTGGATAAGGATGTGTGTGCTTTGACCAGTGAAAACACACATTTTTCAAAGGCTGTGTTTGAAATACTTAGTACAAAGAGATGGCCTTTGTTTTCCAGCAGGCAAAGTGCAGTTCTCCTTCACCTGTAATTTTAAGCAAAATATCAAGTGGTGTTTTTGTGGGTGGGAGGTAAAGCAGGCAGAGCAGGGAGACCCATACCCTTGAATTCTGGAACTACAATATGTTTTCCAGACTGTTTTCAGCCTCTCTTGCATTCACTGTGATCCCCCTCTTGTGGCTAGCCCAGTGCCTGCAAAATTTCCATGTCCGTGCCTGTCAAGGTTCAGTGGCTTTGGGTTCCCCAGCCAGTGCAACTGAAATACAGTGGCTTCATGGTCAGCTGCCCCTCAGCTGAGCTGCTGTGACCATCCTGCTGTGTTCTAGAAGACAACCCCTGCTGTGAGAGAAAGAGCATCGTCCCAAACCTCTCCTGTAAACTGTTGCCCCAGCAGCCCCAGTGGCCAACCTGTTGAGAAGCTGCTGGCCTTGTGTAAGCTCTTGAGATGCTCCTGCTGGGAAGTAAAGTGTGTTTTAAACCATGTACATGCAACTCCATCTGACACATTTTCCTCTGCCACATGGACAGGCCATGAGCACATACAGGAAGGATTGAACTGCCCAGCTCGTGGGCCATAATGTGTTATATTACAAAAACTTGGTCCCATCTGATGGCGTGTTTCACATTTGGCCTGAGCCCTCAGTGCATAAAACATGCCCAGAGCACACAGCGATTGTGGTGTTGCTTGGATGCAAATAAATCTCCTGTATCATCTCCTCTACATCCCATCTGAAGCATGAACTGGATTTAAATTGGATATTGGGGAAAATTTACTCACTGGAAGGGTGGTCAGGCATTGGCACAGGCTGTCCAGGGCAGTAGTGGAGTCCTTATCCCTGAAGGGATTTCAAAGCTCTGTAGATGCGGCACTTGACAGTGCTGGGAGAGCAGTTGGACTAGACAAAAGGTCTTTTCCACTCTAAATGATTCTGTGATTCTGTGAAAAAACTCCGTTTCAGTTCTGACCCCACTGAGTTGTTCAGCTTCAAAATTCAGTGTTCATGTAGAAGCACTTGGGCTGAGAACCATGGCATGGGGTTCTGATTCCCCTGAGTTAGTCATCATCTCTCTTGTGTCTTCAGGGGGACCAGGATCGATATGGACTGAATTCTGCTTCTGGCTGTCAAGTGGCTTTTCAAGGCCTGTTCTTCCCCCTTTCTTTGGTGCTGCAAGGGGCTGGGACAGATAACCTGTGCTCTCGCCCTCTTTAGGATTCATCCTTGTCTTCAGATCCAATCTACAGACATCCAGCAACAAGACCTCTTCGAATCTCCTCGTAACTTTCCGTCTCCTGGGTTTTTGGTTTTATTGTTTTGGTTTCAGAAGCAAGATGCCCAGTGTTGAAATAGCCTGACATTTCATGTGGGCCCTTTGTGAGACGTGACACAAGCGTATTGTGATTCTTTGTCATTTTCTCCATCGCTCTCACCGTGTGAGGCTCTCCACAGCCCCAGGCCTGCACCAGACCCACACACAGCTGAAAAACAGCTTATAGCCCGAGGGCTGCTGTGATTAGGAGCAGCGGGGCTGTGCTGCAGTGGGGAGAATCAGGAACTGCACTCCCTCTCGTGGCTGTGCTCTCCCCTACCTTTTCCTGGAGCAGAAGACCCTAAAACTTCACTTACAGGGCCAGGGAAATATCCGCAGCATATCCAGAGCTAGCAGCACAACACGGCCCCAGCACTCAAGGCACTGGTAATTCAGCTAAAAGGTTTGTCAAACTATTAATTGTTGGGGGAAAAACATAAAAAAAAAATTCCATGCCAGATGTCTGCCTTAGGCTGAAGTTCTCTGGAAAGTTTCAGCCAAAGTATTATGTCCATTTCCAAGAATGAGGGGAAAGCACAGTGTTTTGCCCAGTTTTGAAAAGGAATAATTCTATGAAATTGTAATAACAGAGAAAAGCCTCCATCTATTGAAGAAAGAGCATGAAATTTGGCCCCACTGTCAAAAAAGTGCCATTTGCTACTTCCAGGAAAGTTTGTTTAATTTTGAATTAGTTATAAGCTCTGAAAATCATGGTTTGCATGTGCTGGACAGATCCGGTCACAGATTAACAACTCTGTTCTCTGAGGACTGTCTGCAGCAGGCACGCTCCAACTCAGGCGTGAAAGGGCTGGAGTATGGAATGGCTGCTTCCACAGCTGGAAATAAGAACTGGGGAAGTCAGGAAAGCTGGAGAGAACAAAAGGTTCAGAAGTGAGTGTTGTGATGGGGTCAGAAACAAATAGGTGCTATTGGAGGGCTCTTTATGAGAGGGGTAACAGAAGCTGGCCTAGAAAAAAATAGTAATGGAAAAGTTCCTGTGAGAGTTGGACCAGGCACCCTCTCCCTGCTCCTCCAGAAATGCTTCCCTTGGTGTCTGAGAAAGGAAGAACAGATTCCAACAGGTCAAGGAAGATGATTCTGCTCCTCTGCCCCTGTACTCAGCTGAGACCCCACCTGCAGAGCTGTCACTAGAGCTGGGGTCCCCAACATAGGAAGGACCTGGAGCTGCTGCAGCCAGGCCAGAGGAGGCCACGGAGATGCTGCCAGGGCTGGAGCCCCTCTGCTCTGGAGCCAGCCTGGCACACCTGGGGCTGTTCAGCTGCACCAGAGAAGGCTCCAGGGAGAGCTCAGAGCCCCTGCCAGGGCCTCCAGGGGCTCCAGGAGAGCTGCACAGGGACTGGGGACAAGGCCTGCAGGGCCAGCACCCAGGGAATGGCTTCCCAGTGCCAGAGGGCAGGGACAGATGGGATCTTGGGCAGGAATTGCTGGCTGGGAGGGTGGGCAGGCCCTGGCCCAGGGTGCCCTGAGCAGCTGTGGCTGCCCCTGGATCCCTGGCAGTGTCCAAGGCCAGGCTGGACAGGGCTTGGAGCAGCCTGGGACGGGGAAGGTGTCCCTGCCCATGGCAGGGGGTCGAACAAGGTGAGCTTTAACCCTTCCCAGCCAAAGCATTTCATGAGTCTAAGATCCTATCCACCAACACTGGGTCACCTCCTGAGCTGAACAACCTTCCCATGCAGGGAGAATTTCTTCTCAGAGTTTGGTTGCCGCGCCGTCATCCCAAAGGCAATTTCTGAGGGAAAGCAGGAGTGCCTCAGGAGCATGTCTAGGATACCTTCAGCTGGTATGTGGTGGAGATGTACTGAGTGATCCAGGATGTCCATGAGAGCATTTTCCATCCAGCAGCATAGCATTGCAGAGACTTGGGGCAAACTGACTGGAGCTCTGGGGTGCTCCTCCCGGCACCCTGCCTCTGACATCTAAAGCTTGCACTGGCTGTCTGGACACAGCCCTACAGCGTGCCCCGTGGACCTGAGTGCAGATAGCATCTGACTCCCTTGTCCTGGCAAGAAGATTGCCTTGCTTTATAACACTGCCATCCAGATGCCAAAAACACACTTTTGCCATCCAGTGGAGGGAAGGTTGTTAAGAATGAAGGCGCTGACACAACCTGCCTTTGGGGGAAATGGCACGGAGCAGCATCCCTAGTTCAAGAGGCTGTCTGAGTTTAGCAATAGTCTCTTGTTCCCAGGCTCTGGGCCAGGATAAATGGGCTGCAGTGTACTTTGGGAAGGATGGTTTTGCCTCCAGGAGAAAAAGAGCTTAGCACAGCTCTGCCGGGAGTCCCTCTTAAGCTCCTCCACACAAAGGGTTGGGTGCCAGTTCCTCGGATGGGCTTGTTACTGGCCTTCCCTGGGTGCAGCATAAGCTGCCGTTAGCAGGTACAGTGAGAAGGGGATTGAGAAGCGAGAGGGGCCCACGGGTTTAATCTGCTTTTATGAATTAGCCCGAGTTGATGGAACGGCCTCTCCAAGTTGGGAAGGAGAGGAAGGCAGAGATCAGGATGACTCCCGTCTCTGTGCTCCGAGCTTTGCGCACACGAGCGCCTGTTCCCCACCGTGCCAAGTATTTCAATGCCTCGCACGGTATCTGGGAACAATCAGAGAACAAAGAGCACCAGCCCTACTCCCTGCCCAGCCCCTGCTGCCCTGGATGCAGCCCTGCCCCTGGGTCTGGGTGGTGCATGAGGAAGGAGCCAGGCAAGGCCTGATCTAGTCGAGAGGTCCTGGGGGCTTCTCCATGGGCTCCGTCCTACTGCTTTGCCCTGGAAACCTTCAGGATTGTTTGCCCTGAAAGGGAATTGGAACAGGCAGAACAACCGGAGTCTCATGACCCACATGTTTCCCATCCTCACTGGAGAGGAGTGTGGCTGTAGCTCAGATCTCTGTGTTGCCAATAAAAGGGTCTTTTCTGTTAACTGAGATGTTTGAGGCCATCTCTGGCCTTGCCTTCAGCCACCACTCCATGGCAAGTCTCCTCTGAACCCTGTGTCATACCCAACCAGTCTCTGTCTCAGTACCTAAAGCATCTCACATGGTGTTGGAGACCAACCTTAAGTTACCTGAAGTGAGCCCTTGGTGTACCTCTTGATGTTCACACAACTCTGGTTGTCCTGGGATGGGTCATTTCTGCTGCTCAGCTCAACAGTAACTTTCTCAGGCGTTCTGTTCAGCCAGGTTTTCTGGATGATTGGACCATGGGAGAGTGGTGGGGATGTTCAGCCACCCCTTCCACAGGGGCTTCACTAGTCTCCAGGGCAGATGTCCCCAAAATCTATGTCAGGAAGCAGAACGAGCTTCATTTCCCCACCCTGGGCTTCAACATTCCATGCACAAAGAAACAAAATCCCCATTTCCTACTTGAGATGCAGTAGGATGGAGACCAAAGATGATGTCTTTTAATGGTTTTTACCTAGAGCAGATTTTTGTATTTAAATTACATACACCTTTAAAAATAAAGGGTAACAGCTTCTTGAAAGTCCTAGGCTTATTACACTCTAGTAAATTTCCTTAATTACCGAATTTGCAAATGTTACCAGAGCAGTGGAGCAGTCACAGTGAAGGTGAAGCCCTGGTTTATTGAGGAACTGCTGCACCTTCTGACAGAAACCAACTTTTCCACAATTGCAGGGAGACTGTTTATTTCGTTTCCATTTGCTTGCCTAGCTCAACTCAATGGCTTCTTCATCCAAGGCTCATCCTAACAACAAAGTGGGCTTTAAACAAGAAACATAGTAGGTATTAATCCTCCAGGGATAAAAAAATGAGTAGTGAAAATCCACTAGTTCTAAAAATCTTGTTCATGGTCTCTACATATATCTGTCAGTTGGGTCACAGACAAGACTTTCTTCATTTAAGTTGGTTTTAAAACCAACTGGTGTTTCCTTTTCTATTTATCTGGCACATTTAGGCTTCATCCCTGAAAGCTCTGGCTGGGAGCAGCCCATGTCCGTGCTGTTTGACTCTCTCATCCTTCAAAACAGGGTGGTCCCCTACAAGCTGCTTGCTGGTGCATGGGTCTCATGGGTTCATGAGAATAGGTTTGAATAAACTCATTAATTACCCATTTGTCCACTGTATTAAATTGCACTAAATTCTGTGATTTGGGGCAAATGGGTAAATCCATGTGCAGCTTCCATTGTTCCATAATGCAAAACATTTATGTTTTAAAACCCTGCAAAATGGGTATTCATTTATGTGGTGACCTAAATATGTGTTTCTGTCCCAGAGTCATCGCAAAACAGAGCTGGAGGGGACCTCAGCTGTTCAGCTTATTCATTCCCTATACCCCAGACAAGCTTTGCTGTGATTTTTTGCCCATTCTTCTTATTTGTTATTACTCATATCTGGTGATGGGTATTCCAAGATCTCCGCTTTGATGGCATACCACATACTAGCCAAAATGTACTAAAATATAATGAGGTGGAAATCAGCATGTTTTAATAGTGACTAGTAAATATCCTAAAAAGAAAAATAATTCTCATAGCAAAACAAGATTAAAAATAATGTTTTCTAACATGACTGCATTTGAAAATTTACTTAATTTGATTGAAATTGTTCTTGGCACCAGACCTCCCCCCACCCCAAGCCCCTTCACCTGGATCAGTTCAGTGATCTGCCTAGGACAATTGAAAAGCACAGGGTGATGTAGTGAGCAGTCAGGGTGGGGAGAGAAGCAATTCTTTAAGCTGGCATTGCTGAAAGCGAGACAGTCCTGGCTTTGAACCATCCTGCTGCCGGTTCAGCGCGCCTGCTTTGCTCACCTTCCCCTTAACCCAGCAGGTTGCCTGTCTTCACCAGCAAGTTAAAGCACAGAGGAGCTGCCAGGGATGAGCTCAGGGTCTCCTGTTCTTGAAAAATCACAGCGAAGCATTTTGCTTTTCAAACACTTGTCTAACCCAGCAGGAATAATTTGCCAAGGAATCCTGACTCTACTTGTCGTTCAGTTCATTATCTTTATGATCCCGTCCCTAAAAACACTTAATGGTTAATAAACCTTAAGGAAATACAATCTTACAGGCAAATGTTTTGGCTGAGCATCTGCCTCAATACTGGGAAGGGCTGGTCTTTTGTATCTTTAATTACCTTTTTGACCTTTTCAGAATACAGAGTTTTGCATTAGCCGTAGGACAGCTGCGCAGAATCGGTGACACTGAACCCCTGGCTATGCGTCCCCCACAGATGCTCTTGCTCCACAGCTATTTTCATGCTAACCTTTCTGCAGGTTCTGTTATTCATCCCAGAAAGGCTCTTTAAAAACCCCAAGGAAGTGTCCTGGCATTTCCAACATGTCCATAGGGAGGCCCAGCGGCAGTTTGGAAGAAATCTGAGTTTTGTGATGCCAGCTCTCCAGCCTGTGTCAAGATACGAGTGCAGAGCCTCATTTGCATAGATGCAAGTGCTTTAGAGGAGAGCTCAGCTTTATGCTCCATGTTTGTAGGAGACCCTCAGTCCCAAGTGAAGTGATCTTTGTGGTCAAAGCTGGACTGTACCACAGGGGGAAGAGTTTCAGAGATCAGTCTGATGCCATCTTCGTCTGAGCTTGAGAATTCACGGCAAACATAGTGAGTAAATCCAATCCTGAGTGCAGGTCTGGGTGTGTGCTCAGCTGAATGAAATCATCATGGCCTGAGTGGTGTGACCATTTTAGCTGTCTGGGAGGAAATGAGGAGACCATGGGGATGATAAGACAGTGGGCATGTTGAGACCATGGGGATGATGAGACCACGGGGAGCAAGGAGGTGCACTTGTCCTCCAAGGACTCTGTGCAGCACCACCTCCTGCAGATTAATGCACAAGCTCACTCTTTCTTGCAAAACAGTTCCATGGGGAAGCTGCACCTTTTTACTCATGAACCCATGGGTCAGCACACCAATCTGGAAGTGCCTGAGGAGACCTTGAAGACCCCTTCCCAGCTTTGAGGAAATGAGCCACCAGGCAAGTTATTCTGGAGTGGGGCTTGCTCAGCTTCTTTCTCTGTTTTGTATAAAATAATTAACTGGCGGGGAGAGAGAGACAGAGAGAGCATGTGAGTTTGCAGCTCATTGCCTAGGCATTAATCTAGAAGGAGAAGACCAAGTCCCTGCTCTTAGGACTGTTTAAGTTAAAGAGAAAACTGCCACAGCTCCACAGACTCTGCCCAAGGATCTTCTTTGTACACAAAGGAAACCAGAAGATAAACCAAGACTAATGAGCAGCAATGACTGTGGAATTTCTGGATCAACACTGGCCTCCTTCATGTCACTGCCCAGGGAGCAATGAAGCCTGAAGAACACGTATCTGAGTTGCAGACCTCTGGCCCTTAAGTCTTTCTGTGGATTGGATGTCATCAACATGGCCAAGCATTTTGAAAGTACTTGCTGCCTCGACATCTAAGTACAAGTGATAAAGCTAAAAGGAAAAGACTCGTTTCCATTAGAAAGTTCCCAGCAGACAATCCCCACAAGGCAGGAAAGCGAGGAAGCAGGGAGTTTCCTGGGACAACACCTCCACAGCCACATGGGTTCAGGCAGAGAGTCTTCAGTGGTGGTGGCTGCCTTTCCCTGTCACTCTCTGGCTGCACTGTTGGCATTGTCTGTGTCCTCTTGAGAAGCAGCCTCAGGTCCAGAGGTCCAGCTGAGTGGTGATGAGGTGAAGTGTGGGTGCAGCTCTGTCCTGCAGGAAGGAGCTCAGGGGTTCCTGCTGTTTCTGAATGGCAAAGCTGATGTCCAGGGAGTAGAAGGCATTTCACCAGTCCGGCTTGGCTGGAACACTAAATTAATTCTCTTCCTAGTCACCAATATCTGTTAAAGGCAGATAGGAATGGAGAGGGGATACCCTCATTCCTGCCCAATCCCTGCGTTTTTCACAGTGAAAGGCCCTGGAGGAAAGGTTTGCCCTTACTGTAGACATGATTTAGCTGGAGCTGCCTCCTGCCTTCCATCAATGATAAGTCACTGCAATGCCAGCCCTTAGATAGTGGTGTGTTTACAGAGCCTTTGTTCTCCTGCTCAGTGAATTGATCTCCATCTGAGAAAGTATCACTCACTGTCAGAATTAAAAAACAGCCCATGAAAAAGAAAAGGAGCAGCCTGACTTCAAAGGGCTGTGGTTCTTTTCTTGTGGCCTCTCCTAACCTACAGGCAGCTGAAAAACTTGTTTGACCCAATTCATTTCAGGCCTCCTTCCTCCCCTCCAACAGACAAAGACGCACAAACAATAAGCTCATTCAGGTGCAGAAGAGGGAGGGAAACCCAGAGACCCAGGCGAGGCTCCTGCTGCACACACCCTGTTCCCACAGATAAGCACAAAGCTGGAGGAGTGACAGGTTATCTTGGGCAGATCCAGCTACATGCAAGGTCCCCTTGAAGTCAGTGGTGTGTGTCTGTCGAGAGATGATATCTTTTATTAGGCCAACTGGTAGAGTCAGAAAAACTAGACAAGCTCTCAGGGGCCCAAAAACCTTCTTCAGGCCAGGGAAATATCTGGGCCACCTGCAGCCAGAAGGTGCATGGGATGTTGTAGGGTAGGAGGTGGGTAAGAGGTAAGTGCCTTTAGTGTTTGGTGGATTGGCTTGGCATAAAGAGAGACCTTCCAGTGACCTTCCAGTGCCTAACGGGACTCAGAGCTGCAGAGGGATTTTGGACAGGGGCCTGCAGCATCAGGACAAAGGGAAGTGGCTTCCCACTACAAGAGCGCAGGGTTAGATGGGATATTGGGAAGGAATTCTTGGCTGTGAGGGTGGTCAGGCACTGGCACAGAGGTTCAGAGCAGCTGTGGCTGCCCTTGGATCCCTGGAAGTGTTCCAGGCCAGGTTGGACAGGGCTTGGAGAAACCTGGGATAGTGGAAGGTGTCCCTACCCATAGCAAGGGGGTCAGAACTACACAGATGATGTTTAAGACCCTTCCAACACAACCCATTCTGTGATTATGTGATGTTTAACTGATTTTTTTTATTATTATTTTTGAGGGCTACCAATTTAGCTTCTGACTCACTACATGACAACTTATCTCTGACTGGCGTGTGGCCAAGGGTGGGACTGCAGCAGCAAACCCTCCCATCACTTCAGAATGCTGTGAAAAGGTCCTTCAAGGTCAGTGCCAGGCATGAACAGGGTGCCTGGCCTGGCAGCTGTGACCTTGGAGTTTCCAACACCTGATAACATGCTCAAGAGAGTTATCTCTGCAGCAGAGGTACCAAACCACTCCCAAGCAGGGCTGACTGCAGTGGACAGCCCTTTCTTCCTGCAGGAACACAACCTCATACAGAGAAGATCTCTGGATGTTTTTCCCCTCTTTCTATTTTTAAATGTGCTCCAAGCTAAAATCTTCATTTTTCTCTTCAGTGATGCATGTGCCTGCATTTCCTCAAGCTGATATTCGTTCCTTTCTCCCTTGTCTTTTCCAGGAGAAATGTCTTAACATTTGCAAAAAGTAACTGTTGTTTTTGCACTTTAGAAATGTGAATGTGTCACTATAGCAATTATCTCTAAAACCTAACTAAACAGGCCTAATGCTGCTTAATAGGAACTTTGTCGCCTCTGAGCACTTTTCTCTTCATTAATGAGTCACTGCAAAGCAAATTACCACCGGTGTCACTGTCTCAGTCCTGCTTCACTGCAGCTGGATGCAGCATTGCCTCAGTGCTCAGAGCTCAGCCATGGATCTGCCTCTTTTGGGGCAGAAGCTCTGCAAGTTCTTTGTTAGATGTTGATGATAAGATGCAAGAAGACCAAATAAAACTAGCCACTGGGCAGCAGAAACCTGGGGAACATGGGTCCCAATTTCCAGGTGCCTGAGAGAGTTTGGTGGCTGATCCAAAACTGCCAGGAACAGACTAATAACATGTGAAGGAGTCTGGGGTTGGAGATTGTACTGCTGGGAAGAGGGACAAGGGACAAAAACAGCGTGGACACTGAACACCTTGAGCATTGAGGTGCTTCCTCAAGCCTGCAAAAAATCTACCTTGCCCCTGAATTCCATCACTTGGTGACCTACACCAAGGGGATGCTCCGTGCTCTTACACACAGCACGAGTGAATACAACAGATACAACTCCAACCAGAGTGGTCCAGCAATCCCCAGTAAATAACCATGCACAAAAAGCTGTTTGGGAACCTACTACCTACAGTCTAGAAATGAGTTTATCTCAGTCATGCCGAATCACCTAGCTAGACCTTATTCATGGATGAGTCCTCCAAGACTTCCCATAAGTAATCATGCCTACGGGTAGAGTTCTTTACAGGCATCAGTGAAGCTCTGCAAGGAGACAGCACCCCAAGTGATTTTGAGGCCAGGCTGGATAGGTCTTGGAGCAACCTGGTCTAGTGGAAGAGGTTGCTGCTCGTTGCAGGAGGGTTGGACTAGTTGATCTTTAAAGGATCTCTTCCTGCCCAAAACATTTGATAATTCCATGAGCTCTGAGAGGCAAAAGGATTGACCACGGAGTTCGCAGTCACCAGCAGAGATGTGGTTCTCTGTCTATGCTCTACACCTATATCCCTTTTGTTAGTGATCACTAGTTAATGGGTGGGGATACCTGGTGCTTCCTGTGGGCTTAGTGCACATGTGAGGAGTTACTCAGCTGTGGTAGGATGCCATTAAACTTCTCCAGTCAGCTGTGCTGGTGCTCTCAAGTTTCCTTATTTTCATAGAGTCATAGAATCCTGGAATGGTTTGGGTCATCTAGTCCAACCCACCTGCCCTGAGCAGGGACACCTTCCACTAGACCAGGTTTTCTCAGGATATATCTGTCCATCACTCCTGTGTGTTCCTGTTTACAT
Source organism: Phylloscopus whistleri (assembly GCA_017589585.1). NCBI lineage: Eukaryota > Metazoa > Chordata > Aves > Passeriformes > Phylloscopidae > Phylloscopus > Phylloscopus whistleri. The sequence continues at coordinate 1,208,088 of JADMLD010000037.1, forward strand.
GGTGATTGCACTAGAAAGGGCTGCAGAAGTAGGTGAGAGGAGCCTCCTCTCCTTGTCCAGGGAAATGCCTCCCTTCTGATGGCATTTCCCCGGACAAGGGTTAGGAAGGTGATACACAGATTTATCTGTCCTGCCTAGGAGGTGGTGACAGTCCTTGTGTCTGTCACCTGAAGGTTTCCCTTGAGCCCTGATAATCTGAAGTGTTATAACTATTATCAGGCACTTCCAGAATAGCCAGGGTGGGAAGACTTTCCCCTGCAAGCTCCCTGCTTGCTGCTCCCAGCTCTCATGCTCCTGAAAGAGGAATAATCTCCTGCCAAGGTATTTCGCTCTAGTGGCAAAAAGATTTGGGAAGTGCACAGGAGAGGCTAACCCTGGCATTCTCCACAAGGCTCCAAAACCTCGGCCCTGATGTACAGCTCCCAAAGGTGTCTGAGCCAGTCCCAGCATTAGACTCCCTCAAAACCAGCACACACATCCCCGGGCAGCCTCTGGGATGGGCAGTTTATCCTTTGTCCCTGTGTGAGCCTTTACCCAAGGTCCAGATGCTGGCTCCTGGATGCCTGTGCCCAGCCCAATCCCACGCCTGCTGCTCTGCTGTAGCCTTGCAATTCCTAAGCTATCTATCACGGCACATTTACTCTGACACCCCGTGAGTGCTCAGGTTAGTGCTGCTCTGCCAGGCTCAGCGCAGGCTTCTAAATATATTAGTGAAGGGGAGAGATCTGGGATGGCTTCCAATTTTAACCAAGGTCACATTGGGGAGTGCTGGTGTGCAGGGCGAGGATGTTATCCACAGCATCTTTCATCGAGCCGTCTTCCAGCTGCGTGCAGCATTCCCGTGCTGCGACAGAAGGGAGTGGGAAAGCCTGGCAGGAGCCAGAAGCCTGGGAGATAACCAAAATTTTGCTGCAGTTGTGTTGTGTGCCTTGGGATCTTTTGCACCTCTGGTTGTTTTTCTGCCAGAAAAACCCCCAACGCAAGCGGTGTTGCTCACCTGCCCCGAACGGTAGACTTGGGCGTAATGTTTTCCAAAGAGCTCAGAGCTCTGGGCTCTTGGATTCATCCTAGCAGACAATTTTCCCATTAGGAGACAGCCAAATGCTCCAGGGAAACACACACACTGGCTGGAAACGGCACCTGCATTCCAGATTTACCCAGGTCTCTTGATGATGCATCCTAAGAGGAGCTCTCTTCCTAGCCACAAGAAAGGGCTGGGAAAGTTTAGGCAAGGCCAAGGACTGGAGGTGAGACACATCACAGGAGAAGGTTTGAAATCCCCCCTCTGGCAGCAGTGACTCTGCGACTCTCTCCATGGGAAACGGACGAGATCTGGACTTTTAATTGCAGCCCTGGACTGGAGGAGGAGACCCAGGAGGAGCAGAAAGAGTGAGGAATAAAGAAGAGGTGCATAATTTGAGAGAGCAAGGAACGAGGCTGGAGGCTCTGCTCGGCAGAGGCCAGTTTACAAGCCTGGCAAGAACAGCAAGGGGAGGTTTTCTTGTTGGCTTTTGGTGAGGCTCAGGAGCCTCTTAAGGTTGAGGCAGCCTCCCCATTCCTGCAGCCAGGCAGTGAAGAGCCCTGTGCTCCCCTGAGAGTGAGGGGCAGAGTCTGGGGCAAAAAGGTTGCCATAAATTACCTGTCCATCTTTTCTAGGCTCAGTGACCAAGAGCTGTGCTGGGGTCTCACTTAACCCTGATAAATGTGGGGTTGGGAAGGATGCTGGCAACATCCTGGTGATGTGTTTTCCTATGATCATTCATCCATGGTGAGGCAGAAAATGGGGCAGGGGTTAAATTTATTTTCTTAAAGGAACTCCTTCTTCTGCCTAACTCCCACTCTAAAGTTATTAGATACATTTCAAGATGGTGAAGAGCTAGGAATCCCAAAGGTACCCTTACACCTTAGATGCAAATAAAGCACCATATAGAAAAGAAAGACCTTTTCTGTGTCTCAGCAAGGGGAAGGCTGTCAGGGGAGGTTCCTGAAACGTGGATAAGGCAGAGCAGTGTCATGGAGCCCCTTGGCCGCAGGACGAGCATCGGGCATGCTGGGGAGCATCCAGCTGTGCCATGCTGATCTGGTTCTCTGAGGCCACACTCAGTTGCTAATGTGGTTTGTCAGGAGAGAGGGCGATGTTTTATCTGCTTGCCTCTATTTTTAGCTGCCTTGGGTCAGCAAAACGGCTCAGACAGCAGCAGCGCTGGGGGACCTGCATCTCCAGATCCAGTTGTCCGGCTCTGAGCCATACCCTACGCAGTTAGCAGCCTGAAATCAGTAATTCCTCCTTTCTTCCCAGCTCATCCTGCTCCCACTGGCCGGTCTCCACCTCCTCCTGATGGTCTCAGCTGGTGGCTGTGCTGCACTGCCCCAGCATGACAGTGTAGAGATCTCCAGACCTGGTGCTCGAGGTCTGCTCGTGGCACAGTCGTAGCCTTGTTCCGAGGTTTTCCATGTGAGCTGGGAGCCTGAGGGATGGAGGGGCACACCCCTGATGGGCTGTCTGCATCTTGCTCCTGCTCCCTGCACTGGGAGACCCGGGCAGAGGAGCACACCTGCTCTGTAAAACCCACAGGCTTTCCTCCAGCTCCTGAAGAGTTGAATTGTTATTAACATGCCATGTTAAGTGCTGGGAGAGGTTGCAGAAGCTTTCTGTGGATTTGTCCCCAAGTTAGGTTGTACCTGAAATGACTGCATGGTCTTTGGAGCAGATGTTCAGGATAAGTGCCAAAACTCTGCTCCAGTACTGCTCTGGGTTTCCAGTGCTGGCTGTAGGGCAAGGGCAGTGGCAGGGATGTTGGTCTGCAGTTATCCTTCCTTCCATTCCATTCCTGAACAGGGTTTGAAAAAGCAATGTCACATGGTCAGAGCAGGGTTGCATGGACTCTCTGAACTGAGGCATAGTTTTGGTCTAGAAATCATCTAACAGCGTCTTGCAAAACTTCCAGGATTTCATGAGCTGGACTGGAACAGAAATGCCACAGGCAGTGCTGCCAACCCTGAGCATTCAAATACCATGAGTCAGTCCCCCCTCCTCCCTGACTCTTCCAAGTCTCTTTTCCTTTAAGGGTTTGTTTTTTTTGACAGTGAGGTTAAACTTGGTTCCTATTTTCCAGGTTTCTCTGCTCCTCTTCTCCCCCGCCTTTTGGGGAGGTTAGAAACTTAACTGTTTTGGGAGTGAGGAGGTTGTTTCTGTAATGAAGAGGAAATGCAATGCTCTAAGCCCCTGGAGCAGGGCCCTGAGTAACGTTGTTATGTGGCTTTATGATAAATTTGGGAGATTTGGCAGCGCTTCAGTCTGGCTCCTTGTTTAATTGCCTGCAGATCCTGCCTTGTCATTAACACAAGAGGTCAAGGTACTGGCAGGAGTTCTGTGATTTGTGGAGGCATACTTAGCTTATAAAAACACCTCTGTCTTTGCCTCCCAGCGAGCCTTCCTTGTTCATCCAGCTGTTACTGTTGTTCTCCCCCTCTCCTGAGCTCCTTCAGCAGACTCTTCCTTGCCTTTGTGAGGTGCCTTATGCAATGCCTGTGCTCAAGCACACTTTTGGCCAGCTACACACCCACTGCAGCTGCATCTGGGCGTCCAAAATGCTCATTAAACTTGGTATATTTTAGTAATTGTGGTCCAGGAAATGTCTTCTTCCTCTAAGGAAATGAAGCAGAGAGGATGGCAAGAGAGCAGAGCCTGAGGAGCATCCAGCAAGGTCTTCAAGTAAAGGAGCATCTACCAGGATGCAGCACACATGCAACAAGCAGCACACAAGTCTACTGAATGATAGAGATGTTTAGGCAGGAGAAGACCTTTAAAAGCATTGAGTTCAACCATTCCCTCACTGCCAAGACCACCATGAAACCATGTCCCTGAGTGCCACTTCTACACATGTCTGGTCTTTCTCAGTTCTCCCTGAGGATCAGGGTTTGAGGAGGCTGAGAATTCCCTCAAAACCACCAGTTGCTCATTATGAATTGCTCTAAGCCCTGTATGACTCCTTTTGTCCACAAACACTTACTACCTTCTGACAACACAACGAGAAGATGTTACTCCAAAGGGACAGGACTTGGCTAGCAGCATCCAGCATTATTTTTTTTTTTATTACTAGATTATTGAAGGGCTGACTTGCATGGGCTTTGTAGGGTATCCCAGTACTTAAATGGAGGTGATAAAGGAATATGGAGAGATATTTTTTTACATGGGAAGATAGTGATGGGCAAGTGGGAAATGTTTTAAACTGAAGGATGTGGTATTTAGATTAGTTATTAGGGGGAAATTCTTGTCTGTGAGGTTGATGTGGCCCTGCCACAGGCTTTCCAGAGAAGCTGCAGGCTTCTCTGCCTGCACAGGCTTTCCCTGGGTCGCTGGCAGTGTCCAAGGCCAGGCTGGATGGGGCTTGGAGCAACCTGGGATAGTGGAAGGTGTCCCTGCCCATGTCAGAGGGTGGAGTGGGATGAGCTTTAAGGTCCCTTCCAACCCCAGCCATTCAGTGGTGCTGTAGAACTGCATGTCCTGCTCAGCACTGAAAGCAGCAGCTGAGCCTTGCAGCAGCCTGCCACTCTGACATTCCCAGCAATCCCGGCTGTCACAGCTTTCCAGACCTGCAGGGGATGCAGAGCCCAGGACGCCAGACCACGTTACTGAAGGGACAGCTTGTTGGGCTGCAGCAGCAGGAGAGCACAGGCTGAGGCGTTTGGTGCTGGGCAGAGGGACAGGATGGATGGATGGTGGATGGATGGATGGATGGATGGATGGATGGATGGATGGATGGATGGATGCTGTACAACAGTCTCTGGCACCCCTGTGTGGCCACCTGCACAACCACAGCCCAGACAACCACCTCAGCCTTCCCCGGGCAGCAGCTCCCTGGCGAGAAAAGAACAACTTCTGAGAGGTCTGGAGGGGATATTAAACCCTGGCTGTGGAGGCAGCAAGTCCCTGTGAAGAATGGGAGCCCTGTTACCCTCTGTGGAGGGCCAGGAGTTCCTTATGGACCTGGACACCAGGAGCCAAGAGAATCATAAAATTACAGAATCACAGAATGGTTTGGGTTGGAAGGAACCTTAAAGCCCATCCAGTGCCACCCCTGCCATGGGCAGGGACACCTTCCACTGCCCCAGGCTGCTCCAAGCCCTGTCCAGCCTGGCCTTGGACACTGCCAGGGATCCAGGGGCAGCCACAGCTGCTCTGGGCACCCTGGGCCAGGGCCTGCCCACCCTCACAGGGAAGAATTTCTCCCCAAAGAAGAAGAGCTAAGGAAGGGACCAGGCTTCAGGGTTCCAATCTTCACCTGGCTGCTGCATTCCTACAGCTGGGGCAGGGAGCAGGAAAATAAGCATTTTGTTACTTTGATTGGCTGCCATCAGTGGAGGTATAAACTGTGTGTGCACAGAGAGCTCACAGTGGTAGCTGTAACGGGACTAAAATAGCAGAAAGCTGCTGTGTACAGCTGTGGATGGCGTAGCAGAGATGCTGTCAGCTGGGTTTAACCCTCTTGTCCATCCTCCCAAATTACTTCCTTGGTAAAATGGCTGAGAAACCACTAAAATTAAGGAAAATAGAGAAAATTAAGTAAAAAATACAGCTGCAGTGCAGCAAGCTGGGTGCTCACAGACAGGCCAGCACTAGGGAGCACAGCCAGGGCTGAGACTCCCCCCCTTTATCCAAAACCAGGAGATTCCTGGGGCCTTCCAGTCCCTTTCCAGTCCTCCCCATCACCAGATCCCAGCAGGCAAGCAGGATCCTGCTCCCACAGTGCCTGGGTTGGAGGCAGTGTGTTCCAGCCCCGAGCCTTGAGCAGTGGGGCCCTCCTTCCCCTCTCACTCATCTGGCCTCCACCTTATCCTGCCATTTAACACAGTCCTCGTGTTATATTTGCTCACCAAGATACTTCCTATATTAATTTCCCTTCCTAGGGAACCCATGGAAGGTGGATTTTCCCCAACCCCGTTTCCTGCCCCTCTTTGTGCCTCTTGAGGGAGGCAGAGGAGCAGTTGGAGGGGTTGCAGAGGCGTCGGGGTTGGGAGCAGGACACTGATTTCTGGCCCCTTGACAAGTGCTGACCAGAGCCAAGGGCAAGTCCTGAAAACGTTGGTCCTGCTCAGGGACACGTTGAGCGTGTGGCTCATCCAGCTGTGCCTTGTGTGGGCAGCAGGTGAAGGGCAGCCACGCTCAGGGAGGGGATGAGCAAGGGCAAGAAGAGCCTGGACAGGCTCTTCTCCAAATGGTGGAGAGCACAGGTAAGAGCTCCTGAGCACAGAGCGAGACCCAGGGCCTTGGCTCAGAGGCATTTGGAGTGAGAGATGGCTCTGTGGACTCAGTGTCACTCCAAATGCCATGCTCTGTGTGGCACCAGGGCCACTGAGAGGTTTCTACAGCCACCAAGGGGACATCTTGGCCATCAAGGGGGAACTGTGGCCATTGAGGGGGCATCTGGGCCAAGCAGAGCAGCCTGTGCACCACCCACCCCATCAGCACCCATCAGACCTTCAACTTGATCAGTCATAGGCACATGCAAGGTCCTCATTGCAAATCCAAGGCTCCCTGGCTTTGGGTTGCTGGGTGGATGCCCAGAAACACAGAAGAGAGCCCTGGCACAGAGCAGGGCTGGGACCTGGCCAGCTGCTCCACACAGGCACAGCCCTGGAGTATTTCCTGTGCGTGGAAGAACTTCCTAGTGCCCCACCAGACCCTGGCTTTGTGGCAGAGTCAATGCACTTGAACATTATTTGTTGTTATTTGAAATAAGCTGCAGGCCCAATTACATCTCACAGCACTTTCCCCAGTGCAGGTGGTGCTCAGGGAGGTGGAACAGGTTTTGAGCTATGCCCACAAAGTCTGAGAACAGAGGAGACACAGTGACAAATGGGTATGGAGACAGCCCCTGGAGAACCAAATACTCATTACTTCCAGGGGAGGAACAAGACAGGATGTTGAGGAGCAAGTTCAAATAAATTTTAGAGTATCTTCCTGTGAGGATGCAGCTATGGAACTTGCTGCTGCAGTGTGTCTCTGCCTTCTGCTCTCCAGCCCTGGCTTCAGGAATGCCCTGAGCTCTATTCCTAGAGGAGGGGGTGGCAGGGGGAAAATGAGTTGGGAGCTGCATCCAGTGCACACTCATGGCTGCCTGAAGCTTGGTCACTTCTTCATGTGCTGTTCCTGGCATTGTCCCAAGCAGTCCCCATCCCCAAAGGGTTAGGAGGTGATCCTGTCCCCAGGGGTGGGGGCAGAGCCTGCTGTCCCACCCTGATCCCTGCAGCCCTGCAGGGTCTGACCACAGTGAGCCCTGGAGGGCTTTCACAGGGATGCCTTCACCCTCAGGGTGCCTTGGGCAGGGGAAACCACCCCTAAACTGCTCCCAGGAGCTCAGGACTCTGAGTAAGTCCTGGAATCTCAGTGGTGAACATCTCTGCAGTGATGAGAGCTGCCTCAGCATCTGGAGTGTCCAGGTACATCCAGCCTGCCATGCATGGTAGCTGGAACTGCAGCAGGTGCAGTGGGATTTTCTGGTGATCTCCATCATCATCATCAGTAGTGCATTTTGCCTGCTGGCCACTCCCTTTCCCAAACTTTTCCCCAAAAGCAGTGCTACCTGTTAAAACAGTGCTACCTGTTAAAGCTCCAAGCAAGAAATCTTTAAGCTTTCCCCAGACACTCCTGCCAGGATGGTCTGACACTGAGGTGACAAAGGGACACACGCTTGTCACAGCTGTAGATCACTGAGGGAAGGAACATCTCCAGGGATGGCTGGGAAGACACGTGCTGTGCTCCCATCCCCAGCATCTCAACAGCCTCCCACTCTCCTCCCATTATCAACAATCTGGGTGAGGGGAGCGAGGGCACCCTCAGTCAGTTTGTAGGTGACACCAAGCTGGGTGGGAGTGCTGGTCTGCTGGAGGGCAGGAAGGCTCTGCAGAGGGATCTGGACAGGCTGGACCGTGGGCTGAGGCCAGCGGGATGAGGGCAACAAGGCCATATGCCAGGTCCTGGCCGTGGGTCACACTGATCCCATGGAACGCTCCAGGCCGGGGCAGAGAGGCTGAAAAACTGGGAAAGGCCGTGGGGTGCTGGTGCCAGCAGCTGGACATGAGCCCAGGGGTGCCCAGGTGAGTCCAGTGGTCCCAGCCACGGTGTGACACAGCCCCAGGGCAGGGCCTGTCCCCTGAGCTGGCACTGCTGAGGCACCTCCAGTGCTGGGGACAGCTCTGGGCCCCTCAGGACAAGAGAGACACCGAGGGGCTGGAGCGTGTCCAGGGCAGGGAAGGGAGCTGGGGAAGGGGCTGGAGCCCCAGGAGAGGCTGAGGGAGCTGGGGAAGGGGCTCAGCCTGGAGCAAAGGAGGCTCAGGGGGGCCCTTGTGGCTCTGCACAACTCCTGCCAGGAGGGGACAGCTGGGGGAGTCGGGCTCTGCTCCCAGGGCACAGGGACAGGAGGGGAGGGAACGGCCTCAGGCTGGGCAGGGGAGGGGCAGGGTGGATATTGGGGAAAATTCCTCCATGGAAAGGGGTGTCCAGCCCTGGCAGAGCTGTCCAGGGCAGTGGTGGAGTGCCCATTCCTGTAGGAACTTCAAAGTTGTATGAATATGGCACTTGGGTACAGGGGATAGCTGGGCAGTGCTGGGGGAATGGTCGGACTCAATGGTCTTGGAAGGTTTTTCCAACCTAAATGATTCCATGATTCTACAATCTGCCCATGGGATATTCCACAACACTGGGAGGTCCCATCTGTGTCATCCCGGTGGTGCTGTAGGGAAGGTTTGGGAGATGCCCTCATGGACTGATGTGGAAAGGGTCCCCTGTGTCATCTGGCTGGAACTGGGAGCTGTGGGTGTGCAGGGTTGTGGGGTGCAGGAAGGGATTGGGGTGCAGACAGGGGTTTGTGATGGGGGCAGGTTCGGGTTTGGTGTGCAGCCAGAGGTTTGGGGGTGCAGGCAGGGAGTTTGGGAGGAGCAGTTGGAAGCTGGGGTGCAGGCAGGGGTTGGGGGGCAGGCAGGGTTTGGGACTGCAGTCAGGGGGTTTCGGGGCTGTAGTCGGGGGGTCTGGGGCTGCAGGCAGGGTTGGGGATACAGTCAGGGGGGTTGGGTGCAGGCAGGGTTTGGGGGCAGGCAGGGTTTGGGGCACGCAGGGGGTTTGGGGGCAGGCAGGGGGTTTGGGGCAGGCAGGGGTTTGGGGCAGGCAGGATTTTGGGGCAGGCAGGGTTTGGGGGCAGGCAGGGTTTGGGGCAGGCAGGGTTTGGGGCAGGCAGGGTTTGGGGCAGGCAGGGTTTTGGGGCAGGCAGGGTTTTGGGGGCAGGCAGGGTTTTGGGGCAGGCAGGGTTTTGGGGGCAGGCAGGGTTTGGGGCAGGCAGGGTTTGGGGCAGGCAGGGGTTTTGGGGCAGGCAGGGTTTGGGGCAGGCAGGGGTTTTGGGGCAGGCAGGGTTTGGGGCAGGCAGGGGTTTTGGGGGCAGGTAGGATTTTAGGGCAGGCAGGGGAGTTTGGGGCAGGCAGGGGATTTTGGGGCAGGCAGGGGTTTTGGGGCAGGCAGGGTTTGGGGGCAGGCAGGGTTTGGGGGCAGGCAGGGTTTGGGGCAGGCAGGGTTTGGGGCAGGCAGGGGTTTGGGGGCAGGCAGGGGTTTTGGGGCAGGCAGGGTTTGGGGCAGGCAGGGTTTTGGGGCAGGCAGGGTTTTGGTGCCGCGCGGTTGCGGGATGGGGCGGAGGCGCTGCCTGCAAACTTCGGCAGCGGCCACCAGAGGGAGCCAGAGCGTCACCGTCCTGCTCTGCCGGGAGGGGCGGGACGGGATGGGAATGTTGGGATGGGAGACAGGGATGGGATACAGGGATGGGGATGTTGGGATGGGAGACAGGGATGGGATACAGGGATGGGAATGTTGGGATGGGAATGTTGGGATGGGAATGTTGGGATGGGATACAGGGATGGGGATGTTGGGATGGGAATGTTGGGATGGGAATGTTGGGGTGGGATACAGGGATGGGATACAGAGACGGGAATGTTGGGATGGGATACAGGGATGGGAATGTTGGGATGGGATACAGGGATGGGATACAGGGATGGGATACAGGGATGGGAATGTTGGGGTGGGATACAGGACAGGGATACAGGGATGGGAATGTTGGGATGGGAGACAGGTATGGGATACCGGGATGGGAATGCTGGGATGAGATACAGGGATGAGAATGATGGGATGGGGATACGGGACAGTGATACAGGGATAGGAGTGCTGGGATGGGGGAACAGGGATGAGGAAATGGGATGGGGTATTGGAATGGGGATGCTGGGATGGGGGAACTGGGATGGAGATATTAATTTTGGGGAAGTGGGATTAGGAACAGCAGTGGGAGTACTGGGATGATGGTATTGGTGTGAGGATACTGGGATAGAGGTACTGAGATAAGGGAACTGGGATGAGGGAGCTGGGATTGGAGTACTGAGATAGTATTACTGTGTTGAGGGGACCAGTATGAGGTGAGTACCAGGATGAAGCAGAACCAGGATGGAGGAAGATACTGGGATGCAAGCACACCAGGATGCAGGAACACTGGGATGGAGGTGCTGGGATGGGAGCACTGAGATGGGAGTTCTGGGATGAAGGACCAGGATGAAGGAGCACCAAGATCAGGGAAGGTATCCTGGAACTGGGCTCCAGGAACACTGTGACAGAGCACCCAGATGTGGAGCATCAGGATGGGGAGGCTCCTGGGATGCAGGAAAATGTGGATGGGGGAGCACTAAGCTGGAAAAGCAAATCCCAGGCACAATCCCACTTGCAACCCATCTGTGGCAAAGGCTGCAGATGGAATAGCTGGTGTAGGACACAGGGCTGGGCTGTGGTGTCAGAGACCCAGTGATGATCATGTGCTGCCCAACTCCCTCTGTGAGGTACCAAAGGCTCTGCTCAGAGGGCAGCAAATACCAAATACCAAATTTCACAGCTTTTTCTTGTCCCTCTTGTCCTGTCTCTCCACTCATGAGGGAGGCAGTTCTCCTCCTCTGCCCACCCATGCACGGAGCACTTGCCACAGCTGGACTGGGTTTGCCCAGGAGAACCTGGAGGATGAAGGCTGCCCTGGATGGGCTATTTGTAGGGGGTATGCTGAGAGTAAAGTCTAATTTTAAGGGAGCAATCATCTGCTGTGGCCCCTCCCAGGGATTACAGCACCACAGGCCCTTGGGGAGCAAGTTGTTTGCTTCCAGCCCTGCTGTTTAGTAGGTGATGGGTAAAATCCTCCCTTGGACCTTTGGAGACACTGTTAGAGCAGGAACTCATAGAATGGTTCAGGTTGGAAAACAGCTTCAAAGATCACCTAGTTAACTCCCTGCCATGGCAGTGACATGTGTCCCTGGTTGCTCCACTGGGACCACTGTCCCAGGTTGCTCCAAACCCTGTCCAACCTGGCCTTGGACACTGCCAGGGATCCAGGGGCAGCCACAGCTGCTCTGGGCACCCTGGGCCAGGGCCTGCCCACCCTCCCAGCCAGCAATTCCTGCCCAAGATCCCATCTGTCCCTGCCCTCTGGCACTGGGAAGCCATTCCCTGGGTGCTGGCCCTGCAGGCCTTGTCCCCAGTCCCTGTGCAGCTCTCCTGGAGCCCCTGGAGGCCCTGGCAGGGGCTCTGAGCTCTCCCTGGAGCCTTCTCTGGTGCAGCTGAACAGCCCCAGGTGTGCCAGGCTGGCTCCAGAGCAGAGGGGCTCCAGCCTTAAGGCTGAGTGGTTTGAGCCTGAGATCTGCCTGTCCTGAATTCCTGAAGGACACACTCGTTCAAGATCATTCAAAGACCATTCAGTTCAGTGCTGTAGTTAATGGCAACCACTTCTGATGGCGTTGGTTTGCTTGCAGGTTTTTATTCTCTTCTAGAATGTGCGTCAAATGTGATCTCACAGATCTGCCAATCCTACATTCATTTAATGGCATTTTTAACCCCATCTCCTCATGGACAGACTGATGGAAAAACAGGATTTTTCACTTAAAACAAAAATGCTTTTTGCCCACTCTATTCCCTACTCAGTTTTAAGCACCTGAACACTGAACCTTGTTTGTTTCTGTCTTTCCCCTTCCTGTTTTTCTATCCACCTGACTCATAGGCAGGGTAAACTTTAAACCTTGGGCTTTGGGCTTTGATGTGACCCCAAAGCATTTGGAACCAACAGTGCAACAGTGTTTTTGTTAACACAGGCAGGGGGTCCGGGCTTTTGGGATGTGAAAGGATTCAGCTGACTGGGAGTATCTCGAATCCTAAAGCTTGGTGAGGTCAAAGGGGCAGGGAGCTCCCTGGCAGGCAAACAACAGAGGAGCTTCACAGGCAGCACCCCATCACCTCCTGGGCCTCTGCTGGGAGGGGCTCCTTCCTGCCAAGTTTGCTCCTCTCCACCAACCCCTGTGCTGAAAGCAGAGGTTGGGCATCTCCCAGGGGCTGTGTTGTGCAGGTTGGAGTTGGGATGCACAGCAGAGACCTCTTCCCTCCCCCCCTTCCAGGAAGGCCGTGTGGAAGAGGTGGGGGAAACCTGGGAGGCTGCAGCAGGTGAGGCTGGAGAGGGAAAGTGAACCTCAGTGTGGATTGAGTGTGACTTCCCAAAGTTTCCTTGGTTCGTGCTGTGCCCAGACGTCTGGTTTGGGCTTACACTGTTTGATTGTGGTTTAGAAGCTGAGGTATTTTAGAGATCTCTCTAAGATCTCCCCCTGCAGTGGAGGTCCTGTGTCATCATGTGCCCAGGCAGAGGCCTTAGGGTGTCCCAGAGGGCATAAAACATCAGGATTTGGGCAACTAAGCAGAGCCCTTTCTATTTGTGGTGTTGGTGCCATTTTGGGTGCAAACCCAGAACGGCACCAACAGGACACCAGGACTCACTCTGGAACAGCAAATGCCATTCTGCAGCACAGGAATGTTTGGGTTTGTGCTTAACCAAAGGGCAAGCCAATAAAGGGGCATTCCACCAGACTTAATTCTGACTAGGAGAAAAAGGTTTATACACAAGACAGCCCAAAAAACTCCTCTTTTTTTTTTTTTTTTTTTTGTGTGTGTGTGTGTGTGTGTGTGTGTGTGTGTGTGCATTTGGTTCTTTATTTGTTTGCTGCGTTTCTTTTTTTTAACAAAATGAGATTTCTCCCCTGGCTCTCCCAGATCCATAGGAAAAATATCCTGATGTCCATTCTACATGTGACTGCCGACAGACAGAAGATGGGATGGGAATAATTGGCAACAACATCGGTAATGGAAAAGTGCTCCAGGCAGGAGTATGGTACTGGAATATGGCTGGAATATGGTTACTGCATGGCAGAGGGTGCTGAGGGCTGTGGTCTCTAAGATACAGAGAATCCCAGAATGGTTTGGGTTGGAAGGGACCCTAAGGTTCACCTTGTTCCACCCCCTGCCAAGCACAGGGACACCTTCCACCAGGCCAGGCTGTCCCAGGCCCCATCCAACCTGGCCTTGCAGGGTCCAACAGTCATAGAAAATCAACAAATGGTGTGTTTCAGCAGCATTCGTGGAGAAATGTGGCTCCAGGTCAGTTATCTGAACACCCAGGTGAAGACACCAGGAGCTGTGTTTCTGCTGGGTGTCTCAGGTCAGGCCCTGAACAGGAATAACCTCTGTGAGCAGACAGGTCCGAGGCTGGAGCAGGCTGGGTGCTGCAGGTGAGGGGAGCAAGACCTGCTCCTCTGAGTGCTTATTCAGGACCTGACTCAGGTGTCTCTGAGGCTTGGCTGCTGCCAGCAAAGGCTCCGATGTGGGAAAAGGGCTGGAAGAAGAGGCTGCTGGTGTATCAGGGTCACTGTGCTGAGAACCTGTTCTCACCGAGATCACAAGAATTCCTGTAACTTATTCTCTCCCTGACAAACCATGGCACAAATCCCATGGAAAGCCAAGAAAATACCATCTGCTGCAGCTGATGGCTCAGAGGCAGGAGTGCAGCTCTGTTTGGCTGTGTTTATGTAAACTTTGCTGCCACGTTTCACCTGCCATGAACTGCAGCAGGAGCCCGGGGTGGTTTTGGAGGGTGATGCCTGCTTTGTTCAAAGCTGGAGCTGCCCTTGGAAGGGGTGTGGGATGTGGTGCTGCTGGGGCAGGAGGGGCAGCCAGTTCCCTTCTCTTGTCTCCAGCAGGTAGTTAAGAGGAGGGGAGGGGATGGGGAAGGATGGGGCTCTGGGTCTCAAGGACTTGTGCTTGGCACGGAGCCAGTGAGTCCAGGGGGAGCAGGGAGGGTCTCCTCAGCCTGGTGCTTGGTGGAGGTGTTGTTCTCCCTGTGACAGAAAGGGCTTCTGCTGCTCTGAGGATTTTGATATTCTCATTATTATGTGGGGAATAGCACCAGAGGATCAGAGAGTCTCAGAATGGTTTGGGTTGGAAGGAAGCCCACTCAGTCCCACCCCTGCCATGGGCAGGGACACCTTCCACCATCCCAGGCTGCTCCAAGCCCTGTCCAGCCTGGCCTTGGACACTGCCAGGGATCCAGGGGCAGCCACAGCTGCTCTGGGCACCCTGGGCCAGGGCCTCTCCACCTTCTCAGCCAGCAATTCCTGCCCAATATATTTTCCCATGTATTATGTAGATCCTTCCTCTGTTTTTTCCTGGTATATTCCCATATATTATGTGGATGTGGTGTACCAGCACCTCTGCCGTGCTCTTTGACCCCACAGGAACCAGGCAGCAAAGGCAAAGACACAGGGAAAATATAATTTAATGCTGAAAAAGATAAACAGTAACCTCCTCATGTATTTTGGAAGTATCTTAGCTGCTTGTGGCCATTGTATGCTTTATCTGGTCTTTGGGCTTGCCAGCACTGTGAGGAGTCACAGAATTCCAGTCTGCAGAGACCCCCAGGGATCACATGGTCCAAACTTTCTTGGCAAAAGAAACATTCATTCATTCATTCATTCATACAAGCCCAAATCTATTAAAACCCAAAACTCTTGTCTGTCCGGAGAGAATCCCTGGAAGTGTCCAGGGCTGGGTTGGACAGGGCTTAGAGCAACCTGGTCTAGTGAAAGGTGTCCTGCCCATGGGACTAAAGGGGGAGGGGGACTAGAGGACCTTCAAGGTCCCTTCTTAGCCCTAACGATTCTGGGATTCTGTATCTGTTTTTAATGGATTTATTTGGGGTTTTTTCCCCATTTTCCATGTGTGTTTTCTCCCCAGGACAGTGCCCTGGCAGGGTGGTCACAGCCCTGCCACAGCCAGGGGTGCCACAAGGTTTGGTGCTTCCCTTTGCCTCTGAGCACAGCCAAGGATTCCTCCAGGATTTCCGAGGGGATGTTTGCAGGTGGATCTCTCCCAAGGTGAGCAGGAGCAGGCTTGCTCAGCCAAGGCCAGGAGGGGCAGTGTCCTCTGATGCCTTCTCTCCCACAGCCCACAGAGCCCCACCCTGTAATCCCCAAACAATGCCCACCAATCCACTAAAGCCCCAGCACACTCTTTTAGAAGCCTCTATTAAATGCACCCACAAAAAAAGAAAAAGGAGGAACAACTTGATTAAAGGCTCCAAATGATGAGGAATCCACCACAGCCCCAGGTCCCACGCCCTTAATTTCCTTCGCTCTTAAATGCTCACAACTAAATTTGTCCATCTTTCATGTCCTGCCATGCATACCTGTATTTCTTGATAATTTCTTGTTCAATTAAAATTGCTGTGTCCTGGAGAGAACAAACAGAAGAAGATTTATTCAGGGCTGTTTCTGTCACAAAGTTCATTCCTTTCTGAAATCAAATCCCTCTTAGGAGAACACACCTTACTTGGGAGAGGGGACCAGACTTTTTTGTTCTTTAAAACTGTAGAAAATAATCACCACACCTTGAAAATGCCATGGATTTTCTCAGCTCCAAGACCTGGGTGGATGATGGAATGAAGAGCAACTGCTATTGCTCCAACTGTCTGCACTTCAGCCCCTGTGAGCAAAGCCCAGCTGTGGAATATGGGGTTATTATACAGAAATTAAGCATTATCTGCTGGAAACGATGGTATCTGGAATCCAAAAGCAGGCCTTTCATGAAAAGCAGTTTCTCTCTGCGGAGTGCACTTAATTGTGCTGCTAGTACTTTTTAATTAGTATAATTTGGGAATTGAGTTAAATCAGACATCATATTTCAGCAGCAGAAGAAGGGGCACTGGAATATCTGCTGACTGAAGGGCTGTGCCTGTTCACTCTTGGTCTAGTTCCAAAGACCTGCTAATAATTATTCATAGAGGAGCCAAGCTAAGCAGAGATTAACTCAGCATCTTCCCAGGTTTTACTGTCACTTCTGGAACAAAGGAAATTTCCTCACTCACGGCAGGGAGGAAACCCTCTCCCTGTGTCCTATCCCTGGGGAAAATGAGGGAGTCTTCCCCAAGTCCTGCTACACAGGAAAGCCAGGGTACTGTGGAGTCATCCCTTCCTGGGGGTCCCTAGCTGGGGTAGAACACAGTTATACCAAACTGATATATTAGAAAAGCAAGATTATTTTACAGAGAAAGCTCGAGGCGGGGCGGGGGGGGGGGGGGGGGAAGAAAAAGAAAAAGAAAAAGAAAAAGAAAAAGAAAAAGAAAAAGAAAAAGAAAAAGAAAAAGAAAAAGAAAAAGAAAAAGAAAAAGAAAAAGAAAAAGAAAAAGAAAAAAGAAAAGAGAAAAAGAAAAGAAAAGAAAAGAAAAGAAAAGAAAAGAAAAGAAAAGAAAAGAAAAGAAAAGAAAAGAAAAGAAAAGAAAAGAAAAGAAAAGAAAAGAAAAGAAAAGAAAAGAAAAGAAAAGAAGCGCCTGCCTATTTCTTTCTTTTTTTTTTTTCTTTTTTTTTTTTTTTTTTTTTTTTAATAGCATTTGAAGGATTCTTTAGGGAAAATAATGGAAAACCTGAGACCCATTAGCAAACCGGGCTGCAGTGCTGGGGACAAACATTTTAGGGGAGGGGGCTGATGCAAGAGGATGAGGGGTAAAGGTTTTAAACTAAAAGAGGATGGATTTAGATTAGATATAAAGATGTTTTTTACAATGAGGGTGGTGAGGCCCTGGCACAGGTTGCTCAGAGAGGGGGCAGATGTCCCATCTCCAGAAACCTTCAAGGCCAGGCCCCCCCAGCCCCATAGCCCTGAGCCCTACACCCCAGCTCAGGGAGTGAAAAGTGTCAGTCAGAGCCAGCTGAAAAGACTTCTCCTTATTTCTGTCATTTCTGGTGTCACACACTGAGCATTTTGGGGGCAAACAAATAGAAGTTTTGCTTTCCAGCCACGTCTGTGCTGGAGGGGATAACTTGTGTTGGGCAGGTCAGCTGCTACCTTCACGTTGTTGGTTATTTGGGCAGCTGCAAATTTCCACCTGATGTGTGCCTGCTACCCTGTGTGCAGATATGAGGGTATCAGCATGTCTCTATTTTGTCCCAGCATGGTTAATATAAACCTGCCCTGCTCTGATTCCCAGAAGCCAGAGCATGATAAAATACCTGCCATGTTCCTGACGTGCCTGTGGTTTGATATTGTTATCTCTTTTTTTCCCCTATCAAAAGCAGGAGCGTGTCAAACCCTTTTTTTTCTTTTTTTTTCTAACAGCTTTTGCAGCAAACAGGGAATGAAAACATTTCCCTTTCCTCCCCAGTCAGCTTACTGGGAAGGCAGTGGGGTCAAAACAGGGGTGCCAGCCCTTGGCACTGCTGAGGAAAGAGGGCAGGACCCCAGCAGGGTGTATTTTTACCAAAAGTATGAGATAAGAAGCAAAACCCGTGTGAAGATAAGCTCACTTATTTTATTGGCAGACAAAGAATAAGTCCTGGGCCCTTGTCACTGCTCAGACTGTGCTGCTGGCATGTGGAAACCACAAGTTTATGTGGTTTAAGGACTATCATTTCACAGTGTGGAGATGCCCAGTGGGGAAAAGAGGATGAGAGGCTCGGGTGCTCTGAGGCATCACATCTTTCTGGTGAAAGGAGAAGTGTCCTTCTCCTTGGATGAGCAGAGTCTGAGCAACCCTGATGGTTTCTCCATTGCACATCATATATAAACTATGGTTAGGTGACAAAAAAGCACATTTTCCAAGCTCCCCCATGGCTGATGGGTGCTGCAGTGCTGTTTGCTGCCAACCTTCCTTCCCTTTTGGTGGCTCTGCTGGTAGGTGGAGAGGGGATGTGGCCAGAAAGGGAGGATCTCCACATCAGCAGGTGAGTCAGGGCCAGGGAAGGCATCATTAGAAGGTGCATAAGAGATAACAGAGGTGCAGGCAGGTGACTGCAGGGGATGTGGGTACCCAGGAGCAGGACAAGCTGGAACCTGAGCTGCTGCCATCAGCAGGTGTGTGGTGAAGGCCTCCTTCATCTCCTTCTGGATGAACCCAAGACCAGGCAAGGGAGCTGCCACAACCCTGAAGCAGATGAGGCACAAAGCTGTAGTGTTACAATCTGAGAACCTCCTCCTTTTCCCAAAGAAGATTCTGTCCTAGGACATGTCCTAAGGACCAGAAGCAGATGTTCAAGGAGTCCTTTCTGGGTCAGGGCTGCTGTTATCCCCACAAACACAAGGTTGCTTTACACCTGGTGACAGCTGGCTCACAAGGTGCTTTACCAGCAGGGTAGGCAGAGCTGTACCCGTTTCAGAGCAGGAAAGCTGAAGCTGACAGCAGAAGGCTTTCATCTGCCATCACCAGCAGCCCAGGTTGTCCAAGCCCAAGAACTTTGAGTCATCCTGCCTACCCCCCTCTCCAGCCAGGGTTGGGCTACCAGACCCGTGGCAGTACCAGCCCTGGCTCTGGCAGAGCCAGCTCGGATGGTGCAGCCATCTCAGCTCTCTGTGGTGCCCAGCCTGCTCTCCTCAGCCTTGCTCATGATGAAAAATGTACCCAGGACCAGGCTGCTTGTCCAAAGCTTGGCTTTCTTGCTATTGCATCATTCCAGGCAGACTCTTGAGACCACAGTTTGCTTAAAAATCAACAGTGTCAGTAAAACTGCCTGTACAGAGTAAGATACTGAGCCATGAAATGGCCAAGACAGAGACCCACAGATCTTGGAGTGGTTTGGGTTGGAACTGACCTGTAAAACTCACCCAGTGCCACCCCCTGCTATGGGCAGGGACACCTTCCACTGTCCCAGATTGCTCCATGTCCCATCCAGCCTGGCCTTGGACACTGCCAGGGATCCAGGGACAGCCACAGCTGCTCTGGGCACCCTGGGCCAGGGCCTGCCCACCCTCACTGTAAAAAGCTTCTTTTTTATATATAATCTAAATCCACACATTTTTAATTTTAAACCTTCACTCTTTGTCCTGTCACCACAGGCCTCACTAAAACGTCTGCCCTCACCTTTCTTCTAAGCCCCATTTATTGGAAGACTGCAATAATTTCTCCCTGAAAAATCACATTAGAAAAATGTTTTGCTGTTGTCCTCCATCCAGTGTTCTGGCTTTTACACATCCCTCACCCAGCAAAATTCCCCTCCTTCTTCTCCCACCCCAGCTATTAGCAATTCCTTCCCACTGCACCCCTCTAAGCAGCACCACAATCCCTTGATGCAATTAATATCCACAGTAAGGGATTATGGAAAAAAAAGAATCCCATTTTCAGCCAGAGGAAGAGAGAGGTTTCTGGGTTGCTGTAGTATTTCGTGGCCAGCCATGCCTCTGCAAAAGAGGCTTGTCAATGTTTAATTCGAACTCGGGCAAAACTGGAGTTATTAATGTCCCTGTCAGAGATGTTTTCTGTCACCCTGCGGAGGCATCTGACAGGATCCATCTTGCCTGGTGTGGAAGGACAGCCTTCATCACCATCCCAGGTCCCTGCACTGCCTCTGCCAGCTCTGGGCTCAGCCTCCTCAGCAGCCTGACCTTTGCGAATCCTCGGGGCTGGAATCATGGCGATCCTTTAAATTGGTAATTTGTTCTTACCTGGATAATCACACTTTGTATTTCTAAGGCCTCTTTAATCCAAAGAGATGTAGCTGTGAATTAAGTCAGTGGAGGAAAGTAATTAATTATGTCCAGGTAGTCTCATTATTCAACTGAATTATGTGAAATATGGGAAATTAAGGCTATTATTTTAAGCTACATGGGAGGTCAAGGAGAAAATCCAGCTGTTCTGAGTTGTATCTTCTCACCTGTATGGAAAGCAGCATCAGAGCAGGATTTCAACCCTTCTGGAGCAAATCAGTGCTCACCAACCCAGCTCTCTGGGAGCCCAGACTGTTCCCATTTCAGACCTCCTCCAAATACCAGTGAATTTAGCCTTGACTTGCAAACAGCCTTGGCACCCATGGCTGTGCTGGATAAAAATGCCCTTCTAAAAATAACTGGGAAGTGGGGGAAGGAGCCTGTCCCCACACTCAGCATTTCAACACCAGCTTCCCCTCCCACCACAGCCAAAGCATTGCTTCACCCGTGGGTACCCTCTTCTGAAATATGACTTTTATATATATATATATTTATATATATATATATATATATAGTGTGTGTGTGTGTATGTATATATATATATGTATATATCTGTGTACAGGAGAGAGTATTGACATTTTAGTGCTGTCTCTTTTGTCATGAACACCCTGTCTGGCCACATCCACACCCCATCACCTCTGTTTCTCTCTAGGTTTTCAGCAAGGCTCCCTCACACCATGAGGTTTGGATGGAGCAGGGATTGCTGGAACTCCACATCCAACGCCTCTGGACCCCAGGCACGGACAGACCTCTCCTTTGGGAAAGGGGACAGATGCTTGGGAAGGAGGGCAGAGCTGCTCACTCAGTCTCTGTCAGGATGGGAATAAAGACCTTGTCTGTCTGCAGTCCTTTGCTCCTACAGTGGGTCTATTATTTGTGCTTTTAAAGGATGTCTATTTGCTTTCGATTTGACTGCAGCCTGACCAAAATAAGGATCAGTCTAATTCTGGCAGGAAGATTGTTGACCAACTATTTTAAGTGTTTATTTTCCTGCAGAAGTCTCTGAGGGAGAATCTGAGCATTTAATGGCCACAGCCACTTCTTAGAAACCCACTGAGGTCATCACTGTGCCTCCATCCTGGCAGATATCTCCGTCATGCCACCCATGCTGCAAGGACTTGGGGAAGAAAAAAAGGAATTCTCCTCTTTAATTTAATTTTTCAGTACCTGTCTGTATGTAGAACTGAGAATCCCACGGAGGGGATGTTTGATTTGAGCAGAACACAGTACATTGAATTTTGCCTTCAGCTACTCTCTCTGAGGCCAAGATTTGCTCCGAGCTAAAGAGGGAGCACCAAGCTACCAGCACACCGCAGCTACGAGCAAGGTACTTTGTAAATATTCTGTGTTCCCCCTTTGAATCAGCAGATTCCCACCATTGCTAAGGCATTTTAAAGGCTATTGCTAGGGCAAGACTAGAGTTTGGCACAGCATTTTTTGAGCTGCAGCTTGTGCTCTCAAATATCTTCGTGTCCCCGGCTGCTCTTTCCGCCTCTTGCTATTTTCCTGGGACAAAAGTCTTGAGGCTGGAGCGCTTCCCACTGGCAGAGACCCAACAGTTTCCACTGAATTAGGTAGGGTAGAGCTTAGGAAGAGCTTCTAAGATCCTCCCAGAGATGCTCAGTGCTTCCCTGGGAGGATGCTGAGGTCAGAGATGTGTCCCTGCACCTTGTGCAGTCCGCACTCGGCAGCATAAGGAGCCAGACAGCCTGCCTGAATTCCCTCTGCTAAGGCAATGCAGGAACTCCCCTGACACCTCACTACCTCCCTAAATACATGCTTTTAATAAAGAGCCAATTTAATTTCCCAAACACTGAGTCATCTCGTGTTATTACCTGGCATATGGTACCCAGAACAGCAGCCACAGCATCTTTTCCTTGAAAGAAGGATGTTTCTGTTCCCTCCTCCATCCCCAGCTTTTACAACTCCTCTCCTTTTTTTTTTTCCTTTTAAGCAGAAATCCTCTCCTTTCCCAACTTCCCTCCTTTCTAAGCTGTGATTAAGCCAGAAGCAGGGATGAAAGGAGGAGGTTGGGATGTGCAGCTCAGAGGGGCCGAGGGGAGCAGGGTTGTTCTGGCACAGGGGCAGGATCGGCAGCTCCACTTTGCTCTTTGGACCTGGAGAGGTGCCAGCTCCCGGAGAAAAGTCCCCAGTCACCGGAAGGCTGCCCTTTCTTCCTGCTGGGACACGTGGAAAATGAACGCCATCAGCAGCGTGGCCAGGGAGCTGCAAACCCACGTGAGGGCGGGAGCGCTGCGGGGAGAGACACGGCACCTTCCCCGGAGCCTGGCACCCACCACCTGTGGGCTGGCCTTTAGTCACCCTGCTGCCACCCTGCTGCCACCCTGCTGTCACCCTGCTGCCACCCTGCTGCCACCCTGCTGTCACCCTGCTGTCACCCCATCCATGTCCCCCCCACACCCCCTGGGAAAACGAACACAGCTCCCTCTCACACTCCCACAGACACTGAGCTCTGCAGGATGGGTCATTTCCCAAAATTCTCAGGCTGGAAGTCGTGTGCCCTGATCCGGCATCCACCCGAGCTCCTGACCCTGAGTCCCCAGTCCTGCCACCTTTGGGCTTCCAGCAAGGATTCAGGAGAGTGCTTGGTGGCGTTTTGTGACATTTTGTGATGTCTCTAAGCCAAGGATGCCTTGAGCACGTTGGGGCAGGAGTGGGGGGCACGGAGAGGTCCCAGCACGTGGGGCCAGGACCTGCTGTTCCCACCCAGGAGCTGGATTTGCACATGCCAGCATGCTCACATGTTAATATTATGGGCTGGTGCTCTCCACAGAGGTTGCTCTAAATAACTATATGAGATGAATTGTTTTCAGGTTAAAGCTGACACTGGAATTCCAAAAATTTATCATTAACGCAAGAACGGGTCCCACCTTTTTTCCCCCCCAGCCTGCTCCCATACAGCAGGAGCATCCCTGTGAAATCCTGGGCCTGGGGGCTCTTGGTTTAGGGCTGGAGGGGATGTGGGGAGGCGGCATGAGGAGATGAGCTGTGAAAAAAGGGATGTGGGCAGAGCCGTTTTCTGCCCTGGCGAGCTCTGCAGCTCAGCCGTCACTGGAGAGATGCTATTGGCACTCGGATTAATAATTAAACCATAGTATGATCATAGATAAAAATATTAAAATCTAGGCAGTCCCCCTTTGCTTAAAATACAACAGAATAAAAAGAATCTGAAGCTAAATTAACAATGTGCTCTCCCAATTACAGCCACCCTCCGGTGAATATCAGGTTGTCATGACAACCTGCCCAGCAAATGATAAGGCCCAAAATAAAGCACAGCAGGGAGAGAGATCTTTGGAATCCGATTTTGCTGTCAAAGTAGAATTAAGGTTTCTTCAGAGGCCAGCAATTCTGGTGAATTTATGGCTGCAGTCCTTCCGTTGATGTTCATTAAAGTGATCCATTTATCCGGATGAGTGGGACGGTAGAACCAGACAGGGAGCAACAAAGAATCATGCTTAGAAACAAAGTTAACCTCCTGAATACAACCCAAACCGCAAGAAAAGGGGGATGATTGTTGGGTGGGTTTTTTTGAGAGCCTGGTGTGGTAAGTAGAAGGTGGTTTAAATTGCTTGTAGGAACATTTCTGGGTGGCTTTGAGCACCAGAGCTGAAGGGATCCAGCGGGCTAGAGGGATGTTTAAAAGGTGCTTAAATTCCAGTTTTGACATTTCTTGTCTCAGAATTTTGTCTGTTTATATAGAAACACTTGGTTTATCTGCCATGCACAGGGACCCTGGCAAGCTTGAGAACTGGGCCCGTGCAAACCTCATGAAATTCAACACAGCCAAAGGCAAGGTCCAACATGTGGGTTACAGTAATCCCAGGCACAAACAGACTGGCTGGAGAATGATTGAGAGCAGCCCTGGGAGAAAGATCCTGGTGGGTGGGAGCTGGACCTGCCCCAGCCTGAACCCCCCGTGCCCTGGGCTGATCCCCCAGCGTGGGCAGCAGGGGAGGGGGCATTCTGCCCCTCTGCCCCTGTGCTCAGCTGAGACCCCACCTGCAGAGCTGCCCCAGCCCTGGCTCCAGCAGCACAAGGACCTGGAGCTGCTGCAGCCAGGCCAGAGGAGGCCACGGAGATGCTGCCAGGGCTGGAGCCCCTCTGCTCTGGAGCCAGCCTGGCACACCTGGGGCTGTTCAGCTGCACCAGAGAAGGCTCCAGGGAGAGCTCAGAGCCCCTGCCAGGGCCTCCAGGGGCTCCAGGAGAGCTGCACAGGGACTGGGGACAAGGCCTGCAGGGCCAGCACCCAGGGAATGGCTTCCCAGTGCCAGAGGGCAGGGCCAGATGGGATCTTGGGCAGGAATTGCTGGCTGGGAGGGTGGGCAGGCCCTGGCCCAGGGTGCCCAGAGCAGCTGTGGCTGCCCCTGGATCCCTGGTAGTGCCCAAGGCCAGGCTGGATGGGGCTTGGAGCAACCTGGGACAGTGGAAGGTGTCCCTGCCATGGCAAGGGGTGGGACTGGATGATCTTCAAGGTCCTTCCCACCCAAACCATTCTATGATTCTGTGAAACACTTGCAGCCACCTTCTTTTCAGCCCAGTTTAATCCCCCACCCCTTAAAGCCCAGCTGGATGTGCCTTTGTCGTGATTTGATGATTGCAGCGCTGAACTGAATCCGGATAGATGCAGGTGAGCACATGCGAATCAGTATTTGCCCCTGGTGCTGTGTGTTGGGTGGGTTAACGTCACCCCAAGGCTGCTGTGAGCCTCTGGTGGTCTCTCACCTGCCCTGGTTTGGGATTCTCGGGTTCCCTATCAGATCCCCGGAGTGCAGGACCGGGAGTCCCCTGTCACATCCCGGGACTGTGGGATACGGAGGTCCCTGTCAGGCCCCCGAAGGGGTGGGGTGGGATGCGAGGGATCCCAGGACCAGCAGATCCGTATCAGATCCCTGCAGGGCGCGGGATGCGGAGGGTCCCTGTCAGAATCCGGAGTCCCGGGTCGGGGGGGTCCCTGTCAGATCCCCGGGATGGTGTACTCCCGGATCCCTGTCACATCCCGGGATTGCGGGATCCGGGGGCTCCCGCTCAGAGCCCAGGGTGCGGGATGGGAGGTGTCTCCCTCGGAGCCCCGGCGGTGCCAGAGGCGGGAGGTTCCTGTCAGATCCGGGAGTTGTGGGGTCCCTGTCAGATCCCGGGGGCTGTGGGTTCTGGGAGGTTCCTCTCAGATCCTGGGGTTGTGGGGTTCCTGTCAGATCCTGGGGTTGTGGGGTCTGGGAGGTTCCTGTCAGATCCTGGGGTTGTGGGTATGGGAGGTTCCTGTCAGATCCCAGGGCTGTGGGTTCCCTGTCAGATCCGGGGTTGTGGGGTCCCTGTCAGATTCCGGGGCTGTGGGGTCCCTGTCAGATCCCGGGGTTGTGGGGTCCCTGTCAGATTCTGGGGCTGTGGGGTCCCTGTCAGATCCCGGGGTTGTGGGGTCCCTGTCAGATTCCGGGGCTGTGGGGTCCCTGTCAGATCCCGGGGCTGTGGGGTCCCTGTCAGATCCGGGGTTGTGGGGTCCCTGTCAGATCCCGGGTCTGTGGGTTCCCTGTCAGATCCCGGGGCTGTGGGGTCCCTGTCAGATCCCGGGTCTGTGGGGTCCCTGTCAGATCCCGGGGCTGTGGGATCCCTGTCAGATCCTGGGGCTGTGGGATCCCTGTCAGATCCTGGGGCTGTGGGTTCCCTGTCAGATCCGGGGTTGTGGGTTCCCTGTCAGATCCCGGGGTTGTGGGTTCCCTGTCAGATCCCGGGTCTGTGGGGTCCCTGTCAGATCCCGGGGCTGTGGGGTCCCTGTCAGATCCCGGGGCTGTGGGATCCCTGTCAGATCCTGGGGCTGTGGGGTCCCTGTCAGGTCCCGGGGCTGTGGGCTCCGGGAGGTTCCTGTCAGAGGCCCGGCCCCGCGACCCTCGGGCTGTCCGTGCCCGCTCCCCCCGCGGCGGGCAGGCCGCAGCCCCGGACTACATCTCCCGTCATGGCCGGCGCGGGCCGCGGGCGGGGCTCGGCGCGTCACTGCCCGCCGCCCCGGCCCGTCCCTCCGCCGAGCCGGAGCCGGAGCCGGAGCGTCCTCCCGGGCGGCGCCCCCGCAGCTCCCCGCGCCCCCCGCGCCCCGCGCCGCGCCCATGACCCCCTCAGCG
The DNA here is from genome assembly GCA_017589585.1 of Phylloscopus whistleri. Taxonomy (NCBI): domain Eukaryota; kingdom Metazoa; phylum Chordata; class Aves; order Passeriformes; family Phylloscopidae; genus Phylloscopus; species Phylloscopus whistleri. The sequence continues at coordinate 1,234,077 of JADMLD010000037.1, forward strand.
GGGCACTGACCGCGCCCGGCCCCGCACGGTAAGCGCGGCCCGGGGGGGACCGTGACACAGCACCGGCCGGGGGGGGAGCCAAGGGGGGCAGCGCATCCCGGCTTTTGTCTCCCTTGGAAAGACGCGAACCCCGCAGGGGGATGGCGGGGAGGGGGGGGGGGGTGGGCGGGGGTCGTGCCACGGATGGAGCCGGTTTCTGGGCAGGTCTCGATGCTGCCGGTGTCGCGGCGGCCTCGCCCCGGGGAGGGTCCCCCCGGTTCGCTGACAGCCCGTGCGTGGCCGTGGGCCCCCCCACCCCGGGGGTGCGGCGCTCCCCGCGGGGAGCTCCGGGGCTGGGTTCGGGTGTGCTCCCGGCCTCTGGAAGCTTCCCCCGGCCGCCGCGTTTGGCTGGAGAAGGGCAGAGCTTGCCCCCCCCCCCCCCCCCCAGCCCCGCCCGCGGCGAGCCCCCCGTGGGCAGGAGCGCAGGGACCGCATCGCGTCCCCGCCGCAGCGGCCGCGGCCATCGCCGTCCCCGCGGCGGCGGAGCCGGCACGGCAGCAGCGCCGGCACAAAGGTGCCAGCCGAGCATCCCCGCGGGGACACGGCCCCGCCGCCGGGTGCTCCCGGCCCGGAGCAGCGCCCACCCCGCCGGAGATGCGCGGGCCCCCGTGCCGGGTTCGGGTGTAGCGGGCGAGGGCTGGGCAGGGACCCGGTTTTGTTGTCATTTTATGGTTGCCGTTTTCCTGCAGAGTCACTCTTGGCTGCACGTGGTCTCGGGGGCCGTGGTGGGTGACAGTAGGGGACAACAGATGCTGTGGCAGCGGAGCAGCCGGCAGTCGTGGGATGTTTTTTTGCCGCAGCTGCCCCCCAGCAATGCTGGACGCTGGAGGCACAGTTGTTGGGTGTCACTGGCCTCCCTTGCTGCCTCAGAACGCAGTCCTTGGGGTTGTTTTTCCATAGAATGACACTAAGGTTCACCTCCCGGGGCCCTTCGCTGGGTCAGGCTTCTCTGGAAAGGGTGAGATTCCCAGCAGGGAGATCCCACAGTGGATGAAGCATCGATGCCATTAGATTGGAGAGGGGCAGGTGCTGTTTCCCAGTGCCCCAGAACCTGGGTGCTTCTCCCAAATGGGCTATTTCCACATGCCCATGGGTGCCACGTTCATTCCTTCTCCAGTAATCTGCACTGCTCTTTCTCCACCACTCAGGCAGGTTATGGGATGAAGCTTGGAAATCACAGCCTTGTTAATAGAAATTGAAGAGATGGGGTAAGCAGAAGATAAGAAGGAGCTTCCAGGTTGTTTCTTTCGATGCAAAGATGCCAAAATAAGACCAGATCATTTAATAGTCCCTTCTCTACAAAACCTAGGAAGGCTTTTTTGATGGTGGACCATCCTCTGAGCAGATTCTGGCAGGAGGGTGCCACACGGGATGGAGAAGGAAACCTCCCCCTCTGCTTATGATTTATGTGACCCTGACAAGCAAATATTCACATTTTGTCTCCAGTGAGTGGAAAAAGCCGTTTTATTGTGTCCACCAACATTATTTTTCCATGTGAGGGTCATAAAGGCTTTCATCTGCCATTGCTGAACCCAAGGTCCAAGGGCAAAACCTTGTGCTGCATTTTATCCCCTCAAGCCTTGGGTAAGATTTGTAGGCTGTGGTTGCCCTGCACTGAGTGTGTTATCTTTGGCATAGACGAGCAGTGGCTGTTTTGGGAAGCTCAGGCTGTGCATTTTTATTTTTTTTTTTTTTTATCATTTATAAGGTCTCAGGTTGCTTTTAAAGCAGAGGAGCAGCATTTGGAGGCTGCTGCAGGTGAAGGTGATGCAGGGAAGCGACTTGGCTCAGGTGAGCTGAGGGGAGTGAAGTCCAGCACCAGCTGGATGGGAGACTGGAGAGACTTTGTGGAGATGAACTGAACAGCAGCTCTGCCTTTGTGAAGTGGTTTGGGAGAGGACTGAGGTACCTGAGGGGCTTGGCTGGGTTTGGCACGTTTCTTTCCCATAGCTGAGTCAGTTTGACCCACAAATGGGATGAGGATGGTCTGTGTAGGGGTCCTGAGAGCCATGATAGATAGAATGCAAAGCATGGAAACATACCTGATGGATCCTAGCCCTGGATCCAAACTGAGGAAGGGAAGATGGTGGGATGCTGGGCTTTATCTCCAGAAGTCACTTCTTCAGCACTTGATCTTGGATGAGGGTAATACTCTTTTTTTGCTCTCTGGAGTATCCCCCCATCGGGGTGAACTGTGTGGTTCAGTTCACTCTGCTGTGATCTCCTGGTGAGGACAAATTTTGCTGTGTTGACTCTCCCCTTGCTTCTCATTTTGTGTCTCTCTCTCCTGTTTCTCCTTGCAGCCATCCTTGCTGCTGCTTGGTCTTTTCCCAGCAGGAACGGTGTGAAATCGTGGTAATTGTCACTGGTTGGGGTTTTGCTCACAGATGTCTGCAAAGCAGCAAGAAAACCCTCCTGGACCTAATTTAATTTCAAGTTCTTGCTGCTCAGTTGAGTCTTTGGGGTCCTGTGTATTTGTGAGGAGCTGTAGCTACGAGTATAGCAAGACCCTGTGTTTTCTATGAAAGCTGGGGGCAGCTTTTTCAGGAGCTGTTTGGGGCATGTTTAACATTCTTCCTTTCTGATTTGACGGAGTAATTAAATATCATTAATGATTTCACTGTTCTTCAGTTTGGCAGAAGCGTTAAGACATTTATGTTACACCATGGTTAAGTTTCAGAGTTAACATTTTCCTGCTCTGTTTGGGGTAGCATGAAGTTGGGGAAAGGACAACAGAAGACTGGAAGTGTTGAGGCTTCTGGTTTAGTAATCTCCATAAATGTCTGGGGATGTTGTTGTGAAATTCCTCGGAGAAGGGGCAGTTCTGCCACTTGAGGATAATTAGCAGATTACTGTGTCATCTGAAATGAAGGGCTACTGTAGCCAACCAGTCATCTTCTGCTTGTTTGAGACCCTGGCTATTTTATTTTTTTTTATTTATATACATTCTGCACACATATATATATATTCACTTACAACATAGATGCCTTGCTGGTGATCCTAAGAGAACTGTGTTTCCTGCTTAGTTCAGACTGAAATGGGAACAACATTTGGTGGTTCTTAAAACTTCTGTGCATTTAAGCTTCCCTGCTAAAATGAGAAGTTTTGTTCCTTTCACATCTGCCTTGAGCTGTGCCGTGGTTGGTCTTGGCTTGCTGGATTTTGCATTGTCATTGTCAGTCTTCTGAAATGTAGAGATACCTCAGCAGTGGCCAGGAATGGGGGCTGGTGTCTCTACCATGGGTGGATTGCAGAAAATTTGTGATAGATTTGAGGTTTTGCTGCTTTGAGTTAGCTCTTGGAGAGTCCTCTCAGGCAGTCAATGGGCCACTGAGATTTTAGGCACCCCAGGTTCTCTGGGGGTGGTCTTGTGCTCACTCCAGAATGGCCACTGCTCCCGTCTCCTGTGCTGCAGACACAACCCTCATCCCCCCTGTCCCCCATTTGTGGTCCAGGAGAAGAAGAACTTGGTTTCTGAGGTGGTGGGAGAACCGGTGGTGACACAACCAAACTTCTGCCTCTGCTGTCTCTGCAGAGCCAAATCCTGCCACACCTGTCAGCCAGGAACCTGCTGCAGGTGTATTTCATAACGTGCAGACACTTATCGAGGGCGTCTCCTCTGTGGCAGCTGGCTCAGCCTCCTCTCCTTCCCCAGCGTGGCTGCATCCACACAGGGGGTGGTGGAGGAAAACATCTGCATTTCCACCAGGCTGGGGAGGGATACGGGTGGGGTGACATGGATGTGGTGGGGCTGTCCCTGGGATGGGTGGCTGTGTGGTGTCCCCCATCCCCTGGTGTCACATCATGCCTGGGTGACCTGAGGATGCACATGGCTGCCCACAAGCTTCTGACTTCTCACCAGGGGTTTGGATGGGTGTCTTGGGTTTGCGTGGCCAGGTTTCAGTAATGAGGGGGGCTACTGGGGTGAGAAGCTGCCAGGAGCTTCCCCCATGTCCAGCACAGCCAACGCCAGCCAGCTGCAGGACAGACCCCAAGGCCAAACCCATCAGGAGTGAGGGTGATGTCTCTGGGATAACAGATTTAAGGAGAAAATAAAATGGTTGCCAGTCACTGGCAGTTGTAATTGTGGCCAGAGAAGAGCAGGGTGAGAACGTGTGAGAGGAACAACTCTGCAGGCACCAAGCTCAGGCCAGGAGGAGGGGCAGGAGCTGCTCCAGGTGCCAGAACTGAGATTGCCCTGCAGCCTGTGGGGCAGCCCATGGAGAGGCAGCTGTGCCCTGCAGCCCGTGGAGGGCACCAGGGATGCAGAGATGCACCTGCAGCCCCAGAGGAGCCCATGCTGGAGCAGGGGGATGCCTGAGAGAGGCTGATCCCATGCCAGAACAGGATCCTGGCAGGGATATGCTGATCTGTGCAAACACAAGCCCATGCTGGGGTGGGTGTCCTGGTAGGACTTGTGACCCCATGGGGGACCATGCTGGAGCAGCCTGTCCTTGAAGGACTGCACCCCATGGAAGAGTGAACCACCTTGCAGCAGTTTGTGGGGAGTTGTTGCCCATGGGATGGACCCACACTGGAGAAGTTCATGTAAAACTGTCTGCTGTGGGAGGGACCCCACACTGGAGCAGGGGAAGGACTCTGACTCTCTCTCCCTGAGCAGTGGCAGGAACATTTTGTTCTGAACTGATCATAATCCTCATTCCCATCTCCCTGCACCACTGGGGAAGGAGGCAGAGCTGGGAAGGAGGGAGGGATGAGGGGAAGGTGTTTTTAAGATTTATTTTACTTCTCATTATCCCGCTCTGATTGTGTTGTTAATACATTCAATTAATATTGCAATTTCAAGTCTCTTTTGCCCACAATGGTATTTGGTGAGAGATCTCTTGCAGTCCTTATCTCAACTCATGACCCTTTTGCTCTATTTTCTCTTCCCTATCCAGCTGTGGAGGGGAATGAGAGAGCTGCTTTGGTGGTTGCCTGTATTCCAGCCAGGGTCAACCCACTGCAGTTGGCCTTAATACAGAAAAAAAAAAAAAAAAAACCCAACCAAAAAAAAACCAACCAACTTGTCCCTCCCTCTGAAGCAGGCTCAGCTCTCTGGGACTGGTTTGTACAGCCTGTTCCACCCTGGAGAGGCTTCACCACCACTGGAGCCTGCCCTGCACCAGAGCAGAAGCTACTGGGAGACACCCAGCTGCCACCAGCTTGCTTGCCCAGGCACCTGTGACGGGGAGCCATTAGCAGGGTTCGTAATTAATTGTTAAAAATGCTTTTGAACTCGTGAAATCCTGGAGGAGCTGTGTTGCCTGGCTGGCATTCACTGAGACCTTGGGAGAAGCTGGTGCTCACAACCAAGCTGTTGCCAGTTGTGTTGGGTGGCTGCTGGCTCGGGGCAGGAATAGTTGGGTTGGCATGGGAGGGGTGGTTTGGGAGGCTGTGGCACAGGAGGGTGTCACACTGCAGCAGCCAAGGTCCCTGACATCAGCCATGCCATGCCACATGCTGGGGATCACGCCCCATGCGCCCCCAAATTCCTGTTGAGAGGGTCTGCTGCAAGGTTGAGCAGTGATAGGGCAAGGGGGAATGGCTTTAAGCTGAAAGATGGTAGGTTTGGGTTGGATGTTAGGAGAACATCCTTCCCTGTGAGGGTGGTAAGGCCCTGGCACAGGCTGCCCAGAGAAGCTGGGGCTGCCCCATCCCTGGAAGTGTCCCAGGCCAGGTTGGACGGGGCTTGGAACAACCTGGGAGAGTGGAAGTTGTTCCTGCCCATGGCAGGGGTTGGAGCCAGATGGTCTTTAAGGTTCCTTCCAACCCAAACCACTCTGGGTTTCTGTATTTCTATGAAATAAGCAGTTGTGACCCCAAGTGTTTCACATAATTTGATCAAATCTCACAATTTGTCTGTGCTACCACACCACTTTGCACTACAACAGAAATGCACTGCAGATGTTTCAGGGGTCTTGGCTGTCACCAGCTCTGAGCACCTCTCTTGTGAAGCGAAAGCTTTGTGAGCAGCATCGAGCTGTTTTTGGATGGAGGAGCCTTGTGTGAGACTGGGAATGGGGCAGCTTTGCAGAGCTGGGCTCACCTTTGGCTGTAGCTGCTCCTTCTCATGTGTGGTCCATGGGGATGTCATTTTGGGTCCATCAGTTTCTGCAGGTGGTCTTGAAGGCTGGCAGCGTCTGCGGAAACACTCCTCAGTGTTTGTTAGTCAGGGATCTTGCAGGGCTTTACCTGTAGTGAATTTTAAAGGATTTTTTTTCATCCTGCCTAGAACTGTGTGCTCCAGTCACTGGCAGGAGTATGGTGTAGTCTAGGTCCATCCAGCCAGCCCAGAGAAGTAGTCTGCAAATCATGGAATCAGAACCATGATTCCATATTAAGGTTGGAAAACACTTCTAAGAGCACCAAGTCAATCATCAAGCCAGTACCACCACCATGTTCAGTACTAAACTGTGTCCTCAAGTGCCACATCCTCCACATGCTTTTTGAACACTTCCAGGAATGGGGACTCCACCACTGCCCTGGGCAGCCTGTGCCAGTGCCTGACAACCCTTTCTGTGGAGAACTTTTCCCCAATACCCAGTCTCAGCTTCCCCTGGTGCAGCTTGAACCCCTTTCCTCTTGTCATGTCACTTTGTTACCTGGAAGAAGAGTCTGACCCCCCACCTGGCTGCTCCCTCCTGTCAGGGAATCGTGGAGAGTGAGGATGTCCCTTCTGAGCCTCCTTTTCTTCAGGCTGAAATGCTGGTTTGCTTTGGGGTGTTGCATTTCCCTGTATTACCCATCCAGAAGCAAATCTCCCTGAGGCTGGAGGACTGCTGGGCGCCGTGTCCAACTGCAGTGAAGCCAGGGAGCATTTTAATAACATGTCATCAAAAACACCATGTTGTGTGTCTGGGTGAGAGAAGAAAAGGAAGCAGGAAGGGTTGTGGTTGTGCTGTGATTGTCAGCTGGAGGTTAATAACAACGTTTCATGTTTAAGAAGGTGTTTGCTTTGCACAGCGAGAGGAGAGAGGAGTGTGTGCCTGAACCCATGGGAATTGTATTCCCATAAATCAGAGCATATCGTTGATCCGAGGAATGTCTCTTCCCAGCCAGAGGATCACCTTGGAGGCGTCTTTGATTGTATTTTGCTTTGGCTCAGGAAGCTGCCCTGGCGATGGTGAAACTTGCAGCAGTAATTTTTTGCAGCAGGAGGTTTTACAGGAGGACGTGGAGGCTCGGGGGGTGCTGTGGGAAATGATTTCTGTACTTTTCTTGCCACGTGCATGTTTCATCCTTGGAGTGAGTAGATGAACCAGGTGAAGTTTTCAGGGTCCTGGCTGTAATGTCTGCAGAGGCCTCTGAAGGAAGAGGAGGCCACGGGTGTGGACGAAGGGCTGTGCTGAGGCAATGAACAGATTTCTCTCCCAGCTTTTCCCCCTTCTTTTGAGATCAGCAGTTTCTCACACTCTGACAGCAGCTCTGCAGTGAAACACACTTCTGGAAAGCTCTTGTGGTGGATGCTGAGTTTTCCATCCCTCCCTGCATCCCGGCTCTGTCCATCCCTGTGCCAGCCAGGCACAGGCAGATGAGTGTATTTCCTGCTTTTACAGGTGCTCGGAGCAGCATCAGTCATGGGCAGGACATCACAGCCCTGTGGAGTGCTTGGTTGTCGGCAGAGCCGCAGCATCCCTCCCTGCCAGGGTGCTTTTACTGCCAAGATTCACCTCAGGGCACTGGTCCTCCCCCTGCTCCTGCATTTTGGAGCATCTGCAGAGCACACATTGTTTTTCTTGAAATTGATTCTGAGAAAAGCACTTGCTTCACTAGGTTTTTTTTTTTTGATAGATGTATTTTTGTCACATAGGGTGAAAGATTCATTTATCGACTGCAGTCACTTTGAAGCTTCTCCCCTGTTTTTGTGCTTGCCTTTTTTTTTTTTTTCCAGTGAACAGAAATGAGGCTTATGCGCTCAGACCGACTGTCACTTGCTATTCCTCCAGAACCTTTTTTAACCCAGGGACTAATATCAGCCAAATTTGACAGAGGAGGGCACATCTTGGAGATGAGAACTTACAGGCTGTAGGAAAGAGGGTGGAAAAGGGAAATGTAAATTCCTTCTTGTCTTCAAGGAGAGGCTGCACCAGTCGTGAGCTTAAATAATATCTGTCTGGTTGGAAGCAGGTCGGTTAATTCTTAAGTAAATTACCTGAGTAATTCACTACAGTTTATTTAAGGAAATAACCCAAATAATTTTGAACACAGGGAAGAAGGATCTGGCTGTAGGGATGCTGCCAGAGAGGGTGTGTTGGGATGATGCTAAATAACTTTTAAAGGTCCTTCTCCTTCTCCTTCTCCTTCTCCTTCTCCTTCTCCTTCTCCTTCTCCTTCTCCTTCTCCTTCTCCTTCTCCTTCTCCTTCTCCTTCTCCTTCTCCTTCTCCTTCTCCTTCTCCTTCTCCTTCTCCTTCTCCTTCTCCTTCTCCTTCCCCTTCCCCTTCCCCTTCCCCTTCCCCTTCCCCTTCCCCTTCCCCTTCCCCTTCCCCTTCCCCTTCCCCTTCCCCTTCCCCTTCCCCTTCCCCTTCCCCTTCCCCTTCCCCTTCCCCTTCCCCTTCCCCTTCCCCTTCCCCTTCCCCTTCCCCTTCCCCTTCCCCTTCCCCTTCCCCTTCCCCTTCCCCTTCCCCTTCCCCTTCCCCTTCCCTTCTTTCTCCCAGCACCCTTGTCCCCAGATTTTGCACTTGTGTGTGACCACTGAGCTTGCAGCAAAAAGCTGGTGGCTGATTTCCCTCCAGAATCTCTTGCCTGTGCTGGTATCCTGCAGTTCAAAAGGGTTTTCCAGCCTTGATCTTAGCCTTACCACATGTCTGCTGGATTGGATAATCAGGTATTATACTATGACTGCTCCTGATAGTGTGTGTTCCATGTGTTGTCACCTACAAGCTCAGACAGAATCCTTGCACACTGAGATGTGGGTAAATTCTGTCCCCAAAAGCTTGCTCGGACACTTCCCAGGCTGGTCACAGCTTCCCATCAGGATGGAGGTCACGGCTGGCAGCATCACCTGGAGAAGTGAGGCAGCATTGCAGTGGCTTTTCAGCATCAGCCATGGTCCATGAACTTGCCTTGGGGCTGGAGCTGCTGTTAAAAGTGATTAGTGAGCCTCCAGTTCCCAGAGGAGCCCGGGATGATGCTCTGCCCCTCTCTGCTCATGTTCCCATTACAGCTGCAGCGGGAGGCTGCCTTTTCTGTCCCTTTCCCTTCTGCTGTCACTATGTGAACTTTGATTTATTTTTTTTTAACTTTTTTTTTTTTTTTTTTTTTTACACCGGGGATTCTCTTCCTTTTTTGTCAGCTCGGGGAATGATTTTCCTTACGCTCTTCTCTATTTAGGGCTGTGGGGGAGGAAGTGACTCAGCCTTTCCCCCCCACTCTGATTTGCCCAGTCATCTCTTGCTGGCTTTGCCGAGTTTTTCCTTGAGCACCTCCAGTTACGCTCGCTTCATTCAGCAGGAGCCCTCCCGCCTCCTCGCCGCACGTTCCGGCAGGGAAGGGCACGGTGGGGAAGGATGAGCCCTCAGCAGGATCTTTTCCCTGTGCCAGGAGGAGAGTGGAGCAGCGAGCAGGCCATGCTGCCAGCCCTGTGGCAGCTCCAGGTCTCCTGTCTGCTCCTTGCCCGTACATCTGTTGAGGAAGGGCCGGCCAAATGAAATTCCAAGGGCTGGCCTGGTCATGCTGTAAAAAAAACCAGTGGAATGGGACGTCACGGGCTCTCCCAGGAAGGGAGGTGTCTCGAGTTGTGCTGCTGGCACTGCTGGAGGATGCCCTGCTGGCCTGGGTGATGGTGGGAGAGGTGGGTGTGGGTGATGGATGGATGGTGGCTCCGGCTCCGTGCAGGACCGCTGCCAGCTTGCCTTTCATGGCAGGGCTGAAACGGCTGCTGAATACCAGGGAGGACACACTGCCTGCTCTGCTCTCCGCTCCACAGGGCTTTCAGACACTGCTGCTCAGCAAGGAAGCCAATAAATCATCTGCCACTCTAAGTGATACCAAGCATTTGGAGTCCCATGTTCTGTATAAAAAAACAAGTGCATTAGTTTGGGGTTAATTATTCTCCTTCCGTAGAAGCCAGCATAGCTCTGCTTTTCTCTGAAGGGGAGAAGAGTAGATAAGAAGATGAAACTCCCAAGCGTCCTAGAATCTTTTCTCTCTGCTCCCAAATCAGATACTCAAACCCTAAAAGCAATTTTGATCTGCTGAGGGAATTCCAATGTGCATCGCTTACTGCTTTGCTTTGTGACACAAGGAAGTTTGGCAGCCAAAATGAATATTTGCGTGGTGGTGAAGGGAGTGCTGGGAAGCACAAAGTTGGTCATCACCTAGAAATGCTCCATTAACCTCTCTTGGGTTTAGACTTGCTTGTGTTCATCTTTTTTCTTCTCTCTTAAGAAATCTAGCCACATCATGAACCTGTTCTCACAGCATCCTATGGTCTGCACAGGCCATATGAGCTGCCTTCTGAACATCTCTGTCTATTGATTAAGCATTAGGAGGAATGTCAGCTTGGAAGCAATGGGTTTGATTAGCCAATTATTTGAACAAAAAAAGAGGTGAACTTTGATTAAAAGTACAGAGGGAACTGTAGTCACTGTTTTTTAGTGTGCTGGGAGGGAGGTCAGGGCACATCACCAAATGAGAGCATTGGTCACAATGCTAATGAGGGGAGTTTGGAGGCTGAAGGTCAACATCATGCATGACATCTTCTGCATGACCTAGGAGTATGGAAAAATATTTGTGTGCATTTAGTGGGGGCTGCTGGTTTTTGGCTAGTGAACTATAGTGAGTGTAGGAACTTCAGGATGGCATGAAGCACACAGAAAACAGTTGAGTCTGCAGGATGCTAGTCTTGTGTGAAGGTTGGGTTTAACTTGGGTCAGTCAGTCAGTGGAGTAATTACATCCTGAAATACTTCATTAATTCAGAGAATCATACAATCCTGGAATGATTTATGTGGGAAGGACCTTAATAGCATCCAGTTCCACCCCCTACCCTGTGCAGAGACTCCTTTGCAGGTTGCTCCAAGCCCTGTCCAGCCTGGCCCTGGACACTGCCAGGGATCCAGGGGCAGCCACAGCTGCTCTGGGCACCCTGGGCCAGGGCCTGCCCACCCTCCCAGCCAGCAATTCCTGCCCAAGATCCCATCTGTCCCTGCCCTCTGGCACTGGGAAGCCATTCCCTGGGTGCTGGCCCTGCAGGCCTTGTCCCCAGTCCCTGTGCAGCTCTCCTGGAGCCCCTGGAGGCCCTGGCAGGGGCTCTGAGCTCTCCCTGGAGCCTTCTCTGGTGCAGCTGAACAGCCCCAGGTGTGCCAGGCTGGCTCCAGAGCAGAGGGGCTCCAGCCCTGGCAGCATCTCCGTGGCCTCCTCGGGGACTGCAGCAGCTCCAGGTCCTTGTGCTGCTAGGGACTCAGATCTGGAAGCAGCTCTGCAGGTGAGGGCTCACCTGAGCACAGGGGCAGAGGTTGGATATTCCTCAGCTGGCAGGTGAGAAAAGCTTGCTGGTATCAACACAGCTGTGTGGACTGCAAGCAGGAGGCTTCACAAAGCCATCTCGTGCTGTTTGTTGTTGTTTGGGTTGTTCTGAGGATCTGTTGTGGATTGTAAGGGCAGGTGGGAGTATTGAAGAGGTGTTCAGAAAGAAGCAGCTTAGAAAACAATGTGGAGGCTCCAGTGAGGGAGTGTCTGCCCCCTCTGTTAAGAAAAGCAAATGTCTTTTGGAATGTGGTGGTTTGATTCAGATCAGTGCCAGGAGGCAGACCAGAAAGCCCAAGCAATAGGTGACTGGTTTCAGTGTTCTGGGCTGGAGGTTGGTCCCCAGTAATAGATGGCCAAGTCAGAGACAGGCAGATGATGGCACAGGTGGGGAGGAACAGCCAAGAGCAGGTCAGGGCAGTGAGCACATCCTCCTCTTTGGTCTGCCCTTCCTGTTTGCTTGATCTGGGGTCAAACATCTGGATGTGATCTCAGTCCAGCCTGCATTCTGGGCCTGCAGCTGTGGCTCTTTCAAGTCCTTGAGCCCTGAGGCTGCCAGCATGGGCAGAGCTGATGGCAAACCATCCAGGAAGGAGAGATGAGTAATAAAAAACTTCTGTCTCCCATTCATGCACTTCTCCCACAGAGAAAAGTGCATGCATACCCTGTTCATCACTCGCTGCATGGGACCATCGTCTGCCTCCCAGAGGAGGCAGCTTTGCTCAATGGGATTGTCATGTACTTGAATTTCATGTCAGCCTGTTTCCTCTCCTAAAGGTCAGCCTGATCCCTCGCTGTGTTAAGAAGTTTCTTTTGGTTTTAATTAAGCTTGAAGTATGTCTTTCTTACTTTGTCCTGGAAGTCTGGGCTCAGGGAAGGCCTCCCAAGGTAAGATCTGGAGTTATTGTGGGTTGAAGTAAGCTCTGGAGGTGCTCCAGTCCAGCCCTCTGCTCAGTACAGAGCCAGCTTCTAAATCAAACCTGCCCAGGGCCTCCTCCAGCTGAGTCCTGCTGCTGTTTCCAGGCTGCACACCCAGATCTCACACTCGAGTTACATGTTGGCTGCTGAACCACGGCTCAAAGCGAGGGAACTTTCCAGTATCCCATCAGAGTTTCCCAAGCTTCACCTACCGCTCCCCAGCCCTGGAGCTGAGCAGCTGCAGCTGTTTGCTGCTGGAGAAGGCTTTCTGCCCCTGGTGTTTCCCCTGCCCCTGGCGCTCTGCTGCTGGGTTTCTCAGCTCCTGGGGGGTGTCACCGCTCCCGGCCGAGCGGCAGCGCGCGTGTGTGCCTGTGTGTGCTGGGGAGGCTTATCGCCAACTGACCTAATTATTGTAATCTCGCTCTTCCCCAGATAGGGCAGGTTTCCTTGGCTCTGGGGAGGCTTCACGGGGTTTTTCCAAGCTGTTCTTTGATTTATTGTCTGTCTCTTAATAATATTATTCTTTCGCTCAGGCTAGGTGAAGCCTGAGAATCAGGATGGTAGCCAGGGAGAGCATAATACTTGTGAACTGCCTTTCCTGCTCCAATGGCCATCCTGCTGGGTTTGGTGGTCCCAGCCTGCCAGACTTTCCAGGCAGCCCCCCTGCTGGGATTTCTTTGCAGCCATGCTCTTCATCACAGCTCCCTCCTCTTCCCCCTGCCCTGACGGTACAAGTGCATCCTCTCACTGCAGAAATCCTCTGGCTGCCAGAGTTAACAGGTGAAAACTGTGCAGTGCTACTTTCTGCCCAGCTCTTGGATGCAGAGTCGTTGCCTGTCCCTTTTTCTCTTCAGTTATCCATCCCATTCTGTTTGTTACCTATCCCATTTTTTTTGTTGCCTATCCCGCTTTTTTTCTGTTCTATCCCTTCTTTTATGTTGCCTATCCAATTTTTTATGTCCCTTATCCCCCATCTCATTTGTATTGTGCTTCCTGATCCCTTTTCTTGTGTTTCTGGTTTTTGGTTGGTTGGTTGGTTTTTTTTTGGTTTTGGTTTGTGGTGCCTATCATGATTTTTTATTCTCTATCCCATTTTTTCTTCCTTTTGCCCTCCCCGCTGTGGTTTCTCCCTCCTCTACCTGCCCTTTTTCCTGTTTATAGTATGTTTATTCAGCTACAGGTATAAGCCAGGTGCCTTTTAGAGGTGCCAATTTTTTTTTTCCAGCAAGACAGGGATTTGCAGCGTGTTAACAGGGTTTAACATGTACTTCAACATTAAAGAAATAAAGCCTAGGACCGAAAAAAAAAAAAATTAAACCCAGTCCAACAACCCAACACTGCAACCTGGGATGGATTTCCTCCATTCACGCACTTAATTTTTTTCCTGAAAGCTGTATCTGGGGTTTATCCCTGTGCTGTCTAAGAGCCCCACGGTGCCGGTCGGGCAGAGAATAACCCACGTAAGGCGGTGCCTCCTCACAGGAGCAGGGCTTACTGCTAAGCTTCCCGGTTAAACCACCTGATGGGATCAGCAGAGGTTAGCAGCACCGCAGGGGCTCGGTGGCAGAGGGCTGGGAAAACAACAAGTCAGCAGCACTGCCCTGAAAACCCTGAAAACCTGTTTTGTTTGGGGGGTTTTTTTATCCCCTCGCCCTGTGCGGGATCCGGTTGGACCTGAAAGGGAGCGGGAGAGGATGGAGCGGGGCATCACAGGAGGCTTTATCTGCGTTGGGCTTTCTGCAGCCCTGGGTGTTATCTTGTGCAGTGCCTGATAGTCTCTGGAGAGTAAATATTTTCTCCTGCGGCAGAGCAGCCCGTGGAGGAGCTGGGAACAAGCCAAAGCGGAGGCATTGCTGGGAGGTTAAAGCCTGAAAGCGCTGGCACTGGGCTTGTGCCCGGTGTTCCACCTTGCCAGCAGAGTTAGGGCTGTACCAGTGCCCCTTCTTTTTGGGGGAGTGTGGGTTCCCTTTTTCCTTATGTCCCTCTTCTTTAGAAAAAAAGATACATGTGAACTCCCCTGAGGTTCCTGAACTTTCAAGTGAATTACAGTAACACTTTAAATTGCATCCTCTTTCCTGAAGCACTGATGCATCCTTTGGGTGGGTACCCCAAGTTATCCTCAGATTCTCAGTCAATACTCCTCAACACCAGGCTATAAAACAAATAGTTAATGCTAATTCTGTTTTTTTCCTTAATTAGCCTGTAGAAAAAATCATAGTGCTAAGGATACTTGGGGAGGGATAAGAGTGTTTTCAGCTGGGTTCAATGAGAATAGATATTTTTATTTTGTTGAAACAGGAAACAAAATAATGTCAAGTCCCATTTCAATCCAAAATGAAATCTGGCTTAAATTATTTTACACTATCATGGAGAGCTGCGGAAATTCAGTGTACATCACCACAAAATAAAAGAAAAAAATCCTTTGTTTAAAAATACAAAACTCTAAAAAAAGTGAAACCATTTTTTCAGTGTTTTCTTCCCAGTTATTTGGCTGCAGTGACTTGACCAAAACTGTTTAAAATTCATCAAGCCAAATCTGGGCTGCTGGCAAACAAGTAATTTTAAAAAATGTTATTGTTATTATGCGATAGGTTAGACTTTTGCTTCTTCAGGGGTGAATTTCCAGAGGAGAAACATGACCTTTGTCCCACACTGATGGAGGGGACATGTGTGGCTTGAGTACCAGGTGTCACCTCTGGTTCCTGGTGCTGGAAGGCCTTTGGATATCATGGACATGTGGGAATGCTCACCAGCAGCAGGGTGTTCCCATGGACAGGGTTCTCAGGAAGCACTGGCACAAAGTTTTCCAGAACAGCTGTGGCTGTTCCATCCCTGGCAGTGTCCAAGGCCAGGCTGGACAGGGCTTGGAGCAGCTTGGGACAGTGGAAGGTGTCCCTGCCTATGACAGAGGGTGGCACTGGATGGGTTTGAGACTCCCATCCAACCCAAACCATTCCACGGTTCTATGAAAGCTCTAGAGGAGTGGGAAGAACCTGCCCCAAGCCCCGGAGTTGTGTGTTTATCTTGGCATACTTTACATCTTCCTCTGAAGCCTCCAAGTCCTGCATTACCTCAGCACTAGGAATGAGGTTTATTTTATCATTCATAGTGTGTAATTTATTTGCAGAAGTGCCTTTTCCAGTCCCGTGTTAAATTCTATTGCTGAATTGGTGGGTCATAAAGACCCGTCAGAGGGACATCTCTACCCTGTGCTGGCACCCAAGTGCTGGGAGTGGTAGGACTCTACCTTCAAGACCCTTTGATGTGAGACACCATCTGGGTGTATATCACTAAGCACTCTCTTGATTAATCAAATTCTCCCTTACCTCTTAGTTTCTTTCCCTTTTTTTTTCTGCAAAGCAATGTAGTTTGGGCTCTCTATTTAATCTCTGAAGTCAAAGGTACATGAATAGCAGGTGTCCTGCTGTGATGTTTCTGCTGAAGCTGCTGATGCTGCTCCCTGTGCTGCACCTACAGCCCTCCCCCACAATCCCATTGCACTGCTGCATCCTTTGGGTGGGTACCCCAAGTTATCTCAGGTACTGTGAATTGTCCTCAGCAAATAATTATTGCTGTCTCTACCCTTTTTGTCTTAATTAGCCTGTAGAGAAATCATGGTGCCAAGGATAGTGGGGGATAAGAGTATTTTTAGCTGGGTTCAGTGAGAACAGGTATTGTTGAAACAAGAAACAAAATAATGTCAAGTCCCGTTTCAATCTCAAATGAAGTGTCTTAAATTATTTTGCACTACAATAGAGAACTGTGGAAATTTAGTGTACCATGAAAGAAAAGAACAGGCTTTGTGTTTTACAAGAAAGGGGAACGAGGCAGGATGGAGGAGCTGGTGACACCCCAGTCACACGTGTAGTGCATGGCACATTTGGGTCCATGGTGGATGCAACAACTGGACACAAAGAGCAGCTCAGGGGTATTTTGGGACAAATTTTATGTTCTTGTCTCCAGTACACCAGCTGCAACACTGGGGCTCAACAAGGCTTTCTTGCAAGTGCATGAAGGGAGCCTACAAGAAAGAAGGGGAGAGGGTATTGGAGTGACAGGATGCAGAGGGATGGCTTCAGACTGACAGAGAGTAGATTTAGAGTAGATACTAGGAAAAAGAAAAGTAGGTGGTGAAGCCCTGGCACAGGTTGCACAGGGAATTTGTGTCTAGCCCACCCCTGGAAGTGTCCAAGGCCGGGTTGGATGAGGTTTGAAGCAACCTGGGATAGTGGAAGGTGTCCCTGCCCATGGCAGGGGGTGGGACTGGAAGATTCCTTCCATTGCAAAGAATTCTGTGATTCTGTGGTCCGAGACCTGGGATTAGCAGAAGGGAGGCTAAGACACTGACAGCAAGGAAGATTAGAACACAGGGTTGGTGGATCCCAAAGCTGTCTTGGTCAGGGCCAGTCCCAACTGTCCTTGCTGCTGTAGGTAAATAGACACTCCCCAAGCTCATGATCATTTCAAAACAGTTCACTTGTCAAGTCCTGAAAGTACCTGTCTCCCTGTTTGCTTTGTAATAACAAACACCTACCTGTCCTGCTTCTGCCTGCTGGGGTTCAGCCAGGTCCCCTGGGTGATAAATGTAGCTGTGCAAGTGCTTGCAGCATCTTTACACCCTGGGGGTCAGCAGGCTACTCTTCCCACACCCATTGCTGGCTTCTTGTCATCTCTCACTCGCTGCAGTTTAGGGGGTAATAACCATAGGTGGAGTGGGGCCACCTGGGAAGGGAATTTTTGGAGATCTGCAGCAGCATTGCTGGTGCACAGTGCCCAACAGAGTGGTAGTCTGGAAGTGATTGCGAAAAAAATGCACTTCAAGCCTCAAAAAGGAGGCTGGTGGCTGGCCAGTAGCTCCCAAAAATTCCTGTCTGGGGAGGTGCTTGGTATTTTTGGGCTGGTTCCCTAAGGCAGGCGTTTTCCTGGTGAATTGATTCAAGCTGCCTCATCAGCTGCTGGAAGGAACTAAAAGCTGGGGATGGATTTGGGAGGAGGGTTAAGCTCGTGGGCTTGGTTCATGCTGTTTGTACAAAGCAAAGCTTGGAGGGTCTGGTTTCCCCCTGTCCTAGGCTGGGCATCCTGCTGCTGTGACTTTTGTCAGTGTGGTGGGTTCACAGGGAGGCCATCCCTTCCACACTGCAGCATCCCTGGGCTTGGTGAGATCTTTGGTGGGTGCTCTGGTGCCTGTGCTGCATTGTGTCCTTCCTGGGCCATCTGCTGGGAGCCCAGCACAAAAGCTGGGTCCATCTAGGTATCACATTTGTTTTCCTAAGTGCAGTGGGAAATTATGTGTGAGAACATGGCATGAGATCCTTGTAGGCTGAAAAGTGGATTTAGGGTCTTCAAGGGCATCTAGGAAGAAACTCTTTATGGAGAAATTCTTCCCTCTGATGGTGGTGAGGCCCTGCCACAGGGTGTCCAGAGCAGCTGTGGCTGCCCCATCCTTGGAAGTGTGCAAGGCCAGGTTGGATGGTGCCTGGAGCAACCTGGGATAGTGGAAAGTGTCCCTGCAGGGGGTGGAATTAGTTGAGGTTTAAGGTGCTTCCAACCCAAACCATTCTGTGATTCTGTGATCTTCTCAAGCTGTGAGAGCTGCCTTAGTTGATGCTCTTTGCCCACAGCAGTCACAGGGATCTCAGTTGAATTCAGATGGTGCCTCTGATTGAAGTGGGAGTCAATTTTCCACAATGCAATCACTTTGCTGGATGAAAGCTGACTGTCTTGACCACATCCAGTCCATGACTCCAGGAGCAGGGGCTAAGGAGGGCACAGTGTCCAACCCCAGATGAAGGTAAAGCTTTGGTGACTGGCTCAGTCTGGGGATCAAAAATAAGAGACTCAAATGCCTTGCTGGGGTGTTCTTCAGGCAGTCCCTTTCTCTGCCAAGCAGAGGCTTCCAAAAGTTGGGAAGAGCATGGGTGATGCTGGCTGTGGCCTCCTTTGTCTGGTGAACCTGTTGGATACTGACCCCACAGGATTCTCTTTCTCTGTGTGCTCCTCCAGGCCTTTTGTTTGACTATTATTATTATTAATAATAATATTACCAGGAGCAGTATAAAGAAATATCTGCTTTTCTTCTGCATGTACAGAATTGCAGAAGGAACTGTACTTTCCCCAATACTGTTCTATTCCACTAGACTATTTAGAGTATCTCCTCTCATGGCTGCTGCCTGTATGGGAACTGGTAAGGTCAATGACTGATGGTCCAGGGGTGGCTGTGATGTAAAAACCAATCTGCTGCTTCTTTTATAACTTAAACATTAGAGTGTGGTGGAGTAGTGGGGGTCCAGAGGCAGGTTTGGGGAAATTTTGTTTGTGGGTGTAGTTGAGTGGGATTTTTTAGGATTTTTTGGGGCTTTTTTAGAACTGAAGGTAATTAAAGATTCAGAAAAATCTCTGAATGTGTTCATTTGTGCATGGAGTTTTTCAGTTGAGCTTAAGTAGCTGAGAGAGGACTTGGTAAGTTATTTTCCACTTTGCTCTGCAGTGTGGTTTACTTGATGATTTCTCTTTCAGGTTCCAGCTGAGCAACTCATGTTAGGTAGAATGCACAGAGATCCCTGTGAGTGAGCCAGCTGTGGGTCAGAGGGAGTTGTCTCTCCTTCAAATCTTCCTCATGTAACCCCATCCCAACCAGCAGCATTACGCAAGGCTGGGAAGGATTGTTCCCTTTGGTTTTAGCAGAGGAACCCATGGAATATTTGCTTTTAACGGTGCAGAAGGTGACTGATGTTGCAAAAAGCATCTTGCTTCCTCATTCCTATCTCATCTTCCAGAAGTGTGGAATTTGGGATGCACCAGAGGCTCTCCTATCCCTGTCCTTGCTGCACAGATGAGCTTCATTTCCAAAAAAGGGGAAAGCTGTGATGAAGGGAAGCAGTTGGTGGGGGTGGAGGTGAGAATCCTTAAGGATGGGAACCTCGAGGTCTAACAAGGCCGATTCCTGGAGCTGCACCTGTGTCAGGGCAACCCCCAGGATCAACCCAGGCTGGGGATGAGCAGAGGGAGCAGCCCTGGGAGAAGGAGCTGGGGGTGCTGTGGGTGAGAGCTGGACCTGCCCCAGCCTGAACCCCCCCGTGCCCTGGGCTGATCCCCCAGCGTGGGCAGCAGGGGAGGGGGGATTCTGCCCCTCTGCCCCTGTGCTCAGCTGAGACCCCACCTGCAGAGCTGCCCCAGCCCTGGCTCCAGCAGCACAAGGACCTGGAGCTGCTGCAGCCAGGCCAGAGGAGGCCACGGAGATGCTGCCAGGGCTGGAGCCCCTCTGCTCTGGAGCCAGCCTGGCACACCTGGGGCTGTTCAGCTGCACCAGAGAAGGCTCCAGGGAGAGCTCAGAGCCCCTGCCAGGGCCTCCAGGGGCTCCAGGAGAGCTGCACAGGGACTGGGGACAAGGCCTGCAGGGACAGCACCCAGGGAATGGCTTCCCAGTGCCAGAGGGCAGGGACAGATGGGATCTTGGGCAGGAATTGCTGGCTGGGAGGGTGGGCAGGCCCTGGCCCAGGGTGCCCAGAGCAGCTGTGGCTGCCCCTGGATCCCTGGCAGTGTCCAAGGCCAGGCTGGATGGGACTTAGGACAACCTCATCAAGTGGGAGGTGTCATTGTCAGTGGCAGGGGCTCTGGATGACCTTTAAAGGTTTGTTCCAACCCAGACTTGTTCTATGATCCTATGATTCCCAGGAGGAGAGGATCAGCTGGCTCCTCCTAGCATAAAATCCATCTGGGAGTGGCAGCTCCAGTGTTTTGGCTGGTGGCCAAGGTATGTTCTCTGAGTGCTGCTACAAGCTGGTGTACGGGCACAAAAATGCTTTTTGCCAGTGAACCACGGGCATGATTTAATAGGGATTAAACAACCTCCGTGCCTGCCCTGCTGCTGACCGGGGTTCGCTGCTCCCGCCCAGTCCCTCCCCTCGGCAGCCACCAGCACGGTGGATTACTTCAGCAGGCTGACATCTCAACTTAGAGTTGGATGTGTCTTTTAGGATTACAGAGCTTTTCACAGCCCAAGTGCCCATTATATTGCCTGGGTGCCTGGAAAGAAAAGATTGCATCCCAATGGTGGTTTCCCTTTGGTTGCTTACAAAGGATGGTGCGCGGCGGCCGGCACGTGTATGGATGAGCTCGTGGTGTTGATGCTTTTATTTAGGATGTAGGCTGTCCTCTCTGCCTGCAAAGTGCTGCCTGCATGGGTGGGGTTGCACCCTGTCTGCTCCTTCCATGGGATCGTGGCTCATCCCTTGGGGGTACCAAAAGAGCTGGGCAAATCCAGGTGCTGGTTGCCTGGGGATTGCAGCCTGCCAGGTGAATCACAGAGGGGCACACACAGGTGCGTGGTGCACATATGCAAGCTCATCTGGCAGGAGAACATCCTTGGTTCAGGTCTTCCAGTGAGATCTCTGCAGCCATCACATCCTGCCCAGCTGCCAGACTGATGCTGTGTGCTCTCCAAGGAGAAACAGTGCAGTTCCGAAGAGGAGAGCTGGTGTGGAATGCTGTTTCTTCAGGTGCTCATAATTGTTCAATATCTTTACCTGGCAACATTTTCCTTGTGAAGGTGAAAAATAACAAGGGTAAGATGTAATGTGGGCTCTGGTTCCATTAGCTTACAGTAGAGGGAGGGAGTCTGGAAATCGATTATGTCTGGCTTAAGTCACAGCTTGTAGCATGAACCAGAGTAAAATAGGTTATAAAAGTCAGGCTGTTCAGAATTCAGGGGTTGGTGGTTGGAGGCTTTTTTTACGGCCTATTTCAGATTTTATATCTAGAAATGCTGGTGCATTTGCATGTATTGAATTTGTATCAAAATCTGTGAGCATTCCTTGCTGATGCTGCTGCAGCCAGAGTGATGCTGCAGCAGTCTCCATGCCCTGACATCCTCTGCAGTGGAGCATCCTGCCACAGGGTGAACCCAAAAACCCACCTCCACTCACCTGATGTTCAGACAGTAATTTTCTTAGTTGTGTATTGTTTTTTCCTTTCCTTTTTTGATAATATCTATCACAATCCAAAGGTAATGTCTTCCCCCAGGCAAAGAAGCCCATCTGGTGGAAAACCACACCAAGCTCATGCACAGATTTGACACACTAAAAGACTTTATGTTTCTAAAGGTGATGTGGCTTTGGTTTTGTTTAAAGAGTAGGAAAGGAAAAAGATTCATTTTCCAGCCACAAAGAGTTGCTTATTCCAGGGAAGCAAGCTACATAATAAATTATTGTCTGAGTGAGAATGAGGGATTTCTGACTTTCTGGTTACTCCTCTCCTTTCCTTGCTGGATCAAGTTGGCTATTTTGGGTCGAATTCTGTGGCACTTGTCTGTCCCTCTGTTTTTTCCCCCCATTATTTCTGTGTGTGTTTTGATGGCTCTGTTTCAATGCACCGTGCTGTTTGCCTGCTGTGTTCCATGCCAGGCTCCTGAGTGGCACTGCAAGGTGGCAGCTGGTGGGCTTCTGTCCTGTCACTGGGGCTTTTCTGCATCACCAGGTACCAGAAGCCAGACATGAGACTGGAGGGGTGATGAAACACATTAAATGCTCAGCCAGCTGTGGATGCATCACTATCTGAAAAGCCCAAGGCTGGCTCCAGCAGTAAACACTCATGTGGTTTTCAAAGGTGTTTACATTTTAATTAGAAAAGAGTCAGATCTGGGGTGTAATAATTTACATTTCTGTGCTTGATGTTTTGACGTCTGGAAAGGTAGTGGTTTTTGGAGCAGCAAATCCAAGAAGGACACGTGATGCTTTGTGGAGATGCAGCAGTACCTGGGTACAGGGAGTCATAGTTCATCTCTGTTGCTTTTATTTTCCATAGTAACTGTTCCTGCGGGCGGCTGGGTAAGAGAGCTGCCTGCCAGCAATAAAGATAAACCGCTCGTCTCGTTCTCTGATGCTCTCACCGCTTGAGAAAGACACATTGCTAATTACTTGTTGTTGGAAATGGGCTGGATGAGGAGAGGGAAAATATTGCTGCAGAAGGGGCTCATTAAAAGGAGATGCCGGGGATTGAGCCATGCTGATGGCCAGGAGTTCCAGCCCCAAACGCAGACAGTCAAAGGTCCCTGTGCTTGTGCTGCTGCCAGGGCGTGAGCTGGTGGGTGGTTGTTAGCAGAGTCCAGACACACAGAGGGTTTCACCTGACCCAGAGGTGCTGATAAGAGGCAGATAAAAAGTAGAAGGATTGTCCTGCACTATCTGCTCTTCCCTGGTCTGTGTGGTCAAAGCATCTCTCTTGTCTGGGGCTGCAGGGACTTCCTCCTTCTCTGTGTGCTTCAGCAGCAGTTTTGGGGAGCCTGGCTTGGAGCCTCAGTGAGCAGGAAATGTGAGGGAGTTGATGATGGAGGGTTTGACCATGAGCTGTTCCTCCCTGCCCAGCCCCAGAGGGGCAGTGAGCAGAAGAGGGTGTCACTTCACCTTGGATATCCATCTCCACCTGCACAAGGTGATGTCCAACATCACTGTAGGGGGCAGAGAACAATGGGGTGGGTTTTGGAGCCTGCACAAGAGATGTGAAAGTTGCTGTTGGTTGCTCATGAGAGAGGATGATAGAGCAAGAGTTAGTCATAGACTGGGCTGGGGCCTTTCCCTCTGTCTCCCTGGGGATGAGTTTGGTCTGGTTTTACCATCCTCCCATTCAGTCACGGACAAATCTGGCTGCTGAGCTGTTCCTCAGTTCATGTCCCAGGTGTCTCAGAGCAGAAGGGACCTGCTGGATCACAGTCTTTTATAAACACCCAAAGGAGAACTAACACAAGAGGGATGCTGGATGTCCTATAACAGAACATTCTGGAAGCAGGTGGCTGCATTGGTACGTGAAGAATTTGCACTGCAGCTGCCTTTTATAGGAAGCATCTCTTGTTCCTAGAAAACTCTGGGATGATAAATCCCATATGGCAAGACGAAGGCTTTCAGGGATCTGTCAGGATAGCTCTGTAGCCTGTCACAGCCTGTCTCTGCAGCAGCTGGCCCATGATGGCATTTCTGAGAAATAAATATTCTATGCCTAAAGGATGCTCTGCATTCCTCCTGGCTTCACTGTGGAGTCACGGAGGAGTGGAGGATTGGCCTGGGATTTTCTCAGTGTTTAGCTGAAGGATAAGTAAGGAAGAAACATGCATTTTCCAATTAAATGCTGTCAGTCAGTCAGTCAAGCCTAAACAGCTGAGGCCATGTTGTTGGAAAGACAGTCTGGGCACCTGTCCTTTATTGGGCTTTGGTGGTGGTTACACCTTTCAATTACTGAATTTCATTTCAGGTGAGAGGAAGCCTGATGCATGAAGTAGTTCTGCCTGAACTCTGTATTTTGGAGATCTTTCCCAATGACATTACCTAGGTGTTGGCATTGGGTATTAGCTCCTGGCTGTGTAGTTGTCAGGAAAATCCACTTCCAGCTTTCACCATTTTGGTTGTGTGTGACAGTGTGGTGTTCCTGTTTCTCTTGCCTTTGGAAGCCACAGCCTTTGAAGAAACTCATCATGAGTTCAAAAGCATTTTAAGCTCTTAGCATCCATCCAGCAGAAGCAAAACACTGGGAAAAGCAATCTTTTTATTTTCTTTCCTTCGCTGGTGCTCAGTCACATTGGACCTTGCATAGGTGCAAGATGTGCTGTCGTTGTCCTAATAGCAGGTCAGGATGTTTGTCTGGATGAATTGGAGCAAGAACTGGCTTGCTCTTGGGTCATCCCAGCCCCCTAAAACTCCAGGCTGGTGCAGAGGGGCTGGAAAGCTGGGAAAGGCCCTGGGGGTGCTGGTGCTGAGGCACCTCCAGTGCTGGGGTCAGCCCTGGGCCCAGAGAAAAAGCAGGTTGGAAACTGGGGAGAATTCCTTCATGAAAAGGCTTGTCTAGCCCTCGCAGAGGTTCCCAAAGCAGTGGTGGAGTCCCCATATCTCAAAACCCGTGTGGATGTGGCACCTGGGGACATGGGTCAGTGGTGGCCTTGGCAGTGCCAGAGGAGTGGTCGAACTTGATGGTCTTGGAGAGCTTTCCAGTCTAAACAATTCCATGATTCAATGATTCTGTGAGAATTGTTTTAGGAAGATCTCTTTATGGGTAGCACTTTTGGTGTAATGTTGCTGTGCTAGCATGTTTTTGCCCAGAAGCTTCTTTTGGGGGCTGGAGTCCCTTGGTGTGCCTGGGACACAGGTGGATGTCATCCCAGGGGACAATCTGCGTGAAATTGTCCTGCTGTACTGTCTTGGCACTGCCAGGCTGCTGCAGTCCAGATTTTGGAGAGCTTTTGGTGTGGAGGGGAATGGCTGGAGTCTCCTCTCTGGGGGAGGACGTGCGTGTGGGGTCCTCTCACCCAGCTTCCAGTGAGCTGATGGAGATGCACCACTGTCTTGTGGTCCTCTCATCACAAACTCACCGCTTCTTAAATCATTTTGGTTGCAAGTTCCACTCTCCTGTTGCCTCCCAACCCAAGGTGGGTTCCTCCTCCATTGCTGTTCTTCACCTATCAAACTCACCACTTGTTTCCACAAGTTCATCAAGCCTGGAGCACCTTTGGGAGAAAGGGAATGAGCCTACAAGTGTCATAAGAAATGGTTGTTTTTACTATTTGCTGATGAAGGGTCAAACAGTATAATAGCAAAAAAAAAAAAAAAGTATAATCTTGCTAGAGCAAGAACCCCATTTAGATCACCCTTAATAACAGCTATTAATAATAACTATACATTACAGTAGTGCTGATAATTACTAAGTTATAATAAGCAGTTTGCACATCTTTTCTGCTGATGATTCCTTCTTTAATGGTCACAGTAATGAGCACAACATGGGCTCTGTAAAATCATAGGATTCTACAATGATTTAAGTCAAAAGGGACCTTTAAGGTCCTCTAGTTTTACCCACTTGCCATGGGCAGAGACACCTTCCACTGCACCAGGTTGCTCCAAGTCTCATCTAACTTTACCTTGAACACTTTCAGAGGTAAGAAAGATTTGGAAGGCAATTTTCAGACCCCCAAAACTTACAAACTTTGTGCCTTGACAAAGTAGAGGGGAGGGAAGCGGGGAAAAATGCAAATTTGAGATTGATCTCTATTTGTTATGATTAAGGAATGTACCTGGAGTCTGGGAATCCTTTGTGGTAGGTGCTGAGCCAACACAGAGCCAAGGGATTACTGCTTCATGAAGAGTTCTCAGCAACATTTGTTTGCTCAGTGTGGGAAGAGAGTAAATGCTTTGATGCTCAAGTGTGGGTTTGGGTTTTTCTTTGAAAACCTCTTTTTGTATGTGTTTTGAGGGCGAGGTGAGGTGAGAAACCAGCTCCAGGCACAGATCACCAGGAAGAGCAGGAGTTTTCTTCCTGCTGAGTGATGGTTTCCTTTAGAGAGAGGTGAAGGTATCACAAGATGAATTGGTTTTAAAGTTTCCACTAGAGATCCACAAATATCTCAGATATGTGGTTTGTGTTTGTTTGCTGGACCTGGTGACTTCTGACAAACATGTTTTCTTTTAGTTTGCCATATCTCCTGTTGCTACTTGACAAAATGAGAGTTTGTGCATGTGGTGAGCACTGCAAAAATGAGGGATGTGGTAGTTCTTCCTCTACTTCATGTTTTATCTTGGGTATTTAATGGGGAGCATCCCCAGGGCAGTGCCCTGGGCTTGATTTCCTCCAGTGCCACCCTCAAAAAACCCTGAAATGAAAAAAAAAAATCTTTGGGCTTGGTAATGTGTGGCCCAGTGAGATGGAGGATAACCTCTGACCCTGCTCACTCCATCCTGAGTGATGCCACCTGTATCATTTGTCCCCTGCCTCGTGCCATCTCTCCATGCCATCACACTCTTCCAGGACTCATGGGAGCCTCCTGTCCTCCCAGCTCTTTCTTTAGCACTTCCTGTTTGGTAATTGGTGCATTCCATTTGGTAACTGGCACTAATTAGTGAAAAGGGGAGAAGCATGCCCTCCTCCACAGCTCCACACTCTCTGGGGCTCCTTTTTTCTTTCTTGACTTTCTTCTTTTTTCTTTGTCCTTTTTAATATGGCATAAGATTTTTTGTTCAGGAGCTAGTGTGTGATATTGGTCTATGTAATGAGCCTTTTTGACAGTCTGGGCACATTTGGGAATAATTCCTTGAGCAGATGAAATCCTTAGGCCAGAACTGCTCATTCTCGGCAGTTTCCAAATGAAGCCACAATTGTTCAGAAGTGATAGAGGAGAAAATATAGTTCAGGAGCTGGAAACTACATGAGCTGGGAACAGATATTTTTTTTCCCCCCCTTCCCTTCTGGATAGCATGTGACTCACTCCGAATTTGCTTAGCAATTTTATACTTGTCTCAAAGCAGACTGTAAATACCCATTCCTGGTGAGGGAGAGGGTGAGGGATGGAGCTGTTGTGTCCTGCAGTGTGCTGGCGGCTCCCATGTCTTCTCTCTCCCAGCTGCAGGGAGGGAGGAATGTGAGATTTACCACAAGACACTGGGCCAAGGACTAGTTCTTTCTAAATGTGGAATTATAAAATACCCCAAGCTGGAAGTGACCCACAGGATCATCCAGTCCAGCTCCTGTCCCTGCACAGACACCCCAACAATCCCACCCTGTGCATCCCTGGCAGCGCTGTCCAAACTCTCCTGGAGCTCTGGCAGCCTCGGGGCCGTGCCCATTCCCTGGGGAGCCTGGGCAGTGCCAGCACCCTCTGGGGAAGAACCTTTCCCTGAGATCCAGCCTGACCCTCCCTGGCACAGCTCCAGATGTTCCCTGGGTCCTGTCCCTGTCAAAGGGAGCAGAGTCCAGTGCCATGCCCAGCCCAGGTCCAGGAGCTGGTGGTTTCCTTTCTTTATGGTGTTACTGGCATTGAGCCCTGGAGGAATAGGAAGGAGAAGAGAATTATAAATCCCCTGTGTCTTCTGTAGAGGCAATTTTCTGCAGCGAGGGGTTTTAAAAGTGAATTCTGTTGTGATCTCTGTTTCACCTCCTCACTGGACTGTTTACAGTCGTGCCGTTAACTCAGCATTATTTACTGCCACTGCCCTAGAGAAACTTCTCAGTTATCATCCTCTTCCTCACCCTTGTCCATACCCCCAGCTTCTCAAACATATCCAGCACAACTAGTGATTTGGATTTATTAAATTAAGCATTTTAGTGTGAGATTTGTTTTTCTCTTGTGCTTATGTCTGGAGGTTTCCAGTAGTTTGGGTTTTAAGCAGGAGGCCAGGAAATATGCCTGTTGTCCTTAAATGCAGGACTGTTACAGAAATGGAACATTTTTTGCATGCCTGGAAGCCCTAAATGCAACCACCTAGGATTATTATAAATTGTATTGGAAATGCAGATGTACAGCAAAAAAATACCACAGCCGGCAGGCCTCATCTGCTAGGTTTCTTTAAATCCTTTTTACAATCACTGGGAAATAACTCCTGGCTGCCTTTTCCGTCCCGCTTCCTCAGGCCCGCTGTGTTCCCGGCGTGTCCCCTGAAGGGATGGAGAGCTCCTCGGTGGCGTCGGCCTCCTCGGAGGCGGGGAGCAGCCGCTCCCAGGAGATCGAGGAGCTGGAGCGCTTCATCGACAGCTACGTCCTGGAGTACCAGGTCCAGGGGCTGCTGACGGACAAGACCGAGGGCGACGGCGAGAGCGAGAAGACGCAGTCCCACGTCTCGCAGGTGGGTGTGAAGGCTGGCTGCAGGGCGGGAGAGGGGCTGGGGGCACGCTGGGGGCTCGTAGGCTGGGTGGGGGATGTGCGTTCTCAGCTGAAGTAGCTTTTCTGGGGTTTGGAGGTGAAGCTGGACGTGATAAAACTCTGGGTTTGGGGCAGCTGGCTTGTTCGGGGATGTTTTTGAGGTCTCCAGCCTGCTGGTAGCAGTCTCCTGATGCTGGGTTTGGTTTTTTGTGGTCTCAAGGTGCATCACTGAAAGCGTTCCAGGCCAGGTTGCATGAGGCTTGGAGCAACCTGGGATAGTGGAATCTGTCCCTGCCTATGGCAGGGGGATGGAATGAGATGGGGTTTTAAGGTCCCTTCCAACCCAAACCATTCCATGATTCTATATATGAAGGATCCCATCTTCATCTGGCATCAGCAGTGTTTGATCTGATCTCCCTGAGCTCTGCAGGTTTGCTGGAGCTGAGGATCTGACCGAGAGCTCTAGACCTGTTTTATATCATCTCAATGTAAAGAAATTACCAAACAAAGGAACCTTTTTAAGAACAGATTTTAGTGAAGAGGTCTTTTACAATTTGAGGATCAAAGCACTTAGAAGTGGGAGAAAATATATTTTAAAATGTAGTGATCCGAAGTGTATTTTTTTAACCCAAGGCTGGAAGATGTCTGTGTTTGAAGTGACGCTTTGGAGGGGCTTCAGGTCAAACAGACAAGTTCTGCTTATTAATGTCTCAAGTTCAAAAGTAGTATTGAATTAGAAATAAATTAATAGGCAAAGTTTTACAACCTCTTCCAGCCTGCCCACTGCTCTGCCAATAAGCTCAGGCTCCCTCGGCATCTTAAGGACAAAAATTTCTAATTCTCATGGCAGCCCCTGTACATTTTTTACATTAAGATCCTTGATTGCAACAACCAAATCCATCTTCCAGCTGTGGAAATGGTGTTTTAGCTTTCCTTCCTGGCCCGCCCTGGAAAAAAGGAGCTGCTGGGTTTTTAATGTCAGTTCTGAGAGTGTTCTCTTTCAAGATGGCTGGGTTTTATTTTCAAAGAAAAATTCGTAATAATGAAAGATCTGAACATTGGGTCTTTTAATTAAACCACTTTTAGAGGCACGTCAAATGAAGCAGCTAAATGAGGTTGTACCCCAGACCGTTGATGCAGAAGTTTAATTAGGATTTATTGTGAAACTCCATCAAACTGCAGCATTTTGTATTTCTAGGGCTATGTATTGGATAAAAAGTGAGGATGGGCTTTTACTCTAGGTCAGTTGCGTTTACCAAGCCATATCTTAATGGATGCACTAAGAAGGAATTACCTCATTTCTCACAAAGGTTTTTTTTTCGTTTTTCCACCTATAAGAAACAATCAGGAATTTTTTTTTCCAATTTTCTCTTCCCAATCAGTTCTTAGGAAAGCAGGGAATAAACAAGCACATATCCTGCAGCTGGCTGGAGTAACCCTGGTGGAAGCCAGCCTGGTGGAAGGTGGCACGTTCCCTCTTAATGTGAGCTAGAGGGAGAAAGATGGATTTAAGGGGAAGGCACTCGGCTGAGACCAAGGAAATTGTTTTTAACTGCAGGGTTCTGCCAGCAACTAAATCTTTAATGTTGGGCAAGTTACTTAATCTCTCTGCAGTTTGTTTCTTTATGGCTGTGATGTTTTCCCTGCCTGAGAGTGGATAAACCCATTCACCCATGTATGTGTGAGTTGCTAGGGTGGTACCACATCCCTGGACAGCTGATCTCCTTGCTGGGGGAAGGAAGGAAAGGCACATCCTCCACACTGCTCACAGGGAAGCTGAATCCATCAGCACTTCAGAGAATCCCAAAATGTGGATGTTCCCATGATGGGAATGTCCCCAACCTTGCTCCCACCAGGAAAAAAAGAGGAAAATTACAATTTTATTTTGCTGTGGAGATAATAAAGAGTGAACTTGTACCTTGAAAGACCTTTCCAGGCGTGTGGTTGTACTCAAATTTGTTAAAGGAGATAGGGATATGTCAGGTAAAAGGCTCTAAAGAGTGATGTCATCATGAGCCTGTCCAGGGGGTCAGCAGAAGTGGCAGGAGAGTGATGGGCAGTTCTTTAACCAGGGGAGACTGAAATCCCCCCGTCTGTGAGCTAGAAGGGACTCTCTGATGGAGGCAGGGATCATGGGCAGTTGTAGTAAAGACTCTTATTTTGTGGCCTCATCCATACCTGTCAGGGAGCCCTCAGGTGATTGTTTGTATGGAAATGACTTTTCATTTTCTTGGCACATCATCCTTGGTGATGGTACCAAGCGCTGAGTGTCTCTGGAGCAGCCAAGTGCTTCCAGCATGGAAGACCTCAGAAGTGGGGCTGGTCAGTCTTCGCTTTGTTGAAGGAGTGGCAAAATGACTTTAAAATTAAGCAGCATCTTTCATGTTTGGCTAGTGAAAATATTTGGGTTGGTGGGGTTTTTTTGGCTTTTTGTGGTTTTTTGTTTGTTTGTCTGGTTGGTTTTTTTGCATTGTTGTTTTTTGTTTGTTTGTTTGTTGTGGTTTTTTGTTGTTTTTGTTGTTGTTTGTTTTGGTTTGGTTTGGTTTTTTGGGTTTGTTTGTTTGTTTGTTTGTTTGTTTTTTACCAGTATGATGCAGCCCTACATTTCTTTAGGAAAAAAAAAAAAGGGCAACAAATATCACCAAATCCAGTTTTTTTGTTGGAGACACCTTGCTGCCCAACCTTGGGGCGAGCTGGCCTAAGAATGTGCTGATCCCTTATGGCCGTGTCTGGCAATGGTCAAACCTACAGCTTCCATGCTCATTTTCTGTTTTGCTCAAAATGAAAACACAGAGTGTTGGCCACTCAGAATATCTGTCCCTGAAGCAAACAGAGTTGGGAAAAGCAGAAATTTCCCAGCTTTCCATGGAAGAATTCCTTGGAAATGAGTGACAAAGTCAAGCCACCCTGGTGTATCACACCCCTGGGATTCCAAACACTGTCAAGAGTCAGCAAGGAGGCATTGGGGCTGGATTTTCCTGCAAAACACCGTATCAAGTGCTTTCCTACAGTTGTTCCTGCATCTTCCCTCTGCCCACTGTCAGCGGGTGGAGCATTTCCAAGCCAAAGCCTTTGGGATCACCCTCAGAAAGGAGGGAGTGCCGCACACGTTCGGCAGTGCCCGCGGCCGGACGGTGTTTTCTGTGCGCTGTGGACTGACGCAGCAGTTTTGCCCAGCCCAGCTATTATTTGACACAATCCCTTTTTTTATCCCTTTTGCAGTGGACGGCGGATTGTAGCGAGCAGCTTGATGGCAGCTGTTCCCCGTCCCGAGGGAAGGGCTCGTCGTCTCACGAACACAACCAGGTAGGGTTTGTGCTTAGCTCCTCCTGCCCGGGCCTTTGCCTTTATTTCTTGTGCTGCCTCGCCTGGGAGGTGCTGCCAGCTTTCCCTCTCCCAGAGAAGGGGAGACGTGTCCCTCTGCTTGGCATCTGAAAGCTCGTTCCTGTCCAAACCGTGGGAGGGGGGCAACATCCTGACGTGTGTTTGGGTGCTTTCACCAGGAGATTAAAGGGGGAAAAATAAGGAGTGTCACATTTATTCTGGAAGACCTGTGTGAGGAAGTTATTAGGAACCTCAGGGTTGACTTGAGAGGCATGGAATGAGGGATCTTTGTGTAGCTGGGCTTCTCTGCTGTGTGCTGCAGCACAAGGATGGTGTTACAAGGGAAAGCATTAAACAGCTGAGAGGGTGAGCTGGCAGAAGAAGCAAAATTGCACGTGCTGAGAACCTGTGTTGGTTGTGCAGTGTCAGGAACCAGGTGTGAGTCAGTTTTGGTGCTCGGATGTGGTGTGAACACAAGTGAGGAGTGTTTACCAAGCACTGCTGGAGGTGGCTGTCCCTCCTCATATGAGTACTCCCATAGAAGAGGGTTGGGTAGGGTGGGGGCTTGTGTTTGATTGTTGTCATCTGCTGAATGAGCTGCTGTGTCACCATGAGACCATCAGCTCTGTGAGAGCATCAGCTCTGTGAGAGCAGCACTTGCCTGAGATGTGAAACTGAGGCGTCTGAGGGAAGGGGAAACAGCATTTCCAGTTGCTGTGGCTGGTGGATGTCCCACCCAGAGAAGTGGCTTCAAGTTGTTGGCTTTCATCCTCTTGCCCTGCTTGATGTCCTCCAGATTCAATCTCCTGCGTGGGGTCCATGAGAGGGGACTTGTGAGCCCCTTGCAGGGTGCACAAGAGGCTGTGCCAGTCTGAGCAGGGCATGTTGCAGCTCTCATTTTGGGCACAGCTTCCTCCCACATGGAGCCATGCTGGAACTTCTTGGCTGAGGGCTGGGGGCTTATCCCCTCCCTGCCATGGCACCAGGATGCTGGTACCACCTGCACCCAACAAAGGCAGGGTGTTGTTGTGTGGGAGGGTGTGTGCTGAGCAGAGGCACTGCCTCGGATGAGCTGCTGAAGGTGCCAGACGGAACTGTGGATTTAATTTGTTACACCTTTGATCTGCTGCAAAATATTCAGCAGCAAAACCTCATCCAGGCTCCCTCCCAGCACTGCAGACAGCTGCTGGATGTTCAGCTGGGAGTCTGGCCATTTCCATCAGGCTTCTTTGGGCTTTCCCTGGGGAAGAAGGTCCCTGGCTCTTCACCCAAGGGCTCTGCAGATGTGCCAGTGGCACATGCCAGGGGACCACAGGAGGATGCAGGAGTCGTGCATGGGTGTTACTTGCCTGACATCCTCCATCTGCCTGGTGCCATGCACTCTTCTGTTTCAGCTTACATGGGGTTTTTTGTGTTTTCTTGATGGTTTTTGGTTTTTTTCCCTGGGAGTTAAATGTATTTGATCTCCTCCTACAGGGAGCTCCTTTCCTAAACACAAACACCATTCGCTGATGCCCAAGCTGCTTACCCTGTGTTTGGGCTCTCTCCCAGGCTGCAGCAGAGCTAGTAATTATCTCTCTCCATGTTTGGCTTCCTTTAACTGTGAGTAACAAATTTTCCTTGGCACCAAAGAGGAGCTGGAAGCTATTGTTCCTCTGTCCAGGCAAGCATTTCTCTCACTGTCACTGCTGTACGAGTGAAACGCTGCTGCTGAGGACCAAGTGCAGTTTGTTACCATTTCTGGCTGTTTTCACTATAATATTTCAATATTTTAAAAAAACCAAAACATTAATAGGATGTTTGTCATGAATTAAAATTATCCACCACTTTTCAAACCTGCTAAGGAAGAAGCCAACTAATTATTTCCCAGTGAAGGAAGGGGTTTGGTTTTGTGGCTGTTTTTTTGTTTTGTTTGGGGTTTGGTTTTGGCTTTTTTGGTTTGGTTTGTTGTTGTTGGGGTTTTTTTATTGGTTTTTTTTGGTTGCAGTTTTTTATGTATTTGAGGAGTTTGGGCAGAAAATGGAATTCCTAGTTTTCCTATTGTGTTTCCAGCTGAGATCTCTGCATTGCCAGTCTTCGTTGAAAAATACTTGTATGTGAGATTTCTGCTGGCTTCAGCTAATGTGAAAATGTGGGTTATGTATCAGTGACCATGGTATGCCTCACGTGGTTCTAACCTGGCCGTCAGAAAGGGCATTTATATGGAAATCTAGGTTAGTCCTGAAAATATATTCAGCATGTGGTTCATTTTCTCTGAAGACAGAGTAGTTCAGGCTTGCTTTTTCAGATGTAATTGGCTTTCTAAAGGTTATAGGGAAGCCTAGAGAGAAGATGACTTTCCTTTGCCTGAACCTCCCCCCGCCATGCATCCCTGAGCACTTGATACCTTTGAAACCCAGGCTGTATGATCCAGCAAGGTTAAGAAAAATAAAAGAAAGATTTTGTGTGTGTGTTATACATTTATATATAGTATGTGTGTATATAAGCATCTACTGGTTGTTGTACAAGTGTGGGGCTGAGAGCAATTTCTGAATAAAATACAATGTAAGGGTAAAAATGAACTGTCTTGATGCAACCTGCAGTCCAGTATGTTCCCAAATTGCTGATTTCTGATGTCGTTGGGTCTCTCTGGAAAAGAGCACCCCAGACTTGTCCTGCTCTTGCACTGCTTGGTGAGATATATATTAGCAGCTGTATGAGACTGAGATGGATGTCAGTTCCCATAGGCTGGCAGATAGGGATCCCATACAAAGCAGTGTCTTAAAAACAGTAAAAATTCCCCCTGAAACCTCCTGGTCTTTCCAGTTCTGTGAGAAGATGGTCTGCTCATGGAGGAATCTCCTGAGATACATTTTGTGAACTCATGTGCTGAGAGAATCCTGGTCTCACAATTACATTCAGCTCATCTGTAATTCTTGTTTCCTCCTGGGATCTCTCTGTTTGCTGCATGGCATGGTCATGTTCCACTAAACTCCCCCAGGGAGTTTGCCAGCTCTCACCACGTGTGAGCCTCTGGGGCAAAGACCAGGTACACAAAATACTATTTGAGCACCTTGCTGCCTCTAAAAATGAGAAAGGTTTAGATAATGGAATAATTTTAAATGCTTTTATGTTTGGATTTTTTTTTTTTTCTTCCCCAAAAAGAGCCAGTGGGAAGTTTTTATATAATACTTTATTTGCATTCCCCTTGTGAGGCTGTGGCGAGTAGGAAGCTCTTTGATATATTTCTGAGAGCAATTCATTAAGTAAAAGAATTCTGGTGTGGTGCATGTTGAGGGAGCCAGCAGAGCTCTTGGTACATGAAAGGCCTGGCAGGAACTCCATCCCAGGCTCCCCTTATGTAAAGGGCATTAACAAAAACCAGAACTACTCCGCGGGTTTGTGCCATTTCTCCAGGCGGCGGGAGAGGGAGAGCTGAAAATCCTCCTCCCTGGCCAGGCTCCTCCCTTCCCCCATGGTGGCTGGCTGTCACCCATCATCACCAGGCAAAAACCTGTGTTGTTGGCAGTAAACAGGTCTTGCTTTCTTTCCACTGCTTGTGTCCGAGCCCCTCCAGGTGCAGCAGGAACTTGGTACAGGGTTTGGGCCCTCAGAGGCGTCTGCACTTGATGGTCATGGTGCCGATCTGCTGAGCAGTGAAAGAGCAAGCAGGGTGTGTAGATCACACCTGATGATCCCACACCTTACCCTTGTCCTGTCGTCCCTGAGGAGCTGGTGGTGAAGGAGATAATTTGGTTTGCCCTCCTGTTAAATCAGCAGAAACATCAGCACGTGGTGGCAGGGTGGGGTGGTGGGTTTGCCCTCTTGGGCCTTGGCTGGAGATCATACTGCCTGGAGTAAAGAGCATCCCTAACTGTGCTGACATAACAGTTCTGACAAGAGCCTGGTGGGAGAAGGGAGAATGGCTTCCCACTGGGAAGGACTGCATTAGATGGGATATTAGGAAGGAATTCCTGGCTGTGAGGGTGCTGAGGCCCTGGCACAGGGTGCTTGGAGAAGCTGTGGCTGCCCCTGGATCCTTGGAAGTGTTCCACCTGGGTTGGACAGGGCTTGGAGCAACAGTGGAAGGTGGACAGTGGAAGGTGTCCCTGCACATGGCAGGGGTGGAGCAAGAAGAGCTTTGAGGTCTTGTCATTCCATGTCCATATCTTGCAGTCATGACTGGAAAAGCCATGTGGCCAAAGCAAAGGCAATGGGAGGTGTGGGGCGATGTGTGGTGTCTCTTGGGTAAATGCAGATTTCAATGCACAGAGGAACTCAGTTTTAATGGAGAGTAAAAGATATCAAATTATCTGGTGCATTTCCAGAGAATATTTTTTTGCAGGCATCAGTGCTGCTTGACATCCTGGGATTAAACACCAAGAGAGATCCTCCCTGGTGGATGCTGCAGAAGCAGGTGGGAAGGGATCATGGTCTTGGACAGGGGCTATGTCACTGGGTCCAGATAAACTGAAGTTAACAGTGAAATTGTCCTGCTGGCTTCAGTCCAGTGACATCAGCAGGCAGCATGTAATGCCCCAAATTCTTGGCTAACCAGATAGGGCTGGAGAGACAGTGGATTGGCAGGCTCTCTTGCCTAAATTTGTAATTCATTTTCCCTGTGCTGCTGAACAGTCTGTGTCTCACTTGAGTTGCCCATCCTTGGGTCCAGATCTGAAAGAAAACAAGAGGGATGACTCCGGAAGGACTTTTGGAAATTGTAGAATCTTAAGGGGGTGGAATGGACATTTAAAATCACCCACCTGCCATAGGCAGGGATGCCTTCCACTAGAACAGGTTGCCCAGGGCCTTGCTCAGGGCAGTGCTATGAGCACAACCTCCCTGGGCAACCTGGGCCAGTGTCTCACCATCCTCACAGTGCAAACATTCTTCCTAATATCCAATCTAAATTTCCCCTCTCTCAATTTATACCCATTGTTCCCTGTCCTGTCACTATAGTTCTTGATGCAGAGTCCCTTTCCAGCTTCCCTTCAGGCTTCCTTCAGATACTGGAAGGTGCTGTGAGGTCTCCACACAACCTTCCCTTCTCCAGGCTGAACAGCCCCAACTTCCTCAGCTTGTCTTCACAGGTGAGGTGCTCCAGTCCTTTTATCAACCTCACGGCCTCCTCTTGTCTTGCTCCACAGTTCCATGTTTGGGGAGTATGTTTGGGGCTCTCCATCTCATTGCCCTGCTCATGTCATAGCCCAGGGCCAGTCTGTACACTGAATTTGGCTGAGGTTGTCCACCATGCTGAGGATCTGTTGGGGCAGGTGGGTGCTAGCTGATGCTGCAGACACTTTCTGTGTTTCCAAAAGAGAAAGAGAAAGCAAGAGACAGACACTGGCTTTGCCAGTGAGTACATGTTGATGTGCCTGCCTGATGGAGGAAGAAAGTAGAACTTTAAGTGGGGGGACCTGCCCACAACCAAAGAGCAGCTCTGAGAAAACCAGTCACTTTCCTGCCTGTAATTGCTGGGTGACACTTCCTCCTTTAAAGAATGCAGCCCTGCTCAATTATGGTTGGAGAGGACTGCTGAGAAAGAAATAAGTCCTTTAGCTAATGTACAGGTCTGACTTTCTCTGGGACTTCTGTTTGGGCTCGGCCTCGTGAAGCAGCAGTGCCTCATGTGAAGCAGGCACCTGCTGGGGTGTCAGGGGGTCTGGGAGGGAGGTGCTTCACTGCTTTGCTGCCTGCTTTGGAGAACTGTTGCTGCTTACTGAGGGTGGGGGGAGGTGTCTTCTGGGCCTGGTGTCACCAGTGACTCACCTGAGAGGTCTCCTTGTCACCCTCATTTTCCATTTGGGTAGAGAAGAACGGGTGATGCCTGTCTGCCCGTGGTAGAGCTTCCCACACTCACATTTTTGTGAGACTTGATTTACCTTTGAGGTCTCCATCTTTCCAGGTTTGGATGAAGAGTTCAGTCAGTGCTGAAGCTCTAGGCAGGGAAGGGATGACATGAGCCATTTCCTCTGAGCCTGGGACAGGGCCTTGCTGATGGGTTTCCAGTTCTCAGGGGCATTCTGAGAGCCCTCAGTGTTCCTCTTCTTCATCCTTGTGTGTAAGCAAGCTATCTAGCACATCCTTGGCTAGCATGACTGTTCCAGTGTTGTCCAAAAAACACAACCACACAGACTTGGTCCTTTCCCAGGTAGTCCAGAAAGATCTTGTAAGCTTCCTACTTCCAGGTCCATCAGGTCCTTTTGTCCTGTATTATGGCACAAGTGTTGATAAAACCTTACTTTCCCTGGTGGAAGAAGAGTTCAAAGTGATGTTTGGTGTTCCTTCTGCAGATTGGAGAGGTCTGGGGAAGGTGGACATAGGGAAGGTAGGAAGGGAAGGAACAGAGCCAAAGGGGTTGGGGTTTCTGCATCACATTTTTGTAGCAGTTTCTGATGTTCTTACAGTTTTATGTAATACTTGGAAGAAGGAGAAGCTAGAAAGTTCACCCTGCCAAGATATTTAGAGTAATCTTATGGCTGTTTTTTTGTTGGGCTTTTTTTAAAGGTGTATTTTGAGTTATTAAAATAATTAAGCCTTTGGTTTTCCGTATTCAAATTGGAGTGGTTTTTCTGGAATAGGTCTAGGGAGATACTTGAAGTGCACTGCAAAAATTCTGTGTAACAGGAAGATTTGGCAGCAGCACAAATTGGGTGTGTGAAAACCTCTACTGCAGAAAAACCTCAAAAAGGGCCTTCTACACAACAGCTGTTTTCTGTTCTGACCAGGAATAAGATAAAAGTTGAGGAACCATTTGAAGGACACCCCACAAAGTGATACAGGGCTCTCCTAGGTGCAGATGTGAGACCCTTGTTATGCTGGGGAATATCTCAGAGGTTTTTGGGGGCCTGAGAACTCTGCCAGCTTCCTGTTGCTTTTCCTCTGGCCCACCTATGAATGCTGTACACTGAATATTGAAATTTTTACATACAATTGGACAAGAATCCCATCCAGAATTCACTGATATCTTTGGGACACTTAAAACTTGTGCTGCTGCCAGGGTTGATCTACATCTCTACCAGCACAGCCCACTTCACCCATACGTATCTTCACTGAGAGCAACCACGTAAGTGATCGCTGTGTTTCCATTTATGGCTTTTGCACTGGGGGAACTTGTCTTCTTTTTCTGCAAATAGGATTTTCAAACTTGCACTGAAGCAGCAGAAAATATTAACTCTTGAGCTGGCAAAGGCAGCAGGATTAATTAGTTCATGCCTCAAAGAGCTCACTGCAAAGGTGAAAATTGCAGTGTAAGTGAAACATATGATTATTGCTAATTAAAATGCAAATGTTGGATTTGACAGCTAGTTTCTGAAGGAGGGCTGCTGGCAGTGGTAATGTGCATGAGCCTGGCTGTTCCTGAGAAGGTGCAGAGCTTGGCCAGAAGGATTGGCATGGGTTTGAGCAGCTTCTGGGATTCAGTGTCTGGAGGGATGGCGTTTTCCCTCCCAGTCCCAAAGTGTGGCTCAGAGGTCCCATCTCCTGCCAGTGAGTGTAGACCAAAAATGGTAAGTGGAGGAGCCCAAATAAGATCTGTGAGCAAGAGTCCAAGGACCATTTGAGGAACTGGGAGAGACTGAGAGAGCCTTGGTTTTTTGAGGGCATGGCAGAGAAACAGGGTCAGATAATGGGGAATCAGATCAGCAAGGGGTAGGGAGCTTGTTTCTTCAGTGTTTGTCAGCTTTGGCAGTCAGTTCTGTTCCTGCAGCAGGGTGGGTTTGTTTAGCAGGAGCTCTGTGTGGTGCAGGACAGAGGAAAAGCAATGCCACATCTCACCAGTACCAAGTCGTGGCTTTCTGCTGGACTCCAGCTGCCTCTGGAGTCTGGGAATGGGTTTTTATGGGTTTTGCAATGATGCTGGTGAAGGGGTTTTGCTGCTTGCATGGGTTTTTAAGGAACAGTCATTACCTGGATGTTCTCACCCACTCCTTGAGCATCACCCATGAGGTTGGTGTGAGTGGTCCAGCTCCCACAGGAGGTCTGCAGGGAGGGTTCATTTTAGCACGAAACAGCTTTATTACAGGACACAAAGCCACCAGAAATGTCGGGGACTGCATCTGTTGTGGAGATTTCAATCCCCCTCAGTAAGGTACCAGTAAAAAGTTGCTCATCTATGGCAATTAGTCAGAAATTTGGGGAAATACTGAGCTGGGCTGTGCTGGTGAGTTTGAACGTGAGTGTATTCAGGCCATACTCTGTTTGGACTTGTTAGCATCTTCAGCAGACATTTCAACAGTTTTTTTGTGTAGCAGTTTTATTTTAAAAACTATTTGGTTTTCAATATTAGTATCAGTGCCTGATAAAGGTAAGGAAGGTAAGCAGGGCTAAAGCCCCAGGCCAGGAGTTAGAGGCAGGAGACAAGCTGGTTTATTAAGATCACCTGTGATTGTGATCTGACTGGTTTGTGCTGTATTCAGTGGCTTTTCTTGGTGGACTTTGATTGCGTGGTGATACCAATATTCTCATTTCTCACAACAGTTTTATTGTAGCCAGCTGCGTTTCTGGAATTTGCAACATCTTGGATTGTCTGCACAAAACCACACCCAAAAGATGGGTCTACGGAATATGAGTGAACAGTTTTTATTTTCAGTGTGTCTTTTGAAGCAAAGGGTGCATGTGCTGACCTGGTCGCACTGTAGCATTTGGCACAGAAATTTTGTATGTGTGTGCGAACAAGATGTTCTGTGTGTAGGATACAATTAATCCTTCAAACATCAAGCAGTGAAGGTACATTTCTTCCAGCCACCTTTTCAGTTGCTGCACATCTTTCCCACGTCAAAGGAGGTATTTCTCACTTCTCAGGGTGCCTACAAGGTTGGCTTTTCCCCAGGGCTTCCTAGAGTGGCCTGCCTGACATCCACCATGTTTTTTCTTTCTCTTCATGCCAATTGAACATCTCCTTTTGTGCCATTTGGTGTTTCTCAGCCATTGGGAGGCTTGAGTCAGGGTGTGGTAAGAAGGGAAGAAGGTGCTTTAACTGTCAGTGGGAATAACCACAACCTTCCCAATTTCATTTATATACAACTTGAAAACCAGATAATCACCTCTTTTGAAGTCAATATCACAATGCATTTGAACTTGCTTGAAACTTACTGGGTTGTAGAGTGGAGAATGTCCAGCTGGAGCAATGCAGAAACCAGCATGGGGTGTTTTGCTTCCAATTCCTTGTGTTGAGTGAATACTTCCATGTTTCGTGTGCATCAAGGTCCATGCTGGACCACTGGGTAGCATCACCTTAGGTAGTTTAGGTTCTGCTGAGCAGTTGTCTTCCTGCCTCATCCAAGTCAGGTGGTGGTGGTGGAGCTGGGACCTGGTCTGTGCCCTGAAATTAGTGGCCTGGACTTTGCTGTTGTGTTCAAAAGTAGTTTGGGTGGTGCATCCTTTTGGCTTTGAAGGCCGAGGTGGCCCTGCCCTTGCCTTAGCCCATGGCAGTGTCTGCAGAACCTGATGTAGCCCCATGAGAACCTCTGAGACATGACAAGTCCTCTTGAAGTTGTCGGCTCTCACACCAGTCCTAGAACATAGGCTTCCCTTTGTATTTCCCAGATTTTCAGAGTACTTGAAAGAGTTGAATAATCTGCACTTAGTGATATCATGGGGTTTTAATCATTTTAGGTCACTTCAAAAGCCTTTCCCAAGCCTCTGAGCAAAGCTTTTGGAGCATTACCTTGACAATATCCACCTTTCTCCCCAAGAACCTTGTGGGGTGTTTGGGTAGAGCTGGTCAGGTGAGTTATTCAGGTTTTCAGATGAGTCATTATGCCTTGAGGGCCGAACAAGGAACCTGCAGTTTGCTTGACAGCACAGCAAGCGAGAGAATAAAGGAGAACATCAGGCACAGCTCCTTAAGAGGCAAAAATAGTTATTTGTGTAATGTGTCTCCTGGTGAACTACAAGAGTCCTCAGCCATGTGAATAACTGGACTCCAGCAGTGGGTTGAGCAGTGGGGAAAATTGACTGAGAAGTTTATTTGGGCCTGGGAGGGGAATGGGAAAGGAAAGGAAAGGAAAGGAAAGGAAAGGAAAGGAAAGGAAAGGAAAGGAAAGGAAAGGAAAGGAAAGGAAAGGAAAGGAAAGGAAAGGAAAGGAAAGGAAAGGAAAGGAAAGGAAAGGAAAGGAAAGGAAAGGAAAGGAAAGGAAAGGAAAGGAAAGGAAAGGAAAGGAAAGGAAAGGAAAGGAAAGGAAAGGAAAGGAAAGGAAAGGAAAGGAAAGGAAAGGAAAGGAAAGGAAAGGAAAGGAAAGGAAAGGAAAGGAAAGGAAAGGAAAGGAAAGGAAAGGAAAGGAAAGGAAAGGAAAGGAAAGGAAAGGAAAGGAAAGGAAAGGAAAGGAAAGGAAAGGAAAGGAAAGGAAAGGAAAGGAAAGGAAAGGGAAAGGAAAGGAAAGGAAAGGAAAGGAAAGGAAAGGAAAGGAAAGGAAAGGAAAGGAAAGGAAAGGGGAAAGGAAAGGAAAGGAAAGGAAAGGAAAGGAAAGGAAAGGAAAGGAAAGGAAAGGAAAGGAAAGGAAAGGAAAGGAAAGGAAAGGAAAGGAGGAAAGGAAAGGAAAGGAAAGGGGAAAGGAAAGGAAAGGAAAGGGGAAAGGAAGGAAAGGAAAGGGGAAAGGAAAGGAAAGGAAAGGGAAAGGAAAGGAAGGAAAGGGAAAGGAAAGGAAAGGAAAGGGGAAAGGAAAGGAAAGGAAAGGGGAAAGGAAAGGAAAGGAAAGGGGAAAGGAAAGGAAAGGAAAGGGGAAAGGAAAGGAAAGGAAAGGGGAAAGGAAAGAAGGAAAGGAAAGGAAAGAAAGGAAAGGGGAAAGGAAAGGAAAGGAAAGGGGAGAAAGGAAAGGAAAGGAAAGGGGAAAGGAAAGGAAAGGAAAGGGGAAAGGAAAGGAAAGGAAAGGGGAAAGGAAAGGAAAGGAAAGGGAAAGGAAAGGAAAGGAAAGGGGAAAGGAAAGGAAAGGAAAGGAAAGGAAAGGGGAAAGGAAAGGAAAGGAAAGGGGAAAGGAAAGGAAAGGAAAGGGGAAAGGAAAGGAAAGGAAAGGGGAAAGGAAAGGAAAGGAAAGGGGAAAGGAAAGGAAAGGAAAGGGGAAAGGAAAGGAAAGGAAAGGGGAAAGGAAAGGAAAGGAAAGGAAAGGAAAGGAAAGGAAAGGAAAGGAAAGGAAAGGAAAGGAAAGGAAAGGAAAGGAAAGGAAAGGAAAGGAAAGGAAAGGAAAGGAAAGGAAAGGGTTAGGATATTTCAGTTGTAATGTACCAACCATCATCCAGTCCGACTGCCTGCTTGATTCGAGGGCTGACCAAAAGTTAAAGCATGTTATTAAGGACATTGTCCAAATACCCTTCAGCAGCTTTAGAGGATGTGGGCTTGATGAATATGCATAATTAATCTTCGTGAAGATAGAGAAGGTAAGTATTATTTTTCCCCATGCATACACTAGAGCACTGGGGCCAAACCTTATCCTCATCAGAGCCTCCCACAGTGTCATCCCTTTGCAATGTGTAAATAGAACGTGTTAAAGGACTCAGAGGAAGCCCCACAATCAGGATGCTGGTCATGGGCATGGTTTTGTAGGTGCAGGCAAGAGTGCCCTGGGAGCTGGAGCTCTCCTGTTCCACCAGGTCAGTGGTTTTGGAGTGTGTGGGACAGAGTTACCCTTGACTAAAGCAGCCTGTTTGTTGTTTCCAGGAAGAGTGGGATCACAGCAGCAGTGGGAGCACAGGATCCCAGCTGGGGTCAGGCTCCAGGCACGGCTCTGGATCCAGGTCTGGCAGCCACAGGAGAAGCAGCCAGTTCAGGCAATCAACCAAGGTATACCTGGTAGTGACCTGCTGAAGTTGTGTCCTGTGCTTGCTGCTCCTGGGAGACATCCCCCTCACGACATGTTTGTGATGTGTGTCACACGTAGGTGTGGGTGCATGTCAGCTGGGAAGGACACTTCAAAAACCTCTTTAATTCATTCACTCATGATGTGTGACCCACTGGGGTGTGCTGAGTGCCTTTGCATTGGGAAAGAAGTCCCTAGTCAGCTGGTTCAGTGTAAAGAAAATCGGATGGTTTTTTTCTGTATTTGAAGTCTTGGAGTATTTCAGTTTTGGGAAATCAAGAGATGTCTGTAATTATTTGCTGGCAGGTCTTCATTAGAAGTTGAAAGATGAGTGGACAGCATATAGATGGTGTTAAATGGTGACCTTGAGTCCAGCTGGTTTCTGTGTGAGCTGCCTCCAGGGCTAGATGGGGAGTTACCTTTATTCCCTGCAAAAGACTGTAAGAATTCACTTTTTATATGGTTTTAGGTCCATCCTTGAACTCAGACTAGGGGCCATTCCTGATAGTTTCAGTCAGCCTATGTCCTCCTGTCTTCTCTTGGAGTCTCTCTCCTTCATGCACATGTGAGCACCAGTTGTGCCAGAAGTGGATGGCAGACTCTGAGGTTTGGAACCAGTGGTCAAAGTCCTGGTCCATTCATCCATTTCGCCCTCCTGAAGATCTCAAGGAAATAGCTTTTCCTCCTGAGCCGTGCTGTGGTGGGAGAGGACCCACAGAACCAGGTTGTATCTAGAAAGTGATGGTCCTTTCTGGTGAGAATGAGGCTCAACATATCCTTTCCTCTTTGAGCAGGGATAATACTGTCTTCCTCAAAATTTCTATATTTTTATCTGTATTTTTCATACAAAAACTTGCACTTTTCAACCAGGAAGCCATGAATTGGAGCCTTTTCAGACAGTTCAATATCTTTCTCATCTTCCTTTATTTTTTACCACCAGGGGTTGTAGGCAGCTGAGAAGGAGGAAAAGTGGGGGAAGCTCTGCAAGCACAGAACTGAAAAATGCTTAAGTAATACATGGCACAGGATAATCCCTGAATTTATAGCAGGGACCCAGGTGGCCACTTGG
Organism: Phylloscopus whistleri; assembly: GCA_017589585.1. Taxonomy (NCBI): domain Eukaryota; kingdom Metazoa; phylum Chordata; class Aves; order Passeriformes; family Phylloscopidae; genus Phylloscopus; species Phylloscopus whistleri. The sequence continues at coordinate 1,278,274 of JADMLD010000037.1, forward strand.
TGCTGTTCTGTGTGCAGTGATGATCTAACCTGGTTGCAGTTGTGCAACAAAGGGCATGATTTCGTATTTGTTTTCTGGAGGATGGCAGTGAGGAGCGGCGAGAGGTGGGACGCTGAGCTGGGCTTTGGAAAGCTGCTGTGTGCATGCAAATGCTGACTTTGTGGGGAATTCGCTGAAGCTGCATGCATAGTAAACAGCCAGAGTCCACGTGGGCCTGTCCCTGTTTGTGTGGGCAGCTCCAGGGGCTGGCTGGGCAGCAGTGGATGGAGGTCCTTTGTGCTCACAGGGGCAGGAGGACAGAGGTTGTGGATATGCATTTAAACCACACTCTTTGCAGGATCTGTTTTACTGGATGTCTCATTTCTCAGAGTACTGGTGTTACTCTTGAAAGCATCTCTCTCTCAATTATCATTCTGAGTGAATTAATTAATTTTCAGCAGTACTAGCTCCATCTCAGTGAAAAAGATTATCTAAAGCTGAGGGTTGGGTCACTGGGAGCTTCACGTTAAAATTGCTGATGGTTATAATTGCAGTCCTGGGAGGACTGACAGCAAGTCACTGCTTTTCTTAAATACACACAATTTTTAATCTTTTTTTTGTACCTGGATTTGAAATTGGCTTTTTGAAGTCTTGTTATTAAGTCTCAGCACCATGCTGTGAGCATTTCAGTAAGCTCTCTGCAGCACAGGGCTGCAAGGCTGCTCCCTGTCCTGTGAGCTGACACAGAGACTGGTTCTAAAGACAGGTCGTAGAAGGCCAAAAGGATGTCTTGAAATGGCCACAGTGACTCACGACTCAGTGACAAGGTGTGTTATCACTGGACCCTGGGCATCTTTGTGGAATCTGGCTTATGCCTGGAGTGTCTCCAAGAGGTTATGGGCACATTTTCCAGCAGCACCAGGTTTGGGTGAAAGCATCCAGCTGCTGCCTTGGACCTGCCTGACCTTCTCGCCACCTGAGATGGATTCGTCTGCAGGAAGAGGCTTCTCTTCTTTGTGTGGCAGCTGTGATAACCTGCACATGTGTACTTCCATTATACTGCTCTTGGATGCTTGTAAGGATTTAAAGAACTAATTCCTATCCTTGGTGGGAGAAAATCGTGCTTACATTTGCCTAAAATAAAAACCATCTTTTGTAACTTATCACGGGAGTTATTACATATTTCTGGTAGTTTGTTTCTGAGCAGAGACATGTCAACTTCCAGATCCCCAGGGGTTAAGATCATAGTCCATAAACCCCTTGGAGGAGACTAAAAAGGGAGCAGTGTGTCTGTGTTTGGAGTTTCTGGTGTCTAAATTGGTTGTGCTGGAAATGACTGCAAAGTGTAACCATCTGTTCACTGAGGACTTGTGTCCCTGACATTGTTGGGGAAAGTGTTGCTCACTTTGTGAGCAGATTGAGCTCTGGGGCTTCATTAAGAAATGGTCCCATTTTTTATGAGTTTCTAACTTGGTTAATATTAATAATCTTGAAAATAACAGAAGTTATATGACAGGGAATAGATGGAATCCACCTTCTCTAGGATGTGTTTTGCCAGAGTGGGACCATTTGGACTGAGATGCTTAAATAATCTGAATATGTGCAAGATTATGAGTAATCTGAATAAGAAATGTTGAGGGGAAAATTTGTTAATATGGGACTCCCTATTGATTGCAATGCAATCAATCCATCCAGACTGAGTCGAGTCTGATTTCTTGAATGGTCTTGAATGGCAAAATCCAACCTTATTAAGTTCACCTGTAAGGGGTGGAGAGGGCAGCTCTCTTTGTGCAGGGAGGACATGTGAGGGCTGGTAACTGTGAAGAGGCTTTGAATAACATATGTGAGGTCTTTCCTTTAGATGCTGGTGCTTTGGGTTGTCTATTTTGACAGAAGCAGCTGCACAGGAAAATTCAAGGTGTTTCACAGTTGGCTGGAGGTTTCTTATAATGGCAGTGGGGAAAGGCCCTGAGGGTGCAGGTGCCAGCACTGGACATGAGCCCAGGGGTGCCCAGGTGGGCAAGAGGCCAGTGGCCCCAACCATGGTGTGACACAGCCCCAGGGCAGGGCCTGTCCCCTGAGCTGGCACTGCTGAGGCACCTCCAGTGCTGGGGGCACCTCTGGGCCCCTCAGGGCAAGAGAGACACCGAGGGGCTGGAGCGTGTCCAGGGCAGGGAAGGGAGCTGGGGAAGGGGCTGGAGCCCCAGGAGAGGCTGAGGGAGCTGGGGAAGGGGCTGGAGCCCCAGGAGAGGCTGAGGGAGCTGGGAAGGGGCTCAGCCTGGAGAAAAGGAGGCTCAGGGGGCCCTTGTGGCTCTGCACAACTCCCTGCCAGGAGGGGACAGCCGGGGGGGTCGGGCTCTGCTCCCAGGGAACAGGGACAGGAGGAGAGGAAATGGCCCCAAGTAGTGCCAGGGCAGGTTCAGATTGGACATCAGGAGGAATTTCGTCACAGAAAAGATTGTTAAGCACTGGAACAGGCTGCCCAGGGCATTGGTGGAGTCCCCATCCCTGGAAGTGTTCAAGGAGTGCCTGGATGTGGCACTCAATGCTCTGGGCTGGGTGACAAAGGGGATCAGGCACAGGTTGGAGTCGATCTTGGAGGTCTTTTCCAACCTATATGATTTTGTGAATCTCAGCCTGCTCCCTGGACCTTGGTGGATCGTGGTTGTGGACGTGAGGCAAGGGGACAGGTCTGGAGCCTGAGCTGAGCTTGTGCATTGTCTGCTCCATGTTATGCACAGCTCTGTGTCCCCAAGGCTGAAACTGTCATTCCTTGCCTTCATGGTGCACTTTTGCAGCAGGTGAGGGGTCTCTGCATTGCATGGATTCACACAGGAGCACAGGATCCCTTGTGCTGGTGGGATAGGCTGTGCCCTGGCCAGGATAGCTCCTTGTGCCTCCCAGTAACCACCTTTCCATCTCTCCTAGAATGGCAACAAGGAGAGCAACCTTGACATGCTGGGCACAGACATCTGGGCTGCCAACACCTTTGACTCCTTCAGGTAAGCTGGTTTTAAAATGCTTTAAGAGACAGATGGACTCTTAAGATGGGCTTGTCTTAGCCCTTGCCAGTGTGTCCATCCTGCTGGTACCCAGGCACCAGAGAGTACCCTGGTAGTACTGACATCACTGCTCCTCCTCCTCCCCATCCCCATTTAGCCTGTGGCACCAAGCACAGTCTGTGTAAAGCATCCTGTGTGCCTTGGAGAGGCCACTGGCTGGGTTTGCAGTCCAAACACCTGAAACCAGCACCAGTACAATTACTTGTAGTCACCCCAGAGCTGCACAGGCAAGGCTTAAGTCAGCTCTGAGCTGCTGCTCGGGGGTTTTACTCTCCCATTAGTTGGAGGTGTACCATCATGTCTTAGCTTCTTAGCTGTTGGGAAGAACTCTTCAGCTACTGTCTCAGAGTGGGGAAAGCAGTGAAATATCCTCTCTGTCCAGATTTATGCATCATCTGCAGGTGTTGAGTCACTGGAGCAGACAGGTTGTGCAGGACCAGAGAGAGCATCATTTCATGGATCTGTTGCAATACCTTCTTGGTACAGAGAGAGTATATCTTGCAGGGTGTCTTCTGTATCAAAATTAGAGGCTTAGATCAAGCGGCAAGAGCTCAGCATACCTTAAAAAACAAGAAAAAATGAAAAGAGGTGGATCAATGTGAGGGCTGGAGGCTCACATCCACGTGCTCTGCAGCAGGGCGTGGGGAGTGGTGCTCCCAAAAATGCCAGCTTTCCTTGTCTGCAGGCTCCAATGTGCCCTCTGCTCTTCAGCTCGGTGGTGTTTAATTAGCAGTGGACTTCCTTTCTCTGTTTTTCCCTGTTTTTCTCTCCTAGTGGTGCAACGTGGGACTTGCAGCCTGAAAAACTAGATTTCACCCAGTTTCACAGAAAGCTGCGAAACACCTCCAAACACCCATTGCCTCACATAGACAGAGAAGGGTGAGTGCTGTCTCTGCAATACTGTGCTCTCCAGGAAGGTCTCTGAATTCTCCCTTGCTCTAGGAACTCTGGCTTGGTGGCACACCTCACGCAGAGGACATGGGAAGAGGCACTGGACTATTTACAGAGTTTGAGAATGCCATGATCAGTCTGTCTGGCTCCTCTGTCATCCAGTTCTGGGCTGGAGTGGAGCTGTTCTCTGTGTTTTTGCATTGCCTGATAGATCTCAGTGTTTATATAACTCTGGATCTGAGTCTCCTAGATCCTAGTGTTCTAAATTTAAACATCTCTGGATACTGGAGGAAAGATCCTGGCTTAGTACTGACCTGGTTACAGTTCCTGTGAATGACAGAGCTTCCCCTGTTCTTCCCAGCAAGAGTTCAGGGAAGGAGAGAGCATCAATGTGTTTCATAAAACTGTGAAAACATTCAACGGCTCCTTTTGGTTGTGACAGCCTCCACAGGCTTCCCTGGTATTTCTGGACTCCTTACTGGTTGTTGGTTGGTCAAACCAGATAAGTGTGTGCTGGCAGCAAGTGGCTCACCAGTGTTGCTTAGGTGGATGTCAGCATTTCCCTGCAGATGGAGAAGCAGTCACCTCCTGACAGGAGGGTGCAGCCAGGTGGGGGTCAGGCTCTTCTCCCCTGTAACAAATGACAGGTTAAGAGGTAAAGACCTCATGGTGCATCAGGGGAGGTGGAGATTGAGTGTTAGGAATGGTTTCTTCACAGAAAGAAGCTTCACAGCTGCCCAGGGTAGGGGTGGAGTCCTCATCCCTGGAGAGATTTAAAAACCATGTGGATGTGGCCATGTCTTGGGGACATGGCCTTGGCTAAGGGAATGCTTGGACTTGGTGATCTTAGAGATCTTTTTCAACAATAACAATTCCATGATTCTATAGACCAGGTCTTCCTCACCTATCACTCAGAGCATAGAGAAAGCAAAAAATTAGAACAGCTCTAAAAGATGGGGTTGCAGCTGATGTTCCATCACTGCCATGTTGTTTGCAGGGATGGATATCTTCTCTTGGAGACACTTTTCTGCTGATAATTTGGTTTTGGCAAAGTACTGGCCAATGCCATATGCCTGGTCTGCACATCTTGTTTAGAGGAGAAGTTTAGAATTGTTATTAAAACAGTTGATTGGAAACAATTAGAAACATCCAGGCAGGCCAGAAATCCCATATCAGCCCAGGCTCAGCATCTGCAGTAGGCTCCTGAACCATACAGGGACAGGAAGACTCAGAAAACCTTTTTTTTTTTCTGCTCTCTAAGTAAGGTATAATGCAGGTTTATAAAGGGCAATTTTCAGAACATTTGGAAAAATGTAACACTAAATTTCTAAGTCACTAAGTCTCTTAGTCAAATTCAATCCCTTTTTTTCAGATGAGTTTGGAAAATGAGATGAAGGGGGCCTCTGTAAAATAAGATATAATATGCTCCATGGTTGATGGCACTTGCCAGGTGATCCTGTCAGTGACACCTGCTATGTGCAGGGAGGATGGAGCAGGGTTGGTGTTGTGGTTTTCCTCTGGTTCCTGCTGTATTGTGAATGCCCACATTGCAAATAGGTAAAGGAGGCAGTGTGGAGGTGAGATATTTAATCACTCCTAAATATTACAGCTGTAGAAATGGAGTAAGAATTAGTGTATCTGCAGAAAAGTTAAGCAGATGCTGTCAGCATAAAACAGTGCATGTCCCAAAATGCATGCCATGTAAGTTACCTGGCTAGAACAGAGGAAGCACAAAGAAAGACAAAATTGTTCTTATTTTTTAACCTCTAAAGCTGACTGTGTTGTGCATTCATCAGCTCTCTGTGGTGAATCTGTGCCGAGATTCAGCTTGCTGAGCCTCCCATGAATCTCCACCTGCTAGCTAGGCATTTTCCCCTCTTGCTTGAATGGGAAGCTTTTTTTAACAATCCAGCTAGTGCAGTGAAAAAAATAATCAGGAAAAAAAAAAAAGGAGTATGCTGTTCAGTGTATGTTTTCAACACTAAAAGAACCATTTTATTCCTCAGTCTGATCAGTTGCCCAAGGCTAGCCATGTAGTTGCATCCAGTTGTGTGACCTCAAGTGACTTTTGGTTGGGTGAAGCGTTTTCCTCCAGGAAGACATCTGCTTTTATTGGAAGATGCTGTTTGGTGGCATGCTGAATAATCAAAAGTGGAGCATTTAAGAAAAAGCGGGGAACTGTACCGTGTTTCTGACCTGAATTCATCTGGCTTTAATTTCCAGTGCTAGCTCTTGCTCTGCTTGTACTCTTCCAGATCAAACGTCCCTTTGTAGCTGGTGTTTTCTCTTTATTCCAGGTATCTCCCAAGCACATATATCACTTGAGTTTTTCAGGTACTCTAAGGAATTTCTCTACTGCCTCTTTGAAAAGCGACTGCTGGCGCTGCCTGTGGTCCTGCAGCTGGGGCTCAGCCATGCTGTCTCTAGAGGAAAGCTGCCTTCATCCCCCTAATCCCTGCCTCTTCTTCATCCCCTGCCTTTTTGCCACAGTTCAGCATCAGAAATTCAGCCTGGGATGGTTCCCACCCTTTTCAGATGACCTTCTCCTTCAGTACATTTGTGTTCTGCACCTGCAGCTGGCATTACCTGTCCCCAGATATGTGACATGATTTTTCTCATCTGTATAAATACATATATATAAATATTTTTTCAGGTATGTGGTTCTGTATGTGTATGCACACTGTATTTTTACCTTGGCAAGTCAAAGTCAGGATTTCTTCTATGATGGAAAGTCAATTGTTGAACATCTCTGATTGCAAATAAATGAAGAGTCACAGAATGGTTTGGGTTGGAAGGGATCTTCAAATCACCTAGTCTAGCCCCCCTGCCATGGGCAGAGACACCTTTTACTAAACCAGAGTGCTCAAGTTGATTAAGGTTAATTAAATTGCTTCCCTTCAGCTTGCTGTTTTTTGAGCCTGGTACTTTAGCACATGCCATTTTTCTCAATTTTTTCCTCCCGTTTTCTCTAATTCCAAGATCTGTTTTTCTCTGACTTTTTTCTAGGCACTGATTACCTGGGTCTGCTGCTACCAAAGTCTCTACTGTATCTTATTTAATAATATTTTACTTCTAACTGAAAACAAAATATTTTATTATTCTTGCATAATAAAAAGATCATTTTTGTTCTTTATGAATGTAGAAGGATGATACTTATTGACCATTCTTTCCTTTTTCTGTATCATCACAAACTCTTTGCATCCAGCTAGTAATTATCTTTGGATTTGTTTTTTCCTTTCTCATTCCAAGAAAGTCCTTCAGCTGCCAGTTCTGTGTATGGTCTGTGAGTGCCTGACTTCTCATCCCAATTTATTTCTTTCAAATTGTCTGTTTATATTTATATCTCTTGCTGCTTCCTGTCTGAGATGTGTGTTTATGCTGATTTTCCACACCTTTCTCAGCAGGGGAGCTGGAGCTCCCCTGGAGACCAGCAAATGAGCAGTGCTTCAAAGGAAACGTTTTTCATTATTGTTCTTGTGGTCTCATTTCTGCTGTCCAGGTGGGCTATGCTTTTTCATTTGGTCTGGAAATCGAGTAACCCTGGGCTCAGGACTGCCTTTGGTTTTCTCACTGCTGCTACTACCAAAAGTGTTTGCAAGCTGTGGCAGATGGTGCAGGTGGAGAGGACTGAGCAAAGCATTTAATTTTGTATTAACAGCTTTACGCCTGCGTGGGAGTGTTTTGGAGGCACAGCACACTTGCTCCAGAGAGAGCCTCTTTGTTTCCATGAGAGGCCTTTGCAGTAACAACTGATATTCCCCTTGTGCCGTAATAGAAAATTAACTGTGTCTCCAGCGAGTTTTCACATGCTTCTGTTTTGTTTTCCTTTTGCCACAGGCTTGGAAAGGGGAAATACGAGGATGGTGACAGCATCAACTTGAACGACATAGAGAAAGTCCTTCCAGTGTGGCAGGTAGGTGATCTGCCACGGTGGGGACCAGCAGCAGCGCCTTCCCTGCCTTGTGTTCCCTTAGGAAGCCCTCCTCAGGACTGGGAAAGCTGCTGGGCTCTGCTCCTTTGGGGGCTGGGATGGAGGTTTGTGCCTGTGCTTTCAGGTGTTAGTGCTGGGCAAGGGCAGTTAGCACACAGACTTTGTTGGGTGGTGATACACTGAGGGCAGTATATACCTGTATATGTATATATGTGGATGTACACAGGGCTCATATGTTGAAGAAAAGGAGATTCTGAAAAGCATCAACACCTCCTGACAGCTCCAAAATAAATTGCTGTCAGGAAGCCAGCAGGTTCTGTGTGCAGACCCAGGTACTGCCCGTTTGGGGTGGCCCCCATGTCTATATGCAGTGGTAACCCACAAGTGTGTTTTCTCCAGTCTGTTCTTTCCCCAGACCTCTCTTTACAGTTTTGGCAGTTCTGGCTAAATGACCTCTGATCTGTGGATGTTGGGGAATAGCAGGATGAGACCCCACAGTTCAGAAGTCAGGTTGAATAAGTCAATTTGGCCACAATAACCCCCTGCAGTGTTACAGGCTGGGAACGGTGTGGCTGGACAGTGCCCAGGCAGAAAGGGACCTGGGGGTGCTGGTGACAGCAGCTGGACATGAGGCAGCAGTGTGCCCTGGGAGCCAAGAAGGCCAATGGCTCCTGGCCTGGATCAGGAATGGTGTGGCCAGCAGGAGCAGGGAGGTCATTCTGCCCCTGTACTGGGCACTGGTGAGGCCACACCTGGAGTGCAGTGTCCAGCTCTGGCCCCTCAGTTCAGGAAGGACATTGATGCTGTGTCCAGCTCTGGCCCCTCAGTTCAGGATGGACATTGAGTGCTGTGTCCAGCTCTGTCCCCTCACTTCAGGAAGGACATTGAGTGCAGTGTCCAGCTCTGTCCCCTCAGTTCAGGATGGACATTGATGCTGTGTCCAGCTCTGGGTGTCTCAGTTCAGGAAGGACATTGAGTGCAGTGTCCAGCTCTGGCCCCTCAGTTCAGGATGGACATTGAGTGCAGTGTCCAGCTCTGGGTGTCTCAGTTCAGGAAGGACATTGAGTGCAGTGTCCAGCTCTGGGTGTCTCAGTTCAGGAAGGACATTGAGTGCTGTGTCCAGCTCTGGGTGTCTCAGTTCAGGATGGACATTGAGTGCTCTGTCCGGCTCTGGCCCCTCAGTTCAGGAAGGACATTGAGTGCAGTGTCCAGCTCTGGCCCCTCAGTTCAGGATGGACATTGAGTGCAGTGTCCAGCTCTGGCCCCTCAGTTCAGGATGGACATTGAGTTCAGTGTCCAGCTCTGGCCCCTCAGTTCAGGATGGACATTGAGTGCAGTGTCCAGCTCTGGCTCCTCAGTTCAGGAAGGACATTGATGCTGTGTCCAGCTCTGGCCCCTCAGTTCAGGAAGGACATTGAGTGCTGTGTCCAGCTCTGGGTGTCTCAGTTCAGGATGGACATTGAGTGCAGTGTCCAGCTCTGGCCCCTCAGCTCAGGATGGACATTGAGTGCAGTGTCCAGCTCTGGCCCCTCAGTTCAGGATGGACATTGAGTGCAGTGTCCAGCTCTGGCCCCTCAGTTCAGGAAGGACATTGAGTGCTGTGTCCAGCTCTGGGTGTCTCAGTTCAGGAAGGACATTGAGTGCAGTGTCCAGCTCTGGCCCCTCAGTTCAGGATGGACATTGAGTGCTGTGTCCAGCTCTGGCCCCTCAGTTCAGGAAGGACATTGAGTGCAGTGTCCAGCTCTGGGTGTCTCACTTCAGGAAGGACATTGAGTGCAGTGTCCAGCTCTGGGTGTCTCAGTTCAGGAAGGACATTGAGTGCTGTGTCCAGCTCTGGGTGTCTCAGTTCAGGAAGGACATTGAGTGCAGTGTCCAGCTCTGGCCCCTCAGTTCAGGATGGACATTGAGTGCTGTGTCCAGCTCTGGCCCCTCAGTTCAGGATGGACATTGAGTGCAGTGTCCAGCTCTGGGTGTCTCAGTTCAGGATGGACATTGGGTGCTGTGTCCAGCTCTGGCCCTTCAGTTCAGGATGGACGTTGAGATGCTTGAGCACATCCAGAGGAGGCAGTGAGGCTGGTGAGGGACTTGGAATACAACTCCTGTGAGGAACAACTGAGGGAGCTGGGGTTGTTTAGCCTGGAGAAAAGGAGGCTCAGGGGTGACCTTATCACTCTCCACAACCTCCTGAAAGGTGGCTGTGGGCAGGTGGGGGTTGGTCTCTTTCTCCAGGCAACAACTGACAGAACCAGAGGACACAGTCTCAAGCTGTGCCAAGGAAAATATAGGCTGGATATTAGGAAAAAGTTTTTTACAGAAAGGGTAATAAAGTATTGGAATGATCTCCCTGGGGAGGTGGTGGATTCACCATCTCTGGATGTGTTCAGGAAAAGACTGGATGTGACACTTGGTGCCGTGGTTTAGTTGAGGTTAGGGTTGGGTTGGACTTGATGATCCTGGAGGTCTCTTCCAACCTAATGATTGTGATTCTGATTCTGAATTTGTCAGCATCATACAGTTTTCTATTTTACAGAGCCCTAGCCCTCAAAGGAGCTGAGTTCCCTGAGCTAGGCAAGTTTCTGAGGATGCTCAGTGTGTTTTTGCTGAAACCTCTTTTCCTCCAGAGGAAAGGATGAAAACATCTCATGTGCTGTGTTAGTGTTACCCTTTTCAGTGCTGAGCCAAGAGCTTTCTGGGCTTCATGCTAACGCATCATGTGAGGAAAAGCTTTTCTCATCCTGCAGACCATGTGACAATCTGCCTTACTGTTTCTTTTGGGTGAGCTATTTGGCACTGAATACATGAAGGAGTGGAGAAGGGCAGCTGACTTTGGCAGGGAGGAGCACTGCCTGCAGCTGCTTCCTGCTCAGTCTCTTCCGTGTTTGGTATGTCTGGACTTTAGGTCACAGGGAAAAAAAAAACCATCAGGTTCAGCTGATACAGACCCCATTAATTCTGCAAAATAAGGTTAGTTTCCCTGGGGAATAATTGGAAATGAAGAATCAAACTATCTTTGGTGTGAGGAGCTGATTACCTTCAAGAGGGTTTTAATCAACAGCTGTTAAATAAGCCAGATCCTCCTGGTCTGGTTATCATTTCGTCATGTCCTAAGACTGCATTGAATACAAGGAATTAATTCCAATATATACATTAATATCTGCCTTAATTGCTAGTGTGACATCTCTAAGCTGGAAGACCTAGTGGGAATGCTGGGTCTGATGTTTTGTTTGTGCCTCGGGGCAGACTCGTGCAGTGCCGCATTAATTTGCAGACGTGCTTACCTTGGCATGTACAGCCAGTCATGTGTGTCTGTGGGAGCTAGGACCCAGGTGGCTCTGGGTGAGGGTTTATCTTGTTCAACGTGGACAAGTGAAATACTTGCAGACAGCTGGTTTAATCCTGACATATCATTGTTAACTGGATTTGAATGCAACTGTGCAATGCTGACAGTGATTTTACTGCTTTTTATCCCTTGTTTTAAATGGCTCTGTGGAGCAGTGATGAGGAGGGGCATAAGGGAAGATATTCCCTTGTGTGAGCCTGGGGAAGGAAAATCCCTTACCCCATGGTGTTGTCCTATGCTGTTATGTTTGTGGTGCATCCCGAAGAAGAGGCTTTTCAGGTTGGTGATATATAAACTCCTGTTCTGTGTTTGAGAGCTCATGGATGGGTTGGTTACAGCAGGCATGCACAGATGGAGGGGCCAATCTGAGCATCCTCTAGCCCCACTGGGGTGGTCTGAGCATCCTCCAGTGTGACTGAACCAGTCCAAGCATCCTCCAGCATGACTGGGGTGGTCCAAACATCCTCCAGCATGGCTTAGATGGAAATATTTCACTGCTGGCTGTGCTTCAGCAGCCATGGAAATGTTAAAAGCTCCACATTTGAGACAGGCAGGGAGTCTTGCTTGCAGGCTCCTTGGAGACTTGTGTGCTTTTGGTGTTACGGTGTGATAGACATGGGACATGAATCTAGAACCAATCTCTGGTGTACATCCAGGTCTGTGTCTGTATCTACAGCCAGATGTAGAGATGTCCCTAATTAAGCAGAATGTTCTGGTTGTCTGGGGGTTGAGCAGACTGTTCTGGATATCTGGGTGTTGATATCCCTATACTTGAGTTTTTCTGCTGGAATCTATCAATAGTATTTTAACAAAATATTGCAAGGAAAGCCTATGACTATTTGGCAATTAAAAGGTGGAAAAATCAACAAAACAAAATAAGCCCAAGCGACCTTTCCCCAGATCCTCATCTTTTGTTTGGAATTTGTGCATCCCAGTCCTTGGGGATGCTGTCACAGCACGGTGTGCTCTGCCATCTCGTGGACATGCACAGGCTTCACAACTCCTTCACCACAACTCGTAATTTGAAGCTTTCTCTTGCCCAGTCCTTTCAAAATCCATCTGAGGTGCTTGTTTTTACTGGTGAATAGGTTTTTATTTTTGAAAGTTTCATGGCTAGGAGCCATGAGGTCATTGCCTTGGCTCAGCTCATGAGCCATAACCTCTTCATCTCTCCTTACTCATAAGAGTCTGCAGTAGGATTTGGGCACTAATTCACCAAAGTGCTGCCAAGAATGATTCTTTTGAAGGTAAATACTCTCCATTCATAAGATCTGCTTTTTACTGCACACCAGGGAGCATCTGCTGCATAGGGAGGCTCAGCTCAGGTGCAGAAAGAGTCTTTATCATCCTCTCCATTTTCACATCAGCTGCTTGTTGAAGGAGACCACATAACCACCTTGGCGTCACGCAGACGTCACAGGCAGGGCTGAGTCAGTGCCTTTTGCTTTTGCTCCCTTTGGCAAACACTTGGGAAGTCTTTCAGGCTTGGATGTGTCACATCCAAGTACTCTGGTCCCAGTTTTACTCTTCAGAGTCCTTGGCAAGCAATCCCTTGGCAAAATCTTTACTTAACAGAGAAAATAACCCAAGAGGTCATGTCCTGCAAGATCACAGGATCACAAAATGGCTTGGATTGGAAGGGTCCTTAAGGCTCCTTCCAACACCCCTTCCATGGGCAGGGACACCTTCCAATGTCCCAGGCTGCTCCTAGCCCTGTCCAACCTGGCCTTGGACACTTTCCAGGGACGGGGCAGCCACAGCTGCTCTGGGCAGGATCCACCCTGCTCCTTCCTGTGGAACTGCTGTAATTCACAAAGGACACAGGAGGCTCCATGTCACAGGGGTGGGCCGTAATGCTGCTAGACACAAGCAGAGAGTTTTGGGACATGTCCCAAGTGGTTTCTGGACTTGTGTATTGCAGTTTGGCTTTCAGTTTGCTGGACTCATGCCTTTGGGATGAGTTTGCCCTCCATCAAATGCTGGGAATGTGCCTTCACTGCCCAGCTGCTCCTTCTCTTGTGTTTTTAGGGGGTAGAAATGTGGCACTTCAGAAAGGCATATTGGGCTTTATTGTTGTAATGAGATAAACTTGGAAGATAGCATTGATATCATTTGGTTTGGCATCTTACTGCCTTCAGCTCATCTCCTGCCGTTTCCTTACTGATTCTTGACCCTTTTTGTCATATGCTTGCAGTTACAATAAACTGCTTGTTTCTCTTCTGGCTGCGGTCATCATCCAGCTTCCTTGTTGGAAGAGAAACAAGGGAGAAGCTCCTTAGGAGAAAGGCAGACTCTCTTAAGTTGCACACCATTTCTCTTAGCACCACTGTGTTCCTGATTCTGTCCAAACAGGATTAGAAGCGCCAGGATTCCTGATCCGGTTTGTAGTTCAGCCGATCGGTGCTTAGGCAAATAGGTTTGTTGTTTAAACTCTTTTCTTTTTTACACATGCCTGCGTTTGAAAGCAGAAGCAAGCAAGCTGCAGATTATTTTTTCAGCCTTGATGTTACACTGCTTTTCTTCTGGTGCTGGAGAACCACCCGAATTGAGACATCCACAGGCAGCCTTGCCCATTTTCCTTGGGACCCCTCCTCACAGACAAGATTTTTCAAGTCAGACCTTACAGTTCAGTGTGGAGACAGTGTGAGTAAAGGTGGGACCTGTCCACGGGCTGGTCACTTGGGGTCCTGCCCCAGGTGAGGCATGGACACACTGGGACATGGTTTGTTGCACCTCAGTGTAGAGATCTAGGAGGGGCTGGATGATTCCCATCTGAGAATACCCATGTCCTTTCCCTGTCAGCTCTGTAGGGTGCAGAGATGGACCAGTTCACATGTGGATTTGGTCAGATACAGAAGGTTCCTGAAGAGAGATGAGCCAGCCCAGGTGTCCAGGGGGAGAGGATAGATCATGGGCGAGCAACCCCTCTCCTGTCACTCTGCAGGTGAGGAGGGGAGATTGGTGTCCAGCACTGGTGTGAGGGCTTGTTCCCAGACCCTGCAGATCTCTGATCCTTCCAGGGTGGTGGTAGCAGGAGAACAGGTCTCTTTGGAGCTCACAAGGAGCTCTCTTTGGACAGCTCTTTGGTGGTGTGGTGTTATCTACTATCACCATACGGTTTTGTCACCTCACCACCTCCTCTCTTGCCTGCTCTTTCTACACTGCAAGGCTGGGCAGTTCTCATTTTACCCAGCACTTTAGGAAATCCTCCTCTTTCACAGCCTTGGCCGTAGCAATGTGGCCCTCTCCTAGCAGGCTGGTGGATCTGGGGTGGGCTGATCACTCTGCCTGGCATCCCCTCCCACTGGGAGTGGCCTGGTCGATGCAGCATGTGCTTCCTGTGCTCTCTGTTCCTGCTGTCACTCACAGGGTCTAATTCTGATGTTCTTTATGTGTCCACCACTTATGAAAAGGTTGGAGTGCCTCCCTAGAAGCCCCAAAAGGGGGGCGATTACTTCTTCCTGCCCTCACTTCCTGCTGGAATCTGCCCAGAGTGTGTAGGCACAGCACTGCCTTCAGAGAAGGTTTCTTGCCTGACAAGCCCATATCCCAAGGGTCTTTCCAATACAGTAACAGCTAAAACCACTGTGGAAAGTCCCTGTCAAAGAGCCAAGACTTTCTTGAGTATAGATCACAACATATTGGGAGTCAGCTCCTAAGTAAAAAGCTCTTGGTTTGCCATGGCCTCCAGTGAGACACGGACTTTCTGTGGCCCTGTTTTGTTGCATTTACCTCAACTGACAGTGACCATCACCTGGGGCAGAGAGGATAAACTGCTGTGGTCACCTGTAGCTCCTCCAGCATCACTCCCAGGCCACAGTTATGGCCATCATTGCCAAGGAAGGCAAATGAGACCATGGAGGTCTCCAGAGCACTGGAGAGTTCTGGACCAAGACTGTGTAATGTCCCATGCAGGTCATGACCTCGCAGGTTCCCGTGGGCCTGGGCTCAGATGGCAGAGCACAGTTCCTATGATCCCTGAAGGTTATAAACCCTGAGGGTTTTATCAGATGTGCAGGAAAGGGAAAGATCTTCCAGTGGGTTTTTCAGATTATGATACCACAGAATCAGAAATATTGAAGTTGAAAAGACCCATAAGATCACTTAGTCCAATCATTCCCTCAGCACTGCCAAGGCCACCACTAACCTGTTTTCAAGTGCCACATGCACATGGCATTTTAAATCCCTCCAGGGATGGGAATTCCACTACTGCTCTGGGCACCCTGTGCCTGACAGGTCTGACAGCCCTTTCCATTAAGAAATTTTTTCCTAATTTCCAATTGCCTTAATACCATATGATAGCCCTTTTCAGTGTATAAACAAAACACTGGAGATATGGCCAGGAACTTTGATGTTTCCATTACTGGTTTTTTATTATCATTATTATTTTTCTCACTATCATTATTATCATTATTAAAATTGGTATTGTTTGTTGTTGTTATTATTATCTTTATTATGGTTATTATTGTTGTTGTTGTTGTTATCATTATTATGGCTCAGAGTGGGTTCCTGATTGTGGAAAATGAGATGAGCTCTCCCTAACACTCAGGGCTGGTGTTACTCTTTTGGCTGTCAGGCAGACGTTGCAATGCTGACTCATAATTCCTGGGGGTGTCTTCCCAAACTGGTGGGCACAGAGATCCTGTTTCGTAGTGGCTCCTGGTACTGCTACGGATCAGCTGGTCAGAATCAGAGCCAGGCTGCTGTGCTTGCCAGGATAGGAGGCACTGGGATGTCCTCACACCCCAGCTGGATTGACTGGTCAGGGGTTTGGGTTTGGGATGAGCAGGGAGGGAAGGTGGGAGGGACAAGGGTGGTTTATGCTGCAGCTCTGAAGTTTGGCAGTGTTTGGTGGCCGAGGGGACAGGGCTGGTGGCAGAGGGGAGCCTTGCAGCACTAGAGGGCACTGCGGCCTCGCTGCATGGCCCTGGAACACCGCTCTTGGCAGAGGAAATGAGGCTTTTCCAAAGGCTTTTTCCAAGCAGAAACCCCACTCTGCAGTGTCTCTCACCCTCCTGTGCCAGGTCAAGCTGCTCTCCATCCAGACCTGTCCACCTCGGGCTCGGAGTATGTGTCCAAGATGGGGAAACCTGCAGGTGTTTCTCTGTACCTGGGGCTGAATTTGGGTGTGAGCTGCATTTTGGCTCTGAGCAGGTTAAAACTGAAGGTGTCTGTGACCCCCTCAGTTACCAAAGCCCTGAGGGGGGCTGGTTCTTAGGGCTTGTCCCATCTCACGACTCCCTGGAAACCCCACCTTTGCCTACACAATCCTCAACTCTGTGCATCTCCCATGGAATGCTCAGTCTGGCGCAATGCTCCTCGCACCAGAGCAGTTCCAGGTGTGCTGAGGGGTTCTCCCTTTCTCTGGAGGTGCTGCTGCCCTGTCAGGGGTAGGATGTTCTCCTGAACCACCCACATTTCCACCTGTCCCTGTCCCCCACCTACCTTGTTGTACCCACCCCAAGTTAAAGACATGCCAGCCTCAGGAGGAGGGAGATGGGCACCATGGGTTGCCCACTGCTGGACCATCTCTGTTCCTTAGACACCAGTTTGCCAGCCACTGGTTTGTACCACAAAATAAAATTAATAATGGGATGTGGGCAGCTTTGCAGCTTTTCCTCAGGCTGAGATGATGGAGGGTTGGACAGAAGGAGATGTTGGGACTAGGCTGGGTGTACCAAAAGGAAGTGGTGGGGTTTGGGTTCATGACCAGGGACCACAAAGAAATAGAAATATGGGAGAGCTGTTCCTGGGAAGATGATGAAGAAAGTTGCTCTGTTTTACTTTTAAGGAGTCCACAAGTAGTTTTAGTCCTGTGAACTGCAGTTTTCTGGGTAATTAACTGGTTTGGGTAAGGGGAATTGTGCTGGGGTATAAATAACAGCTCAATAGGCATTTCAGGCTCAAAAATGTCACCACATTATGCTCTGGCTTAAACACACCAGGGAGCTACTTGGATTTTCCCCAGCTTTACAGCTGACTTCCCTTTCAGAAAGGTTTGCTTTTATGCAGCTATATAATATCCAAAGCAAACCTGTTTTGGTTTTTCCCAGTCATTTCTATAGACTCCAAAACACACCCCTTAAATCCTGCCTGAATTTTAACTTCTCAATAATGTTACATTTTCTTCTCCCTTTGTTTTCTCAGGGGATTCATTAGAAAACTGAGAGGGGTTTTGCTGCATTCCCTTGAATTTGCCAAATATTTTCCTGCAACGTGGAAGTAATGTGGAGGAATTATTAAATTTTTAAAGCATTATTAAAAGTAGCCGAGAAAAAAAAAACCAAATCCAGATTTCTAAAGATCCCAAGTAAAAACTCAGTGTCACTTTGGTCAAGCAGCTATTTCTGCTGGCTTGGCTATTTTCACATCCCGTTCCCTGCTCTCTGTAAAAGAGATGAATTTTTAATAAAATGAATGGAAGGAAGGAATTTTCTCTCAAAAAAAAAAAAAAGCAGGCATACCACAAGACCAGAGAAGGGAGACGTGCATATGTCCCCGTTGTCAGAGGGACCTGGAGAGCCTAGAAACACTTTGCTCTCTAAAAATCCTGCTAATGGGGGATGTCCTCGTCCCTGGTCCGCCAAAATAGGAGGTTAATGTTTCCTGTCACATTTATAAATTTCTTCTTAACCAGAAGATGCTCCCCCACCCTTTTCTGCTGCCTTTCCTCTGATGTTGTGGGAATAGAAAGTAATACAATAAATGAGACCAGAAGTTCTTAAAATGCGAATTTCCTGCCCGGAGGCAGCAGGTAAGTGAATCCCATTCAGCTTGGAGGGATGTATATATAGCTATGGGTGTAAATATAGGTATTTAGTGGCAGGGTAAGTGTTTATTGCAGTGCAGGGTGGTTTGGTCAAAGATTGTCATTTAAGTGGGAAATTTATTGCTGCACACGACGCCTGGATGTCTCTTCCACGGGGAAAATAAAGACTGTTTATGAAGGGATTAAATGATGTCCTCACTGTGGTAGCAGACCAAGCTCTGTAACCCACAGGTCCTTTTAGTCCTACATTTGTATTGTCCCTCTTTTCATTATTTTAGAACTACTTTTGGTGGTTGGTTTTTTTCAAGATCGTAAAATGATTTGGGTTGGAAGGGAACTTAAAGATTGTGTTGTTCCAGCTCCTCTGCCATGGGCAGAGTCAACTTCCACTAGACCAGTTTGCTCAGAGACCCATCCAGCTTGACCTTGGGACACTTCCAGGGATACTCCATTAACTTCTCCTCTGGCTCTGGAAATGGCTCAAATGTACACATGCTGGCATGGTCAGTGAAAGAAAACTCTGGAGGCCTCCCCAAAATGCCTTTGCTGGATAGTGGGCTTGAATGATTTCATTTGGGCTGAAAGGAACAGTGAGCAGAGTGTGGTTTCCACACATTTGGCCACACGGCGCTGCCCCTGTGTCCATGTCTCCCAGGGTTATTCCTGTTTATCCTTCTCCTGTTCCTCCTGTTGTGGAGAAACTCCTCATTGTTGGATTGCTTTCTTTTTCATTCTTTTTTTTTTAATAATAATTCTTGTAATGTATGAGCAGAGAAACCACTGGAGAATGATAAAGCTTCATTTCTTCCTGCTTTTGTGACCCACTTCATTATTTCGTTTCTCATTGTATATTCTTCTGAGGCGCCCTCTCCAAACGGAAAGAAAATATGTGTGGTTATAGGAGCTGTTTGTTTCCCTTTGGCTGGGAAAAATAAGACCCCTTGGCTGGGCAAAACAAGCAGGTATCACAGAAGATATGGATTGCTTCTGCTGGTTAGTTCTGGGGACGGGACTGCTGATATTTGCTCCATCATGCATCTGTGAGCAACATTATTTCCTAAAGCTGGTGGGCTGTGTGTGTCTTCAGCTGGCCAGCCTTCCTTTTGGTGCTCTGCAAAAATAAGATATAAAAGTACATATTCCTTAAGTTTAGGTTGCTTCACATTTTCTAGATGAGAATGAGAAGATTTGGGGTCAATAGTTACATGGACATGATTTGGAGGAGCAGCAGGAGAGATGAGACACCCTCTCGTGTTGTTCCTTGATTGTTCCACAGCAATAATCCAAACCAAAGGCAGTTTTTAAGATTCAAGTGTGAAACACAGATTTGTCCATGTAATTCAAAAGAAAACATGAGTTCAGAAAATCTCCAGATTTCCAGCCTGATGGCACCATCCCACTGCTGCTGCTGGACACCCTGGACACACCACAGAATGACAACAGTGGCTGCTCTGCTCCAGCCATTGGGCCTGTGGTTAGTGAAAGTTTGGTTTTCCAAAATTTTCTTCTTATTTGGCTTGTTGCCATCCCTCTTGGCCATGGAGCTTGTTCAGCCCTGCATGCAGGATCTTAAAACTGCTTGACAGGAGGGTGTTGCAGGGGAGAGTCAGTCTGTTCTTCTTGGTAACAAGCAACAGGACAAGAGGAAACAGCCTCAAGTTGTACTAAGGGAGGTTTGGTTGGATATTAGGGAAAAATTTCTTCATGGAAAGGGTTGTTAAACACGGAAATGGGTTGACCAGTGCAGTGGTAGAGTCGCAATCCCTGGAGGGATTTAAAAGCCATGTGGATGTGGTACTTGGGGACATGGGTTAGTTATGGGCTGTGGACAGTGCTGGGGGAAATGGTTGGGCTTGATGATCTTAGAGAGGTCTTTTCCAACCTAAATGATTCTGTAATTGTATGAGTCTGTCTCTGGTGTAGACAGTGCTGGGAGACATCAGGGATGAAGAAGCATCAGGATTGCCTGTGGTTGTAACAACCAGCTCAGCCTGGAGGTTATGGAGAACCTGGGGAGTAGGCAGTGGATGGTGGCTGGTCTCGTAAGTGTAACCAACATGGCTAAAAAATCCTCTCCTTGCATGCAGATTTCAGTCTGGAAGCTCAGTGCTGTGTTTTGATACCTGGATTGTTGTGATAAGGTTTCCACTTGTGCTTTATTTTGCTGTCAGAGCAAAGCCAGCCCCATGTGCCTCAAGGCTTCGAGAGGCGGTGCAGTCCCTGCGCTCCCTGAGCCAGCAGTGTCCTGGCACAACAGGTCACCACCCCGATAAGCACAAAGGCAAGGAGTCAGGCTCACACTGAAATGGTATTTCAGCCAGAAAGAGCAAAGGGGGTAGAAAAGTACCCTGACCATCAGTATGTGAGTGGCCACCTTCGTGTTGTACGATCACAATATCGGTTTTCTATTTTATTTTTTTTATGGTTGGCTTAACAATTAAAAGGCTACACTGCGCTTTGGTTTTTCCAGTCTGCTGCATCGTGTGACCCCAGTGACTCTGAGCTAAGCCTCGTTATATAATGGCGGGGTGTTTTTTTGGAAAACCTCCATTTAATCCTTTCGGAGCAGAATTTGCTGTTTTTGTTTTCTTTCATATCGTCGTCTTGTTTCCCCCCTCCGCCTACCCCTTCCCCGGCGGGCGCACGCTGGAGGCGTCAGTCTGGGAGCAGGGTCCTTTCTTCCCTTCTTTTTTTTTTTTTCCTTTTTTTTTTTTTTCAAATCTGCAGAGAAAGGAAAAAAAAAAAAAAAGGAGGTTTATTTTCGTTTGCTTGGGTTACAGCGCCTTTCCCCACTGTCGGGGGGAAGGACTACGTGATGTGCAGCAGGTATTTTGTGAATGGAGCACAACCCTGTGACTCCCCGTCGCTTGACCGAAGGGGGAGGCAGGGGAAGGAGAAAGAAAAAAAAAATAATAAAAACCACCACCCAGTGACTCCATCTGACTCGTTTTGGCTGGAAAACTTTTTCAGCGCCGTGGTTCTTAAGCCAGGAGGAAGCTTTCTTCTGGCCCAAGAACAATAAAGGGGTCAGCAGCCTGATCCTCCCTCCTACACCCTCTTCCTTCCATTGTGAGGGGTCTGTGCAAATATCCCAGGCTGCTTCTGCTGGGGCCTGAGGGACCTGAGCCACACATGTGACATTAAAGAGAGACTCCGCGAACTCAGTAATCCTGCGAAAAGGAAAAAAAAGAAGAAAGAGAAAACAAAATGAAGTCTCAGAGGAGCTCTATTTCTGGTGCAGTGTTACGCCTGGAGAAGTTACCAGTGGGTGTTTCTCATGGTGGGGGGAAATCCGTCCCCTTACCCTGCCTAGGTGCTCCTTCATGATACCACAGCAGCAAGTGGCCAAATGCACACCCAGGGGAGGTGAACCCTCCTGTCCCACCAGCCCTGCACCTCCTCCATTTCTTGGTTTGTCCAGGAGGGGGAATTTCTGCTGCTGCCGTAGTGCAGGTGCAAAGCCTGTGTGCTGCAGGTGTGCAGTCTCCAGCAAGGATGGGGTTGAAGGAGGCCCAGCTGCTTGACGTGTTATGCTTGTTCCAGGGATTCACCACCACCTGGCAGCACTTGGTTTTTCAGTCCAGCACTTTTAATAAGACTTATTTCTCAGATGTAGATCACAAACCATGAAGGTCTGAGCCAGCAATCCCTAGGGTAAAAGGTCTTCAGGAGATGCTGTGGGGCCACTGCAGTGTGCCCACCAGTCCAGTCTGTCATGGAAGCCACCTGCATCTCTCTGGGAAGGAGGTCATCCACTGGTCAGAGGGCTGCTGCGGATTCTGTGAATATTTCTCATGAATCCAGAGCAGTCACAAAACTTGCAGCCCAGGCTAGGTTCTGCCACCATGAGTGGTGATTCTCTTTCCAGGTGATATCTGCCAGGCTAGATGGTATCTCCTCCCAAACAAGAGGGTTGGACCTGTGGCCTTCTAAGAGAAGTCGAGTTCAACGCAGGAAGCCACATCATACACTGAAAACGTGATGCATTTGCCAGAGGGAGAGCGAATCACGCCCATCAAGTCGTAGGAACCCACCTTTTGTTGTTTTTCTTTGACACAGTTAACCATCTAACAGCATGCGTGACCTCGCCTGGCCGCGTCCCGGCCGGCTGGCCCTTGGCACCGCGCGGATCGCGGTGGCGATCTCCCGCCGTTATTATCTCCTCGCCGCGTCGATAACGCTTCGCTGGCGATGGCCAGGATTTCCTCGCGCTGCAGAGCTTTCCTGAGGATCAGCTCTGCGAGCGGCGGAGGAAGCAGCCGCTGCGAGATTGCTCCTGGCTGCTGAGAACGCGGTGGCCGACTTCAAACGTACGTGCGACCTGACATGATCCGAGGAGCGCCGCGCCGGCTCCTCTTTCCACTCGCCCGCCTCGTCAGGGCGGGCGGGTGGAAACTCCTCTTCTCCTGCAAGTGCTCCAAGAGTCTGAAGCGAGACCAAATATGGTTATGAAAGCCTGTCAGAGACGGGGGAGAGTTGTCCCATGTCTTGTCTGGAATTCTGAGGGAATGGCGAGAACGCTCACGGCCAGGCTGGAATTCAGGGTCTCACCTCCACCCCTCTTGCAGTTGCCATGGTGTTGGGACTGCACGTGCTACACACTTGCCTTCAGTTGAAAGGAAGACCATTTTTAGTTCCATTTTTAAGTGCTTAGGCAAACACATTTGTTATTTAAACTCTTTTTTTACAAATGCCCATGTTTGAAGGTAAAAGCGAGAAAGGTGCAGGTTCTTCTTTCAGCCTCTTCTCTTGGTGCTGGAGCAGCTCTCTGATCTCTGCACACAGAGTCTAGCTCCAGGATTTTAGTGGTGCTTCCAAGTATAAGTGATAATTACATTGGTTTTGTTGACCTTGGTGTAGGGCAGGTGAAGTGTGACAGAATTCCAAGATACAGCTCCTTTGCTTATATTCCAGAGAACCAGTGCCCAGCTGCCCATGGCCATCGAGGCCACAAAGTTGAAGTAGCTCCAAGGGTTGCAAGTGTACCTAAGGCTGGGAACCTGCTGAGTTAGAGGTGGAGTTCTGGGACTACTTGACCATCCTGACATTCCTGTCTGAAGGAGAAGAAAGCTGCCTTGTTTGGCTTCTACTTGCTGCATCTTTTCCTGGCATGATTTGCATACAAGGCAGAACTTGAATTTATTCTGCAAGTCCTCAACTTCTGAGAGTTGTTAGTTCAGGAAAGGCAAGGCTGTAGTGGAGCAGCTGGTGGCTGTGCTCTTCTAGGAGATCTAAGGTAATTTTCCTGACATGAGGTTGGATTAAAAGACAAGGTGTTTTGACAGCACAGAAGTCTTTCTGCATGTGAAAATTAAGGATTTAGTGGTCACCTAGAGTGATTTGCAGTTTGGATGGAGGAATCTAGGCATCGTTCACAGGTACCTTGCTTATCCAAAGGCACTTGGCTGTTTGGTGGCTTTGCTATGTTTAGCACGAGTAAATCAGAAGTTAAAGCCTTGTGGGAAGGACTGACTGTTCAGGAGCAGAAAGTAATGCAGCAGAGCATGGTTAGAAGTGAATTGGAGGGGAACAGGTAAGGGATGAGAGTGGAACTTGATGGTGGTCCCTTAGTCCACTGTCAAGTCAGAGAAGTTGGTGCTCCTTGATGAGAGCAGTCCTGTTTCTGAAGAAACCCACTCCATCTTCTACATCCAAAATCTCCATCTTCTCTGTCCAGGTTTCAATTTTTTTGCTGTTCTGTTCTCTCAAAGACTTGCCTGTGATGCCTGTTTGGAGTGGCTGCCTGTTTGCCAAGAGGGCTTTTCACTCTGCCAGACCCGCCCACCTACCCACAGCCACCAAGGTCCTACCATGGGTAGATGAAATTGAAACGAAGTTTAAAAGCTCATGTGAAAGGGGTTGAATGACAAACCATACCCCGGTCCTGCAAGTGACCTCCAGCCCTTTGGAAGCTATTTGGCATCTTGAAGGATTCCCCATTGGGTGCTGCAGTTTGCTCTGGGATGGTTTCATGGATTTTGTGTTGCCACATCTCTGTTCTTCCCCTGTGTGGTCACCAAATAGCTTTTCAGATCTTAACTCCTGCAGAAGGACAGGTCCAGGGGACAGGTCCAGGGAGTGTCCTGCCCCGGGAGGTGAGGGCTGAGGTAGCAGGGAGTTTCTGCTGGAGCTTTAAGGAGTCTCCCTGTGCTGGGAGCTGTGTACAGTAGGAACAGTCATCAGCCTCATCTTACGTGCACCTCGTCTCACTGGTTAGGATCACTTCCCCCGTGGAAACCATCAAGAATTTCCGTTATTTCCTTTCCTGAGGCTTTGTTTGGGTGGGGATTTCTGGAAGGTATTTCACAGGCAGGTATAATTAAAGAAAGATATGCTTGCCTGGAGGCTTGACAAGGTTTCTTTAAAGCCAGGCCGTTAGCGTGGTGGCAAAACAGAAACCGTTTGTTTCCCGGTCCAGTGGAGGGGAGGCTGGGGAAAAGGGGGAGCTAATCAGCTGGGAATCATCCCAGTTAAATGCTGCACACCAGGGTTAAGGCCCTTATCCAGCAAATCCTTGAAATATGTGCTTAATTTTAAGTCCCTCTGACTTCAATCTGTTTACTCTTGTGCTTAAGTTTAAGCATGTGCCTAAGTGCTCGTCTGGCTGCAGGCCAAGGCAAATAGTAGACTTAGGAGCAGAATTACATAAAGTAAGTGCTTTGCTGGACTGAAGTTCCGTGGGACAGCGGGTTCTGTGCAGGTCTGGGATGCTGGAAGGGGACAGTGCTGTGGATCCCAGCTCCATCAAGTTATTCTGTGGTGGATACCACAGACCCGAGGCCGTGCCCACCTTGCAGGGAGCATCCAAACCATGCAGCCTCTAAACAGGTACCTGAATTTCAGCATCTTTTCTCTGTTCTGAAGGCATCAGTCTCACCTGTAGCCTTCTGTATATCACAAACACAGTCTTGGAAAAGTATGTAATTTATTTCCTCTCCGTTGAGAGAAAGGAGCATGTTAGTGGAGGAAAATATTCTTGATTTTATCATCAAAGAAGGAAGGAGAGCAGATTCTATGACCTGACTAATAAATCTTCATAGGAATTTGTGTGGCTGCATTAACACAACAAAAAGGACTCCTGTATTAGCACAAGCTTTTATAATGGCTTTATCTTCTTCTTTCCTGTTCCAAGCTAATTCCTGAAAGCCTTCTTCTAATCCCCCGTTTTGCTCATCCAGCCTGGACTTCTTAGAACGGCAACGGGGGTTTTTTCCTTCAGTTTTAATCTACAAATGACAGCACTTAAAGCTAATAACTGCAGCCGTGGCACGCACAAAAATGAAAAACCGCCGTCAAGAAAACAAGATCTGTGTTTTCTGAAAACACCACTACCAGGGGTTAAGGGAAATCTGCAGCTGGAACAAATACAGCACTCGTCTAACTTCCTCAATAACTCTTGCCGGGGGAGCGGGCAGTTGCCAGACTGAGGAAGCGTGGTTAGCCATCGAGCCTTTGAATGCAGCTCCGTTTCCCCCTCAAACCCGTGGAATTTATATTAACCTCCAGCTTTTCTTAGCTGGTGGGAATTTTTATTTTTTTTCTTAATTTGCTTGAGTAAGAGCCTCACGCTTGTTGCTTTGGTTCACAGGAGGAGCGGAGGAGATGGTTCAGCTCCTCACACCGCGCTCTTGCTGGCAGAAAGCCAGGGATGTTAAATGAATAATTTCTGGCAGTGATAAGGAGAGAAAGGTTGAGGCTGCCAAGCGTAGAGTCACAGATGTCTGATGACTTGGTTTTGGGAAGGGCAGGCTTGAGAGATCCTGGCTCACTGGGTTGTCTCCAATCCCAGCAGAGATGCAGCCAGGAGGAAGGACCTCAATGTGTCTTTAGCATCTTGCACACGGGTGTAAATGAAGAAGGCAAAGAGCAGTATCACAGAATCATGGAATGGCTTGGGCTGCAAGGGACTTTAGACACCATCTCATTCCGTCCCCCTGCCATGGGCAGGGACGCCTTCCACTACCCCAGGTTGCTCCAAGCCCCATCCAACCTGGCTTGGAACACTTCCAGGGATCCAGGGGTAGCCACAGCTTCTCTGGGTAACCTGTGTCAGGGCCTCACCATCCTCACAAAGGAAGAAATCCTTCCTAATACCTTATGTAAGTCCACCTTTCTTCAGCTATATGCAAATGCCAGTCAGGAGGTCTAAAACCACTTTCCATGAGAAACTTGTCTACCTAATTTAAAGGCCACAGGAGATCTCTTCAGGTGAGCATGGAGTGTAGCTTGGGAAACCTAATTTAGGTTAAGAAGAGCCTAAGGCTCTTCTGTGATTTCAGAGCCCTCCTCTGTAGGGTCCCTCTGTGATTTCAGAGCCACTTTGGAGGCAGAGCATCTGTAGGATGCTTGTGGTTGTGGTCCTGATGGTGGTGGGCAGGAGTCCTGGGCAGAGGAGGGAGCTGGTTGAATGGACATGGAGGATGTACTGGTCACCAAAATCACCATCTCTCTAGTGGCAAGCAGCTTGATGTCTTTTTCCAACTTCATAATCACTAAGTGCATCTGCAGTTCTCCTGTCATGCCTTGTTCTGCTCATTGCCCATTCCAGTCTTGGTGGCCACTATCTCAGGCCCTTTCCAGCTTCTGGAGCTGAGCCCATCACAGGCCCAATTCTGCCAGCTACGAAGGCATCAAGGAGATTAGAAAGCAGCTGAAAAAACCATAGTGAGGAGGGCCAACATGACCCAAGACATCCCAGTAAGCAATGTCTTTGGTGTTGATAACTTGACATATGATAACATATCCATGAGTTGTGTGGTTTCTTCACTTTTGGTGCTGATTCTTACAGAATCACAGAATGGTTTAGGTTGGAAAAAACTTGTAAGATCATCAAGTCAAACCATTCCCCCAGCACTGCCAAGGCCACCACTGACCCATGTCCCCAAGCACCACATCCACACAGCTTTTAAACCCCTCCAAGGATGAGGGATCCACCACTGTCCTGGGCAACCCGCTTCCATGTTTGACAACCCTTTCCACGCAGAAATTTTCCCTAATATCCAACCTCAATCTAATGGGTTTTTTGTCCCCACTTGGATCTGATGAAACGCCTGAAGGTGCATCCTTGTAACCAAGATGAAATTAATTGAGGAGGCTTCACCCAGCACCTGGTAGTCATCACAAAAGCAGCTGTAAGTTACACTTTCTCTGGCAGGAAGCCTTATGTATGAGTGATGCCACAGTCCTTGGAGATGTCATGTTTGAGATTTGGACTTTGCAAGACTCAGGAGAAGGGATATGGCCATCCTGCTGCCTGTCCTCTGTCACCTTTGGATAGAAAACAGTTTTTGAGGATTCTTTTCTTGGTGGAGATGCCAG
The DNA here is from genome assembly GCA_017589585.1 of Phylloscopus whistleri. Taxonomy (NCBI): domain Eukaryota; kingdom Metazoa; phylum Chordata; class Aves; order Passeriformes; family Phylloscopidae; genus Phylloscopus; species Phylloscopus whistleri. Next base: position 1,305,564 of record JADMLD010000037.1, read on the forward strand.
AACCATTTCCAGTGCCACATTTGAACACTGCTGTAAGGCAGCTACAAACATGCCTTTCTTACCTATCTCCATTTTGCTGTTCAAAGTAGCCTGTGGCTCACAGAGGTCTGCAGAACGTCTGTGAAAAACCACCGGTGTAATTAATACATAATGTGTTATTATTGATATTCTGTGGCAAGTGCATCATGTTTTCTTAGCTCTTCCCTGCATTAAGGCCCATTACAGCAGGAGGAATCCTAGATCCTCAGTGCATAACAGGAACGTCTGGGAGGGATCAGATGGATGCTCAAGGAGCAGTTTCTTCTCCCCGGGTCCAAACTGCCAGTAAATGGGCAAGGAGCAAGTCAGGCTCTTGTGTTGCACAGCCCACACTCCCATGAAGGACTGGGACTTTTCAAAGGGAAGAGTAGGGCCTTCTGTAGGGTTAAATTGGCATGTGCACATTGGGATATTTTCCAAATGAGGGTGAGTGAGACATGGGATCCTCACGTGATCTCTCTGGCTGAACTAGACTGAGCAGCAACTTCAGAGAGGAGAAAAGACATCTCTTGGTGGCATGGTCCTGAGGAAAGTGCACTGGCTCTGTCTTCAGCCAATGGCAGGCAGGAATATCTGTTTTGTGAGACTGTTTCCAGCACAGCACAAGGGACTTGGGAAAGGAAAGGACCATCCTTCAGCCATGAAGGTCTGTGAGAAGTGTCCACTGGTGGCCCAAGAGGGGCTGCCAACACCATGACCATGTGCAAGTTGGTGCCAAAATTCCCTTTTGCTTTGATAGTGCAGCGTGTGGATCACAGGGATATGGATCATGTGAAAAAAAAAAAAAAAAAAAAAAAAAAAAGCAGCTTGTTGAATTATAAACTGTTGCTTGACAGTGTTGAAAAACTTGGAAGGTGTCTAGCAGGAAGTGCCAAGGACTGAGCACTGAGAAGGTTCTCCTGTTGCCTCTGGATCTACCCATGGTGAAAGAAAAAAGAAGCTACCTGTTGTGTGTAAGGCTGTGAAGCTTGCACAATCTTAAAGCTCCTTCAGGCTGAAGCCCTGGTCTGTCCAAAAGAGGATGAATGGATGCCTGGTTCTGGAGGATTGCACAGATGAAATGGAAAACACACCTTTTTTTAGTAGTAATGGTGAAATGAAAATGTTCTTGGATGTAGCCCTTTCCACCTGGGAGCAAAACTGAGGTTCAAGCATACCTGGCCAGAGGAGGCTGTACCAACACTGGGGAGAGCACAGAAAGGTTCCAGCTTAGAGGTTCCTTAACTCCCTGAGGCCCTACCAGGTGTGTTTGTAGGTCACCTTAGGAATTTATCCCAGTTCTGCCTGTAGGTCTCCTCCTTCTGACACCACCCACCACAATGGAACAGTGGGGAAGTGTTGAGGGACCTCCTGCCATCCCACCTCACTTCATCTCAGCTGGAGAGACATGGTCAAACAGCATGCTGAGCTGCACAGATGGGGGTCGTGGGACTTTCCAGAGCACAAGGGACAGGAAAAACCAGGCTGGGGAACGTGACACATATAGGGGAAATGTATATTTTAAAGAAAAGTGAGGTCCCAGAGGCACTGAAATAGCTCAAATTATAAATATTCCAATAGCAAGCTTGTAACACTCTTAAGGCCCAGGTAAAGCCATTCCTCCCTCACCCCCAAGCTGGTGCAAGCCAAGGAAAATGTAAGAAAAGCTTTTCAGAGTAGTGCAGCCCTTTCTCAGGGTGAGCTTGAGCTACCTGGACAGACTGCAAACCAAACAACATGTGTGGTGCCTCCTGGTCGCAAGTGATGTGGGCAGTATTTATTCCCAATATTAGCTGAAAAAGGCGCCTTTTTCCAGGGAAAAGCAAACCCAGGTCATCAGTGCAATTTATTTTAGTGACTCTTTAAATAATCTGCATTTAAGGACTCCAAGCAACCGGTGTGGTTATAACTATACTTACTGGATAAATGTATTTATTTATGGATGGGATGCTTTACTGCTGACAGTACAGTTTGTTTTTAAGCCTGACCAGGGTAGAGGAAATACATACAAATAAACAATAAACCTAAACAACACTAAAATAACATCAGTTAAAACAATTAGAGTTACTTCCACTGGCAAAGTATTGTTCCCATTCTGCTACAACATGGGAAAAAGCTCCATTTCCTAAAGTCAGCTTGCAACTGATTTGGGATTTGCGGATTCTGGTAACAAAAGGGGATTTCTTTTGTCTGTTATTTATACTCTTCCTATGGCACCGTGTGTCCGTGTCGGCGTGTCTGGAGCTCCCTGTCTCCAGCCTGTCCCCATCTCCCTGCCTTGGCTGGGCCTGGCTGGGCTTCTCCTCCTGCCCATCCTGCTGGTGCTGGTGTCAACTCGTGTGTTTGCAGAGGCAGCTCTCCTCCTGGGAGACTTTGTCCTGGTTTTTAAAGTTTTATTATCTCAGAGTTACGTGTGGTTCAGGCGCTCGGGGGCCAAGAGTTAAAAATAGACCCCGGAAAGCGCGCTGTCAGTAATCAGCAGAAGGCGTCGAGGAGGGTTCAGGCCATGCTTTAATTGGGATGCTTTGCCTAATTATTCTAATGCTTTAATTGCATTTGCATCCTTCACCCCCCACAGGGAGTTTCATGCCAGGTTGTTCTGCCCTTCTCGGTGTGTTTAGTGCCATCCCAGATTTGGCTGCAGAGGGATGAGGTGGGACAGCTTAGCTGCCAATAAGTATTTTGTGCCACCAAGTATTTTCAGTGCTGTCTTGCCTCTAGCTGTGTGTCTGCTCTCTGTCAGGAGCCAGTAACAATCACCAAGGAGAGGTGATGGGAAAATAAGTGTCTGAATGACACTTATTATTATTTTGACACCTACTTCTTTGAGTCTAGGACTGCATGTGTAGAGTCTGTGGTATGTGAAACACCCATCATCCTGGGAGAAGTGCACACCAGGGCGTTCACACGCAGCAAATGGGAAGCCAGGAGCTCATGTCCTTCTGAATGATACTTCTTTGGGTCTGAATGATACTCCTTTGGGTCTAGGACTGCATGTATAGAGTCTGTGGTTTGTGAAACACCCATCATCCTGTGAGAAGTGCACACCAGAGCGTTCACACTCAACAAATGGGAATCCAGGAGCTTGTGTTCTTCTGAATGATACTTCTTTGGGTCTGAATGATACTCCTTTGGGTCTAGGACTGCATGTGTAGAGCCTGTGGTTCATGAGAGCACCCATTATTCTGTGAGAAGTGCACACCAGAGCATTCACACTCAGCAAATGGAGATCCAGGAGTTTGTGTCCTTGGGGCCAACAGGGGAGGGCAGAGCCCTGCAGGGAATACTGCAGGTGCTTTTAGGGATATCTCAAGAGGGATGTTTAGCTGTGGCAGTCCTGATCACAGTCACAGCCATCCCACCCTTTTCTTTGGAAAAAGTCTCCTCCAAGGTGCTCATCACTGAGGCATGAGTGCTGCAGCCACACATTCAGCCTTTGCTGGAAATCTGTGGTTTATGGTGTACACCCCAAAGGTGCAGTTAACCAGGAAACCCTCCAAACTGGGACATCACTCATGGAATTATTTAGAATCACAGAACCACAGAATGACCTGAGCTGGAGGGGACCCACAAGGGTTGTTGAAGTCCAGCTCCTGTCCCTGCACAGGTCTAAGAATCCCACCCTGTGCCTGACAATGTTATCCAAATGTTCCTGGAGCCCTCTCTGGGGCGTGTTGCACTGTGCCATGATTCATCAGGCCAGCACATCCTACTGGCAAGATCCCACAGAGCATCTCTCATCCAAGACAGAGCTTCTTAGATCAGTGGTGGCAAAACCCAGAGAGTTTTGCTCTTTTTTTGGCTCCTGGCTGGCTGGGAATTAATTTCTTTGTCAATCGTGTAGTTTAATTTAGCCTTGGCTCCAGTCACCGAGGCTGAAGAAGGTGTCCTTGGAGGTTGCCAGGACCCCTGTGAGCTGTGTTGTGGGTGAGGAAGGATGGTAGAGCCACAATGTCAAGTACTGCAAGGGTTTACCTGCCTTTTGTCTTGTGTAGAGAGTATTTTGCAAAATTGTTGCACTTTCTAATCTTAGATGTTGAACACCTACTGCTTGCTTATTCAGAAGCAACTCTTGCTGTAAGCACCTTACAGGAAAATATGAATAGCTTGCAAATTAAAGGAACAGATTTATCACTTACATTTTAACAGAAAGGAAATAATTTCTGTGTGGCTTCCTGACAATGTTTGGTGTCCTTCCATGGCCTCCAGACCAGGTCAAGGTTTTGGTTTGTGCCTCAGCTCTCTCCTTCCAAGATGTAAAAAATTCCCCTTCTGGGTGACAGTCCAGAGCCGTGGGAATTCCTGGAAGAGGAAGAGACAAGTGGCCTCTGAGGAGAGAGCTCTACTGGAAATGCCCACAGGGCTTGCAGATACTCATGTATCACTGAATCATGGAATCACAGAAGGATTTGTATTGGAAGGGACCATAAAGCTCATCTCATTCCAACCCCTGCCATGGGACACCTTCCATTAGAATCCCCTCCAGCAGAAATGCCAGCCTTGGGTGGATGGAGGTGATGGGGGTGCTGCCTGTGGCACTTTTGCCATGTTTTTCACGTGCAAGGGGCTGGCTGGGATGGTTGTACTGAATATATATTGACACATTCAACCCCACACGATTATGTGACTGGCACAATAAAAGTTAAATACATGTATCTGTACATGTATCTGCAGCTCTGTGCTGTCCTGGACTTCCCTGCCTTGGACAAACCATTTTGTAGGTAGATGAAAGCCTTGTTGCAGGGTGTTGCAATTCCCTGGGTGGGTTTCTGCTGATAATTTCTGGAACCACGAGATAGTTATCTTTTTTGGCCCCTCCAGCTTCAGTGTTTCTGTTGCTCCCTTTGCACGGGCAGATGGGGCGTCCTCGGTAATTCCAGCCCCGCCTCACCCTTCCCACTCCCCCAGAAAATAAATCCCAGCCTGAACTTTGGGAGCAATAAAACTGAGCGAAACTCCCAGCTCCTACCTCAGGCCTAATAACCTGTTTGTTCAGTTCAGGCCTTCTGCAACATTTGTTTAAGATAAGCAAGGGCGGATGTTTCTTGAGGGCACAAAAGGCTCTTGAGATAAAGCTCCAGCGGGACAGATCCTGTGCTGTGGCTGGATCCTTACCTTCTCTCATCACCTGAGCGTTGTTTTTTTCCATCAGTCCAGTGCTTTTCTCAGCCTTCTGTTCACACTCAGGGTTTCAGTGTTCTGCTGTTTCCTATTCAGGTGTCTTCACCTGCTTGATGACCACAGGTTGTTCCTGCTGCATGGGGAACATCTGTGAAAGAGGCTGAATAAGTTGTTATGAGTGAAGGCAGCTGCCTTGTGGGCTGAGGTTTCACATCTGAAAGTCAGGCTGTAAAACCACAGGGATGAAGCAATGAAGCCAAGCCCCTAGAAGCCCCTCAAATCTTTGGGAAACACCCATGAGTTCAGCCACCTCAGGCAACAGCTGCACTTGGGTATGCAGCAGTGGAGGAGAAGGAGGAGGAGGGAAGGTGCAGGTTGGTCCCAGATAGGACTACTCCTTTTGTAAGACTGTTGTTTTCAGATGCCAAAGGAGTTGCTGTGATTTGCTGCCTCAGAGTGGTCACAGAAGAATCAGTGGCAGGAAAAAGCTCTGCCTGATTCCTGTTTATTGAATTGTGACTTGGGAGTGTTCATGAAAGAGAGGCTGGATCTGCTCCAGCCTGAACCCCCCGTGCCCTGGGCTGATCCCCCAGCATGGGCAGCAGGGGAGGGGGGATTCTGCCCCTCTGCCCCTGTGCTCAGCTGAGACCCCACCTGCAGAGCTGCCCCAGCCCTGGCTCCAGCAGCACAAGGACCTGGAGCTGCTGCAGCCAGGCCAGAGGAGGCCACGGAGATGCTGCCAGGGCTGGAGCCCCTCTGCTCTGGAGCCAGCCTGGCACACCTGGGGCTGTTCAGCTGCACCAGAGAAGGCTCCAGGGAGAGCTCAGAGCCCCTGCCAGGGCCTCCAGGGGCTCCAGGAGAGCTGCACAGGGACTGGGGACAAGGCCTGCAGGGCCAGCACCCAGGGAATGGCTTCCCAGTGCCAGAGGGCAGGGACAGATGGGATCTTGGGCAGGAATTGCTGGCTGGGAGGGTGGGCAGGCCCTGGCCCAGGGTGCCCAGAGCAGCTGTGGCTGCCCCATTTCTGGCAGAGGGGTGGAACTAGATGGTCTTTAATCATCAGTCCCAAATCATTCTAAGATTCTACTAATTTGCCATCCCAAATAAAACAGGCAAAGCTGGTGCCCTCCTCCAACTTCAGATGATCCTGCTCAAAGGAGGCATGAGAAAAATCATAGCAAAGTCTTTTTTGTAGCAGGGTGGCACTAAACCAAATCATTTCTGTCCTCTGTTACTGCCCCTCTTCCTTGTGTCCCTCCCAAGCCAGTATCCTGCAGGTTACTGGGCTGGGATGTGGGGTGGGATCAGCAGAGGGATGTTGCTGGGGAGGGGCATGTATCAGTGGGGAAAGAGGTGGACTTTCTTGGTTGGCTGCAGAGTGCCAGCAAGATCTTGAAAGCTTTTTATTTTTTCTTTATCTTTTCTTTATTCTTTCTTTATTCTTTCATTAAGCTTTGATGTAAATGTATCTGGGGAGAGCATTTTGGATTCCCACAGGCAGGTGGACAAGGAGGAAGCTTGGACAGACACCTTCATTAGGAAGGTGAAGCACAAAAAGAGAGCATGTGGCCTTCAAACGTGCTGCCTGTGACCTCTGTTTGCAGCAATTCCAGTAGATGACAGACATCCCTAGCTGGCCATACAACAGTCACCTGAGCTTGACAGGCATCACTTTCTCCAAGAATTGTACCTCAAAAAAATCTAAAAATGTGTATGCACTTCACAACACAGCTGATCTGTTGGGGACTGGCCCAGAGGGCAGACCATCCCTGAAAAACCCTTCTTTTCCAGAGCTTTTGGCCCTTCTTGTTAGAGCATGTATGTTTATGATTTAAATTGGAGCATATGTGCATTAGAAGTCCCATGGGCGTCTCAGGTTCTGCTCCAAGCTTCCCACCATGCAAACCACAGAGTGTTTAGCTCCAAAACTGAAAATTAGCCCTGTTAGCAATCCTTCCTGTGACCATGGGCTCCTTGTGCTTTGCTTTTCCCACACCCGTTGCTTTCAGAACCAGCAGCACTGAAATACTGGTTTGTTACTTTCTCCAGCCACCTGTGAATAAATATCAAGATAAAACCCATGTGGGAAAGAAACCAAATGTGATTTTGCTGCCCACTGAAGAGTTGCAAACCTGCCTATGAAAACCATGAGCATCTGAATCTGATGGTGTTTCTGTCCAAAGCAGGAGAAAAACCCATCCATCTTGTAGACCCACTGCAGAGCAGAGGGTGGTCTTCTGCCTTGAAAGACACCATGCTTTGGCTTTGTTCGGGGACTTTGACTTCAGAAGGAGTGTGTCTGCTGAAAGATGGAAGAGCTGCATTTCAGATCCACATTGTCCTCAGTGAGCTGGCTCTGCTGAAGGCACTTCCACAGCTGTCCTGCATGCCCCACGGTGGGCAGCAGCCTCCAGACAAGAGCTGTGTTATCAAAGCTGTCACCATGCCCTTGGGATTCTTTCCCCACCCTCCCATCACCTTTGGTCTTCTCCAGCCACTCCGCCCTACTCACAATTTGCTGATACTTCGTTTTACATCAGCTCGCTGCACAAAAGAAAAAAAAAAAAAAAAAAAAAAAAAGAGAGAGAGAAAAAAAGAAAAAAAAGAGGGAGAAAAAAAAAGAAAAAAAAAGGGAAAGAAAAAAAAGTCAACTTTTCTCCCTTCCAAATTTAGCTTTGTTTAGGCACCAAAATAGACAAAGAGTAGGGATCGGTGACTGGTTTTTTCCAAAACATTGTCTCATGATGAGGACTGAAGAAGGGAACTGCTCAGCTGGAGAAAGGAGATGTTTGATTTTCATAAATGGGGGCATGAATTCCTCCTCTGTTCAAGCACAGGCAGTGTCCAGAAGTGCTCCTTGGATGAGGAACTTGTTCCCATGTAATTAATTCATCTCTCGTCCCGTTGACGTCAGCTGCTGGTGGGTAGAGGTCTGAGGAAGCACAGGGATTCTCTGCAAGGAGGACATGCAGGAAGGCACCACTGTACATCTGATTTCTAGTTGGAAAGAGCAGAAAGGCAGCTCCTGAGGCTTTAATGAGGTCTTCACTAGAGGAAATTGGTCCTTGTGTGGAGCAGAGATAGTTTCATTTTTCCAAGGTAATTGTATTTGCACATGTGTCTGCAATGCAGCTTAAGTTCTTAAAAACACCCCAAGCAGTAGCCTGCTGTGAAAGCACAACATTTAGGAACAGCCTCACTAATTATTGTACTGGTTTTAGCCTCATTTCCTAAACTAGCTCTGCTGGTGGGATTGGACTGTGCATGTCTCATCCTTCCTCACCTTTTCTCATACAGTTTGGTATCTGTTGGCCAATTTAAAGTAAATTTTCAAAGGAACAAAGATCTCAGAGGTATCGAGATGCTCCTATGCATTCAGTGAAAATAAATGATTGCGAAAGTGAGTGATGAGGAACACTCAAACCACAGCCCTCAGCAGTGAAGAAGTTTCAGTATGAGCACCCTGGTCTGGTGGAACGTGCCTGCCCGTGGCACGTGGGTTGGAACTGGATGATCTTTAAGGTTCCTTCCAACCCCAACCATTCTGTGTTTCTGTGATTCTAAGCTGTTACAGAATCGTGGAATTCTATAATATTCTGAGTTGACAGCCACCTGCCAGGATCATCCAGCCCAGCTCCTGTCCCTGCACAGACACCCCAACAATCCCCACCCTGTGCATCCCTGGCAGCGCTGTCCAAACTCTCCTGGAGCTCTGGCAGCCTCGGGGCCGTGCCCATTCCCTGGGGAGCCTGGGCAGTGCCAGCACCCTCTGGGGAAGAACCTTTCCCTGAGATCCAGCCTGACCCTCCCTGGCACAGCTCCTGCTGTTCCCTGGGTCCTCTCCCTGTCACAGAGAGCAGAGATCGGAGCTGTCCCTTCAGGGAGAGCTGCAGACCCCAGTGAGGTCTGGCCTCAGTCTCCTCTTCTTGAGGCTGAACAAGCACAATAACCTCAGACACTTTCCCATGTGGCCCCTCCAGACCCCTCACCATCACTGTAGATCTCCTTTGGACCTTTGCTGATAGCTTTATATTTTGGCTCGGGGAGTTTCTTATGGCTTGAAGTCCAGAGGAACAAAGCTCTCCAAATGGGAAGGCTCCAGCTGTCGTGGGAGCTGTGGGGTTGCTGCAGCAGCATTTTCTCCAGGCTTTTTGCAGTGGTCAGGATGGCTGGTCACAATAAACCCTGTCTGTCCTCAACTGGGTGGTGCCTTCTCTGGCCTAAATTCATCATCATCCACAGGAAACTTTCTCCTCCAGTACATCTTCCACCAGAGAAACTCAAAATCCTATTATCTCAGTAGCTGCTACTGAATCGACTGCCATGTCCAAAGGCCCTTCACACAAAGAGAGAGGGATCTTTTTTCTGAAGTCAGTGTGTTATGTTGTCATGCCAGTGTCACAAAACTCATGCTGGATGAGGCACATCCCACCCAGCCCTTGCCCAGGCTGCTCCCTCATGGCCCCTCATACATGGTGATTCCCAGCAGTGGCTGGAGCTCCATGCTGAGATAGATGGTGATGGAAATAAAAGGAGCAACTTTTACAGGGCTTTTATTGCCAGCTGGGGAAGGACAATACAGCATAAATAAAATTCATTATGGCTGTGACAGCTCTGTGGTCCCTGGAAAATAAATAATACTTTGCACTTACGTAGGGCCTTTCATCCAGGAACCTCAGAGCTCTGTGTGAGCATTAGCAAAGCCTCTTCGTGCCCATAGTAGGATGGTAAATACTGCAACCCCCTTATCAGATGAACAGAGCACGTCAGAGTCGGCACCTTCAGTGGAAAGAGGGCGCTGGAAATGCGCAGCAGCTGGAGTTACACACAGCTCTGTCACTGCCTTGTCTTGGAATCTTTGAATCCTTCATTATTTTGGGGTGAAAGGGACTTCAAGGTCATCTCATTCCAACCCTCCTGCCATAGGCAGGGACACCTTCCACTATCCTAGATTGCTCCAAGCCCCAGTGTCCAGCCTGGCCTTGGACACTTCCAGGGATCCAGGGGCAGCCACAGCTTCTCTGGGCACCCTGTGCCAGGGCCTGCCCACCCTCACAGTAAAGGCTTTCTTCCTAATTACAAGTAAAAATTTCTTCCTAGTATCTCATCTAAATCTACTCTCCTTCATCTTGGGCTTGGGCACATGATCTACCATCCTTGTCACCTCAAGGTGTTTCCTGTGTAAGGTGGGTCCCAGCTGTCCTTGCTGCAGGGGTGGCATGGGCTGACACATTTGTGGTGGGCAGGCTCAGTGAGGTGCTCCTGATCTCCTTGTTCCCTTCCTTACTGGGGTGAGGGCACAGCCCCAGCAGACCTAACCAGCTGTGGCTCATATTGGTTTCCCCAAGTATCCTCAAAATGATGCTGAGCATCTTTTTTTACAGACATTTTTTCAGCTGGGATTTGGATAAGTGCACAAGGGAGGCAGCCCAGGGAAATTGAATGGCTTGGGTGTGCCAGTGTGTCACGTGTGAAGTGGGTGAATTCCTTGTCCATTGTGTGTATGGGATTTATAATATGTGATCCAGTTATTTGCCCTGTGTAGTTTCTACCATACTGAAATTGCAGATAATTTCATTGCCTGCTCCTTGCAACAGCCCTGATGGGGTGCAACACATTTATGGATTTTCAGACCCGCTCTTGTAGGGTCCAGGATGTGGTAAGGGTATTTGGGGGGAACCTGTTTCTTTTACCACGCTCACATGCTGGGTGTACAGCTCTCTCACTCTCACCCCTTCCATGCTGGTGCCTCCTGGAGCTGATGGCTGCTTTTCCCTCTGTTTTACAGGGTTACCATCCATTGCCTCATGAAGCTGAAATCGCACACACCAAAAAACTGTTCAGAAGGAGGAGAAACGACCGCAGGTAGGTGAAAACTCTTTAGTGTTTGGGGTTTTTTTAAAATCTTCTCTTTTTCATTGCACATCTTCCTCAACTGCCTCGTGGTGAGTCTTTGGGCAGTGCTGGTGTTCAGCAGTGTTAATGCATGAACTTTATTTCAGCACTAACGTCCTGAAAATATTCTGGGATGTGTCCTGCCTTGATCCAGGAGTGCCTTAAGGACCTTCTCTTTCCCTCGTACTTATTCCTGCATAGCCAGATCCCCCCACTTGTGTTTGAAGAGACAGCTGGCAAGCTATTGTCTGTAAAACTCGAGTCCTTGGGATTTGCTTCCTCTTTTTCTATTGAAAAGCAAAATTTGCTGAGTTTCAGGGTTGCCTGGAAAGTGAGTATGGTTTGGTTAAGAGGGGGTCACAGCCAGCCTCAGGTGCCTGTGGGAAGGAGGGGATGTGCTGTGCAGGCATTGGTGATTTCAATCCACTGAGTTAATTTAATCAAGTCAATTGGATATTTAATTGTGTAAAATGCATATTCAATTATATGAGGGCATCTAAAGTCCTTGATGGGAAACGTGACTGTGGTTAAATGTGAAAAAAAGTGAGGAATAAGGGAATTAGCTGTACACGCAGCTTTATTTCTGCTGACTTGTTCTGCTCCAGCTGAGGCAACACAGCCAGGGCAATAAAGCAGTTCTAAAACCATGACTTTGAGACATGATTGAGCAGGAGAAAAAGTGGCCAGTGCTTTCTCCTGGAATAAACTGTAGTCTGTGCCTGAGATGTCACAGGGGTCATTTTTGGTGAAGTCCTACAGACACCTTGGAGGGTGTCCTTCAAATCTTGCCATTACTTCTTGTCTCATGAACAGCAATGATGCAGTTAACTCTACGTGGTTTGATTTTCCTAAACTTCATGGAGGGACCAAATAAAGAGCTAAAAAGAGTTTTCTCAGGCAACCTAGAAGCATTCTTCTGTGGGCAGGATGGTTTGTCAGCAGCAAACTCCCATTTCCTCTCCTTTTGGGGACTCCTTCCTTTTTAGCTGCACACAATTCAAAAGCCAGTCTAGTCTTGTGATTTGGGATGGGTAGGAAAAGGTCTTATTTCAGCTGGGTTGCACCCCTGTGATCACCAAGACATGGTTATAACCAAGTCTGCTGTGTCGCAAGACTGAGCTGGGTGGGCTTAATTGGAGCACTGGGCTGGGCTCCTCTGAGGAACCACAGTGGAGTTTAGGGAATTCTGCTCCCATCTCTGGTCTTCCTCTGCCATACAAAGAGTGCTTGATGCTTTGGGAGAGGAGACCCTCAGGGCCAGGAGGTCTTCTGCCTGCAGCCCCATGCCCAAGGCTGTGATGAACCATGGGGTTGTGTGTTGGTTCTTCCCCCTCATCCAAAAAAACTTGCTAGTTGGAAGGATGGGAGGGACAGTGCCAGATGTGCATTTCTGTTTCTCTTTTCTTTCTGGTCCCTTCAGATAAGCCATCAGCAGACAGAAGCATTCAGCCCCCCAGGGCATCCCAGACTCCTGCACAGATGGCAAGGAGAGATAGCAAAACAAACTGCCTTGGGCTGGGGCTGGAAGATCACGGGGTGAGATACAGCCCAGGCCAAGTACCACTGGGATAATGTCCTAGGGGAAGAGAAAAAAGCCTTAAAATCCAATTGATCCGGCATCATTCAGGAGGAGACATGGGGTCATTTCAGCCCTAAGCAGTCACAAATGAAATAAAGTGGAAGGAGCAGAGGGTATGCACTTCTCCCCAAGTCCTCCACAGTGGTGTCAAAGCTTAGCCAGAGAACCACATTTATTTCAATTTCAAAAAGCTAAGAAGCCTGAGTAGAAGGAGCTGGAGTGAAAAAGCAGTTTTTTAAGTAATTATTTAAAAGGAAAAGGCAAGGTTCCCATCCCCTTCCTTCACCTTTAAATCTCATCAGCATCTCTCTCCCCATGCCACTTGTTTTACTGCTGGAGGTTTTCAGCATCCCCTTGTCTCTGTGGTGCTTTCAGGACTAGGAGGGGAGTTTTAGTCCTTCTAGTGTCACTTGAGTTGCTCCAAGAGAGCACTTGCTCCTTAAAATTGATTTCTAGCAGTGAGTTAGCTCTCAGAATGTTTATTTTATGCAGAAAGCATGACAGAAGTAGGGGAAGAAAAGGGCAGGAATGGGGGAGGCGGGGGAAGGGAATAGGAAAAAGGCCCAGATTGTATCAGAACACAGACTACAAAGCTGTTTACACTTTATTGCAGTGCTATTATCTTAATGTCCCAGGCATCATTCTGGGGCAGAAAAGCTCCATTCCGGAGCTGGTGGAGCCACACAGGTGATATAAAAATTCCTCAGGGTGAGTTTTTATGTTAGGCAAAACAGCTGGGAGTAATGGGCTTTTTGTTTAAAACCTCATCTGGGTAGAAGAGAGCCAAAATTGCAAGAGTGTGAATGGGGCATCAGAGACAGTGAGGCTTAGGAGAAGCCTAGCAGGGCCATTTGGTGATGCATGGGTTGGGAAGGGGCTGGGAAGCAGCTCTGGTGCCTGGACTCAAGGGAGGAAGGTCTGGTTTCCTAGAAAGGGATTGGTGGCAGCCAAGGATGGGAGTAGGGCTGGCATGCAGCAGGTTTGCAAGGAGAGAAGAGGTTGTCCTGCTAAGCTGGTTAGAAGCAGGTGTGGCCGCAAAGTCCTGGGCACACCTGGGTCTGGTTTTCATGGGGCAGCTTTTTCTCTTCTACTGAAGCTGATGGTCCTGAAGCAGCACCCTGGGCCCCTCAGTAATGCCTGTACGAGGTGCACAGGTTCTCCCTGCCCAGCACTTGCCTCATCCAAGGCTGACAAATCCCCAGTGACCGTGGTGGGCATGCAGGAGTCACCCTCACAAGTGGCCATCCAGCTTGGGTCAAGGTGTCAACCCCCAGTTTGACCTCTGCTGGATGCACAGGTCCAGCTGGCCTTGCCTGGTTGTAGGTGACCTTTGGGTTGGCTGGAGCTTTATATAACACAACTATTACAAAAAAACCCCACTTGATAAATCACATTGGTACCCAGAAATCTGCCTTTTTCTTTTTCCAGCTGGCCTTACCAATGGTCCTGATTCCCTCCCAGAGCGTGTGTGGGCTTCTCTGGCCTCCCTGACAGTGACATTCAGATGGGGACACGTGTTGGGCTAGGGAGGCACCTTTTGTTTTGCATGCAGAGCGACGCCAGTGTCCGGCCCTGCTATAAATAGCGCCTGTCCCTGCTTCCTTCCCGTCACCTTTCCTCGGGAAATGCTGTCCCTGTGTTGTGGAGGAGCACAGCTCACCTTCCCCGAGATCTCTGCCACACAGAGCTCCCTTCAGGAGAAGCTACCCCAAGGGAGTGACCCACAGCTCTCTCCTTGCATATGTGCTGTGTTTTTATGTTCACCAAGTCTTTTCCATTTTTGTGGATGCCTTATCCTTCAAAGTGTTCAAGGCCAGGTTGGATCAGGCTCTGAATAACCTGGCCTAGTGGAAGATGTCCCTGCTTCTGGAGCTGAATGGTATTCAGGGTCCCTTCCAAGCCAAATCATTCTGGGATCCTATGATTTTCCGTGGATGCATGCTTTGTTTGTTGCATAAGATAGGTATGAGGAGCGAATTAGATGTCAGTAAAAAAACTGAGCACATTTTCCATAAGAGCAGTCAGCATCAGAGCCACATCTGCTGGAGGATTTGGTTGCACAGGGTGCTGTAAAAGCCTGCAGGAGGTGGTGAGGTCCTTCCAGCAAGGAGCTTGTGATCACAGCAGCAGAGGTATCAACCTCCCCACCTCTCCTGGCAGAGGTCCTGCAGCCAGTGTCTTGTCTCTTGGCATAAAGTCAGGAGGTGTGACTGCCACCTCCTGATGAGGATGGTGGAGAGCATCACTGTTTGGTGGGGTGATGGAAGGAGAGCAGCACAGGCAGGTGTTCTCACTCCATGTCCAAAGGCACCAAGGGCCACTTAGTTTAACCTCCCAAAAGCAACAACCTCTAGAGAAGGAGAAGGTTTTCTTGGGTGGTGGCGGGACCTCTCTTGCAAGAAAAAAAAGTACTGTGGGATATGGGGCACAAAAGACTCATTTCTCAAGTCTTCTCCTCTGATCTTTCTCAACCCAGTGCCTCTCTGCTAGCAGAGCACAAGCTATTCTGGGATGTTATCTCCTTGGGCAGATGGGCTCTGAGTTTGTCCCCTAGTTTTTCAAAAAGTTCCCAAAACCCCTATTTTCTAGGCATTGCAAGCTGACTTTATGTTGCACAGGGTTCCTCCAGTTCCATGGTCTCCTGATGTGACATGTTCAGGATGGAGAGTCCAGCTGGCTGAATCCTTTGGCCTGGAAATGTGTGGAAATACATGGACAGGGGCTTGCCCCAGCCTTGTAGGAATGATAAAGAACATTGCATGCTCAGATAGGCTTTACAGGGGATGTATGGAGTTGCAATATATGGAGTTGCAATAAGACAGGCGGGGTTGTACCTACTTCTTGGTCTCCTGGCTAACAGTACTGAAATGGTTCTGTGTCACTTGAGGAAGGGGACAGTTTTCCTGATGACCACGAAAGGGTTGTTGGGGAAGTCTTTAAAAGTTTGCACCACTGAAACCACATGTTGGTCCAATATCTTGTTGGATTCAAAAGACAAATCAGGCTGAATGCCTTGCCAAAAGCAAATCCTTGGGTGTGCACAGATGCTGGCTGGTACCTCATGGCTCTTTTGGTGGTCCTTGTCTGGGGGCAGGAAGGGATGGCAGATAGAAGAGCAGCCCCATGTCCTGGAGAGGATGGAGTAAAAGCCTAAGAGTTGATCAATCCCCTCTTTGCAGAAGGCCTCTGAATCCCTCTTTTCAGTAGAAAAAGTCAGAATCTCTTGTGTTTCTTTGGTGCAGCTGGTGTGTCTTCAGGCCTTGAGGTGACCAAAGCCATGAGGGGCTGCCCTACCTGTCCCAGCCAGGATTGTTGGGGATCACAGCCAGCCTCAGGTGAAGGACCATGGCCTTAAGCTGTGCCTGAGCTTTGTGTCCTCCTTCTCCTGTTGGATGAGATTTTAAGAAGGGTGTTTCTGCACCTGGGAAGTCCATCCTACATAAAGCCCCTGTGTGGGGAGCTGCAGCAGAAGGCTGCACAGGTCCTCCTGGCTCATACATGGAGGGAAGGGTTGGGAGCAAAGAGGCTCAGGAACCCTCTCCATCTCCTTTAGCACACCCCAAATGCTTAAAAGATTTTAAGAACAGAATTGCAGAAATGTCCCCAAGTTTTCTCTAGCATTGTCTGACTTCATTTACTTCCTAGCGTTAACTTGGCTTTGCACCTAATGATCAGAAAAAAACAGTCTGGATTATTTTTGTGTGTGCATGTGTGTTTTCTGGATTTAATTAGATTCAGAGCTGGGGCAGTCAGAAATATCCTCCTTCCCTGGTGAGCCCTGGGTGGCTGTCAGGGACGGTTTCCTCTTCCTGAAGCAGGAAGGTTGTGTAAGCACCACTGACCCTCCTGTGACACCCACGCCGCGCTCTGGGTTATCTGGGGTGAGGGCACAGAGTGGGCATCCCTGTCCCGACTGCCCAGTCAGAGCCTACGCTGCTGAGAAACCTCCTGGGGCTCATCCCAGCCATGTGGCCCTGGCCTGGGTCTTTCAAGGAGGTGGTTCTGCCTAGGGAGAGCCCAAAGGATGGTCGGGGTGGGCTCAGGGCCAGGCAGGGAAGGTCCCATATCCGCTGGCGGCTCCACTGAGGAGCGTAGGCAAGCTGCGATGTATTTCTTTTCCCATTATATTTAATTTTACAGACCCTCGGGGACACTCAACCACCTACAGTGATTAGTTCAACTGATTAAGCTGCTTTTCCTCTTGTGACAAACTCCCTTTGTGAAGGGTTTTCAATAGCCACGCTGCTCGGGACATTGTTCCTGTACAATTTCCTTTCAAAACACCATAAAGGGCACTCTACCGCTTCACCCTGTCGTAAAACACCACAGGAGTCAGCCTGGCCCAGCCTGCTCCTTCAAGGGCAAGATCTCCTCATTCAGGGACAAGATACAGGGTCGGGTGGGAGCTGCAGGACCACGTGGTGCCGGCGGGAGATGGAGCCACGAGCAAGGGGGATTTGAGATGAGATAAGATGGAAAGCAAAAGTTTTCTGCCTTTTTTTTTTTCCGTTTGTTAATTAAGAGGAACCAGGGTCACCCAGGGAAGTGAAGGATAAATAAACTTGAGAGCACAGAGAAGGAAATGCTGCTTCACACGTGTCAGCTGGTTCAGCTTTCCCTAGCAGAGGCTGGGGGCAGATGCAAATGCTCTCGAGGTAGCCAGGGGTAAAAGGTGCAGGGGCAGAAGGGCAGTTTTCTGCTGAGTAAACACACTGCTGTCAGCAGCAAGTGGATAAAACTGTCCGTTTAATTAATACTGGAAGTCAGAGGAAGGTCTGATTGACACCAAGGGAGTAACAGACAGAGGGAACTGGGGGAGTTGCAGCGGCACAAAGTCGTTCTTCCCTGTGTTCGTGGTTACTCTCATGCCTTTCATGAGGCTATTGGGTAGGACCTGTTGTCATTTGGATCTGGTTGGTCCAGCAGCTGCTCTCTAGGTAAGGTGATGATGGAGCAGGGCAGAGATGGTACCAGGAAGGGTCAAGCAGGAGCCCTTTTGACCTGTGCAGCCGTGCTGGCCAGACGCAGTGGCATCACCCTGCCCCACTGCCCTTCCTTCCAGGAGCTGAGGAGAAGGCTCTGCCAGGGGTCACAGCGTGGGGACTCCACTCCTGGGAGAGGGGGTTGTTGAGAACAAAGCCTGCACCGGGCTCCTCATTGAAGGAGCAGCCCTCTAATGATCAAAAAAGCCACCTCCTGACACCCTATGGACATGCAGCTGATGTGACTCAGCCATGGGTGGAGCTGCTGGGCAGCACTGCAGCTTCTTGTCAGGAGGGAACACTTGGAGGTGAGGTCTGGAGGTTCTTTGGCTCCATCAACACCTTCTGCTGCCTTTTACCATGGCTTAGTGAGCAGGGACACAGCATGGCAAAGGGCAGTGGTTTTAAACTGCCAGAAGGGAGAATTAGATTAGGTATTGAGAAGGAATTCTTGGCTGTGAGGGTGGGCAGGCCCTGGCACAGGGTGCCTAGAGAAGCTGTGGCTGCCCCTGGATCCCTGGAAGTTTCCAAGGCCAGGCTGGACACTGGGGCTTGGAGCAACCTGGGACAGTGGAAGGGGTGGAACGGGATGAGCTTTAAGGTCCCTTCCAGCTGAACCCATTCTGGGATTCTGTGATATCCCTGTGCAGTAATCTGAGCCCTGGTACCTACAGGGCACAGATGATTCAACAGCTCTGCAGAAGCCATCTGAAGTTCAGCCAAATTTATATCCAGCATCAGTCCTGGGCCAACTTATCTAAGGGTGAGTCACCTGCCCCAGCACCACCCCGAGCTGCACACGTAGGGTCCTCCCGTCATCCGAGTGGTCCCTGTGAAACACCAGGAGCAGTGAGGTGGAGCAGTAGGTATTTAGCATGCATAGGGGAATTTGTTTTGCCTGTCACCCATGTCAGGGCCCACCCAGCCCAGCTGTGGCAGGCTGAGTAGGGGTTCTCCACCCAGCTGCTCTCGTTTCTGGCATTGTGGGCAGCACTGAGGTCTTATTTGCTTGGGGGTGTCAGTGAAAATGTGCCCAGCCGTGCTTCACCCCCAAGGGCAGGTGGTGTGGCCACGATCCTGCTGGCAGAGCACACCATGGAAGGGGTGCCCTGCTCACAGATCCTTTCCTGATGCTGGCAACAGATCAGGATTCTGCATTTTATGCATGTGCAAGGATAAAGGACTTTTGTGAAAGTCAGAGAGCTCTGTGGGCTCAGCACTAGTGGCAAGAGGAAGATAAACCTTGGTGGGTTCAACAGGACTTGGTCCTCCTGAGCAGGAGATCAGAGGATGCATGTCCATTGCTGTTCTCCATATGTGCTCCGTCCTCCCTGTGTGCCTAGCTAAAGATCCATGCAGAAGGGTTAAAAGATACTCATCTAAGCAAATTTAATCCTTTCCTTTCATTGTTCCTTTTTTCCTAATGCCAGGAGACAGTGGCAGGAGCAATCCGGGTGCGTTTCCCAGCTGCAGGGTTGCCACCTCTCAATTCAGAGTGGCTTTGTGATTACGTAAAAACTCTAAAACACAGGACCTTTCATACCGTTTTTTTCTTCACAGTCTTGGTGACTGAAATGACCCCTGTCCTGCAGACAAAATTTAACACAAACAGCCAAGCCGCCAGTAGACTTTATGGCATCAGGAGGCTTTTGCAGGTTGTTTTTGCCCATCTCTGCCACGATTGAAAGGCTTTATGCACCACCAGCAAAGCGTGTTACTGTTATGTAACCTCAATAGAAATGTATGGCCTGCTGGACAGGCTCAGGGTCTTATGGATGTTGCTTCATTGGAAGCAAAAAAATTGCTCCAGCAAAAAAAAATCCAGAACTTCAGAGTGTGGCTGTGGTGGGGGCTGTGGTGGAGGTGGTTTTTATGAAAACTCAGTATTTTCTAGGTGTCTTTTTACTGTATGGTATCAGGGGCTGGTCTGGAGATCAGTGAGTTGTTGTCACTGATGGCTCTTCACAAGTGTTCCAGGCCAGGCTTGGAGCACCCTGGTCTGGTGGAAGGTGTTCCTGCCCGTGGCAGAGGTGGAAGAATGTGGTCTTGAAAGTCCCTTCCAACCCAAACCACTGTGTGATTCTGTAATTTTTGTAATGGGAAAATGGGCATTTTGGAATGGAAACAGCAGCTCATGGTGGCTTTGCAACTGTGGGGATGGTTGGGAGAGCAGCCACTCTCTAAGTCCAAGGCTTTGGGGGGAACATGGGAGACCTCATGCAGTGCTCACCTTCATCAGGGTCTGCTGGGCTTCACCTCCATGATCACAGGTGCTGTTTCAAGTGCTCTAGGGTGTCTCAAACTCCATGCAAGGAGCTGTCAGACACCAGACCTTACGATACCAGCATCAGAATGGCTGGAAGCCAAACAAGGTGCTATAAAGCATCTCCTGTGTCACTGCCCATCTGGATCCCACTGTGTGTGTCCGTAACCACATTGACCAGACATGAATTGGAGGCCTAACTTTACATTATGCTCAGAGGGGATGTGTTCAATAAAGTTTGGAGGATGCTTCACCCCCACATAAGAAAAGTTAGCCTGTTCATCTTGTAGAGAACAGATTTCCTTGCTTTATTATTTCTTCCCATGTTGACCAGAACCAAGGAAGTCTGAAAAACAAAGAGATGTGGGAGGAGTTGAGGCAAAACACCTCACGCTGGAGGGAGTGCTGGGACAAGGATTTGTTTCTGGGCTCCCTTCAGCAAGAACAGACACTTCAGATTGGGCATCCCAGGCTCAGTTGGGATTGAAACTTTAATTAGAAGGGCACGTAGTGGTAGGACAAAGAGGAATGAGTTCACACTGGCAGAGGGCAGAGTTGGATGGGCTGTTGGGAAGGAATTGTTCCCAGTGAGGGTGGTGAGCTCCTGGTACAGGCTACCAGAGAAACTGTGGCTGCCCCATCCCTGGAAAGGTCCAAGGCCAGGTTGGATGGGGCTTGGAGCACCCTGGGATAGTGTCCCTGCCCATGGCAGGGGCTGGAATGGGATGATCTGTGAGGTCCCTTCCAACCCAAGCCCTGTGTTATATGGTGAGGTACCTGCACCCTTGTTCTTTTTCTTTCCTCTTTTGAAACCAAATGTAGCTCAACACATCAATCACAAAGCATACAGTGAATTAAAAAGAGGTGAGATAGGAGAGAGGCAGTGGTGACTCTTCTGAGGTCTTCCAACCAAACTGGCTTGGTGCTGCTGACAGGCAGGATTCAGCCCCAGTCACTGGTCTCTCAGCAGCCTGTGTGAGGTGTGTGTAGTAGCCTTTTCTTGCCCTTGTTTCTTTCATAAACAGGTATCAGCAGAACTGTTGTCATCACAGGTGGAAAGGTTTAGCTCTCAGCCCCCTGAAGGCTACAACTCCTAGCTCATTGTCACATCAATTATTAATTTCCATCTTCTTCCAGAACTTTTCTTCAAGTAGAGATCTGGTGGGTGGATGTCCAGTTGATTCATCTGATGTTCTAAGGTAGAAAGAGGCTTAACTGAAGAGTCTGAGGAGACCCCTGGAGTGGTTATCAGGAGGTGCATGGCTGGGGTGCTTTTTGCACATTTCAGGCAAAACATGAGTTGACCCAAGCCTTTGAAGTTGAGTGGGATTTTGGGGAATTGGTTGATGATCTGTGCCCAAGCTGTGTTGTGGATATTTATGTGTTCCCTTGGATTTGTTCGTAAGTGTAAAGACAAAATAAATGTTCTGAGGTGTGTTATGGACACATGAAATCATGGGAGGATAGGTAACTGGCCCTCAAGCAGTGTGATCTGTAGTCCTATTTAAAGGACTTATTTTAAAGCTATTTTTCTAGCTTGTGTTTGAAGGGCATTACTAATTTATTTTATGTGCAAATCTACTCCTCTGCATTCATTATTACTTAATTCTGTGTTCTCAGGCATTGTCTTCTTTTCTGCTGTTTCATTTCTTATAAAAAATGGCTTTCCTATTTGTTTCCCTTCCTCAATCTTGCACTGAGTGTTTAAAGACACACATAACCAAGCTGTCCCAGCATTTTGTCTCACAAGACTTTTTTTCTCAATGGATCTTCACCAAAAGAAATCTCCATGCTTCTTCCCACGAACATCCCACTGGCAAGTCCAGAGGTTGGGATGCATCCTCTTGGGGCCAGGTAGTTCTTGTGCTGGAAAGATTTAAGAGAATCCCAGCCATGAGGAGTGTGACATGCAAGGTATTTGTTTGAAAACTCTTTCCAGTCAGCTGACAGCCCATATTCATGCACTTTTCATGCTGTCTTGAGGGGGTTGCACTATTTCCAGAGCCAATCCATTCATGGCCAGCACTAAGGCTGCTGTCACAAATAAAAATAGTCACAGGAGCGGCTCTCACCCCGGGTTTGAAGATTGCAAGTTATATTGGGTGAAGGCGAAGGTGAACATGTTTTAAGGCTGGCATGAATGTGTCGGTTTTAAGGCTGTGAAATTTTGGAAGAGCCTTAGAAACCCGTTCCCAGAGGTCAACAGGACAAAGCTCTCCTGCTGAGCGAGTGAATAGAAATGAGTTCATAATTACAGAGTATAGTAGCTTTTTCACCATTTTAATTGAGGTTTTTCAGAAAGGAAGAGAACTTAAAACAATACAGAAATGTCTTTTGTTCTTTCAGGGCCATTTGCTGAGGGCTTTTCAGTGAGAGGAGAGGATGTTTATTAAAAACAACAATATCAAGATGTTATTTTAGGGCCGAAAGGCCATTCCTAGCGGGAGCAAAACGAAATGCATGAGATGGTCTGAGCACTCACTGAAAATTAGCACTGAGCTAAGTGATTTGCAGCACTTTGCTGAACTTCTGTTGGAGCAGAAGAGAGAGGAAGGGAAGGAATTGAAGAAGTTGAAGCACTCCTTTCCTTCTCGGTAGGATTTCCAAATCAAATTAATTAGGTTTAACAGCACATGGGTCTGAACCCTTGAAGCAGCATCTGGAAGTCAGGGGTTTATCCTCATCCTTATGCTCTTGTCTTCTCCATGCTCTCCTGGGAGATGATGAGGCTTACTGGAGGGGACTTTGGGGGTGCAGAGGGAACACCCCAAACCCAGCAGGGGTGTCACAGCCATCCTTGCTGAGCAGGCTGTGGGGAAGTTGAGCCAGCATAGTGGTGGCTGTGAAAAACTGCTTCTTCTCCAAGATAAACAAATGCAGGACCGAATTTTTTTTTTTCTTTTTAAGGACAAAAGTGAGTCTGCTGGTGTACTTGTCTGCAATGGAAAATAACAATATACTAGCATTTAAGTAAATCACAGTGTTTAGAATGCAACAGTGCAAGAAACTCTTCTAAAGCAGCTGAAAGCACCTAAGCAGAGATGTTAAGATAGCAGGTGCAGTTCTGCCTAATATTTAGAAACTTTGAACCAGTGATGAAGGACAGGTGATGTTTTCAGGAACAGCTGCAATAAGGGTGCATCTCCAAAAGGAATCACAGAATGGTTTGGGTTGGAAGGAACCTTGATAATCACCTCATTCCAGCTCCCTGCCATGTGCAAGGACACCTTCCACTATCCCAGGTTGCTCCAAGCCCTGTCCAACCTGGCCTTGGGCACTTCCAGGGTTGGAGCAGCCACAGTTTCTCTGGGCACCCCGTGTCAGGGCCTCACCACCCTTGTAGGGTCATATTTACAGGAAACTGGACATGTATTAAATGAACCAGCCTAATCTTCTGGAACTAGAGAATGAGGTCATCTTTGTAAATAAAAAAGCTGATGTTACAAGAAGAAAGAAGAAGCAGAAAAGTTACTGACAGACATAGGGGTATCAACCCAAGTAAAATGGCGCTTACAATATCAACCAGTTAGATTAAGAAGATCTGTGCTTGCCTTGTGGACAAGATAGAGGTTGTCTACCAGCTCTGTCTGGTAGAAGCTACCAATCAAATAATGCATGACTGTGTAAACCAAGATAAGAAGTAAATATAAACAACTTTAGGAGCACAGTAAATGGCTTTTGCTAGATTCATATTGAATCGTGCAGAGTCCTTTGTCTTCTCTCCTCACACCCTCACAGTCAACAATTTTTTCCTAATACCTAATTTAAGCATCTTCTCCCTTAGTTTAAAAACTAAATTCCTCCTTTTCCTAATCATAGAATATGTTAAACTGGAAGGATCCATCAGGGTCATCAAGTCCAACTCTCTGCTTCTCACGGTACTACCTAAACCACATGACTAAGAAAGCTGTGCCAGCTGAGCCTCCTCGAGAACAAGATGAGGAGGTTCTTGCTGTGGTTCTGGTCCTTCGTGATGAGTCTTCCCAAGGACTTCAGTGTTGATAATCGAGGCAAGCCCAGCAGTGGGTGCTTGCCCTGCCTGCCCGAGCAGAGCTGGTGGTGGCAGCATCCCAGCCGAGGGGTTAGCAGTTTGGAGACACATCATCATTTTGGTTTGATTTTCTGCAAAATCACCGGGAGTTGTTACACTAAATTAATTCTCGGGGCTGCAGATCCCCAGAGGACAAGGCCAGCCCAGCAGTTTGTTCCTAGCAGGGCTCAGCTGGGTGATTGTGTTACCACGGCCTGATGAGTTACGGCGCGCGAGCGGGGCGGATGTGATTGTCCCCGTGTGCCACAGGGCCTGCCACTCTCCCCCAGCTGGGACATCACTCCCCTTGGCTTGTGGTTGCCATGCCATCCTGCATCAGCAGAGTTTTTAACTTGCAGTTTGAGGTTCTGATGGTGTCCTGGAGGTGCACAGAAGGGCAGGAAGAGCAAGAGGAGAGAGGGGTGATGGGTCACACAAGGCCACCTTGCTTGGTGACCGGCAGTGGACAGCAGGAAGAGGGTGAGAGGAACAGTGTATGCATGCAGGGCTGCTGCCCAGCAGTGCTCTCCCCTTCTTAATGGTTGGACTAGATGGTCTTAAGGTTTCTTTCTTCTGTAAGTATGGCTGCAGTAAAGTCTCTACAGAGCCTTCTCCAGGCTGAACAGCCTCAGCTCTCTCAGCCTTTCCTCATAGGAGAAACTCTTCAGACCCCTCTGAGCAATTTTTGGTCCTCCTCCTGGAACACCTTGGTCATCTTCACAGAATCCTAGAATGTTTGGTGTTGGGAGGGAATTAAAGGTCATCCTGTTCCAGCCCACTGCCATGGACAGGGACACCTTCCACTATCCCAGGATGCTCCAAGCTCCATCCAGCCTGGCCTTGGACACTTCCACAGATCCAGGGGCAGCCACAGCTGCTCTGGGCACCCTGTGCCAGGGCCTCACCACCCTCACAGGAAGAACATCTTCCTAACATCTAATCTAAATCTCCCCTTTTCAAGTTTAAAACCATTCCCCCTTGTCCTATCCCTACCTGCCTGTGTAAGAAGTCACTCTCTCTTATTTTTATGAGCACTCTTTAAGTACTGGAAGGCAGCAATGAGGTCTCCCTGGAGCTTCTTTTCTCCAGGTGAACATCTCCACTTTCCCCAACCTCTCTCCAGAGCAGAAGGCTCCAACCCTCTGAGCATCTCCATGGCCTCTTCTGGACTCAGTCCAGCAGGTCCATATCTTTGGTATTGCTTGTATTGGTGTTGCTTTGGTAGCTGATGGTGTGATTTATTTAGTTTTACCCAACATGTGAGGAAAGTCTTCATTGTGTGTGCGGCCGTGGGGTGTAGGATGGGTCACAGGGAAAGAATGCAAGAGCCACCCCCAAGGCAGACAGCCAGAGAGGTGGACAACAACACACCTCATCAGTGTTTCACCAACCTCAGGGTGCCCTTTGGCAGAGGACTGCTCTCAGCATCTCCCCTTTGGCTGTGAGGAAACTGAGGTGGAAAGGTGGAAAGAGTCTGTAGCTGGACCTTGCCCTGCCTCAGACCTTGCAGTGAACCTGTGGCCACCAGATCCTCCTGCCACTCCTGGCCTGCCCTCCAGGGCTTCTCCCTCAGTGTCACACAGTGCAAAACACGGCTGGCTACGTGATGCTGTTTGAGCCGGCCAGAATTGGGGGAAGGAAATATAGCAGCAGGTTCCTCTGCACTAGGAAACCGATCTGTTATTGAAATGGCTTTCTCTTTGGTGGAGTGTTTCCGGCATGGCTGCTCAGCACTGAAACGGCTTTATCCATCTACACCTTGTTTTCCAGCATGAGTTCATGGAGGTGTTGTCAGCAGTTGGTTGCTGGAGTGAACATGAAGCCAAATAGCCTGTTTCTTTCCATGCTTTCCATCCTCAGATGTGAATGTGCTGCTGCCTTGGAGTGAGCACCCAGGACTTCTGCTGCCAGATTGCTCCCCAAAGTGTCTGGCAACTGAGCTCAGAGATCAATGCAAGCATAGGTTGATACTTTCAATGGGTGTGAACAAAAGGCTCTGTGGCACCTGCTGTCTCATAAAATGCCATTGAATGAAACCTGCCCATTTGAAGAAGCCCAGCAGCACTTCAGTGGTGTGGTTGCATGGTTTGGGTGGTGACTTCCAGTTTTTGGCCACAGCAAGTAGCCACCTTCTCAGCAAAAGAGCATCCTCCACCCACTCCTCCTCCCTGCAAGCTCAAGCTGGGGACATTGGCCCCAGGGACCTGGGAGGGAGCAACAAGCTGAAGCTCTGCAGGGCCTCCTGGCATGGTTAGTGTGTGAAGAAGTTGCCAGCTTAAGTTGTTTGGGCTCTTGTTGCAGAAACAATATTTCTGTCTGACCCCAGTTAGCAACTGATGTTTGCAAAATAAAGAAGTCAAGGCACTGGAAATACTTTCCATTCCAGCTCTTGTCTCAGCCCAAAATATTAGTATTAAAAATATTGCATCTATTATATGCAGCTAATATCTCTGCTGGCACATAAATCACCCAGGGATTTTTCATCTCCATATTAAAAAAAAAAAAAAAAAAAAAAAAAAAGCTAACTGTGCTCTATTTTGGGGTATTTGTTAACTGTTTTGTTTCCATTTATTCCTACTACAGCCACAGCAGTCTGTCTCCAAGGGACCATCTGTGGGAAAGAGAGTGCCTAGATTGATTCAGAAGGTGTCGGGGTCATTGACAGGCATGAAGGCGCTGAGTCTCTGCTCTTTCTCTGATAATGTCTTTATTTAGCGTGACAGCCTCCAGGGCACGAGTGGACAGCAGGCCTCTTTCTTTCCTTTAAACTAACATTGCTCCAGCCATTCCCAGCATTGTGCAGATGCTATGGATCTTCCTGATTTCCTGATTGAAGCTGGGGGTGTGGGTCCCCAGGCAGCGAGGGCCAAACAGCTATGTGACATCAGAGCTGCAGAAGGTGGCCCAGATCCGTGCCTCCCCCCAGGCAGTGTGTTCCCGTCCAAACTGACAAGTGAAAGCTCATCCAAGAGAAATTAAATTTTGGGAGTGAATCAGACCCTGGCACAGCTTAGCAGTTCTGTGGGAGTGTCAGGGGTAGCATGAAAGAGGAGGCAGGAGTGGGGGCAGGAGCAGAGAACTCCTCCTGTTGAAGGTGACCCTGCTCATTGCGGAGGGGGTTGGCTAAGTGACCTGTAAAAGGCCCCTTCCAACCCAAACATCTATATTTCTATGAACTCTTCTTTTGACAGTGGGACAGAGTTAAGTAAACATTCAGGAAACAGGTTTAGGATTGTCATTGGGTTGCAATAAATCAATTCCCAGATCAATCCTGGCTCCCAAATCTCTACATTTAATGCTATAGGCCGCTGCATCTTGTTTAAAGAATTTAGTTTAATGTGTTTGATAAAGGATTCTGGCACACCTGAGTCCAAAGCATCTCTGCAGCTTGGGTTGATGTTTTACTGGATCCCTGTGTCGGAAGTAATTGCTTGTCGTTGAGTTTGGGTCATCTCATATGTCTGGACAGCTGTCAGGAGATCCTGTCAAATCTTGCCTTAGCTCCTACAGGAAAGACATTTATTTCTTCACTAGAAAGCACTGGTATAAATAGGATATGGAAAAAAAAACCCCTAGGATGTCTCCTTGCTGCAGGTCAAAGAGGCACAGGGGTCTAAAGGAAGACAGCTGAACACAAAGGCAGCAGGTGGGGGCTCATTGTACTATTTAGGATGTGTCTTGGGGGACAGGAGCACAGAGGGATGGTGGTGGGCTGTGTCTGTGCATCTTGGCATGGGTTTAAAGTTTATATCTCTTGGAGGATTATCAGATCTCGGGTTAACTGATCAGCCTGGGTGTATTTTTAAAGGAGGCAGCCTGGAGTCTGAAGTATAAGCTCTTTTATTGCAAAGTAGTAAAAGATGATTCCATATTCATTCAAGCCACATTCTTACCAGTAGTCCAGGATCCGTTTGTGTTTGGGAAACATTGTGTACTGTGGTCGTGTCTTAATTTAAACTGTTTTGTCTAAACTGGACTCAGTTCCTTGTCACTGTGTTTTCCGATGGTTTTTATGTCATTTTTGCAATCTTGTTTACAGTACGCTGAGAATCCAACAACGTAATTCCAAGTAATGTAGTTTACGAAGAGAACCATTTCCAAGCAATTTCTACATGAAATCACAGCAGTGATTTCTACATCAGTCCGGGCAGTCAGCCTTGAAGTCCAGGAAGTGCCTTCCTAGCTGGTTGCCCACTCTGTGCAACAAGGGCCCCTATCTCGACATCCCTCATGATTTGTGGGAGATCCAGCAAAGCATTAAAAGAGTTGTTTCGAAGCTATCTCACATGCCATCTGTACTTGGGATGTCTTTCCCAAGCTGGTGTTGCAAAACAGCTCCTTAAATTCCTCCAGAAGATTCATTTCCATGAAGCTTGGAGGAAAATAGCTGACTCAGGCAGCCTGTGCGGCCAAGCATTGCAGAGTGTGAGGGCTCTCCCTGGGCTTCAGCAGCACTGAGGTTTGCTCTTCAGTGCTTTTGAGCCCATCCCGAGGGGTGTTGTGCCATGTCCCTTCAGCCCAGCAGCGCTGTCTCTGCTCCTGCAGCACAGTCTGCAAGCTGGTGGTCCTGTGAATGGGATGGGAGAAGTTTGTCGTTCATCCTTTTGCTTGTGAGTCAGTGGGAATTTTGGATGTAAAGACACAGAATCACACTAACACAACAGCTGGATTCAAAGAGACCTTGAAAGCTCATCCAGTCCCATCCCCTGCCATGGTTAGGGACATCTTCCACTAGACCATGGTTGCTCAGAGCCCTGGCCAACCTGGCCTTGAATGTTTCTAGGGCATCCACCACCTCTCTGAGCAACATGTGCTGGTGTTTTACAGCCATCATTGTGAAAATCAGTGCTACCATGTTGGTTCATGGTGAGTCTAATTATGTTCTAGAGGACCAAACAAAATCATCTCTAGCAAACAAAGGCAAATGTGGTGTCCAGGCCCAAAGGAAGGGTTGCCAGCAGTGATTGTACCTCAGAACCAAGGTAGTGACAAAAAACGTTGTGCCCATGTAGGCAACTCACACGAGGGTTTCATAATGCTTTTCCCAGCAGCCAGAGACTCTGAGCCTCATCACAAACATCTCTCCCCTCACAGCGTTGTTTTGGTTGGCTGTGCTTGTCTCCTGGCGTTCGCTGTGTGTTTGTAAAGATGCATACATGTAAGACTTAAAGCATGCACTTCATCTCAGCTGTTCAGAGATGGTTTTAAATCTTGATCACCACCATTCTGACAGGTGGACTTTCTGCACTTCCAAGATGCCGTGTCTGTCCAGATGACGTGGGCTCAGTCTAGCAGTTGGGGTGGTCTCTACCCCTGGTGACAGAAAGGCATGGAAGAAGTGTGAATAATTTCATTTTTGTTTTCAGGAGTGAACATGACATCTTGTTCCCTTCTCATCTGAGAAAAATGCAAACAAAAATGAAACTTGAGCCAAGTGAAACCAGTTTGAGAGAGAAAGCCAAAGGGAAAACACAACACAAATCCTGTGTTCTTCATCCTTGGAGCTGGTGGTTATTGCCTTCTGTGGGGTTTTGAGGTTTTTTGATTAAATTGTGTGGAACTCTCAAGCTTATTTGAGTGTTTCCCATTCTCAGCCTTAGCAAGGATAGAAAATGGCTGGAGCTTGGCTGTGATGCTCCCTGCATCAAAGCACTACTGAGTTATCATTATCCATGCATGTGGAACATCAGAGTGCCTTTGATGGAGGTAGGCTTGCTGAAGAATACCTCTGGGGGAAGTCAGGCTACTAGAATAGAAATCGAGATCTTTTTCCTCTTTATATTAATATTCCCCAGTATTCCCCAGACTTCTTGGGACCAGTTTTAGATGCTGTAAAATTCCACCAGGTTCTATCTGGGATCCTTCAGTCCCTCCAGTTTGGACCATAACATCTTTTAAATGCTCAAAGCCAGTGATGATGGATTTTTCTGACCACAGCAGTACTACCATGCCTAAACTCCTCCAGCAGTGCCTGCTTTGGGGTACCAGTCCAATTGTTTGTGGTCTGGCTGGAATATGCTTAGTTCAGAAAGACTGGGCCTGGAGACATGAGTTTGTTCAGGGGATGTTTCAGAGGATTTTGCTTCTTCCTACCCTTTCCCTCTTCAGTCTGATTTTCCTGGGCTGCCAGCTAGTACAGCCAGGAATAACCCACCTAAATTGAGAATTTTAGTCTTTCAGTGGTGAACTCTAAGAGGGTTCCTTCTTTAATTTCCCACCTTGACATCACTCTTCATTCTCAACCTCTTGCCTGAGTGTCTGCAAGTCCATATTAGTTGTTAAATACTGGGTGGCCCTGGCTATGCCCACCAGGTATTCTGCTCTGCACAAAAGCAGGACTGAAACAGAATTTCTCTTTTGCAAGGAGCTTATGGTGTCCTGGAGGGTTTGTGCCATGGGGAAGTTGCTGAGATTGAGGGCAAGTATCCAGGCAGGTTCTCCAAAGGCAGGAACCAGCATGTGCAGAGACCTGGTCCCTCAGTCCCAGGATGGGATTCCAGTCTATTTGGCCATACAAGGTGTTCTGCATCATGGGGTAAATGCCTTAAGTGCCACTTTAAATGTATAGAGTCTCAGGATTGTTTGAGTGGGAAGAGACCTCTTAGACCATCACGTCCAAGCATTCCCCCAGCACTGCCAAGGCCACCACTGACCCATGTCCCAAGATGCCACAGATCTCTCCAGGGATGGGGACTCCACCACTACCCTGGGCAGCTGTGCCAGGGCGTGACACCCCTTTCAGTTAAGGAATTTTCCCAATATCCAATCTAAACCTCACGTGGCACAGCTGGAGGCCATTTCCTCTTGTCCTGTCCTTTGTTCCCTGAGAAAAGAGCCTGATGCCCACGTGGCTGCATCCTCCTGTCAGAGCCAGAAGGTCCCTTCTGAGCCTCCTTTTCTCCAGGCTGAGCCCCTTTCCCAGCTCCCTCAGCTGCCCCTCATGGGACCAGTGCTCTAATGTAACTCCTCACCTCTCAGTGTTTGTAGGAACCCAGATCTCTGTGCAGCCACCAGGAGAATGCAGCCCTGCGTTGTCCTCCAGCTCCCCACGTGCCAGAGGAATGGTGGGGGCTCTCAAAAGGCTCATCTAGCTCGTGGGGATGTGGGCTAGGCTGACAGGACAGAGCAACTGTGCTTTAGACCACAGCTGTCCACGTGTCTAGAGTTATTTTCCCCAGACTTGTGCCTTCCTGCTCCTCTCCTTGGGAGCAAACGATGTAGTAAAAACTTTCAGGAATCATGTATTTCTGAGCACGTAGGCTGGTAATCACCGAGACAGCTGAAGCCTTAGGTTTGTTTGCGTAGGCTTCTACAACAGAACAGACATTTGTCAGATCTAAATTCTGTTGAAAGGTATCTCATTTAGTTAATTAAATTTAAAAAAATGGGTGGAGAAACAATAGCAGAGGCAATACCATCCTATTTCCAGCTTGGCAACCCTGACTATCTCCCCTTGGTTTTTTAGTACTTTTGCAATTTCTTTGTGACTTTCAATGGCTCTTTAATTTCCATGTTGTCCAATGGCCAAATCCCACTGAAGTCAGGGAGAGCTTTGAACTGAATTGGAGTTTGGCCTTTGAAGTGAAAATAGTTATTTAATGTTAAATGGAGTCAAGAGATAAGAAACCATTGTACTGTCCAGATGCTTTTTCTTGTAGCTGAATTATGGTTCCCTGCAAGGCACTGCATCCCTATGGCTAAGGATGAGCAGAGGGGGACAGAGGAAGGATTTCCCAGCAACTGCAGCATTTTTCTGGGGTGAATTCCTGCTGTTCTTGGAGGTGTCGCTGTGTGAGTCAAGCTTTAGCTGTTCCTCCCTTCAGCATCTCAGGCTTAAAAGCCTGGGCTGGGAGGTGCATTTGGGTGCTTCTCTGGCCTGGTTCCCTGGGCTTGTCACGTCATCCCAAGGCACCACCTTGGGACATCACCCTACACTGCCATCTGAGCACCGACAGTGCTGCCCTTGAACAGGCAGGAGGTTGTTTCCAACAACCCACAGTGGGAGTGTTGCAGGACACCCAGGTCCCCATTTTGTCCTTTCCTGGACTTCTCTGTGTCCCCAGCACCTTGGTCACACCTGAGAACAAGCATGGGTCATCCCAGCCTCCCAGGCTTTGAGATGCTATGCAGTCAAGAAAGTTTTAAAGTCTGAGCCCTGTTTTCCCTGCTTTGGCTTTTCTTCCCTGCAGATCCTATTTCTTCTTGGCTTTTCTTCTTAGCTGGGGTGTTGGGAAGATAAAAGCACACAGCGAGTCTTTGCCTGAATGCTGGATGATTGTCTAGACCCCTGACTGCTGCCAAGTCACAGACATTGCTCCTTGTTTGCCATTCTCCTTCCTTTGCCTTTTATTTCTTGCAATTTTTTTCCCAAAACTTTTTTTAACTCTGGTGTTTTCCACCATTTGGCCAGTGACTGCAGAGCTTTGGTCTG
Source organism: Phylloscopus whistleri (assembly GCA_017589585.1). NCBI lineage: Eukaryota > Metazoa > Chordata > Aves > Passeriformes > Phylloscopidae > Phylloscopus > Phylloscopus whistleri. The sequence goes on from JADMLD010000037.1 coordinate 1,337,883, forward strand.
TGTTTGCTCTGCCCCTTGCCTTGGGGACATCACCTTGTAGCTGTCCTGTGGAGGGGCAGGGCTTCCTGTTCTCCCCCATCCTATTGCAACAGCCTCAAAATGAACAATCTTGCACATTCCACTTCGGTTTAACTAGGTGTTTTTTTAATCTTAAACCATTTTTTTTTTTCATTCATAGCCCTTAAACATTAAGGGTTTGGTTTATAATATCATCATGTCTTTAGAAAAAAAACTGTCCCTGCATGTATTTCTGACAGGAATTTATGGCCAAGTTTTGTTCCCAGCTCATTTCCAGGCATTTTCCCTTGCTTCTGAAATTATAGACATGTCTTTGTGCAACTTTCTGTAATTTCTGTGCAATATTTACAAATTAAATAAAGTAGCAGGCTGGCTTATAAGCCAAGACTTGAAGTGCAACCAAACAGTTAAACTCAGATATGTGAGAGAAGAGCAAAACCACAGAAAGCAAAACTCTTGTACACTACTTGGGCCTGTGAGGGCTTAGAACCAGATAAGGTTTTTAACTAACTTTTATTTTGACATTCCCCTTTTAATAAGCATTGCTCTTTACAAAGCGGTTTATGTGATTGCATTACTGAGAGGAAACAAAGAAATGCCAGGAAAACTTGATGTGGAGAATCTGTACTCATAAAATGCTTGTAGGCTCCAGCAAACAGGAAAGCTTTTCCCATCTCCTTTTTTTTTTCCCTTTTTTTTTTTTTTTTTTTTTTTTTTTTAATTCCCTGCCATTCAGTTTGCAAGGGAAGAAAAAAAAGAAAAAAAAAGGGAAAACAAAACCAAAAACCACACACTGAATATCTCAGAAAACCAGATCTGGTGGTCTGAGAGTAAACACAAATTCCTTCCAGTGCTATGAACAAGCCTCTTCGTCCCGCATTTGTTAAACACGAGCCCTCACTCTTTATGGTTAAAAGCCAGTTGGCCTCAGAAAATAGGTTTTGACTCCTGGGGATGCCAAGGAATACAGATTCCGTGGCAGATGGCTTTGGCAGGCAGGGTTTGGAGACTGCTGACCATTGAAATGTATTTGTGAATGGCTGCTTCCTTGGTCCCAGCGCCCTTAGCTGAGCAGTGCCAGTGGTGAAGATAAAACTGATTGCTGTGGGATGGGTTTAAAGTAAACGCTGCTGTTTATCCAGATTGGGGTGGGGGTTTGGCATGAGGGGTGAGGCTGACCAGGGGTTTTACCATGGTGACAGAACCGTTATGGAGGCAAACCAGTGCAGTCACCACAGCCCTCAAAGTTGTTTCCTTGTTTTTTGGGGGTGATGCTGGGGACATGTCCTGTGTCTCCCTCAAGCACTGCTCCCAGCAGCCTTGTAAAGAGCTGGGCATTAAAAAATCCCACAAGCTCTCAGACCTAAGACCAATATCAAAGAAGGAGCAGGCAGGGGATTACCAACATGCTTAGGGTAACCCTGGTGAGGACCCAGCCCTGGTGAAGCCAGGGCCATCTCCATCTTAGGTGCATACTGGATGATGGCATTCCAGCTCTGCCTTCTCCACTGGGGACAACCACGCTGCAGCCTGTTTGGAAATCTGAGATGCCTGAGACTGCCAAAGCATTTCTTCCATTCAACTCCTGTTTTTTTGGGGATTTGCCATCTCCACTACCAGTTATGGCCAGCACTCAGGGGTTTGCTCACTCTTTCTGAGATGTTGTAGTCTCTTGAGTAAACCCTTTGGGGGCAATTCCTCCTCTTTGTGGCTGTTGGATTTCCATGTTATCCCTTTGGAGCTCTGTACACATAGGCCTCTCTGGAGGTTGTGGTCCTGGATGCCATGCCCTCCATGCTGCCAGAGCCAAGTATGGTCCTGTTTTCATCCGTGTGTCCTGTCCTAGTGTACCAGTGCTGAAGGATATGTATAAAATAAACACAAACAAAACCATTTGGTGTGGGCAGACTACCAGTTTACTTAGTATCTTGCTTTTTTAGTTCATTTTTTTTCCACTTAGAAATTCTTGATACACTTAAAATGGCTCACTGCAAACCCATGCAGCTGTGTGCCATGTTGGCAGCAAGGGGAGAAAAAGATGCTGTAGGCCAGGTGTATCGGGAGCTCTAAATCCTTCAGAAGAAAAATCTCTTGGTATTTCTTGTGTATCTGACTTGCTGCTTGGTGTTTTTCCTGGTTAGCGTGGAGGTAACACAGAAACCTCGAAGAATTTAACACAGAAACCTGGGAGAATTTTTCCTGGGCACCAAAGTCAGGTTGTCAAACTTCACAAAAACTTTCAGCTGAAATACGACTGTCACTGAAAGAAATTTAGAGGCATGAGTTGTTAGATGGCAAGAAATTGCCTCCCTTTTTGTGGCCCTCTGCCAAGGGCCAAGCTGTTTGGTGGGACAAATGTGTTGGCCCAACAGAACCATGAAGGAATGGATGAAATTTCTTCGACTCTCTTCCACTTCTTTTTTTTTTTTTTTTTAATAATTCCCTGCCATTCAGTTTGCAAAATAAAAAAACAAACAAAACAAACAAACGAAAAAACCTCTTTGGTTTCCATCTGACAGGAGTTAGAACCGATTTTCTGAGGCCAATGGGCTTTTCAATGACTTCCCTTTACTTTTCCAGGCGACAGCAGAGACTTCCCAGCGGGAACAAGTCTCAGCAGCACGCGGATCATCAGCAGGGTGGCACCAAGCATAACAGGGACCACCAGAAGCTCTACCAAGGAGGCCAGGCCCCTCACTCCTCGGGCAGGACGGGCCACCACGGCTACAGCCAGAACCGGAGATGGCACCACAACCAGAAGCACTCGCCCAATGACAAAGAAACGCACAGAAACGCCAAAGAGACTGAGAATCTGAAAATCGAGGAGAGCTCGGCCTGCACGGCGCAGGTCCCGGCCGAGGCGCCCCGCGGCCCCGAGGCCGTGGAGAAGCAGCCCCAGCAGTACGGCCCCGAGCCGGAGACCAAGCGGAAAGACAGCGTCCACGAGCGCGCCGGGGACAGGCCCAAGATCAACTTGCTTCAGTCTTCTAAAGACAGGCTGAGGAGGAGACTAAAAGAAAAGGTATTATTTCTGGAGTTTCTCTTTTTCTGAGAGTCTGGCCGTCGGCCATTCTCCATACAGAGGGAGGGGTGGGCTGAAGGGACCTTTCCATCAATGCTCCCAGTGTCAGCGCTTCTCTTGAGGTGTCTTCGTGCTTCTTCAGGAGGCCTCTTACTGAAGGAATTGGGGCTCTGAGCTTGACTTCTTGGTTGAGGTTGCTACCAGCTTGAGTTCTCCAAGGACTGGGAACTCTCCCCTTTTCCATGGGGGAAGGCTGGTGCACACATGAGCTCCCTCCTTGTCTGAAGAGCTCAGTCGCTTTGCAAAAAAACATCTAAAAAAGGCAATTTGTCTCTGCAACTATAGAGCTAAATCCCAAACTTTTGCTCTTGAGTGCTGAATAGTTGGACTCCGCTGCTTTAAAGCTGATATCCATTTATCTCTGCAATGAATTGAAATGCCCTTATCTTCCCCCTTCCTTCCAGCAACCCAACAATAACAAAAGTATTGCATGCAAGTGACGGAGGAGAAATCCTTTTTGGAAACAATATTCAGCCACAGATTTCTGAGGAATTTGGAGATGATATCTCCATTTGCCCCCTGTGAAACTCAGATTCTTTCTCTTGAGATTCTTTTGTCAGACTGTAAAAAGCATCCACGGGGCTATCTCTAATGAGATTTCCAAAATACAGAGCAAAAATAACCTGAACATATATAATTCCATGGGAGTGCATGTTGGAAATGTATACCTTTGAATGCATGAGCATTTACTATTTCTGGATGTGGCATGAGGGGGAGTAAGAGATTTTGTTAGTTATTTTTATGTTCTTTAAGGCTATGGGAGTATAGTAGAGATTTACAGAGTATTCATTTTAATGTTCTTCTCAGAAATTTAGAGTCTTTTAAGAATAAAAATCTCATCAGCACTCACTCTTGGGTGGGTGTTGTCAACACAACCTGGTGGGAGGTTTGGACAACTCCCTTGGGGATTTGGTTTGTCAAAAAATTGCTACAAGTTTGTATTGTATAAGATTGAGCTGGAGGGGTAGAAAAGAGCAGAGCAGAACCAGCAGGATGCATGCCTGACACTGGGGAAAAAGGAGCAAATGCATAATAAAATGTTGAAAAGAAGCAAGAATTTCTGTGGTAATGAGGGAAAGTGAAAAGTGTAACTGGAAAGAGATGGAAAAGTCGAGAGTCTTCTGAATGCTGGGATCATGTGACTTCTTTGATCTCAATTTACATCATTAAGTATACATTAAAATATATTTATAGTCATATATATTATATGTTTATATATTTTATATTGAAATATATATAAAATATATTTTTGTGGGATTACTGTCTGAAGATTTTACAAACATCAGTGCACTTTCTAAAGAGAAGCAAAAAAAATGTCCATTATCCTGATGTCACAGACACCAGAAGCTGGCCCAAGATGCCAAAGGCAGTCAGAGGTGATCAGACTTTGGCATCCTGGCTCAGGACCCTCAAGGACATCTTCTCCCTGAGTTGAGGGATAGGATTTTGGGATTGAGTGGTGTGGGAAATGGGGAAAGGGGACATTTCTGGGGCATGATGCATGCGCTTGTACTTTCCAATACTGAAGTTATACTATTGTGCCACTAAAAGATGCTTTGTCTTTTCTCTCTCTTTATGTCCTCCCAATCCCCTTCCCCCTTTTCTGTTTGTGCAAGGACATGGGCTGATATATCTGTTTTTTCCTTGTGTAACAGACGCCTTGTCTTTCCCTTTTCACGGACCAGGACGAAGTCACGGTGGAAACCACCGACCCTGAAAAGAATAAAATGGACAAATTAATTGAAATTCTCAACAGCATGAGGAACAACAGCAGTGACGTTGACTCCAAGCTCACCACCTTCATGGAGGAGGCCCAGAACTCCACCAACTCTGAGGAGATGTTGGGGGAGATAGTCAAGACCATCTACCAGAAAGCGGTGACAGACCGCAGCTTTGCTTCCACAGCAGCCAAGCTCTGTGACAAAATGGCCCTCTTCATGGTGGAAGGAACCAAATTCCGGAGTCTGCTCCTCAACATGTTGCAGGTAATGAGACAAAGTTAGTTGTTCAGATGCCTGTAGCATCATCTCAGTTGGTCCTACCATTTATTTGGAGCTGAGCTGTTACCAAATTCCCTTTGAACCCAATGGGTGAGTTCAAATCGCATCTGCTGTTTTGTCTGTGCACATCTTTAATGGTTACCATAGATAAGGTGACACTGAGGGCATTTTCAAGGTACTCCTCATTCTCATTTCGTGAACTCTTCGTGGAATTGTGGCATCTCACACCAGGACCTGTCTGAGTAATGAGTCAGTTGCTTGAGCCAGCATCCCCATGGCATGAAAAGAAATTAACTGGGAGGGTCTCTCAGTGTAGGCTGTTAGAGTGGAGGGTCCATCTCAGCACCAGCCCCACCAAGAGAAGTCCCTGATGGTCTTAGACACCAGGATGATCCCTGAGTGGGCTTTTGGCTGCATCAACTGGCTGAAGGGCCTGATTCTGGTTTCTGATTGCAAACAAAACTGAAATAATTGTGTATTTTCTCATATTCTGGGTGACTTGTTTGTTGGTATGCAGGGAACTGGTTGGTTGTTATGCTCCAAAACCATCAGTTTCAGCAAAGTTGCAGAGGGGAGGAGAAAGCAGTTGCTCTGATAACTGGTCCATGAGGTTAGTGGTTGGACTTGGTGGTCTTGGAGATCTTTTCCAGGCTGGATAATTCTGTAATAATGTTGGATGATGCAAAAGAAGGGCTATCCTCAACTGCCTGTGGTCTGCTGGGAGGAGTGTGTTTTACTGCAGTGCCACCATCAGAGAGGGCAGTTATTTTCTGGGAGGGTGTCACATGCACCTCCAATTTCCTGCTTCTGGAGACAGAGTTGAAACCACAAATTTTCATCCTTAATTTAAGGTGCATTTCCACGTGTCTGTTCCCTCACACACACATCTCATCTGTGAGACATATGGAGAACACATTTTGTTTCTTTGCTCTCCACACAAGTCTGTTGCTCAGCATCACTCCAGTTTTTGACGCATCTTCTCATTCTTCTTGCTGCACTTGTTGGAGATGCTCTCTTGGATGCTGTGCCTGGCTGCCTGTACCTTGAGCTGGTTTTGGGGCAACATAGCAAGCAGGGAAATAAGGAGCAAAATAAAATAGTGAAAATCAATATCAGATAATTCTGCGCAGTGACTGGTCCAGCTTTGCCTCTCTTATTGCTCTGTGTGTGTCAAACACAACATCTCTCCCTGTGCCCACTCCCCCCTGCAAAACCTTGGTCAGCATACACAGCTGCCCATTACCTGTACCAGGTGGTGATTTTTTCCAGATGAATATTTCCAAAGGGATTATCAATCAGAATGGGGGAAATTGCAGACAGAATCAGTGCAGAATTAGCATCAAGGGGCTGGAGGGAGCTCTAAACCTCCTGTGCATCCCGTTCTTCCCATACCAGATCACTCTTGCATCTTTCCCTGTTAGGCTGAGCAATCTAAGAATAAAGTCCAGGAATGATGGCCAGGGAGCAGCAGGGTGTTAGCCCAAAACTGATGCTGGTGGCAGTCCTGGGAGGACTCTTCCAGTTTGCTTTATTCTCCAGCAATTCCACCCATGCAAACAGACCCAGTAAACTGATTTATACTGCAGCATCCTGTGCAACACCGAGTGGCTTCTCATTCAGCTCCTCACAGCATGAATGTAGGATAAATAATACATCTCCTATCTCCAGAGAGACTCAAAGTGCTTCCCAGGAACGTGTAGCCAGTCACAGTGTGATGGGAGCGTTGTGGAGAGCTGGGAGGAATGAAGTGCAAAGAGGGAGCGGGGTGTGCCGGTGACCGAGTTCATGTGCTGAAGCACACAGAAATATGCAAAAGGGATTTGTTCAGCCCCAAACTGCACATCTTTTATAAATGTTTTGGTGGGGCAAAAGGTGACAGATCACTACAGGTCAAAAGCAAAGTGCTGTGTGAAATTAAATAATTTAACATTTCCTTTCTGATAGTAAAGGGTTTTGACGTTCTCCAAGCACTGTTTCGTTTTCCAAACAAAACAGTCAGATGCACTCAAGCTGATTTATAAATACTTTGGTCAAGCCCTAAACCAGGAATATTTTGAGGTATTCAGGTCTGATTGCCCTGGCTGGAGACAGAGCCAGGTATGAGGCACAAAAGAGTCATTGCAGCTGCCTTGGTGTGAAATAAGGAGGTTGATTATCAATATCAATATGGTATTGATATGATATACTATCAGTATTAATAAGGCATATTGGATATTATGTCATGTTTCAGAGTAATGTGATATACATCAATACCTCATCAATATCCTATTGATGTATGATGTATTAATACATTGATATCAATTATTATATATCCATATGTTTACACATATATACACACACATACATATATATATCAGTGTGTATCCGTATGTTATAATCATATTTTTGTATGATTGATGACAGGACCCAGCTACAGTCCTGGCCCTTCCACCATCAGATATTTTCCACCAGCCATTTTTAGATAATTTGCCGTTAATTAAAAAAGAAAAATAAACCTTTAATAAAACGCTTGCTGCAGAGCAGGATTTGTGTCTCTCTAGCACCTTTCAGACTAATCTGATCCCCGGACGTAAGGAGCTCGGCTTGCCTGGCCCTGGCGAGCTGGGGAATTACTGTGCCGGGGTGTGATAAATCGGGATCAGTGTGATCCCTCCCCGTGCTGCTGGCGCCTGGGGCTGCACCGCTCACCCCCACATCTGCTCCCGGCAGATGCTCCTGTTTTGTAGGGCCTTGTTTGTCCCTTTCCCTCAGGACTGCGATGGCAACAGCTCACCCCCACCAGAGGACCTCAGGAATTGGTGCACGAACCTGTTGAGGTGCCCTGTCACCATGGTCATATCTACAGACAGCATCCCTTTTTACCTGTAGACAGCGTCCTGCTGGACAGCTTAAAACATGCAACAAGGGTTTGTTTTTTGTTTTCCTGCAAAACAGGCAGTAAACTGTCTTTTTAATCTGGCTCCTCTTCTATTTTCAGCTGTTGACAAGGTGCTCATGCTCAAGGGTTGCATATGTTCACAGCTTATCTTAGGGCACTTGGTTTGATCCCAAAAGAAATGCCAGTGCTGCAGCATGAGGGTGCTGTCACATCATCCTCCTCCTGCCAGCAGCTCCTCTGAAGAGCTTCCCTACAGCCAACAGGGTCCACTTCATCCTCTAAGAAGATCCATCAGGAAACCTTTGGTTTGAATTTATCCTTCTCTCTGTGTTTTGGTCTAGAATCTTGGCTAAGTCTTGAATTTGGGTGCAGCCTACCTCTCAGAAAAAGAGATGTGGAAAGGGCAGCCATGGGTTGGAGGCATGGTAGAGCTGCCATGTGGGACCTTGGCACTGGAGGGATCATTTGACATCTGGGTTGTCCAGCCCTGGCAGAGGCTGCCCAAGCAAGTTGTGGAGGCACCACTCCTGCAGGGATTTAAAAGCCATGTGGATGTGGCACCTGGGGACATGGGTCAGTGGTGGCCTTGGCAGTGCTAAGGGAGTGGTTGGACTTGATGGTCTTTGAAGGCTTTTCCAGCCTAAACAAATCTGTAGTTCTGTCATTTGGGTTTGATTTTCTCACTGAGTTTGGTTTAGTGTTTTGGTAGCAGGAGAGGTTTTGAGCTGTGTGAGTGCTTGGATTCGACCTAGGTGAGCTGCTGCTGGGGAGCTTGGATGGCTGAGGACATGAAAAAACATCTTAATGCACACATAGACAATTTCTTCATGCCTCTAGAAATACCTTCTTAATTAATACATTGAAAGTAAGTCTCCTGCAGGCTTTTGCTTGTCATAGTTTCACTCACTGGCATGCCCAGGCTTTATTTATTTTTTTTTTCTTTTTTTTTTTTTCCTTTCTTTTTCTTTTTCCAGTCAGGGGGTGTTGAGCAATGTGCCTCAAACTCTTCACATGTAACATAAGTTGGAGTACTCCTCTGCTGGAACAATCTCTTTATAGCAGAGCTGTGTCTGCATCTGAGCTATGCAGAGCCAAGTGTATTATTAGAGTGGACATCACTGGGGCTGTAATTGTACACTGCTCCCCTTGGCAACCACGGCCAACAGCACATCAAACAGAAGGCTGATAGCTTCTTTTAATAATAATAAAAAAAACCCCTCAAAAATCACGCAATGAGCATCCTGACACAGAGCAGCAGAGCCCGCTGGCCTGCAGCCAGAGCCAGTGCCTGGTGCATCCCTGCACATGGAACTGCCTTGGTGCCAGAGGGGAAGGGCTGGTTCTGCTGGATGCCCTGTGGCTTACCCTGCCGTGGGCTCTTTTGGATACCCTGTGGCATGCCCTAATGTGTACCCCATTTCACACCCTAATGCATACCCTAAGGCACACTGCATTCAGTGCCTCATAGGGTACTCTGTGGCATACCCTATAGCACAGCCTGATGCATCCCAAGATTTATACCCTAATGCATACTCAGTGGTGTACCCCGGTGCATATCCTGTTGGATAGCTTGTGGCATTCCCTGGTGGCTATCTTCTGGCAGAGCCTAATGCACTTCCCATGGCATATCCTATGGTATATCCTAATGCACACCCTCTTACCTACCCTAATGCCCTTCCCATGGCATATCCTATGGTACATGCTAATGCACACCCTATTACATACCCTAATGCCCTTCCTGTAGCATATCCTATGCACACCCTATTACATATCCTAATGCCTTTCCTGTGGCATATCCTATGGTATATCCTAATGCACACCCTCTTACATACCATGATGTATTCCTTATGGCATACCCTAAAGTATATCCTAGTGCAGACCCTATGGTATATGCTGTAGCATTCCATGTGGTGTATCCTAATGCATTCCCTAATACACATCCTGTAGCACACCCTAATGCCTCCCCTGTTGCACACCCAAATGCCTACCTTACGATTTACCTTACTGTGTATCCTGTCAGATACCCTGTGGTGCACCCTAATGAATACCCTGTGGTGTGTCCTGATGAATTCTCCGTGGCATACCCTAATGAATACCCTATTGCACACCCTAGTGCCTCCCCTGTTGCACACCCAAGTGCATACCCTATGGTTTGCCTTGTTGCCTGCCCTACTGCACCCCTGTTGCACACCCTGTTGCACATCCTGAGGTCATTGGGAATGGTGATACATTCCCAATGGCAAACCTAGTTGCACACCCACACACTGGAAGAAACCCCGTCAGGGTTTCTTCATCATCTTACTTCAACCTCTTGGTGCCCCAGAAATGGCCCTTCCTTGGGTCAGTGCTGTGTTTGGCTCTGGGTGTAGAAACTTCATAGAAACACAGAACATCCTGGGCTGGACTCCAACCCCTGACCCTGCACAGACACCCCAACAAAAGAGCATTGTCCAAATGCTCCCGGAGCTCTGGCATCTTTGGGGCTGTGCCCCAGCACCCTCTGGGGGAAGAGCCTTTTCCTGGTATCCAACCTAACCCTCCCTGGCACAGCTCCAGCCATTCGCTGGGTTCTGTCCCTGGTCACACAGAGCAGGGGTCAGTGCTTGACCCTTCTTTGCACTTTACAAGGAAGTTGTAACTACAGTGAGTCTCCCCCTCAGTCTCTTCTCCAAGCTGAACAAACCAAGTGCCCTCAACCCCTCCTTGTATGGCTTCCCCTCCAGATCCTTCCTCTCTAGACTCTTGAGATGAGTAGTGTGGGTTTTGGCAGAGGTTTCACTTCAGATTCAGTGACCTTGGTTGAGTTTGAGATGATTGGTGTGACCATTTATAGAGGGACTCTACCAGGAAGGTGGCCAAAAATCCATTGCTGTCATTCCAGGTGGGGGGTGGAAGAGGAGGATTTAGGTTGACACGTTTCTTGGGATGTGGACATTGTGGTATGAGGTACTGGAGAGCTGACTGATTCCCTTTAGTAAATGTGGGTGCAGTGTGAAGTGTTTGCCAAGCTGAGCGTGAGGATTTGGGAGGAATGAGCTGAAGTTCTTCCTCTCCTGTAGCCTTTTCAGTCTGAGCAAACAACCTCCCAGTGATAGCAGCCTGTTCAGCATTGTGGGGCTCTAAGCTGTAATGATAGACACTGGGTGGATAGATACTGTGGGAACTGGGACATGGAAGCTGGTTGGACTCAATGATCTGAGAAGTCTTTTCCAACCCTAATGGTTCTAAGATGTTCTGTGTTATTCTAAGTAATACATTAATGGTTAATGCTGAAAGGCAGATTTTTTTCTTTCCACTTCTCAGGATGATTATTGGTGAGGAACAGTTTGTGGTTTGGCAGAAGTGGAGGCAGGAGGATCCATGTGTGGCTGGAGAGTGTCTGACCTGTACACCATGTCCAGCACTGACTGCAAAAACCCATCAGTCCTCTTTCTGTGGCTGTTTTTAATATAATTTAATTACACATGGTCCAATCTGTGCACATAAAACAGAGTGGTACCACTTGTCTCTGAAAGGGCATTGCCCAGCAGACATCAGAGAGGTTGCTTCACTGGGAGGTGGGGGAAAAAAGGTCCCAATGCCCCTGGAGCAGATCCTAGAGCCAGATGAGTGTGTGCTCATGTGCCACAGTGGTGAGCACAGCTCCACAGAGCAGCACTGCATCCACTGCATCCATCATTCTAAGATCTGTGCATGAGCCAACGTTGCAGCCTTTGGTTTCTCCTCCAGAGGAGTTTGATGAACTCTCCCCACAGTGAGGTGGAGATTCAATGGGGAAAGCCTCCTTGGTTCAAGCTGCTCTCCATGACTATCCGTCTGTGTAGATGAGGAACATCTCGGTGGTGAACCTCAGAATGGATGCCAGCTCCTCAGGAGCCCAGCACAAGCACAGAAATAGCAAATGATGCTGCCCTTGTGTAGACACCTTCATTTAGGGGTTTGCAGAAACTTGCAGGGCTTAGAAACCTTTTTTCCCTTACACTTCTGATATTGATAAACATCAAACCATCCTGCTTTTGTAAATCACGGAGGGACTCCCCCAGCAAAAGCCTTGCGTAGCTTTGAAGAGATTTATTTTCTATACGCCCAGGCAATTCAAAGGCAGTTCTAAATTCGTGCACACTCGTATATCTATGTAGTGCTTGAAGGGGCACGGGGAATGCAGCCCTGTGGGTGGCTCCGAGGAGCATCCCCAGCTGCTGCATCCTCCTGCTCCCAAGCATGGAGAAAAACAGTGGAAAGGAGACACCTTCCCTGTCTTTTGCCCGCACTTGTGTCTCTGGAGACATTCCCCAATTTTTTTTACAGTGCATTTATTATTTTTATTTTTAATATTTATTATCGTATTATTTTTATCTCTCAATTCTTGTATTCGGTTGCTTCTGATTTTGCTCATATGTTAATATATATGCTTATTGCATATATGTAATATTTATAAATATATTCATATTTATATATTATTTATTTATTATTTATATTTAATATATATTGAATATATGTAATATATTTATATTACATAATGACATATATTAGCATTATATAACTTACAATATAAATAGTTGCAATTTTTTAGTAATTTTTTTTTTAGTAATTTTTAAGAATTTTGGTTTTTAATTCTTACTATGGTTTGTTGGTTTGGGGGTTTTTTTTCCCCCTTCTTTTGCGTAGTCATCTGGGGCCAAACACATCCCGTGCAAGTGTCGGCAGCAGGCAGGAGAGGGAGCCCGGGGAGCGGGCTGGCAGCCTGCCTGCGCCGGCAGGTGAAGGGCAGGGCTGGGCATCGATTCGAGCTGGCCCTGCTTTTACCCGAGCCCCGGCCAAGCCGTGTCTGCCTGCCCGTAGTGACAGCGCCGGGCTTGGCCAGGGGAGGCTCCAGGAGCCGCTGGCACACGGGTGCCGTGCGGGGCTGGGAGTTACTGGAGAGCCCTGGATTAAATGTCCGGCTGCGTGCTTTGAACTTGCCACTTCTCCCAAGCGGAACGGTGACTGTAGGAGCCACCCGGCTCCTCTGCGCCCCTTCCACGGCAAGGGAGGGTGCTGGGGGCCAGGGAGGGCCGGGCAGCACCTCCCTGGAGGGTGGTGGTGAGGTGAGGGAGGGGCTGATGGAGCCCCTCCGGTTTTAACAGAGTGCCAAAAAAAGGGCAGCCTTGCGCTGATGGGAAGGAGGGGATGGGGACGGGAGCTGTGCCACACAAACACTAGGAGCTGGGAATAGCTGAGCCAGACCCTAAATTAAACAAGCAGTGGGTTTGCACTGCACATCAGTCCTCAGTCTGAACCCAGGGGTGGGTTTTGGGGATCATGTTGAGTGGCAGCTGGAGGTGGCCACAGGGCCACCTGACATAGCAGTGGGCATCACAGGGGATGCCGAGGGGATTGTCCCCACTGCTGTGCAGGTCTGTGGGGCCCAGAGTCTGCCCAGTGCAGCCACACTCATGGCTCTGCACAGGAAAGGTGTTTTGTTTAGACTAGCAGTGCAGTTGAGAGTTTGATGGGAAGCAGGAATAATTTTCTAAAATAAAATCCCTTCCAGTGTAAAAATTGGCATATTTGATTTTAATTCAAGGTGCTGGTAAGGTTTTATGCCTCATACTTAGCAATGCTCAGATGTGTTGTGCAAAAATAGCCATCACCTTTAGTCCATAAATTTATGTGTGGTTCTCCTGGCTTCTTTTCACCTTGGAGGGGCTGAGATTTCAATGCCATGTTGGGGACCAGCCCGTGCTCCAGCACATGATGGGACCACAGGATTTGGTACTTGGTGTCTCATTGTCTCCCCAGGCAGTGGATGCCCTGGGCATCTCCCAGTGATGGTGGGACCCAGCAGAGGCTCCATCCTCTTCCTTGTGTGTGTTAGTGGTGAAGAGTGCCAGGAGCCCCCCTGTCCAAACTGCTGCTGCCTGCTGAAAGCACAGCTGAGTTCAGAGCATGGAGTTCGGGTGGTGGGACCTGTGCACACCCTGTGCATGGGCTCAAGCATGGAGCAGAGGCTGTTCTGGGCTCTAGGTGGAGACTGTAGACTGCTCAGCCTGCCTGCATCCTGCCTGCATCCTGCAGGATGCCCTGTGTGCTGGGACAGAGCCAGGCAGCAGCCTCCTGCTGGGGTGAGCTCCTGGCTGCCCCCAGCCATTGCTGGTGGGTAAGGAGGCTGGGGGTCCTGGTAGAAAAAGCAGAATTTATTTTTTTTTTAAATAAAAGCCTCAAAATTCATTTATCCATTGATGAGAGGTGAGGAAAGGCAGGGGGACACTTCAGTGTTGAGACCTCTCCAGATCAGGCTGAACTGGCATCAGCTCCTCTTTTGTTTGCTCCCAAAAGGCTCAAACCCATGGGATGTGGGGGTATGTTCCTGTCAGCCCAGGGGCTCAGCTGGCTCAAGGCACCCTCCTCACAGACCATCTGCTTCTGCCTGCTCCAGCCCAAATCCAGCTCAGGCTGCTGCAGCCACTCCAAGGTGGGGATTTGGGGATGCTGCAGGGTCAGACGATCCCTGCTCCCCGTGCCCACAGACACCCTGCTGTGCCCAGCCCTGCTCTTAGCTCATTCCCTTCACCTCACTTGGAGACAGGAGTTTTGGAGGCTCATTGGGACCCTGTGATGCATCACCCTGCCTGGGACTCATCCCACAAACCCCACACTCCTCAATCATTTTGTCAGGGAATGAAGATGACACAGGCCAGCTGTGAATCCTGCTGTGAATCCTGCTGACACAGGAGCACCTTGGAGAAGCAAGTTCCAGGGACATCACCTCCTGTGCCAAGGCCAGGGCAGATGGATGTGCCAGCATCAGCCCAAAGATGGGATTTGGGTAGAAGGATGTTGGAGAGAGAAGCACTTCTGTTTCTCCCTGGGAAAGAGGGAAAATTAGGTGCTTTGCCCATCCCTGGCTTTACTTGGACACAGGCCCATAGCATACAGAGGATGCTCTTGTGCTCACCAGCAGGAAAATCTCTTGTTTTAAGGTTTTCTAGCTGAGTCACAAGTTTCTGTACCAGGTTCAGTTTCCAGCAAAGTGAACCTGACTGCTGTGGTGGCACCCAGAGGGATGATCCCGTGGGTCCTGCAGTTTGAGCACCCTCAGCATCCCCCAGGCATGCTTAGGCTCAGGATATTTTCATTGCTGGGTATTTTGGTACGTAGCTATCTGTCAGAATCCAGACTTCAAGAAAGAATCCTTCCAACAAAGTCTACCTCTCCTTTGCCTCCCCTGTGGTGTTGATTTTGCACAGCCTCATCTTTTCCTGCTGCGCACGTTTAAACAAGAAAATGCAAAATGATGGTGGGAAGTGGCTTTGATGGTTCCTGGGAGCAGAGGAGCCACAGGACACTTGAGGAGTGAGGAATGAGGCTTGAGAATTATTTCAGGTCCCTGTCCTGCAGCTTGCCAGGCCTGATACTGATGCAAAACACAGCATCCAAGACTTGGGGACAGCAGCAAACAATGCTTGGCTGGAGGATGTGGCCCTACTTTGACACATCCTCTGGTCTCATCAGCAGTGCTGCCAACCATGGGGTGTCCCCCCATGCTCCTCCCCTTACTGAGCATCCCAAAATAGTGCTTCCTTTTCCCATCTCAGTGATAAGTTCCTCCACTTCTCTTGCTTCCTTTTTTTTTTTTTTAATTACTGTTGCTCTAAATATCTTTTTTTTTTTTATTAAACAGAGTATAAAACAAGCATCTCTGGCAGTGCTGGGAATCCAAGCTCAGTGATAAAGCCAGGCTGGAGAGGGTTTGGAGCAACCTGGGATAGTGGAAGGTGTCCATGCCCATGGCAGGGAGGTTGGAACAAGATGGTCTTTAAGGCCCTTTCCAAACCAAACCATCCTGTGATTCTGTGATAACACTCCAGTCCAGGAGCAGCAGGAACTGAAAGTGAGGACAACAAGAGCAAAGTGTCTTCCAGCTAAGGAGACAGTTTCAGGCTGGAGAAACAAAACTTTTCAGTTTCTGCTTTGTTGATAAGAGTAACATGGGTTTCCTTGCACCTCTAATATTCCAGCCCTTGCCGTCCAGTGTTCTTACACAGTGATGCTCAAAGTCTGCAAAGATGTGGCAAAATACATCATGGTAATCATGGACATCACTTTAGAGATAAAAAGGATGGGGGAACTGAGGGCTTTTGCAGATTGATGTTGTTTTCTGCATCACCTTTCTGTAATCTTAGCTTTCCCAGCATGGGTAGGCAGCTTCAGAGGCATTGTAAGGTGCTCCATACCTGTGTGCTTCAGGGGATGAGCAAAAAATATTAATGCATCTTTCGCATCCATTTAAAAAAATACAGAAACCAGCCAAATACAACATTTCGTACAGCAAAACCTCCCTGGCTACATAGAATTTGTAAATATTAGCCTCTGAGAAAGATTTTCTGAGCTCCTTTGTGTAAATAACATTTTTTTAGCAGACTGGCACTTCACCTCCCGGTCTTGATTTTCAAGTGGTTGCTTGTCCCCCCATCCCAGTGCTGCATTTCCAGCAGGGAGATCCAGCAGTGGTGCACGATGTCCATGGGGTGCCTGGTGGTGGGAGAGACATGGCAAAAAGCAGACAGAGGAGATAAGGAGGGTGACAGCCCCTTTGCTCTCCGGCGTGTTTGCTCAGCGATGCCGAGTGCTGGGCCAGAGCCACCACCTCCCTGCAGACTAAACAGTTGCAGTGTTTTCTCTCCCATGACCGAAAGAATTTAGTAAAGGGTCCCGGTATGAAACTTTACACGAACTCTGGGTGCCACGAATATCTCTGGCTGGGAGGCTGTTAACTCCTCCGGTTCCTTGATCGTCCGCGCCGCTCAGCCCCAGGGCAGATGAAAGGAGGACCCGTCCCACCATGGACCTGGCCAGCTGCCTGCAGGACCCCCCGTGCTCACCCACCCACCCACCGAGTTCTTGTGCATCCATCTTTCTGGGGTGGTTTTTTTTTTTTTTTTTGCTTGCTTTTAAAGGAGAGAGCCAAGAACTCTGGAAGCTCTGAGTCCTCCAGTTCAGGAAAGAAGTGGACCTGTTAGAGCAGGTCCGAGGGAAGGTTCTCCCAGGGCTGGAGCCCCTCTGCTCTGGAGCCAGCCTGGCACACCTGGGGCTGTTCAGCTGCACCAGAGAAGGCTCCAGGGAGAGCTCAGAGCCCCTGCCAGGGCCTCCAGGGGCTCCAGGAGAGCTGCACAGGGACTGGGGACAAGGCCTGCAGGGCCAGCACCCAGGGAATGGCTTCCCAGTGCCAGAGGGCAGGGACAGATGGGATCTTGGGCAGGAATTGCTGGCTGGGAGGGTGGGCAGGCCCTGGCCCAGGGTGCCCAGAGCAGCTGTGGCTGCCCCTGGATCCCTGGCAGTGTCCAAGGACAGGCTGGGCACTGGGGCTTGGAGCACCCTGTGATCGTGGAAGGTTGCAGGTGGGTTGGAACTAGATAACCTTTGAAAGTCCTTTCCAGCCCTGATTCTATAATATCTCATGCCCTTGGACCTGTTCGGAGCCACCTGGTACACCGATGTCCATCCAAAGGTTGTCCACTTCCCTGTGCTACCCAGCTCAGGGACTTCCACTTCAGGGAGAGGTTTTGGGGATGGGAGAAGCCCCTAAGGTTTCATTCATCCTTTGGTCCTGCCTTGCAGAGGAGCAGAGGCCAAGCCTCAGTGTCTTGCCCAGCTCAGCAGATGGGTGGTCCCAGTCCCACCTCATGGTGAACACCACCCAGAGAGCACTTCCTAGGAGGGTCTTAGCATCCCACAGGAGAGCATCCTGCTGCCAGCTACCAGGCACCCAGGAAAATCCTTCCCTGGAGTGAACTGGTGTGAGCCAGGACTGCCTGTGCAGTAAAGCTCCTGATGTCAAACAGGATTAGCTGGCTGCCTTTCCCTGCCCAGTTTCATTCATTCATAGGCAAGCTGGCCTTTCAATGGACACAGCTTCATTTCCAGTGCAAGTGGAATTCCTCGAGCCCTGGTGCCTGGACAAAGGAGCACCTTCCTCCACAGTCAGTTTTGCTCATCTTATAGCCCTCTTTCTAAATTTGGCCTGTCTCCATAGATCCCTCATCACCTCCACCTTTTAAAGAGAACACATGGCATGTGCAGAATTTAAAATAAGAATGCATCCTGCTGGCATAATCCAGCTGGTCCCTGCTGTATCCTCCTGGGCTGCAAGGCTGGGCATCTCCAGACGTGGCATTTGCTAGCAGGGTCCATCTATCAGCCCCAGTTGGTGTGCCAGTCATCACCTCAGCCTGGTCCTGGGAGTGGGATGAGCATTTTCTCAGGCACGGAAATGGCCTCTGAGCAGATTTGGGGATGGTGCTGGGGCTCAGACCCTGCTGTATTGTGGAGAAGGGTTAGCAAACTGCCCACCAAACAATCCCCACCCATGTAAAGTAGCCCAAAAATAGGATTTTGCGAGATTTCTTGAAACCATTATGCTTTTACACTGAGCCTGTGCTATGGGAAAACGCAGCCCATGGGATGGGGGATTTATACTAATATGTTTTTCCATGATGTGGGGGTATCAC
The DNA here is from genome assembly GCA_017589585.1 of Phylloscopus whistleri. Classification (NCBI taxonomy): domain Eukaryota; kingdom Metazoa; phylum Chordata; class Aves; order Passeriformes; family Phylloscopidae; genus Phylloscopus; species Phylloscopus whistleri. The sequence goes on from JADMLD010000037.1 coordinate 1,356,351, forward strand.
AGCACTGCTGTGGATGATGGAATGAGCAGGGATTCACTGTGCTTGATCCTCGCTCTTCCTACCACCTCCATGTAGCGAGGAGGGGATTGCTGGCCCAGGGGTGGGATGCTCTGGAGGAGATGGATTCTTTGTCTCCATTTCAGGGGGAGGACTCTCAGTGTCTCCAAAATTCCCAAGGTAGCCCAAGATTTCCTGTGCACACTCATAAAGGCAAAGGGCACGCTGCTGCCTCAAGATTCCCACAGTACTGGGACATGCAGGGATAAAATGAATGTAAGAAGGAACTCCTGCACTGCTGCAGAAGGGCAGGGCTGCCGGGGGGGAGCTGTTTCCTCTGGGCATGACATGGAGTGTCTGCAGGGCTGGCTATCCTGGCTGCTCTGACAGCAACCCAGCAAGGAAATTAATTTGTGTTTCTTCGTGGCCCCTTGTCTCCCTTCCAGTCCCTCTCCGTGGGACTGAGGGATGGGCCTGTGATTCTCAGAGAGGTGATTAATTCCCCTTGTCTATGTGTCCTGCAGATGGCAGGTCTGTCCCTTGCTCGCTGCAGGGTCTGGCTGAGGCTGGTAATGATGTTTTGCTGTGTCTGGGTTCATGGGATAACAGGTCTTTAAGGTGATGATAAACTGCTGTTACCCAGCTGAGCTGACACCCTGGCACGTGTTTGGGAGCCCGGAAAGGTGTGAGATAGGAAGGACAGCAATAAAAATTAGGTGACGAGGAAGACAACTCCGTCACCTGGGTAGTGCTGGAGAAGGCGCTGGCAAACATCCAGGACAAAATGGGGATTCCTGTTGGTTGTCTGCAGACCAGGCTACTGAATTCACCCTCCTGGTTGTCTCAGGGCTTCCATCCAGACAGTGCTCCGAGATCTCTGCGAGGTTAACAGCAAACTTTTGTTTGCACATCCATCCCTATGCTCCCACCAGGGTGACTTCAGCCTCAGCTAAATCAGTAATTAACTGCTTGCACCTCTGCAGCCCCTCAAGGACCTCACAGACATCACTGGCTGAAACCATGAGACACCCACGTTGGGTGGGTAATTGCTGCTGATGCCAGATTTGGAGCCAGACAGAGAGGTCAGGGTGAGACCAGGGGGCAGGAGGTTCAAATGACCACTCACCTGGTCACCTCCAGGTGTTTGTAGACATGAGAAGTATCCACAGCTACTCTTGTCTCTGGTTGTCAGCTGCCTCAGTTACCCAAACCTGGGACTGTAAAATTGATTGTTTCTTGTCCTGGGAGTTTGCCTAGTCCCTGATTTAGAAAAATCAGTTTTCTGACCTTATCTTCCCCTTTGTGCCAAAATCCTTCTGAGAGGAATAAGCACTGTGTATCTGCCGGATGGCTGCAGAATCTTTGTTGAGTTGTTCTTGCCGAACTGGAAGAATTCCATATCCCTGGAATTGTTCAAGGCAGGTTGGGTGAGGCTTGGAGCAACCTGGTCTAGTGGAAGGTGTCCCTGCCCATGACAGGGGGTTGTAAAGAGGTGAGTTGTAAGGCCTCTTCCAAACCAAACATCCAGTAATTCTGTGAATTGGTCAGTGACATCTGATGCTAACTACAAATCATCCAGTGGTCAGGCGATGTGTGGCAGGTGTTTGTGGGGTGGTGGTCACAGTCCTAGTAGCCTGGACCCTCACCATGTGGTGCATTTCAGAGCCCTCTATGACTAAAACCATTCACAATGCTGTGGCCCCGTGAAGGCAGGCCCACACTGAAGGTCACTGGTAGGATTTCCTGCTTTTCCCAAAATTCCCAGAGCATCCTGAGAAGATGTTGAAATGGTGCATGTTCAAATGGTGCAGATCCAGCCTGGAGGAAGCGACGTGATGAAAGCCTGTGGGAGTGAAATGCCTCATGGCTGGGTGAAGCCAGGACCTCTGCGAGTCTGGGCACAAGGTGTCACCTGTAATTTAAAAGCTTTACCTGCTTTAAATGTCAATAGCTCCTTTGTTGGAGTCATAATAATTGCCATGATTCGCATGTCTCAGTCACACGCCCCAGAGCACTTCGCAGAGGAAGAGCAGATCATTCCCGTTTGTTGCCGGATGGGAAATCAGGGTACAGAGGTGATTGTAGCCCACACAGGGCTGGAAATAAACCTCAGTCTCCTGTGCTGCTGTTCTCCAGGTTCTGCATGGAAGCTGTAGGCTCAAAGCAGGTTTTCTTTCATCACCTTGCTCTGCTCTGTCTTGTCTCCGTGTGGGCAGTAGCGTGGGCAGAGATGGTGTGAGGGGATCTCAGTGAGGTTCTGTCCTTGGGTGCAGGAGAGAGGCCAGGACTGGGTGGCTGGAGGAACAGCAGAGCCCATGGAAGAGCTGATGGTCCCACTTGATGTCCCACCACCTCCAGCAGAGGAGATTTTGTGGTGGTGTCCATGAAGTGAGACTTCCCCAGTGCAGCTGTGGGTGGTACAGAGGAGCTCATTGAGACCCCACAAATCCATGGGCAGAGGTGTTTGATCACTCCCTGGTGCTGTCACAGCGTTCTCCAGCACCTCCTGAGCTCCTTCCAAATGCCAGTGCTCCAAACCACTCATCTCACTGATTTATACTCCTCAGGAAGCAAAGCTGCACACCAGAACCTGCTCCAAGCCAGGACCTAAATACACCTAGTATTTAAATTCTAAGCAGGGAATAATGCAGTGATGTTAATAGTGCAAAATGTAATTTATGGAGCCCTTTCTAGGAAGGTCTGGGAAGGGAGCAGGCAGAGGCTGTGCTTCTCCAGGACAGCAATAAGGGACAGAGGCTGTCCACCAGTTCCCTCCTCCAAGCTATTGGATTTGTCTCAGCCCTTTCCAAAGAGCCATTTAAGGCTCCAGCGTTTCGCAGAACATTGCCAGTAAGATCAACTATTTAGCACAGCCTATCTCAGCTTTTAATATAGCTCTTAGCACGGGTATCTAAGCATCATATATTTCTTTTTGTGCAGTATTTCTGATTCAGTATTTCCTGCCTCCTTGACAATGACTGAGTAAACAGCAGAGCTGCCAGAGGAAGAACCCTGTGTTTACAGAGCAACAAAGCCCAAATGTGCCTTTTTTTTTTTTTTCCCATCAGAAGGTGGCGATGCTTAAATTAACCCTGGTTTTTATCCCTCACTAAACTTTTGCCCTCGAAGTTGCTGCTACCAGAGTCAGCCATGGGTTGGTGGGCCCAGATCTGGGGAGAAGTTATTTGGAACGTATCTTTAAAAAAGTGTGGCAAACTCCCAAGGGAAGAATTTTCGGCTGCAGCTGTCTGAGCTGGAGTGGGGGCTTAGATCCAATGGCAAAATGCTGCTTCTCATCCCACCTGACTCTGCCCACCAAAAATGTTAGAGAATGGATTTGCCTCCTCTCCCACAGAATGGCCATTCCTCTTGGCTCTTCCAGCTTAGTCCCAGTCTTGGAAAGATCTCATGTCCACTGTCAGAGGCCAGTGTTGCATCAACTGGATCTATACTGGGATGAGGAGTGGGCTTTCGTTTGGCTGCAAGAGTGGACACCCCCAGGAAAAAGGCATTTTGAATTTCCATTGCTGGCAGGAGCTTCAGCCAGGCTTACAAAGGATCCAACAGGGGATGTCAGAGGTTTTGCTGAGCCCTGGGCCAGCTCTGTGATGGGTGTGAACACAGGCCACCCTGTCCTACCCATGGTGAGGCCCAACATGATGAACGTGCTTAGCCTTCAGATTTATGTCCCAAACTTGTCCTGTATGAGGGTGCTTTAGAGGTCTCCTTGGCATCCCCCCACTTGCCACATGGTTTCCCAATGAATTCTTCTCCCAAACCAGGCAGAGAAGGAAGGCCAAACCTACCTGGTATAAATACATTTTATTTTAAACTATAGGCACCGAAGGAAGGTCATCCAGTAAACACACCCAGATTATCTACAGGCCAGAGCACCCCCAAATTAGTAATACAATTCGTGTTTAAAAATACAGCCAAACTGATGAAAGATAATTTGCTTACTGCCCTGACATCACCACCTAAGCATGGGGCAAGCCAATCCACAGGTTATTTTTGTATAACTCTGTGAGGCATTTCCAGAGCAAATAAAGTTCAATGGGCAGGGCAGTGACCCGGCTGTCTGGTTCCAGAGCTTTTCAGCCCCCTCAAGGCTCATCATCAGCGTGTGGAGGTCTGTGGGTCAGGGCACGGCTCCATCGGATGTGCCCCAGGCACACCGGACGCGGGGTTTGTTTCTCCGCCGGCCAGTTCCTCACCTCTCCCACGTGTGCTGGCTCTGCCTCATCCCTTTGGGTTGCACAGCCTTTGGAGCTGCTCTCAGTGTTCTCAAAGGGTCCCAGGGCCTGCTGTGGGCATGGCTGACCTGCAGCAGGTGAGTCTCTCGTGTAACTCTCTTAATCAAACAGCCCAGCTGAGCCTCGGTGACAGCAGTGGTCTCCTCTAACACCGCAAGGCAGATGGGACACCACGGCATGGATGGCACTCAGTGCACACCATGGTACAGCTCAAACCTGCTGTCTGAAGGCCAAATTTAAGGACAGAACTCCCTGGACCACCTTCCTGGTGCATGCTGAGGCACTGGAGTAACACCACCCTGAGGCAGATGGGCTTCTCAGGATGCTTCGGGATGACCCTGGCACTGCAGGTCCAGCTGCCATGGAGGCTCTTGCCAAGCCCACCTCTGGCCTGTGGGCAAGCATGGTCCGAAAAAATTCCTCCCCCTGGCAAGATGCTCTTCCTGGTTTGTCAGAGGAATCAGTATCACTTGCCTCCTTTTGCGGAATATGTGCAAATCACCCCCTTTTGCCAAGTTTGGCCCGACCTGAGTCCTCAAATGGAGTAAAATTATTCCCACTGCAGCATCACGTTCTGGCTGGAAATGTTCTTCTGCATCCATCCCTCTCCCATCCTTCATGGGGGTCCCTCAAAGTCTGCACAAGCTTTTCTGTGACTGGAGGAGGGGAGACCACAGACTCCTTTCTTTTACAAGGATCTTGTTCAGCTGCAAAGGTTCACTATTGTCCCTGCATCACCCACTGGGTGCCACAGGGTGAAAAGAGGAGGGTGATGTGTGGTGGGATACTTTCCTGCCCAGCTCCTGTCCCAGGCCTGATGAGTTTACTGGTTGGTTTATGGAATTTCCAGGGAGTTGGTGGGTTTGATGGTTTGGGGATTTTGACAGAATACACCTTTTTTAAAAGAAAATGTTGAAGAGTCAGTTTTCTTTCTTGCAAGGGTGCAGAGCAGGGCATGTCTGAAGCAGGAGCTGGAAAGGGCAGAGATTCCTGCAGTGGTTTTTTATTCTTTCCCAGTAATCTGGGACTGCAGAGCCCGTGCAGTTATCCCAAGCTGCTAGGAATTTCACAGCGTGCCCCAGGGATCCCAAAATACAGCACAGCTCCCCAGGTACGTGAGTGTGGAGCTTCCAGGCCCAGGCAGGACAGGAGGTGCTGGAGGGCATCCAGGCTCAGAGAGGCAGGATGGGCTGGGGGCTGGAGCTGGCTGGGATGCTGCATGAGATACAGGAGACAGTGCCAGGAGATGGAGAGGAATCAAAGCTCCAGGGTTCAGAGGAAATTTTCTGTGCACTAGATGGTTGGATGGGGCAGGTGAGGGGCATGGGATGCTCTTGTCTGGGGTTTTGGTTTCTCATTAATCAGGATATCATGTCTCTTTGACTTCTTTTTTTCTTTTTTTTTTTTTTTTTTCTCCATTAAAATTCAGTTGAAAACTCCAGAACAAGTAATTGTGTAACCTTGAGGTGATAACTTGAGCTGGCAAATAACTCCTCCATCACTGCCCAGGGACGGGCTGGTTAATGAAAGGATGAACCCTGGAAACTCCCCCGGAGAGTCTGGGGAGACCCAACAGGATTTGGCTGCAGGTTGACTTCGAAGTCACAGACAGAGTTGGGCAACTGACTTATGGAAATGGGTGTAGAGAGGAATTAGTCATCACTGTTTGGTTAATAAGTGCCTCGGCTATTTTACAAGTCTTTTTTCCTGCATATGCAAATACATATTTTATTTTTCCTTTTGTAATGAAACATATAAATAGCTCCTGCCTTGGATCTTCTGTGCATACAGTTGTGTCATGAAAATAATGATCGTGCTTTTGCCTGGCTTTCTTTAGCAGCTGCTTCACTTAGCTTTGTTCTAAAAGGAAGATCTCCTGTGTGTTGTCCAGGGCAAGAGAGCAAACTTTGGTGTGGTGGCTTTTATATCTCCCCAGCTTTGCAGAGAGCAGCTGCAAGTATTTGCAGCAGCGAAGCCCTTTGTCTCAGGCAGTAGGAATAAACTGAGATGAAAAAGATAGAAGGTAATTTATTTAGTTGCTGTATTTCAAAGGTTGTGCAACCTGCCCTGGGTGCACGTGGTGTGGAGAACGAACTTGTCCTCTTCTTCAGTATTCCCCTGCTTAGTGTCTACTAAATTTTAGTACCAAGGAAAGGTCACTATGGAGACAGACAAGCAAAGTCGCGTGGGATGTCATGAAAGAACCTCTGCAGCATCTTTTAGAGCCTAGGAAAACCTTTTTGACTCTGAGCACGATGCACTCCCTTGTGCCACCCTCTAGAAGGGTTTTTATTTGCTTTTCTGTGTTGTCTTGTGCTCTTTGCCACGTATTTCCATCACACACAACCCTTTTCATACCCTGCCTTTGGACAAACCCCTTCCTTCTCCCCAGCTGGAGGTCTGATGGAGAGGCAGCTATCTCCCTGTGAGCTTTCTCCTGATGCTGATCCATAAATCACGTCACTGGGATAATCCTTAGTCATAGCAACCATCAGCTCAGGCGCAGGGTGACCTTTTAATGCCAAGCCCAGGCTGCCCTGATCTTCTGGTCAGGCAGGGAGCCAGTCTCTGCCATTACTTTGTGAGACACCAGAGAGCAGCCAGACCATTAGGATGCTCCTGGCCAGACATTGGGTCTGCTGAAGATACTGGAATGAATGGGCTGGGTAGGTCAACCTGGACCACCAGGCCCAGCATGGCCACCAACACTTCCCCTGCATTTTATTTAACCACTCTGTTGCTGCATTTATTCAGTCCCAGTGGTGATGGCTTCTTCCCTCCTCGCCAAAAAATCGAGCCATCCAAACCTAACACGGTGGTGGGTATGGAGAAGTGACCCCATGTCTGTCGGGGGGGACAGTGGGGCGCAGAGGACAGGCACCATCCCTGGTGCAAGCTGTGGCAGTTATTGCAGGACTCGGTGATATTTCCTCAGTACCTGCTTTCTGGTGGCTTTGCTCTGTTGAAATTGCAGCCGCTCTGCGGGCGTTGAGTAATCTCCCCACTGTTACTAAAGAGTCAGTCTGTCTGTCTGTCTGTCTGTCCTCCCCCCGCCCCGAGTTTCAATTTCCCCCTGATTCCCTCCCTGGACGGCCGTTGCCCCTGCCGTGGCGGTGTTGCTGATGCAGCCTCTTGTCTCTGTGGTTCTTGCAGAAGGATTTCTCCATGCGGGAGGAGCTGCAGCAGCGGGACGTGGAGCGCTGGCTGGGGTTCATCACCTTCCTCTGCGAGGTCTTCGGCACCATGAGGAGCAGCACCGGGGAGCCCTTCCGAGTCCTCGTCTGCCCCATCTACACCTGCCTCAGGGAGGTAAATGCCTTCCCACCCTGTCCTTCCCCACCAGTGGGACCAAGCTGTCGCCGTGCCGGGTGGAGATGCCCGTGGTCTGTGGTCCATGGAAAGGCTCTGGCTGCCCCTGGATCCCTGGAAATGCCCAGGGCCAGGCTGGACAGGGTTTGGAGCAACCCAGGATAGTGGAAGGTGTCCCTGCCCATGGCAGAGTGTCAGAGCTAGACAGAGGATCTTTGAGGCCCTTCCAGCCCAGACCATTCGGGGATTCCATCTTTGCTTTATGACTCCTGGAGGTTTGCTCTGCCAGCACTTCACCCTTCAAAAGTACCTCTGTCTGCAGGCATGCTTGGCTCTTCCTGCATAGTGTCTTTCTTCTCATTAAACACAGTAACTAAAACATGCAGTCCCTTTGTCCAGAGCTTAGAAGGGATCAACAGTTGGAATGGCAAATCAAGCACTGGAGTTTGCAAATTCCAATGTTGTGAAAATCCCCACACAGGTGTCTAAAACAGCTCCTTAAAGCAGGTGAAGCCATCTGAATAGATGAGACAGACTGAGGGGAGGAAGGAGGGAGAGAAAGGAAGTCCCTAATGTCCTTAGACCCAACCCAGTGAAGCACCCTGTCACCAGGGCTGGGGATTTTTCAGAACCTGATGTCCTGATGAGCTCATTGCCCAGCTCCCCGTGGCTCAGGGTGGTGGCAGAAACCTGGGTGAGTACCTACAGAAAAGACAGATCAAGTGTTAATGTTCCATAGAGGAGGAGAGGGTTTCCCTCCACCCTGTTTTAAAGATGGTTTTGTCTCCTGCTGGTGCCTGTAGAAGACTTTCTCAGAAAAACCCGCCTCGTTGCCCAGGGTTGGAGCTGTGAATCTCAAATTGTCAGTGGTGCTTCTGTCAGGCCATAAATAACTCGCTGTAAAATAAGTTCTCTGCTAGACCTCAGGCAAGGGAAGGATAAAGAAAGTGCTGGTGACGACTTTTTTTACATGCATGGGAAGTTTCCTCTGAATGCAAACACACCATAAACATTTTGTCTGGTTGGTAGTACTGTGGGCAGAGCTCACAGATGGTGACTGGAGCGGTGAGGAGTGCAGGCCTCATGACGAGGCAGACATATCCAGAGGAGGAAGAGGGAGAGGGACGCTAAGAATAGCCGAACTTCCCCAAAATCTCTGCCCACGGAGGGATGTGTCACCTTCTGGGGAAGATCTTGATGTCTGGCAAAGCCCCCGTGCCCATCCGCTTCCCATCGTAATCGTGACACAACACAGCCCTGATTCTGCCAGAGCTTTTCCCTGCCCACTCCTGTCTGCCCTCGCCGTGCTGCCTCTGTCCCTCTTGTCACCTTTCTGCTCTGTGGGGACACGGTGGTGAGCTAGAGGTGTGCGGAAGGACGTGGATTTCATATATCAAGGATATTTTTTGCTACAGGGCAGCTCCATAAAAAGATTTACTAATTATATCAAGATGTCATGCGTAAATTTGCTCTTAAAAATACATCTCTGTTCCTTAGCAGGACAGGTCTGTCCCTGTGGTGTTGTTTGTCACAGATGACTTTACTATATGATCTTTAATAGCGAGATGATCTTTAGGTCCCTTCCAGCCCAAGCCAGTCTGTGATTCTAAGAAGACTCTTAGCTGACATGGGTGAACCTGACTCTTCTGTCTCTTCTGCCCCAAAATGGTTGGTCTGTGACTGCTCTCTCTGCAGTGCTCTGACCTTGATTCATGCCATCCCCCTTCCATGGCTCTGGAATGGGTTTTCATTCTGCCACCTTTTTTTTTGCCATTGCCAGGTAATCCTGCTGCACGGGGCCAGCCCAGGGGAAAGGCCTACCGTTTATGAGCAGTGCCAGGCTCTGAGATAGTTGCCAGGGCCAAAGGCAGGCTGCAGACACAGCCCAGGAGGTGGTGGTGTGCTCTTCCAGCTGCACCTGGGAGAGGACAAGGGACATCTGCACAGGCTGGTCCTGCTGGGTGATCTGTGAGAGTGTGGAAAGTCCCTAACTGTGCAGAGTGCTCATCCCTTGGTGTTCCCCATGAACCACATGGGCTGATGTCCCAGCAGAGGAGGGGCTGTTTCCATGGCCTTTAAAGTTTGGGACTCCCACATGCCTCAGGACAGGTTGACAAGGTGTAGCGACCATGGTTTTTTTCCCCTTCTGCTGATCAGAACATAAATCCCCAAGTAGAGTCTCAGCCCCTCACCCCTAACTCCTTTCATGTTGGGTATTTCCCAGCCATCTCCCTCTGTGCTGCCCACAGACCTGCATAGCTCCCTCTGCCTCCATCCACCCATCCTTTGACCATAAATCATTAGCAGAGGCAAACTAACATCTTTTCCTCTGCCTGTCCTTTCAGCTCCTCTTGCTTTTTAGTTTCTCTTTTTTTTTTCTTTTTCCTTTTTCCCTTTTGCTTTATAGCTCTGGCAGACTCAGCCAAAGGTCAGCGATGAGTGAGCAAGAGGAAGGGGAAAATTGCCTGATGACTGAGGCAGGAATGTCTCTTCCCTTCCCCCTGCAAAGCTTCCTCTCTCTGGCTCCTTTCCCCCCCAGATAAAAGCTTATTCACACCATCATTAGCTGGGTGGGCAGGGAGTGAGGGTGGTCATGAGGACATCAGTGCTGGATGGGGAGGAGCTGGGGACATGGCTGGGGCATTGGGTGACAGTGCCAGTGCTATTTATCGATCAGTGTGGATGGGCTGGTTTTGTGAGGTGGGAAAAAAAAAAAAAAAATAGAAGACAAGTTCATTTCAGGCAAGGCTGGAGTGAAAAACGCTGGGGTTTGCTGGCTGATCGACCCAGCGCCCATCGCCGTCCTGCGCGTCAGACACGGCAGTGGGTGTTTAACCATGGCAAGGGAAATTTGAGTCAGAGCTGCCAGCTCACCCAGGCAGTGTTTTGGGAGCCAAAGGAGTGGCTGTGTCCCTTGGCACAAACACAGCCCACACCAAACCCCCCATCCCGGGGGGCTCTGCTGCATCCTCCTCCATCACTTGAGCTTGGGGGGAGAAGGAAGGGTCTGCCATCACATCCAACACCATGATGGCACCACCCAGGAGCAGAACCCCTACCAAATGAAGAAGTTTAATTTCAGTAGCTATTCTGAGGGGTTTGGGGTGAGGTTTGTGCGGGCTGAGAGTGTGTCCTCACAGCAAGGTCTGGTGAGGTCAGCATTGGGATTTTAGGCAAAGAGAGGGTTTGCCAAGGGAAGTAAAAGGTGGGTCCAGCTCTTGTTAAAATGGTTTAATGGGGCACAGCGCATTTGGATGGTGGTTTGGACCAGAACATGTTTTTCTGCTTGGAACAGTGCATATTTTAGGTTGGAGAAGGGCAATGGATACCCAAGGTCAGCCCAAAGATCAGACCTGGGGAACTGAGGACAACTGGGGAACAACTGGGGAAAAGAGGAGAGCACTTTGCAGATGAGAATGAGGGGACTATTGCAGCCCTCAAATCTGGGAAGCCTGGGAAAAGAATAACAAAGCAGAGATGTTAAATAGAAATAAAAGCACTTTCCTCCTATTCTTCCCTCAGAGCTTCAGGGAATCGAGGGCGAGCTGGAAGAGGGCATTGTTCCTGGGATAAAGGCTTTCCCCAGGGATGGTTATGCTGCAGCCAGGGCACTGTGGGTTTGACCCTTGCCTGCTTCCAGACTTGGCTATTCTCGCTGGGGACCAGTGGTGGCATCTTGTAGGACTGTGTTCTTGCATGAGCCTTTTATCTGGTGAAAACACTTTTAGCAGTATTAGCAAGTCGTCCTGTCTCCTGTGCATGATGGTCTTAAGCAAGAGTGATGTCCCACTCTCTCCTTCCAAACCTATAGCCCTCTTGACTCTGGCCTCACTTTGTTTCACAAAACCACTCTAAATTTGTCCCTGAGCACCTCCTTCCAGGATGGTGGGAAGTGAACATGCTGACATCTTTCCTGCTCCAAAGCCTCTGCCCCATGTCCAAACACCAACCATGCTGAGCCACGCTCCAACAATGCTTCATGTTGCATGTCCCCCAAAACCAGCCAAAACCAGGAGAATAACCAAGGGGCATTGGTTCTTGCAGCCTGGCCACATTTCTTCTTTTCTGTGGCCTTCAGCAGAGTCAGCAAAATGGAGAAAATGGGTGGTTAAGACTAGGGAGCAGCAAATGCCAGTTGAACCATCAGAGCCCTGTGCGCGATGCAAGAAGTGCCTCGTGGCTACTGAAGATGTGGAGATAATAAATAATATTATTTGCCATCTATTGTTCACTGATTGTCACCACTTTTGCCTTCCCTAGCTCTTCCCTAAGCACGGTTGGAGCTGGCTGTCCCTCATCCAGCCCTGTGCTCCCATGTCTGTGTGTCAGTCAGCAGGGTGGCCATGGGCCACCCCAGCTCAATGTCCTCCCATTTCATCCCCTGGTGCTACTGGGGAGGGGGAGCATTAGGACTGGATGCTGAGGGGCCCAGCCCAGTTCTAGGTGACATCTGAGGTCTGCAGGGAGGTAGGGATCACAACCAGTGGGGCTGTTGAGTGCTCTTGAGAGGTTTGCCTCCTCTGGTGTCTGTCTCATCCCCAGCAGATGTTGTTGGGACACCAACCCAGGAGGTGCCCCTGGGTCTGGGAGCTGCCACCATCCTGTCAGCCCCCTGCCAATAGCAGCCCCTTCCAGCCCAGGTGGTTGGTGCCAAGTGCTGCTTTGGATGCATTTATTTGTTCTTACAATGCCATTTAGCAGCCAGGTAACCTGAGCAGTTGCCTATGGCAGCAGAGCAGGGAGGTGCAAAAACTGGCTCGAGGGGCTCAGGCTCAAGGTGATGCCATGTGGCAATAATGCCACTGTGGTCCCTCAAGGCACCTCACCAGCTGGTGTCCCACAGGGGCAGGCAACACGGGGAGGGCTCTGCCCCCTCTCACACCCCATAATAACTATCCCCCCCCTTACCCTTGTCACTGTGTTCTTCTCCTGCACAGGGCTGATCTTTTGTTGAAAGTTTTAAGCTTCCTCCTGACTTCCTCACCCCTCTGAGGTCCCTCTCATTGGCAGCTCCTTGAATACATTTCAGTACATTCCGAACTTGCTGTCGACTTCCAGACTTCAGGAGATTGCCCTCCTGGCCTCCTCCAGGTCACAGATAAGGATGCTGAATAGGGCAGGTCCTGGGATAACAACTTGGTAGTTGTTCATCATCCCTGGCCTTCAGGCACAGTTGGGTTGGAGCCCAATGGCTGCGACCCTCTGAGCCCAACCATCCAACCCGGTGTTTTACCCATCTGATTGTCCTGGCTTGGATACAAAGGGTCTGGATATCAGGGGCAGCAGGGAGCTGCCTTGGCACCATCCCACTCTGAGCCTCGGACAGGGCTGTTGGGGCAGGTTCAGAGCAAACCCCAGGAAGCAGCTCATCACAGAAAGGCTTAATTAAACTGCAAAACTCCTTCGTGCAGGAGGCTGCAGGACCAATTCACGGAGATCCCTCCAGCTTGAGGGGGTTACTGCTTCTGAGGCTGGGTGTGTACCCCAGGGGTATCCCCTTAAGAGGCATGCAGGCATTGGCCTGGCCCAGGACGGATGATTTAGGGTCTTAATACCAACCCTGGGGACCGAGTGCAGCTCCCAGGCGCTGTGAATCAGCAGGGATCAGACCCAGCAGGCTGGCAGCAGGCAGGACAGTTGCTTCTCTGCAGGAGTTGTCTCCTACCTCCAGTCTGGTTGGCAGAGACAGTCCCATTTCAGCATCGTTTAAAATCTTGGCACGCTCCCATGGCTTCCCTGCCTTGGTACACGCTGCTAACTGAAAGCCTCGGGGTGGTGGTGCAGGGAGGATAAATACTCCCTGTCTAATTGCCTTCCCCCCACGTCTGAGTCTGCGGTGCAGCGAGTAGACGGGTATCCACTCCCCTCCCTCCTCTTAGTGCCTGTTATCTCCTGGGGCCATGCTGCGTAATTTAGCAAAATATTCTAACACGGTAATTAACGTCTGAACTTCAAGAGGGCACTGCCTTTTCACTGTCTCCTTCAGAGGAAGAAAAAGGAAAACCTTCCCGGCTGCAGTCGGATGAGCAAGGAGGGTGGTGCTCTTTGGAAAAGAAAATTGTATCTTTTAACGTGGGTTGTGTTGGGTTTTGTTAATCACTCTCACTTTTTAAAAAGCATCAGCCTTTTGAGTTGAAAAAAGGGTCTTTGACAGTATAATGAGATGCTGGGATTTTTAATACTATTCTCCGAGTCAGCGAATGAAGCAGAAGTTTTGCTTTATCAAATGAGCAAAGGCACCAAGGGGGTTGGATCTTGACCCCACACCACACTTCCATGCAGGAAGCTCCATGAAGCCAGATCTGAACAGAGAAAATATGTCCTTTATGAAGAAGGGGACGTACATCCTCACAGTCCCCTTTTGGTCCTCCTATCTAGTTCTGCAAAAAATCAAAGACTTGGTCTCCAGCCCAGTGGGACTGAGACAAACTGGGAAGTGTTTTGTCTGGGGAAAGGACAGGGGAGGAATGAGGGCTGTGGGCGTGGGAGGGAAGGGATTTTAGAGAAGAAGTGAAAAAGAGGGACTGGGGGTCAGGGAGAAAGGAGAAATGAGGTAAAGTGGGGAATTGTCTTGGGAGTCCGGGAGATGTGGATTGAGGACATGGAAGAAGCAAGTGGGGCATGTGGGTATAAAGGGGATATGAACTTCCAGAGCCTTGACAGGAGGCAGAGTCTGCAAAGAGCAAGGGTGGATGCCTGTCTGTAGGACCACGCAGGGCAGGAGTGGATGTCCCTGTAACCTCTGTGCCTGCCATACATAAAAATTAATTAACCATGCAAAACGATCCCACGCCCCCAGACCCCCATAGCTGTGCTGGCAAAAATACTCCCATGAATGCAGCTTGTTTGGGAAACAACAGATTTCCTTTAATCCTGGTCATTTTGATCAAAGGGCACAGTTAAGGTGGAGGAGGTCAGGTGTTACTTGGGAGCAGATGAGGACAGGCCAAACCGAGGAGGGCTGCCCACTGCCTGTAAGCTCATCTGCCCTATAGAGTATTTTATGTGCAGGAACATCTACTTGGAAAGCCACAGGACTCATTTAGTCCCAGCACTAAAACCGTGATGTTGTATCTTAAACAGGGGAGGGAAAATGCCACCCTCGCTTCTCTGGGACCCGTGGAGAAGGCAGAGGAAGCAATTTGTGCAGATAAAGAAGTGAAGTCAGATACCATCTCACAGGATGGTCCCTCCTCCTCGCGTGGCTTTGTTTTTCTCCCTCGCCCTCCGTACCAGGCATTGTTAGTTCCCAAAAACCCTTTCAATGGGATGTAAACACAACTATTTGCGTCTGCCGCTGCGCGCTCGCTGCCTCTGCAGAGCCAGGAAAGCGCAGAGCCTCCGGCCAGCCAGGGTGGAGCCCGCTGCAATCAAGCACCATGGTCTTGCCACTGTTTCTTTCCATGTTTTGTGTTTCCCTGGGACCCTTGGGATGAGATCACATCCTCCTCTCCCAGGGTTATTATGTCTTCGGACGGGCAGGATGAAGCCGGTCGTCTGGGTGGCTTGAACTCCCTGTGCACCCAGACCGGGTGGCTCTGGTCGTCTGCCCCGCTCACCTTCGGATCCTGGAGGTCCACCTCCAGCCAGGGGATGTGTAACCACCAGGCTACTGTTGGATTGCAGCGTCTGGGTTGATGAGTGACCAAATTTTCTTCATCATTGTCTCCAGTAATTGCCTCTTAATGGTTTCCATCTTCGCAGGAATTTCTTCTGCTGTTCCAGATCCGGGGAGAGAGTGTAGTGTTTCATGGTTTCCCTTGTCTGCAGTGGAAAGGAGTAGGAGGAGTTTCCCACGACTGGGTACAGGATTTTGTTCCTCTGGCCTTAATTCAATTTGCTGTTAAGTGTCTCTTGAGTTCCTCAGGAGCCTGACAAGGAGGATAACCAACATTTTGGTTTACTCAATGCAATAAACAAACCAATCTCTTCTTGCCATCCTCCCAGGGAGTCCTGGTTGTGTAATAGGAGAACAGAAGTCTCCTCCTGAGCTGAGAGGGGCACAGCAATGTAAAAGGAGTTGGTGCCACCAAAACTCATTTAGGTTGTCCAAAATATATTAGAGAACGTGTCTGCTGTGGTCCTGGCTCTGATGCAGCCATGCAGGGACAAGCAGTTCAGCACAGAGCTCCTTGCCCCCTGTGCCTCTTCCTCTGGACAGCTGCTTGTGGGATCAACAGTGGCCTGTGCTGGTGGCCTCTTCCTAAAAGAGCAGCAGGAGCTGCTGTCAGACATCCTCACCCAGGCTGAGACCACAACATCCCTGTCAGGCGACTGGGAAGAGGGTTCCCTCCATGAGACACAGGATCTGGTGGCACCTTGTGCATCTTCTGTAGCCTTGAAGACTTCCCAGATCCCCAGAGAGGTGTGCACAGAAGGGAATGGGGAGAGAAGAACCATTGCTAGTGGAAAGCAGCTGGACACAGACTGCCTCTCCCAGCTCAGCTGTGTTTTTAAATCCCAACAAATCACATTTTGGAGCATGGCAGAGCCTTGTGCACAGATTGGCACAGGCAGCTCCGTAAGGGAAAGGTTTGCCCCAAAACTTTGTGTTTGGGCAACCTCAGCATCAAATGGGTGAGCAAAAAAAAAATTCACTTATGCCTGTGAGCTTCTAGAAGTCTGTTTCCATGTGTTCAGTTGTTTCTTCTCCAGAGAAAGTCAGTCTCATCTGACTTCCCTCACTCCCAGAGAGGGACTCGGTACCCCTTTAGCGAGGGTGGTACTGGCACAGCTTCTTGGTGGGCACAGGATGAGCTCAGCTGACCTTCTGATGTCCTGGGTCAAGGAGCTGATACATCTGATGGTAGCAAATGGTAGAAATCCTGAAGCTGGCCCTGCAGTGGAGCATTTTGCAATCACTCATCCCTGCAACCTTGTTTTTACTTCATGTTTTCCCAAGTCTTGGCTTCTTTCACCACCCTGTGCCCTGTGACAAGAAGAAAAGTGGAGCTGTACCATTGCCTGTGTCTCAGAGAAGTGCATGACTCTCCCCATGCAGAACCATCCAGTCCCATGGATCTTATCTCAGGCATCTTCCTTAAAGACCTGTGACAGCAGGTCAATAAGGGGCTGCTGGAAAGGCAGAAGATTGATATTGATATATGTCTGCAGAGCCTGTGAAGCAGAATTGGCCTGTGCTCCCAGGGGGGCCCACCTAGGAGACTGTGGGGATTCCAGGAAGTTTTGGGAGCAGGAGTTCCCCAGCTGTGCACTAAGAGTTCCCCATTAGAGCACTAAGACTGCCTGCAGAGCTGTGTTAGCATCTAAACTGCACTGTCAGATATAGGGGATGATCACAGAACGATAGAGTGCTTTGGGGTGGAGGAAACCTTTACAGCTCATCCCATTCCACCCCCTGCAATGGGCAGGGTCACCTTCCACTGTCCCAGGTTGCTCTAAGCCCATTCAGCCTGGCCTGGGACACTCCCAGGGATCCGGGGGCAGCCACAGCTTCTCTGGGAAACCTGTGCCAGGGTCTGACCACCCTCATTGTAAACAAGTTCTCCCATCTATTTAGTCTGAATCTCCCCTTTTTCAGATAAAAACTAACACCCCTTATCCTGTTCCTGCAGTCCCTACTAAAAACTTAGTCCTTATCTTTCTTATAAGCTCCCTTCATATGGGGCTCTCCGTGATGATCCCAACCACGGAGCCGGAGCAGATCCGTCTGTCAGAAGACCAAGTCCATCATGGCCCTTCCCAAACCCCGCTCTGGTGGAAAGCAGGACTGGGAACCACCATCTCTCCCACACTTCCAGTACAGTATGTCCATTCTGCTTAGGCTCTGAGTGGCACAAACAACTGATCTTCCCTTCCTCACGGAAATGCGTCTCCGTTTTCCCCCCGTGGCCTTGCTCCACACCGGCGAGCCGATTGCTGCAGCTGGGCCATGCTCTTGCAGCAGGCTGGTTCCCCTGAGGTCATGCTCCACAGTCCACAGGAGGGGGGAGTACTGGGAAGCACCTCCTCGTGACCCAGGTGTGGATGAAAGGCATACCTGTGGGCAGCCTCAGGCCCCAGGCTGCCCGGGTGTCCGTGCGTGTTGCCACGGGGCGCGTGAACCCGAGATGCCCGTCGGGGAGCCGGGGCGAGCGGCGCGTGGGCTGCGGTCATCCCAGCTTTCCCTGGGTCCCACCCCAGCCTCTCCCTGGCTCTGGGTGGGTGTTTTCCAGGTTTCTTGAGCTTTCACGCTGGAGTCATCACCGAAGCATCATAAAGCACTGCATGCTAAGGGGTAGTTAGTGGCCAGCACTGCTTATGTGTCATTTTGCAAGCAATATCGTGGACGGTGATTAGGGCTGTGCCGTGCAGGAGAAGTATCTTGGCATCTGGAAAGGGGTAATGCGTAATTGCTGAGGAACACAATTAAACCTGCATGATTGGGTGATAAGGGACGGTGGGGCGGGTTCTCCTGTGCTCCTCGTGGTGTGGGTACCCCTGAGAATACCAAGTAAGCACTTCAGCTTCTCAACAGGCCAGGTGATCTCAGAAAGCAGATAATAAACCCAAATATTTGGGGTCAGTCCCACTGTCTCCACTTTTTGGGTTGCTCGTGATGGTCTGCACCTCACACACATGCATCCACTGCTGTTCAGGAGGACCAAGCTGGATCTGTCCGTGGTGAGGCACAGCTGCAGTTTTAGGGCTCCTTTGGTCCTTCAGCCATGGCTGCATGTCCACCCTATGTAGCTTATGGTGCTTATCTCTGCAAAGATGTGAAGAGAAGATTCTGGGGCCATGGAGGCCAGGCGAGATGGATCTCAATAGCAATGGAAACCAAGAGCCAGTATGCAAGGCACTGCAGCTCCCCACAACACACAGCACTTCCCCTAAAACTTACTTTGGGTCGCTTATGCAACAAATATCTGGCACCCAAAGCCCACCTGGGTACGCTGGCTCTGCAGAGGGCCTTGCCTAGTGCTCATCTCTCTGAGTGACAGGGAGGTTTGAAGGAGAAGGCGCCTGATATCTTGCACCAGTCTGCAAGGCAGCGCGTCCAGCACCAGAAACAAAAGTGAGAAGCCTTTCGCAACTGAGGCCGGGTATTATATGACTGGCCGGGCAGATTCTGGCATGCAGCCTCCTCTCTTAGGAAATCAGGCAGACTCTTTGTCTGCTTTCCAGCAGGAACTGCTGCTTTCATTGCCCGGCTTCGCCCGATACAGGGGAAACCGGCTGGAGAGCAAAGGGAAGTTTTTCTCGCAGACAGCCCCAGCCCCGGGGGATGATTACAGGTTGAACCGAGGAGCGCGTGAGTCCCGGCTCACCTGCCCTGTTGTCTGCCTCATGCTCCTCTTTCAGATCCCTCGTCCACATCCAGCGGCTGGTTTGAACCCTGTGGGAACCTGGTGGGGAGGGATGGGATGGTGCCCGTAGTGGGAGTTGGGCAGAGGCACACGGCGGGGAGGAGCGGCTATAAATAGTTAAATAAATAATAATTCCGATGTGGGAGTGCTAATTTAATGGGTATAGAGTGTTTACCTTAAAATATTTTAAGTAAATATGAATTAGATTGCAAACAGTGAGTGCAATTGGCTGGGTGGTCACACGAGTGCCGGGGCTTTAGGGCTGTGATTTCCCTGGAGCTCTCAAAACATTTTCACTGTTTTTTTTTCTTGCAGCCCTGGTCAGGTCTGTCTCAGGGGTCACAGAGCTTTGGGAAACACTGTGCTCTGGCTGAAGGAACCACCCCAGTGGTTGAGTGCCTGGTGCTCACACGGGGCACCACCAGTGGGGATGAAATACCCTTTGAGAAAAACATGCAAGTTGTCACTGTTGGGTGTGGACATCCATAGTGGGACCCCAGGCAGCACAGGCCTTTGCAGTCAGCAAGGTTCAGCCCCCATGCCAGGTTCCCTGATCTCCTCCTGCCCTGACACGCAGGGGTCAGAAGCAGATAGTGCCTACACCCCAGCATGCTAAAAAGGTGATCAGCAACATGCAGGGAAACAGTGACATCGTTCTGATCCTCCAGGCTTGTCTGTTGCACTGATGCAAGTGGCTGGCAGCCATCTGTGGCCATGGATTTGGACTGTGGTTCTCCAGAGCACCAGCAGATCTCACTGCTGGGCTGTCCCCTCACTCACAGGGATGTTCCTGGGCTTGGTGGGCAGGCTGTGGGCCTCCCCAGCCCACATGTCTCAGGCAGAGGCTCACCTGTAGTGACTGGTATCTCTTGGTGCCCTGATGGAGCAGTGGAGCATGTGGTACTTGGGTGGACAAGGTGGGGCACGTGGTGGCTTGGGTGGATGGTGGAGCACGTGGTGCCTCTGGAGCAATGGAGCTGATGGGTGAAGTGCAGGGCATGGTAGCTGGATGGACAAGGTGGAGCACACGGTGTCTCCATGGACAAGGTGGAGCACACGGTGTCTCCATGGGCAAGGTGGAGCACATGGCACACTGATGGAGACACTGGAGCACACAGAGTCTCCTTGTTCAGCCAAGTCACATCAGATGGTGTCCACGAGGCAATGTGAAGTTGGAGGGTGCCTGCCCAGGGCTGGGGTAGGATGTGTTCTCTGTTTCATCATAGGTAGGTGAGACTGTTCCTCATTAGCCAAGTATCTGAGCACTTGACAGGGACATGTTCATCCTCACAAACACCTTTTGAGGTAGGGAAGCGTGTCCCAACTCCGTGTGTGGGAAGCTGGGGCTAGTGGAGTTGCAGCCTTTCTATGACCACATATCTGGGCAGGGTCACTGAGGAGACCATGGCAGAGGAAGGGCTGGAGTCAATCCTAACTCTGCTTTAGTTTTCATGTTATGTTCTTTACTAAAGAATACCAAAAATAAGAAAGGTGTTGTTTTAGAAGGTATTGTCTGTTACTTTATTTGCAGCCCTGCTTCATGCCATGGTTATGAGCTAAATACCCCAGGAGGGAATATCTGGACTACTGCCTGTTTATATTTTTCCCTAACTGATATTTTTTTTTTCATTGTTGGTGTTGGGTTTAAAATAATCTCATGTTTTCTTGTGAAGAATCTGAACTGTTTGTGAGAACTTATCTCAGAGCACACGGCTTGGGCTTAACTAACATTTTCCAAACAACTCAGCAGAAAGATAAACTGGGGGGGGCAGGGAAGAGAGAGAGAAAAAAACCTGTTGTATGATTTGAAAACCCTGGCTGAAGCTTTGGCTAACGAGAGATAAAACCAGTGGACAACATGCTCACTGAGATGCTGTGAACACCATCCTCAAAGCAAACAATCTGCTGTCTGCTGAAAACAGAAGACAGTGAAGATAAAACTCAGAGGGCAGTGACAATTCCTTGTGTTACCTCTTCTTTCCCCTGTCTGTTTTCCCACCAGTGTGGAGCTGGTAAACAGACATTTATTTGTAGAGGAAAGGAAGCATGGAAAAACAAGAGTGTGAAGGACAGATGATAAGGCCTAGAGTCACAATTCTGATTTTAACTAAGGGATGTGACTTTGGAGGAACGTTTAATTACACTGAGCAATTTTTATATGGGCAGTTTTAATCAGTTCAACTGCTTTTAAAAAGTCTGCTTCTCTCTAATGAATTTTGGATAATAGTGTAGCCAATTCTCCCGTTTTTTCTCCTTTTGCCCAGTAGTCACTGTACACAGGGATTAGCTCAGAGCCATCTGAAGTCAGAGCCATAGCTTCCATCCCAAAGTGATGGGATGGAAATGGCCATAGCTGCAAGTGTTTCCAGTACCTGTAATTGCCATAAAGATGAGAACAAAGGAAAATATGTATTTTTGATCCTGTTTTCAGGGCCCTTGTTCATGGTTTCAGTGATTGTGGGGTGAGACATGCTGAGATCCTACACTTTGCCATTGTCAGGTGGAGCTGTTGACCCTTGTTGCACCCCCTGAGTCTGAATCAAGAGAGATGAGCATCTTCCTGCATCATCTCATGCCATGCCAAACTTTCCCAAAAAATGTTCCTGCTTGCAAGCTGGTGTTTGGAACACAGAGTTCATAGAGAGCAGAGCAGGGTTGGAGTTGGGGCACCTGAGACTCTGTAGTTTTGTTGGCACCCCTTGCCCCTGCACCACTGTGTAATCAGCCTCAAAGGAGCCATATAAATTACAGTGAATTGGATGTAACTCAGGCAGTTTTGTAGCTGTCAGACCTCAGGGATGGAGAGGTTCAGGGGTAGGTGGCAGAATCCTTCCTTTCCAAACAGCCACTCCTAGATCTGTGCTGTGCCTGTGTTGTTGACTGATGGCTGCATTTATTCCCTTTGTGTGTGAACTGAGTGTTTTCTCACTCCCTGCCATGGGATAAAAAAAAGCAATGTGACTTAAACAAAATTTATTATGGAAGTTGTTGATCTAAATTTTACCCCATGTTTTATCACTGCTTACTTTAAATTTTTGTGTGGACAGTCTGTTTTCTCCCCTCCTTCTGATTTTGTGTCCTTTCCTCCTGGAAGTGTCAAAAGCCCAGCTGTAAAAAGACACAGAAGAAAGTTGTAAGGGAGGAGGAGGAAGAGTATCATGCATTTCTCACTGCTTGTCTCTTCTCTCTTTTGCAGTTGTTGCAATCTCAGGATGTGAAGGAAGATGCCGTGCTTTGCTGCTCCATGGAGGTAGGGGAGCACCTCTACATCTGCCCTGCTCCTCATTGCTTTGCCCCTTCCATCCTTGCCCGTGCATGTGTCAAGCAGCTGTGGGATGTTTCCAGACCCAACAGCTGTGTGGCCTCTGTGCCACCAAAATGATGAAATGTTTTGGGTTGGAAGGGACCTTTCAAGGTCATTTAGTCCAACACCTATTTACAATGATCATGAACACCTTCCACCATCCCAGGGTGCTCCAAGCCCTGTCCAGCCTGGCCTTGGACACTGCCAGGGATCCAGGGGCAGCCACAGCTGCTCTGGGCACCCTGGGCCAGGGCCTGCCCACCCTCCCAGCCAGCAATTCCTGCCCAAGATCCCATCTGTCCCTGCCCTCTGGCACTGGGAAGCCATTCCCTGGGTGCTGGCCCTGCAGGCCTTGTCCCCAGTCCCTGTGCAGCTCTCCTGGAGCCCCTGGAGGCCCTGGCAGGGGCTCTGAGCTCTCCCTGGAGCCTTCTCTGGTGCAGCTGAACAGCCCCAGGTGTGCCAGGCTGGCTCCAGAGCAGAGGGGCTCCAGCCCTGGCAGCATCTCCGTGGCCTCCTTTGGCCTCACTCCAGCAGGTCAATGTCCTTGCTGTTCTGAGGACCCTAGAGCTGGATTCAGGACCCCAGGTGGGGTCTCACAAGAACAGTGTGGATAGAAGACCACTGTGAGATAAGAGATGACCCTTGAGACTGTCACTGGACTCCTGATGTGCATAAATGAATGCAGGAAGTTAGGTAGCTGGGGTCCCATCACAAAATTTTATCACCCTGGTGCCTTCAAATCTCACCATCCATTAAGTTTTTAAGCACAGAAAGAGCTGTATTGGAGCAAAAGCTGCCCCATGCCTCGCTGTGCTCAGCAGCAGTTTTGCAGAGAAGCCAATGAGTGGACATGGCACTCAGTGCTCTGGTCTGGTTGACAAGGTGGTGATCAGTCACGAGTTGGACTCAATGACCTTGCAGGTCTCTTCCAACCTAATTGATCCCACAATTCTATGAACTACAGTAGAGTTCGATTGGTTACTTCTTTTGGGGAGTGATGGGCCCATGGGGACAAATGCTTTCCTTGCAGAGAGCAGTTGAAGTTGCAGCCTGAATAGTTAAAATTCAGTAAAGGAGATGAAGAGGCAGATTTGATTTTTAAGGTGAAGACTTTGGGGAGGTCTGCTTTGGGGAGCCTCCCATGAGCTCAACACTGTCCACCCCAAACTTGAACCTTCTCTTGGAACCACCTAGGGCTTGTGCTACTCGATGGAGGCTCTCCAAGGAGTAATTGTTTTAGAAAAAGCCCTTGGCTGTCTTCAGCAAAGCAGCACGACAGGTATAAATGCAGATCTCGGCAGGGCAGGATTTGTTATGCACACAGGAGCATTCTGCTTATTCCAGCTAATGACTGGGAGTCACTGGGAGCTCTGAATCAGCGAGTAAATGAAGGGCCAGGTAGAAGGCAGGAATACCACATCACAGCCTGCACTTTGTTTTGACAATAGCATGATTTTTACGTGGGATTTTTTTTTTTTTTTTTTTCAAAAGCAATCCGTCGCTGCTGCCTTTGAAGTCAGTGGGAGCTGAACCATTCACTCCTCCAGCAGCCTGGTGCAGATGCTTTTGAAAACCTCGCCCTTCGTGCTCAGCTCTTGGAGCCTGCTGCTGGGTGGTTTTGGTTTTCAAAAGCCACGACGCGTTTAACCTCGCCTGCACCAGGCAGGGCAGAACCGAAGGGACGGGAGGTGTCTGCAGAGAGCGGGAGGGGTGTCTGAACATCCCAGAGTGATAGAATCCTAGACTGCCTCAGGCTGGAAGGGACCCACAAGGATCAGTAATCCATGGCTGACCCCTTCTTCTCCCGACAGCTGCAGAGCACCGGCCGGCTGCTGGAGGAGCAGCTGCCCGAGATGATGACGGAGCTGCTGGCGATAGCACGCGACAAGATGCTGTGTCCCTCCGAGTCCATGCTGACCAGGTCCCTGCTGCTGGAGGTCATCGAGCTGCACGCCAACAACTGGAACCCCCTGACGCCCACAATCACGCAGTACTACAACAAGACCATCCAAAAACTGACGGCTTGAGGGGCAGGGCAAGGTGGGGTGGTAAGGGACGAGAAGAAGACACGCGCCTTGACAGGACCCAGCAAGAGCTTTTCTGATTTAAATCCCCCAGCAGACCAAACCCAGCATGCTCGAGAATACGTTCGTGGGGTGGGGAGGGAGCAGCATGTTTCTTTTTCAGCCGCGTCGCCAAGTGCCACCCCCTCCTCCCTGCCGTGGTTTTGTTTTAGGGGTTTCTTTTTCTGAACTCATTGCTCAAGCAGCAGCAGCGCATCCCGCCGGGTTATTGTTTGGCTTTCGAAAGAAGACAGAGAATTTGGAAAAGGAGGGGAAAAAAAAAATAATCTAAGTGGGGGCTAGTATTGTTTTCACGCCGTCCTCCTGCCTTGCCCTGGCCAACTGGCAGGAGACAGCAGGCAGCAGATGTCTCGGGAGGACAAAGCCAGGCACACACTACACCAGACGCTCATAATTGATGGCTTTTGTCAAGCAGGGCTTGCGTTAGGTCCCCCCCCTCCTTCTCTTGTTTTCGACTTTCTGTGTGTTCCCCCACCTACCCGCCACCCCTTCAGAGGCAGATTGGAGAGCGGGACGACTTTCTTACTTGCACTGGGTTTTCTTTCTCTCGAGCATTCGTAATTCCTTCTTACCTTACCGTGTTGCTGGACAGACAGTTGTGAGCAGCTCGGGGATGGGGAGAGCAGCGCCTTCCCTCGGGCTGGGTGGCGGTTTATGTGAAGATGCTGAAGCAGAAGGAGTGTTTTAAAGAGGTCCTAAAGCCACCGCAGAAGTTACGTAGCCACCACCATCTTGCCAGTAACCTCCTCGGTGGATTGAGAAATGTGTCCTTTGAGCTGGGGGGCTCTAAAAATAGGGGATTCTGTGGCTCTTGCTGTTCAAGTCGCCGTTATTCCTCAGCCACTATAATCGTTTAACTTTTTTTTTTGTAATAATTTTTCTTTTTTCCATTGAAGGAGTGCTTTATTGTTATTACTGTCATGGTTGTAATTATACATTTAAATCCAGGCCTGTTATAGTTGGGCCTAATAATGTACAGGGCAAGGGAGAAATGAAGGTTTGATGTTCTTTAGAGACTGGTAAAAAGAAGACAAGCAGCATATAGCAAAAAAAAAAAAGAGGAAAAATGAAGAGGGAAAAATAGAAAAAGCCAAAAATAGAAGTTTTTGAGCCTGGCTTCTAACTAGCTGAGTTTGCTATCCAGCGTTCCTAGGTGTGCAGTGTGCAGCTCTGTCCCACGCTCGGTGTAAGTGGCAAAGTGGCACCGCGCCATCGAGGGATGGGGGACACCTTCAGAGAGGCAGAGTGTGCTCGGGGATCCCCAGGTTGCTCCAGGATCCCTTCATGGCTCCATGCTGGAACATCCCGAGGGAGAGGACAGCTGTGGGGGACGGTGGGGAGGTGCCACCCGGGGGGTGAGAGGCTGGGCCAGGGCAGCGCCTCAGTCATGAGGAAGACGCGGTGCGCTCCTTGTTTGCTGATCCAGCAACACTTTGACTTAGGAAACCCCTCCAGGTGCTTTTTCTAGTGAAGCCTAGCAAGGGTGCAGGCTGCCCCATCCTGCCTGCGGGAGCCGAGGAAGGCGTGATGCCGTCAGCCCATCCTGGTTTCTTCTCACTGTTGAATTTATTCCTTCTACGACAAGAGAATTTAACGCCAGAGGGATGGCGCACACGGACTCTGGAGCAGGCAGGCTGGGCCTGAACTCAGCAGCTCAAACCCGTTTTTCCAAGCAAAACGTTGCATTTCTGGTGGCTTGCAGAGAAGAGATTTCACCCCGACCTCCTTGGATGTGCAGTATGTTCTTGGGTGCCTTATGAACGTGTTGGTCTGTCTGATGGGGAGGAAGCTTTTGCTGCAAAATTTAAAGGGCAGAAATTTTCAGCAGAAAATGCATTGCAGGGGGGTGAGAGTCGTGATGCTGCAGTTCAATATTATCTGAATTTTCGCCTAGTTGCCTGCTGATCCAGTTTTCATTCTGCACTTGGAGCAAGAGGAGCTGGAAACAGGAGCTTCAGTTTTCCCATCTACCTGGAAAGCAGAAAAATGACTGCTGAGTTCTCTAGAACTGTCTTGGAAAAATTAACTTTTGCTTCACTTGTTCGAGCCCGGGAGCTTCGCACGGTGACGGCGCCTTGCGTTGGGTCGGCTTCGTTCGTGGCAATGTGGTTTGATAGTATTAATGAGCAGATGAACTTCATTAAGATGGCAAAGCCCACCAGTATTACAAGGCTCAGGGCTGTGCCCATTGCTCTTTGTTTTTCCTGCTCCCTGAATTCTCAAGGAGTGGATGAGAAGGGGATATAACACCCATCAGTGCACTCAGGCAGAGTGTCAGTCTTCTGGGAGAAGGCCTGAAAAACAGTTTTGTCTCGTTGGGTTTGTTTTTTTTTTCTTTTTTTTAAGAACAGAAAAGTCCTGTAGCAGGGACAGCAGCCTGATGGGTTGGGGTGCCAGGGATCCTGCCAACAGTGATCCAGACTGCCACTCTGGCCCCTGCAGCTTCTCACTTCCCACAGAATTTTTTCTTGGGATGTAGTGAAAGAAGGAAAAAAGACAAGAAAAACACAAATAATTGGGGATTTTGTTTCTAAAAACTTGAATTTTCACCCATCAGTGCATCAGGAGGAATTCAGAGTCAAAGTGTAAGCCACAGGGCAGTATTTCTCCTAAAGCATTTCCCTACCCCTGCCTGCTGTGAGAGCTTATTCAATTTTCTCATTGTGGGGCAGTCCTGCAACCCCCACTGACCAGGCTTGGCCCATGACTTTCCCTTCCAACACTGGAGATGAAAAACTTCTATGTGAAATCCGTCGTTTTTTAATGTCTTGCCATTTATCTCTGCTATTAGCGTACATTCATCCAGCCATTAACTGCTGTGATACATCAGTCACTCTGTTGATGTCCGAGAATCAAAATGTTGACCAAAAATGGGGGGGTTTTCCCCAAAAATTACATGCTGCCAATGGTACCTTTCTGAAGTCCATCAGCAGGAGGCCGGCGGGCACATGGCATCGTTCACCAGGGTACCGTGTTGGGAAAAGAGGCACCACAAGGACATTTGATGGGCAGGATGGGGAACAGCGCTGGGGAAATTTTTGGGGTGAGAGTACCTGGGGATCCTGGAGTGTTTTCTTCTCTCTCTCTCTCTCTCTTTTTTTTTTTTTTTTTAAAATCTTTTGGCTTACGTTCCCAACGGTCGCCAAAGAGCGCAATTCTCCAAGGTGTATTTTTAGGTGCAAAGCCACCGGCTGCACCTCCCCAAATCAGCCAGATTCCATCTTTGCTGCTCAACAGAAGTATCTGTGTGGGGTTTTACTATGTTGCCCCCATACAACTGCATCAGCAAAGGGGAAAATAACCTCCTCTGGCCAAATGTGTGTGGGGCCAAACCTCAGGGTGGTGTGGAGGCGAGTGGCTGCCGCATCACCTCTGTGCCCACCTCCCTGGGATGCAGAGCAAGTTTGCTGACTCCCTGCCAGGCTCCCCAGCCTATTATTCACCTCATTCCTGGTAAAAACCTTTCCAAACTGACGGGTTTTGCTACACAGAAAGTGACTTGCTTGGTTTCCCCACGAGGGATTCCACTGCTGTTCGGAGAAGTCTCGTGTGTATGGAGGTGAAACAAAAATGGGGAGAAAAAAAAAAAGAAAAGTAAGTGATTTGCTTGGTTCCCCTCTTCCCCTGAAGGAGATTAATTAGTATCTATTCTTGGCATGATTGATGGCTTTGAAAGAAAACTTGTCAGAATAACTTATGATTTATTTTCGTGCTTATTTTTATAACACCCCTCACTTGGAGATCTCTCAAAATCTTAAATATGATTTTTTTTTTTTTTTTAATTTCCCTGCTGGGTATTTTATGGCTTTACACTAATTTTGCTCTTCTTGGTGTTAGCTATTAGGCAGTCTTGGTAATATTTTCAGTATTTTTTCAGAAGAAATGATACTAAGGGTTGCAAAGTCCACTGTCAATAGCCAAGGGAGCTGTGGTTTCCTGCAGAACACAGAGTTAACGCTAAGAATTCTTTTTTTTTTTTTTTTAATGTATTTATTTGCATTTGAAAAAGCGACATTTTTAATTTAATCATATTTGTTAAACTAAGCGCTTTAAAAAATTTTTTTAAAAACTTAAAAAAAAAAAGGAAAAGGGTTTTGGGGAGAGTAAAGACTAGATATTCATACTTAGAGAAATCACAAACTCATCGTTTTCAGCATTTCAGAGACTGTTAAAACAAGGGAGCTCATAACTCTTTGTGGCAATTCAGTCTTTGTTTATAGAACATCCAGACCCACTGTATGCTATAAAATGCATCATCTGAGTAATAAATGTTTAAAGCTTGACATTTCCCCATCTCTCTGTGGGTACGCTTCTCCTGCTCTGGGAGGGACCTTCCTTCAGCTCAGGATGGAAGGAAAGGAATGTGTGGGTGGTGGGAGCAGAATATCCCTCGTGGTGGAAATGCAGCTCAGGAGGGCTCTGTGGGCTCCTGGCACCAGTCACATCCTGCTGCCCCTCCCGTGGGGGTTGGCCCCTGTCCCTACCACTTCTGACAGGGGTGAGGGTGGAAGCCTGTGGGAATGATGCAAAGGGCTCAGAGCTCCATCAATGATGGATTGAGCCCATCTCCTGGTCTGCCTCCACAGCTCCCCTGCTCCCCATCCTCTGCCCAGAGCGAATTTCCCAGCTCTTTGTGTCCTGCCTCAGCTGGGCCTGGGGGTCTGTTAGAGGACCCCCCTGATTTAATCACATACATTCCAACCAGTGCTGCAGCAACAAGGGCTCGCCAGCCACTGCTGCCTGTTAAAAATACTGTTTAAAAGTGATACTCAAAATGGTTATCACAAAATCACAGAATATTCCAAGCTGGAAGGGACTCACAAGGACCATCAAGTCCAACTCTTCATTGAATGGCCCATACAGGGGTGAGGCCACAACGTTGCCTTTACCAGCACCACACTCTGACCAACTGAGCTAATCTCAGAAAAAAACAGGTTTACTCCAAGGTCTCCTCTGGAAAACCCTTCACAAGCCCAAGAAAATTAATTTTTGGCTAACTGAAAAGAGATGGAAGGTGAAACAAGGAGTGAAAACACCACCAGGATCCCACAGGGAGATTCCTGTTGCTCCCCAGACCTCTAATCCCCACGTTCCCCCTCCATTTCCCTCATGCCAGAGCATCTTCTCTCTCACAGGGGCTCACAGGACACAACAAAGTACCACAGATGTCCAGGCTGCCCAAGGGGTCACCCCCTCCCAGAGCCAACATGTTTGCTCCAGAGAGCAGGGCTCTGTGGGAAACTCCCTGCCTGTCCCATCATCGGTGGAGGTGTCTTGACCCAGAGTGGTGCCCATTCCCTGCACACCTCCCCTTCTCCCACCACTTCAAGCAAAGATGGGCTTGAAACTGAGCATCAGGAAATTGGATTCAAGAATGTTTAGAATTTAAATCAGAACTGGGAAGGAATTCCTGGCTGTGAGGTTGGTGAGGCACTGGTGTAGGTTCCCCAGAGCAGCCGTGGCTGCCCCTTGATCCCTGGCAGTGTCCAAGGACAGGTTGGACAGGGCTTGGGGCAACCTGGGACTGGTGGAAGGTGTCCCTGCCCATGGCAGGGTATGGAACAAGGGGGTCTTTAGGGTCCCTTCTAACCCAAACCATTCTGTGAAATACCATGTGCCACCCTTTCCAAGGATCCGTCCCTAAACATCCCCATCGTGAGCCCCAACCTGCAGCCAGACCCTACAGCTCTGGGTGCTGGAGTTTGGCCTGTTCTTAATCAGGGTTTGAGCATCTGGACCAGCTCTGGGAAGAGTTTATCAGCACTGGAGCTGGGCTGGGAGCAGACAAGCCAGGAGCAGAGACGATCCCTGGGGCCCCTGGGACCACCAAGATGTATTAAACGAGAAAATAACCTGCAGTAACGCAAGATTAGGAGCAGATGGATGGGCATCACTACAGAGCCGAAGCTTTCAAGATGCAGGAATATTTCTGTGAATTCCTCACGTCTGCCAAAAACCCAGACAGCAGTAAATAAAGACTCCTTGGATCAGGGTAGGATTGCTTGGCTTCCCTAAAACATGGCAAACCCACAAATAGCCAGGATGTAGGATGTCCTCCCCTTCCAGCAGCTCCACATCTCTGCTGAGTGTTAAGGGGAGTTTTTAAATGCTGCTGCTGGTGGCAAAATGAGCAAGAAAAATCAGTAACCTTGATGTGACTGCATTGTTGCTCTGCCAGCTGAACTGTAGCTCAAGTGATTACTGCTTGGGATGCAAGAAGAACAGTGATATTAAAACAGTAATGCACACTACAGGACTGTGGCCTCTTCCTTCTGTACCCTACACTAAGATCCCAGTTAAAAGGCTGGAGACTTGTGTGGCTACATGAATGTGACTGCTGAGCCTGGCTTGATGTCTGTCCTGCTCCCCAGGACTTCTCTGGACTCCTAGAGAAATATTTCTGCAAGAAACACTGCGTCCTTGGGCTGTAAATGACTGATGTAAACCTTTTCAGGAATGCAGGCATTGCCTGTACCTCTTGGATGGGTTGCTGTGGTTATCCTTGCTGGTACAGGTGAGTGTGGGGTCCCGAGGATGGGTGGTCCCAGAAGTGGATGTTTGGCTTTGTCTGCCCAGAGTCAATGGGGAAAAAAATGCGAAGTCCCTCCCAAGAGAAGTGCCAAAATTTCAGAATTGCATTCTGTCCCAAATCATCCCTGTTTTTCAAAGTGTTTTGTTTCAATGTATGTTGTGTTGCTGTAGCAATAACATTTAAACAAATTGGATTTTATTAGCTCAGACCTTTTCAATAACTTCCCACAGAGATTTCTGATCAGAAGTTTCCACTTTGGGGAAGCGATGCCAGGAGATGGCAATGGTCTGATGGGAGAAATCACCTTTGCCATGGTCCTGGGCTTGCTTCAGCCTCTGCTCCTCTCCTCCCAGCCCTGCCAGAGGAAAATGCATCAAGATTTCTGTCTCCCCCGTCATTCTTGATGTCCAAATCCCTGACACTTGTGGCCTTGCAGCCAAGGCTTCCAGTTGGACATCAGGAAGAATTTCTCCATGGAAATGGTGGTCAGGCATAGGAAGGGGCTGCACAGGAAGGAGGTGGAGCCCCTGTCCCTGCAAGTGTCCCAGGGAATGAATGGATATGCCACTCTTGGCTGGGTAGCAAGGTGGGGATTGCTCATAGGTTGGACTCATTGACCTTGGAATGCTTTCCCAACCTCAATGATCCTGTGAAGATGGGGTAGGACAGCAGCTGGTGCTGCTGGTGACCCTACAGCAGCCGCTGGTGGTGGAGCTGTGAGCAGAAACCAGGTCTTGGAGCAGGTCCCTGGAAGTGGTGGAAGTGTGGGAACAGCTGTCTGAGGAACTGGGCTGCAGGGAGGGTCTGCATGGGCAGGAGAGGTCATGGAATCACAGAGTCACAGAATGATTTGTGTTGGAAGGGCCCTTAAAGATGATCTCATTCCGTCCCCCTTGGCCATGGGCCATGACAGTGGTCCATGAGATCCCGTGGCATCTAGGGGCTGTGCAAAGTCCAGGTGGGTGGTTAGGAAGACCATTTCCACACTTCTACAGGCTGCACCAAGCCTGGGTTTTATTTGGAGGGTGCTTGAAGGTACAGATGGAGCACCCAGGTTTCCCAACCCAAGGGACAAATCCTACCTGCTCTTGCTTCACGCAGGCACCAGGGAGGAGTTCCTTCTGGCTGTTGTCCTGTGGGTGGGGGTGGGCAATGAGCAGTGCTCTTTTACCTTTAAAACTAACAACAGTGAGCTCTGCAGGAGCCCGAGCTTTCTTGGCACAGAATCCTGTGCTCTGGCATCAGTTGTGCAGAGCCAGGGTGAGAGCACCATGGCCAGGTGTCAGCTGAGCTGGGGCTTCCCCAGGTCCCACCTGTCAACCACGGCCAAATTATGTCACTGGCACTTCTTTTTTTCTTCTTTTTTTTTTTTTTTTTCCCTTTTTCTTCCTGGGATAAAACCCTAAAGTAAATCCTAATCAGCATTTACTACTCCCTGCCTTGATCACAGATTCATGGAATCTCAGTGTGGTTTGGGTTGGAAGAAACCTTAAAGATCATCTCACTCCATGACCCCTGCCCTGTGCAGGGACACCTTCCACTATCCCATGTTGCTCCAAGCCCCATCCACCCTGGCCTTGGACATTTCCAGGGATTAGCAATGTCCAAGCTTAGAAAGCAATTATAAATTGACTTTTTTTTTTTTTTTTAAATAATTTAAAATTTTGAGGTCCAAAAGAGGTCAGTTTTCAAAGCAAGGCTGGAAGATTGGGCAGATTAGGGTGGGAGGAAAAACTGCACCAGGGGATGGGTTATCCAAAACCTGTCTGGTGGTAATTACACGTTGGCTGATGAAAAACTGGTTTGAGGGCAAACACCGTAAAAATATTGCTGTGGGGAGAGAAAGACGACAAAGATTGTGAAATCCAGTCGGCAGATTGTTTTACAGCAAAGGTAACTTCTCTCCCCAGGGCTGGATTTTACAACTCATGTAAGAAACCAACCCCCAGTTAGCAGGGCTGCTCTGCTCTTCTTTTCAAGCACAAAAAAATGTGGGGTATTTGCTAAAAACCATGGGTTTGTGCTGATTTCTTAGAGATAAATGCAGTCTTGTTTTTTGGGGGGGTGATGAAGTGTTTGGGGCGGGGATTGTGTTGCATGTGGTGACTGCAATGAGCTTTTACAACCATTGTGTGGACACATCCTGCTGTATGTATTCTTTATATAAAATTGCATTTCCATTGGTTTTTTGAGCACTTGAAGGGTGCTCCAGGGGCTCACTGCTCTCCCAAGGGGACTAAACCTAAATAATCCAATGCTGCTGCCTCCGTTCTGCTTCCCAGCTCAATTTACACTTTTTTTCCCCTCCATTTGCTCTCTGCCCTGTAACTTTTATTTCCCTTTACTCCCTCTGTGTTTGCAGGTGGGTTTCCAGCTCTGTGCTGTCACATTTGGCCACCTCAGCTCCCTTTTCACAGCTGAGGATGTCTGCTCCTTAGGAAAGATGAGTTGTCCTTCTGCCAGTCACACCTGCACTCACCTATTTGGGGACAAGTGACCACCCTGGGTCCCTGCAGTTCACATTTAGGTCCCCAGAACCTTGCACAAGGATTTTTCTCCCTTTCTGCAAGCACTGTAGAATCACAGAATGGTTTGGGTTGGAAAGGACCTTCAGGATTATCCTGTTCCACCCCCTGCCATGGGCAGGTATGGTTTCCACTCTCCACTATTGTTTGCTCCAAGCCCCGTCCAACCTGGCCTGGAACACTTCCAGGGGTGGGGAGTCCACAACCTCCATTTGCCTTGGGGTGCACTGGATTTGCATCCCAAAATCCCACTAGGAATCACCACCACCACCACCACCCACATTCCCCTGTAAATGCCAGGAGGAGGTTGCAGGGAGCCTCATCCCCTCTTGTGCATCCTGCCCCGCCATGCACAGCCCCTTGCCTCCCAATTCCTCCCCTAACCACCCTCTCCTCCAGCTCAAACTGCTCCCGTGGTGCTGGATTTAAGTGACACTCCCAAGGAGAGCAATGGGGAAAAAAAAGAGCAGTGGGAGAAGCAGTTGTCCCTTGGAGATCTGTCCCAAGACAGGGATGGGGACAGCCAGCCCCGTGGCATGGTGATGCTCCCGTGGGGTGTCTGGGACACTTGGCCTCGTGCTTCTTGTCCTACCTGCAGGTGGGCAGGAGATTTTGGGGACATCCAGGGGGGCTGGTGAGGGTCAGGGCTGGCTTACCCCCATGCTGGAGCCTGTTTTCTGGTGGGAATTGTCAGGACAAAATTAGAAGTAGGTTGAACTTTATCTACGACTTGAACTGAGGCTGAACTCGGCCCTGTTTTGTTTTGGTTTTTCAAAGTTCAGTGGAGTTCACAGGGAGGGAGGCGAGTGGGGGGCACTGGATTATTTTATTTTAACTTGCTCTTTCTGTGATTCCACTGTAGTTTGACTGTCTCCTCACTGCTGGAAAGGCTCTTCTCATGGTATTCCTAGTCCGAGGTGGTGATGTGGTGGCTCAAATACTGCCACAGGATTTATTCCATTTCAGGCTGGATTTAATCCATTTCAGGTGTTTGTGGCTGGGGTAGTGCAAAGCTGGCAAAGCCTTCCCCTAGCTCAGCCCTAGGTCTGCCCCAGACCAGCCCAGGATGAGAAGACAAAGGGGAAAACTGGGAGTGGACTTGCAGAAGGACCACAGCAGTCTGCACTGGAGATGCTTCAAGGGGTTTGGGGCACATTTTGTCCCATACCAACCACCTGGGCTTCCAGACAACCTTCCAGCACCGCCAGCATTTTCCCTAATCTTTATTTTTCATGTGGCCACCCCGAAGTGGAGACGAATTCGCTGGCCTGGGCACAGACTGTGGGACCCACGAGGCAGAGCTGTGCTCCCTGTCCCTGACCCCGTGGGTTGTGCAAGCTGCTGGCCCCGTGCAGAGGTGTGTGGGTGGCGCAGGGAGCACGTACAGCGCTCTGCACCTCGCTCTGAGGACACAGCAGCCCCCTCTGGGCCGGGGCAGGAGCTGAAAGCAGCAGCACAAGGACGTGGAGGTTTCACACTGAAGCCATGGCACAGCTGCAGAGGCACGAGTGGCACTGCACCCCTGCACAGCCGGTTGTGTTTCCCAACGAGCCAACCATGCCTTCCCAGAACAGGCAGGAGGCTTCTACCACACGGGGTTTTCGCCTCCTAAATTGCTCAACAGTTTGTAGAAACCTCACCACTTTTTTTAACAAGGATGCCTCCTAGATCACTGACAAATCTAAGGAATGCATGGAGCAGACTAATTTCCTGGAATCGGACCTACTGGAGGAAAAGTCCCTCCAGGCTGGCTTCTAACTATGACACATTTGATAGCCATTCAAGGACTACTGGGAATCTTGTCATTTGTCCCTGTGAGGCCTCAGACAGAGTTTCATCATCAATTCTGACTGTTCTGTGAAATAAAACCAGCTAATGTCTACCAGCAGCCCTACAACTTCCGGGCTCTATGTAGGACCTAGCACAGGGGTGATTTTTTTTTTACCCCCCCGGGAAGGTTTTACACCCGGGTGCAAAGTGACTTTATCCCCACTGCACCTTGTTTTCTTTCCTCCTGGCAGGGTGACCTGCCTTGTCCCATGGAGGGTGGCACGGGCTGTGGGCGTGCCTGAGCCGCCACCACTGTCAATGAACTTTGGCACCTTAAACCGTGGAAAACCCGAAGTGCCAGAGGGAGGGATAGGTGCCTGGCGTCCAGGAGATCAGATTGCCTCAGGGGATTTGCTGGGAGTCCCATGATGAGCCTGGAAGGGAGCCCAGACGGCAGGGCACCGCCGTGCTTTCCACCCAGGACACTCAGCCGAGGTCCCTGGAGGACAGCTGGTGGCCTTTGTCCCTTACTGTCACCCTTGTACGTGCAAACCCCAACTCCACATCACCCCAGAGTCCTGGTGGGGCGAGTTGAACCCACCAGGTGGGATGTGAACTCACCAGCTCTGCTGGGGATGGTGGCAGTGGGCAGTGGGCAGGAGGCTGGAGTGAATCCCTCCTGTGTCTGCACTGCCAGTCCCAAGGGACCATTCCTGTGCTTGCCCACGAGGTGCATCCACCAGGCTCTCCCCAGGAGGAGCTGCCTTGGGGTGGGTGTTGTTTTAGGACAAGTCTGGATCTTCAGCAGTGACTCACTTCCCTGTGCTGCTCCAGAGGCAGGAGTGTGCTGTTCACTCCCAGTTCACGTGGGCTGCAGCTTGGCCACCAGCATCGTCCATCCTGCTCATCCCAGGTCCCCAGGGTCCCTCATGGCCCCTTTTTGCCTCCAAGGTGTCCAGTAGGATCTCAGCACTGGCAGTTTTGTGGGCAGATGAGGAATTCGGTGCCACAGAGGGGATTTTTAATGTCACCCATCTCAGCCCTGCTGTCCCTGTGAGCTATTCCTAGGAGTCCTTGCCCAGGAGCTCTGCCTCCAGGAAATGCCATTATCAGCTGCCTGCATCGGCTGCTCCACTTCGAGCTCCCCGCCTCGCTCCGGGGCGCCCGATCCCAATCCAATTTCTACTGGAAGGAGATAAGACAACCAAAGGAGATAAGGGCCAGCCAGCAGCCTGGTCACCCTGACTCACAAGGGGACAGGTGTCAGCAGAGGAGGGACGCTGTCAGAGCAGCACTTGCAGCCCTGAGCTGGTGGGTAGGCATGGCAGGGGCAGCCAGGGGCTCCCAGCCTACCTGGGGCAGACTGAGGTGATGAATTCACCCTCCCTCTGGGGTCTGCATTCACAACAATACACAGGGAGAGCGTTCCTCTTCTGGGCTAAGGAGGGCTTTGCATGGCTCAGTTCTCATCCCTGTGCACGCTGCAGGCTGGGGGGGTTCTCCCTTTCCTCCCCAAAAGCACAGCCTCACGCCTCTTTTCCCAAGCACCCGCCTGGCACCCGCCCCCTCCCCTCCCTGCAATACCCAAACCCGCCAGGTTAGTGACAGAAATGGACGTGATGCTGAGGGACCACCCGTCGGTGCTCCCAGCTGGTCAGTGGCAGCTGACTGGTGAGTGCCTGCAATTAAAAGGAAATGGTTAATAGGAAGCTGAGCAAAGGTCTCCCGCCCGGCTGCTGGCACAGGTGCCAGTGGAAATGGTGCCGAGGGCTGAAGTGCTCGGTGTCGAAACAGCCAGACTCCACCTTGTCCCTTTGCCAGGGCACTAACATTGCCACAGAACCTCACTCCCAAACACTGCTGGCCCTGGTGCTGCTGAACCTGTGCCTCTGAGGAGGGACATCCCTCTGGACACTCTTCTACCCACGGACCCCTTTTAGTAAGGGGCTCTTGTCTCCAACCTGCAGTTTTGGCAGGAAGTGGGGTTTTTTTAAACCTGGGGCAAGTTGTATTTTGACAGTTGCCCATTTGGGGGGTGGTGGTGGAGAAAAATGAGGAATTACCCAATACAGAGCAGTTTCCCAAGGTTGGGAAGCAGGAGGTTGGAAGTAATAATTAATCGACAGCGGCTGGTGGGGGCTCTGCTCACCTCAAACAACCTGGTCTAAGGGTCACCTCACAAAGGTGTCTGCAACTTAGAGAAGAAAAGACCTTGTCCTGGCCTGAAGGAGTTAAACAGAGAGTAAAAAGAGATGGAGGTGAAACAAGGAGTGAAAACACCACCAGGATCCCACAGGGAGATTCCTGTTGCTCCCCAGACCTCTAATCCCCACGTTCCCCCTCCCTTTCCCTCATGCCAGAGCATCTCTCCCTCTCAAGTCAGGGGCTCACAGGACACAACAAAGCACCACAGATGTCCAGGCTGCCCAAGGGGTCACCCCCTCCCAGAGCCAACATGTTTGCTCCAGAGAGCAGGGCTCTGTGGGAAACTCCCTGCCTGTCCCATCATCAGTGGAGGTGTCTTGACCCCAGAGTGGTGCCCATTCCCTGCACACCTCCCCTTCTCCCACCAGCTTCAAGCAATGATGGGCTTGAAACCGAGCGTCAGGAAATTGGATTCAAGAACTATTCAGAATTTAGATCAGAACTGGGAAGGAGTTTCTGGCTGTGAGGTTGGTGAGGCACTGGTGTAGGTTCCCCAGAGCAGCTGTGGCTGCCCCTGGATCCCAAGGAGAGGTTGGACAGGGCTTGGAGCACCCTGGGACCGTGGAAGGTGTCCCTGCCCATGGCAGGGGGTGGAGTGAGAGGGTCTTTAAGGTCCCTTCCAACCCAGAACACTTGGTGTTTCTCTGATCATCACCCTTGATGAAGCAGACATCCTCAAACACTCACGAAAACACAATTAAATGTCTTTGAGTGTGTATTTTTTTCTCAAATGGCCTGAATTAAAATACGCAGGAGAGTAAATGGAACTCTGACCAAAACCTCTCAAACATGTGCAGACTTTTGAAGCAGAAAACGAGTGCACTGTGGTGTTCATTTAAAAGACCCTCAGCAGACATGCAGTTCATGCAGAAATTCACTGCTTTGCCGCACAGGTCCCAGGCCAGGTCTTCAACTGGAAAATACCTTCCTTGCCGTGCTCATGTAGGGCTGGGGATTTTTACACTGCTTGGGGGTCTGATGCCCTCTGTCTGAAAAGGAAACCCATTGTGCACTTGTGGCTGATGCTTATCTCACTGGTAATGCTGCTCCTGGAATCCGAGGTCCTCCTTATCTTCAGCAGAGTCAACTGTATCCTCAGAGATAATTGCAATAAATAGCACAAAATGCTTTCCCATCTCAAAATGTCTTTGTGGAAAAAACCCATCATTTCAGAACGGATAAAAACGTGGTGCACTTGACCCATTTCCATTTAATGCCTCCCAAGGCTGCTCCCTGCCCAGCTCAAACCTGGAGACTTCACTCTGAATTTCCACGGGATCCTGAGAGTTGGAACTGGACCAGTTCAAGGTTCCAAAATCACACAGACCTCAGAGGAACCCCAGTTTCTGGTGGGTATTTACATCTCTTTGGGAATGGGGTCCTCAAAGACCTCCAAGCCAGGGTTGGGAAGTTGGGAACCACTGGGCTGGTCCTCATCAAACCCTCCCCAAAGCTCCCCATGGTCCTGCTGCATCCTGGTGCTGAGAAGAGCTGCCCTTACACACCCACCCCTCACCTCTGCAAAGCCATGAGGAGCTGGCAGATGGCTGGACAGCAGCTATTACGTTCTGGAATAATGAGAAGAAAAAAGATGTTGCAACAAACAACATTTGCCCGAGTAAGTGGTGTCTAACCAATCCTGGATAATGACTTACTAATAAAGGTGGTAAACTAGTAATAAAGGGAGCCTGGAGGATGGTGTGCAAAGTGCTTAGGAAATCAAAAGATATCCCAAAAAGGAAGCTTGAAGGACCTGGTGCTGTTTAGTCTAAAGAATTAAAAAAAAAAAAAAAAAAAAAAAAAAAAGACGAAGGGATATTGTAAATCATAAACCACGGCCTCCAAGGGAAAGGAAATAAACCCTTCATTATCACAAAAGAAGGGCTGAGAAGTAGTGGGCTTAACCTGCAGGAAGGAAGATGCAGCCTGAGTGACAGACAGATAATAAAGGCCTGGAAAAAATTGCCTGAAAAAACATAGTAATGCTGCACTTAAGATTATTAAGAACAGGCTGGAAAAACACCAGTTTCAGGTAGTTTAAGGATGTCTGGATTGCCCTTGGAATTAGCAGGGGGTTAGTTGATTTTAAGTGCTCTCTTCCAGCACCATTTTCTATAAATTCCATTTATTTTGCTTCCTTGACTGGGTTGTGTTTTGGAATTTAAAGGAATACCTCCCTTCGGCATTTTTCCTCAGACCAGTCCTCTTGCAGGGAAGATGCCTTCTCCTCCAGCAGGGATGAAAAATATCCAAAGGAGGGCAATAAACCTGGAGCAGGAGTTACTAACAGCAAAACCCAGGGATGTGGTAGACATTGCTCCAGGTATTCAAGGTCCAGTGCTGGGCAGGTGGGAGGTCAGTTCCTGAAATGTTATCTTTCAGAGAGATGTACCAACTCTGAGATCTGTTCCCCTGAGATGCTGCATTGACACCGTCCCTGGCACAAAGCCTATTTATCAGCCTAAACCTGATAAATGCTTCTGAAGTTCCTCGTGCTCGAAGAACAGACAAAATGATGGGGAAAATGGCAATGAGGGAAAAGCAGGCAGCGCTCTGCACCCCAGAGCTCATTCACAGAGGAGGGATGTGGCAATGAGAAACACCACGAAAAAAGCTGGGCCTGGAGAGCCTCTGTTTGGGAAGATCCCAAAAATGAATGAGGTTTTAAGGAGGGGTTACAAGAGGAGGGTGAGCAGGGAGTGGTTAGGAGGAATTTTAATTAACATCAACGTTTGCAATGTTATTTAATAGCGTCCAAAAAAACATCTGAGAGCAATGAAAGCTGAAACCAGCACTTTCGGAGCAAACAGAGGCAAGTGTGGGGCTGGGGGAGCAGGCCTGGCTTCCCGGGGTATGAGGGGCACCTGAAGAGGTGGAAGATTCTGGGGAGAGAAAAGTGGTTTGGGGGCAATTGCAAAACGTGGTTTGGTGGAGGAGAGCTGAGCATCCCCAGTGTGGGAGAGGCTCCTGGGGCTGTGCACAGTGCAGGGCCAGGCCAGGTGACATTGAGGGAGGCAGAAAACCAGCAGCACCAGACACTGAACCACCAGCTGAGGTTCTGGCTGCATTGAGGGGGCTGCAGTCTGGATTAAACCCCCTAAATTCCCAGAGGGATGCCCATTCAGGCAGGAATTGGAGGAGTTTGACCGTGGTGAAGGCACTCAGGACAGGACAGCCACCCAGGTCTGTGGCACGAGGGTGGGGACAACCACGGAACTGCAGCAGCAGCGCAGGGGGGCAGTGCCCCTGGGAGCTGAGGCAGCAGTGCAGGAGCTGCAGCAGCAGTGCAGGAGGGCAGTGCCCCTGGAAGATGCAGCAGCAGTGCAGGAGCTGCAGCAGCAGTGCAGGAGGGCAGTGCCCCTGGGAGGTGCAGCAGCAGTGCAGGAGGGCAGTGCCCCTGGGAGGTGCAGCAGCAGTGCAGGAGCTGCAGCAGCAGTGCAGGAGCTGCAGGAGGACAGTGCCCCTGGGAGGTGCAGCAGCAGTGCAGGAGGGCAGTGCCCCTGGGAGCTGCAGCAGCAGTGCAGGAGCTGCAGCAGCAGTGCAGGAGCTGCAGGAGGACAGTGCCCCTGGGAGGTGCAGCAGCAGTGCAGGAGGGCAGTGCCCCTGGGAGCTGCAGCAGCGGTGCAGGAGGGCAGTACCCAGTGGAAGCTGCAGCAGCAGTGCAGGAGCTGCTGCAGCATCGCAGGAGCTGCAGCAGCAGCGCAGGAGCTGCAGGAGGGCAGTACCCAGTGCAGGAGCTGCAGCAGCAGTGCAGGAGGACAGTGCCCAGTGGAAGCTGCAGCAGCAGTGCAGGAGGGCAGTGCCCACGGGCCACACCAGCAGCTTCCCCCGGCCAGGACGCGTTTTGTCCCCTCCGCAGAGGACTCGGTGGCCCAGGCCGGGATGTGCCAGCCCGGGCAAGGCCGGCAGAGGTGCGGGAGAGGCGGCTCAGCCCCGTCCCCTGCCCGGGCTTGTCGATGGGGCTGTTCAGAGCGATGACATAATTACAGTTTCAATCGCAGATTAATAAGAAGCGGGGTTTTTTTAGCAAACTGCGAGGCATGCCTGAACTGGAAGGGCATTTCAGCTCCCCGCTGCCTGGGAGCTGAGGGTGCCATGCCCTCTTTGATGTCTCCTGGCGTGGAGGTGCTGCAAACACCGGCACTCGTGTCCCGGCTGCGGCTCCCCCGCCGCTGCTGTGCTCTTCTTTCATCTCCGGCACCCGCTTGGGCAACGCGTGTGTGAACGGAGAAGCCACCCCCAGCCTCTAAATTAAATTCTGCTGGTGGAGGGAAGGCCACTCCAGATGCCACCAGAGGCACAGGGGCTGAAAACCGGGAGGAAAGGGGAAACTGAGGCAGAGGCAGCTTGCCCAAGGTCACTCAGGGAGTTTCTGTGATGTGTGAAGCTCCGGGGTGCACCTGGAATGCTGCAGCGGCTGGAGGAGGTGGCAGAGTGAGGCCAGCATGGGCTGTGGACCACTCTGTGACTCTGAGGTGAGAGAGAGCTGGCATCACTGGCCACACACCAAAATCCGAGCTTAAAGTCCAGCTCTTAGGGCTCTGGGTCAGACCCTGAGGTACGGCTTAAAGCAAAGCCAGAGAGGGGCAGGAATTTGTTGCTTCTGGGAATGATGGATAGGTAAGGAAATTTCTATCAGTTTCCACCACAACTTCTTGTCTCTGCAAAATCACCCATTTTTCCTCCTCCCCCAGCACTCAGCCCCACCTAGCTTACTTGGACAGCTGAACCTCTCACATTATTCAGGTTTGGATACTTAAGTGCCTGATGGAGAAGCTTTTGCTCACCCTTGGGCATGTCAGACCTGGGGCTGTCCCTCAGCTACTCCCAGCAGGAGTCCCAGAGCCCAGCCAAGCCCTGCCAACCCAACCATTTAAAAAAAAACAACCAAAAAGAATCACCCACATCCTCAGCTGACTTAAAGGTCATGAAAATTCCCAATAATTCTTTTTTTTTTTTTTTGTCCCCTCACTTATCCATGCTCCATGTCTTCATCCTGCACTTGTCAAAGTTCCCCTGCATTCGGAGGACTGGAGAGTTGTGCTTCCCACTTTCTTACACTTAGCCAGCTCCTGGAGCTCACAAGATGCTTGTGAGACTCTTGTACTCATTTAGGAGACACCAAGCAGAGCCCACAGGTGGGAACCTTTTGTGGAGCTTCAAAAAGCAGACGAGACTGTGGGACAGACATGTAACCGAGATCTGCTGCTGCTCCTTGTGGTTTCCTGCTCTTCACGTTGACCATCTCCTCTTTCAGGTCCCTTTTAGACATTCCTCAAGTTCTGTTTTGTCATTACCCGCTGCCCCTTACTGCCCCAGCTGAGGCTGTTTTACTGGACTATTCCTCTCCCCTGGAAGGGGATTTGGAGCTGCTGAGCCCTGAGCACCAGGATCACTCTGGCTCCATCTCCCTGGAGTTCCCCAAGCTACGAGCAGGTCTGTATCTGAGATCGGTTTCCTCTAACAAAGCCAGTCCCTATCTAGGGATCTGCTTTCCTGCAACAAAAATATGCCCCAGGTGAGAAATTTGCCTCCTGAACTCACTGTGACCTCCAAGAGCTGAAAGACTTTGGATTAGGAGCATTGAGCTTGACTGTGCTGAAAATCAATCCAACCCTGGAGCCTTGCTGCTGCCAAGAGTGGTGATGCATCTCTGTAAAAAAGAAGTCCCAAGAAAAGTTATTTTTATAGTATACACACTAGAACACCAGTGCTGTCCCAGTCCAGCAGTCTCTCTCAGGCTAGAGGACGCCAGGGAATGATCCCAGTTGTGGATTGAGGTCCCACTGTCCTTCTCTCCATGGGCAGCAGATGGAGGTGGCAGCTCCTCCAACTAGGGATGCTGCTGCATGAGTTTTTTAATGCTTGGACTGCAGCCTTTTGTCCCCAGAAAACTTCCTAAAAGAAAAAAAAAAAAAGAGAGATCCTGAAGGGTTAAAAGAGCACTGTAAGTTTTACGAGTCCAGGCTGCAGATGTTGCAGGCAGGGAGATGAAAGCACACCCTTCTGCCCGGCTGTGGAGGCTGCCAGCCCCGAACAGCCCCTCTGAGGGAGGCAATTCCCTGCCTCCAGCCCCGGTCCATGCTGTCTGCTGGCTGGAAGTGGTTCTGCTGGTGAGCCCACAAGCAGCACATCGCTGCACGAGGCCTCTCCATCCCACTGCTCGCTCTTGATCAATTATTAAAACCAGAAAATTCTCCAACCATGAAATTCATCCCAGCTTCCCCCATGGCGTGCTGGGCTGGAAGAACCAAACCGCAGGGCCTGGGCTTCCAGGGAAGCAGTAAATACCACTTCCAGCAGGGCATTTTTTGGGGTGCTGGGCCATCTCCAGTGGTTTGGTTTTGTTTGTGCCAGTGTTCCCCTGTGGCTCCTGCCCCAGGTGAGCAACCTGCCCACCCACTGCTCTGCAGGACCCCACCATCCAGCTCCCATCAGGAGGTTGGTTTCCCTTCTTTCACCTTTGTCAGATCTGGTTTCCACTTTCTTTCACTGGACCCCTTTTACATCACCTTCATTTTCTTGTTTCCTCCTGTCAGCCTTCGCTTACCTTGCTGATGGGGGGAAAAACTTGTTTTCTGACCCACTTTCCACTGGAGATTGGCTCTAAACTGAGCTGACA
Source organism: Phylloscopus whistleri (assembly GCA_017589585.1). Lineage (NCBI taxonomy): Eukaryota > Metazoa > Chordata > Aves > Passeriformes > Phylloscopidae > Phylloscopus > Phylloscopus whistleri. Next base: position 1,400,261 of record JADMLD010000037.1, read on the forward strand.
AGCTTTGGTAGCTGTGGTATTGGGGCCCAGTTATGTCCCTTCACTGGCTGGAGGTTGGAGCCAGAGCTGTCCTGCTCCATTCTTTGCAGGCATGCCTTGTGCAAAACAGATATCTTTGGGGTTAGAATATGTTTTTTTCCTATTTTAAGCATATTCATGCTGACATTCTCATCTGGGCAGCTGCAGGGAATAACAAGAGACCCCCCTCAGCTCTCACACAACAACTCCCTGGAGGTCTTTGGTGGTCCAGCTCCAAACCCAGAGTACGGATATGCCTCAGAATAACTTACATATTTGCTACGGGGCAGAGGATATAAATACATCCATGGTAATGCCAGTCCTGTGTATCGCCTCGACAGCAAAATTAGTACTTAGTTCCTTGCAATATGTGGGATTTTTTTTCCCTTTTTCCCATGCGTGTTGTAACCCTGGTAACCGACAGCACCCGCACCGACGACGTCTGACTCGCACTGCTTTGTTCCCGTCTGGTACAAAAAAAGGCTGCAAACACTTCACCACGCTGAAAGCTAATGAAACCACCCAGATTTGAATCTCAGAGCTGATCTAAAAGCCCTGCAGGGCCTGAATCGCTCTCCCTTCAGCCCTGACCCTGCTCCAAGGTAAGGGATGGAGACAAGAGCCTGGAGCACCTGCCCCCGACATCTGAGATCAAAGGGGCTCAAACACCTCTTGGCTGAAGGAGTTCAGAGTTCCCTCAACCTCCCGATGGTGCCTGGGGGCTGAGCTGTGTCTGGAGGGTGCAAGGGGACCCTGAACCTCTTCTTTCAGCCCAAATATGTCATATTTCAGATGGCACCGGGCACGCTTAGGCTGGGGACAGGAGCACCGATGTCCCTCTGCACAGGGTGTCTTAACCACTGAAGTAGGTTGGTGCTCCTGCTCAGCACTGCTTTTCCTTGCTCCCCAAAAAGGAGCTTGGGAAATGGTGCTTTGGTGTCTGAGCATCCCAAAAGCCCAAAGCACCAGCTCAGACAAAGCACACCCTTGTTCCTACCACAGGGTCCCTTGGGGAGGATGAGTCACAGCACAACTTGAGCTGCCTCTGCTGCAGGACAGCTGCTCATTCAGGTCTTCTCCCTCCATTTTTGGAAAGGGGAACTGAATTCACTCTCAGATTTCCACCACATTTTCAGAAGTGATAAACCTTGTCACCAGGTTCAGGAGACGTTTAGAATCACAGAATCCTCAAGGCTGGAAAAGGCCTCCAAGGTCATCAAGTCCAGCCACGTGTGCAGCTGACAGCCAGATGTAGTGTGCGAGCATCGGAGAGTCTTGGCTTTCAGAAACCAGAGTTTCTGAAAAATAACCCAAGAGGATGGTCAAATCCATCATCAGGAGCACTTTGGCAGCTTATGGTGGTGATCCAGTAGCATGACAAGGGGAAGCATCCTGGGCTTTTCCACTGAAGCTGATGACAGGGGCCTTGGCTGGCAAACATTACACGGCAGCAACTTCCCCATTAACCACAAGAGCCACCAGAGCCTCGCAAGCATTTTGGGGTTTTACTCATTTCATCTTTAAGCCACACAAGAATTTGTACAATGAGTCGCTGGAGAGGCTGGGGGTGTTCCTCTGCCTCCTCTGAGCGAGGCTGAGAAGGGCTCCTGCCAAAGTCTGGTGACACAGTGAGGTGACAGGGGACAGATCTCCTCAGCCATGAGTTGGCTGTTCAACCACAGTGGCTCAGGGCCAGTCCTGGCTTTGCTGCCCAGCTCCCAGCACATCACCTCTCATTGCTGCTTGTTGCAAGTTCTACAAAAATGTCTGGTCCAAAAAAGCCCATGTGAGTCCATGCCACGGTACAGATAAATGGCATGGGAGTAACTCCATTTTCACTTTTTGCTCTGAATGTCCCTAACAGTTGGCTGTCCCAGCTCATTTTAATCTCCTCCCTCAAATCACCAGAGATGTGCCCTCACCCTGGTGTCTTCTTTCCAACATGTGCTCAATAAAACAAGTTCAATGTTTAAATGCATCTAGACAACACAAAGAAAATGCTTGTATGGATATGTTTTGTTAATTCCTCTTAAGCAAATTTTTTCTCCAGTTCGCTTCCACAAGGCCTTTCAGACCAGGGGAGAGATAGACAGATAGAAAGACAGACAGACAGACAGATAGATAGATATAGACAAATACCCAGTGGAGTTACCATTTGCAAGCTGGGGTAAAATCCAGTAGGGCAACTTTACACGAGTGAAAGCACAACCAGCACAAAGAATCAGCTTTTCCAAGGATTCATGGATTTAAACTGCCTGAAGCAGCCATCCCATCACCACCACAGTATTCTGAGGGCTGCATGGGCAGAATGACCTGTCCCCCTTGTGGGCTTGCAGATGGGTTGGGGAGTGAGCCAGGTGCTGAGCATCACCTGACACTGGGATCATGGCTCTGCACCTCCTCCAAATGGCTTTCCTGTGTGGAAAACCATGACCTGAAGAGGATGGAATTTTACCACCTTCCCTTGCAGGTAAAACTTCTCTTGCTGAGGTAAACAACCTCAGCAATTGACACTTTGACAACATTTCACCTGTGATTTAGGACAAAAATTGCATTGTTTGACCCTTCTTTTTTGCACTCTTCAATTACTGCTCAGCCACACCTGGGGAAAAAATGGGTCCCACTGTGCTGCAAGTTAACATGTTGCAGTGTATCAGAAGATTTAGCACTTACAGTTCTAGAGCCATGGTCCAAAGCAAAAGTACTGTTAACAAGAGCAGACTGATTACAGTCACCCCAAATATCCAGAGAAATTCTTTTCTGAGACGGAGAGGAGGGAGACATTGTCCCGCCATCCACTGGGAAATCTGGACTTCAGACTGTCTCAACCACCTCATGTCTGAGCCTCTTAAGCAGATGAGATTTCTCTAAGATGATTTCCAAGGAGGGAAGAGTGGAATCCACAGATAAGCTGTGCAGAGCACGATGATAGGTGAGGTCCCAGGGCCACCACTTCTCTGCTGGAAGGTGTCCACAGAGCTGGGGTGTGCCTGAATTTAGGTGCTGGAGGCCTGCAGCAAGGAGGACATCATGTAGCTCTCCAGGAGTGACTTGTCAGCTGCACATCAGCATTTTCATTTTGGAAGGAGCTGGCTTTGTCCTTGTCCACAGCTCCTTCATCTGTGTTTCTGCTCAGACCAGGTTTATACCAGGTCAGCACTTTGCTTTGTGTGGCTGCAGCTTTTCTGAGCCCTAAAGATGGAATTACAGCACTGGCAAACTCTTGACAAGGGGAAATTCTTCCTTGCTTAACCTCTAGTCTCTATTTTAACCTCCCACTCGCCCCACATCCACCAGCCCCAGAGCTGAACGAGTGAATGGGGACACATATGAACTGGTGCTCAGCATCCTTCTGTCATGCTCTTTTTTTTTTTTTTTTTTCTTGTTGAATGAGGCCTAAAATTAGCTCAGCAGGAGGTGAGGGCTGGAACATTTCAGCTAAAACTGTCATAGTATTGAAAAGCCATAGTTTCGCTGATTATTTCTCAGCTTTCTTACTGTGAACAGCATTGCCTGGCCTTTTATTTTGACAGATGAATGCAAGCAAAGATCTCATAGAATAAAGTGCTCTGCCAGGCTTTTCAGGTCATTCTCCAGATGATTTATTATTTGGCCTGGAAGGGCATGTCCAGCTGAAGGTCCAGCCAGCTCAGTGTGTCACAGCCATGGCCAGGGGGAGTCACACAGGGCAAGCTGTAAAGTGGGGGTTGTGGAGGATATCCCAGACCCTCACTGCACCCTGCAAACAACACAAGAGCCCACCAGCACTGCACCCATCATAGGCTCATCTCCACAGACAGGCTCTGGCTTTGCTGGGTCATTTTTCCTCTTTGCATTTTCATAGAACAACAGAACAGTTTAAAGCTCATCCAGTCCCCACCCCCTGCCATGGGCCGGGACACCTTCCGCCATCCCAGGTTGCCCCAGTCCTCATCCAGCCTGGCCTTGGACACTGCCAGGGATCCAGGGGCAGCCACAGCTGCTCTGGGCACCCTGGGCCAGGGCCTGCCCACCCTCCCAGCCAGCAATTCCTGCCCAAGATCCCATCTGTCCCTGCCCTCTGGCACTGGGAAGCCATTCCCTGGGTGCTGGCCCTGCAGGCCTTGTCCCCAGTCCCTGTGCAGCTCTCCTGGAGCCCCTGGAGGCCCTGGCAGGGGCTCTGAGCTCTCCCTGGAGCCTTCTCTGGTGCAGCTGAACAGCCCCAGGTGTGCCAGGCTGGCTCCAGAGCAGAGGGGCTCCAGCCCTGGGAGTATTTTTGTGACCTGATGTATTTTGGAAAGCTGCTGTGAAGAGTTCATTTAGGGCTACTATACTTCCAAACTTTCAGCTTTCAGGATGAGCAAATTTGTGTAACTTCTCAAATGGAAGTCCTAGAAAACATGAAGGTTAAATGATTTGGTCACATCTCATGGACTAATGAGCGGGGGCGAAAATCAGGTCTTAATTCAAGGGACAAAACCATCTACACTACAATTTGGTTTTACATTTGTCCTTCACCACCAGGATACAGCATGTACCTCATGGAACAAGGTTAAAATATACAAAAACACCTCTGCAGTGCAGAGCTCTGTGGCATGCAGCTCAACTGGTGCCATACCTCAGGTTCAAAGCTATCATCTCAAGTCTGCTGGGTTAAGTCCCAGCAGCCCAGCTTGGAGGTGGGAGGTGCACAGGTGAATCAAATATTCCTGATCTCTCGCTTAATCCAGATTAAAACCCACCCAGCTGTGGCTGCCCCATCCCTGGAAGTGTCCCAGGCCAGGCTGGACGGGACTGGAAAAATGGAAGGTGTGCCTACCCATGCAAGGGGGTTGGAACTAGTTTGAGGTCCCCTGCAAACCACTTCATTCCATGATTTTTTTCTGATTTTTGTGATTCCTAGACAGCTGTCTGTAACCCCAGCATGACCCTATACCTGGTCACACACATAGATTTGGAGTGGTTTTTCTAACCTGGGCCCTGCTGCCCACAGAGACCTGCTCATGCAGATCAAGGCTACAAAACTCAAGAGGACTCAGCAAAGGGTTTTGTGAGGCACTTGTCTGCTTCATTCTTCACCTGCAGTGCCTTTGATGGTGACCCTGGAGCTTCTGATGCATGTCATCACTGCTAGCTTGGCCCACTGCAGGTACCATGTGATTATTGGACAGCTCAGAATGGAAATGAGCCAAATGAGACAGTTTCAACTCCTGTCCTCCCAGGTGTGTCTTAGTGCACATCAAGTGAGACAGGATGGGTGCATCTGATGCCTTAAGCTTTAGCTTTCATGTTTTTAGATTCTGTGCTGCTTAGGTGTGCATTTCTGGGCCTCATATTAAGTGCTGGTGAGCTGTCTTCACCGAGCAGGGAGACAAAACAAATCCTTCTCCTGCTGGAGACCAAGGACAACTTTCAGGCCCAAAAGCACAAACAACAGTGGCTGAAGGGAGGAACAAGAAGGATGAGACCCCCACAATCTGAAGCTGTAATTGGACAATTAAACCCCAATGTGCAAATGGACCAAAACTGATAAAAGTGTAAGACACTTTGTGACCGTTTGTCCATTTTGTGACCATTTTTAGTCCACCTTGAGTGTAGCCTTGATCAGGCCCTGTCCTGCCCAGAGTGTATCCAGGCCCACCCTGGGTGTAGGCCTGGTCAGGCCCTGTCCTGCCCAAGGTGTACCCTAAAGGCCTTTCAGTAAATACCCACTTCATTCTCTAGCTCTGTCCAATCTCTGTTTTAGGTCAGCCTTCCCAAGGCATCACACCCATCCTGCCTCAGCTTTCCATGCTGATTCCCACCCGAAGGATGAGGAAGAGAACCTGGCAACTGAAACTCGCCCACGATCAAAAGCCACCTTGGAGCTGGTTCATGTGCTCAGTGCCACGGGTCCAGCTGAAGGCACTGCCCATTTGGAGACAGCCAAATGCCGTGTGCCAGCAAATCCCCCCGGGAAGGGCACATCCTGTGCTGAACACAAGGCACAGCATCCAGCTGACAGAGGCTGACCTGCTGAGGTGCCCACCCACCCCCTGGGGGACAGCAGAGGCTGAAGTCACACTCCTGGGGTCCACACACTTGGGTAGGGTGGGAGCTCACCAGCCCACCTGGACATTCTTCTTGTCCACTTCAGCCTCCAGCACTCCAGGGGTTTCCACTCGAGGTCCTGCTCCATGGAAGGCAGGAACAATTTGTAGGGACTTGCCCCTGGCAGAGCACACGTGCAAGGAGGGTGTGGAGCAGGGGACGCCTAAAGGCAGGGTGAGGGGGGCAAAAGGAACAACCACCTTTATGTCCAGAGGCATGGGAGATGAAAAGGACAGGAAATAGTCAAGCAAAACCCCAGGACTGGCTTCCTTTTCACATTTTCCTCCTCACCTTCTGGCACAGGCCACCTGTGTCCCAGCAGAGAGCACAAGCTTGGCCCAGTATTTGTGGGACAGGGTCAGGCTTCAACAGGAGCTGTGTCCCCAGCACTGGGGTTCTTTCAGGCTGAAGTCAGGAGAAATAGGAAAAAAACCAGAAACAACCCAATGGATTTTGGGCAGCCAGTCCCTCCTGCCTCGGGCTGACAGGGGGTGCATCCAAACCGGGGAGCTGAAAGCAGCAGGCACCAAACCAGGCTGACAGAGCCCAGGGCCCTGGACAACCCCACCCAGGTGTCACCCACCCCAGAGAGGCCCCACTCAGGGCTGGGGTGGGTGCTCACACCACTGACCCCACGCAGCACTCACCCAGAGCAGCATCTCTCCAGTCTGCCTCATCCACACCACAAAAAAAAGCCACTTGGCACGGTTTGGGATCAAGTGTACATTTTTATTTTTTAATGGAACATAGACTCCTTTAGAAAAAGAAACATTCAGCTGGATGATAACACCCATAGAAAAAACACCAATCTTGTGTTCTCTTTTTTTTTCTTTTTTTTTTTAAATTTGGCATTTGTTATCTGCATTTATATTAAAGCAAAGTGCATCTTTCTTACTTTTTTCTCGTTTATACACATTGCACAATACATAAATAATGATGCTTATAAAACGTCTTTATATTTACAAGTAATAATATATTTATATATAACATAAAATACACTTTTTTCTTTAATAAATCTCAGGGTTTTTTAAGGAGTCCTTTCTTTTGTGTGGGTGTTTTTCCAAAGCACTACAATGCTAAAGTTCCAAGAAGAATGCTCTCTTGTTCAATTAAACCTTTATATTTAGAAAAATAGCTTATGTTAAGGTCTAAACATGCTCATTGAGCTAAGAACAGTGTAAAAGTATCATACTCGTGTATGAATTCAAGAAGAAATGAAAGCACAACTGCATTTCCAGATAAGATGGTACCTGGATAACCTGGTCTAAGCAGGTTACAACACACCGACTGTTGTGGACACTTTTTCTCTTGTTTTCCCCATTTGTTTTTCTTTAGTTTTGTTTTAACTATTTTTTTTTTTTTTTTAGGTTTACAAATTCTGTCACTTTGCGTCTCAGCTCAAATGATCAAGCACGGGCCACGTCGCCCGAAGTCCCTCCACTGTTGTTTCCTCCCCCTTACACCAATCCACGATCATAAAAAACATAGAAAAAGCAGTGGAACAATGAACACAGTGACAAGACATGAACCCAGCAACAAGAGAAAACACAAAAGGTCGGTAAAAGACCTGTCTGGGAAGGTTTTTTGCACCATCCTTCGGCGGCGACGCGGGGGTCAGCACTGCTGGGGAGGGGGTGTCGGTGTCACCGTCACTGGGAAGGAAGGTGGTGCGTACAGAAATACAGTCATCTCCTCGTGTTGTCCAAGAGAAGGAGCTGTAACATAGAGCTAGTGGCTTTCAAATCCGTCGATCCCCATTGGATAATCCTTTTGAGAGGCGTGAAGTAATTATCTCATGTGATCTATCCCCACTGCACACCCTTCTCTCGCCCTTCTGAGAGTTATTGGTCATTCACACTTTTAAAAAATAGATATATTTATCAAAATACCCCAAAAGGCAAAAACAACAACAACAAAAAAAACCAACAAACAAACAACAACGAGAAAAAAATCTTTCGTAAGCTATTTCTCAAAACGAAGAAGGGCGAACAAAAACGAAACAAAACGAAAAAAACAAACAAACAAAAAAAAAAGTCTGCATGAAAAGCAAGCACTCAGAAGGAAATAATAGCAGCAAAGGAGTATAGATGTCATGAGTTCACTCTGTCTCGAGTCATCGGTTGTTGAAAATAACCTCCAACCAGCAGGGGCAGCTGCTGATGAACTGTCTGGTGTAGCACTGGCCCCAGCCTTTCACAAAGCTGATCTGCACGGTAAATCCGGTCCATGGCTGCTGCGTGAACTCGTGGTCGTTGGGTCTCTGCAAGGTGTACGCCTTCTCGTAGTCAAAAGCCTTGATGGAAAACCCTGGGAACACTTTGTGAACCAGCAACGTCCTGGAGTCGGGGTTGTCCAGTGTGGCCGACTTGATGAAGATGGGGTAACTGCTGCGGTTGTACACCCACACGCCGTCCACTTCCTTGGTGAGCTGGATGCCGTAGCCGATCTTGCTGCGCACCTTCTGCACCAGCTGGCTTTTGTTGTCTGAGTTGAGCTGTCCGAGGCAGAAACCATTCCCCTGAGGTAGATCATAGAAGATATCCAGGGAGGGCTCTTGGACAGAGTACAGCCGACCCACGCGTGTCTTCTCTTCCCAGTATGCCACCACACACCAGTGTGACCTATCCCCTGGCTCCTGAAGAACTTGAGAATCTGAAAAAAAACAGGAAAAAAAAGAAAAAAAAGGGTGAGATTTAGCATCAAGAGAATTAATACAAACCAGCAGGACCTTGCCTGCCCTCATCTTCACGATCCTCTCCACACATACATCAATGTCCACAGTGCATCCACTGTTTCCAAAAAACCCTTTCCAGGTTTGGGGCACTCCTCTGGTGTTGTTTCAGTGCCTAGTTCTAGTTGGATTTACAGGTCCTGAACGACATAGTCAACGACAATGACACAGCCACCCTCACCCAAACCAACACCAGAACCACCTCCAGTGCCAACAGGAGAGGCGAGATGCTTGTGCAACCAAACACCCAAATCCCCTGATTTTCACCTGCTGAATGACAGAATTATTTCCATAAATGACAATCTACTGTGCACAGACACTGAAAAAAAAATGACAGAAAAGGTGCTGCTAAGAAAACCACATTGAAAGTCACCCCATAGGACCAAAGGGGATGAGAACTTGACTGCTCTGGTTCATGGGGTTTTTCCCAGCCTGCAGGGCCTGGGTGATGGACAGTATGGGGACATGAGATGCCACCCTAACCTAGAGGAAACACCAAAATGTCGAGGGAACCAAAAAAATTTCACACACGCTAACAAAAGCGTCCTAAAAATTTGCAAAAAAACTCGTAGAAATTAATTTGTGTAGCCCCCTTCTCTCAGCTCCCTTTCCCATAGTTACCCCATGCAGCATGGCAGTGATGTAGGAGGAAAAGGCAAGGCAGGAGGAGGGAAAAAATGTGAGAAAGACTCTTCCTGATGGAGGATCCCGAGCAGCCTGGCGCTGCTCGGCGGGTAATTCCTTCCAGCCTCAGTAGGCATGTTAAGACCTGGGAACTATTCATCTCTATAATAGTATTAAAAAAAAAAAAATCAAGCTGGGAATGCAAGTTAGTGAGCACTACCAAAATAATCCCCTGAACTATGAGAGAAACTACTGGAGCTGGGATGGTGGGTGACCAGCAACCAAAAGCTCTTCCTGCAGCCCACCCCCCAACCCCTCCCTCCCAGGACAACATGCTGGCTGCCTGCTCTCTCTATTTTTTGCTGTTAATAAGCTCATTTTCCCAGTTTTCCTCCCATCTCGTTCAAGCCCTGCACTGTGCTTTTAAGAGAGAAGAAAAAAAAAAAAAGAAAAAAAAAAAGCCCAGCCGCACACTTTTAATTTCCTCATTTCTATGCCAGCAAGGAAAATATTTCTCCAGTTGCTGGAGGCAGCTACTAAAAATGGGCCTGACTGTGTATGTCTCAAAATAGGGACCCTCGTTCCCAGGTTAAACTAGGGATGGGGGTTCAGGTCATGCTGGGGTGGTCCCTGGGACAGCATCTGTCAAGGTGCACCCCAGTTTGTCCCTCCACTCCCTGTTTTGGTGCCTCACGAGACTTTGCTGTGGGTAACCTTTTGTCCTGCTGAAACCTGAGACTGAGGAGGGGCAGCGAGGGCAGTTTGTGTTACTTCCTCCCCACGAACCCAGATGGGGTGTCCTCCATGCCAAAGTGCATCCAGAGGGGCAAGAAACACCCCCAGGATGGAGTTTCCACCACCTGCCTGGGAGAGAGAAGAATCTGGGAGGGATACTTCTGGATCCTGGAGAAGGATGCTCCTCAGCTGAAAGGAGGATTTCTGTTGACCACTCACTACCTCCCTCCTCACTGTCAGCCTGCCAATGATGTTCACAGCCTTCTGGGTTTTGTTTTATAGCAGTTGAGGGAATTTTGGAGCCATTGGACCCCTGCTGAAATTCCTATACATTTTTATTGGTTCAAACATAAAAGTATCCCTTTCAGGAGGTGGCAGGGGGAAAAAAGGACTTTTTCCACCTGGTTTTTGTGCTTGCACTGGTGAAGACCACGTAACAACTGCTTACAGAAAGCTATTTAATTGCTAGAGCATTTAAGGAAAAGAAGAAAAAAACCCAAACCTACCAATAATAATAATAAAAAAGGAAAAGAAAATAGAAAACTGCCTCGGCGATGAATGAACAGACCTTTATGGAGGGCTGGAAGTTCATGAATGAATCCCACTAGGTTTCTGAATGACATGGGGTGACCAGACCTCAAGGACGAATCTTAGGTAATCCGGGATGTTTGAGTTTTTTTTTTAAGGAGCTGATGCCAGCACACAGTATAAATATGCCAGAGCCTCTTCCGTTTGCGGGCTTCTGCTGTTGACTGCATGTCTAGTCAAAAATCCACGAGAATATAAGGGCTGAGCTGGGATAAACAGGCTCAGGCCTCCCTGCCAGCCACCACCAAAGCTGCTTTTTGCAGTTGTTGGGACCCCGGAGGAGCCCCCTTGCTCCCACCCGCCTCCCCAGTTCTGGCACGCGCCGGGAAAAGGGCTGGGAAAAGCCGGTGGCATCACTCCGACAGCAGAGGAGGTGGCAGGAGAGAAGGAAAAAGTGACTCAAGAGATGCTTCCTACAGCGACAGACTTCCTTTTTTTTTTTTTTTTTTTTTTCCTTTCTCCCCCAAAAAGGCTTTTTTTGGTGGCAATAATCGCGGATCCGTGCAAACGAAGCCAACAGAAGCGTCACGCTCAAAAAAAACACCCTGCTGGGTTCACCCTGTGCAACCTGAGGTCATGGCAGGCACCCACCATCCAACTGCAAACTCACACAAGAACCCAGAGCCCAGGAAAACTCACAGCCACAGCCTCCTCAGCACGTCCTGGTGTGTGACAGCCCATAGGCGGCTGCAAACCCTTTGGGATCCCTGTTTTGAGTTAAAAGCATCGTTTTTACGAGCTCCTCGGTGCAAACACGTCCCTTTCTAAACGCCTGGAAAAACTCCCAGCAAACTGGGAGCGTTCCCATACCCCAGCAAACAATGATAATGTTTAATGCTATAAACATCTGCGCTATTATTTCGTTATTAAGGGTCCCTCCATTTGCTGCTATCGCTGGGTTATTTGGATTTTCCATGGTTTCCATTACAGCCTGCCTCCAGGCTCCAGCAGGCTCCCCCCCTCCACCCCTGCACGTTGTGCAAGCTCATTGTGAAAAAAAAATAATAGTATAGAAGCAACTGAAAATAAAGTGAGTTTGCCCTCAGGAATTTAGGGAATTAGTTGTATTGATCACTGGTAGTCAGGTCTACAGAGAAGAGCCATTCACACTAGCTCCTCACAGAGGGGAGAAATCAAGGCAATGCCCCAAAGCCCCTGGGGTAACATTTTTTGTAGTTTTGGTGCAGATGGTTCATCGCTAGTGATGCTCCAGCACAATCATGTTACACCATACCCCATTCCCACTGGAAAACTCCTTTTTCCCCCATATTTTTAACACCTTCCTGGATTTTCCCCAAGGGGCTGCCCCAGTTTTGCCAATGCATTCATTGTCCTCCATAAAAGCATCACCCCAGCTAAGTCTCAACATGCCAATCAGCACAAGAGGCTATGAGGCTCCCCACCACTTGCCTTCACCTCCCAAACCATCAAGTCCTGCCTGAATAAAATAAAATTGTCTTTCTCAATAAAAGACCACAGTCAGGATTTCTCCACACTGGGGGTGCACATGCTGTCTGTGGGCTCAGGGCATGATCCTGCTCCTGCTGAAAACACTTCATCATCCATACAGAAATCCAGAAGGATGAGACACCAAAGCAACAACCTCCCCCAAAAAACTGACAGCTGCAGAAACAACAGTGGGTATGGGACATTCACACCACAGAAACACCAAAATTTATCAAGTCTCACACTTGGTTCTTCCACGCTGTGGCAGAAGGATTCAAATCTCCCCCTGCTTGGTAGTGGGAGGAAATTTCTGGTGTGGCTTTTCTCTCCATCACGTGGGTGAGTTTTAAGTTCATGAAGGCATGTCTTTTTCTTTCCAAGCTCCACCAATTTTATTATGAGTTTGGGAAGAAAAAATATTCTTTTTTCATTCACAGAGACCCAAAGCATTTTAGCAATACTGAATTAAAAAAAAAAAATAAAGTAAAACAACATAGCTCCTGTCCTGGGGTTGTTTTAGATCTCTACTGTCCTTCGGATGTCAGCCTTGTCCCAGTGCCAGGTTCATGAATGTAAAGGGGAGCTAGGCTGGGGATCTTTTGGTTTTGTTCTGCTTTTTTTTTTTAGCTAAAGGTTTTCCTGTAGTCAACCAACCTTGAAAGAAAAGAGTAAGTTTAGCACACACTGGGCTATCTGACCCACCAGCACTGCTCCCAGCTGACCATGTCAAGGGCTGTCAAAATTATCACCAGTATCTGTGACAACAATTCAACACTGAAAATGGGAATGAAATGGCCCTACAGATGAGGATTTTAAATACCTGTAATTGGATCTTTCATCAATGATATCAGGCTTAGAGACAAATTAAACTGTCAAAAGGTAGAAGTGTTCCAAACCGTGCATGTCCACTTTTTGTAACATATATACATTTATTTTCCCAAAAAGCAGTGTTGGTCCTGAGCATCTTCTCATGCTCTTCCTAAAGTTCTCACCAACTCAGCCCCTCCTCTGCCTCATTCTTGGGTCTGGATTTCCCACCAAACATCAACCCTGGCACAATACTCACCATGGTAGCATTTACCATGAACAGCTAACAAAAGTCTCCTCGTTTTCAAAAATGGTTTGGGTTGGAAGGGACCTTAAAGGCCCTCTTGTTCCACCTCCTGCCATAGGCAGGGACACCTTCCACCATCCCAGGTTGCCCCAGTCCTCATCCATCCTGGCCTTGGACACTGCCAGGGATCCAGGGGCAGCCACAGCTGCTCTGGGCACCCTGGGCCAGGGCCTGCCCACCCTCCCAGCCAGCAATTCCTGCCCAAGATCCCATCTGTCCCTGCCCTCTGGCACTGGGAAGCCATTCCCTGGGTCCTGGCCCTGCAGGCCTTGTCCCCAGTCCCTGTGCAGCTCTCCTGGAGCCCCTGGAGGCCCTGGCAGGGGCTCTGAGCTCTCCCTGGAGCCTTCTCTGGTGCAGCTGAACAGCCCCAGGTGTGCCAGGCTGGCTCCAGAGCAGAGGGGCTCCAGCCCTGGCAGCATCTCCGTGGCCTCCTCTGGCCTGGCTGCAGCAGCTCCAGGTCCTTGTGCTGTTGGGAGACTCAAAGACCTGGAGAGAACCCTGCCTGGCTTTCCAGCAGACAGCTTTCTGCAGAAAACAAGTGCCACGGGCCCTGCCAAGGAGCAGAGGGACACACTGCAGTCCTTTCCCCTTTATCCACCAGCACGCACGGAGGGCATTTGTGCTTGGAAAAAAAATTGGCTGGACTGGTGTCAGCACAACGTGTCTGTCTGGGGCCAGGGCTGAGACCAAGCTCAGCACGTCTCGCACCCGCTAATCTCTCTTGGCTGACCTGAGGTGGCATTTGTGTGTCCGGGACAGTGCCATGACCCTTATCTTCTCCTGCCCCTGGAGATGCAAGAGATGGAGACACAAAACCCAGAGGTTTTCACAGGGTTTTAAATGCTCTTCTGGAGCATTAAAAATACCCTCTCCTGGAGGGTCCTCAGGACTTCTCCAGTTGCAGTTTTGCCCCTCCTGTTACTGGCAAGTGCTGATTTTGTAGGATCTCAGGAAAAACATCCCCCTGGCCCCTTACTTGAGAAGTGGAAGTCATTACATCAAGGTGAGGAGAACACAGAGCATAGTGTGCTCATCAAAACAAAGGAGAATGGGCACCCAAAAGGGTAATCCCACTTCCTTTCTAGTCTCTCAGGTGACTTTCAGGGTGGAAGAACAGAACAGAACCAAAAAAAAAGAAACCAAAACCAACCAAACTGATAAACAAACAAACAAAACAAAGTACCTAAAAGCTAGATTCCCAGGTACATTCAGCAAAGCAAAGAAAAAAAAACCCCTCCATATTAAAGGATAAATCCACATTAAAGGGTATATCCTGATGCAGAAAAGGGGCCTTGTGCCTTTAAATTTTGTGGGCAAGCTGGAGACTCCACCCATAGCAGTGCTTGCTCCAAACCTTTTGTATCTCCCAGCACACCTAGACAGCTTCAGTTCCACCAGGAGCCCCTGCCTTTGATGGCTGGGATGGTCTCTGAAAGCCTAATTTCAAGCATGGCCCCGTGTTAAACTCCTGTTGTTTGCAGAAGAAATAAACCCTCACCTTCTGCAGGGATGGCACCGCCCCTGGGGGGCCCGTGGGGTCCCTCCAGCCCCCCAGCACAGGAGCCCCCAAGAGCTGAGACGTCAACACCTACTTAGGGAGGCTTTAATCTGTGGATTATTGACATGATAGACCATAACATCTCTTTAGGAGCCATTACAGCCCATCGTGTCAGTAGGTACTTATGCAGTCCTTAATCCGTGGATTGACAGGCCAGACCATAAATTTGTGTCTATGTCTAATTAGACGGCTCTTATTACTCCTCAGCATAGACGGTAGTCATGCAGGCTAAAGAGCCTTAAGATTACTTTTTTAATTTATTAGCAAGTTGTCCAATCAATCACTCAAATGGCTCCTTGTTCCTTGCAAAATCAGTCAACCTTGCATGAAAATAAATGTTAAGTTTCACCGCAAGATTTCAATTTGCTGATGTTTACTAAGATTGAGTCTGATGAGGTCAAGCAGGATAAAATATGGCAGAAGCCATCAGGGGAAGGAGTCTCATATTTCCCCATTTTTCTTGGGCTTTGGTTCAGGTTTGTATTAACGGTGACCTGAAAATCTGGGAGGGCTTTGCTCAGTCCCCAGGTGACCCAACTAAAAACTGCCCTCACCTTCCCCACAGCTGGGAATCCCCCTTGTGAAATCAGGACAAAAATGAGGTCAGGTGAGATGGTGGGTAGAGATGATTCACCCCTGAGGACATCCCCTCAGATTCCCACCCCAGCTTGGTGGAGCCCTGAGTCAGCCTTCCCCCAACCTGGAACCCAGCCCTGAACTTTTCCAGGGTGAATTCAGCAAGAACATAAAAGTGAGAAGGAAAGGAGGAGAGGAGGGAGAGGAGGGAGAGGAAGGGAGAGGAAGGGAAAAAAGAAAGAGAGAGAGAAAGAGAGAGAGAAAAAGAGAGAGAGAGAAAAAGAGAGAGAGAGAAAAAGAGAGAGAGAAGGAGAGCCCTGCAAGCATGTTGTTGCAGACCTACAGAGACTCAAGAGCAAACACCACTATGGCAGATGCCAAGAGTGGTCCAGATGCTGGACCAGGAGTAACGTCCAAAAATATTAAAAAACATATTTAAAAATATAGGGTGATCCATGTCCCCTGCATTTACAGGATGGCAGAGAAAGAGCCCAAGTGAAACTGCTGAGTTCATGGAGTCCACCAAACCAGAAATTTGATTCATAAACATCCTATTAGTCACTGCTACTGTCTAATTACGGTGATTAATCAATTACCACGGCTAAAAACGACTCTAGAAGAGAAGAGCCCTTTTCTTGTGACCATTCCCTTTAAAAGCAAGGCAAGGCTGGAGCTACAAGGTGGTGGGGCGGGGGGGTGGAAATATGCAGGCACACACCAAAAATGCCTGTCTGCCTGTCTCCAGTGGTTAGAGGAGCCAGCTGACTCCAGTTTCCTCCGTACCAGGCTTCAGGCCTCATCAGCCATGCAAATTATAGAGTACTGTGCTGTCTGAAGGCCGAATTTCGACTCAGCTCAGAGAAAAGCCTTAGAGGAAGGGTGGGGATGAAGAAGCCAGCCAAATCCATTCATAATATTTACAGTAAATGGGCCTCTTTGCTGTTGTTTAGTATACAGTCAGCCTAATTATTTTTGAAGTTTTAATTTAAAGAACCTTCTTTATCTGCCTCTCCTTCTGCACCCCTCAAAGGTGTGGGAAAACTTTTCCCTTGTTTCAAAAAAGCAGTAGGACGGGAATCCCTTCCCCAAGCTCCAACTCGAGTTGGGTGGGACAAAGGGATGCTGCAAGAGGTGAGACCCTTCCAGAGCGGCCCTGCCAAAATCCATGGGGTTTTTAAGACTCCCAGGACATCCAAAGAGTCACAAGGGCGTGCAGATCCCACGTGGAAGCCCCCCTGAAATCCTCTTTTTGCTGCCTGTGTCCTCATTGCTGTTCTGTGCTGGTGGGGACTTGCTGGCTCTGGAGGTGCTGCAGGTGCTCCACTGCCCTGTGCACTCTCCAACCTTCTCCCTTTCCTTGAGGCAACCCGAAATAATCTCACTTTTGTGACAAATCAGCCAAGAGGCTTGTCTGGAAAACACAGCCCTCATGAGATGCTGCCCTGGGAGCTCCAAGTGACTCAGGGCTGGTACCAGCCCCAGCTCCCAAAGAGGAGCAGCCACCTCCATGCCTCAGCCTCAGCAGCTAGCAGGACACACCTCTTCCCCACCCACACCCAACCCAGATCTCAACCAGAAACCTTCTGAGAAAGAGAAACCAGCACACAAAGGGCTCCTGACTTACTGCGATGCAAATCAGATGTGAGGATGAGCTTGCCAAGAATCTCTCTCCCGGCTGGGGTGTGCTGGAGGCTCCTGTGGCAGCATCCTGCCCATCACCTTTCTGGGGTAAATCACACCACAGATGCTGAAGCCACCAGAGGCCACTGGGCCATGCCAGCCATGGGGTCACAGCCCCCCTCAGCACAGCCACCCAGCTGGGGTTTAGAGGATGACCTTAAAAAGCTTTTTGCAATGAAAACTAAAACTGCACTGTTTCAAGTCAGGGAAGGTCATCCAGTATCCAGGGATCTCTGGGGAAGGGCAGGGACACAGCCCCCAGGAAAGCCACAGCTCTCCACTGACAACATGTAGCCAGGTGGGTTACACCTTAAAAACCTTGTTAAGACCTCAATGAAAACTGAAGTAGAGCAGTCTAGGATTTCCAAATGGATACTTAATACACAGATGTGTGTTAGGATTTTCCCCCCCCAACTGCATTACACACACACACAACACAGCATCACTGCTGTTCTTACTCCAATACTGAAAAAAAAAAAAACCAACCTCCTCACCCTGATCCAGAATTCTCCCCTAAAGATTTACTGAAAGCAGACGTAAATATATGTTTCTCCCCACACCAAAAAAATAAAAAAAAAGCCCACTTCCCCCAGCAACTTCTCCCAGAGCAGCATCTCCCTCGCAGAGATGTAAACCCATGGAAAAAGCAGAGTAGGAACAAAAGTCCTTTTCACGTTCGTCGTGCCCCGCTCCGTAACAATTATGAAAACTGTTTAGCTGGGCTGGCATTTGGAGCATTTACTGCATTCCTGCCAATAAATTCCAGTCCCGGATCCGATGGAAAAGGCTCCCTCCCTCCCCTTTCCCCTCCCTCCCTTGCCTTCATTCCTCCTGGCTTTCTTTACAACCTAATACCCTGTCGACGCGGGGCCAGGGCCTACTTAGGGGGAAAAAAAAACACCCAGCGCCAGACTGGAGACAGCAGGCAGACTGAAAAAGTTAATCATTACTTCTGTCTGCCTTCATAATCTAATCACGCCTATTCCTAAGAGCGGGCGGCGGAGCACGCCGTACACAGAATATAGACATCCCAGGGTCACCGCCCAGGGGTGGACAGACGGACACACGGACAGCACCAGCCCCGGCCCGGGCAGGGGGCAGTCAAAGGATGGACAGACAGGACGGGTGGCGTTGGGAAGGAGCTCACAAGCCTGGCCATGCACACACACACACACACACACACACACAGAGGCACCCCTCCCCTCGCCTCTCACTTTGCTCTGGATTAATAACGCGTAGCAATTATAGAGAATATTATATTCATTAAGTAATTAACCCTCCCGGCGCTCCGGCAGAGCTGGCACCCCCTCCTCGCAGACAGAGGCCAGCTGAGGTTTGCCCCGGGCTATAAAACGGGGCAGGTCGGCAGCACACAGGTTAAAAAAAAAAAAAAAGCCCCAAAACTCCTCGTGGCTCCTCTCACCCCACTTCAGGTGGCAACAGCAGAGCTGTGGCCCAAGCAGGGACCTGCCATGCCCAGGGTGGCATCACCAACAGCCAGCAGCAGCCTCCCATGGGCACAAAACTCAGGGGATTTGGGGTGTCACCAACAGCCAGCAGCAGCCTCCCATGGGCACAAAACTCAAGGGATTTGGGGCGTCACCAACAGCCACCAGCATCCTCCCATGGGCACAAAACTCAGGGGGTTTGGGCTATCAACAGCCACCAGCAGCCTCCCATGGGCACAAAACTCAGGGGGTTTGGGCTGTCACCAACAGCCTCCCATGGGCACAAAAGTCAGGGGATTTGGGCTGTCATCAACAGCCACCAGCAGCCTCCCATGGGCACAAAAGTCAGGGGATTTGGGCTGTCATCAACAGCCACCAGCAGCCTCCCATGGGCACAAAACTCAAGAGATTTGGGCTGCCATCAACAGCCACCAGCATCTTCCCATGGGCACAAAACTCAGGGGGTTTGGGCTGTCACCAACAGCCACCAGCAGCCTCCCATGAAGACAAAGCCCACAGGAACTGAGTATCACTGGGATGCAGCAGCATCCTCACACGGGCTGAAACCCAAGGAGTTTGGGCATCACTAAGACCCAAGAGCATCCTCACACAGGGATAAAGCCCAGGGAATCTGGGGCTTGGCAAGCCCAGCACCACACCAGCTTCTCCAGAAAATAACTGCAGTGCAACTCTCAGGTGAGCCAAGGCTTCATGCTCTTGACACCCAGGATACATTTTCCATGCTTGGCTGTGACAAAGAACAGTAAAACTACAGGCCTCTGCTTATGATTTATGGGTTTGTTCCTTATCGTGAGCTAAAAAGTCTCAGACTGGCTTCCAAAGAAAATTAATTCATCAGTTCAAATGCAGTGATGTAACTTCAGGCTCCCAGCTCCTTTTCCAAATAAAACTCCTGTTACTTGATTCCTGCTCGAAGAATGATTTTATGGAGTTATTGACTCTGTCCTCTCTGCCTGGGAAGGTGCTGCCAGAGCCCAGCCACAGGGTCACTGACAGCTGTCCCGCGTGGGCGGGCAGCACCTCATGCCATGGCTTAGTTCCTTGGCTATGTTGCCATTTCCCCTGCTTTTCTACCCAAAACCTCACCTTGCACACCAGTGTGCAAGCAGACACTCAGCTCCACTGGTACAATTTTGCATTACCCACCACGGAGGGGGCTCCTCCCCAGCAGTGACACCAGGTAATTTCTATTACCCATAAATTCAACCCAGAGCTTTCCACCACCAAGAATCACTTGATCCACAGCCAACCTCACCACTTGGAAAGTGACAGATGTCTGAATTTCCACCACCTTCCTAACAGCCGAGTTTCTCCACCACAGTCACCTCTTATTGATGAAGTTCTGGTTCCTATGAACAAAATCTCTTTAACCTGTGCAAGTATTATATAGAATTCTATAAGAATATGGAACACGTTCAATATACAACAAATATATTGAATGTATTCAACTTATATATCTACAGAATATATACATTACATGTTGACTATATCTCACATAATTACATATATAATACATTGAATAAATGATCTCCATACATATTCAACATAGATACATAGAGATTGAATAGATTTTGCTCAATATTTAACCACCTACAGTCTCACTTAGTACGTACATCTATAAGATGCATAATTGCAACTAGGGTTAAGAGCCCGAGCAGCACTGAATTAATTATTCCTTTAATGGCAAAATTTGCCTTTCCACATCCTCAGGGAGAAGTCACAGGAGCCAGGACTTCACCCCAAAGCTGGCTCACCAAACCCCAGCACCCCACCACTGAGGGAGGGTGAGGAAGGACCACGGAGCCAGGCACAGGTCACGACACACAGGGGAGCATCACCAAGAGCATCACCACCAGGACCTCCTGCAACCAGCCCATGGTGCTTCAGCACTGCCAGCACAACCCAAGCAGGGAGGCTGAAGCCAGTAGGTTTTTTCTGTAGTGAGGTTAAAAGGGTAGAGAAGGGCTGAGCCAGCTCTTACAGGGTGGTTTTTTTTTTCTTTTTTTTAGGTCTTTTTTTTTTTTTTCCTTGCAAGTTAAAACCAAGATAATGACACTGGGTGGGGACCAATTTGAAGGGCTGAGCAGCCAAACCAAAATTAGTCTCCCGGCCAAGAGCTTCCTAGGCCTCACAGTTTGGGGAAGGAAGCTGAGAAAAAGCATGAAAATAAAAAAAAAAAAAAAAATTCCTCGGGAAGCTGGACCGTCGCGCTAAGCAAAGGTGACCCTGCTAGTCAAATATTTTTCAACATAACAAAAATAAAATCAAGTACTGTAGCAGCCTCCCTTGGAAAAGCAGCGCCTATGAGATGCTGGTTTTTCCTTCTTTTTTCTCTTTTTCTTTCTTTTCCCTCCCCTGGCACTTTCTTTCCTTTCGCTAATAACTATGTTTTCTTGCATTTTTTTTTTCTTGGCTCTTTCCTCATAAAAGACTGATGTAATTTCCTGTCTTGTCCCAATGTTTCCTGTTAATTAACAGGGTGAAAGTTATCATCACGCATTTAAATGGTAACCCAAAAGAAGGGAGGGGAAAAAAAAAACAACAGGGGAAAAATAAAAAAGAAAAGAAAAAAGAAATGTGAGTTTGCTGTTAGCAAACATCACATCCCCAGCAGCACAAAACATCCTGGAAAAAGCTTTTTATAACTGATGGCTTGAGCCAATGGGCAAAGACCCCCGCTCAAAAGGGTGGCAGCAGGTCTGTGCACAGGTGATCCCACCCTCCCTTGGATGGGGATGGAAAATCCCTGCAATGCTTGCCCAGAAAAGCTCTTTTCTTGCATTAAGAAGGAAAGTAAAAGAAGAAGGGAAACAAGGAGACGAAAAACAGGAAGAAGAAAGAAAACTAGCAGAAGAAGGAAAAGAAGAAAAAAGTAAAGAAGGAAAATAGAAAAGAAGAAGGAAAGAAATAGAAGAAGAAGGAGAAAATGAAGGAAGAAAAGAAGGAGAAAAAGAAGGAGAAGATGGAGAAACAGAAGAAGGAAAACAGAAGAAAAAAGACGGAAAACAGGAAAACAGAATTTTAAATTAATTTAAAAAAGAAAGAGAGAAATAAAATAAAGTAAAATAACCTGTAGAGAAAGAGGAGGAGAGCAACACCCAAGACGTTGCATTTACTAAAAGAAGTCGAAGAACAGAGAAAAAAAAAAAAAAAAGAAAAAAGACAAAAAAAAACCCGAGGAAAAAAAAAAAAAAAAAAGGGGCTAATCCAAAGACAGCAGGCGGAAATCCTGTGAGCCGCCGAGCTCCTTCCCTTGCCCGCCCTCAGCCCCGTGCAGGATCAGGCTCCTCCGTGCCCTCTGTTCCTCAACAGCAGCCGTGACGCAGCCGGTACCCCGGCGGCACCGCGGCCGCGCCGGCGGCGGGCGAAAACAAAGCGATTTAGGCAAAAAGCGAGGGTGGTTGGAGCACAGAGGCTGTGCCTCGGCGGTTAATAATATCCCAGCGCTGAAAATAAACTGGGAAGGAAGCTCCTTTGTGACAGTAGGCAGGCGGCCAGGCTGCGGCGTGGGTCATTCATGCCGGCGGGGGATAGCGGAGGGGCTGGCACCCACCCGCCACCCAGCCCCTCACCCTGCTGGAGCACAGCTAGGGCTGGGGACGGGGTGCCTAGGCACGGTTTTCTCCTGGGCACCCCTAAAACGCGCTGTACCCCGCTGTCAGCCAGCAGGGAGGTTTATGGTGTTGGCCACCGTGGCTGGAAAGAGGCATCCCCCCATGCCCGTGGCAGGGAAATGCATGTGGCTAATGTTACTGGTTCCTTTAGTGTAAGTGATACCCGCTGGCAGACAGTGGGGATGGAAACGATGCAGCCCACATCCCTGCCAGCCCGGGGCTGCTCCTCTACGAGTGTTTTTGTCCCTTCGAGTTTTAAATGTCCCCAGTGATCAAGTTGCCGGCGCTCGCCGGGACAGCTACTGCGAGCAGAGCGCGTTTTGAACCGACACTCAACTTCCAAAATTCACCTTCCTGGCCTCCTTCCTCCCTAAAAAGCGCCAGGTTGTGGGATTAAAACACAGGTGACCCCATCACGGTCCCCCATCACAGTTCCCATCACCATCCCCACTATGATGGACCTGCTGGTTCTGGGGTCTTCTGCATTTTGTCATCAGCTGTTCCAAAGGCACCGTCTGGCTGGGAAAATCTACTGGCACCTGGGAAAATGGGTTTAATGAAGCTGTACAGGTATGGATTGAAACTTATCTAATGGGGGCAGCACCTCTGCTATCATTTCTTTTTTAAAACACATTGTAGGAGAGTATCTAGGAAAGGCTCAAGAGGCTCTAGAGCACTTAAAAGTAATTATTCAGTGGATTCTATTTGCTTTGGAAGGGTTTTAATCGGCTAATTTTAATCGTCCGGACCTGGGAGGAGGATCCCGGCTGTGTCCCAGGAGGGTCCCCACGGGGTGAGAACCCCCTTAAAATAAAAAAAAAAAAAAAAAAAAAAAAAAAGCCCTCCTGGGGCTTGAAGGAACCAGAGCGGGTGGCCAAGCCAAGAGCCCGGGGTCGGTGCCAAGCACCAGCTCCCTCCTCCCAGTCAGCCACGGTCAGATGATGTGCGAGGCGAGCCGGGAGGCTCCTAGTCTGGCAGGCAGCCTGCTCTGCTCCAGAGGCTCCAGTGCTGTCATCCTGGCATTAACCCCTGATAACCTTGTCCTTTCCAGGACTGGACTGTGGTTTTTAGGCAAGCAAGGAGCAGGGGGGGGGTCACGTCTCCCAGCGAGGCCGGGAAGGAAAAGGTGCAGCGCCCTGCGACGCTCAAAGCAAATTAAAAAATATTAAAACGACGTAAGCTCAAAAGTAAACCAAAAATAAGTGACTTAAAGAAAAAAAAAAATTCCCAAGCAATTGTTTATCCCTGGGACAAATATACAATCCTAGTTCCACAGGAAGATGTCTCAATTTCAGATTATAATAGGATGCCAATTTGTAAATAAAGGCATTTCACAGGAGGTTATAAACTCCGTAGGGGAGGGAGGTGGAAGTAGGGGGAACGGGAAAACACAGGCAGGGCTCTGGCGGAGAAACAGCACAGGATCCTGTTTACATGGGCGAGGGGAGAGCAACGGGAAGCCGCTTTGGGGGGCAAATATCTCCGGATTTGGACAAGGTGCTTCTTCCCCGTCGAGCAGATACCAGCAGGGATCAGAGGCATAGTGAAACATTCCCGGCCTGTCCGCAATTTTGGAATGAAATGTCAATCAGCCAAGAGGTCCCTTAAACCAGACAAGGTCCCACAGCACAGAGAGCCAGAGAAGGGAACGATGCCAATGCTCTTCCAGCCTGGGGAAGTCTACTTCCCTGAGTTTTTGGTGTGGAGCTGGGAGGGAGAAACTGAGTCTCTGCCTGCTACAGAACAGCATTGTTGGTTTCCCAGCCTCAAGGCTTGGAGAACCTTGATCCAGCACCCACCAAGCATCATCACTCAACATCCACTGGCTCTTGGAGACCCTGAGGTGCTTCCAAATTTTGGGCAAAGCAGCAGAAATGGCCCAAAATCTGTATAACCTCTCAGGTTTGGTACTTTAGGAACAACCTCTGTAAAAAAGCAGTGGATGTGGTGAGGACGCAAGCCAGCTCAACTTGCTCCCTCTCTCTGAGGACCAGCTCTGGACTTCTTGAGAGCTTTGTTTTGCCAGCAGATCCAGCACTAATCACCTGTCCTGCTGGAGAGCCACCTCCGCTCCCACCGTGGACACCACAGCCTTCCACCAGCCCAGAGCCACCAGCCCCACACCACACACGGGTCAGGACAGAGATGTCCAGGGCTGGTGGGTCACATTCCATAGAGACCCAGCACCAACAGCACCAAACACCACCAGCTCACTTCCACCCTCGGAGCAGGGCTTCTCCATGGGTCATGGAATTGGGCTCCCACCAATCTGATGGCACCAAACCACGGGCCAGCCACCTCTAGGCTCTTCAAGCATTTGGCTTTGCTTGTTTGCTTGTTTGAAAGAAGTCACGACCAAACACACCTGCTGAGAACAAGTCAGCTCAAAATACAGGAAAACCACCCTCTGTCTCCTATTTACGGGAATTATTTTTATCTCCAATGGGATATTTTTGCTCTTTAACCACACTGAGGACAGAAAGGATCTGGCTAGTAATACCTGAGCACAGCCATGTCAGTGGGAGAAAACGTGAGCGAGGAGTCCTGACCTACCCACAGGCTGACCACCGATAAAAATAAAGATGATATAAGAAAATAAATAAAGCCAAGACTACAGGAGCGAGAGCCAGTGCCTTGGGGGAAGCAAGGGGTGCATCAGCCTGAGAATGGGATGGCTGGGGAAGAGCAGAGGTAGGATGAGAAGAGGACAACAGCACAGTGTGAAGGACTACCCAGGATTGCATTCCTGGGTCACGAAGAACAGAAAGAAGAGGGAGGGATGGAGGGGAAGAGCAGCTCAGAGCAGTTATGGCAAGGGGGAAACACTCCCCGTACATCCACCGGCCGCGCCGCTCCCCCCGCCACACATCCTCCAGAGCCTCTGGTATCCATCAACACAGCTGCCTGCAGCCCCAGTAAGAGACAGACCCCAGCACTGGCTGAGCTGAGACTCCTCATCAAAGGCTCCTCACGGAGAGGAGGATGCTCGCTCTGAGCCCCTTCAGTGCTCCCCTTGCCACCATCCTCTCAACCCCTCCGTGCATTCCCCGACGGAGTGGCTGTGAACCCCAGGCTGGCCTCATTCCCAAATTCCCAGTGCTGAGAGTGATCTTGCTTGCCAAATCTTGCTCTTTAAGACATCAGAGCAGGTCTTCTGACCCTGCTGCTACACCAGCACCCACCACAGGTCACTAATGACCAAAGGCTGCAGTGCTGCAGGATGCCACCACCACCACCAGCCACCTGTGATGTCTTTTTCCACAGACACCCACTCCAGTTTCCAAATTACCAAAATAATTACTTATTTTTCCCCCCCTTTTCTTAAACCATCCTTTCATCCAGGAGCTGCAAATGCAACACACACAGGTCCGGAGGGGACTGGGGATGCTGGATTCTCCACCCAGCATCACCCGTCCCTACCTGCCCAAAGACAGATAAGACCAAGCCAAAGCACTGGCCATGTACCCTGCCAATAACTCATTAAAGCCCTCTTCAAACACACTCTTCTGCTAGCTAAAATATGCAGGAGGGGGTAGGAAAAAAAAAAAGGAGGAGAAAGTGAGCTTTGGAGGATTGCTCCAAAGTGCGTTTATTTTCCTTTCTTGACTGGGTCTCTCCAGTTGGGAATTTTCAGCGCTGCACTTCTGCACGCGGAAGGGAGATGCCAGTAAATCAGAGCAAATTCAAAACAAATGCTCTTTCATGTGGAGGCATTCAGGGCTTGGGTAGCTAACCATATCCCTTCAAGAGTCAACTCTCCTATCAGCTCCTCATTAAACTAAATGGCTACAATTACATTTGGGGAGGAAAAAAGAGCGGTTAATGATCGTAAAAAGGTTCTGTTTCCAGGCTAGGGGAGGGGGGGAACCTTTGATAAGGGAGGCAAAAAAAAAAAAAAAAAAAAAAAGAAAAATCCAGTGAAATAATAACAATAGAATAAAGTAAGTTAAAAATGTACTTTCAGGTGGAAATGCGCTTTCATTTGGGGAAGAAGCTCAATTAAGGAGCTAGTGGTCCCCTTCCCGCGGCCCTTTGGGAGGCACCAGGAACGAGCCATGTTATTTCCTGCAGCCCAAGCCCCCACCTCCTGCCTTCCCTTCGGGAGCAGAGCTGCCAGACGAGATGTTATCAATAGGCTGAACCTTACAGAAAGCCCCCTTTTAAAAGCGAGTACTTCCTCTGCTTATTTCATGTGGTATCCTGTGGAACTGAACTCTCTCCTCCCCTCTGCAACGGGTATATTTCAGGAGGAAAAAGGAAAAAAAAAAAAAAAAGAAAAAAGAAAAAAAGGCCTAACAACATCCTTATTGTGTTGTTTTGCTTCTTGTCTTTTTTCTTTCTAAAGTCCCTTTTTTTTTTATTTCCCTGAAGCTATAGGCTCCAATGATAAAAAAAAATTAAAAAAAAAAAAGCCAATCCTTCTGCCTTAAGAAAAAAAGAAAAAAAAACCCAAACACCAACAAGTTTTCCTGTTCCCTCTCCCCCTTCGTTTGATTAATTCTCATTAGGGCCTTTGAACAAACAATATGCTCCCCTCTCAAATAACAGACAGGGTATATATTACACCCAAAGAAAAACAAACAAGGCTCACTTAAAGACATCACATCCACACCAAACGCAATTCCTGGAGAGAGGCAGGGGCAGATGCAAGCGCGCGTGCAGCCGCGGACGACCTAATTCTGAATTCCAGTTTCAGGGTGATGAATAAATCATAAATCAAGGAGACATCCCCACAAAGGCAAGCACCTTCAAACATCAGCCTGCACCTGCAGGTACATGGTTTCAGACACTTTAATCCTGGTAGAGACACTGAGGTGGCCGGTCTGGGTGGGAGATGAGCTGCTGGAGACATCACACCTTGGAAATGGCATTGGGAGGTGGACTGAATGACCTTCAAAGGTCCTTTCCAAACCAAGACACTCTATGTCTCTATGCAAACTCCAAGAGGGGTGGAGAAACTATCTTACAAGCCTCCACCCTGTAACAGCAACTGGAGGCTGAAGGAGATGGCAAATAGTAAAACAATGGAAATCATTGAATATATCAGGAAGGGATACAAAAACATCATCAACTCTCTCTGCCACATCCTCTATTAAAACACAGGCCACCTTTCCTCCCCAGGCACCATGAGCCTTGTGCATCAGATGGGGGATGCTGGTGACCTCACCAGGAGCAAAATCTGAGCAGGGCTCTCATCCCAGAGACAAGAGATGCCCTCACCACCAAGTCAAGGATTCGACACCAAATCCTTCTTTAAGGTATGACTGCACCTGCTCCCATAATCCACACACCTGAACGAATGGCCAACCAACATTGCTTAGCCTTCCCCTGCCTCAGTCCTTTTGCCTCTTCCTGCCTTAGCCCAAAAATGAATGGAGCATAAGGCTGGAATTCAAAGGAAATACAGGCATTCAGGGATGGAGAACCTTGTCTGGGATTTCAACACATCCTCTGCACGAGAGGTACACACGGCTGCTACTGAAACGAAACCCAAGTCCCCCTCCGAGCACGCCCTTCTCAGTGATGTGCATTCCCAAAACTCCCCCAGCATCACTCCGTCTTTTGTCAGGACCCTCAGCCAACGCCAGCGACCCACAACCCACCGCCAAGATCAACAAGAGATGTCTTACCTGAGAGCCCCCCAGGGGCTAGACAATTAGTTCCCCCTGTTTCAGTGGAGGAAGGCACAGAGTCTGGACAATCTGCTGGGGCAGAGGGGAAGACAAAAAAAAAAAAAAAAAAAAAAAAAAAAAGTCAGTATATAGGTGGTTCTTTGCAGGCTCCCAGCGTCGCCCCAAGCAGAACACACATTCCAAAGGGCTTAGCAGGAAGCGATTACTAATTGTCCGTGCAGAGACGGTAGTTCATCAAGAAGCATCCACCCTAACTCGTTGTCTCAGTCAAGGCTGCGCTTCATCACCAGCCAGCGCTGATTATAGACTGGCAGAAATTACAGGCTGGCTGCCACCTCTCCGGACAAGTCACCGGCTAAGGAGATCAAGGTTGTCGCCGTTCTGATGTAAGCGAGCTTCCAAAAACGCTTAAGTCGTGGCTTTGTGCACCCAATTTAGTCAAAACCTGTAACTCACCGAAATGGGAACCGAAAGGGAAACGTCTCATTGCTGCCCTGCTGCAGTGAACGGGCTGGGTCTGTGGTGCCCAGCTCAATTTTTGTCACCACCAGCTGCTGGCAGACCTTATTGCCACCTCCTGCGCAACTGGACCTACTCCTCCCTGCACCACGAAAGGGCAGGGTAAGACTGGCTGCTGCATTGGAGGTTTCTCCCCATGCAGGCAGGTGCTGGAGATCAAGGTTTGGACCTCCCTATCCTAAGCCTGCTCTTCCAGGTGGCAACAGTCAGAAGCCAACACCAATCTCCTGGTCCTACACACCAACTCCAGCTTTTTCATCACTGCCATGTGGGACCACAAGCTGAAGAACAAGCCTGAGAAGACCTGTGAAGTTCATGCAAACTTCTGGTCCTCAGGGACTTTGGGTTTCACCAAATTTGGGCTCTCTACGCCCTCATTTCGCTCACATCTGTAAGCATGGGTGCAAGGGCCACCACCAGGAGAGCTGAGATGATTTTCTCCCTAGTGATAAAGCAATTCTGCCAGATCCCACCCCTGAAATACCAGTGAATAAGAAATTCCTGTCTGCATAACCTCATTTTATCAGAGTAAAGTAAAAGCCCTAACAGGAATATACAGTTTTAACAGGATATACTTAATCAAACTGAAAACAATAGAGGAGACAGGAAATAGACTTACTTGTGAAATACTGTATATGATATGCTCCCTAAATGCCTTGTCGTGCTTTCTATGCTTTAAAGAAATAGGGATTTTTTACTTTTTTTTTAACCCTTTGTAGTCCAGACAGGAGATTCCCTCACCAGTCCCCTGCAATGGCTTCAACTGCTTGAGCTACAGATGCTTTCTGAACACAGGCTGGACCAACCACCCTGCCCTGCCCTGGGCTCCCTGTGCCTGCAGCTACAGCTCCCTGAGGAGTTCCTGCAGATAAGGGACAAAACTGGTCCTTTCCCTGTTATCTTGCTGTAGAGACAACATATGTGACCAGGTTCTGTTACCACATTGGGCAGGACAGAATCTTATCCAAGCTTCAAATACAAACCAAATACAAACTTCAAATACATAACCCTAGCAATGGGGCGGGGGGATGTGCTTCCACACTTCCTCCTCAGCTCCCTTCCCATGATGTCCCATCACCCAAAAGACAATTCCCCTCATCCATGGATCAATCACCCCCTGAACTCCCTTTCCAAAATGCAGACCTGGCACAGCTTAACTCTAGACCAACCACAAGAGTCACCAGGCGTGGGATGAGCCCAAGAGCAGAACCCTCACAGGGTCCGGATCTCCGCCCGGTGTGTGGCTGGATTCATTGTTGCACTCACTCTTCCTACCGCCCACGGAGGTGATCAGGGCTCCTGGCAGTAGAGGGGCTAACGCTGGGGCTCGTTTTTCCCTCAGCACCAGCGAGGTGGCAGGAGCAGAGGTTTGTCCAAGCCTGGTGCACATCAATCTCCTCCCAACACTGCCTTCCCACAGCACGAAACCATTGCGGAGACACACAGTTATTCCTTGTGGCCACCAGCCCAACCTTGCAAGGTGTCAAATAGCTCCTGGGAGCTGCCAAACCTCCAGCTCCCCCGAAAGCTGACACCACAGGAGGGCATTCGGCCCCGACATCTCAGTGAGCTTCCTGCACTCCCATACACCAGCACCACCAAGTCCCCTCATGCAGGAGCACAACAAAGCCACTTGCAGCCCCTTGTCCCACTTAAAGCTGAGTCAAAAATCTGCCTGAATTGTTTGAGGGTGCTGCTAGCCACCTCCCTGTCAGCACAGCTGCCAGTGGCAGATCCAGCAGGGACATTCAGGAATGCCGAGTGCCCAACACCTCCATCATCCACCCCTGCCAACGCCCCATGTGAGGAACAGGGAAAGTCCTCTCCTTGACAAAAGTCCTCCCCATCCCTGGAGGTGTCCAAGACCAGGCTGGAGGTGGCCTGGAGCAACCTGATCTAGTGGAAGGTGTCCCTGCCCAAGGCAGGGGGTTGGAGTGAGATGAGTTTTACGGTCATTCCAACCCAAGCCATTCTGGGATTCTATGAATGAGCAAGCCAGGCTGGCCCACAGCCTTCCCTCAGGCAACTCAGCCATCAAGAGCAGATCTTTCTGCTCTACAACAAGCACACAAACACCTGATCTATCCTACCAACACAGCCTGATGTGGCACTTCACTGCCTGCAGCAGATTCCCAGCTCCTTGTCCATCCCTGCTTTCCTCCAGCCTGCAACGGCAGCCTGTCCCAACTTCCATCACATCCAGAAAAACCAATTTAATCCCACTGGTTAAGGGTTTTAAACAAAAAGAGAGGACAGATTTAGACCATATTGAAGAGAGAAATGGTTAACGATGGCAGTGGTGAGGCACTGGCACAGGTTGCCCAGAGAGATGGTAGATCCCCCACCCCAGAAATATTTAAGGTCAGTCTGGATGGGACTTGGAGCAACCTGGTCCAGTTGAAGATGTTCCTGCTCATTGCAGGAGGGTTGGACTAGATGCTCCTTAGGGTCCCTTCCAGCACAAACTGGTTTTTGATCCTCTGATCTGGCAACCTCTGCCAGAGCCCACACCACTCCAGGTTTATTGTCTGCCTGTCTCTCCAAATGAAGCACTTACAGGACATGGCACTAAACACTTAAAACTTAGAAAACTTTTACCACCACTGTCATGCTTGATGGAAAAGCAGAATTTCCTGCTGGATTCACAGCTCCACTGGCAGAGCCCAAACACAGGGACTGTTCCCACCCAAGGCCCCAGGTGAGAAGGTGGCTGATGGGCATCAGCCAGGTAAAAAACCTTCACACCTTCCCACAGTTCTCAACGTGCAGCTGGGGAACTGCCACAGGAGATGGCACCGGGGCTGGGAGGGGAAACCCTCAGTCCCCCTGCAGAGGAAATGCTGAGGAACCCTGAGCTTGCAAAACCCACCTGCCACCACAGACTTCCAGGCTCCGCTGGTGCCTGTCGCAGCCCCGCCACTCAGAGCTCAGCTGCCAAGTGGATTTTTCTTTCAAAAAGGGAAAAAAAGGAGGACTTTTTGGTGAGTAACCCAGTTGTTTCTGTGTTTCCGATGGGCAGCATTAATCACTTCCTATTGGCCGATAGGAATAACTTTTCCTTTCGAAATGGCACATTCGTGTTCTGCGGCTTTTCTGTTTACACACATTTTGCTACCTTATGTCAACACTTGCTAATGAATAAATATATCATTCGGCTAACTGAAAATGAGATCCTGGCAGAGGCAGATTGGATGCTTAAATCCTGCTAATAGATTTTATCCTAACATCTTCACAGGAAACCAAAACCAAGCTTTAACCCTTCTCTCCCGCAGCTCCAAATCCCCTTGCATCCCACGCCAGGATCATTAATGACTGCAGAGAAAAGCCATAAAGGCAAAAACAGGAACCTCTGGGGGAGCACCCCAGGGATGCAGTCAAAATTTTGCGAAACCCACAAAACTTTATGACCCAGCAGACCTCAGAGGGTGTTACAGAACAACCCTTCTGCATCCCAGCCCATGCTCTGGATGCTGAACCTACTCCCGATCTCCCTCTTTCATTCATGAGCCCTTATCTTCTGTTTTTTTCACACCAAGGAAAGATAGTTCATGCTTTGCAACCCAACTGTTTGTTAAACAGCTTTGTTTATTTCCGCAAGGCAAAAAAAAAAAAGACTTATTGGTGTTCCCAAAGAGTTTGCAGAAGGGGAAAACAACAGCCCAGCCTCCCAGGGAGCAGCTGGCAGGATGAGACCCCACCACCGCACCAGAGCAGCCTCAAGGCTGCAGCTTCTTTCAGCCCCGAGACCCCGAGGAGAGGTAATTTTTACAGGCACTGTCCTTTTTGGCCAAAAAACCCCAACCCAAACCAATCTGACACTGATCTCCGGGAATATCTGTGTGTCTACCTTTGCCCCCCTGCAGCGCCGTGCCCTCCCTGCCCGCCGACCACAGAGACCACCGTGCTCCAGAGCCACTAATCCTCAGGAAGCCAGGAGCTGCTCCTCCCGGGCTGAGCTCCTCGTGTTTCCGACTCTCCCCACCTCGCCTCCTTCTCCCAGCCTCATTTATCTCACACCCGGCGAGCTCGCTGCCAACCAAGAGTTTATGCAGACAACCGCAAAAGAGCTGGTGCCAGCCTCAAATGGGCTTCTCCCCTGGCACCCTGACATTCAATTACGAGCAACAGGCAAGGCACAGCGGAGCTAAGAAGTTAAATTTAAAAAAGGTTTAAAAAGTAACTTTTCAAACTCTTTTCCCCGGTTTTTTGGGTTGGTTTTTCTTTTTTTTTTTCAACCTAATGAGGTAGGATTAGGTTCCAATAAAACTTAGATTTCTGACCAACCAGTCCATCTGTCAAGGTTCCCTGGGATTCCCAGGCATCAGGGAGATGCTGTGGTGGATCCCAACCTGAATTCCTAAAAATTCACCCAGGGGTGCAGAAGCACTGCCATTTCCAACTGGAGCCTATGGTTTTCCTGGCTGACTCAAGCAGCACAGGCCTGCACTGCACTGCAATCCTGTCTGAACTTTCCTGCCAGAGTTTTAAAATCCTACTTTGTGCACAAGGTGGCTTAGATAAATTACATGTTAATTCTTACAGGGGTAGCAGAAGGCACAGAAGCACACAAGCAACGCGAAAGCAAAATGCATGACAAAGGCAGGAGACTGTTTTCCCTGATAAAGGGGCTGTTTTGCCATTTTTTATCTCTTACACTTGCATTGAAAGAAGTCCACTTACCAGTTGGTTTGAGAAAATCCATTGGATATCTGGAGTAGGGTGGAGGGGGAGACTCTGGAATTAGAGAAGTACAGAGAAAATAAAGGCAGAGCCATGAGAAAGAAAAAAAAAAAAAAAGAAAAAAGATAGGAACTTATGATAACAGTGGCATTCTTTTAGCAAAACTGTTTGTCTTAGCTCTGGGGGTTGGAGGCAGGGCAGCGAGGCGGTGATTGCCTTGATATTTAGCTGTCAGATAAACAAAAGGGGCCGTCTGGCGCCAGTCTCCCTGCTATCTGCCGCTCGGGCTGTCTGATCGGGGCCTCCTTGGCTCGGCGGAGCCGCGGCAGCGCCGGGGCCGCCCGGCCCTTAATCCCCCGGCACCGCGCGGGGACGGCGGGGAGGCAGCGCCGGGGCCCCCGGGAAGGGAGGGGGTCCCGGAGCTGGGGGCGTCGCCCCCTCCCCTCATTTACAAAAGGAAATACATAAACCGCGGCAAATGGAAAAAAGTTCTTGTGCGTGTTCTGGGTTTTGTTGTTTGTTGTGGATTGGTTTTGTTTTGGTTTTCTTTTTTTTTTTTTTTTTTTTTCTCCAGAAGGAGGAAAAAAAAAAAAAAAGTTTTGTGGGCCGGGAGGTGAGTGGGGCTGCATGCACGTCTCGCTGCATCCCCTCCACACATGCATCCCTTGCATGCCCTCCAAGCCCTGCACAGCTCCAGCCCCCGGATCCCCTCTGGCCCCTGCACCCCAGCATCCTCTCCATCCCCTGCACCCCGTGCCCTCCATTCCCCACATCCCTGTATCCGTCCCTCTCCTGCACACCTTCGGCCCCCGCACCGCTGCATCCCCTCCATCCCTGGCGTGCCCCTCCAGCCCCTGCGCCCCTGAATCCCCCGCAACTTTGCGTGCCTGCCATTCCCCTGCGTTCCCACATCCCTGCACACCTCTGCCCCCCTGCCATCCCCCTGCCATCCCCCGCCGTACCTAGCTCGCAGAGCCGGCTGAGGTGGTGCGGGTTGCAGCAGACGAGCTCGGAGTGAGCCTTGCCGTAGGATTCACAGCAACATAACCGCTTCACTTCGGAGCAGTGGCGGAGGTCGGGCCAGCGGAACACCTTGCAGAGCAGCACGGGCAGCGGGTACCAGTGCTGTCCCAGCCGCGAGTCGGCCTTGGCGGGCAGCAGCAGGCAGGGGGTCCGCGCCCCGCCGCGGGACTCCACGGCGTGCAGCAGCCCCTCCAGCTGCCGCTCCTTCAGCCGCTTCAGCACGGCGTGGGTCAGCGCCTTCAGTTCCGCCTCCGCGCCCGCCGCCGCCCGCCCGCCGCGGCCCGCCTTGCCCGGGCAGCACCCGCGCCCCCCGCCCAAGTGCGCCCGGGGCTCGGCCACCGCCGCCGCCGCGCCGGGCTCGCCCGCCGCCGCCTCCTCCTCCTCCTCGCCGCCGGGCGCGCGGCTCCGCCAGAGCCGCCGGACGAGCACCGAGCGTTTGGTCCTGAACATGCGGGACGAGAGGAGGGGCCCCCGGCTACAAAACGGGCATGTCGTCCGCCGAGCATGAAGGGGCCGGCAGGCGGGATGCGGCGGCGGCGGCGGCGGGGGGCAGCGGCGGGGGGCAGCGGAGCCGGGGCGGGCTGTGGCATGCGCCAGTCTCCGCGCTGGGGCCGCGGGTCCCGCCGCCTCCCGCGGGGGGATGCGCCGGCCGCGCCTCCTCCGCCCGCTGCCAGAAAATTTGCAGAGAAGCCGGACGGAGAAGAAAAAGATCAAGACCGAGAGGAAAAAAATAAAGGAGAAAAACACGGGGAAAAATAAAGGCGGGGGGGAGGGAAGGGAAGGGGGAGAGTCGCCGCTCGCTCCGGCTTTGCCCAAAAAAGCCGAGAAAAAGGGAAAAATTCCCCGCCTAGAGCCGGCGGCGCCCGTCGCGGGGGCAGGCGGGCGGGGGCTGCCGGCGCCGCGCCGCCGTGCGCGGGTGCGGAGCGCGGCCCGAGCCGCGGGGGAGCCTCGGCCGCCCCGGGGCCGCGGCGCCCATCAACCCGCCACGCCGGGCAGCGGGCGCGGCGGCGGCGGCAGGGATGCGGCGCAGGGCAGAGCCAGCAGGCAAAAAAAAAAAAAAAAAAAAAAAAAAAAACAACACCCACAAAAAAAGAGCGAGCCAAAAAAAAAAAAAAAGGCGTCTGTTTAAAAAGGGTAAAAAGGAATTAAAAAAAAAAAAAGGTAAAAAAGAAAAACCCCAAAACACCAACCCTAAGGTCTGGACGTCGGTTTAAGCATCTGTCACAAAAGAGGAGAACGAGCGCATCCAGAGTGTTGTATCCCTTTTTAAAAGCCCAGGTCGTCCTGATGTGGGGGTTTCGGGGTGGGCTTTTAATTTTTTTTTTTCCCCTCCTTCTTTCCAAAGGTTTAATCCACACGGAGTCTTGATCCGGCTGCTACGAAGAGAAAGAAAGGAAATAAAGAAAAAAAAAAAAAAAAAAAAAAAAAAAAAAGGGAGAGAAAAAGTGGGGCTATGTCCCTTCCTTCCTGCCTTCCCCAGCAGCCGCGCCGCGCCGGGCCGAGCCGGGCCCGCCGCTCCCGGCGGAGCTTACATGGGTGCGGGGGTGCCCGCCGGCCGCCGACCCCTCTCCCTTGCTGCCGGCGCCTCTGCCGCGGTGCCTTTTTTTTGCTCTTCACTCCTCCTTCCTGCCTTCCTTCCCCTCCTCCTCCTCCTCCTACTTCTCCTCCTCCTTTCGTGGGGTGGTTTTTTTTTTTTTTTTTTTTTTTTTTTTTTTCCCCCTCTTTCCCTCCCCTTTCCCCCCCCCCCCCCCCTCCTTCCCCGCCTCCTCCTCCCCTCCTCTCTCCGCAGTCAGCCGCCCTCCCCGCACCTCCGCCTTCCCCCGGGTGCGTGCGGGGGGAGCGGCGGCGGCGGCGGCGCGGGGCGCGGCGGGAGCGGAGCCGGCGCGGTGCCTGCGCCCTCCCCCGGTTCTCCCTCCTCCCCCCGCTCCCGGCACCGGCGGCGGCTTCGCAGTGCGCAGCGGCCCGGCCCGGCCCGGCCCCGGCCCCCGTCACGTGGGCGTCTAGACACCGTGTCGCTCCGGGGGAAAAAAAAAAAAAAAAAAAAAAATAAATATATCTATATATTATATTTATCTCCGGCCGCCCCTTGCGCAAGAGGCGGCTCGGGTTGCCGGGAGAGGGTTTTTTGGTGGGTCCGCGCCTTCTCCCCTCCCCGGCGCCCCCCCGCCAACCCCCCCCCCCCTTACTCCCGATGCCGCCCTTCGTACCTGCTCCGGGGTGGGGGGGTGCGGGGGGACGGGGGTGTCCCCCACCCCGCACCCCGCGGGGCAGCGGGCGGGGAGCTCCCGGCGCTGGGGTGTGCCGCTGCTGGCTGTAAATATCGGAATATTAAACCAAATCAGCGTAAACCTTCAAAAATTGACGCGGCTCTGGGTTTGGAGCGAGGTCGCATCACAAAAAGCAATAACAATAATGATGACGGTAATAATAGTAATAATAATAATAATAATAAATAATAATAATAATAATTTGTGCTCTTGCAGCACCTGTCACCAAAGGACAGGAAAATACACCAGGGAGGCTCGGTGGGCTCCGATTCCAAACACCAAGCAGAAATGACAGGCATGTGGCACTCCGCTGCTCTCCTTACGGGTACTACCGGCGGTAACAACCCCTTGGGCACCCCGGGCGCTCCGCAGATTCCCCCCGATCCAATTCTGGACCTGCGGAGGGTGAGGAAAACCGAGCCGCCAAGAGGCTGCGCTCTCGTCCAGCCTTGGTGCGCTCTGCGGCCGAGCTGGGAAGTCCGGCCAGACTTCCTAGCGCCAGGCTTGGCAGGGCAGCAGAAATCCCCAGGGGTCCCCGTCCTGCACGCACTCCCACGGAGGAGCAGCTCCTTTTTCACAGAATAACTGCGGGCGGATGAGTTGCTTTAAGGTCACTCCCCGAGGCGGTTGCCGTGTCGGAAGTAGGAGCCAGCACTCTTAAATCACGGCTGCCGTGAGCAAGTCCAGTGCAAATCCAAAGCCAGAGCCCAAAACCCAAAACGAGTGCACCCAAGGTGACACCAGGTAGAGCACACAGGAAACCAACACCCCGTGCAGGGAGGGCATCTCCGGGGAGCACGTCCTGGGTCCCCGAATTTGGGGAAGGCAGGAGGGCAGGGATCATTTCGGTGCCCAGTTGTGCATATACTGACAGGAGCCCGTCAGGGATGCTGCAGACAGGCCCGGCACTTGCAGAATCTGCATCTAAATTAGTCAGAAAGTGGCTAGATCTGGGGGCAGGCTTATTAAATGTTAACCAGACTATACCTAGCCAGGTACAAAATCTGCTCAAAATCCAGATAAACAGTTGGAGAAACTCTGGGGAGGGGGAGAAGGTTATTTGCTGGCATCAGAAAGAGTATTTTAGGAAGCCTCGTTATAAAGCTGGAGTCTGAAGAGGGCAGTTGACTCCTTGCTTCACCTCCAAATAATTAAAGGCAGGAGGGGAGCCCAGAGCACAGCCCGACAGTCCTGAGGTGATAGCAGGGGCCAAATCAGAACAGTATCAGCATTTGGTCCTGCACCTGCAAAAAAGTCACACTGCTTTTAAAAATAATGCCTTCTGCACCATGAAAAATGGAATTTGGATAATATTTTTAGTTCAACAGCTTGTCCTACAGCCTCCAGGAGTGACCCCACATGCACCTGGGCTGATTTCCTCACTTCCTCAGAGAACTTCAATCTCTTTTCCTTGTGATGTATATGGTAAATCAGGAGGAGGGGGAAAGAAGAGATCCTTCCCATTCCAATATTTGCTGGTAAAAGGACACATTGGACATGTCCATTAATCCATACATCATACTTCTTAATTTTTCAAAGCTTGCCAGGCTGCTGTAAATGAGATTAAAATCTCCTTTTTTTAAAATGTTCCCCTCTGTAGCCCCACTTGCCTCAGCACTGGCAGCTACGATTACTTTATTGTCATGAAGGAAGTGACAAAAAGCACAGTGTGGGTACGCTGTGAGGAGGTGGAGGACAGGAGTGGGGTCCAGGAGTTAACACCATTTTTTGGCCCTGCCATAGGTTCTCCAGCTGACCTTGGGCACCTGCCTTTCCCTGTGAGTAGGGACCCGGGCTTTGGCACCTGTGGTTTCCCACAGGTACAGCTGGGCCATCAGCACCTCCCTGGGTTTGTGATCTCTGCAGGTGAAAACTGCCCCAGAAGTGCTAAATATTAAATGACTGATAAAGAACTGCTTTCCAATTAACCCTGCAAACTTGTTTAAGCAGACCATATGTATCTGCCCATATGGAAAATACAGAAATAAGCACAATGAAGCTGGTGAGTATGGGAACAGGACCCGGGCTGAGGGGATACTTGGAAAGCAGGGTGATAACCACAGCCTGCCCTGCGCTGGATGCATTGCTCAAATGTCACCCTGGGCCAGAAACCTGTCCTGAAATGCATGAAGGGCACTGTTAATCCCTGAGGAGAAATAAAATATGTTTGAGTCATAGAATTCAAGAATTGTTTAGACTGGAAGGGACCTTAAAGCTCATTTCGTTCCACCTCATCTGTCAGGGCTGGGACACCTTCCACCAGACCAGGTTGCTCCAGCCCTGTCCAGCCTGGCCTTGGACACTGCCAGGGATCCAGGGGCAGCCACAGCTGCTCTGGGCACCCTGGGCCAGGGCCTGCCCACCCTCACAGGATTTTTTTTTTCCTTCTACAGAGTCTGAATCTCCCCTAATTTAGTTTAAAATCATCACCCCTTGACCTGCCACTTCAGGCCCTGCTAAAAAGTCTCTCCCGGTTTCTCTCTCCTAAGCCCCTTTTGGGTACTGAAAGGGTTTACACAGTGTATCGCATCTGTATGACCTGTTTGCACAAGGTCCTGCATCCCTCCTGCCAAACACATTAGGTCCTGGATGTAAAATCCCGCCGAGCCCACCCTCCCCAGCCCCGGAGCTCCATTCTCACGGGGGGTTTCTGGGGACCTTTCCTGAACCCAGCTGGCTTTGAAGAGCTGAAGCCGAGTTAATTTGCATTGCAATTCAGCCTTTGACAGACAGTTGGAGCCAAGGCACTGTTAACCTAATTGTTTTGCTAACAGCACCAGGGTGTGAGACTCACCAAAGGCACTTCCAACAAAGGGGATAAAACCAGACTTGGGAAAGGAGAAAAAAAAAAAAATCCTTTTCCTGACATCATTACCGGGTACAAACAAACAGAGCTGATCCCTCTTCATACACTTTCCAGGCGAGGGTCAATAACAAACACACTTTGCTCTTTTGGGGGTATGTCTCTCCTTTTCACGGCAGTGAAAAGCCCAGTCAGGGGAGGTAGGAGAGAACAAGCCAGGCTGAAGGCAGGGCAGAGGCAGCGCAGGCTGGCTCCTGGCACTCTCCCATCCTTTTGTGCACATTAGGAATAGCTAAGCTTGTGGCCCTGCTTCTATTTTTACGCATTATTTTGAGAGCAGAGCTCTCAAGCAATGTTCAAAGTCTGGGTTATGAAGCCGTTTTGGCTGTAACCAGCCTCCTTCCACTCCAGCAGCTCATGTCAAGAGAGCAGATTCAAGCTACGAGGCCCGAGGTCTGCAGAGAAAAGCATTCTTCAGGCAGCCTCTCTCTGCGGTGAGCAGCACGGGGAGACAAGGATCCCATGCTCACTCCTGTCACACAGCCCTGCAAGCTGAAATCACCCTGTCAGTGCTGCTGCTCCTGGCTGCTGGCAGCTGTTCCAAGGCTGGGAAAGGATTCCCTGAGAGTGGGTACAAGGGAAATTCACTGCATCCAGCTCTGGGGTCTCACAGCAGAGGGACATGGACCTGCTGGAGAGAATCCAGAGGAGGCCACGGAGATGCTGCCAGGGCTGGAGCCCCTCTGTTCTGGAGCCAGCCTGGCACACCTGGGGCTGTTCAGCTGCACCAGAGAAGGCTCCAGGGAGAGCTCAGAGCCCCTGCCAGGGCCTCCAGGGGCTCCAGGAGAGCTGCACAGGGACTGGGGACAAGGCCTGCAGGGACAGCACCCAGGGAATGGCTTCCCAGTGCCAGAGGGCAGGGACAGATGGGATCTTGGGCAGGAATTGCTGGCTGGGAGGGTGGGCAGGCCCTGGCCCAGGGTGCCCAGAGCAGCTGTGGCTGCCCCTGGATCCCTGGCAGTGTCCAAGGCCAGGCTGGACAGGGCTTGGAGCAGCCTGGGACAGGGGAAGGTGTCCCTGCTCATGAAAGAAAGGGTTGGAATGAGGTGAATTTTAAGGTCCCTTCCAGCCCATACCATTCTGTGAGGAAAATGAGAAAAAAGCCTGTTGAGGTGAGATGTATCCTTGCCTGTGCTTACCTGCCATGGCTAAAACCATTCCTCTCTCGAGCCCTGGGGGCTGGGCCATCCAAATCAGATGTCCACCAGTAGCTGAGCCAGGCCCCAGTGCTGTCCCTGGTGGGGTCATTCCAACAGGGGAATATTTTCATTCATCAGGGCGCCCACACATGCCTGACTCTGAGTATGTGCTTTGCTGGCTGGAATTTTGTTAGCTTTACGAGTTGACCACACAGATGCCATAAGTGTTGAGGTTTGGTAGCTAGAAAGGGGTTAAACACAGGGCAGTCTCCCTTGTGCCAACATAAAGGGAAGTACATATATATAAGTGCATATTAAAACTGTGTCTCCCTACTTTCAGCAGGAGAATTTGCTGTTTGCAGTGTAAGATGCTGGTGTAACTACATCCATCAAATAGGGATGTAGATGGTGCAGGGGTCAGGACCCAGCGTGCTGCAGGGGAAGGAAGAGTGAACATGGGCTTCTGCCAGAGGGAAAGTGCTGCTGGCAAAGAGGATCCAGCGTCCCAGGCCCATGGCAAGCCAAGGTGGGCCACAGGAGCAGGGCCTGCCCTCCCTGGCCTCTCTGGTGGTCACTCACAGACACACTCAGTGTCCACAGAGCTGCCACACCTCTGTCCCTCAGATAACCCGTGGCAGCAGTGCTGTGTCACCAGTGGGGCCAAGGGTCAGCCCAGCTCCTGATGAATGTCACCAGTGGGATTTGTGACCAGGAGGTGAGAGGGATTTAGGTCAGACAGTCTGAGAGGGGATGATGGTGGAGCTGGGCAGGAGAACACGGTGTCATTTGGGAGCCACGGGCCAGGCAGAGGAGACACAGGGCTGTTGGAGGGAAGATGTAAAGGGGAGGAATGGAGACAGCTGCAATATTTGATTTTACAGATAAAGGAAAGCTTGAAAATCCCTTTAGCTGGGACATGCTATGCTGAGAAAAGGGCTGGCTTCTTCCTCCAGCAGTCCAATCCAGAGATCCCAGTGCCTTTGGCATTTGCTTGCACCTAGCTTCTAAGGATCTAGCAGAGTCTGACTCAATGTTAATATAAAATAAGCGATGCTAATGCACCACCTCTGTTGTAACTCTTCATTTGTGTGGTACCTGCACTTCTGTGCTTCAGATGTCCAAATTAATAAGTGTTTGGATTTGTTTTGGTGTGTAAGCTCTCAAAAAGTGAATTTTTTTCTTTCTGTCACAGCAAAGTGGCTCTGCTGGAACAGTTTAAAGGTAAGCACATGTGGACAGTATGGCAGGTATCCCTCTTTCAGTGTTTCAGTTTCAGTACTGTAAATCAAAGTCCTCTTTGTTGCAAGTAAGTACGTTTGCATGAACTGCAATTTTTTTTATTTCTAGTTACCTGTAGTTGCCTACTATGGGGATCTCTGGGTCAGACAATGGGGTGTGTGGAGAGAGCTGGGGCTGGCAGGAGATACAGGGGGTTTGTTACCCTGTGATTCCTCCTCCTGACACCTCAGAGGAGACCGAGGCTTTCTGGTTCCGGCCACATCTGCCTGCAGACCAACCCAGGTGGCAGGGAGATCGGGGCCAGAGGATCTTTAAGATCCCTTCCAACCCGAACAGCTCTGTGCTTCCACAATTCCAGGACCTCAGGGTGCATCCCAGGTGGGGATCCACTGCCTCCTGGACTCTGGCACATTCAGCATTGCAACACCAACGCCCAGGAGCGCCGGGGAAGGGTGGGGTGTCCGTCACTTAGGAGCAGCATTTTAGTCCTAATGTTATCAAGCCAATCCCTCAATTCTGGCTTTAGGGGCATTTCTCAGCTCCTGAGAGGTGGGCTACTCAGATGCAGCCACAAGGCAGGGATGTGCCAGAAGAGGAGACAGAGGTGCCACTGCCTGCAGATCAGTTTACCAGCGGGAGGAGCCCACAACGCCCTCACTAAAACCAAACAAAACCACCCCAAACCCATTTTGGCAGAAGGAAATAGTTGTAAAAGGGATGGGAGAGTAGCAAGCAAAGCAAGAGGAAAAACTCCAGCTTCTGTGTTTCCTATTGCTGGCAGGTAGGGGTGTAATTTTGGAGTTCCTTCCTTTTTAATGGGATAGGTCGTAACCTTGCCATCATTTACGTGTCTCTCTGTATTTATTGCAGTGGCCTGGCCAGATGCACTGTGGAGCTGATTTCTCTCCCTCAAACATTAGTCATGTCCTCACAGATGGCAGTGTAACAACCTATGCTTTTCACAGACTTTACCAAGCAAAATTCCCAGAGAGGCTAATGGGAATTTTGCCCAGTCAGAGACAGGGACTGGCCTGCTGTAAATAGAAAATTCCCATGTTTATGGGGGGTTGTTCAGCATCAGTGTTCCTCTTTCTGACCTACAGCTTGACATAAAAAAATAATCCAACTATCAGACATCTGCAATCAAGGACTTTATGAAGCCCTGACCTTTTACGTGTGGAGTATCACAGTTACACTGCACAGCAGTCTGCTTCAAGGAGCACACTTTGGATTTCTTGCCCTCAAATTCAACACAAATACTCACTTAAAATAACAAAATTATTAGATGCTTCTCTATATTCCAGCTCTCTGGGAGCATTATAGGTCTAGATGACAATATTTTGGACTTAGATATTATTTGCCTTTCTGAGGTGTGTGAGAGAGAAGGGAGAAGATGCAAATAATTAAAAGATGCCTCAAAATCGGGACAGCTGAGGCAAGCAGTGCCTTTTATCTGCAATGGCTTAGTCACGAAATACCTGCATGGGTGAAAAAAAAAACTAAAGGTAGATGCTGTGCTGTGAGGACACAATTGAGAAGTGAAGCATCGTTTTTCAGCAGTAATGATCCAGGTGGAGTAATTAACCCCTGGTTGTGGTGGATGTTTTGTCAATAGTAATTGTGAAATGAGGTTTTGGTGGTATTCAGCAGATGAGCTCCAGCTGGTTTAAACCTGTGTGGGTGCAGGGAGCCTTTCTGCCCCGAGTTACTCAGGTGGGTAGTCTAGACAGTAGGAATAGCTCTTCATACCCGATAATTTATTAATTAGTAGAGCCAGTGTATTAAAACAGATAATTGAAAAGTCCTCATTTGTCTAAATGTAGGGTTGGGATTCTTTAATAACTTTTTACAAATATTAAACCCAACAGAAATGCTTTCATGACAGTCTTGCACATGGCTTGGTTCCAGGAAATGGAACCTGCTGGGAATTGATTTTTTTTCTCTGAAATTTCCAAGTGATGGAAATTGCTTGAGAATGGGAGAGCAGCTAACACTAAAATAAAACTGAAGCTCTGCCTGATAGTCACTACCATCAGGATGAGAAAATTTCATTCAACCTCAAGTAAGGGAGTTTCAGGTAAACAAGAAATATAGGATTGGACTTCCCTGATTTCACAATCCAAATTGCATAAAGTGAAGGGAAAAAAAAGAAGTATTAGAAGTAAAGTGTAATTTAAAGATTGGATTTTCAAAAGCACATTACCCCAACCTGCACATTCATTTTATCTGGAGGGAAGAAGGCACGCCATCTGATAGCAATGATTAATCCAAA
Source organism: Phylloscopus whistleri (assembly GCA_017589585.1). NCBI lineage: Eukaryota > Metazoa > Chordata > Aves > Passeriformes > Phylloscopidae > Phylloscopus > Phylloscopus whistleri. Next base: position 1,444,118 of record JADMLD010000037.1, read on the forward strand.
GGAGGCCCAGACTTGTTCTCTTCGTTTAAGAGGAAAAATTACATATTCTGTGAGGAGGTAAAAACAGCTGTACTGACTGAGGTACCTGTGGCTCTTCTAGAGACTGCAGAACATGGCTCACCATCTCCCATATGTGTTAATATTTGAGGGTTTTTTCAAAGACATAAAAGTAACTCTAGGTCTGAAATACCCAAAGTGTATTGGAGACACTCTCTTTTTTTTTCATTTTATGATTTTTGGGGGCTCGCTGACATAATTTGATGACACAAAGTCAAACCACCAACACCACATATGGAATAGAGAAGAAAAGTGATTTACAGCACAGAGGAAAAGTTCACTGCAATGAATCCTGTGCTAACTGTGCCTTAAGTTCAGAGAAAGACCTTAGATATTGAAGTGCATCAGTTACAATCGGCAAAACTGAACAGGTTTTTGTTTGCTGGTCCTGATGAGGCTACTGAATCGTGACCTGGTCCCAGTGCTTTCCAACACTCCCAAATCACAGAGACAGGGAAGAGCACTTCACAAAGAATTAAAGGATGACTTTATAGCCATTGTTTAAAACCATAATTAACACGGTGTTTAAAGCAAAAGTGAGACAATTACCACCTCCTAAAGCCCTTAAGAAATCCGAGCAGCACATCTCCTGCCAGACTTTGTGATATCACAGGCACCATAAACAGAGCTTTGCAAGAACCATCCCATTCACAGCCCCGACAGCTATTGTCCTTAGGTGCTAAGTATTATTATTATTACTACTATTACCCTCTGTTCGTGGTGATGTGCTAAGGAAGTCAGCAGCTCGGGTTTCTCAAGACCTTTCTGACTCCTGCAAAGAGTAGCCTCACCTCCAAAGGGTGTCTGTCAGTGGGAGTTCAGGGCTCTCGGGGCTTCTCCAGCAGCACTCGGTCCGATGGGAAGATCACAGGATCCTGGGATGGTTCGGGTTGGAAGGGATTTTAAAGCCCATCCAGTCCCACCCCCTGCCATGGGCAGGGACACCTTCCACTAGATCAGGTTTCTCCAAGCCCCATCCAACCTGACCTTGGACACTTCCTATGATAAAAAAGGACAGACAGCAAGGTCTCAGCTTCTTGGGTCACAGCTAGAAACATCATGACACATTGTCCCCATCCCTCTGGCGAGCCCCGGGTTGAGTCTCAGTGCATCACCTCCCTCTGTCTCACATCAGCCTGCAGAGCAGCAGGTAAGGTAAATTGGTACTGCTCTGAAAGTGCCTTTAGTCCGGACTAGTTAAACTGTTCTGCAACATATTCATTACAGAAAAATGTGGTAAATTAGATTAGTAAAGCCAGAAAGCTCTCTTAATTGCTTCGACTTACCGGGAACACAAAACTACTCAGACTCTCAGAAGAAAGGATTCATTTTCTGTGCATCTGAACTATTTTAAGTGCTACCTCCCTGCCTACAGAGTCCTGCTGCAACTCACACCCTCAGTCCCCGTCAGGGCTCTCAGACAACACTGGGATAAAGGATGTGAGCCATGCCACAGGGCTCTCAGACCCCTGTGATAAAGGATGTGAGCCATGCCACAGCTCCGGAGCATCTTGCAGATGAACAATGAGAAATATGTGGTGATATGTACAAAAACCATAGAATTGTTTAGGCTGTAAAAGCCCTCCAAGATCATTGAGACCAACTATTGCCCCAGCACTGCCCAGGCCACCACTATCCCCTGCCCCCAAGTGCCACATCCACACGGCTTTTAAACCCCTCCAGGGATGGGGCCTGCACCACTGCCCTGGGCAGCTCTGCCAGGGCTGGACAGTCCTTTCCATGGAGGAATTTTCCCCAATATCCTCCCCTGACCCAGCCTGAGGCCGTTCCTTCCCCTCCTGTCCCTGTGCCCTGGGAGCAGAGCCCGACCCCCCCAGCTGTCCCCTCCTGTCAGGGAGTTGTGCAGAGCCACAAGGGCCCCCTGAGCCTCCTTTTCTCCAGGCTGAGCCCCTTCCCAGCTCCCTCAGCCTCTCCTGGGGCTCCAGCCCCTTCCCCAGCTCCCTTCCCTGCCCTGGACACGCTCCAGCCCCTCGGAGTCTCTCCTGCCCTGAGGGGCCCAGAGCTGTCCCCAGCACTGGAGGTGCCCCAGCAGTGCCAGCTCAGGGGACATTACAGAAGACACAGTGACTCCTCAGCCTGCAGTGCTGCCCTGCTCAGACCCTGCCAGTCTCAGCCTCGGTGGGATCCCTGCTGCTGGGGATTCCTTGCCGCTTCTGCCTCTTCCTCATCATCCTCCTCTTTCTCCTCTTCCTGCCACCCTCCCCCCTTGGCAGCCCCACCCTCTGCCACCCCGGTGCTGCCACATCCCGTGCCCACTCTGTTCCAGGACCAACCCTTCCCACCCGGGCCAGCCCTGTCCCTCAGTGCACCCAGCTGTGACTGTGCCAGCTGACAGGTTATTACCTCTCTGTGTTATTACTCCGGGGTAGATCAGCTACTGGAAGTCAGGAGGTGCAGTCACTCCCCTCCCAGACTCCAAAGGGCACCTACTGCAAGGCAGAACTAATTTTTTTTATTCACAGTTAACACGTAATCCATGGTCTATCTGAAAACTAAACTGAGAAACAGCTAAGAGGGAGGAAACCGTGTAACAAACCTAATTTCTGTCTCCCTACCCCCCCAAAAAGAGAAGAAAGTCTGTCATTAGATGACACGGTGTTAAAGGAATGCTGTAATGTACAGAAATCCCATGCCATTATACGTGCCCCTGAGGGCAGTGTGGATTTCTGTTCCAGCATCTGCCAAGGCGCTTCATCTCTGTTCACCAGGCTGGATAGGAAAGACTCTGTGCCTCATGCACCTTTTGACACTGATTAAAAACATTTATTTCACTATTGGCACTTGCCTGGCTGGACCATGCATTAGATGGCATTCACCTCACCTATACTTTGACAGAAGAAAGCTTGATTTCTGGTCTAATATTTTTTTGGTCTCTCCTGAGGGTCTCTGAGAGGAGAAAAACCCCTTCAGAGGATTCCTGGACACCCACTGCAGTGTGGGTGATACACCCATGTGGGAAGCCTGCTCAGCCCCAGGAGATGCCCAGGGAGCTGGGTGGTCCAGGTGGGACACGGGGTAGGGCAGGGGTGAGGGATGCCCTGCAGCTCAGACAGGTTTGTTTTGGGGATCTCAGCTCTGGGACCCAACAAACGAGAGCGTCCTGGGAGGTCTGCAGCTGCACAGGGGAGATGGTGCCACTGCCCAGCTGGGAGCAGCTGTTTTCATGGAGTCAGAATGGTTTTGGTTGGAAAGGACCTTGAAGATCATCCCATTCCACCCCCTGCCATGGACCTTGAAAATTATCACATTCCACCCCCTACTGTGGTTGGGACATCTTCCACCATCCCAGGTTGGTCCAAGCCCTGTCCAGCTTGGCCTTGGACACTGCCAGGGATCCAGGGGCAGCCACAGCTGCTCTGGGCACCCTGGGCCAGGGCCTGCCCACCCTCCCAGCCAGCAATTCCTGCCCAAGATCCCATCTGTCCCTGCCCTCTGGCACTGGGAAGCCATTCCCTGGGTGCTGGCCCTGCAGGCCTTGTCCCCAGTCCCTGTGCAGCTCTCCTGGAGCCCCTGGAGGCCCTGGCAGGGGCTCTGAGCTCTCCCTGGAGCCTTCTCTGGTGCAGCTGAACAGCCCCAGGTGTGCCAGGCTGGCTCCAGAGCAGAGGGGCTCCAGCCCTGGCAGCATCTCCGTGGCCTCCTCTGGCCTGGCTGCAGCAGCTCCAGGTCCTTGTGCTGCTGGAGCCAGGGCTGGGGCAGCTCTGCAGGTGGGGTCTCAGCTGAGCACAGGGGCAGAGGGGCAGAATCCCCCCTGCCCTGCTGCCCACACTCTGGGCTGTGCCCAGCCCATATTTCTGGCCACAGCTGCCACTGAGTGTCTGCAGCCATTTCACCAAAACAGTGAGTGCATGACCCCATTGATAGAACACAAAGAATGAGGTGCCATTTCACCTTCCAAGCCCTCAGCCCCTGGCAGCTGAAGAAATTGGGATGTCCTATTGGAAGGACCTGTGTCCCATTGCCATCTCCCTCTCTGTGGGTGCAAGTCCCGGGAATCCTGACTCCTTGTCTCCTGGCAACTCTTTTTTTTTCTTTTCTTTTTGCAGTGACAGAGGTATTGCAAAAGGTCTGTGGTTTTCTTCCTTTCTGCCTCAAGAGGTTTTTTGATAGGGATAGAGGAGGCTGTGAGTTGTAGAGGTTGAAGGGACTGAGCTGTGGAGGGGAGGTGAAGAAAAACAGCAGAAGTACAATGAGAGTCAATGCTGAAACCTCCAGAAACCTTAGGAGACCTGATTCCTTCTTTTCACAGATTTGGGAGGGAAAGTTTCCTGCCTGGCAGCAATTTCCTGTGCCCCACTGTCTTTCGTGTCTGCCTGCTCCCTCTCTGCCAGCATCTCCATCATTTCTCTGGAGATCAATCTTTCAGCCCCACTGAGGTGGCCGGGTGAGCCATCGTGGTTTTGTGCTGGCAGGCACCAGCCGGAGCCACCAGCCCCGTGTCTGCCCTGCAGACGATTACAAAAGAGTTTGAAACCCTTTATGATTCCCCATTGCTTCCTCTTCCCCATTTCCACTTCCCTCTTCCCTGCAGTTAACTGAGCGTTGCTCACCCAGAGCTGAACCTTCCAGGCCGGCGCCTCCTCAATATTCAGATCAGGGTGCTGCAGGTAGCAGGGAGCTCCATATGGCACCGAGAAACCCACACCTCCCAGCCCACGGCACAGCCTGACACGGCAGGTGTGGAGGTGAGGGTGAATACCGTGCCCCAAGGACAGCAGAGGGAGGATTGCCCTTGAGAGCAAAATAACTTGCGTCAGCCAGAACACCCAGTGCTTGGGGCTGGGAGCTGCAGGGTCATTAATAAACACAGACAGAGGCAGAGACAGAGGGAGAGGGACGAGAAAGATCATACATCTGCATTACAACCCGTCATGGTCTGCGTTATAACCCTTGCACAAGCTCTTCTATATGAAATAGCCCCCCAACAGCCTCCCTGGGAAATGAAGCGTTGCCCGCTGGAAGGAAAACGCTCAATGAAAAGGTCGTTTTTGTGAAGGAGGCTTTGGAAAGAGAAAGGCACTTCCCCATCATTGAGCAGGGCACGCTGAAGGATGCACACAGGGGGCAATAATAAGCCAAATTAAATTCTTTTGGTATGAGCCTGATAGTGGCATTAGGACCACGTTTGCACTCCTGCATGTACCTAAGTGAGATGTCCCTTCTTTGTAGTTCCCCAACACCTCTCCTTGAGCCAGCATTTGTAAAATGATATTTCTATATTTACTTAAGCATCTATTTAAAGAGGAACCCCTCACAATTACTCACCACACAGATAGATGACTCTGTTTGGCTGTGTTTATTTAGTTTCTATTAGTGATTGGCAAAAAGTCTATTGTGGCTTCAAAGCAGATATAGATGAATGACCCGTTGATCATAAAATAAAGTATGATGATCCCTTCCAGGCCTTGTGGGAAATGGCATGTAAAGGGGACACGTATCATGATCTCATCCTGCCACTTTGTGATACAACGTAGAACCCAGTCATTCTGATAGGTTTGGCTCGAAAGAAGATGTACATAGAGTGCTGGCAGTTTAAGGTATGGAATAATGAGAGCAATTCAAGGGAAACTGTTAGCTTCAAAGCATGAGTTCATCTGTCACTGCAGGTGAGACATCTTTCTGCAAGTCCTCTGTCAGTGATGACGGACAAAATATGAGCCATTAGAATGTTAATCTCAAATTTTTGGCTTGCTGTTACCTGCTGGTGCATGGTTCATCCTCTGGGAGCTCAAGCACAGGCTGTCCTTTGCTCAGCTTCACACATCCAGAGCTGGGTCATGGAGTGACGTGGATGACACAGACAGAGCAGCATCTGGACTGTGATCAAAGGACCTATGAAATTTACTGTTTGCCATCATGTATTTCACTGCCCTGAGTAGCTCTGCTCATGGAGAGTTTGTAGAGGGCCTGATCTGCCCTTTTTTTGGTTTGGTCATTGGGGCAAAGACTTATCAAGTCTGGCTCCAGGTGGATAGTTCTTAATTAATACCTTTTCAGCAGATCTAGCCTTCCAGGTGAGGCTGGTTAGGGCAGAAATTGATGTTGTCTATGCTCAGAGGAGCTAGCTAGCAGGATTGTACCATGGCATCCAGATACTCCTTGCTGAGGAAATACATCTTGTGCTGACTTCTGAACCCTTCCTCCTGTGTAGTTCAAACCCCTGTCCCAAGTGGCAGGAGCTAGAAGTGCAGGAGCATCTGTCTGTGTTGGAAATCAAAGTTCTGACTACTGGGAGGATATTTTTTGCTGATACTCACTAGCCCTGCCAGTCAAACCTCAAGTCTGACCAGCTGGCCATCTCCTTTTCACTTCCAAGGTGCTGGTCCATGCTGCCCCTTGAGGAAGAAGAAATTCTCCAGGATTGTGAGGTTGTTAACACTGATGGATCACAAATAACACCAGTTACGGTTTTCTTGTGAATTTTCCAAGTGTTGTGAGTGAGATCAAGATAGAAACAGAGGACTGAGTTCCCTAGTGCTCATGCTGTGGTTCCACACTTTGAGGAATGCTGTGCAAACCTCGTATGCACAGCCAAAGCAAGTGTCCAGTGGGATTGTTTAAATAGAGATGTCAAAATAACCTGAAGTGCTTTCAACACACCTGGAAACACGACCTGCTCCTGTGGGAGGTAGAGCATCCTCAATTTTTACTGATACCAGGGAGAGCTTGGAAGTACTTACAGCTTTTGTTGTGGCTAGAACACCTTTAAAGACAGAGGTGTCCCTGCCTGGACATTTGGGACACCACAAGCACCTTGTTTCCCTCACGGTGACTTTGCTGGAGGATGAGTGGTCGTGGGCCTGCTGTGAGGGAAGTGAGCAACAAAGGGGAGAGGGCCTGGGGAGAAAGTCCAGGGAAGAAAGAGGGGCAGCCCAGTTTCAGTCCCAGTGCATACCTCGTGCATAGGACTTGGACTTAAGGACTTTAATAAAGGAGTAAACAATCCAAAATGTTTTCAGGTGGTCGTATGTTATTGCAGGATATGCACAACAAGCAGACCCTTTCTGCACTTCCTTGTGGGCAAGCCTGTCTCTTCTGGACAGGATGACCCCCCCGGAGCTTTTTTGGCCCCAGACTCCCAGCCTAGACTGCAGATTTTTATTTTAAATAAGAGAAATACTCTTCTGTATCGTGCTGGCACTTTTGTTAATTTTTACCCCAGAACTGTGGTTTATTTCCTCTGAAGTGTCATGTGCCATTAAAGACACAAACACACACATATATATAATGTTAATGAATATGCTACTGCTATCAGTCTTATATAACCTTTCCTTATACTCACCAAGAAAACTCCTTGCAGACCCTGGCTTTGCTGAAGGCTGTTCTTCTCCAGTTGGAACTTATTGATGCTACACAGTTAGCTGCTGGATGAATTTTGTTGTTTTTCCTTGCCTTTTGATGATGCTGCTGTCTGAAGGTTATCTGCTACAGTGATTTCATAATCCTTTTGAGTCTCTTTCATATCTTCAAAAGGCAGGAAACAGGGTTTTTTAGCTATTCAAGAGCCACTCGTCTGCAGGTAAAGAATTTAACAGCTTGTGGGAGTGCTACTTACTGCCAGCAATAATGTGATTGATCTTTCCTGGAACTGAAAAAATGATTCTTAGAAGTGACATTGTGAAAGGCAAAAATTGAGATATTTTCTTTCGCTTGTGTACTAGGAACACTTAATACAAGAAAATAAATACCTAGTATTGAAGGGTGACCTGTCTCCTCGCATTTCCGTGGGAGAATTCGATTGTTGACTTTTGGGGGGTATTGATGGTTTTATTTGCTTTGAGATTTGGAATAGAAAAGGAACAGCTTGCTCAAGGACTTTCCAATTTAGATGTTTTTTAGTAGAAAGAGAAACATGTTTGGAGTTAACTTCGTTTTCTTTTTTGGGGACAGGAGGATTTACAAGAGCAAAACCCAAATTGCATGTGCTATTGTATGAAATACGTATCCAGATGGTTAGGCTGGCTTATCTTTATTCAGAGATTTGTGTGTGCATGATTTTGGAATGTTTTTCACTCAGAGGTACCTGATGAGCCCTTCTTGTGTAAGCACTTACAGCTATTCACCTCGGGCTCCGGGGGCTGCACTGCTTTGTCTCAAGGCAGTGGTGCTGCCTTCCCGTGCCAGGCACAAAAAAAAAAAGGAAAAAAAAAAAAAAAAGAAGAAAAGAAAAAAAAGAAAAACAGAGTTAAAGTGTTGCAAAATACTTTAATGAAACAATATCCGTAGTCTTAACTGAGCAGAAACAGGGCTTTGAGAGACCTGATCTAGAGGAAAGTGTCCTGGCCCATGGCAGTGATGATATTAAGGCCTCTTTCCACTCTAAACAGTCTGAAACTCAAATTATCACCTAGAACACTTGAGTAAGTTGCTTGACTGGCTTCTGGCGTCCCACACCAAAATGTTTTGGATTCTGGAGTTGGTTTTGTCTGGCAAAGGACTACCCAATGTCCCATCTTCCCACACTTCAGAAAAATAAGTAAGCACCTTTTATAGGCCAGAAATATCCTTATGGCTAAAGATGTATACCCGCCATATGTGGAACATGGCCTTTGTCTCAAGAGGAAATTCAGGGAGATGGAGCTCACTGTGGGGGGGGTTTATTCCAGAGCTTCCTAGCACACTGTCCCTGAAGAAAAGGGAAACCCTGTTTCCTGTCCCCCATGGAGCTGGGTGACAGAGTAGCTGACTTCAGGAGCTTCTTTCCAAGCCTCATTTCTCATTTGCTTTCCCAAGAGGAAACGAGACTTCCTATTATCTTGGTCTGATGCTCTCATCGGCATGAAAATTGTGATGTGAAAATATTGACTAAAGCTTTTCTTCTGCCTAAAACAAATAATAAAAAAAAAAGGAATTGCACAAAATCACAGAGTGGTTTGGGTTGGAACTTAAAGCTCATCCAGTCCTAACCCCCTGCCATGGGCAGGGACACCTCCCACCAGTCCCAGGCTGCTCCAAGCCCTGTCCAGCCTGGCCTTGGACACTGCCAGGGATCCAGGGGCAGCCACAGCTGCTCTGGGCACCCTGGGCCAGGGCCTGCCCACCCTCCCAGCCAGCAATTCCTGCCCAAGATCCCATCTGTCCCTGCCCTCTGGCACTGGGAAGCCATTCCCTGGGTGCTGGCCCTGCAGGCCTTGTCCCCAGTCCCTGTGCAGCTCTCCTGGAGCCCCTGGAGGCCCTGGCAGGGGCTCTGAGCTCTCCCTGGAGCCTTCTCTGGTGCAGCTGAACAGCCCCAGGTGTGCCAGGCTGGCTCCAGAGCAGAGGGGCTCCAGCCCTGGCAGCGTCTCCCATTTCATTTCTGTTCTTGTTCTTGCTGGTTGGTTGTTTTGGGGTGTGCAGCCTGGATTTGCTCCCTCTTCCCGATGTGTCCCAGCTCCTGTCAATGGTTTGGAATGATGGCAGAGCAGAGCCCCTGGCAGGAGCCCTGCAGGGACAGCACTCCCTGGCACAGCTCTTTCCAGCATTTCTCCACCTCCCGCCGGTTTGCACGTGGAGGCAGGGGGAATATCTCTGCATGGAAATGTTTGTTTTAGCAAGTATGGCTAGGTGGTATTTTTAGCAGTGGTGGTAGTAGTAGTTTCGTGTGAAAGCCTGTAGTTCATCAGCCTTTTCGGCCGTGTATCTTATCTCGGAAATGTAAGCGTCTGCCGGGGGATATTGTACAATGTTGCCTTCATCACCCGGCACTTAATCTACACGCGATTTATTTACTTTAGTAACTAGAGGAAGCAAATAACCTCTGCGTGTATCGCATCTAGTAACTGAATTAGTGCTGTGTGACAAAGTGGCCAAGCATCACTCTGTTTGGACTCTTTTTATCCTTCTTAAAAAAAAAAAAAAAAAGAAAAGAAAAAAAAAGAAAAAGAAGAAAATAATAAGAAATAAAAATTATAAAAACCAGAACAAAAGCAAAAATGCACAGCCCCAGGCAGTGAATTAAGTGAGGCTCTCTGGCCTGACCTATCCAGGTAGCTGGCATGGTGGAGGGCAGTCAGACAGAAAGCTCTTCAGCAACCAAAGCAAAATGTCAAAGTCCTTACGAAAGCATCCTCTTCCAAACCACCAGCACTGCTTGCTTTACCTATGGTGAAACTGGAGAGTTGGTCTCCCCTCCAGTGTTTGTTTTTGCTGGTATAATTAGCTGATTTTTCAACCAGTAATATTGTTTAGTAGTGACTTCCTTTTAAAAAATTGTTTTAGGCTGTGCAAATCTTCTTGGCTTTGTGTGCATACAATGACTTGAACTGGTAGGACCCCAATGTACTAAGGCAGTGCTGCTAATTAATTCTTGGCTGCAGAAGGCCTGATAAGAGTAAACAAAGAGTGAAATTAGCTCAGGAGAAGACACAGGAATTTGCAGGCAAACCCACATCCTTCCATGATATCATTGGGAATCCGCCCGTGCTCCACCCATGCCTTTGACTGAGCCCTGGCCGAAGGCAAGAGAGCTGATTTTTGGGAGGGTGAGCTGTGGATCCTAGAGAGACTCAGTGTAATCCTGGAAGGATTTTATTCCCATTACCTTGGAGAGCAAGATAATTTGCATTTACTCTCACAGGGTAAGCCAAAAGCCTGGGCCCCCACGCCCACACTGGTCATCCCCACACCACCCAGCAAAGCCCCTTGGAGCCCTCCATCCCGTGAGATGGCTGCTGAGGTGCACAAAACATTGCTCCTGTGCTGTTTCAGAGGCTGATGAGCTCTGTGCATGCTCTGTGAGGGGATTTTAGCAGCAGACAGGGAGGTGCTCTCAGCCTCCTGCCCACAGCAGACCCGGGCTGGGCAGAGCAGAGGCAGCTGCCCCAAGGGTGCTGGAAATGATGCTCACTGGGGATGCTCCCCCAAATCCAGCAGACCTGGTACCATGGGTAACGCTTCCCCAGGACACCTCAGTGCTAAACTGCTGCCAAAATGATGTGGGCTTTTTTTTTTTTTTTTTCTTTTTGATTTTAAGGGAAGACTGCAGTGAGGAGATGGTGAGAGACATCTCACACAGTGCTGGTGTGTGTTGCCATGACGTTGGAGTAATTGCTGTTACTTTCTTTGGCAGAAATTAATTCTTTCAGAATAAAGTGACCGATTTTGCCAACACTCAGCTGCAGGAGGAAAGGAGTTTTCTGTAATTCAGCAAATAGATACACTATACCTACGCTTCCACAACAGCAGCAAAGCGTTTTTGCTGCTCCCACTGTTTGCTAACACCTGGCAGTTTACACTGGGAAATCGTGGGACTGATGATAGAACACAACAAAAATGCAAAAATGAAATTTTCCCCAAGGCACAGTAAGAGGGGAGCAGGAGAATACGAAGGTGCAAGGTGGCAAAATTGCATCCAGGCTGGTTACTTTGAAAAACAAATCCAGCTCCCTCTGGATGGTTTCCTCTGTGGTTTGAGCCACAGCTCTTTGACTCAGCAGGCACTGTGGATGTTCAGATTTGCCATTTTGTACAATGCTCTTGACCACACTCTTGTCAGGGCCACCTAAGTACCAACCTGCAGGGCCCACCTTCCGTTCTCTCATGTTTTTCATCTCAGCAAGAACTGTTATATAAAAGCCTTGTCCAGGTAATCCAAGGTAAAAAGCAATTAGCTAAAACCTAAGATGATGTAAAACTATACAATAATGAGATGGAGTGAGCCCTGGCTTAGTGAGCACTGGGAAACTTGAGTGGGTTTAATAAGCAGCCTGAAGCCTGGCTGTCCACTGCAGGTCATGGTGTTCCTGTGCCTGCCATACCCAAGGTAGGATGAGATGTTTCCAGACAGTTCCTGACATTCTGTCTAGGCAGGAGATTACCAGTCTGCTGATGAGAGAGTTCTGCCCAAATCCTCCTGTCCCATTCAGGACCTGGCAGTTTTTGCCCATCTCCCCTCTTGGATCCCCTCTATGTTAAAAAAAACCTCTCTGTGGTAACAAAGGCTAAAAGAGCTCCTCACCCAGGAATTTTGGCTTTTGCTATGCAAAAAAATAGCACCAACACCTCAGATTTCTTAATTGTTTTACATTTCTTTTGGAGTTTGACATTAAAGGGGAGAAGGGAATATATAGGAAATACATATTTTTCCTACCCATCTTGCAGATAGAGATACTGAGGTTAGAGAGACTTAACTCGCAGGAAGACCACCCAGCCAGCCTGTGGGGGAGCTGGCAGATGAACAAAGCCCTCCTGATTTATTAGCAAGCATCCATCGTAATGTTGATCATTCCTCCAGAGAAGGGGATGGACCTTTAATACCATAGCTAATTAGGGATTCGTTTAATTTTTTTTGTTTTAATCGGGCCATGCTGCACCCCAAAGACTTTTCATATTTTTCCTTCCAGCACCTGGTGGAGGATGTTGGAAAATGCTGCTGGCCTTTGGTGGCCCCGGATGCCCGATGGCCTCTGCTCTGCCTCCATCACTTTCCCCTGCCAGCACAGAGCGGCCTTCCCGTGTGAAACAGGGACTCATTCTGCTGAGCCATCTTTTAAAACAAGGTCTGGATGAGCATCTCGGAGGTTTCCTTGAAATCCCCCCCGCCCCTGAGCCATGGGAATGACTTTGGAAAGCAACCAGAGCAAACAATCCCCATCCTCCCTGGGCAGTGGCAGCCCCGGCTCCCTGCTGGGTGGCATCAGCCCCTCGTGCCTCCGCCCTGTTTCCGGACACAGGCCCTTGTCCATTTGCCAAATCCAGAACTGGGTTATTGTTTCCATTTCTGCATCTCTGGAGCTCACTTGCTTTCCTGGAAACCTGTCCTGGATGTGCGAGGCTCTCGAACGTCTTTGGATGGCGGCAGCTCCCGGAGAAACGCAGCTGGGAACTGGGCCCGAGGCACTCCAGGGAGAAGATCCCAGCACATTCAGGGCTTTGGGGTAGGGCTGGAGCCCCTCTGCCCTGCAGCCAGCCAGGGAAAGCTCCAGGGAGAGCTCAGAGCCCCTGCCAGGGCCTCCAGGGGCTCCAGGAGAGCTGCACAGGGACTGGGGACAAGGCCTGCAGGGCCAGCACCCAGGGAATGGCTTCCCAGTGCCAGAGGGCAGGGACAGATGGGATCTTGGGCAGGAATTGCTGCCTGGGAGGGTGGGCAGGCCCTGGCCCAGGGTGCCCAGAGCAGCTGTGGCTGCCCCTGGATCCCTGGCAGTGTCCAAGGCCAGGCTGGACAGGGCTTGGAGCAGCCTGGGACAGTGGAAGATGTCCCTGCCTATGGCAGGGGGTGGCACTGGATGGGCTTTAGGGTCCTTTCCCACCCAAATAATTCTCTGATTCCATGAATATGTGATACACCCACATGCTTACACCCTCCCTCCTAAGATAAAAGCTGGGGGGCTTCTCAGGGTCTCAGGAAAGTCCAGAATAGGGAGAGGGACTGCATGGGAAGCACAGATGAGGAGAAAATGGGCACTGGTGGCCTGAGGGGGAGGACACCTCTGTGTTCAGAGTGCCCTTTAGTTCAGAGTGGCTTTACAATGCACTGTAAAGGCACTTTTCAGCTTTCACTACAAAGCAAGCATCAGTGCATGGGAGCAGCACAGACAGACCACTAAAATGGGCCTCGTAATTCGACAGCAAAATATTATATACAGCTTCTTCTTTTCTAAGAACGGCTGGCAAATACGATCAGGCCAACCACTGTGTGTTCCTAAAACCTGCAAAGCCTTTTCCAAGTATAAAATTTGTGACTTAAGAGCCAGAGTAGGAACTTGGTATTTGGTTCCTACTGGATAATCTGTAAATGATAGGTTAGAATTGCCATGGAATTGGAATGCTGACTATTGTCAGAAAAGATTTGCACTAAATACCTTACGAATTAGCTTCTGAGTCAGCTCAGCGTGTAAAGAAGCAGAAATAACTTATTTGTGGCTACATGCAATTGAAGAAAAAACCTGTGCTGAAACCACTGAGTCCAGCTCTTTGGGGTAACCTTTTGTGTCCCCACAAATCCACCTGCTCTCCCTCCAGCCCAGGGGGGGCAGGTGGGACGTGCCAGAAGCGAGGGCAGGAAAGGTGAAGACACAAGTCGCTCTTCCCTGTCTCGTACCTCGCCTAATCCGTCCTGCAGTCTTTATTGATTTGGCACCAGCCTTCTCTTTAATGGATTTCTGAGAAGTTTTGCTCTCAGTTGTTTGTGTTCTGAGCTGTTCTCTGGTGCTTGCAGGGCCCCAGCTCCCACTGGTGTGAGTGGTTGCTGCTCTGCGGGCCTCAGGAGATCCTGGCTTGGGACAAGGTTGGCAGCTCTTGGCCATTGTGCAGCATTTGACACATTGGCATGTGAGCATGAGAAAGTTGAGCATCAATATATAATTCTGGGGTTTTTTCTTAAAAGAAGTCTCCACCTATCCCATGAAATGCCTCCAATTGAAATAGTAAGCTTACTGGAAGGCCCAGTGCACTACTCCTGTGGCTGCTGAGAAACTGGAGTCCTTCTCTGGCTGTCCCTGACATGACAGCATTTCCTGTCCTGATTCAAAAACCAGATGGGAAATACTTTTTGGGTTGAATGCCAGGGAAGAAATAAAGCACATGGCAGGGCTTGGTTTTAAGGGGAAGTTGACTGGCACTGCACTGATTTTTCTTATTATGGCATAACTCCTCCATCTTCCAGCATGTGAAAGATCTTATTGTGCCTCCAAAGAAGACAAGGATGTCCCTATTGTCCACGTGTGGCTGGCTGTGGTTAAGCAGTGAAGACACAGACCCCTTAACCCATGAAAACCCAAACCACAGGCCCCAGTCCCTGCAGAGTGTATGTCACATGGCCTTAAGAAGTGTCAGTGCACATCCCTACCATTGGCTTGCACCATTCAAAGTACAGCAAAATCTGTCTTTAGAGTGCCCCTCAGTGTATTGGAGGTGTCTGTGCTCCTTGCAGGAGGAGCTCTTGGAAGGTCCCTTCCAACCCAAGCCATCCATGGTTTCAGTGTGTTCTTGTTTTTCCCTGGCTGGCTGGGTTTGCAGAGGTCAGTAAAACCAGTGCACAAAGGAAAATGTAACTCTGGTAACCCGCAGCAAACTCCTCCTCCTGGTGCTCTGCAGAACCCACCTTCCCCCTTGTCCTCCCTCCATCTCCCCCCACCAAGTGTGCACCACGCCTGACACAGCCATCAGGAGACCCGAGGAGGTGGTGTAGTGGTTCACTGTGGGGCTTGGCTGAGCCTGGGCCCCTGGACATCACCCTGGAATGTGTGCCCCTCACCCCTGCCCCAGGGCACCATCCCTGGGCATGAGCTCTCAGTGAGAAAGTTGCTAATTCCATCTGATGGTGGAGATCATGTCTGGGTGCCCTGCTGAGCCACAGACCAGGACACGAGTTATATTTAATTAGCATTTACTCATCAGTGCCTCAGGTACTCCTCTGGCCTCAAACCCTGCTGTGGGCAGCACGAGCTGCAGAACCCCCTGAAGGGCCTGGCTGCCCTCAGACCCAAACACAGCCCAGGGAGGGACTGGTCCCAGGTGGCAGGAGGCACAGCAGCATCATCCCAGCATTAATGGGGACCTGGTTTTGAAACTCAGGCTCCAGGTGGTGATGGGCTGGCTCGCCCTAGGAGGGGAGCAGGGATGGAAGCTTGCTGAGGATGCACCCTGCTCCAGTCCCCCACAAAATACAGACTCCTTGTCCCTGGTTAACAAGGTCTTGCAGGAGAACAGATCCTCTGATGCTGCAGCACCTTTCAAAGACAGCATCACTTAAACCCAGCAGTTTTCCTTCCCCAAATATCACAGAATCACGGAGTGGTTTGGGCTGGAAGGGACCTTTAAAGCCCATCCTGTTCCACCCTCTGCCATGGGCAGGGACACCTTCCACTGATCCCAGGGTGCTCCAAGCCCTGTCCAGCCTGGCCTGGAGCACTTCCAGGGGTGGAGCAACCACAGCTTCTCTAAGAAGCCTGTGCCAGGGCCTCACCACCTGCTCAGGGAACGATTTCTCCCCATTATCTTCTCTAAACCTACTCTCTGGCAGTGTGAAGACGTTCCCCTTGTCCTGTCACTCCAGGCCCTTGTAAATTGTCTCTCTCCATGTTTCTGGTGGCCCATTCAGGCACTGGAAGGCCACAATTAGGCCACCCTGGAGCTTGCCCACTGCAGGCTGAACAATCCCAATTCTCCCAGCCTTTCCTGGTACCAGGGCTGCTCCATCCCTCTGACCATCTTGATGCTTCCTCTGGACTCTCTCCAGCAGCTCCAGGTCCTTGTGCTGCTGGAGCCAGGGCTGGGGCAGCTCTGCAGGTGGGGTCTCAGCTGAGCACAGGGGCAGAGGGGCAGAATCCCCCCAGAGCCATGGACACGTGGATGGGGTCAGCCCAGTCCCTTCCCCGGAGGCTCGGGTTGGAAGGCAACAGGAGTTCAGCAGCCCTGCTCCCCACCAACTGGTTTGAATAAGTTATGGGCTGAAAACCTGGAACATTTGTTCTGGTGAATATTACCGTGGATCCCTGGGTGCTGATGTTTATCTGGCCAGGCCGTTTAAATAATTGGAAAGTACATGCATGAGTTCAAAGCCATCAGCTAAGCTGCTGCCTTCCCCTGCCCCTGCCCGTGTGCGTGTCAGCCCAGGCAAGCTCGGTCAGCCTGATGGTTTGTGTTTGGGCAGCTTCAAAGGGCCCTGAGAATGCACACAAGGTGCTTGCCTGCACAAAACACCCCTACCCGCACTAAAGTGGGCAGGAAAGAATTGTACAAAGCTGGTTTGTTTTTCTTTTCTTTTCTTTTCTCTTTTCTTTTCTCTTTTCTTTTCTTTTCTTTTCTTTTCTTTTCTTTTCTTTTCTTTTCTTTTCTTTTCTTTTCTTTTCTTTTCTTTTCTTTTCTTTTCTTTTCTTTTCTTTTCCTTGTCTTGTCTTTTCTTGTCTTTTCTTTTCTCACTCTTCTCTTCTCTTCTCTTCTCTTCTCTTCTCTTCTCTTCTCTTCTCTTCTCTTCTCTTCTCTTCTCTTCTCTTCTCTTCTCTTTTCCTTTTCTTTTTTCTTTTTCTTTTTCTTTTTCTTTTTCTTTTTCTTTTTCTTTTTCTTTTCCTTTTCCTTTTCCTTTTCCTTTTCCTTTTCCTTTTCCTTTTCCTTTTCCTTTTCCTTTTCCTTCTTTCTTTTTCTTTTTTTCTCTTTTTCTTTTTCTTTTCCTTTTCCTTTTCCTTTTCCTTTTTCTTTTCCTTTTTCCTTTTCCTTTTCCTTTTCCTTTTCCTTTTCCTTTTCCTTTTCCTTTTCCTTTTCCTTTCCTTTTCCTTTTCCTTTTCCTTTCCTTTTCCTTTTCCTTTTCCTTTTCCTTTTCCTTTTCCTTTTCCTTTTCCTTTTCCTTTTCCTTTTCCTTTTCCTTTTCCTTTTCCTTTTCCTTTTCCTTTTTTCTTTTCCTTTTTTCTTTTCCTTTTTTCTTTTTTTCTTTTTCTTTTTCTTTTCCTTTTCCTTTTTTTCTTTTTTCTTTTTCTTTTTCTTTTTCTTTTTCTTTTTCTTTTTCTTTTTCTTTTTCTTTTTCTTTTTTTCTTTTCCTTTTCCTTTTTCTTTTCCTTTTCCTTTTCCTTTTTCTTTTTCTTTTTCTTTTTCTTTTTCTTTTTCTTTTTCTTTTTCTTTTTCTTTTTCTTTTTCTTTTTCTTTTTCTTTTTCTTTTTTCTTTTTTCTTTTTTCTTTTTTCCAATTGCCCTTTCCCTAACAAGCACTGGTGGGCCACATGCAAACCTCACCTTCCCTTTTTTTGCTCCCTACAGCCATGTGGTTGTTGCAAACCATACTGATAATTTAAACATCTCGCGCTTCAGGCAGGTCCCTGATGGCAAAAAAAAAAAAAAATATTTTAATTAAAGTGGTTCAGACAGAGTCTCTCTCCCTCGCTCCTCAGATGCTGGTTTTACAAAGGACATTTGTTTATAAGGCTCAGCTGGATTTTTCTTAAGAAGTTCCCTAAGCATTTCAGTTGCCATCTGTGCACCTTTGTTGTTGAAGTGCATTAGCAGAACTTCCCCAGTTCCATCTGAATTGATAAATTCATCCAGTCCCCACTCAATATCACCACAGAGCAGCTGTTTGTGGGGTTGTTTAATCTCCATTAGGACACTGTGGTTAAAAGCCAAGCTTGCATCCATATGAAAACACAGCACAAGCAGGACGCTCTGCCTCTGCAGGTCTTTTCAGGCCAGGGGTGTCTGAGGCTGTTGGGAGCTGGATATTTAACATTTCCATGAAAACCAGGCTGGCTGCATGTCTCCCTGGAAACCCTCTGCTGCCGAAGAGGACGATCTGCTTTCCTTGCTGTTCTGCACCCACAGGTTGTTTTTCTCTCTCTCCCCCCCCCCCAAAATCCGTTTTGGGAGATGCAGAGATCCCTGTGGTGGGGCACCTGGGGCAGAAGCTGGGAATGAGGCTGCTGTTTATTCAAGGAGATATGTTCTGTGAAGGCCTTCCTTTTAATCACCTCAAGTGCTTCTGAAGGGATCTACCTTGCACCTTGTTTTGTCTGCAGGCAAGGAGATGTGGACAGTTAGGCTCTCATTAAATTACATCTGACAGAGAAATGGACTCTAGATTATTTTTAAATCTCCCCATTTCCCTTCTACATCTTCCAACCCATCTTTCTCAGTGGCAGCTGGGGTGAAATGCCAGTCACACAAGTTCCCCCCTAAGGTTAATTACAGGGAAGAAAAATAATTTTCTCCAACATCTATGCAGTGGAAAAATAAGAATTTCTTTTCTCATTTGTTCCTTGAAAATTTTTCATCAAACAAACAAACCAGACATGAAGCATCAAGCTTGCTCCATGTTACTGTCTCAGCCCTCTCTCCAAGTGCAACACTCTTGGGATCACAGCCAGGAATCACTCTTTTGAGTGACCTGATGCTTTGGGAGAACAATTTCTCCTTGTAACACAGCTGGGTTTGTCTTTGTGCTCTGGCCCTGCTGAAGAGAACAGCATTTTTTATCATCAGCCTCGAAGGACTCATTGATCTCAAAGGATTCAGGCTTCCAGCTCCTTTATTTCAATCCACATCAGGTTTTGGCTGGGCTGTTCATAACAGCCCTTCAATTTAAGGAACTCAGCTTCAGCCACCAACTACAACTGTCTCCCCCTGAGAAAGTTCATCCTTCCCAAGCCATGTGTCCCACAAGGAAAGGGCAAGGAAGCAGCTGCAGGTGCAAAGCAGGGAGCAACACAAATTTTCCGTGTCCCCTGTGGCCCCAGGAGTGATGAAGGTGGAGCAAAGAGGATGGAGCAGCCTCTCTTCCCAGGATGGCATGGTGGGATGCAATACAATAGATAATACAATCCTTTTGGTGGGGCCAAAAGGTGCGTGGTTTGCCTGGGATTTGTCTCTCCTAATTTTATCTGAAAGTTAAACCCCCGGGCTGAAGGGATTGCCCACATCTCAAATCACAGCAGGGACAAGGTGAGCACAGCCCTGGACACTCACACCCAGGGCCATCCCCTCAGCTGACAGGAATGTCCTGGCACGGCTCTCCACATCCCTGCAGCTGCTGTGGATGCAGAGAGCCCAGGACAGCCCAGGATGTGCTGCTGGGGCAGCTGTGGCTGAGCTTTCCTGCCTCCTCCCCCTCCTCTCCAGTGACCAGGCAATATTACAGCACCTTGATGAGCAAAGGGGATCAGACCAGAATAGCCTGGGCTCTGCTGTAGAACATCAGCACCTTTCCTGCCACCCCACCTAGGAGCAAACTCTGTGCCCAGGCACCACCATCAGGTCTCATGCACTGATGCTTGCATTGTAGTGAAAGCTGAAAAGTGCCTTTACAGTGCATTGCCTGGTAAAGCCACTCTGAACTAAAGGGCACTCTGAACACAGAGCTGTCCTCCCCCTCAGGCCACCAGTGCCCATTTTCTCCTCATCTGTGCTTCCCATGCAGTCCCTCTCCTTATTCTGGACTTTCCTGAGATCCTGAGAAGCCCCCC
Source organism: Phylloscopus whistleri (assembly GCA_017589585.1). NCBI lineage: Eukaryota > Metazoa > Chordata > Aves > Passeriformes > Phylloscopidae > Phylloscopus > Phylloscopus whistleri. Next base: position 1,464,054 of record JADMLD010000037.1, read on the forward strand.
AGCTTTTATCTTAGGAGGGAGGGTGTAAGCATGTGGGTGTATCACATAACCCTGGAATCAGAGAATTATTTGGGTGGGAAAGGACCCTAAAGCTCATCCAGTGCCACCCCTGCTATGGGCAGGGACACCTTCCACTGTCCCAGGCTGCTCCAAGCCCTGTCCAGCCTGGCCCTGGACACTGCCAGGGATCCAGGGGCAGCCACAGCTGCTCTGGGCACCCTGGGCCAGGGCCTGCCCACCCTCCCAGCCAGCAATTCCTGCCCAAGATCCCATCTGTCCCTGCCCTCTGGCACTGGGAAGCCATTCCCTGGGTGCTGGCCCTGCAGGCCTTGTCCCCAGTCCCTGTGCAGCTCTCCTGGAGCCCCTGGAGGCCCTGGCAGGGGCTCTGAGCTCTCCCTGGAGCCTTCTCTGGTGCAGCTGAACAGCCCCAGGTGTGCCAGGCTGGCTCCAGAGCAGAGGGGCTCCAGCCCTGGCAGCATCTCCGTGGCCTCCTCTGGCCTGGCTGCAGCAGCTCCAGGTCGTTCCCCTGCTGAGTTATTGCTGCTGTCACCTCCTCACAGTTAATGGGGTCCCAACGCTGTGGTGGCTCTGAGGGCCCATCCTCACTCACACCCTACAGCAGCACAGCAGACAAGGGAAAGGACCTTCCTCTGCTGCCTCCCCTAAGAATTTTGGTTTTTTTTTCCAACACCTGACTCCTGGAGTGCATTACTGAGACTCCCCCACCTCACCCCACACACAGCACAGGGCCCCATGAGGAGGAGCAGGAGCCTGGCACAGGTTGGGAGCCACCCTTGGGATCCCCAGGCTGGGCTCCAGGCATTGCTGTGCCAAATTACAGCTGTGGGGAGCAGGTCAGTGCACACCACGCCCTGCTGGAGGAGGCACCAGCAGATCCTTGCAGCTCCAGGGAGCCCCAAACCCTGTCACTTGGGGGTCTCTGGGGAGAAAAGCACAGACACAGCTTTGGGATGGGCTGGAATGATCTGAGGGAAGCAACAGAAGAAATGGTGGAGTGTGGTGCCTTCTGCGTGCAGAAGTGGTGCAAAAATACTTCTGAGTGCCAGAAGTACTTTAAACAATAAAACTTTAAACAAGATTTGTTGTGCCAGTGGTGGCTTTTCAGCAAGAATTTAGAATCATGAGCAAGGACACACTTCATGAGGGGGGAAACAGAGGGAAATGAAGCAGCTCAGCTTGGGTTCCCCCTGAAAGATGTGAGTGGGGAATCCTGTCCATCACCTTTCTGCTGGGATATTGGGGGCTGGACCTTGAAGGGCAGCAACTTCTTGGAATCCCACCCCTGAGGAGAAGGGGGCACCCAGGACCTGCAGGTGCTCGTGGTCAAAGGAGTGGCAGAAGTCAGAGGGTCTGCAAAACCTTACAGAGTTTTATGAGTTAGACACTAATAAAAGAAACCTATGGGAATTGGTGTGTTAGTCCCTGATGCCCCAATGTAAGCCCAGAGCAGCAGGATTTGGATAATGGGGTAGGTTGAAAGGGAGGAGAGAGATGACTTGAAGAGAGAAAAGAAGGGAGAAAGGGAGAAAGAGAAATCCCCAGTACTGGCTCTGGCACTGACCCATCCAGCTGGTGGGGTGTCCAGGGTCCTGGGAGTGCCATCCAGGGTTTGTGGAGGCACCTTTTATAGAGAAGTTGTCCTCACCTGGAGAGAAGTTTCTCACTTTTTGTTCAAATCAGTTCTCACACACAGCCAGTTCTTCTGGGCCTTTCTGGAAATGGTTTAGAAGCTTCAGACATCTTGGGCGGCCTTGTCCCCTCTACAGTCACAGATCCACAGGATCCATGATGTTGGAAAAGACATCCAAGACCATCAAGTCCAACCTGTGACCAATCCCCACCTTGTCACCAGCCCAGAGCACTCAGTGCCACATCCAGTCATTCCTTGGACAGCTCCAGGAATGGGGACTCCCACACCTCCCTGGGCAGCCCCTGCCAACTCCTGAGCACCCTTTCCATGGGAAATTCCTGCTGCTGCCCACCCTGCCCCTCCCCTGGCCCAGCCTGAGGCCGTTCCCTCCCCTCCTGTCCCTGTTCCCTGGGAGCAGAGCCCAACCCCCCCGGCTGTCCCCTCCTGGCAGGGAGTTGTGCAGAGCCACAAGGGCCCTCCTGAGCCTCCTTTTCTCCAGGCTGAGCCCCTTCCCCAGCTCCCTCAGCCTCTCCTGGGGCTCCAGCCCCTTCCCAGCTCCCTCAGCCTCTCCTGGGGCTCCAGCCCCTTCCCCAGCTCCCTTCCCTGCCCTGGACACGCTCCAGCCCCTCGGTGTCTCTCTTGTCCTGAGGGGCCCAGAGCTGTCCCCAGCACTGGAGGTGCCCCAGCAGTGCCAGCTCAGGGGACAGGCCCTGCCCTGGGGCTGTGTCACACCATGGCTGGGACCACTGTCCTCTTGCTCACCTGGGCACCCCTGGGCTCATGTCCAGCTGCTGGCACCAGCACCCCATGGCCTTTCCCAACATTCCAGCCCCTCCACCCCAGCCTGGAGCTGCAGGGGGTTGGGGTGACCCCAATCCTGAGCCCCAGGGAACCCCATCAGTGCCCAGCCCCAGCTGGATGTGGCCCCTTTCCCCACCACTCTCTGAGTCTGGCCACCAGCCTCTTCTGAGCCCAGCTAGGACTGAACCTGCCCAAGCCATGGGCTGCAGCTTTTCCAGAATGATGTGGGAAGAGTGTCAAAGGTTTGCTGAAGTCCATGGCCACTTCCTGACCTCATTCCTGGACTGAGCTGGGTTGTGCTTCGCTCCAGGGGCCAGAACAAGGTTTGTCCCAGAAAAGTGCTGCCCTTCCTCCACATGGCCCCCTCTCCAGCCACATCCTGGTGTTCCTCACGTGTGTTCCTACCAACAACCCTTGGCTGTTATCCCCAACAACTTGGCTCCACAGCCATGCAGCTTTCTGTGTTTGGGATACACACATTATCCCCTCACCTTCTGGGCTCCTTCAAGCTCCTGCAGGCAGTGATTGAGCAACAGAAATTTGAGCTTTGCAATGAGAAATTTTGGGGACACCCAAAGCCCCAGCAAAAATAACGTCCCCAGCTGGCCAGGTATCATCGTGGTGCTCCAAACTTCAGGGCAGGGGGTGGGATTGTTCAAAAATAACAAGAGGACATTTGCTTTGCTTGCAGCAAACATTTGTTAGGCTTAAGGGCATTGCTCAAGGGGAGTGTTGACAACAAAATATGATTATTCAGCATTTCCCTGTCATTTTACATTTTCAAGATGCCTTTCAGGCACTAAGCAGACATTAAACATAAGCTAATCTTTTGTTATAGCTCCTCTACAGCCCTGAGATGGGATTAGGGCTCAAATCGGGTGGGTATTGAAAAAAAAAGAAAAAGAATTAATTAAAAATATTGAAGTGCTTTTAGTGAATCTAAAAGGGTTCATAGCATGGTCCATGTGGTATGGACAATAATGAGCACTCACACACTTCACACCGGGCTTGTAAAGAACATCCTGGGCAATGCTGAGTCAGTGCAATTCAAAACTTAGTCAAAGGGGTGGCAAAATCACAGGATCCCAGAACGGTTTGGGTTGAAAGGGAACTTAAAGCTCCTCTCATTCCAAACTCCTGAGATCTTGGTTCACCATCTGCAAGGCGTGGATGAAAGGACCTGCACAGCAGACAGAGATGATGGAAAACATGCAGATTCAGTAATGAGGGTTATACACAGGCCCCCCCTAATGAGTGATGCAGGTCAATTGCACCTCTTTAGTTGAAGACTGGGGGGTTTTGTGTCCTTAGTGGATTATTGTGTAAATGGCATTGGGTAGCTGAGTGGTCAGCAGGACCTGTGGGTGATCCCAGAGGGAAAAGCTGCAGGGTGGCCACTCTGCAGGGCAGCTTTCCCCGTGAGATAATTCCATTGTTGATGGGAATGATCCCGTTTCAGTGTCTCTCTGGATCATGTGCCAGCCTGGCTGCACCGTGAGCATCTCCAACAGGAGGGGGAGGTTGTTCCTGCCAGCAGCCCTGGGAAGCTGTTGTTTCTTCAGTGACTAATGGCTCAAGGAACCTGACTTTTGGGTTCAGTGTTTTCTATCCAGGAGTCAAAGGCCCTGAGTAACTCCCCCAAGCAGAGAGTGACCCTTTGTTGCCACACAGCTGGACCACAGAAGGGTTTTGAGGCCGGAGCCGGCATCACCGAGGTGAAGTGACTTGTCTGACATGACATGGACTTGGATGGGGATGCTGGAGCTGACTCAGGAGATCTGAGCACAGAGCCCAGCCCCTGAACCGCAGCCCTCTCCTTCCTCTGCCTCTTCCCACAGCATGGCTGCAATGGAAGATCCAGGCAGATGCTCTGGGAAGCAGAGCAGCACGGGGCTACTGCTGGTGACCTTGGCCAGAGAAATGAGGGTCACCACTGACCCCAAGGACAGCATGGGGTGGTGCTTCTCAGCACCACGGGGCTGCTCAGTGCCCTCAGACATGCAGCAGACCTTGCCAGGGGTTAAGGCATCACTTGTAAGGGGGTTAGGTTGACCCTCGTGGTCCCTCAGGCTACAGCAGCCCAGCCCATTGCTCTGCAGCCCTGCCTGGCTGGGAGGTGCTGGTTCCCCAGTGAGGTGGATGGAGGGAGAGCTGCACACTCAGTAATCCCCAGCCAGGAGGCTGCCAAGAGGAAATGCACTTCCCGTAAAGCAGGCACTCTTACCGACTTGTTTGCTGGAATTGCTTGAGTGGTAATTACGCTCCCTTAATATTGACATATTTAAATAGTTTCCAAGCATAATAGGAATCCTGCCCCGCTCCTTCCACCTCCTTTTCCAAATTTCTGTGGCGAGCCCTCACTTTGAACGAGAGGTGATCTGGAGGGGCATGGCTGGCCCACGCCTTGTTTACTGAACAGCAGCCCAGATGTTCTGCTCTCTCTGGCGGTGTGTTCCCTGCACTCAGTGCCTGCTGGGCTGCCCATGGAGGAGCCACAGGGGTGTTCCACACAGGGAAGGAGGTTTCTACCTCCACTGTGCTGCTTCTCCTGTGGGGGTGCTGGCCATGACCCCCAGCTCGTGCCGGGGTGCTGAGGGGGCAACGCGCGGTGGTGGCGGAGCTCACAAGTTTGTGTTTCGTTTTTTGTGCTCTGAGAAGTTCTGTCCCCAGCACAGCGGCCAAAAAAAGCCATTCCCTTTTTACATTGCCCCATGCCTGGGCTGCTCTCATGAATGCTGCAAAGGAAGGATTCATTTTCCCAGGAAAAACAAGTCACAGGAGAAGTGAGGTGGAAACCTGGGCCACTCCATGCCCTGAGGGTCCCCCTGGGTTCCTCACTCTGCCTGACAGACCATGCACAAATTCATCTTGGGCAGACCCCCAAATCTGGTATCTTTCCCCCCCAAATAAACTCTGTTTTCTCCCCCATTGCATTGCTGCCATTGTTGGTCCCTGTTTCCCTCTGAGCATCCATCCAGAGCCATATGCAGGCATGGATTACGGAGACTCCTGCTCCTCCCAGCTCTGGTCAGCCTCTGGGTGGTCTGGTCTTTGCAAGCCTCTCCCTGGGTTTTCCTCTCCACCCTCTCCTGAAAAAACGAAGATTTTTTTCATGGAACCACAGAATCCCAGAGTGGTTTGGGTTGGAGGAGACCTTAAACCTCACACAGTCCCACCCCCTGACATGGACAGGGACACCTTCCACTATCCCAAGGTGCACCAAGCCCCTTCCAACCTACCCTCAGACACTTCCAGGGATCCAGGGGCATCTGGGAAACAATTTTTTTCTGTCACAAGTGCTGGCTGACCCCAGAGGCAACCCCTGATCAGTTCTGCTCCACGCCCAGGGTCAGTGTGGGCCAGACAACCTGTGTGGCTGCTGTCTGGGGACAGGGGTAGCAGCAAGGGACCCACATTCCTTTCCACCAGGCAGGACTCAGGCACCTTGCAGAGCACCTCCTCTCCTCCAAGAAGCTGCAGTTGTGGCACCATCGCCCCTCACTTTTATCTGAGGGCCTGTTCTGCTGAAGATGAGCATCAAATTGGCCAATTTGCTACATTGCCTTGATACTCAAGCAAGGAAGGCATTCTCACCCTTGCTTGGTGAAAGCCAAACAGGAAAAACTCTAATGCAGGCCATGAACTACCATGGAAATTGCTCAAAATCACTCAAAAGTGAGAAATTCCCAGGGAAATTTCTGTAAAGGATGGAGTATTGACTGCTCGTCCTGCCAGGGCCCTGGCTGGGGGGGTTGCACAGAAGGGGGTGTGTGCGTGGTTTAAGTATGTCAGAGGGATGAGAAAGCAAAGAGCAAGCCAGCAGTGTGCCAGGGAGGTTCCAGAAAGGGCTCTGGGGAGGTGCAGTGCCAGGCAGGGGTGCAGGGAGGCACCCAGGGTGTGCTGGGGTGGCTCCAGGCAGGCTGGGGCCTGGGCTCCAGCGGTGGCAGCAGACGCGGCCCCGCGGTGTTCGGGGAAACGGGACTTCACGTACTTTCCCCGGTAATACACAGAATTGCATCAAAGAAATACCTGGCTGTCATCATCGGCGTATCCTCCCAGAGAGAACGATCTTGGCAAGGCCTCCAGCAGGCCCAGCGTCTCAGGCCAAGAGCCAGCGCAGTGTTCAGTACAAGTTTCTTCATCTCCCCGTCTTTCATCATCTCCCACACGCTCCCCGCCGAGCTGCCATCCCAAGGGCTCCTGTCGAGGTTGGGAGAAAGCTGCTAAGCAAAGGCACTCTCAAAACTTGGAAGGGCATTGCTGCAAAGGCCACCAGGAAAAAACCCCAACCTCTCTCCACCTTTCCTGAGCCTCACCCCTCCTCCACCCGGCCTTGAACTGGGAGTGCAAAGAGACAAATCCTCTTCTGAGTCTCTTACATAGAGAGGATTCAATGGACAACTTCTGGTCCCCAGGTCCGTCATGGGGCTGGGGGCACTGACTGGGAAGAAGGGGTAGCAGGCCTTCTATTCCCAACCTCATGAACCCCAGATCTGGGCTCCAGACTGAAGGAAGAAGCCCTGGATCCACCAGCCAGGTCTCTGCAGGCTGTGATTTGGAACATTGCAGGGATGCTCTCCATCCTACTGTGCCTTTTCTGAGGGAGGGTGAGGGTCTGCCACAGCATGGGCAGCTGCTGCTCTTGCTGATGGCTGCTGCTGCTGTGCACCAGAGAGGTGAAAGACAGGCTTCCCAGGACCGGCTCCTAAATTGTTTTGACCTGAAGAGAACTGCTGGCCCTTGAGGATTTTCAGAGACAGACGTGATGCTGAAGCACCCCAGCCCAGACAAGGCTTTGGGTGTCTGCTGGCTGCAGAGCTGCCCAAGGCCACAGGGCAAGGCAGGGGATTTCAGGCCTACGCTGGAGGGAAACCTTGATGCCCAAGGCTGGGGTTGAGCTGCTCTGCTGTGAGGGTCGGGGAAGGAAGGGATTTCTTCCTGGCTCTTAATTTCATCAGGAGCAGAGGGTTATACAAGAGTGGGGCAGATGGAAATGTCACAACAGCGAGGTTGGCAGCTGCACAAACACAGCTAATCTGCCCTCACTTAATGCTTGCAGCCACAACACAAACACGCGCGGCACCAGGTAACGGAGCAGGTGAATTTGGCACCAGCAGCCTCTCGACTTGGGATGTGCTGTCCCGATCCTCCCTGCACACCCCAATGCCTGCCAAAGCCTGGTGTCACCTCACAGTCCTGCCCCAAACACAGCTGAGGTGTCACCTGTGGCCACTACTTGTCCATTCCCTCTTGGCAGTGTTCTACAGGGCACAGACCCAAGCCCAGCCAGAGCTGTGCTCTCACTCGTGGCCCTTCACCAGACAGGGTGGTACATCAGAAAGGGGGGCACTTTATAGATAATACATTATAAGATCAATCATAAATAGTGATGATGTGCCATTTTGATATGTGTATATGTAAATACCCTGTCTTTATGTATCTGTACTGCATACACACACATGCACACTATACACACACACACCCAAACTGCCTGTCTAGACTCAGTCCCTTCCTAATCAGTGTAATTTCCTCCTAATTAATCACTCCTTGAGTCTGGACTCTGGCTTCTGGCTTATTCTCTAGCACTGCTCCTCTGGCTACTCACTGGACTTTGACTTGGCTGCAGTCAGTGACAACAAGCAGGAAGGTTTTTGCCTTGTTGTTTCTTCCCCAACCAGTCAAGAAGGGCCTCTGCCATCTGTCTCTGCTACACACGCCTGGGGAGGCTGGTGCCCTCAAAAGTGGCATCAACCCCTCCGTACCCAAGCTCCAGCCTCTTCCCTGCTGAGGGGAGACAAGGATCAGGCTCTGTCCCCTCATTTCCTGTCCTGGAGAGCATCACCTCCATGCTCCCACGGCCACTCTTGGTCCTCCTGGTGGCCACAGTGACCTGGATGTGGGACCCTTGGCCACTTGCTGGTGTGGCTCTGGTGTGGATGAATGTCCCTAACTGAACAGGGAAACACAACGTGGTGAGGAGGGGAAGAGGTACTGCTGGAAACCATCTTCTGGGTCTGTGTTAGGGATGGACATCTGGGAGGGAGGGAGGGAGGGAGGAAGGAAGGGAGGAAGGAAGGGAGGAAGGGAGGAAGGAAGGGAGGAAGGAAGGGAGGAAGGAAGGAAGGAAGGAAGGAAGGAAGGAAGGAAGGAAGGAAGGAAGGAAGGAAGGAAGGAAGGAAGGAAGGAAGGAAGGAAGGAAGGAAGGAAGGAAGGAAGGAAGGAAGGAAGGAAGGAAGGAAGGAAGGAAGGAAGGAAGGAAGGAAGGAAGGAAGGAAGGAAGGAAGGAAGGAAGGAAGGAAGGAAGGAAGGAAGGAAGGAAGGAAGGAAGGAAGGAAGGAAGGAAGGAAGGAAGGAAGGAAGGAAGGAAGGAAGGAAGGAAGGAAGGAAGGAAGGAAGGAAGGAAGGAAGGAAGGAAGGAAGGAAGGAAGGAAGGAAGGAAGGAAGGAAGGAAGGAAGGAAGGAAGGAAGGAAGGAAGGAAGGAAGGGCAATCCTGCTCTGTGGGTGCTGCTGATGCTCACATTTCTCCAGGCCTGCTGTGGATGTGAGGTTTTATGAGCCCTCTCCACCCCATCTTCACCAGGGCCACTTTCCTGGCCCAAATGTGCTCTACCAGGAAGAAGGAGAAGCCAAGCAAGGAGACAAAGACAGCCTGTAGTTTATGGCTGCTGTTTAGGTCAATAACGTATCGATTACAATTTTGTGGGCTAAAAGCTTGACCTTTTAAAGGGCAATTGGCGCCTGTGAGATTTGATTTAGGAGAAAGAAAATAATTTAAATTTAATTTTCACTTCGTGTTTCAGTTGGGAGAAACTTGCAAGACTGCTTTTTTGGCGGGGGGGGGAAGGTGAGGGTTTTTTCCTGGAGCCATCAGAAAGAGCTTCATTTTAGGGTGAGAACAGCTCTGTTGGTTGTCTCTGCTCCATCGCTCACCATGCAGAGACATGGACAGGACACAAGGCACTAAGCAGAACACTTATTCCAAAGCTCAGCCCAGTAAATATAAGATACTGAATATCCCACATCAAGGAATGATAGCTTTCTCTCCTCTAGGAACAGCCTGACCAACAAAACAACACACAAGGCTGTTTTAGGAAAAAAACCCACATTTTTAGGCCTTCAAACACCTGTTTTGTAAGAGGCTTTGAATCTCCAGACATGGCTTTGCCCAAGCGATTTATTCTCATTATTCTCAGGCTGATATAATCCTTAAACAGGGACAGACAGCTCTGGTGGGGCTGAGCACCCCTGGCCCCCTGCACCCCAAGCCCCACACCCAGCAGGATTCATGGAGGGGGACACTGCAGGAGCTGCACTGGGAGAGGGGATGGACCCTGAACACGGCTCCAGGGACAAAAATAGAAGCAGCAGGCCGAGGACAGCTGTTCCTGGTTTAAACTGCCAGTTTTTAATAAGCTGTTTTCCTCTTTGAAAAGCATTTTTTTGTCGTTTCATAAATAGGAGGAGGAGCCAGGGTAGCATCATTGGGACGTCACCTACTTTGTCACTGCTCCTCTCCGGATCCTCAATTTTCCCCGGGTGCCATCACATTCAGGGCTTTCAGCAGCACAAAGTGACTGCAAGGAAGACTGAAGTCTGCCATTTAGCTCGCCAAGACATCTGGCAAAAACATTATGTACAGCTGAACATTTCATCACGTCTGCCAAGACATATTCATTTTGGATTAATTTTAAGACAGTTTTTAAAGTGATGATGAAGGATTATGCCGTGCGCTTCAGCAGCATTAAAAAAGAAAAAAAATCATCTCTCCTCTTTAAATCTCTCATTCAAATCGTCCCAGTTTGGCAGCTCCACAGTGTATTGGATTCGTGATCTGGAGGGATTCACTGATAGTGACATTTTCATTTATCTGAGTGCATGTAAGTGCTGTCACAGTCCATGGGTGGTAGCAGAGCCTCCAACACCAAACACGGCTCCTTGGAGTAATTCATTTGCAGGCAGGCAGCACAGCCCTCACATCCAAAATGCACCCACCCAGCAATAACCCAGCACTGATGACTGAATGATTACGAGCTGTAATCCCAGCTGGAGCCTCGCAGTTCGGGGTTAACTGCCCTCAAAACGCAAAGCATTTCTACAGCGTTGTTACTCCGGGGACATCCCCGGTATTCCCAGTGAAGGGATGCCAAAATCTGTAGTCAGGGGCTTGCAAAGGAGGGAGGTAGCTCATGGGTAGGTGATTTTGAGAAAGCCCATGCAACTCTGCAGCCATTTCCATGGCTCCATCAATTTCTCTGGGCACCCTGGGCCAGGGCCTGCCCACCCTCCCAGCCAGCAATTCCTGCCCAAGATCCCATCTGTCCCTGCCCTCTGGCACTGGGAAGCCATTCCCTGGGTGCTGGCCCTGCAGGCCTTGTCCCCAGTCCCTGTGCAGCTCTCCTGGAGCCCCTGGAGGCCCTGGCAGGGGCTCTGAGCTCTCCCTGGAGCCTTCTCTGGTGCAGCTGAACAGCCCCAGGTGTGCCAGGCTGGCTCCAGAGCAGAGGGGCTCCAGCCCTGGGATGTTTGAAGTCCCTTCCAACCCAAACACTCTATAATTACTTTATCATCTCCGCTGCCCACAGCACCTCCCTGCCCTGCTCCTTATGAGTGGCTGTTCCCAAAGTCACAGCAGGAAGTACAGCTCTGCTGCTGGGGTCAGTGGAGGTTGCAAGAGCTGCTCTTTTGTCTGTGAAATGCCATTATCTTCAGGTGGCAGAGCTGTTATCAGGCAATGAGCACCGCTGGTGACTTGTGCTGAGGTCTCAGGCAGGAGGGATGGCCTGGAGCACTCCCTGGTGATGTCACAGCAGCCCGGGGATGTCCTGCCAACAGACTACTTCCCCGAAAGTGGAAAGAACAGGGGAACTCCCAGCCCTGTGATCCTTCCCCTGAGCTCTCCACACACCTCTGAGTGTCATGACTGACCTGTGCAAAGGCACCACCCATGAGTAACTCCCAGGAGTATAAAAGCCTTCTGGCCAAGCCTGGAACAATTCCCAGCCCCATCCAGCTTAATGCCCACATCCAGGACATTCTGCCCTGACAGGTCGGTCTCTAGGGACACCTGCACCCTACTGAGAGCTCACAGCCACCACGGCTTCTGCTAGGATGTGTCCAGAGCTGAGGTTTCAGAATCCAGGGGCTCAGGAAGAGACTCTCAGATGTGCAGCTGCTACCTTAAACACTTCTAGTTGTTAGCAATAACAGACAATAAATATGGTAATAGTAACTCACTCAAATCCCCAAATTAACTATGAATCAAACACAAAAGAAGCTGGGATGCTGAATTTTACAGTATTGCCAGTACCAATGGTACAAATTTTTAGGTAAGGCAGCCGAAGGGGGAATGGGTAGAAATGGGAAAGGATTTGCAGTGGTCAGGTGATTCTAGGAAGTGCAATCTTATAGAAAACTACTGCTCCTCCAGCACAGAAGGTGGAGTTTCTGCAGACCAAGCCCAATCAATTATGAGAAAGCCTGGGGCTGACTAAGTATGAGATTTGACCTTTACTTGGCTGAATTAGACAACATATGCAATGATAAAACCAGCAGAAAAGGTTGTACAAAATCTTTAGAGCTTCCAAAGAAGGGAGGGGAGTTGTTTTCTTCTTCCTTTCCTGTTTAACTGGTAGATCAACAATCTAGTGGCACGTACAAAACAGCTTGGGTTTTTGGGTTTTTTCCCCCGTAACTTGCCAATACTCTTTGGTTTTAGGCTATTAGGGTCAAGAAATGCCAAGAAATCCAGCAGGTTTTTGGACTGCCTTTGCCAAAGTGAATGATGCCCAACGCAGTTACATCTTCCAACCCCCCCATCTCACTTTCACAGCAAGATCAGAGTTTCACTCCATTGCCTGAGGGAGGAGGATTTCTGTCAGGGACACATGCATGAGGCTCCACAACTCCCACTTCACTAACAACTTGCACAGCAGCTGTGTTTCCTACCTGTTTGGTCTTCTGGAAGGGATGGTCCACTGAGCAACCTGCCCTCTCCTCCCCAGCCCTGAAGCTGTGGATTTCCCTCTCCAGCTGCTCAGGGAGCCCAGGCAGGCAAAGACACCAGTGATCAGCACTTAGAGCAAGAATATTATAATAGAATCTCAGAATGGTTTGGGTTGGAAGGGACCTGAAAGCCCACCCCACCCCCTGCCATGGGCAGGGACACCTCCCACTGTCCCAGGCTGCTCCAAGCCCTGTCCAACCTGGCCCTGGACACTGCCAGGGATCCAGGGGCAGCCACAGCTGCTCTGGGCACCCTGGGCCAGGGCCTGCCCACCCTCCCAGCCAGCAATTCCTGCCCAAGATCCCATCTGTCCCTGCCCTCTGGCACTGGGAAGCCATTCCCTCGGTCCTGTCCTTCCAGGCCCTTTTCCAAAGTCTCTCTCCAGCTCTCCTGTCAATACCTTCAGGTACTGGAAGGCCACTGTAAGGTCACCCCAAATACGAGCATGGTCAGGAGAAGGTCCTGGTGCTACACCCATCCCACACCCCAAAACAGGAGACACCATCAGCTGGAATGGACAGGAAAGAGAAGCTGAAGGTGCAGCAACACATCAGGTCTGCTCTTGTGTGGACAACCCCATCCCTCCTCTGCTTCCCCCCATGACTGCACCTTCCTCGTGCCCCTCCAGGCCATGGCCACTGCCACCATTAAAGCTGAGCTGGCAAGAGGTGACATTCCACGTGACACTGCAGCACATGTTCCCTCTTCTACCAGACACTGACTTGGACACTGATTTTCTTTGTACAATAAATAAAAATACATTCTTATTAATTGCACACCATGGAGGACGTTATAAAACCTCGATCAGGTTGGGCCTGACGACCACACCAAGACCCCTGACATAAAATACACCACCCCATATTTACTGGTTTATCTTTTTTTATTTTTGTAATTACGCATAATAAATCTTTCACACAAAGAAATGAAAAGGATCCCTAAGGTGAAGGAAAAACAGAGTATTTGTGACCATACCAGACTGCAGATGTCAGGACACTGCCAGGCCCACGTCACGCTCCAGCTCTCGGGAGAGCCAATGGGGCCAGCATGGATTTCTGCCTAAATCTTGGTCTGGCTCTGCTGTTTTGGCTTTAGGTGTTAAGTCCAGCTGTTCCAAACCAGCTGGGACCCCGGGGCAGGGCATTTCATGAAACACACAAGGAAATTACGCCATCAGAACAAACCCTCTGCACCTCAGTGTAACCACAACGGGAGGACAGTGAGAGAGAATTTTCTGTGCGACACCGATGTTGTTTCAGCAGCTGTTTGACCTATTCTATCAGATTGCTGCTTTATGTGCCCTCCTTTTGCAAAAAGCCCTTTCACAGACACATCAGGTTTTCTGCAGTCTGACACCTGGCTGGGCTGTGTCTGCCCTGGCAGGGTGTCTCTGGTTCTGCTCACCCCGGGGTGTTTAAAACAGATGAACACTGAGCCCAGCAGCTTTAGAATCCACGGTTTAAAAGTGCATCTTCAGACTGACCTTTCCAAATCTGGGCAGCCCTGTTGACTCACAAACACTCTTAGTCTTTTAATAAAGACAAAATTACAAATCACTACAGTAACCAAGAATAGTTATCCCCTTTTGACGTTGCTCAAAGACCAAAACAAAACAGAATAAATCCAAAATACAGATCAACTTATGTGCAGCTCAGTCATGGTTAATTAATTTCTCCTATTTGCCTAAGAAAACACTGCATCTCCAGTCTTACCATTGGCTTTTCTTAAAAACTTCTGCCATTTCAAAGTCCTAAATGCTCACGGGCTGTATATATCCCTTTGCAGCTATATTTAAATAAATTTGGAAAGCTTTTTTTTTTTCTTTTTTTTTTTTTTAAATAAGCCAGCATTTCCATTTGTGTAGGACTCAAACGGACTTCTGTCTCTAAATAAGCATATAAAAGGAAAGTACAATCTTAGCACATCCTTCAGAGGGACGAAATGGTGCAAGAAATTCTATTTAAAGCCATTCAAAGGACTTTCTGAAAGCAAATGCACCCGATTCCCCAGGTCAACAAACAGGACATGCTGGAGCAGGCAGTGAATACGGAGGGTTGCCACGCATCTTCAGGAACTAATTCCTGGAAACTGAAGTTTTGGCATGCAATGCACTGGTGACAGTCCCCCACACAGCAGCACGTGGGACGATGAGAGTGGGTGCACGTGTGTGCAACAGGCATCCCCAAAATACAATCCCCACTTTGAAAAATGAGATTGCTTTCAAAATCACACCACTTCTTTCGCTCTTCCCACTGCTGAAACAGGTACATCGGGAAAGGGCACTTGAAAACAACAGAAAAAGAGAGTAGTATTCTACATTCAGATAAATTTATATTTCTGCCATAAAACTTTAAAAGCCAACAGGAGGTTTTCAACACAGAGCTTTGTTAAGGATCCCCAAAACACACTGTCACCATTACGCACAGGTTTACAGGACAATTGTCTATTTTACAAACTTGTAATTATTTTCTTTGGACTTCTTTTTCCCCCCTTTCCTTACGCGTTCAATTTCCAGGAACAATTTTGCACAAGAGCACAGAAAAACAAGTCTGTAAGGGACCTGACTCCGAAAGCAGGTGTTTCTTGCCCTCTGGAGAGTATTTGCCAGTCAAACAACAACAACAACAACAAAAGACTTGCTATTGAAAATCCTCCCACAAACATCTAAATCAAGTGTTTTGAATCTGCCTGGGAGCTAACCTGATTAGAGCTGCTGCTTGCTTAGTTCCCTCGGATGACAGTGTAGACAGCAATTTAAGGGCTGCAGCCTTGACAGTGCCACGGAAACGGAGGGCTGTGAGTGAAAACATGGGATTAGGTAATGAACAACCCACGGCAGCACCCAACAGACCGTAAAAAGCTTGACCCAAGGAAGCTGCCTGCTTGAAAGAGCCAAAAATACAAACGCTGCTTCCAAATCAAAGCCTGCAATCTCATTTAGCCCGTTAAGTTAGGACGATCAGGTTTGTGGTTGGTAGTAACATCATACCCCATGTGTAAGGCCTCATTTTCATCAAACAAGCTCTAGGTTATGGAATATAAACATAAGGGTGCCTACAAGCCATCAGTGCCCCACAGCAGTCTGTCCCAGTGTGAGGCTGGGCTGGACACTGGCTCTGGGGTCAGAGGGGTCAGTTGGAGGGGGTCAGGTTGGAAGGGGTGCAGAGGTTCAATTCCTGTAAGACGGAGTGGGGCTGGCCTGGCCGGGGTGCCCCTCAGCCCGAGTCCATGGTGAAGAGCTGGATGTCACGGGGGTTCCAGTACAGGGCCACGGCAGAGTTGTACACCAGGGACCACACGTAGGGGATGAAGAACTCCTCAGGCTGCTCCTCCTCCACGTACTTGAACTTCAGCTCGGGGAACTTCTGCAACGAGAAGGCAGAGTCCGGTGAGGGAAGGTTTGCATGTCTGCTTGCAAACACACAGCCCACATAAACACTGAAGAAAGAGGTTTGGTGAAAAAAAATAATGGAAGGAACTAAACCATTAAAACCCAATGAAAATATTTATAGTATAAAGAGATCATTTATAATTTCTTCTTTCAATCAAATGCTACATTAGCATATTGTATTCAAACCTTTTACTGTTGGTCACAATCCATTTGCCTGTTAACAGACTACACATGTGAATCCTTTACAAAACACAAAGGTCTTAAGGAAAACTCATTTTTAGCAGCCCCTTGAAAGCCTTCTTGCTTGTGCATGTACAGACCTATTTATTGCATTTTTCCTTAAAAAACATTTTGCAATTAATTGTACTTGGCTCCTTAGCAGGAGAATCCTCTGAAAAGGCTGAAAGAATAAACACAGTTTGTGGTATCATATGATCACAGAATATCCCAAGTTGGAAGGGACCCACAGGATCATCCAGCCCAGCTCCTGTCCCTGCACAGACACCCCAACAACCCCACCCTGTGCATCCCTGGCAGCGCTGTCCAAACTCTCCTGGAGCTCTGGCAGCCTCGGGGCCGTGCCCATTCCCTGGGGAGCCTGGGCAGTGCCAGCACCCTCTGGGGAAGAACCTTTCCCTGAGATCCAACCTGACCCTCCCTGGCACTGCTCCAGCTGTTCTCTGGGTCTTGTGCCCAGTCACCAGAGAGAAGAGACAGACACACTGCAACCTCAAGTTCCCATTTTTCTCATTTTTTCCCTCCCAAGGCAGTGCACACTGCAAACCCACCAGGTTGACTCTTGATAAGTGCGTATTTTGGAAAGAGCTGAGTCTACTTTTGTACTGTGCTCTTTACTTTATCCACTTCTAAATGCTGCCTGTGTCTGAGCTTGGCAGAGTCTCAGGCAAAAGCCGCATTACAATGATCACTGGGGTAAGATAAAACATGACCCATTTTATTATTTATAAGGCTGTGGCTAAGACTAAGAATAAACTCTACCGTGTGACATGATCAGAACAAGCACAGCAATGGCTAAGGAGCCTCTTTGCCCATTAATAATGAAGGGATTCCCTATCCTATTTCTTGAGCTCAGTGTCCTGTTTCCTTGCCTTAAGGGTACAAGAATTCTGGCTGGATCAGTCTCCTTTGAGGGGGCATTTCCTGGACACTTGGTTTTCAGGGTTAGGTATTTAACTTCGATGCTCCCCTTTTATTTGTATTCTTGGAGTCAGAAAACATGGAAACTTGTAGAAAAGTTGTAGAAAACATGGATGTGGCACCTGGGGACATGGGTTAATGGTGGCCTTGGCAGCACTGGGAGAACAGCTGGACTCCAAGGTCTTGGAGGCTTTTTCCAACCTAAAAGACTCTGCACTATCTCTGTTCAAGGAACTGAGGCAGCTAAAAGGCGAGGTTGTTAAAGGCTCTTCTGCATCTAAGTCCTATTGAGTTCAAAGCCCAGAATCTCAAAGGTACATCAGCAAGTTTAATTTCCTGTGTCAGACACACAGTTTGTGGTAGAGAACTCTCCCACCGCCATTTTGTGCATCTAAACCACTTTCTACCACCTCTCTACAACCTCTCTTCTCCAAGTCTGTTTTGACCAGCCTGTTTAATCTTCTGCATCACTTTGGTTTTTTCACTCCTATGTACCTTACACCCATACTCACCCCCACCTCTCACTTCCAATCTCCCAGCCTACTGCCATGCCAGCTCCCTTCCACTGCATCCTTATTCCCTCTCTTTAGCATAATTTTCTCTTTTGTACTCACCCAACCTCTCTTTTCTCACCAGTCTTGTGCAATCCTCCTTTTCAGTGACATTCTCCATTCCTTTCCAACTCAGCTCCAAGTTCTCAAGCTGTCCCTGTCTTCCCCCTCTGCCACCCCCCAACCAAGCCCTCATGTATATTTTCATTAGTATTTATTTTTTTAAAAAACCTGACATTCTACTCTGCTTATCCTCAGTGTAATCTTCCCCACTTCCTTCCAAAACTTCCTGGCTTGTGGTCAGTGTAAACAGGAGCACGTTCTGTTCAGCACTGCATCAGCAGAATGAATGGTTCAACCTCATGATTACACCATGGCAACACTTCCAGCAAGAGGAAAGTCTTACACAGTTGCCACTCTTCACCCCACGGGATGGCTGCACACCAGGGATGCAAGCCCATGGTAGCCCTTCTGGGAGGGAAGGGGGGAGGAAAAGTGATTAAAGATGCTAATTTGAATTGAATTAAACACAGGCAACTTTTTTTTCACTGTCAGGTCACAGATGTAGCTACTGGCTTTGCAAACATTCGTGGCAGTAGCCTGGGACCATCCTCAGGCTCCCGTGCAGCTTAACAAACATCTTCAGCCTTAAAACAGTAGGCAAAATTACATCAGAAATTCCAACAGCTGCATCTGAGATGCTCACGTCTTACTATCCCATTATCTCTCAGCTGGGAGGGCAGCATAAACCGGCTCAGGTAGCATTCATATTTTCAGGCAATAAGCCATGCATTGATTTTATTATTCAGCCTCTCTTCAGGCTGATCGATGTTGCCATTTATTGCGATCGTACTGTAGCAATTTAATAATCAATTTCAGATTAAAGGCCGTAACTCACTGCAGTCAGCCTGGACTCTGACACTCAACATGTGCCTTGGACAGCCTGCGGGGCTGTCTTGGAAATGCAGATAAGGAGAATGAGATTTTTAAGGAGAGCAGTAATACACACTGCCACTACATATACACAACTTTGATTGAGTCTATACAAAAAGAATGTAGATAATGGCAGGAGAGACAGATTTTTGATGGTCCACCTGAACAGCAGGCTCAGGACAGCTCAATGCATTGCTGATGAGACATGAAAAATCAGAATTCCAGGCCAGCAATTCAAACCCACATTCTTCAGACGACTGCAATGACACACAGCTGTGTGCAGGCCATGTTTTCTCATTCATTTAAAATGAGAAATCTTAGGAGGCCCAGCATGGAGAGAACTGCACCAGCATCTTTGGGGTGTGGATCTAGCACTTGGGAATACGGTTTAGTAGTGAGCACAGTGCTGCTGAGTTAATGTTTGAACTCAATGATCTTAGAGGGCTTTTCCAACCTCAACGATTCTATGACGTAACTTGCAAGATTAACTGTGGCAGCCATCCACTGTTGAGATAAAAAACTACCCACACTGTTTCACTAACAGGGTGTTCACTGAAAACAGAATTTGTTAACAAACAAAATAAAAAGTTTCTTCTTTATGAGAGTGACTTTATAACTATTTGTAACAGCAGGATTTAAACACCATGTAAAAAGCCTGATCAATGCCAAAAAGATTTAAGATTTTCAAAAAGCTTTTCAAGATTCTCAGGTGACAGTCCAAGGAAGGTTTAAATTCATATTTGTGCCATTTGTCTCCTTTATGTCCTGCTTCAAATGAGTGATGAGGAGCCCTAGGTCCTGGCTGTGTGCTGCAGACACACAGGAGGTGACATTGTAAAGCAACCAGGCCACAGGGGTCTCAGGGCACTCCCAGCAATAACCCAGCCAGCAACGGTGAGGGCTTTATCATCATGGTTAACAAAATTCCCAAAGTGGCACGTCAAACCTGCAGTGAACAAATCTGTTTTCTTCTGCCTTGCTGCTGTTGTGTCCAACTTGCTCCTGGAAAGACACTGGCACTCTAGCTGGTGACACTCCAATGAACCTGATTTTTAGCACCACTTAAAAAGAGACACTGTGCTAAGGCATCTTAAATGGCAATCTTAATGATAGAGGAAAAGCCTTGGCATGGGATGAATCATCCCTTTTTTATTCCTTCACTGCCCTGCTTGTTTGGATGAATGTTTGGAAAGATGGAGCCCCTCTGCTCTGGAGCCAGAGAGCTGCAAGTGCTCACCAGTACAAGAGAAGGCTCCAGGGAGAGCTCAGAGCCCCTGCCAGGGCCTCCAGGGGCTCCAGGAGAGCTGCACAGGGACTGGGGACAAGGCCTGCAGGGCCAGCACCCAGGGAATGGCTTCCCAGTGCCAGAGGGCAGGGCCAGATGGGATCTTGGGCAGGAATTGCTGGCTGGGAGGGTGGGCAGGCCCTGGCCCAGGGTGCCCAGAGCAGCTGTGGCTGCCCCTGGATCCCTGGCAGTGTCCAAGGCCAGGCTGGACAGGGTTTGGAGCAGCCTGGGATAACAGAAGGTGTCCCTCCCTATGGCAGGGAGTGGAATAAGATGAGCTTTAAGGGCTCACCCAACCCAAACCCTTTTTTGATCCAATATACCACAATATTCACCCTTTAAGTTACTGAACTTGTTGCCTTGACATAAACAGTCCGTTGGAGCCGTTATTTGCATTTCTTTCCACCCCTTACAGGGACAGACAACCCCTCATAGCTTAAAATAAACCAGCCTGAGGAAGTCCTTGAAAACACGAGAGACAGAGGTAACATTACGGTTTGAACAGCACAGTTCAAATACAGACACCACTTTATCAGCTCCGGTGAATCACCCCACCACATCACCCTATCTTGTTTTCTCCTGCCAGACAAAGCAGAAGTCAGATTTAGTGGTTGGGACGAGGGTACAAACGAGACAGACCGAGAACTTTGCAGACTGTCTGCATTGTCAATCACATGATTCGATGAAAAACCACGGGAAGTCCGATGAACAGACACAGAACTGAACTGCAGTAACTCCCCCACCACAGAAGTTCAACAACATTGGGGAGTTGGATTTTTTTTTTCCTTCGGCTTTTTTGTTTTGTTTTTTTTTGGTTTGGTTTGGTTTGTTTTTTTTTTCAGTTAACGTTGAGGAAGGGAACATCATGGCCAGTGAGCAGCACCTGGCCCTGCTCCAGGCAGCGCGGTGGCATCTGAGCTACAAGGCTTGAGCCATACATTAAATAAAACATCCCCTTCCCTCCAAATGAACCCTCAGAGCTGCTCTCAGGCTACACTGTTATGTCAGTGGATGATCTCCACTCAGATAATGCAGGCAAGGGCAGATGAAGCTGCTTTAAGAGCAATGTCTTTTGCTTCTTCCCTGATCTAGATGTTCTGCTGGATGAAAAGCAGCATTCATCAAAGATACGGGGCAGTCACTGTGGAAAATAAAGAAATTAAAGAGCTGGATTAATAAAAAACTGGAGAACCCTCTTTTCCTCGAGTTCTGGTAAGAAACTCTGGTTTCTGAAACAGCAATCAAGCACGAATCAGTATTTTCAAAAGCAGGTGACTCTTTGAGCAGAGAAGTGATGTTTTCAAAGAGTCTGAACACATTTGAGAGTCAAATTCATGTGAACTTTACATCAATCCAAAGCTTCAAAGTCTTTCTGAAAATGGGATTTCTCTGTGTTTGAAAAGCTTACCATGAATCCTGTTTGGTAACCTAATGACTTGATGGTAAATTATGTGTTTCATATTGTTTCAGCTAAATATAGCCGTATTGCCTGCAGAGCATCTGTAGGATTGGACCTCATTAGCAAAATACATCAAATAGCAAGGGAAAAAACGAGGGCTCAGGTTCAGCACTGTACCAAGCCTCTATAACAGGGTCTATAATGAATACTCCAGCAGGGATTGCCCCTGCCTTGCACCAAACATACCAATCTGTGAGGATTTGGGGCAGAGGAATGGCACCTGTACTTGCTGGCCAAATCCTCAATGCCACTTGAAAATCTGGTCCCCAGAATACCAATCTAAGTCAAATTAATGGCCAACGATCTTGAAAGCAACTCAAAAACCACGGCTGGTACACTGTTCATGGTATGGATACACAGGTACATACGGAAACATCGATATATTTGAGTTTTATTTAAATATAAGGACTTGAGTTCTTCAACAGACCACAATTTGTGGAAGAAAATGTCTCAGTGCTTGCTCTACGATACTGACAGATTGAATTTTTGCAATTACTTAATTCCTGTGGGGCGGTAAGGCCGTTTCATCTTTCTCAGGTTCTGTTCATGTCTGCAGTGCTTCTCTCTGATTTCAGACAGAAAGTCTGTGTGGCTTTAGTGAAGTATCTGTATGGGCTACACCACACCTGCCTGATACCATCTTTTTCTCCTCCTCGGGCTCTCAGCATAGAGGATGATGGTGGCAAGATGAAGGAAGCAAACAGGAAATGTGCTAGACTAAGTGTGAGCACACATCTTGTTCAGAGATCTGCCTAAGGAATAGGTACAAACGGAAAGACAGTGAAGAAAACGGGGGCTCAGAGCATGGCAGAGAGGTTGAAAAACAAATAGAAAACTCAGGCGAATAAGAGGTTCAAAACCATCTGTGCACAAGCTAAAAATAATATTATTTAATATTATTAATTTAGTATTATTTAATAAATATCTATTAAATACAGTATTATTTATAACAATAAAACTATGGAAGTTTAAGCAACCACACAAGCTGCAGTAGACAACACCACTGTTCCCAGGGAGTAAAATTCCATAAGACAGGTAACCCACATTCTAATGGGTCACAATCTTCCAGGTCCAGGAGGGTAGGGGAGTTCATCTACAGAGAGAGAACTATTTCAGCAAGTTTCATTGATAAGTGATTTCTGTTTTCAGATCACTTTGAGTAAAGGTTTGGTACAACCACAGCTGCAGGAAAATAAATGCTCAGCAGTGAATTTTCAGTGTCAGATGTGAACTACTGCCAGAGGAGCAGACGTGACTCTGGTCAGAGTTCAGCAATTACTAATTCTTTTATAGAGTACTGAGAAGCCAGGTCATTTTCGGAAAAATCAATCAAACAGCTCTGCCTAGATAATTATTGGTAAAAACACAATTATTTAAACAAGTTAAATATTTGCGGCAAACCTGCCAGGGCACAAAGCTTTGCAGGGTACCTATAAGAAGAAGACTGCTTTTCTGTCTGGGATAGAATGGTAAATAATGAGAGCCTTAAAGTCCTAGAAATTCAGAGATGCAAACATATATACACTTGTTTCTTTTCCTTCCAGGAAAGGAATATTGCTGATAAATGTCAATAGCCCCAAATTGTGCCATTTTTGTCTCCATACCAGGCTGTTAATCTCTACAGCTTCCAAAAACACTGTATAAATGTATATATCTGACCTTAGGACAAGCCCAAGTGCCCATTTCAGGATCTGTTGGGTCCACATCAGAAGCACCTGGACTCCGGGCTACTTCTAGACAGCACAGAAAATAAACTGGACCACTGGTCAGCAGCTATACAGACAGGCTGGCAGAGCTGGGGGTGCTCACCTGCACCAGAGAAGGCTCCAGGGAGAGCTCAGAGCCCCTGCCAGGGCCTCCAGGGGCTCCAGGAGAGCTGCACAGGGACTGGGGACAAGGCCTGCAGGGCCAGCACCCAGGGAATGGCTTCCCAGTGCCAGAGGGCAGGGACAGATGGGATCTTGGGCAGGAATTGCTGGCTGGGAGGGTGGGCAGGCCCTGGCCCAGGGTGCCCAGAGCAGCTGTGGCTGCCCCTGGATCCCTGGCAGTGTGCCAGGCCAGGTTGGACAGGGCTTGGAGCAGCCTGGGACAGTGGAAGGTGTCCCTGCCCATGGCAGAGAGTGGAATGAGATGAGCTTTAAGCTTCCTTAAACTTCCAACCCAAACTATTCTAGGCTTATGTGAAAATCCCTTAATCCCATAGTTTGAGAAAAAAGGGGATCCCTGCTCATCTTCAGAGATCCTGCATCTACCTGGGGAAATTTTGGAATGGGAGGAAAAGATTACCAAGATGAAAGACTGAAACAAATCTAAGTATTGCACACTGTTAAGTATCATTAATCTCTACATATATTTTATGCATTATGCATTTATAGTCACAGTTCAAGGATTTACAGATCTTATTAGAATTTGCTTGCCCTGTCAGCACTGCTGTCTATGCCATGTTGTCTAGATGGACACGGATCTTTCCAGAACATTCCAAGAGGACTGCTCAACAGCCAGGAGGCAGATTTGTTGTCAGATCATGGAGACAGAAAACACTACGAGGACATTTGCAACACTGCAGAAAATACAATACATTTTGCCATTATCAAATAAAAAGAAAAGAGATTGATTGAAGCATGAGAATGAAGGCAGGATGTGTAAATGAGGTACCATCAACAAAAAACAGAACTTTAATCCACTTCACAGCTTAACCTGAAAGAACAGTAATTCTCAGAAAATACAGTGGCCTTTTAGAAGAAAGAACACAGGTCTGAGCAAAAAATGAACAAACTCAAAATGACAACAATTCAAACAAAGGACATTTTTTACATTGAAAAAAAAAAAAAATGACCAAGAAGAGTGTTAAACACATGGAATGAACAAAGCTACTGACCTAACTGACAGAAGCAGTTCTGGTCCTGACCTTGCTCGAGCTCTTGTTATGCACATACACTGACCACTCAGATAAATAAGTAAAATCCTTTGTATGCTTTTGAATTTAGAGAATTAAAATCTGAAAAACAGAATAATCCCTGAACCCATTTCTCAGTGGCATTAAAGGGCACCAAAGCACAAATGGGGATGAGTCTATTAACTCACAAAACTTTTATGGATATGAAGCAAACATATAAGCCTTTCCTACCATGGGATTTGCAGAAAATGCACATTTCATAACAGTAGTCCCTATTTTTACCACTGGTAAGGAAGATGCAAATGAGTTTAAGCCCTAGCTTCCTATGCTTCAGCTTGCAAGCCATCCTTCTCTAGATTAATGTGCAAGACTTTACACAACCACAAAAAACAGTATGTTTTCAGCAACTATTTTTGTTAAAACTGAAGCGAGTTTAGAAATCACTAATTCACTTGCACCTTTATATGGAAGACTTTTAGACCTGCTAATAAAAAGCTTACAAGATTAGAACTAGATTTTGGATGCCTCAACTCACAGTTAAGACTATGATGCTTTAACAGTACCCTCAAAGATGGGTTTAGAAATAGATAAATTTCCAAAGTCTCAGAATTAAACCCTGCACCTTATGTAGACTTTCCAAACCCCCAAAATACCACTCACTTGCCAAACAAAGCTGATTCAAGGCTGAATTTTTTCTTTCCAGAATTTTATGAATGAGATTTGAGCAACCTGGAAGGTGTCCCTGCCCATGACAGGAGGTTGGAACAAATTGAGTTTTAAGGTCCCTTCCCATTGACAATGTTCAGTGATTCTATTATTCTATGAATTCTGCCACTTTTCCAGTGTGCAAAAGGTAAAATTTAAGAAATTGTCAGCAATAAATCAGTTGGGAACACTTC
This sequence comes from Phylloscopus whistleri, assembly GCA_017589585.1. NCBI lineage: Eukaryota > Metazoa > Chordata > Aves > Passeriformes > Phylloscopidae > Phylloscopus > Phylloscopus whistleri. Next base: position 1,489,076 of record JADMLD010000037.1, read on the forward strand.
ATGAGGAACAACTCTTTGAAGGCCTCCAATTGGGCAGAAGCTCAAGCTGCCCTAAGTCCATACATGCACACGCACTGTTTGGATCACTCTGCAGAAGACAGAAAATGTTATTTATAAAGTCTAGGAAGCAAGAGAAGGCAGGGGAAGATTACTTCTGCAGTCAACCAGACCTGAAGAAGATAACCATCCCTGGAGAGATTTAGAAGATGTGTGGATGTGGCTCTTGGGGACATGAATCAGTGGTGGCTTTGGCAGTGCTGGGGGAATTGGACGTGATGGTCTTAGAGGACTTTTACAACCCAAATGATTTTGTGATTCTGTGATCTGTGAGATCCTGAGATGCTTGCTCCCTCTAGAAAAAGCTCATGGTGCTCTCAGAGCCCCAGTATCGCCTGGTCAGTGGGGAAACCCTTGTATGAAACAAAAAAGGCTTTTTACGGTTCAGGATTTGCCAAAGACCAAAATAATTCTTCCCAGGCAACTTGATTATTTGCAAGAATGTGGAAGAACTCAAAGGAGGGTGAGATAGGGGTGGGAAAGGCAAAGTCTCCTCTTGGAGACATTGTAACTGAAGGCAGTAGAGAAGAATTAAGTTGTGTATCTGGACAAAGTCTGCTTCAACTTCTGGATAAAACGACAGATCTATATACCCTTCATCAGCCTTTTTAAAAAAAACAAAGTCAGTATTATAAACCAAACAATATTCCACTTCACACGTCAGAGAAAACCATCTGCTAATTATTTTCTGAGAAGTGAGTTACACACTTTTAATTGACATAATTTATTAACTTTTTTTAACAATAAGGAAAAACTCACTGGAAAGGATTTAAAGGGCTTACGAAGTACACAAACGATGGTAGCTCTGGAGAAAATAACCCTGCTGGAAAACGAATGTACACTAATATGTGTAGTGATATATTGAAAGACACAGAGAATCTGCTCTAGACAAATCTTAGAGCCAATTATACATTTTACATTTCAAGCAGCGAGAGCTACTGTTTAAGCCAGAGCAGTTGTTTTGACTTTGATAGCAGACTAGTCTAAAATACAAGGAATGTTGTTTATCATGGAAATGCTTTGTGCTCCAGATAACATCACGGATGGCTGCCCCACCTAGGCTAGGCAGCATCCCACCGTCCTGAAACAAACCCCAGACAAACCTCTCCCTGCTGCCCGACTTCTACTCCCGCCAAAGATCCAACTGTTGTGCAAAGAAAGCTCTCACCATGGTGCGTGCCACACAATCAGCAACACAAAATGAGCAGAAGGTGATGAATACACGTGTGAAAGAAACTACTGAAGATTAAGAGCATGACCCACACTTTCACGTTTTAATAAGGCACTGGAGCCTTGATCACTCTGGCATTCTGCCTTGATGCCAGAGGGCCAGAGGGATACACCTCAGGACACTGTCCTGTATGGACAATATACATATCCTGATCCAGTAATATACAAATATTACCCTTTTCTCACTCCTTTTTTTTTTTTTTTTTTTTTTCCTCCATAGGAATTCTCATGCCCAGGGTTAGATTTTTCTTCCTCCACCCTGGAGAAGGAGCTGGAGATTTTGTCATCTGACTCGGTCCCATACTGCGCTTGCTGATGGAGACTGTGACCCATCCATGGAGTTTCCAGAACTCACATCTCTGCTCTTCAGCTTCTGAGCTGGGAAGGGAGTGAAGCACAATGACAGTGTAAACTCCACTAATTTCACAGTTTTAAGATTTTTCCTTTTGCAAACTACTACATGACCTTCCTCTGCTCTGATACAGTCTTGGGATAACCCAGCAGAACCACAAAGGACTGAGAGGTCAAAATGCTGTTTTCATCTGCCTGTTTCTTTCACCCCAAATCTAGTGTTACTACCATGTCACAGTTTTTGTTTTCTCTTTTATTTGTGTAAAACATATTCCCCCAACACAAAAGGTGGCAGGAGAAGAGCACAGTGATTCAGTTTGCATACTTTTCCAGTGATGAGGTCCCAGACACGCTTTCACTACATACTGGTTCAACGCTGCCTCCAAAACATCCCACCAAGCCAAAAAGAACATTCCTTTGGACAACTGGGACCACACTCCTCTCCGTTATCACTTTACAAGGGTTGATGCACTGCCTTGGCTTCATGCATCAACCAGAGAGACAAGGCCCATTCTCCCAGCTGAGCTTAACACCTTCGATTTGCATCCTGGGGGCTGGCATTTACAGCACGTTTCCTGGTGTGGAGGGCTCCTGGAAGGTCGTTAGACAAGGCTGGAGTTTTCCTTCACAGCAGCCGCAGAGCCGAGGCCCGCGCCGACATCCTGCCCCGGTCCCTCCCACCCAGCGAGGTGGTGGGGCCACATGCCAAGCCCAAACATCCTCCCCCACCCCCAGCGACCACGGAGGAAGACCTCCTTTTGATTTTGTACTTTTTAATCTGAGAGAGCCAGGCCTGTAAATATTACAAAAAATTATAACAATGACTTAAGAACGGAGACAGACTCGCTGTCACCAACTGTTAACTCTCAGATCAGGGCAGCCTAGGAAGTGGACCCTTATCTGCCTGAAGCTCAGGACGTGCTGACTAACACCCTATTGAGTCGGCAGACCTTTGGCTCCCTAATCTCCCCAAACTGGAAAATGTACACCCCAGTGGACATACTCCCTTCTTAAGTATTTCAAGCCTCTGCAAAAAGACAGATTGTGCTGTGAGATGAGCAGTGCTGCCCCGCTGCATGCAGGAAATCCCATTTATTTGTCTTGAGGAGTGAAATGTCAAGTGACAGTAAAACCTTTCCAGCCATAGCACGCAGTGCCAGACTGCAGCCTTAACTCTGCCAGGACTGCCACCCAAGGAGCTGGTGCCAATGTTTACATTTACACAGTTATGTTGCGAATGTGGACTTTACAGCTTTATTAAAGAAAAATTGCCCTAATGCTAAGAGTCCTGTGAAGACAAACCAAAATCAGGGGAGGGAAGTGGTGTTAAGTTGACATCAACAAATAACCAGGATGCCTTTTCTGAAATGGATTTTTAGGTTGCTCATTCTGTACTACATTTTATTCTATATTCCAGTATATTCACAAAAGTTGTGATAGCAAGTTCAAATCAGGTATTGAAACCCTGCCTTTATCAATGATAGAGGCAAGCAGTGTGCAGAAAGGAAAAAGCGTAAGGATGAGCAGGACAAGAATTCCTTCAAGGTATTAAGACATCTTTACAAATCTTGAACCTGGCCAACTGAGCAATCTCCTTGACTGTCTGAGTACAGGGAGTCAGGAGCTGATTGCAACCAAAACGGATCTCTAGGCTTGGTATCATCCTGCAGCCATCAGTAAAAAAAAGAGCACTCTCCTATAGTGAAACTGCTTTTTTTTTCCCTAATGCAAACAATCACCTCAATCTGAAAAAGGGCCCCAAGTGAGCTGCTGTTTCAATAATGAATGAAAATTACTTGTGTTTTCTGTTTCACTATGTTTTAGATGCAGCATTTCCAGATTTGTTTGCCTTCACTGACACTTCACTTATTAAGACTCATTCTGGTAAAGACTGTCTTTAAGACATGAATCAAACATTCCTGGAGAACTCTCCACCTCAGGCTGGGGAATTCTTTCATAAATGCTAGTATGTTCCTTTGTTATTGAACATATCTGCCCCCTTCCTCCCTGTCCATTCAGGCCTGCATTGTTTACCCTGGTGACAACAATCAGGCTTTGCTGGTCTTAGCTCAGGAGGATGGAGCTTGGTAAGTCCTGGTGGAGCAGATAAGCATCAGGAATTCAAATAAAGTTTTGCAGCCTTACTCTGTGCTCAGAACTACAGGCACCACTCGGATCTCGTGGGTCTCACATCAAGGACAACATGCAAGTTTAAGGCCTGTGCTCTCCCCTCCACAGACACAAAATTTCCTTCTATGTTTTGGAGCTGCCAGTCTCCCATAGACTGATGGACCTTCCCTCAGTGAACTGTCCTGAACTATCCTGCCTCTGGTTTCCCACCTACAAAAACAATCTTTGCTGTGGTTTTTGATAGCTCACATGCTGCAGTGAAGGAAGGGAAATCTTCCTTGTGGAGCTTTGGATGTTGCTGCTACAGCATCATCAAGATTGTAAATTCTCACCCCACTGCTACACTGTCTGTCCTCAAGCCCCAGCTCATGAGCCACAGGTTGCTCTCCCCACAGTTTAAACATCAGAGCAACAGCTTTAAACTGCCAGGGGCAGGGTTAAATGGGATATTAGGAAGAAATTTTGGGCTGTGAGGGTGGTGAGGCCCCGGCACAGGTTGCCCAGAGCAGCTGTAGCTGCCCCATCCCTGGAAGAGTTTAAAAGCCATGGGGATGTGGCAGCTGGGGGGACATAGGTTGGTGATGGCCTTGGCAGTGCTGGGGAATGGTTGGACTTGATGGTCTAAGAGGGCTTTTCCAACTTACAGGGCAAGGAGAAAATCTGGGTAGAATGGAGCATAGTAGGGTTTGTTAAGGCACAAGAGTTAACAGGAGGACACAGTCAAGAAAAATCAGCTTTTGTTTGTGAGCTCAACAGATTGTGGGTTTAGCATACAACCTTATCATAAACCCAGCCTAAATCCACATGGATTTAAGATTGAATACCATCATCTGATACTCCAGAACATCTACAGCTACAAAAAAGGCAAGGTGGTCTAAACCAGCTGCCCTCCAAATCCTAACACCAGAGTCCTCAGCAGTGATGATGATAAACATGAGAAAACCCCTGCTTGGCCAGAAAAAAGCTATTTCCATCTCTAGCCATCCTCGGCAGGAACAAACAGCCTGTAAATCAACTGGAGAGATGCTTTGCAACTTCTACCAAAGGTTGTGACAAAATTAAACTATATGGGAATGCAGCGGACACATCCATCAGCTGACAAAGTACATCTCTTTCTCATTCTCACTTCTTGGTGCAGTTGCTGTAAACATTCAAAACATTCCTCTGATTTATGCATTTAATTAGAAGATATCTGTAACATTCCTGCTGTTTACATTTAACCCAACACTGCAATGAAAGCTGTAATTTTGTCTGGGATTTATATTCTGTACTCAAACTTATTTTGATTCCTTGATTTAAACATACACACAGAAGTGAAAATGTGTCAAAATCATGAAAATGGAAGAGATTATACTCCATTATCTAGTTCATCTGTCATCCAGGGCAAAAAATTTCTGAGGACTGTTTCTCTCAATCTGCCACATGTTATGCAAACTTAATTCAAAAGACTAATTCAGAAAAGACAGCTAAACCTTAAAAGTGGAAGAGCAATTGAATCAGTATAATTAGAAGTTATATGATTTTTTTTCTCCCTTTATCTTGTATTTGGTTGTCATAACTCATTGAATTTTGCACCTTTTGGGATAAAGTTTTTGGCCTCTGACACATTACTTTGCATTTTATTTAAAAAGTGGTTAATGCTTTTTAAATTAATGGACAAGGGATAATGTGGGACTTTATTAATCAAAGAAATGAATTAATTAATTTTAAATATATATTTTTATACTTTTTATGTACTCTGCCTGCACTGAAGGTTTGCAGTAGAAAAGGAACACATGGGTTGGAAATAGGTTTCAACTGAGCACGGGAAGAAAGGGGTCAGGGCATTTCAGTGTAATTTTATTTTGACGAAAGTTGCAAGATATTTGGAAACAACACGTCATGCAAATGCAGTGCCTTTGGCAGTGGACTTTTCATTGGACTCACAACATATGCAATGGAGCGAGGGCTGGCTGCACAACACATGTGTAGCAGATTTAGTCACAGCAAAAAACGTAGTAAAAGTATAGGGAGGCTTTCTAGGGAGGGAGACTTGGGGAATGTTATTTAGCTTGAGCAATTGTACAGCTCTGAAGTGAGCAGGGGCTGGGCTCTGGCTGGGAGCCCTCCTGTAAGATGTGTTGGACAGGGAGTTTTGGGCTGCTCATGAGTGTGGGGCTCCTGCCAATCTCCTGCAAAGCCAAAGCTCTGCAGCTTTGGGCAGGGAAACTCCTCTGTGCTCTCCTTCAGAAAAAAACGGGATCATCCTTGCAGGTTAACAGAGTTCAAATGATGTGGCAGGCCAGCAGTTAGCAGAGTAGAAGTAGCTTTGAAAAACGTACACGTGCCGAGAGTTGTTTACCCAGGTCAGAGCTCTGTTTCCATGGGGAGCGACTTGGAAACTCTCACACATTTTCCCATCCTCCTGCTTCTCCAGAGCTTGCTTTCTGCCTTGTACTTGGTATCCCTTTCTTGTAGCAGATTCCTTAAACCAATGAAATCAGTCAATCTAAGGTATCTGGTGTCAAACAATAGATACGCAAAGACAGACTGCTTCATGTTTGAATCTGTGTAAAGTTTAAATTCTTTGTCTCAAAGTCTCTTACTTGTGCTCTTCCTTCCTATAAAGTAAGAGAATGAGAGAATTATAGAATGGTTTGCATTTGAAAGGGCCTTAAAGTTCATCCCATTCCACCTCTGCCAGACACCTTCCACTGTTCCAGGTCACTCCAAGCCCTGTCCAGCCTGGCCTGGGACACTTCCAGGGATCCAGGGGCAGCCACAGCTTCTCTAGGGAACCTTGTGTCAGGCCCTCACCACCCTCACAGTCAAGAATTTCTCCCTAATATCTGGTCTAAACATTCTTTGTCTAGTTCAAATTACCCTATCTTTCTAAGTGGCACTGAAACCCCAAATTTCAGGACTAGTTTATTTTTAAATTGCACGCCTAAGTTAAAATAGATGCACAGACAGCCAATGCAGCGTCTCAAGTGCTCACATGGAAAAATCAGAGCTTATTGCTACCCTCTCTGGTTATTTCACATTGCAATGAAAGGCCAGACTTCAGCTGTGCATAAAGAAATATTTGACTGATCTCTTTTGGCAATCCACGCTCCCTTTAATGACTGGAATTTGTATGTCATCTCCTGCCCCTTCCCCTCCACAAAGCTTGCAGAGCACCTAACATCAGCCCCTTACCAGTTACTGCCTTGTGCACGGATGCTCTGCCATATGGACAGCAACAGGATACATTCCTCATCACTGATGACAGTTAGAAAATGTCACCAGTTACATTATTCTCCTCCAAAACTTCACTCTTAACAACAATGGTGTCTCCTCACCACAGCCCAAGAGTGTCCTCGTGGCTGAGAACCAGCTGGAGCACCGTTCACTGGATGTGAGATGAAGATGCTGAAAGGGTCCCTCTCACCCTGACTGTGTCACCAATAGAGCACAACCAGATTCTTCTGATCCAAGGAAGGAGAAGATCTTTGCAGTAGACTTCCCTTGTGTTCCTTACAGAAATATTTTTCTGCTCTCTACAGGTAGCATAAAGAATTACATAATTATTTCTCATAGTCATAGAATCCCAGAATGGTGTGGGAGGTACCTTCAAAGCTCATCCAGTTCCACCCCCTGCCATGGGCAGAGACACCTTCCACTATCCCAGGTTGCTCCAAGCCCCATCCAACCTGGCCTTGGACACTGCCAGGGATGGAGCATTCTTTAACTCCCTGGGCATTGTGTACCAGTATTTTACCAACCTCATCATAAGAGGTTTCTTCCTTATACCTTACTCTGAATCTTCCTTCTTTCAGTTTAAAACTTTTACCCTTGTCCTGAACAAAAAAAGAAACAAAACCTCATTTAACACCTCTTGTTACGAGACGCTATCCCATCTTCTAAAGCTTTTGCATGTAACTGCATGAATTTTCATCTGTTGCCTTAATGGGAGCTAGTTAATTACAACCCACAGAGTGCCACAGCCAAGGCTGAGGCATTATTCAGCTTGGCTGGGTACAGGGCTGTGACTGCAGTTACAGCTCTGCAGAGTGGTGAAGGGAATTCAAGTGACGGCAAGGTGAAGACAACCATGGGAGAGAAACAGCAAACTCCTGCACTGCTGATCCACCTGCTGCTAGAATTGGTGTGTTTTCCCTTTTCCATTTTTACTGGTTTAAATAATTAAGTCTCAGAATCACAGTAGATATTACTGTATTAATGTTATTACATTTGCATTTATAATTCAATTGTTATTGTTACTTAGTCCATGGTAGTCCTGGCTGGGCAGGTAGGACCTTGTCATCTGCACATTTTTGTTTGAACTATTTTTTTTTTTTAAACTGGTCTGGGATAGCCAAAACACTGGCCCAGCCTTCTGCAGGAAACTGACCTGTGTAACAATATTATGGAATAGCTCTTTGGAAGCAGCTATGGCAACTCCAGGATAAGGTGATTTCATGCCAGTGCAATTGTTGAACTTTGCAAAGAAAGCAATGACTTGGGAATGAAGTGACTGAATCCAGAACGCAGCTTCCAGAAGGTAACTGGAATAATCTTCAGGGGTGGAGGGGACAGACATTAAGCCTCCATGTAAATATTAGTCTCCATGCAGACAGCAGCTTGGGAATAGGAGTGTCCTGTCCTAGCCCACCCTTCATCCTCATCTTGGCCAATGCATCTCATTCCTGAACTGCAGAATCACTGTACTCCAGTCACTCACCCAAGCACCACCCTTCCAAGCTACCTTGGATTCTTGTGCAATACCAATCTCTGATGCATTCCTTCATCCTGGAATGAAATGTGCTTCCCTGGATTTCAGTAAGATAAACAAGCCTTCTGTATGAACAGGATGCATCCTTCCTAGAGAACTGTAACCTAACTACAAGTAAGATGTAAAGGAGAGAATAAAACCAGATAACATATTTGATTTTAAAACTACAACTGTCACCATAACCCTGATGTCCTTGAAATCCTTGTCAGTGCTTCTGAGAACCCTACATGTAAAGCTTTCCTACATTATATTCGCATTTATATGATTGAGTTTTACTACCTATTACTCCAAAATAGTCACTTTCACCAGTCCTTTATCTTGTATGTATTCAAGAAAACTGAAGAAAGGTGAGGCTCTGGCTCACATTTTCCAGAGGAACTGTGGCTGCCCTTGGATCCTTGAAGTGTCCAAGGCCAGGCTGGATGGGGCTTGGAGCAACCTGGGAGAGTGGAAGGTGTTCCTGCCCATGGCAGGAGGTGGCACTGGATGGGCTTTAAGCCCTTCCAAACCAAACCACTGGTTTGGTTCTAAACTATTTGGAGCTTCCTCAGATGACAGCAAATGTCTTTTTGGGATTGTGACAAGTTCACTCATTTTTCAACACATAATGCCAGCAGATTTGGGTGTTACTGGCCCTCTGGATCACCATCAGCCTCTCACTGACAGAATGAGGGATCTCCAAGCATGCACAGGCCTTAGCCATCATGGCTTTCCTGGTTCACAATGGAGAGGACCAACATTCTGAGATCCTCAGGAATATTTATGACATACTACTTTAAAATGGAAAATTATATTTATACTACTAAACCACAAATTTTTAAAAGCAGGAAAGCTAAATTTGTAATATTTTTATGTTAACTTGAGCTGCAGACACAGCTTGGAACACATCTGAATTTTACAAGGCTCAGTTATGTCAGCAATGAGGCCAAATCACCCACTCCTCCTCCCCTGCAGTGGCTCAGGCTTGCAGGACGCAGGCCATGAGCAGGGTCCCCCACTGGCACCAGCCCCAGGAGGATCCTGCAACACCAGCCACATCTCAGAGAATGGCAGATGAGGCTTACATGCTGCTTTCACAGGTTGTGGATGAGCTGTTTCCAGCCGCTTTTTGTTTATGGAACCAAGGATCACAAATTGCCACAAAGCTAAATGAGCTAAGAGAGCTCTAAATACTTCCACAGTGATTTGCTCATAATAAAAAGGAGAAAAAACACTCTACCATATTAGACTGCAAAAATTCTGTTTACAAGCTTTTTGTATAAGAAGCAATGAAATTGAGTGAGGCTGCATTACTTGGTACTGCTATCAATTAATGCAGCAACCACTTCCAGACATAATAATTACCATATGTATGCTGTGCTTTACCTCTGGGCTTTGTAATTTCATACATGGGAGGTTACAAGTATTGATTGCATTAAAACATACTGATGTGTTACAAGAGACATCATTGCACAAACTGATATGATTCAAGTGGTACAGGAACAGACACCTGCATCCACCAGCAGCCAACCTGCAAATGGTCATTTCCCCATCCCCTCTTAAACACACGGACACAGAGTGTGACACAGAAACAGTATTGCAAAAGGAGTGAGCTCAGCTAATTAGGGACAAAATCAGGGGATCTTAAGAGATAGATGTTGACCTCTGGAGAAATGAAAAATCCCCAGGAGTATCTCCTATCAATATAAATAAATTAATAAAACCAAAATGGCTCTTTGTTTCTCAAAGGAACTTGCACAGCTGAGAATTTGCTCATGTTTAGGTTGAGTATCAGGAAAAACCTTTTGACTGAGAGGGTTGACCAGCCTGACAGAACTGCCCGGGGCAGTGGTGGAGTCCCCACCCCTGGAGGGGTTTAAGACCTGTGTGGATGTGGCATTTGGGGACATGGGTCAGTGGTGGCCTCGGCAGTACTGGGGGAACAGCTGGACTTGATGGTCTTAGAGGGCTTTTCCAACCCAGATGGTTCTGTGACTGACAACCCACTCTGGCCTGCAAACTTCAGAGCAGCCTGGAGTCTGGCAAGTCACAAAAAAATATGCATTTGCATTTTTAAAAGGGCATTTGTTTTTTAAAGCTTGCTGGAAACTTGATCCATAATGAAAGACAATGACCCCCAAATAGCATCTAAAAGGCTGAAAACTTGATCCATAATGAAAGACAATGACCTCCAAGTACCATCTAAAAAGAGTGGTATTTACCTTGCCATTACACTGCTGGATTTGTAACTATATGCAAAAACAGCAGCACACTCAGAGAGAATGGCACTTGGTTTTTTTGTTGTCATCCTATATACATAATTAAAGACATATTTCCATTCAATTCTGGTTAAGCTCTTACAAGTTATGTATAAGTTATATGTATAACTTAGGCTTTAAAGCCTCCCTTAAACAACAAAGCATTGTTTATGTTTTTAATAAATCTTAATTTTCACTCCTCTAATTCAGAAGCCATTTTTGAAGCAAGAATACACCAAATTCAGTAGGCAAATCTTCCATTAACATAACTCAATTGCCCTAAAATAATATTTATAAAGACAGTGGTAACTGTGATGCAAAGAGCTAAATGTAATAGGCAAAATCATCCTGCAGTAGTAGTATATTCATAAAGGGTGAGAGTGTGTCAGCAATTTCCAGACAACTTTAAAAGTAGGAAGAAACCTGGCTTTTTTTTTCAGCTTGAAAACAAGCACCAGGCACAAAGAGTTAACACATTCTTCCTACTTCTGAGAGCAGGAACGGGCCGATTTCGTCAGTGAGGTTTGGCAGCGCGCGAAATCCTGTAACCAATTCCATTTCCTGATAAATGAACGGTCCGCAGGGGAAAGTCAGCCAGAGGCTTTGGGAACTGCCGAGCGCTCAGACATGACCGAGAGGCTCCTGGAAGGAGCCAGACTGTCTCTTTGCTTATCGCCGCCCAGCCGAGCGGCACCAGCGCAACGCCGGTGCTGCCAGACTGCGCTGCCAGCCCAGGCCGCGGCACAGCCGCTCCGGCCGCACGTGAGACCCCCGGAAAATCAGAAAGTACACCAGCCCCAGCACATGCCTGACATCAGGCTCTAGGAACTCTGAGAACACATGGCCGTGTAATACGGGCGTTGGGATGGGACTTGTAACAGTCCGCATTGTTTATGTGCTTCAGAGCCAAGTGCTAGGAGTGACTCGGTATTCTGGAGTTGAGGATCTCGTCCCCACCCTTCCAACAGGAAAAAGCCAAATACAGAATGATAAATCATTCATTATTGGTTAGATTTTGGCATCGGTGAGGCTCTGAAGGAGGGGTTTTCAATTGGAGCTATAGGGTGCGTCGCCTCGAGTGCTGAACGTCACTCTCAAGTTCTAAATCGTTCCTCGTTTTGAGTTACAAATTTGTTTTTTTAAAGTTATCTTCATAAACGTGACTAACAGTCTTACTGAATGTTAACAGTAAATATCAGCTCCAAAAGCAAAATGACAAATGTGCCTCAACCCAAGATCAGCCCTGAGTTTCTGATCTATTTAAATACCAATTTTTCAGACAGAGTTAACCTGGATGTTTGTTCACTTTCCTATTATTACAAATCAATTCACAACTCCAACATTTTTACAGGAAATTCAAGTTGCTTGACACACACAGAATTGAACTTTCAAAAGTCTAAAATTTGAGCTTGTAAAAAAAAAAAAAGAAAAACCAAAAAACATACTGCCAGTCTGATGACCCCTGAAGGGAAGTTAAAAGGAAGAAAAAAAAGAAAAAGCTCAAATAATAACTTTAGGCCCTTCATTACCGAAATCCTGGGTAAGTTTTCAAGTGGCTTGCAGGCTTATAATAGCAAGGACGTCTGCAATTGATTAGCTCCCCCAGCACAACCAGATGTCTTGGTGACAGGGAGAAAGTACTGTGGGTTTGGAGTTTACTGGGATGCACAATATCTCATCACTGAAAAACAAAGTAATAAATGGGAAGGTGGGGAAGCTAAAGAAATATTATGCTTGTTCTCCATGTGTCTGAATCCAGTTTCTAGTTCTTTGGAAATCCCAGGATAAATTCTTTCTTGCTCCCAAAGAAAATGCCATAGACTTGGTTGAGCCTGTCCTTTATCACAGCATCACTACTCTTTCCTTTGCTGGGATCTCGGGTGCTTTCTGCTCATGGCTGTGACAAATACAAGCTAACAGTATAAAAGAATGACAGTTCTCCACAATCTCTATCTGCACAGGTTTGCAAACAAGGTACATGGCCTTGGAGGAACACCAGAGCACTGTTTCAGACATAACACCCGCACGTAGACCAAACAAACTCCCCTTTCCTGCCGCTCCTTCCCTGACTTTAACTCACGTTAATTAATGCATGCTTTAAACCTCAAATGAGAAAAGCGGTGGGAATATCCGAAGGAGATACAAAAAAGATCTGCTATTCTTTGGAGGATTTTGATATTCACAACTCTGCCGCCTTTAAAGCGTCCTTGATCCTTTTTGGGCTGCTGCTATGCTTCCACCAAACATTGCAATGACTCCATGCACAGAATTGCATAACGAGCCAGGAACACTGCAGCAAGAAAAGTCTTCTTCCTGCTCTCTTCAGGATGTGGCACTAAAGTGGAGGATAGCACAGCAGGTATGGAGTGCCACAGGCTGGCTGACACAAGCAAAGCCCATCACTGAAGGATTAGTATTTCTATCACAGAATTGCAGAATGGTTTGAGTTGCAAGGCATTTTAAAGCTTATCCTGTTCCAACCCGCTGCCATGGTCAGGGACACCTTCATCTCTCCCGGGCTGTTCCAAGCCCTGTCCAACCTGGCCTTGGACACTTCCAGGAACCCAGCTTCTCTGGGCACCCTGTGCCAGGACCTTACCACCCCTCACCCCTCAGCCAAGAATTTCTTCCCAATATCTAACCTAAACGTAAAACAAACAGCCAAAGTACATTGAAGAGGTTCAGAAGTCAGTCTTATTTGAATTGCAACCAATGTTGCAATGTAAGAGAAATTATTCCCCAAGAAGGGTGACAAAATGCAAACTATTCAAGACAAGAGCGAGCAAAAGCTGATGGATTTGATGTTGGTAACCCGAGCCACTCCCAGCTTCTTCAAGCTGACTATGCACCTGCTAACAAAGCTCTGCCTCCATCCCATTGCTCCTTGAGCTGCTCCTCTCAATCCACTCCAGCTGAGGTGGCTGAAGGTCACAAGCTCACAGACCCAGTTTTGCTGCTCTGTTCACACACAGCACAGGCAGAAACACAGCTCTCATGATACGAGATCCTCACTAGGCTGCTGACCATGGCAGCAGCTCCACTTTCTGACCTACCACACAATCAATGTGATTCCCGCAGAGCGGCAGCCAGGGAAATCAGGGAGAGGGCAGGGGAACATGAAGCACAGTCCCTCTTTCCTCCTAATACCAGCCACTGTGAACCACACGCTCCCCACCATGGGACACACACAGCCTTGGGGCCTGTCTGGTATCCTGCTTGCATCATGCCTGGTACCATCTCCTAAGCACGAAGATACAGCCTGACAAGCTTGAGGATGCTGGAGCCATCAGCAAAACTTTCCAGTGGAAGCAGGATTTTCCCCATGGAAATGAATGCTTCAGTGACTAGGAAGAAAACAAGACTGAAGTTCTCAGCTTATTCTTCATCTCTGAAGAAAAGCTTTATACAAGTGGTTTCTAAGTTGAAAGCATGATTACTATTTTCTGTTCAAAGGGATTTTTGGGTGCTTTACAATAAAAAACTGATATCACATGAGAAACAGTTTAAAGACCAGAGATTCCAAAGTTTGCTAATGCTTTTTTTCCTATGTTGATGCTGCAGTGATGTTTATATTACTCTTCAATAGGGAGGTGTCAGAAAAGCATTAATATGTTTTTAACTGTGTGCCAGGCAGACAAGCAAAATAAAATAGCTGGGTTTTTTTCTTGCTCTAGTCAACAATGCCAAAAATTACTGTTTATTTTTCTCCGCCCCCATGAAAGAATTTATAACCACTGAAGTAAACTCAAGTTAAAAAGCTGGTTTTAATCCCAAAACTGACTGACAGCTGCTGTGTAAAAGCAAACCTAACTTGTTTGGGTTCTCAGAAGCATTCACATTTGAAAAATTTAGTTTCCTGGAATCATTTGAGGGGTGGTTTTTGGTTGGCTTTTTTTTTTGGTCCCTTCCCCCATAACGCTACAAAAATAATTTAAAGAAAGTGATACTGTATAGCTTTCACACTCATAACAAAACTGGGGAAAGGTGGAAAGAACATCCCCTTTTCAAACAGCCTTAAGAGTAACATGTAAATATGGTGTTGGTTACAGCGTGAGTGAACTCTCCTTGGGAGTGCCAGGGAGAGGTTGTGAGTGCCACGGTGCACACCACTGCTGCTAGGCCTGGCAACACTCAGGCAGATAAAACACTCAGCTTGTAACTAAGACCTTGTCTGCAAAGGGACTCGTCTTACACCACACCAAAGAAATCCAAATCTTGACAGGTACGACAGTCAAAATCCATGCAAACACTTATGGGAACGGGTAACTGTATGAAGAGTTCTTGTTAGTTTCTTTTTTAATACAAAAATATTAAACCAAACTTTGAAAAATAAATGAATATGCTTGATAAATGACTCACCAATACTGCCAGCCTATGCCAACATTTCAAACACCTTGAGTTCAGCAATATGAAGCTCTGTGGATAGCAAGTTTCAAGTCAAACTACACTGCTAAGGACTGCAGTAAAATCTATTTCTCTTTCCTTAAGGTCTCTAAGTTAACTGATTCCTTCCATTTTACCTGAAGGATGCTTCTGAAAATGAAGTGTTAGTATTCAATCCAACTCATCAGCTGTATTTGCATTACACATGGCTACAAACAAGGCTCTCTAAAGACTGCTAAAATCCACTTTTAACCATGGAACAACAGGAGTCATCACATTTCAAAGACTTTTGAAGACTTAAATGTTCAAAAGCCATGTAGATGTGGCACTCGGGGACACGAGTTGCCTTGGCCACCTTGAGGGAATTTATTTTAGAGGGCTTTTCCAACCTAAACGATTCTGTGATTCCATGACTTTGAATCCACAGGTGGCAAAGTGAATTTACTTTGGCCATTGGCTTTTTCAGTGTTAAAGCAACCAGGCACATGAGCAAAATTTTTTTGTTAACATGCTATGTATTCTAACTAGCTACTGAACCCTACTTCCTACTAAAGCCACATTTCTGTGGATTATCATATTAATGCTTCAAAGTGAGGGTGATACTTATTTCTGAACTAAACCCCCAAAGCTTTCATTCCCTTCTGGGATGATGCCGTTATTTTTCTTCCTGTAAGGTTTCAAACTACAAAGCCAAGAGTTCCCATACAATGCATTATGTCAGCAAGTATCCAACTTCAAGCACTATAATAATCACAGTTTTTCCATAGTATTTTTCACATACTTTAGATCTTGCCTACACACAAGTTTGCACCATTTAATTAAACAGATTTAAATGATAGAAACTCCTGCTTGGACATACTTATTATAAAGTGGTGTCATTCAGTTTAGTTTCAACTCATTCTCACCAATTTAAGTAGCGAGGCTTACATTAATTGAAAAGCACCTGCATAAGGGTTTGCCCTGGCTCAGACAG
This sequence comes from Phylloscopus whistleri, assembly GCA_017589585.1. Lineage (NCBI taxonomy): Eukaryota > Metazoa > Chordata > Aves > Passeriformes > Phylloscopidae > Phylloscopus > Phylloscopus whistleri. The sequence continues at coordinate 1,505,190 of JADMLD010000037.1, forward strand.
ACAGACAGGTTTATAATCCCACTGTAAGATTAGCCAGAGTCAGCTGAGTGCAGACATGTCTTCGACTGCTTACAGTTTCACAATGATAAGTTATTTTCTGACCACAAAGCCCATCAAAACTTTCAAGATAATTTTTTTCCCCCTGGAATTTTGATTACCCAAAATAATACTTCTCAAGGGACGCAGAGTATATTCTTCTCTACTCGAGGTCTCTGAGAAGCCGACCTCTAAAACAAATGCCTTCAAAAGAAACATGAGTTATTGTCCATCACTTACAGGTCAGCTCACGGAAGCAGGGAAGTCTGACATCTTAATTGAGGGTATAAATTGTCAGAAGGAAATATATAATCCATAAATACTCTTATTCTTAGCATATGGTCAGTGTTCTGGGAAGGCCCAAAAAGCACTTTGTTTAAAACTTTCTTACACTTCTGTCACTAATCTGATCTTCTTCAGGGTAAGGGTTAACAGCAGCTGAGGGTCAGCAAAAGGAAGTCTGTGTTGTAGACGCCTGCCTAGCGTCAGACCTAAGGATGTATTAGACACAATCAGCTTCCACTGTAATAAGAACTTTGACCTTTGAGCCAGAAAAAAAAAAAAAAAAAGAAAAAGAAAAATATCAGGAAGAACTGGATGAATTTATTTTTTAAGGAAGTTTTCTGTCTCTCTTGCCTAGTGCTGTGCCCTGGAGCTCTGTAAAGGAGTTGCTGGTCTCTGTAACTCCTCTGTCCCTACTCCTTTATGGTGTCACAGAGAGTTAATTTGTGCAGCATTCCACCAAAAATTTCACAGCAGCAAAAGTGTTATAGCAGTAAAACAAACACAAGAAAGCTGTACACAGCTTTTAAAGCAATTACAGATCTGCCCCAAGGTTTAATTTGGATTATTAAAGACCAGTAGTCTGGGTCCTGAATCCAGCATCTTGCTGTGGCCAAATAACAACCACTCAAGACTAAGGACAGCAGGACTGGGGAAAAAAAACCAACCCTGTAATCAGGAACAACTCTAACAGAAGATGGGGCAATGGATGGTTTCTTTGGATCAATAGTGCATATACGTGGAACACTACCAATTTCCTTTGCCACCTGGGGTGCTATGTCCTGTCCCTCTGCAGGTGTGATGGCACCACTGACTGCTCAACAGATGATGTCTCCTCCCTGCGAGGAGCATCTGCAGAAGCAGGAAAATTCTTCCCAAGACAGCTCAGTACCCGAGCCAAGAAATCGTTCTGGTTCCTTTAGTTTTGGGGACTCCATATGCACTTTCTTTTATGGCCATTCCTGATTTCTGATTTCCCATGAGCAAAAGTCTGAGGTGGAGCAGCTGAGGGAGCTGGGAAGGGGCTCAGCCTGGAGAAAAGAAGGCTCAGGGGGCTCTTGTGGCTCTGCACAACTCCCTGCCAGGAGGGGACAGCCGGGGGGGTCGGGCTCTGCTCCCAGGGAACAGGGACAGGAGGGGAGGGAACGGCCTCAGGCTGGGCCAGGGGAGGGGCAGGGTGGACAGTAGGGAAAATTTCTTCACATAAAGCTCTGGTTACTGAGGGCAGTATTGGGAGTCCCCATTCCCACAGGGATTTAAAAGCTGTGCTAATGTGACACTTGGGGTTAGTGGTGACCTGGGCAGCGCTGGGGAAATGGTGGGACTTGGCGGTCTTGGAAGGCTTTTCCAACCTAAATGATTCTAACAAAGCACCTGTGCTTGACATCCCCTGTTGAATTCACTGCCACCTCAGTCAACAACCATGTTATTTTTATGACATTTTTTGTAGCTGAACTTCTGGTGCTGGTGCTGTTTTCCCAGGGTGATGTGCCAGGGACATACAGCTCCTCTGGTCCACCCCACAGGCAGTATCTGCCACCACGTGATGACAATTTACTCTTCCCCTGTGCTCTGGTGCCTCAGTGATTAGCAGCTTTTTTCAGTGAAACAAATGGAAGCTGATGGAGTTGGAAGTACATTGTTAATACAAGGGGAAACCTATGAGAAGTGCTTTTAACACCTAAAGCAAAACTTGTTCTGTCAAGAGACTGAAGGCTTTTACCTCTGCTCCTTTTACATATTCTGTGAAATTTTAATGCCCATCGAACTCAAATGCACTCCAATAAATATTAAATTTTGTACCATATCAAAAACGTGAGAGTTGATGGCATAATGGCACGTCTGCATAGCACACAAAGAACATCTGACAAAGTGCACACTGATGACAAAATACTAATTGACATGGGGAGAAAAGGAGTAGGGGAAAAACACAAGCAGATCAGAAAATGCTCATGAAAAACAAATCTTCGTCTTAAGTGGCTTAGGTAATGGGAACTTTTCTTTTATAAAGCATTAAATGTGGCTTCCCAAGTGTGATCATTCTATGAAACCAAATGTCAGCTTCCAGTCACTAGCTGGCATTTGAAACAAGTTTTCCCACTTATTGCAGAAGAGTTGTTATCTGCTGGCTAACTCCCCTTGAAATCCTGAGACAACTCACAGGCTCCAGACACGGTCCCGGTTCTCTCACTCTCCTAATCCTGAAAGTACAGATAGTTCACCAAAGGGAAGGAAGGCAGCCTGAGAACTTTAAAAAAAAATAAAGAAAGAATGAGGCTAATTTTCACCTATCACTATGATCTCTAAATTGCCTTTAATAAGCTTCTGCAATATAGCAGGGAGCCTGGATTGTGGGCTGCTCGTCTGCAAAGGAGACAGCTCTATCTCCACGCCATGGCTTCTGCCTCCATCCCGGGCATATTAACTTCATTTATCTCCTCCCACAGACTGAAGGAGAAATAACCAGCTCTTGATTTCAGCACCTGCCCTTTATCTCTCTGTTTGTGCAGAAGTCTTCTAAAAGGCTAATTGCTCAGCTTGGACTTTCTTGGCCTTCCACAGTACACAGCTAAAAGCACATGCTTAAAATAATGTTAATTATATTGTTTGTCTCCAGTCAGACTGCTCCAGGACTGGAAGGAAAATCTAAGTTAGATCTCCCATTTCCCAATAACTATTTGCTAAGAAAATGCAGGATATCTTTCCTAACACAGACACACACATATATATATACATTTATCCATGACCTACTGCTACCACACATGCTCACTTTGCATCCCGTGTTGCTTCCCACAGTAGAAGGGAGCAGGAGTACCAGGGTGTGCTCCCAAACTGATAAGCTCCATTATGCAGATGAGGATCATGGCTCTAAGTGCTGTTATTTTTAGTTGACGTTGATTCATGTTTGAACTATGGGCTAAGCAACAGACTCAGAACCTGAATACATGTAGCACCTCTTGAATGCTCACTTCCTCGACAAAGGCCAAGATAAGCAACTTGAAAACATTCACTTGAAAACATCCGTGCATACATTAGGTACTCACACACCAGAAAAAAAACATCATTGTCTGAGCTGCAGGGAAGTGAGTGAGTAAAAGCTCTGCCTCAGCCCTCATTTTCCAAATCATATCCTTGTTTCAACTGCCTCCCCCAGAGTGCTTCAGCTGAAGATGGTTATTTCTAGGAGGCAGGAATAATATCTCTGCAGGGTCTCTTGTACTTTACAGCACTTCAGTATGCTGTGGCTAAAAGCAGGGATGGCTTGAAAATTAGTTAGCAATTAACTGCAAAGCTGATATACACACACACACACATATATACATATACATTTTTTTTCCTTGGGATTGAACTCCACAGCTTCGCATACTGGAATTATGTGTAGGTTGTGTCAACACAGATGCAACAGGTTCACAATTCCTTCAGACATTGTCTAAAGTGGCTGAGCAGAAGCTGCCCCCAGTGCTGGGGACAGCTCTGGGCCCCTCAGGACAAGAGAGACACTGAGGGGCTGGAGCATGTCCAGGGAAGGGAGGGGAGCTGGGGAAGGGGCTGGAGCCCCAGGAGAGGCTGAGGGAGCTGGGAAGGGGCTCAGCCTGGAGAAAAGGAGGCTCAGGGGGGACCTTGTGGCTCTGCACAACTCCCTGAAAGGTGCCATCAAAGCCAGCGTGGGTAGGGCTGCTCCCACCCATCCAGACTTGCCCAGAGAGTGTCATTAAAGACATAAGGATTAAAGCTTTCTCCTTTATTTAGCTGCTGAAATGCCTCAGAGTTGCCAGAGTTATTGTGTAACTATATCTTCAGTCTGATCTTAATATGAGTTTGTTGAGCTTTAGAATAGCTTCCCCTGAAAACCTCAGAGACTGGAGTGGGAAGACCTGAGGAACTGGGAGGCTCCCAGGAGAGAGGCACAAGGACAGAGGGCACAAAGACTCACAAGGCCATTTCTATAGGAGGGAAACGTGCTGCTACTCATCACTATCTGTGCAAAGGAAGGATGTTATTTGCATGCACAAATTGATGCATGACAATACATACATATATATCTCTATATATCTCTCTCTATATATAGATATACAAACACCCCACCCCAAGGTCAACATCACCTTTTCTACATGGAAAAGTAACCTGCCCTGGCCAAACTGCTGCTCAGCAAAAGTATTTTAAAAGAAAAAAAAAAAAAAAAAAGAAAAGAGAAAAAAGAAAAAAAAAAAGGGGGGAGAAAAAGGGAAACAAATAGAAAAAGAAAGGAAAACAAAAAGACAAAACCTGTAAGTGGTGTAAGTGGTCAGTATAGAAGACTGATGTGTCAGGCTGGCTATATTCCCTTTGTAAGTCTGTCCTGAAACTCAAGTGCTCCAGAGGAAAGGGAAGTGCTCCAAGCAACACTAAGCATCCTTAAAACTGGAAGTACTTGACTGTTTGGTGAGGACTTACAGAGCTTGGCACATGCCAAAAACTGCTGGTTTGTTGCTTTAAGTGGCAATATAAATATATTGTTTGTAAAACTGTATATCATTAGTGCAGAAAATCAAAACTTGATGGGATTTCACTCCAGAAACAGCATTTCTGTAAATTGTGGCCTGACATGTCAGTCAATGTGGCACACTCAGTAACTGAGAAAATCCTCATTTTTTTTCTAAGCATTTGAAAGAATTTATTTGGTGATGGCTCTGTGTCAAGAAGGAATCACTGTAGCCTCAACGTAAGAGCTTTTAATTATCTGCACTTAAGAACAAGTTGTCATAGAAACAGCCAAAGTTCCAGTGTTCCTCTGTATTCACAGCATCACCACGTAGAAAGGACAACCTGAAGGGCTGGATTTGGATCCAACAACCTGCTCTGGTGTTACGCAGGATATTCCTGTATTGTGGCTCAGGACTCGGACTCTGGATCAACCTCTCCTGAAGGAATTCAGTCTAAGTGACTGAAGATGTGCCATCTCAGGGACACAGGGAACTGCAGGAAAGACATTAGTATATGCAGCCAGCTAGAAAATTCCCACTGGGTGTTTTAAAATTACCAGCATATAAATAAATTACCAGCTGTCGCCAGTGGCTGTACAGACTCAGTGTGCCTTATCAGAGGATATTTTACTAAAGTTACCACAAAAGAAATGGTGCTCTCACTCTCTTATCACAGAGTAGCAACAAAAATAGTTCTGAAGAAAACAGACAGTATTTAAAATACACTTGGCATAACAGAGAAACAAGATTCATCGTGTTTAAAAAACACACACAGCTCCCGTTTGCTTACTTACCCACTTACACAGATTTCTTTATTGCAGTATTTAAACATCACACAGCCATTAATGGATTTGAGCCTCACAAAACCTGTCAAGTTGGTAAATCCCTCAGAGATTTGAGGGGTTCTCAGAAAGGAATGGAGGGAACTGCTCAGGATTATACAGAAAGCTCTTCATCATGTTGACCAGACTTACAGGTCCTGAACTGATTTTCACTAGGTTGGGTAATTCTTAGCTAACCCTCCCCCCAAATTTATCTTTACAGTATTTAATATAGACCCAGACAGAGGTGCAGAATACTAAAGACAGAAAAAGAAATTAATCAAAAGAGAGAATTATCAATGTTTGGTTACAGCATAACTAAACAACAGATGGAGAGAGGAGCCTGCATCTTCATGATATGATGAAGAAAACCTTAGCTTCAGCAAATTTTAATTCCTCCACACGCTTCAATTTAATAACTAATCACAAAAACTCACCCAAACACTTAGCAGAAATTAAGAATTTAAATGAAAACATACACATATGGCAATTGACAGTGTAATCACTTATCAGTCACTACTGAAAGGAGAGATGATTTTTTGAAGTTACAGATATAAAGGGCATATACGTGTAATTGATAGGAACAGTATACTTTAAGTGATGAGGTCTTGAGCACTTACTCTTAGCCTGTCTTTGGGCAAAGCAACAGCTCCTTGCTTGATGATTTCCAGAACTCGCTCTACTGACAGCTCAGCTCCAGCTTGCTCTAATCGGGAGCTGAAAAAGCTGATCACCTGGAATGAAACATCACAGGACATAAATAAATAGAAGAGATCTTTGGATCAATTTATACACAAAGCTGTCATCTTTTTCGGCACCGCCGTATCTGCACTTCCTAAAGAATAATCACTTTATTGTCTGTGTCACAGCCAGGGAGACTTTGTTAATGTCAAGTTAGTATAACTCTCAGCATCCTCCTGCAGTCATTTTTAACAGACAGATGATTTTACAATATAACATAGCTGAATTAATAAATTTACATTTTCAAGTACTGTGCACCGACATATGCCTGTATTCCTTTCTATCAGTTCTGCCCATCAGGCTTTTGAGCTCTTCCAGTCTTTCTATGATTGGAGCTAGAAATTTACTTTCACTGTAAAGCATTAAAGTAAAATCATCACAGTTTCACTGATTCTGGACAAAAGGCTTAAAGACAACTGTTAGGTAACCCAAATGAGAGACTACATTTCCTGAGAGTTGTGTAGCACTCAAAGCCACAGCAAGTGGATGGTGAGAAAGAAGTCCATACATAAAGCTCCTCCTCTACCCAGTATCCACCCCAAGAGCAGCACCCACCTTCCACTTCCTGGATTCTAGGCCCAAGGAATCCTGCAAATCTTCTCATCTTCCAGACATCCCCCTGGTAAAGCCAAGCTGATTTTGCCCTCCCACCCCCTTTTCTGTGACCCAGCTGGTCCTTGTTAGCTAGAACTCAGTTAGGTCAGGCTTTAACTTTTATCTCTCTCCAAGCTCAGTAGGTCACACCAGAAGCAGACATCCCACCGGCAGTTATCCATGTGGGACATCAGAAAACCTCCATTTCTATAGCTTCCTTCATCCAAAAAGAACACACTTTGCAATCCCCATCCCTTATCCCAGGGAAACTCCTTAGTCACACAGGGGATCCCGGACTCAAAACTCAAAGAGGGTCTGGGGAAAAATTTCACCACCTACTTAGAATCCTCTGGAAATACCACAAGAGGCACTCAGTAGAGCCTGTCTACAGCAGAGCACCTGGCTACCCCTGGGCTGGAGGCAAGCATAATGCTGATGGTAGGTTCACAAAATCCTGTGAGCTTTTGACAAACGGTGGAAAAATACTGATGTTCACTCTATCTGAATCACAGTCCCAGTCCATCGAGTAATCTTTGATAATTCTCCCAAGCAGAAGTGGAGAAAAGTGTATTATACTACAAAATCTCTGCTGAGCTCTCTTTGTTCTGTAGTGAGACACAGCTGGAGCCAGAAACCATTACCCTAATTATGCCTCCCAGCTCAGCTGCTGTTCATAAAACAAAGACAGCTGATGGCTTGATTACTGTGAGATTCAAATTTGTTGTTCCTGTTTGTGACTTCCCCCACAGAAAGCCCGTCCCTTGTTTTGAGCTGGAAGATTTGCTGGGATCTCTAGAAACTCTTGCACCAAGTGAATGAGACAGACGCAGACTAAAGCTGCTGGAAGTTGATTTTTGGGGTTGTCATGGGATTGCGGTGTTTGGCTTGGTTTTTTTTCCCTGTTTATTTTGTTTCTAACAACAGAAGTATGGAAATCAGTCAAGAGAAAATTCAGGTTTAATCCTCTGTGCTGTGCCTACAATTATCTCCATACTTGAGCAGAAAGGGAGAATTTCACTGCCTCTGGCAGATGCTGCAGGTAGACTTTTATATTGTTAGAGATAAGGACCTGGTGGAGCACTGTGATCTCTGATCCTTAGAAAAAAACAGGACTAGGAAGGTGTGCTGAGTTCACAGGCAAAGGAGCTGGAGGGAGGCACCAGAAGTAACAGAGTAAAATAGCAAGAAGCAGCTTGTGCAAAGAGCGTGAGGACCTCTGAGTGAGGCTGACATGGTTTTGGCACAGAGTTTGGGACAAATTGCTGGTGGAGGATACACAGCTCACAGAGGAACAAGCAAGTTGCCCACAGACTTTGAAAGAAAAAACCATCTTCCTGCATTTCAACACTCCTCTGTTGTCAGTAATCACTGGTGAAACCCATCCTCACCAAGGGCAGGCTCCTGCAGAGAATCCATCTCAGTGGCACTGCCTTGTTAGCTCAAGTTCTGCTAAACCACAACAAAAGCAAAACTTAATATTTAGCTTTTAACCAAAAGGATAAAATACCATCATAATGCAAACACGTAAAAAAACTGAATGAAGCTCACAGATACTCCCTGAATTCTGATGTTTCCTATTTTGGGAAGGCAAACCCTTCAATCTTAACATGTTTTTAAAAGACTTATGTTTTTGTGGTAAAGGTACTAATCTTCTTTGGGTTATATTTCAAGAGAACAAAAGCAACACAGGCTTCCAGTATATTTTCAGGCTATGTCAGCATTTTAAAAGAACTCAGAATGGCTATTTTTGATGTGTAGTTGATGACTAAAATTAAAAAAATCTACTTTAAGAATGGTTTTTATTTCTAGGAGTTATTTGCCTTACTACTTCAAACAATATAGACACAAAGTACCTCTCGTTTGGACCCTGAGAGCACAGTACCCCAATGAGACAGTGAGGTACCCAAGAATATACCAATGAATTAAGAAAACAGAAAAGCAAAAATAAAAGAAGATGAATTATACAGAGGAGATCCTAAAGAAGGCATTTTCTTACTAGCTCCAGATGAGGAATAAAACCAATTCCTCATGCCAAGCTCCAACCTCTGTAGTAGAGGGTCTCTTTTCCTACTAATCTAGTCAGATATTAAAATATAAAAGCTCAGCATCATATTAAGGAAGAATAGCCCTTTCCTTTGAAAGGGCTTTAGTTATCTTCTACACTTAAGTAACAGAGGTGAATTTAAAATAAAAATGAAAATTAACAGATTTCCACTCCTTGTCCCACTGAGAGTAAAATGAACCAGAAAAAATAAACTGAGTGAATAGTATTAAGTGAGTTCCAGGTTTTAGTACATTTTAAAACCAGGTGACCATATGACTTTATGAATAGAAAAACCCCAGGTCTTAGGGGAAATAAACAAGGCGGAGAGATGGTGTCTTCCTGATACTCTGGAAATTAATTTTCTCCTTAATTATAATAGAAAACAACTGCAAAGACTGCTTAAAAATAAGAGTAAGAAGAAATTCCACAAGTTACTGTGAATTACTCTTTTCCTAGTCAGCCTGAGCACTGAAAGGCCTCTCCATGAAGGAATATAACCCATTCTAAGAGCTCTCTCTCCAGTCTGGTTTCCATATTAACAGAGATTAAAAGGCACATCTAATCCAGGATTATACAATCCCTCATCAGAAATATCTGATCCCTGTCCAGATAAAACAGTGGGTGTATGGAGAGCCTTGCCCTGTGCAGAATCTAATCCTGGCTATGCAAGGTACCCAGATGTGTGGTATGATGGGCACGGGGGACTTGGCTTGGCCACCTCCTGCTCAGGCCTTTCCAGGATTTGTATTAAAATACCATTAATACTTCTATACAAAAATACAGTGACAGTTTTTTGGTAGTGATTTCCAAAACTGGTTTTAATCATAGACGCATGGAATGGTTTGGTTGGGAAGGAACCTCAAAGCCCATCCAGTGCCATCCCTGCCATGGCCAGGGACATCTTCCACTGTCCCAGGTGGCTCCAAGCCCTGTCCAGCCTGGCCTTGGGCACTTCCAGGGATCCAGGGGCAGCCACAGCTGCTCTGGGAAACTTGTGCTAGGGCCTCCCCACGCACGCAGTGAGAATTTCTCCCTAGAGATCAATTTTCCATGAGAAACTCATACCTTCTCCTTTTGTTTTCTAAACAGTAAACTTACAAGGTATTGCCAGAGATTAAAAGTACTACAAGACTAGAATGATTTAGAAACATTTTTCATTTTAAAGGCTATATTTTAGGTTTTGGAGATTATTTTTGAGATTGTGAGGGAACAACCACAGTGTCTGTTATTTCACCCAACTACTGTTTTCAATTGGGCTGCAAGGCTGAAGTAACAAAATATTTCCCTTTACAGCATGCCAACAGCAGAGCTATCAAGGGCAAGATGTTTTCTCCACTTGGATTCTGTCAGCAGATGCTGAAGTGCCGTGAGGCCTGCAGCAGCCCAGGCAGTGCAGCTGCCTAATGAACATGACAGCTCCTCTCCTTCTCCTCCAGCTAAAAATAACAGTACAACACGTTGCTGCCTCCTCTGCCTGCAACTGCAAAGGTCAGTTCTACAAGGCAGAAGAAAAAATCACTTCGCACAAAATGAGTAAGTTTTGAACCTGTTTTTGTCAATTTTGTTTCCCTTTGAAAGTGATTGAAAGAAACACTTGGAGTATTTTATTTCCAGCCACGTACACCACTGGGAGAGTAATATGGTGTAATGATGGCATACTGAATTGAGAAGAAGAAAACAAACCTCTTGCTGTAAAGTACCACAGGATTAGCACTTCAACTAAGTAGCTTCCGTAGGGAAACATAAATCACAGCTACATTTGGTATCCAGTAGTCATACCTGGAGCAAATGGGAGGCAAAGCTAACCCTTGCTGATTTAAGAAGGGGTGAAACAGCTTCAGGTGATTCAATAGCAGGAGAAACACAAGAGGTTAATCAGCAAACTTAAGTACTGTATTTTTCAGAACAAAGGAATGAAATAAGGAACATGTTCAAGGACACATGAACTTTTCCAGGTATTCTGCTCTCCACTCCTAGGGTATAGAAGTGAGGAGGAAAAAACCAGATAAAAAGACCCCCTCCCCAAAGAAAAGAAACAACCAAAAAGAACCCAACCCAAACCCACCAAAACCCCAAATCCTTAGAGTATTTAGCCAGGCTCCGGTAATCAGCGGGATCAAGGTTTTTCTAAGGACCATTTTAAGGAAAGCCATAAAAACTTAGTTCTTAAGTCCTGCAGGTCTTACAACAGGGGTTGCTATGCCAGAGCAAAGCCAACTTGATTGATTTTAAAATCTAGCAGGGAAATGTCTTTGAAGAATTAAATTCCTTGTAGGAAATGGCATCAATCAAGTCCTTTGCATCACTAAGCCATTGCTCCCAATCCCCTGATGTCTATCAGACTATTTTGCAAACAAAATTCTAGCAGCTCCTAGTTAGGCCTGTTCCACCAGCTGGCATCAGTTGCTCGCTTGTAGGAAATATGAGAGCAGTGAAAGCCAAGGAGTTCTCAACATGGCCATGAACCAAACACATCTTTAGGAATGATAAGCGAAGAGTCTCCACCAAATTCCTGACATATCTGAGGTGGCTGACCAAATTATAGACCACCTCTGAAGTGGAGACATATAGACAGCTCCCAGCTGAAATATTTCTGCACAAGGCCAGAAGAGGAACCATAGCATTCCTCTTCGTTCACCATTCAGAAGAAGAATATCCTGTTTTAGCTAAACAAGATGCACTATCTCCTACTAAAATGGCTTTCTAAAATGAAAAGTAAAGTAATAGGAAGCAGAAGGTATTTTGATTTCAGTTTCTTCTGTACAGCATTAATGGTTCCCATATGTTCCCAATCAGCTGGAAATGGTGATTTTTAGATTATTTATGAAAATACAGAGGCAAATAAGTAGTTTTCAATGAAAAGTGTTGGATACAGTGATGACCCTCATACCTTCACCTATTTTTGCCTCAATGATGAAGCACACAGAGATTACGTGTATCTCCAGAGTAAATGGAATGGTCCAAATCCTGAGGAACAGCCTGGAGTTACTGTGGTCAGGTCTGTACTGAAGTAACCTGGGCAATTCCTGCTCTGGTCTGAGCTCTGGTGGGGCTGCAGAGGCATCCCCATACCTACCTCTGCATATAGACCTGTGCTGGTCTGTCCTCCGCCCCAGTGCCATGCTGCCAAACCTCTGCTATCCAGAGATCCCTGAAAACCTACCACAGTGCTTTGTTACTCCTAACCTTGGAAAAGTCTTTCCTTATGACCTGTGAACCCACAAGTATGTGAAAGAGATTATTCCATTTCCCTTCATAGTAACATTTTATTTGAAAAATACCACATCACTTTACCCTTTCTTTGGCAAATCAGCACCTTCAGAGGTTCTGCTTTCTACAGCTCTTATTTCTACCTGGAGCTTCTTTCATTGTGCCAGCTAAGTGTGAGCGCAGGTGGACAATGGCCCCTGGGCTGTCCCAGCCATGGTGTGACACAGCCCCAGGGCAGGGCCTGTCCCCTGAGCTGGCACTGCTGAGGCACCTCAGGACAAGAGAGACACCGAGGGGCTGGAGCGAGGGGCTGGAGCGTGTCCAGGGCAGGGAAGGGAGCTGGGGAAGGGGCTGGAGTCCCAGGAGAGGCTGAGGGAGCTGGGGAAGGGGCTGGAGCCCCAGGAGAGGCTGAGGGAGCTGGGGAAGGGGCTGGAGCCCCAGGAGAGGCTGAGGGAGCTGGGGAAGGGGCTCAGCCTGGAGAAAAGGAGGCTCGGGGGGCCCTTGTGGCTCTGCACAACTCCCTGCCAGGAGGGGACAGCCGGGGAGGTCGGGCTCTGCTCCCAGGGAACAGGGACAGGAGGAGAGGGAACGGCCTCAGGCTGGGCCAGGGCAGGGTGAGATTGAATATTAGGGAAAATTTCTTTCATAAAAGGGCTGTCCAGCCCTAGCACAGCTGCCCAGGGCAGTGGTGGAGTCCCCAGTCTGTGGAAGGGTTTAAAAGCCATGTGGATGTGGCACTTGGGGACATGGGTCAGTGGTGGCCTGGGCAGTGCTGGGGAATGGTTGGACTCCATGGTCTTGAAAGTCTCTTTCAACCTAAAGGATTCTGAGATTCTAAACGCAGAGTAATCCAGCTAAAATATCACCAGCGTGATATCTTAGAGGATTAGAGGACTCCTCTGGGTTATTCTTTGCTTGTATACGCACACAGAATTGCAGCAGATGCCTTTTTCTTTTTGCACCATCAACTACTCATTATTACATCCCCAGTACATTCTCCAATTAATTCTTCATCAAATTTTTAGCCTTTTCACCTCTTCCATGCTTCTTTTTGTTTGATGAGTACACTACGTCCAAGAGAATAAAAATAATAAGCATTTAAGTCTTCATATGTCATATCTATTTTATACATTGTTGACAAGGCAAACTGGCAACTGTTCTGGTGTCCAAAACTCATTACAGACTTTTCATGCTCTGTATTTTGGTCTGCATTAAACATTGTCACACTGTCTGTTAGCATTTTGCTATGAAATACAAATCTGGACTACAGTTTACAGTCATAGAATCTTCCACCAACTAGTGGGCAGAATTTGCTGGAGCAGAGGGATGTCAGAGTGACACAGTGCGTAACAGGCACCTACTGCTCACATGAATCTCCAGAGCTATCTAGATGATTGGAATCACAGAACTCCAGAATGGTTTGGGCTGGAAGGGACCTTCAAAGGCCATCTAGTCCAATCCCAATGCACCTTCCACTGTCCCAGGTTGCTGCAAGCCCCATCCAACCTGGCCTTGGACACTTCCAGGGATGGGACAGCCACAGTTTCTCTGGGCAGCTTGTGCCAGGGCCTCACCTGGCCACCCTCCCAGCCAAGGATTCCTTCCCAATATCCCATCTAACCCTGCCTTTTGGCAGCGGGAAGCCATTGCCCCTTGTCCTGTCACTAAATTACATTTTCAAAAATTACACTGCTGGTTCCACTGCAGCATGGGTGCAGATAATCCAAACATACTCTGCTGTTTATGACCAGAGAAAGTACCAAGAGACGGAGTCAGGATGTAGCAGAGCCCCTGCAGACATACTTGGGGAGCTTCAGAAAGGTAATTTTTCTTCACCACGCTTGCATTACCAGAAGTCGCAATTTGGGCCACAAAAATTCATTGATCACTACAGCCTGAAAGCCAACACAGCTCCCCAAAACACAGGAAGTTGGTGGATCCATCCTCTTCTGAACAACCAGCCTTGGTCACACAAAAAGCCTGGCCAGCTATTCTATCTGAATGCAGGCTGGGATGGATGCTGAAATAAGAATTTAAGAACAGGTCAAGAACAGGAAGATCCTCCCCATGAGTACATCCTCCCAGCTTTCAGCAACATACAGTTTAGAAATTTATTGAGTCAAATCTTTTAAGATTTTTTTTTCTGACTTCTCCTAGAGCACAGTTACACTTCAGACATCCACAGTGTCCCGTACCGCTGTGAGGATGGAGCTCCCAGCTCCACGACTGCAGAGAAAAGTCTGGAAAGTTCTTAGAGACAGAAACTCATTTTGGTTCTTCTCAGATCCTGCCCACATGGTTCCCAGACAAGCTCCCTGCAATGTGTACAGGAAAACTAACGTGATTTGCCACTGTTTCAAGGGACAGCAAGACCAGTTAGAATATTCTGGCTGTAGCACACAAGACAAAGACTGGTTCTGTATGGTGCTGCCAATACTGTGTATGAAGTACAGGATGTGACAGGGTAGACGAGGAGTCAGATGAATCTCATCTTTTATTCAGATCTACAAGCCTGACAGCTCTTACCACTTGCCAGATGGTGACAGGTACATTAAAAAAAAAATTTAAAAAAATTATTTTTTGACGTCCTCGCTTCTCTAACAAAGGAGCTATTTAAAAATTCAACATGCTCCCTTGGAAAGCTTTAAATAGTTTCTGAATGTAACTGGCATTATGCTGTAACCCAATATTAAATAGTTTTGGGGAGGAATTGTTTAAACTGTTGAGGAAAACCTACATTTAACTGTTACAAAGGAAAGGACGTGCTGCTGTCTGTAGGAGGCACAGGGCTGCAAGCAGAAGGATCTGGTCACCACCAGTTATCCTGGATGTGGGCAAGTAACCAGAGAAGGTCCCTATCTCAGTCAGGAATGTAGACAACTGTTATCTTCAGCACACCATATCCTCTTTATACAACTTTAAGACATCTTGTTCTAATCATGCAGACAGTATCACGCTGCCTGTAGTCTGCAGCTGCTGAAAGTTTGTAGAGTTTTGAGCTTCAAGTCCTCCACTCCCCAAACTCTTGCATGACCAGAAGATGTGAGGAGAGAACAGAAGAGGAAGGAGCAGGTACAGTGCAGGATTTCAGTTCAACATTTAAAATTACTTTCCTTTATGGGCATATATCTGTCAATCTCCTGTAATTAAAAGCAAATCAAACCAGAAACTCTTCAGATTATTAGACTCCATGTTATTCACTGCATCCAGAGACTTAGCACCCTGCTCAGCCCTCCCTTCCAGAATTCTGCACCCAGTGATCATAGTGTGGCTTCAAACATTGCTCAGCTCTGCAAATATTGACTAGAAGACAGAGAAACATTTGTAATGCTTCAAATTTTCCTAGCAGAAGCTCAGGCTCTCCATATGAACATTAAAACTACTATCAGATGCAGAAATAATTAACAACTGTTTCCCAAGGTCATACTCCACAGAGAGTCACACTGGTAACAGCTTCTTATCCACAGCTATTTTCTTCTGTTTTCTTCTAAAATGTTTCCTTACACAAGGGGAAGGCTGCTGTGAAGAAAACACTCAGCAGGTGAAAACAGCACATTCAGATAATGTGGGAATAACGAATGCCTGCCTGGTCTTTTCTTGTTTAAAAATAATTTCCTACAATCATTAATAGGCTGGTGATAGGAGTAAGAGAAAAGAAAAAGGATTGTTTGATGATGAAAATTAGCTTTTGTTCCCCTGAAAGGCAGATTTCTAGCAAGGGGCAGTCAAGAGAAGCTGACATTGTCCTCCCTTTGGGGGGTGAATGATATATCACAGCTTGGGAATTGCTTACCAGAGGCATCTTAAAATCCCTCTGATTCTCCTAAGTTAAAGGCGTAGAAAAGAGTTGTTAAAGAAATTAGAGGATTGGAAGTAAATGACTTTTAAGGTCCCTTCCAACCCAAACCACTCTGTGTTTCTACGTGCCCAGAAGTCATCACAGTGCAGGCCCAAAAAGCAGGCAAGAAAAACGCAACATTTTAAAACCAACTGATAAGAGGTGATGAATATTTTCCACTTCTCAAGAGTAAAAAGAGATCCCATAACCAAGTGTAACCACCTTTGAAGTGAAGTATCACTCACCAGGTCTATATTTTGCATGATGTCCTGGAAGGAGGGGTGAGTCCGAAACTGCTCGAACAGATCCCGCTTGTAGAGCAGAGCGTACACCAGGTTGGGGTTGTGATGGAGGGAGTTGGTCAGGCAGGAGTTGATGATCTCTAGCATCATTCGGATCACTTCCTCGATCACATTCAGGTCTTGCGCCTTTAAGAAAGGAGTAAAAGGTCAGTGTGCCCTTTTCCATTGTAAAATATTGAGTAATAAAGGTAGTGCACAGGTAATTATTACTAATAAAGCTATTAGCTAGTAATGTCTCTATGGTGAGCAAATCTGGCATCCAGTAATCACCAAAATTTTAATTGAAATGCATCATTCTAGTACTCAGCCTGATCACTTGATTCTCCCAACAAGAGCCATGACATAAAGCATTGCCGTATTGTAATCAGCAAAATTCATAAAGGTTAAGTGAACATAGTCTTTTCAACCCTTCCTGTTCTAAGTAAAAGCACTTCAGCATGTAATTAATTTATTATATTTTCTGTTGAGCCCCTATGCAGGAAGGAGGGATAGGGAAAAGAGAGAAAAAATAACAGAGAAATAAAAAATAGTAGGTAAAAGAGAAAAGCAAAGGCAGGAGAAGGAAAAGCAAAGGCAGGAGAAGGAAAACCAACTGGATCAAACATCACTGCACCTTGAACATCTGTCACTGTTACCAGACTTTTCCCCTTTGACTTTTAAGATTATTTTCTTGGCATTGAAGAACACTTGTAATAAATGAAAAAAGGAATCTCCTCTTGTAGTGCACTAAGCCTTCACACGAAGATAGATTTGTAGAGCTTTTCATTTTGTCAGTGCATTTGACAACTCAAACTTCTAAGCTGAACAAGCTGGCATGTGAATTCCTGCCAGTTGTCTGGATTTCCCTCCTTGAGCTCCACATCAGGGTATCTCCAACATAGTTATTCCAATTACAGAGCTGTCTGTCCTACCTTGGAATAAAGCAAAAAAAGGGGCACTTCTACCTTGTTTGTATCATTTAGGCTGTCTCTCTCACATCAAACACTGGACTGTGAGACTTCACAGGTCTGGCAAGAAAGTGAACCATACTAAACCAGCTTGAGTTTTTCTGCTGGGTGTGAACAATGAAACCACCGACATTTCCTTTTGCTGTCTGCCCACTAAGTTCATTTTCTGAGTTATCACAAGGCACTTAAGTTCTTCATAAAAAGGCAGCACTTACAATAGCATTTTGTTGGCCCGTCATTCAGTCTGCACACTGTTATTTTCTACTATTAAGTAGCACTGTAGAAATTGTCATGTGGCAGATGTATACTCTCACCAAGGCAGAAGAGAACACAGGAATTTTCGTTATCCTGTTTAGACTCACAAAGAGCAAAATTCTTTGCTACCACTTTGCTCTGGCTGCTTTCAATGCAAAGCAAGGTGCATTTGTGTAGATCACAGAACCTCAGAGTGGTTTGGGTCAGAAGGGACCTTAAAGCTCATCCAGTGCCACCCCCTGCCATGGGCAGGGACATCTTCCCCCACCCCAGGCTGCTCCAAGCCCATCCAGCCTGGCCTTGGACACTTCCAGGGATCCAAGGGCAGTCACAGCTGCTCTGGGCACCCTGTGCTAGAGCCTCCTCTCACAGCCAAGAATTCCTTCCTAATATCCCATCTGTCCCTGCCCTCTGGCAGTGGGAAGCCACTCCCCCTTGTCCCATCTCCCCATCCCTTGTCCTGAATCCCTCTCCTAGACGTGGCCCGGCAGAAGGCAGCACCATTCCCCTAACCTGCTCCTCCGTTTTGTGACATTGAGGACCATGGAGAAGTGAGATCCCATCATTATTCCCACACTTCAGTCTGGTTATCCCCAACACTTGTCTTCTATATGTACAAGAGAGATTTAAGTGGAAGCTTTTTGGAACTCTTGTTTGCAGAGGAATATCTTGTGCATTCCAGTAAAATTCCTTCTTTAGCAATGATGCCTGACAATGAAGGTTACAGACTTTTTTTTTCTGAATGTGAGTATCTCCTATTTTTTAATGACTTTGCCACCTAAATTAGCACTGTAGTGTAGCTAACAACGATGGCAGAAACCCTTACGAAGCTGATTGCTTGTCAATGGGATCACAGCCTTCTATGACAGAAATAATCTCTACTTTCAAAATGCAGGTGGTTCCTCTGCCTAGTTACCTAGTTATTGTGCTATGAAACAGCATCCCAGGTAGGTGTTGTGAAGGGTATGTAATGGAAAATATTAGACAAAAATAGAAATAACTGCTTTAGCTGGGATCTGAAGAAAAATCCAGACCTAACTCACCTGGAGAATGGTGCTTGCCTATCGACTCAGAACTACTGCAGAATATTCTGTATTTTTAAAAGCTCTGAGCACTGGCATACTTCTGCCCCCAGTGCAGCAGGGTGAGCTAGTGACCAAGTCACTATTCTAAAATATAGACTACATGACCTTCACAGAAATATTGTGATTCCAAATCAAGTGAGATCTATCCAGCTCCAGAAAGGTAAGAAACCACACAACTACTTTTCAAAAACTAAATGTTTTTTAATAAAAGGTGTTCAGCTTAAACCGCAGGCATACAGCTAATTGAAACAGAAAGCATTGCTAACCACCTTCTAATAGACTGGAGACTCTGCTAGTGGTTACCTTCAAACAATGAAAAAGTTCAGAGGTTATTGCACAGTAATTAAATTTAACATTTAAGAGGTGATGGACAGAATCAACCATCTGTATTTCAGCTACCACATTGCAGGTGCAGAATCTGGGACCCCATGAAGAAGATATACTGAAGATTTTTACTCACAACTGACTACACAAAAAAGAATTTATAAGAAGAACAATCTCCATAAAAGACAGAGAAGTGGAACTGAATCCCTGTATTGCACATACATTAGCAGGAGAACTGTCTGCTCCTGTAATTAGAGATTGAATCATTTCTAAGGGTTTAAAAGTTTTCAAAACAAAGGAAAAAACAAGCATAAATCCAAGGACAGCATTTGGATGAGACAGTGGAGAAATGCTGATAAAATGCCATGTGGTTTTGTTGCTCTGTATCACCAGTATTATGCTACAGTCCCACTGCATCCAGACATGATATCAAGACAGGTATAAATAAAGTTACATTAACATTTTGTTGTTGCAGTTTATCACCCTGTGTATTACTTTCAGAGCAGCTGAACACAGCTGAAATGCTGAATGTGTGTGGCCAAGGCAAGGACTAACACATCATCCTCAGCAGCTTTGTAAGACCATTTTTTTACTGGATTAGCTACAATATGAAAAGTAAAGTCAAATATTGAGTTGTGAAATGCAGACAAGCTTCAATCTATTGAGCAGTACATTTAGAGGAGAGGAGTTAAAAGTTTCCTGTTGTTTACAACTAACAAATTCAGTGTGGCACTCACATTTAAAATGACCACAATATTCCTTTACAAGAAAGGGCTCAGATAATGCCTCTGTCAACACCGACATGTACCAGTCCTCTCTCACCTGTTTTTCTGGTTTATTTCCATAGAAATAATTATAACCATCATTAAAAAGAAAAGTGGCAGCTAAAAGCTTGGTACCAACACTGTGAGACTGAAATCATGCCTGCAAAGAGGATGGGAATGTAGGCACAGCCCTCACATTACTGTGGGTAATTCTAGGTAGTCATGTCATGTTCGTTCTCAGGAGAGAAATTAAATTTGGTGCTTTTTTGTAAAGATTCTAACTTTTAAGGCAAAAAGACAGATGTTCGGTCATGTTCTAGATGCATAAGGGATAAATCAGGCAGTGACACCTAAAAAACCAGCCAGGTATATGTCTGGGTAATCTTTTGTTAAAAGGAAAAAACAACTAATCATGCCAGAGAAAAGAGAATGGAAATAAGCTGAGAGGATGTAGGGGAAAACACAATGAATGAGAACATTATCTGAGGAAAAACAATTCGAGTTTGATAAACACTATCAAGGAACACACAAAAGTTCAAAGCCAAGGAAAATGATGGGCAGAGTTGGATGTTCCTGGATCTGAGCATCCTGGAATATTGCTGCTTTCTTTACTGCAATACAATTAATAATTAGCATGGCACCCTCCTGGGCAAACACTTCCACAGAACTCAATACTTACATCCTGATGTGTAAAACCACTTGAAAAGTATATGGCTTTTAAATATCAGGAGAAGTCAAGCAGCCTAACCACGAAACCCCAGGCATTTGCTCACAGTTCAGTTCCTTACAGACATATTTACCCATCAAAAAAACAAATCACTGTCAGCAGAGGATGCAAAAACTCAGTGTCACCAAAAACCTGTTTAATTTATGGTGCCCCATCTCCTGGTTTTCACAATGGAGCATTTTGAGTGCTCATCCTTCTAATTCAATTTGAATTTTAATTATTGTGACTATAAAAAACTGATTTTAAAAGTTCTATCATGAATGAATCAAATGTCCACCCTTGAAATGTTACCAGTTCTGAGGAGATAAAGGGAGGCGTTTCTTGTGTAATTCAGCTTAATGTTGCATAACCATCCCTTGTGGTTTGTACAGTCTAATATAAACAACGACAAAATTATTCAGCTTTCTGTTTTCTTTCCTCCAACGTCAGTTTATATGGAAAACAATAGCTGGTTGAAAAATCAGAATTTTGGTGACTTGTGAGGCTATGAAATGGCAGCAAAGCAAAGGCAGATACGAGTTTCTCTTCCATGATGAAATTAGCTCCTTCATTAGCCCATTTTTTGACCTTCAGTCCTGGGTCCAGGCTGGAAGTCAAGCACTGCCCTTTTTCATACTGGTACCCAAGGTATTGCACAGCACAGATGGTGACAGACTTCTTAATGATATTTTGCATTTTTGATCATTAACTTAGGAAGATATGCTGCATACTCAGCCACAGCTGGCAGAGGTTTCTCAGAGGAGCTGTGGTTGTTCCACCCATGGAAGTGTCTAAGGCCAGGTTGGACAGAGACCCTGGGTTAGTGGAAGGTGTCCCTGCCCATGGCAGGGGTGGAACGAGATCAGCTCTAAGGTTCCTTCCAGTTCAAACCATTCAGGGATTCTATTCCATGATTCTAAGAAGCACTAGTGAACAAACTCAAGTCTCATATCATGTCCACACGACAATGACATGCTTCAGACTATACATTAGGGACATGATTATGTATTTTTTTTTTATTGCAAGCTGAAATTTACTTTTGTGAAATTCACAATCATTTGGTTTTCCTCTCTTTTATCTGGATGTACAGTAAACCCCAATCCAAAGCAATGAATAATTGTAAGCCTAAAGAGGTCTACTTTCTAACTTTTTTAAAAGTGGAGATCTAACAGAGCAACTTTTCCTTTGTGGCAAGATCCATATGAATGGTGTTATGCACCATATGACAATGGGTACAGACACCCAGGTCACTTGTGTGTACTAAAAAAAGCCACATTTCTCACTGTGCATTCACATCACAGCAATTTTCCAGCTAAATTATACTTTCAGCTAAATAACTGCTAATTACATAGTTAGCACAATAAGCAGGAAGAAGCTTATCTGCCTAAAAAAAGGAAAACCTGAGCAGGGATTGGTAAGGGAGTATGCTACAACTACACAATGTAAATAGGGTAAAAGAAAACAACAGGACAACACACTGTGCTGAAGTCTTAATTCAAAGAAACCTGATGAAATAAATTGGAAATGTCACATGTAATTGCAGAAATACTTGATGGAAATGCAGGCTGACAAAAAAAACATGTCCAAACACAATTCTAATCTTAACTGCTTATGACAATGAATGGCTTTCAGTGAGTGGGAACTTGCTGCCAGTAATAAAATGCTTTGACATTTGAATTTTTAAAAGTGCAAGTTGCTTTGTGTCAAAGCTTGGTGGCTTTAGCTCATTGTGACCAACATTGCTGGTCCCTCTCCAGCAGAACCAGGAGTGCACACAGTGTGCAAAAGCTATGAAGCAGCTACTTGAAATAGCTGGACATGATGTAATAGTTTCCTTCCCAGGAACTCCACAATTCACAGAAGGAAAACCATCCTGGACTCACCACTCTCCCTGCTAGTTCTGAGTGACCCCTTAAGGACATCTGCTCCCTTTGCCTCTCTTTGCAACTCAGAAAATCCCAGGATGTTTTGGGTGGGAAGAGACCTTAAAGCTCATCTCATTCCACCCCCTGCCATGGGCAGGGACACCTTCCACTGTCCCAGGCTGCTCCAAGCCCTGTCCAGCCTGGCCTTGGACACTGCCAGGGATCCAGGGGCAGCCACAGCTGCTCTATGCCAGGGCCTCCCCACCCTCTCAGCCAGGAATTCCTTCCCAATATCTCATCTGTCCCTGCCCTCTGGCACTGGGAAGCCATTCCCTGGGTCCTGTCCCTCCATGCCTTGTCCCAAGTCCAGCTCTCTTGGAGCCCCTTTAGGTACTGGAATGTCAGGGAGAGCTGCACCACATCTGTGTTGCTGCATGCACACTGTGGGACCACTCATCTTCAGAGCTGAGGCTGAAGGCCTCATACAGATGTAGGAATAGAGAAAAGGTGATGGTGGAGGTTGCACAGGCAACTGTAATCATGGCTGTTCTCCATGCTGAGCCCCTGTCCATGATGACTCACTATAGCTCTTCGTCTGTAATATTTTCAGTGAGATTCAACAATTTGCGAGCATAAATTATAAAAAATTATAGTCATAAACAACTACTTCCTTCATGACGCAGATATGACTATAAAGGCAATTTTGTCAGCAATGGGGAAAAAAAGCATACATACCCTGCAGAATTAACAGATATCAAAAGGACTAAGAATGCCAAATTAACCCCAAACAGACAAGTTCTGCAATTTTTTTTACTAGGGAGAAATCGGCAGGAAAAATTTGGTAAACTGTTCCAGATCCATAAGCTGCAGCCACACAAAGTGTAGCTGAACAGACAATTTCAGTTCATTTTACATCACATTTTTTTCATCTGGCTTTGTACATGCTAAGGAACACTTCAATGAATTATGCTTTTGGACATTCAGTAGTTACTACTTCTGTCTGTAATGCAGCTATTCCAGATTTCAGGGTGGTACTCCTCAATCTTTTGTGAGGAATAGACAGTAAACACTCCAAAGAATTTCACCTTGATAACATAATTTATCAGCATCCACAATTTTAAGTATGTAAATTTCCCTTTTGTCTTTATAAGGGAATATCTATAGTTAAATATTTTCAAATAATTTACTTTATTTTTAGTTAGTTTAAGAGAAGCATATGTATCTTGTTTGTATTAGCTTTGGGGAGCTTCCAAGAGAGCTGTCTGAATTTCCTGCACTTTCAGCAGAAAATAAAACCTTCAACAAAATATACTCACTCTGCCAAAGGAGTGGAAGAACAGAGAGGAAAGAAGGAAGCTCACAAGAAAGCTGTTCTTACCCTCAGTGAGCAAAGCAACTTCAAAGCCAAGCCTTTGGTGACCAGAATCTTATCTTTATCTCTTTTACTGGCAATACTCTTTGGCTGTTCTATGTCAAGCTCAGACAACTTTTGGTAAAGTAGGTATTATGTGAAAAAATGCAGGGCCTATTGTGATTATAACCTCAAGAATTAACCCTGGCATCTCTGATCACTGCTAGAAATGAAAGCAGAGCTGTCACACCAGTGCAAAGTTTGTTGCCAGACACTTTGCTAAATAAACTGTCCATCCTGACACTCCTCCGCTGCCTTCCCAAGTAAGTGGCAAGCTGAGAGTGCAGGTTTTCTGCCACGCCGAGCCAGCCCATGCAGGAACACACTTCCAATGAGGAACACGGCATTTCCAGACCATATCCCCATGCCAACACCCACCACAGCCCACAACAAGGCTACACTGGAGGAAATGCCATAATGTGTCCTGTCCCAGAGGAAAATGCCCAGGAGTATGGAAAACACACCACAGGACACCTGCCAAGGCAGCAAGCCCAAGTGCTTTCATGCTCCAAAAGCCTGTCTTCCCAGCTTGCACTGGCCCAGGAAATAATGAGCCATTTCTGAGGACACAAATATAACCCAGGGAAGGTGCAGATGCTTCACTGGTACTCCTTAGATGATTTCACCATGTTTATTATCCAGCTGACCTACAGCTAGTCCACAGCTCATCTCCTGGTCACCCCTTCACCTTCATCTCTTCTTCCATCTATGACCTTCTTGTCTTTGAAATTACAATCCTAAACCACTTCACTTCGAAGTATTCTAACTTATCCTCTACCTCCTTCAAAGCCAGGCTCCACAAACAATTAAAAATTACTATAAAATTGCCCAGATTCCCTCAGTGCTTTATCGATAGTTGGTGATGCCTCACTCTCATAGCCCTGTGTCCTTTTTACCTGTTTACTGAGGATTTTGCAATTCCCAAAATCACAGAATCCCAAAATAGCTTGTTTTGGAAGGTTTATTGGTCTTTACTAGACCAGGTTGGTCGAAGCCTCCCCATGAATCAAATCAAATAAACTGATTTCCACCCCAACTAGCTTAGAAAAAAATAAATTACTCTGGAAGACATCTACTCAAGGACAAGCTTCAGAGGCTGGTCTAAGCCCACCAAGAAGCTCCAGCAGAAGGGGATCCACCACAATGCCCAAAATACCTGACAGTCACCAGCTGGGAACTCAAACACTCCCAAGACAGTATTTCCAAACCACACACAACACTGACAACAGAATGCAAACAGTATTTAGTAAAACTGAAACCAATCATTGTCCAAGATCCCACAAAACCTGAGAGGCAAATGCTACTAGAAGATGACAACATTCCTACTAAGAAAATTAAAAATGTGAATTTGTACTTAGTCATGTTGTGCTGAAATACTAATGAGGTTTTCTTGCTGTTGTAAGGAAATGAAGGAAATGAAGATTTCTCAGTTTCTCCATGAACTAAGCAGTATTCCCTAGAGGTATGGGAAGATTTGGTTTAGTTTGACTGGTAGAACAAGAAAGAACAAGTCCCATATGCAACCCCGACTCCACCATACAAAGGTAAATAGATCATCATGATACAGGCTTTAATTAACAGAACCAATCTACCCTGAGGAGAGTTCGAGGACTTTAAAGACATTCCTCAAGTGAAAAAGTTTCTGACTCCAGCCCTACACATTCGGCTTGGCTGCAAAATGTCACCAGCAAAACCGTTTGGAGAAGTTACATAGCACTAAGTGCTACAAGAGCTGAAACTTTGATAATTATCATGGAGTGATAACCATCACAGGACGGTTTGGGTTGGAAGGGAGAGAGATCACCTTGATCCAATCCCCCTGCCACAGGCAGGAACAACTTCCACCGTCCCAGGTTGCTCCAAGCCCTGTCCAGCCTGGCCTTGGACACTGCCAGGGATCCAGGGGCAGCCACAGCTGCTCTGGGCACCCTGGGCCAGGGCCTGCCCACCCTCCCAGCCAGCAATTCCTGCCTGAGATCCCATCTGTCCCTGCCCTCTGGCACTGGGAAGCCATTCCCCCTTGTCCTGTCACTCCATTCTTTTGTAAAAAGTGCCTTTCCACTTCCTTGTAGGCTCCCATCAGGAGCAATGCAGGTCTTATACAAGACAAAGTTTCTAATTTATGAATTAAACCTAACAGTAGTTATTAAAAGTGACATAAGTAATACCTAATAAAATCTGTAGACATTGAAGTATATATTAGAGGTGATTTCTGATGATCCTGTTTGAAGCAAGTAAGTGGTTCTCCAAAAAGGAACAAATTCAACAATTTTGTAGGAAGATACAGTTGCTACACAGGCATTCATTTTTGTGTTTCAGTTCATAATTAACTCCAGATTTAAGCAACTTTATTGTATTATAATGCTCCTTTGGAATGGGCTCTTATTCTTTTTATCCTATGTGATGTTAACTGAAGTACAGAAATGCATATTTTTATCATGAAGAATAAGACAGCAAAACATTACATCGTGCAAATGGCCACAAAATCCCATCAATTTAACCAAACAGTTTAAACCAAACAGTTTTCTTTAACAGCAGTTTAAACCCAAAAGTTTTATTCATGTTTTTCCTTCACACCTCCCAAACTTTACTACATACAATACACTACAGTTTCAGGAATGTAATTTATCCACCAGCACCCTATGACCCCAGCATCATCTCTGAGTATATTATCAAATATTTTCTTTATCTTTTTCTTGATATTATGCTTAGCAGTAACAACTGTGACACCCTCTGCAAAAGTATATATACAACTATTAGTGTATTTCCTGAACCACCTGCTGTCACTTGAGAAAGTCACTCAGTAATTACAGATTAAATCAATCCTGGAGTCAGCTCTGGGCTCCTCAGGACAACAAGGACACTGAGGGGCTGGGGCATGTCCAGGGCAGGGAATGGAGCTGGGGAAGGGGCTGGAGCCCCAGGAGAGGCTGAGGGAGCTGGGGAAGGGGCTGGAGCCCCAGGAGAGGCTGAGGGAGCTGGAAAGGGGCTCAGCCTGGAGGAAAGGAGGCTCAGGGGGCCCTTGTGGCTCTGCACAACTCCCTGACAGGAGGGGACAGCCGGGGGGGTCGGGCTCTGCTCCCAGGGCACAGGGACAGGAGGGGAGGGAACGGCCTCAGGCTAGGCCAGGGCAGGGGCAGGTTGTGTATTAGGGAAAATTTCTTTCATAAAAGGGCTGTCCAGCCCTGGCACAGCTGCCTAGAGTGGAGTCCCCACCCCTGGAGGGATTTAAATGCCATGTGGATGTGGCACTTGGGGACAGGGGTCAGTGATAGCCTTGGCAGTGCAGGGTGAATGGTTGGACTCTGACTTTTCCAACCCAAACTCAAGGGAGCTTTTTCAAAGCAAATGATCCTACAATTCTACGACTTTGCAAACCCACCTTCAGTGTCTAAGCGATTTAATTGAGAAGGTTATCAAAACAAACTGAATAGATCCTGATCCCTGACTATTGCTGTCAACTTCACAGAAGCTGAATTCATAAATTCTCATCTGGTTCCTCAGCAATCAGATCACTGTGGTCCAGCATCTGTGTTATGACACTGCAAACCATCAATGCCTTGGAACTGTTCTCTCCCACTGAAAGTACCAATCTGAATAATTTTGACCATATCTAAGAGAAAAAGCTTCACACACAAAACTGTATAATCCAAGTCCTCAATACACACAAAGACTGAATGGAGTTTCCATAATTTCCATACTATCCAAGCAGAAGATTTTCCGGTCCTGATGGCACACAGGATGTCAGTGGGAAAAATCAGGGCTTCTCTCTACCCCGCAGCCAAAAGATTCTGTGTTCCTGCCCTTGGGGTGAAAATTGCTATTGAAATTTCTGTGGGTGGCATAAGGAAGTCAGAAGGGGTTCGCAGAGCAGACATATCCACCATTACAATTTGGGGAATGTCACAGAGGCAAGGGAATAGTGTTACTGCTGAGGCCACACCCTGCCCTTGCTTCCACAGAGCAAGACTCCTGCTTGCACCAAAAATCACTGCAAATGGAAACTGAGATAACTAACACAATAACAGAAAATCACCACAAAACAGAAAAAAACCCCCTCTTGACTGCCTCATGACAATACTAGGCATGTTTAAAAACAGTAATTACGAAAAAGATTGATTTAACCTGTTGCTGTTCATACAGAAGGTTACAGTGTGCACACAGGAAAGGTTTTATAATGTCTCAGTACTAAACAGCTGCAGTGCATGATAAAAAATGTCAGGTCCCAGATAGCAGACAACTTACAAGGGGTTATGGCACGAGATTCCCAAACTGCTGTGAGCAGGAATATGCTGCTTTACAGCCTTCATCTTATACTATACATGATAAATCATGGAAAATGCTTTTATTTCTTATGATATATTAAAAGATAGCAGCATGGTTAAAGAAGTAATTCTTTATGACACCACTCAGCACACATACTGTATTCATTCTTTCAGTGGTGTTAAATATTTTGAAAATTAAAGGGAATAGCTTAACAAAGATATGTGAAGCTATCAGAAAAATCACATTATTGAGCTTTGAAGTGATTTTCAGTATAAAGGAGATAAGTTCTTCTAAAATATTAGAAAATATAAGAAAGTGGTTTTATTTTCCTCTTACCTTACCTGCCAGTAAAAGTATCATTTATTCTATTAACCTGGGCCTGAAAAACCTCTACGAACAAATTTCAAGAACTGCTCTCCTGAGCTGAATAAAATGGGAATTGTAAGGAGATGAAAACCAGCCTTTTGAGAGCTGACAGCAAACCAACCAAATAAATGGGGAACTTTTAGATTAAATCTTTTTTCACTACATTCCATCTTATTTTTGAAAGACATTTGGACACAAAGACACTGCATCAGTTCTGATAAACACAGACGTTGCTGACCACTGCTCTGCTGAACGTTCTGGAAGCAGAGAGCAGCTGCAGCCTGAATGCCAAAAAATGAACCTTTAACTGAGATGTGGAAAACCCAAAGCTCACAGATAATTGTAGAATGTAGAAATAATTGTAGAAGTCTATGTACACAGGCACTTGTTCCAAAATGAACTATGAGCAACAGATGATATTTTCTCA
This sequence comes from Phylloscopus whistleri, assembly GCA_017589585.1. Taxonomy (NCBI): domain Eukaryota; kingdom Metazoa; phylum Chordata; class Aves; order Passeriformes; family Phylloscopidae; genus Phylloscopus; species Phylloscopus whistleri. The sequence continues at coordinate 1,533,937 of JADMLD010000037.1, forward strand.
AATTTTGAAGCAAAATGCTCTTGATAGAAATATGTAAAAGCTGCATTATCCAACAAAATAAAATTTCCTGAAGTATTTATGAAGGCTTGTCTATTTTGGGACCAAAGTTAATTTTGTGTTGCCTGCTTCATAAAGCACAGCAGTGACAGACAGGGACAAGAGGAGAGATTACTGCTGAAAGACAGTGAAGCACCTGGATATGTTCTACATCCATCCCAGAGTCCCTCAACTCTTCCTCACCAAAATCCTGTTTGTGATTATAACCGGTTACCTATAATTTACAATAGGTTTTCCAATAAACTTTAATTAACTTACCACATGTTAAGATGGCTAATTCATCACAGAAAAATAATTTTATGTATCAGAAAAATTCCATGAAGCTTTTTTCCCATGGGAACGTAACACGACTCTTCCTATTGACTCAATTTATCAAAATCTAGAAGATTAGAGTTGGAATGGGAAAACTTGTCATTATTTGTTCAGATAACTTTTTTGGCTGCATTGAGTAAGCATCTGATTTCTCTGCAAGTGCTACAAATTATCTGCTGGTGAGCAGATGAAAGACCTGCCTTTGGGAACTACAACATCCATTTTCTCCTCAGTTTATCTGGGGAGAACAGATACACTTCAGATAATTAGTCCTATTGCAGTGAATAAGGCAAATTGAACCTGCAATGTTACAATACATCTTATTTTCTCTAGAACAGGATGGCTGTTTTTTGTTACTAGCCAACATTATCTTTGAGGTCAAGGGTTTGGGTTAGCACACACACAAATGCTGGAGTGGAGCAGGCTCTGTACACACCGTACCAGTTTGATAGCAACAAAAAAATGCATCAGAACACAGTGTCTTTGGAGAATATGCCATTCAGTAGGGGGCCACAGCTCACACAGCTTGGGCTCCAGCCTGAATATGAACAAGAGCAGCTCTGGAAGAGCTCCACCACATTCCAGAAACATATCTGAAGGGCAACTGGGGAAAAAAAAAAAAAAAAAAGGTATCTTACGTGTCTCAACTTTGTTTCAGAGAAGTGAAGGCAATCAGACATCTCCCAAAAGTGCTGGGGATAACAAATACAGGAGGATTAAACAATGGCAATGTATTAGAGGCTTGTCTCCCCAGAGCCTTCTCTTCCCCAGGCTGCACACCCCTAGTTCTCTGCCTCTAACTCAGAGATTGTTAAGAATTGCTACTTTTTGGCCAGACTCTGGGTTATTGTTCCTGTAATTAACCAATTCTGTGGAAGAATTCCTATTTATAAAAGCTGATTTAGCATATGAAATATTCAATTTGTTCCACCAATTCACTTAGTTGCTAATCAACAAAGAAATGAGAAAATTAGGAGAAACAGCTGATTACATGAAAGTGAATTAAAAGTTTATCTTTTCAATTACACCTGTGAAAAACATTAGGGTGTCTATACAATTCAATAAAAATGAGTAACAGACTCTTATAAATTTCTATTTCTTCTAAATACATTCTCTAGATTTTCTGTGAAGTTTTTCAGAATGATACTTCACAGAGAACAAGAATCCACTCCTGTCAATGGGGATAAACAAAATGTAAATTCTCCTTTCTACATTTCTTTAATGCTGTTTTCAGGCCAGGTGATGAGGAAATCAGTTTTCAGTAAATGGCTTATTTTGCCCCATGTGGTACTTCATATGAGCAGCAGAGAGGAGCCAACCCTTTTTCAAAACCTACTTTTGGGTTTTGAATTTCTGTCTATATTAATAGTTTTTCTTCTCCAAACCTTTTCCTTATTCACTTCATACCAAGACTGTCTTTTAATATGCTTGACTCATTCCCTTTAAAATACTCTCCTTTCCTTCATCCCATCATTCAGTCTCCTGGCCACCCACACTGCCAATCAGCAGCAGTTGCGTAACTTTATAGGTAATATTAACAGCAGCCATCAGTGGGAGAATTGCCCTCAGCATGACACTGTGAAATGCTGCTCAGGGGGACAAGACCTCTCCAAGAAGATATATGGTAAACTCATGAGATTAACTTGCTTCAGTAACATGGACACAGCTTGGAATAAATGTGGCTCTGCAGAGGTAGAAAACAGGCCCGTATAAACGTTTTATAGATTTACAGAATTGTTTAGGTTGGAAAAAGACATCCAAGATGGAGTCTAACCCTTCTCCCAGCACTGCCCAGGCCACCACTGACCCCTGGCCCCAAATGCCACATCCACGGGGCTTTTAAACCCCTCCAGGGATGGGGACTGCACCACTGCCCTGGGCAGCTCTGCCAGGGCTCTCCCTTTCCATGAAGGATTTTTCCCCAGTATCCTCCCCTGGCCCAGCCTGAGGCCGTTCCCTCTCCTCCTGTCCCTGTGCCCTGGGAGCAGAGCCCGACCCCCCCGGCTGTCCCCTCCTGGCAGGAGTTGTGCAGAGCCACAAGGGCCCCCTGAGCCTCCTTTTCTCCAGGCTGAGCCCCTCCCCAGCTCCCTCAGCCTCTCCTGGGGCTCCAGCCCCTCCCCAGCTCCCTCAGCCTCTCCTGGGGCTCCAGCCCCTTCCCCAGCTCCCTTCCCTGCCCTGGACATGCCCCAGCCCCTCGGTGTCCTTGTTGTCCTGAGGTGCCCAGAACTGGACACAGCATGTGAGGTGTGGATGTTTCAGTTCAGACAGATTTGAGCAGCATCTCCACAGGTAACTTCTTCCATTATTTTATCCAGTATGAATCACACCATATAGCATGTTTCTCAAAATCACTGGGTCTTAGTTTACCCTAATTTCTATTATTTTCTTTGTCTTTCCATGTGCCAAGTCACAGATATCTGCAACGAAGGAATCTAAAGATCTTTGCTTGTTTTCTCTTTTAATAACTTCTTAGTACCCTTTGATAGAAATGGATGACTTTTTGTTAAACAACCGAAAACATACAAAACCTTCACTGGCTAGTTTGTAAATGTCCCTGTAAAATATGAAGAGGAGAATTGGAAATGGAAGGTACAACATGTTCCGCCAATATATCTTTTTCATAGAGAAAAAGCAGCACACAGAAATTCCAATTCCAATTAGATATTTAGTACCAAACAGCCTAAAAGGTTTGGTACATACTTTCTTCTTCATCCATTTCCTCTACTTTATATGGCTGCGTGTTTAAAAAAAACAATTACTGGGATGTTTATAACATATGGTACATACTTATGGTTTTTAAGCACTACATTTTTCAATCAAAACCTTGCGTTAGGAACACCAGAAAATTGTTTTAATGCATTGTTGAAATAGATTGCTGTTATAAAAATAAATCCTACTCTTTGGAGAGCTACTGCAATAGGTTGTTCTGTTTGTCTGTGGACGTCTGACCAAGATGAACCATCCAGGTGAATAATTGGTTTCTGAGAAACCCTGAACAAGCCACTCATGTGAAAGAGGCAGCAGGAAAAGCATCTAATGACCAAATCAGCACAGAGGGTGCTTTGGGGATCAGTACTGTTCCTTTTTTCATCCAAACACTTCAATACTTACCATTAGTGTGAATAAAACAAATGTTGGTTTACAGTTTTATAGAGAGACTATGAGGGCTTTATCTTAATAATGTATTTTCAATCTACAGCTATACCTAAGACCCTTCTAAAATCCCAGAATTTGCAGGCTTCCTGTTCTCTCAAATGCAACCCAATCAGCTGTGCAGGAGAAAAATCAGCATACAAAATTCTCCTCTTTAACTTACAGAGGTGCAAAGGAACCCAAGATCTCATCCATTTATAAGACAAGCTCTTACAACTTCTTCAGTTTAATCATCTTCTCTTTTAAGGACACTCATTTAAGCAGTCTTCTCAAAAAACAAGGGTTTTGAGTACAGAATTTGAACAAATGCCTTAATTTATACCCTCTACCGCAAAACAATGGCAATGTCCTAAAGCTCTAGGACTATTAATAAGTAAAAAATTATGATGTTCATGTTTGGTTTACTTCAAATGTTTCTAACAAGCAAAACAAGGAATTTTGAAATTACTTTAGCAGGTGTTTGCACTGCTAATGTCAAAAGTTCTTTTGCTTATTTGCTCTCCAGCCTCATAAACCTGAACAATGAAAGGTTTTCAATCAGATCTTCTTAAGATGCTACTACCTCAGTAAATGTTCTTTCAAAACAAATGAATTTTCATGCTTATTTTCCAAAATAATGAGAATTTCTAAGTGAAATAAGGCTTAACACCATTTGTAACACAAATACCAGATACCAATGACACTTTTGTTGAAGTCCTGGGTGATGAAAGATCATCACCTTTTTGAAGACCATCATCTTGATGTTCTTCAATGTATTTGTCTACAAATCTTTCAAACACAAGCAATGTATTTGTAAAGACAAAATAATGCAAAAACAGCTGCAAGTAACTATTAGTACTTCCTAGTAATATACAGAAGTTTAAACAGACTAAACTTCACCAGCATCTTTTTCACAGGATTTTAGGATAGTTCTTCTGTTTAAGGATAATTTATGCAGCATTTTCTCATTAAAGTTTCAATTCATTTAAAGGAAAGAACTGATTATGAATTCAGGCAGAACTGCAGAATTCAGCTATTACTCAATAGAAAAGCTTGCTTTAGATTTGGGTTAGGTTGGTTATTTCAGTCTATTCTGAAATAGCTATTTTTTTGTGATATAAAAATAGGGGGATTAGGTAGGAGTAATATTCTATAAAATATAATTCATCTGGAGGAGGGTATGACTAATATTTAGAAAAAGTATTTATAGGCCCTCTGCTCAATACTGGAGACAGGCAAACCCAAGAATAACCTGATATTGAAAATGTTACTTCATCAGCCATCAAGTCAGAGTAATCAAAAAGACGGTATTATAGGGCAAAACAAGGTGACTCTATTAAGTGCAACTTAAACAGCTAGAATCCACATACCATACAAAACCCACCCATTACTATATTGCTTTACCATATGCTTTCAGTAAACAACACCCTAATAAAAAATTTCTTGTACAATCACATTTTAAATTTATTTCCCTAGACGAGAAACTAAAAATTCACACACAAAAATGAAGTTTTTTAGACCATTAATGATGCGTGGCTAAGGCATTAAAAAAAAAAATCTTACCAGGTTTCTTGATGACATTTTGAAATGGAAGAAAATAGAGACAAAAAAAACCACTGAAGAGACCTAGGCAGTGCTTTGGATGGTAAGGAGGTGGTTTTAGAATTTTAAAGAAAGATTATGACAAAAAGAACCCCAACAAAACAAAACTACCTTAGCTTTTTTCCTCACCCCAGTATTTGACAAATAGGGACATATCTCAGTCAGCAGTCTTGATTTAATTTGGCAAAAGCTTCCCATTCTGCCAACAGTGTATCCAGTTCTACATATTTTGTGCGTTCTTAGCAGTTACCACTGACTACCAGCTGAATAACATTAATTGCATCACACTAACTCTATTATGGCCAACCAGTTTATTTGGAAGTAGGTTTAATTTCATTTCTGCATCATTACTGGAGTCATCATATGATTGTGGGGAAGACTTCCCATTTCTTCGTGATAACACACGTTTACAGAAGAACACTTCTATGTGATGGCAGAGCTCTGCATTAAACTGTTCTTTAGATAATTTAAAAAATCAGATAGAGCTGCAGGATACCTAATGTAATATTAGATATGCAAGCACAGAACACATTATAGGACCTGGTGAACCTAGAGGTCTTTTCCACTCTAAATGGCTCTATCATTCATAGAATCATATAACCCTAGAATGATTTGGGCTGGAAAGGCTTACAGATCATCTCATTCTAACCCCCAAAAGATCACAACATTTATTTAAAGGTCAAATTGTTCAAATCAATAGTGAATGAAATACTTGTTTGCTACATATTGGATTAAAAAAATAACTCCTCTGAATCTAGAACATTAATAGACTTTAGATCTGTTCCATTATATTTAAAAGACAGCAAATACTGCAGTTCACGGACCTGACTTTACCTACTCTTTAGCAATTTCAAGTTTCTAGGATAAATATGGTTCTTAACAACAACAACAAAAAAAAGCTCTTTATTACAACAGACAATTTCTTCTTAGGAAGTAAATGACGCAGGGGAACCTTTTTACATCTATTGATGTGCAGGGGGGAGACTGGGCTGGTTGTCTCTTGGGGGAACTCAAACGAAGGACTATTTATGAAGTACTTGGAGCTTTGAATATAATCAAATGTAATAACAAGATATAAGCTCCCACCCCCCAAATTTCTTTTTTGTTGAAACCACTTTTGTAATACTGGTTTTTAATAACCCCCATAATGGCCAAATTAGAGGGACCCCAACTGAAGTCATTCATCCCACATAAAACAAACATTGCTTTTTCTTCTTAGCTTTGTTTTACAAGCTACATTACTTCCAGATGACGCTTAAGGGGCCTAGGAGTTTCAAGAGTTAGATGGTTAAACAGACAGCTGCTTTCTATTTACCATATAAATCAGAGAAAAATCAAAGAAGAATCTAAATATTAGAATTCATTTAGCCCATTATGGAGCACAAACTGAGGGGGAAAAGAAAATAATACAGAAATCTTGTCATCCAGATGCAAAGTTTAATTCTGGTTATCAAGATGAGAGAAAAACTCATCAACATTTGCAGAATTCCAGCCCTCCATGAAAGCCAGCTTTGCACAGTGGGTAAATTTACTGGATTGGGAAGGAGTCAGGAGAAGTCAGCTCTGATTGGGAACTCTCCCAGTACCACCAGGCTTTGCTACTGCAGACTTTACATATATAATTATATATTAAAACATATATATTTTATATATAGACATGCACACACAGGGCTCACTACATTTTTATTTTTTACCTTTTTCCCTTTGAATTGCCAACACACTTTTATTTCTATACTAAATAACCCAAAAACCCAACAGATTTTGGACAGAGGATTAAAGGATGGCTCTCCATATAGTGATTAATGTATCTATTAATATGAAAAGTTCAGTATTACACTACAAGGTTTCTATCCCAGATTTCATCCACCACTGAAGTGCTGTTTAAATGACAATGCTATGTATTAAATAATTGAATATATTGCCACTAAGTGGGATTATTTTTAGAATTTTTCCTAACACATTTAAGCTTCATCTGGCTAAAGAATTTTCTTTTCAAACCCCAAATTTAGGAGGTAAGACTCAAGTGATGATGTCTGCTGAACTACTTGAATCTAATACTATACCTACATTTGATTTTTAATTTCCTCAATTTTTGCATTAAGGAAACTGGGTTTTTCAGCAAGAAAATGACACAAACTTGCCAAAACCCAAAAATTTACTCTCTTCTCCATCCACTTGTTCCCTAGAAAGAGTTAACGAGAATCTGTTGTTACCAGCTGTAGTTTAACAAGCAGGAGAAGCACTCAAAAATCATAAAGAATACTATGAGATTCTTAAAAAGAAATTTTGGGGTAGATGGCAGCTCCACAACATATCTGATGTGCTACTTCCCAAGAGAAGTTAGCAAGTCTCTAGTTATGCTGTTAAGTACCTCTGATTTGACAAATTACATTAGGCTGTAATCAAATTACCAAGAAAATCATTGATATGTTTATTTAAGTAGTATGTCTTGATTTGAACTGAAAGAAGCAAAATTCTCAATTATTTTATTACCAGTTTTCTTGTTTGCTAAAAACATTGGAAAATATGCTTTCATTGAATGCAAGAAGGCAAGAAAGGTAAACCTAAACGGACTCTTCCCATTTCCAATTAGATCAAAGTGTATTATTTCAAAACACGTCAATGCTGCTACAAAAGCAATGAATAATATTATGGCTTATGAAACAACAAGTAAACTGCTCAGCATGAGAATTAGTCTAACAGAGGATAGTGTCTTTGAGGCAATAATGACAGGGGTTGGTTGTCTCTGTCCTGCTGCCTTCTCCATCCTGCTCCCAAATCCCACCACACTGACAAGAGTGTATCAGGAAAGGACCTGGACACCAGTCCAGCCTCAAAAAATGAAACAACTTGCTCTTTTCTTTTTTAAAAAACAGAAATCCAGAAAAGCAAAAACAGTATCGAGGCCAACAGGGTCAGTTCCCTACTCCAGTTCCCAGCTCTGCTGGTACACCACACACCTGATGGCAGACTGCAGCAGATACTCACAAAAAAACCCTTTAAGAAACATGGCAAAGGTACAACTCAGTATTTTCCTAACACTATCAGTGAGTATAAGCTTAGGGACTGTGTACTGGGTCAAAAACTTACTAGAATATGAAGAGTACTACTGTTCAAACACCTGGAATTTAGGACAGTATCTTAAGCAGCACCTTTCACATAAAAGAATAGTTTTATATATGATTTAACCCTTGGATTCAGGTTTCATGCAAATTTCCCTTTGGATTTCAGAGCACACTAAGCAAGTGAATAATTTCTAAATTAAAGTGAATGAAAAAATGGTGAGAAATGCATTTTTAAAATACGTATTTGGTCTGAAGAGAACTGCAAAGAGAACTGCTTATCAGGCAAACCTCCACCTCTCAATGAACAAACCTGTGCAGAGCAGGCAATATTGGAATCACCCCTTTCCTTAGCTCCAGGCTGGGATACAGAGGTAGAACATGCTTCAGGATTTCAGACATTTCATCCCCCTCAGCTCCTACACTCCTCCTTGTTCTTACACACAACATAAACACAGGCTTTCAGAAGCAGAATATGCTGAAGTGATGAAATCTGGCCTCCACTTTTTCAGTCAACTGCCTATGTTTCAGACTGAGCTGTAACATGAGCAATTTTGAGAGGAAAAAGCAGGCCATGAACTTACTTTACTCAACCCTACACCAATCTTTCAAAGTGCTCTCTTCCCTTCTTCCACCCCTACATCATACCAACAGTAAAAAGAGAAAAAATTCACTGGAGTATCTAAGCCTCTTGGCTGTACTCCAGGGAGCTCTCCCAGCTCTATCAGCTGCATTGTTCAGCTGTCTCTGTATGTAAGGGGACAACTTCATATTGAAAGCCTTTCCCTGGGCCTTTCCTTAACTGCAGTATTGTTTACATCCAGCAAGTTTAAAAGAAGTCCAAAACCTATAAAATGTTTTTCAAGCATTGCCTTCCTACACACCCTAAAACATATATCTTCGTATGTATGTTATCACGTGCCTATGTGTTTTACAGACATGTATCATGCTGTTTCCTTATTTAAGTCATAAAACTATTATATCAAATTATCTTTTTAGGCATTTTTATATTTAATTCTAGAGAAATAGGATATGTAAAGTCTCAGATAGGCATATTCTGGATCATGTATTAGCCCTGAAAATAAAACAGTTGATACATTTTCATCCCCAAAAATCCTGAGCAACTGATTTTCTTTCCTTCACACAATACTGCAGTGAGGGTTCAAAGGAGTACAGACCAAAGATACTTCAGCAGCACAAAGATATTATTCAAGTCCTCTCAAGACGTCTCCTTCTTCCACCCAAAGCAAAGATTTCCCAACAAGCCATGCAATTAAATACAAAATACAAAATTGTTGCCTACTTGTGGGCATTGGCTCAGCAAACTGAAGGGAACTGTAAGTATCCATGTATTCAGAACATACTAATTTGCCCCACGACTCCAGTTCTCCCCCAGAAGCTCACTGGGAATTGTTTTCAATCATTTTAGGCATTTTAAGATTCTGTGAATGCTAAAGGCCAGTTCTTAAAACTGCCGTTTTCAACTGTGTGATTTAAACATACTGAATTACAAATGGCTTGAAAAGCACGAGTTGACAGTAAGTCTCTTCCCTCTGCATAGCTGTGGTTTTGTTCTGCCATTTCTAAGTGTAATTCTTGTTTTTTAGAGACGTTTCAGACATGACATCATTCATACAGGTTCCTGTATTTTGATGTTGGTGGTTGCTCAGCTGCCACACTCTGAGAATTCTTTGCAGATTTAGGGATGTATGACTTGAATTTCGAAGCACCCATTACAACATTCATTTTGATACTCACATAATCAGGAAGTGGAGAGTCATTTGAACCCAGGGAACCTCTCAAGGACTGCGTGGCTTGCTCCAGCACTTTGTTGTGTTTTTTAGACAACAGAGAAAATAAACTGGGGAAAAAAAATGAAATTAACTTCATGATAATGTCCTGAAATAGTTAAGACTGTTCAGTAAGGAAAGAAATCTTATTATATACACAAAATTTTTAGAATGCAATGCATAATAGTTGTATTATTTATTTATTTATTTAACATCTGGGTAAGTAACAGCAGAGTTTGAATCAGAAATATTCTACACAATATACGATCGGAAGAACATTTTATGTTCATGATTAAATTCATAAAAGTCAAAACTGTCACAGAAGGAATGGCATACATGCAATTTTAGTTCATAAATAGTTTGTGTTCACTAGAATGCAATTTTTAAGTGCAGCACCTCATGCAATACATTGTAATATACACTTAAGCATCTCATATATTATCCATTCTAATAACATATTGCTTAGACAGGAGAAATCTGAGCATATGACAAAAGCTTTGGGTATTTTGAGGCCGAGTTATTGCATTTTACTAGTATATATTATTCTCAAATGTATTTTAGCCTAAGTCAATGAAAAAAGGATTACCTTAGCTTTATAAATAATCTGTTAAATCAGAGGTCCATACGCATACAGAGAAATAAACACATTTTTTCTTGCACTCTGGAATAAAGCAGGGCAATGACACTCACAGGGGGTAGTGTAACCTGATTTACAAGGAGAATGGTGGAAGCAGCAGCAGTGGGCAAAGGCCACCAGCTAATGCTCAGCAGCAGCAAGGAGTGAGATACTCTTCTAAAGCCCTGGACAGGTCAAACATGACCGTCAATTCACAGATAAACCCATTCCCATCTTGGAAGAGCTTCTAAGACCATCAAGTCCAACTCTGCCCCCAGCACAGCCCAGACCATCACTGACCTATGTCCCCAAGTGCCACATCCACACAGCTTTTAAATCCCTCAAGGGACGGGGACTCCACCACTGCCCGGGGCAGCCTGTGAAAGAACAACTCCTTCCACGGAGATTTTTTCCCTAATATCCATTCTAAACCTACTCTGGTGCAACCTGAGGCCATTTCCTCTTGTTAGATGTCAAATGTTTTTAGGCTTTCTGTGTCTAAAAACATAATTTGGACTTCTTTACTTCTTTTTGGAGCATTACAGGACTCCTATCAGGTTTTCCTGGGATGACTGTGTGTTCTAGAGGGTGGAAAGGCTAGATTGATCAACACACACCAAAAGGGTTACAGGAGAGGCCGTGGCAGAGGGTGCCCAGAGAAGCTGTGCCTGCCCCTGGATCCCTGAAAATGTCCAGGCCAGGTTGGACAACCTGGGATAGTGGAAGGTGTCCCTGCCCATGGCAGGGGGTAAAATGGGATGAGCTTTAAGATCCCTTCCAACCCAAAACATTCTGTGATGCTGTGAACACAATTCACTTACAGGTGGCAAAATCCACCTCAGTATTATATTCTGGACATCCTCCATTTCTTGGAACTGGATCATTGTTTGAAGGCATGTGCTTGCAAGGCTCTTCTGCCTCATGAAATGAGGATCAGCACTGGGAGAAGTCCCCTGAAACTTTTTAACTTTTAACTCATTCATATTATAACCTTCACAGATGGTAGGAGTGGATTCTTTGGAGTACCAGTGCTTGTCACCCCACTGCTAGTTGAGAGCCTCAGGAAAAGGCTTTTCCAACACTCCTCACAGTCATGAGGAAATAGTTACACTAACTCACAGCTATCAGTCAATACCACTAGAACCTTCCACGTTAAAAGGGGAAGAAGCAACACAGAAATTAAGATATATTGATAGCTTTCTGCCTTTTTCCCCCTCCCATATTCTGTTATTGCTTTCACAGACTGAAACTTTTGTTCAGATCAATAACTGGATCTACAAGCTGGTCCTTGGTAGGAAACAGCAGCACTACTTCTGTGACCATGGGTATCTTTGAAGACTCAGATTTCAGAGATACTGTCATCAGCACCATCTAGTGCTGTGGAGACAAAATAATCAGTTAAAACCAAGCTGGAGATGCTTATGGTGGGGTGCAGCAAAACCACGTTAAATCTGGTGTCTGCTCCAGCAGATACAGATAATTTCACAAAGAGGAAGAATTTGGAATGAAGTGGATTTCCAACTCTTAGATTCTTCTCCAAAACACATAAAGCATTTTGGCTGTAAAGGAAATGTAAATATAAACAAAGAAGTGGGATCAAGATTTTGGAAAGTGCATGTGTTCAATGCATGTGAAGAGGAAAATGAACATACAAGGGTACTCTGCATGGAAACAGAATAGCAAAAAGTAAGTTTATTTATTCCAACAGAAATGTAGAGAACTGGGGTAAAGCATAAAAGAAAATAACGGATATATTATTTCTTTATATATTCCTTAAGTTTGGGGGGGTTTTTAAACAATTAAGTATATTATAAGTAGAGTTTACGGCATAAGCAAGACTTTGGTGGCTGATTTTTAGTTCCAAAGTAGCAGTGCAAAGGCTTTTGTTGTCTTTCCCCTTGCAGAGTTCTGCTTTCCAGCCACACACTCATGTCCTTCACACCATGCTGGGACAATTCTTTGTGGGACCACTGCCCATAACACTGATACCCAGGTTAAAAAACCTCAACACAATTCTCTCCTCCATGCTTCAGTTATCCTTCTCCAAGGACCATCCCTTAGATAAGCACAAAGGCAGGATACATGGCAGGATTTTTCAAACTCAATTTTTCACAATAAAAATGCATAGAACTGCAAACTCAAAGAGCTCCACAAAAACACTACAGCTAAACACAAAAGAAAAAAAAAAAACAAAACAAGGTCAGATATTGTGATTAACTAATGGATTTGGAGCTTCCTAGGAAGTACTGTTGCCTCCTGAATTGGTGCAAAACTTCAATTCCAAGTCATTCACTTATTATTATGCCTCTAACTCTGAAAACCACATTGATAAATACCAGACTAATTTTTAAAGTCTCAGCACATAGTTAGTTAAAACCCTCAAAAGGCATTTGGATGAAGTTTAGCTCATAAATACCTTTCATCACCAACAAATGCTGCACTCTAAAGGAGCTGCTTGATTTTGCAGCAGTCATGTCTCCAGTGTCTGTAAAGTTTTAGGCCTGATTTTGATTTTGAAGGCACAAATAATGCAATTTTAAAAAAGCAAAAATGCATTACAACAAGGTTGTTCCCCTCTTCACAACAAGGTACAAAGTCTGGAAATGGAAGCTGAGACTGTCTCCCAAATTTCCCTCATGTGTCTTCATCACACATCTATTTTTGCCCAGCTAGAAGTTGAGATCAAACAGAAAAATACATGTATTATGTGGTCACTGAGGACAGCGTGCACAGGCTGACAAGAGTATTTTCTACCAGAATAGTTGTCCTCTCTCATCCACTCTTCTCCATCCACTGTCAGGCAGGCAATGGAGCTCAACAGCCCTTCACTCTCACCCATTATGAACTTTTCATAACAATAAAAAGCTATGTTCAGAACAATGAAAACATCTTGGTACCTCAACTCATCTCTCCCTCACAGAAGTACTTTAGCAAGCAAAACAGTAAGTTGGAATAAGAGCAAGATGAAGTAACAGCTGGCATCTGTTAGGAAGATTAGGAATCATCAGCTGGCATCATCAGGAGAAATTCCTGCCTCTGAGGAGGTGAGTCCCTGACATGGGGTGCCCAGACAAGATGTGTGCAGCTGGAAGTTTCCAGGCCCCTGGCAGTGTCCAAGGCCTGGCTGAACGGGGTTTGGGGCAACCTGGGATAGTGGAAGGTGTCCCTGACCACAAACAGGGTGATCTTTAAGGTCTTTGCAACCCACACCATTCTAAGATAATGTGATCTATTACAGATCATCAAATTGCACCAGAGATGAGCTCGGCCAACACAGAAGACTCAAGGCTGAACAACAATCTCAAGGTCCTGTGGTTGTTTGTTATTAAGGAATTAAAAACAACATTGGTTTCCTACCTCCCTTTGCACAGCAGTTTTTAATTTAACTGAGGGCTGAACTTCAATAAATAAAAAAAAATTAATACAGCCTAAATAGCAATGGTTTCTAATCCCAGTGAATTGATTACGTGTTATTTGCACACACTATAAAATGCAAACCAGTAATATATGAGCTTAACACCTTCAAAAAGTCAACTCCACAAAGCCTGTAGATCCTGAAGAAAAAGGAAAAGAAATAAGGAGATTTGTCTATCAAGTGCCTCAAAAAGTCTAATTTGCATCAGTTTGAAACAGCTCATAAAGTACACTTTTTGCATTAAAAAAACCCAAAAACCCAATGAATAAAATGCTTTTACAATGAAAAAAAAATTGGAAAAAAAGAAGTGGAAATTAAAATTAGAAGTTGAAAGGAAATCCAAAGTTAGAATTTGCCAAAACCTTTTCTGAAAGCTTTGGACAATGAGAAGGAAAGGTAGCAGTGTACTTTATTTTAAGGAAGTAAATAGGATGCTCCAAAATTATGACATGCCAGTTTGTCCTGAGCATAATACTGGAACAGTGATTGTGAAATTCATTCCAAGGAGGATATTACCAGCACTGAAAAATATACCTTGTTGATAGCCTTTCAGTGAGACAGGAGGTAAAATAAAGCACAATACTACCCCTGTTTTAACAGGCTTCTACACATCATTTATATGACTTTGTTCCACAAAGTGGAGATTTTTTTTCATTTAGACAGTTGAATAATAAAAGGTAACATGGGATGCATTATATGAACTGAAGGTGAGACATCCCAACAGTCTGAAAAATATTCTTAATAGGGCCAAAAAAGGAACACATTCTTGGCCCATCTAAATACCAAAAGCTATTAAATACTTGACAAAGCTACCAAAATACTTTTAATATACAAAGAGAATATATAAAGTGACTTATATCAATATACATTAACGGTAGAGAAATGCCAGTGGCCTGAAGTTGCGCCAGAGGAGGTTTAGGTTGGATCTCAGGGAAAGATTCTTCCCCAGAGGGTGCTGGCACTGCCCAGGCTCCCCAGGGAATGGGCATAGCCCCGAGGCTGCCAGAGCTCCAGGAGAGTTTGGACAGCGCTGCCAGGGATGCACAGGCTGGGGTTGTTGGGGTGTCTGTGCAGGGACAGGAGCTGGGCTGGATGGGTCCCTTCCAACTCAGGATATTCTGTGATTCTATGAAATACTACAGCTAAACTTCACAAATGGCACAGTCATTACAGGAGTGATAAAGAGAAAAGGCATTTTAAGTAATTTTTTTCTTTACCTTGCAAGAAGGTTGACACAAAATAAACAAGAAGCAAGAAACAATCCAAGCTTCTCACTAAGTATGAAGGATTTTACCCTGGGAGCAGCAACTAAGGACGACCAGACAGCAAACAGCTGCCTACAATGCAACAAAGCTGCTGAAAGAGTACCTGTCTTTGGTTTTAACAAAAATATGGCCCTTCACGACAAGAAATACATTGAGGGGTTGGAGCATGTCCAGAGAAGGGAACAGAGCTGGGGTAGCAGCTGGAGCCAGGTGGGTGTCAGTCTCTTATTCCAGATAACAAGTGATAGGACAAACAGAAATGGCTCAGGGTGCGCCAGGAGGTTTAGTTCAGATATTAAAACAGTTTCTTCATGGAAAGGGCTGTCCAGCCCTGGCACAGCTGCCCAGAGCAGTGGTGGAGTCCCCACCCCCGGAGACGTTTAAAACTCATTTGGATGTGGGACATGGGGCAGTGGTGGGCTGGGCATCCAGCTAGGGGCAGGGTTGGACTCAAACTTAGATGCCATTTCCAACCAAAACAATTCTATGATTTTATATCCAGTAAAGTTGTGCTGTGCAGCAACTGCCCCTGGCACCCTGCATGAAAGATTTTGAAACAATTGTATGAAAATGCAAAGGCTCTAAAAACCAGAAAACATACTTCTCCATGAAATACTTGAAAACTCATTTATTCAATGGATTTGAGAAAAGATGAATGATTTGGCCAGAAAAGCAAAAACATGCAAATGGAGAAAGGAAGCTTGCTTACAGAAGATTCCACAAGATACCAGAATAATAAAAAAAAGAGTTATCAAAACAGAAACGTAACTGTCATTACATGGGCACAGATCTCTCTTACAAACGAGGCTGAAGCCAGGCTCAAGGTGCAATAAATTCCTGTTTGCACTGTCAAAGCAATGGCAAGAGGTAAGGAAACTGGGAGGAAAGAAGACAATCTCAATACCTAGGGTATGAGATGAGCTTAGATGGATGGTGTGATTCAAAGAAAGAGATGGAAGCCTGAAAAAAAGGGGCACGGATAGAAACGAACTGATGACATTAGCAGAGGAAAGTCATATCAAGTTATATGACAGCAAGAAGGGTTGAGGACTGGATTGGATTGGATATCTCACAACTCAAATCACTACTGAGCTTCTAAAGGTGAATTTTAATTTATCTGATTATATAGAAATATTCTATATGTGCTGAGTAAAGAACTACTGGAGGACTAAAGCACCTCTCCACAGAATTTATTTAGAGTTTGGAAATTCAAGTGTTCTGAATTTTTTCTGCTCATTCTCCTAGCTCAGAGGTGCTGCAAACAAACTGAACAGTACCCAAACACAAATCACTATCTGGTGATGGAAAAAAAACAGTTCCATGGATCAAAAAATTTGAGGATCAATGCTCTCAAACAATTCAGCCACACTCTGTATGTACTATTATTCTCTATTTTAAAGGCTTAAATATAAAGCCCTAAACACCAAAACCTTGCTACACAAAAAAATACTTCTAAACAAAAGGATTTTACAATGCCACAACCATATTACAAAAAAGCTCTAAAAACATTTTAGAAATCTGACATCTAAAGTTAAAAGCATACCTTGATTTCTGTATATGCAAGGAACACTTCTTGGGTTTGAACTTTTTAAAAGAATTACAGCAAAAAAAAAAAAAAAAGTGTGTACTGTGGCACAAGAACTCTAGACATGGATATGTGCCTGCACAGACGTCTCCAAGCAGACAACCTGAAATGCCCATCTGGTTGAATAAAGGTTTGTGAAGGGTCACACCAGACATCAGAACAAAACAAATGCACTGTGCTGCTCCACTTGAAATACAATAAATCCATTGTCCCACAGACCTGTATGAGGGACAGGTTGTAAGCAAGTGCCTGTCTGTGGGCGATGGAGAAGTGCTCTGTGAGCACTTAAGGAACCCAGCACTGGGAGAAATCCATTTAGTACAAATAAATGCAGAGAAAAATCCCTAAGTCCCTTGTGCTCATGTCTACTAAAGAGCCCTTGAGGCATTCTGCATTCGAATTATCCAAGCTACAATGGCACATAAATAGAAATAAAGAGAGACAATAGCCATGGAGAACTCCAAGGCCTTTGCAGGGCAATTTACTCCATAGAGGGGCACTGCTCTTATTTATTTGAGCCCAACTCTAAAGCCTGGGAGACATTTAGGATCCCAGGAAACAGAATCTAACCAATTAAAATATGAAATAACAGAATAAACAGAAAATAAGAACACACTTTTTATCTTTCTTTCTTTCTAGTCTCATAAAGTGAAACGTGACTAAATACTGCTGAATAAAGATTTGCTATATTTACTATTAGGTCCATCTGGCTTGTGGAGATGATGTGAAATTGAGAGACTGACAATGTGCAGACTCCATAAACATCATGGATGTAAATAACATGGTTTGCATGGGCCACACTGATGGCCAAAGAGTGTTCAAGGGAACAGGGAATGAAAAGAACTCCCAGACAGTACAACATTCACCTGAGGGGCATATTGCCATGTTCCAATTTTGCTGGACAGTGATCAGACCTTTTTCTGCTTTTCTTGTGCCTTCTTAAAAATAAAAGTTTGTGTCCCCTTGGAAGCAGCTGTGTGCTGCAGCTGGCAGCTATTTCAGGGCAAATCCCAAAGTATAGAACCTCTGAGTGATTTGGATTGAAATGGACCTTAAAGCTCCTGCAGTTAAACCCCCTGCCATGGGCAGGGACACCTTTCCACTATCCCAGGTTGCTCCAAGCCCCATCCAACCTGGCCTTGGACACTGCCAGGGATCCAGGGACAGCCACTGCTCTGGGCACCCTGTGCCAGGCCCTCACCCTCCCTTCTAAATAAAGATTTTCTTCCTAATAGCCAATATGAACCTGCCCTCTGTCTGTTTCAAGTTTTCTTGTCAGTATCTACCCATGTAAAAAGTCATTCTCCTGAGCTGATCTCTGGCACCACAAATGGTTTTAATGCAGCCTGGCTAAGAAAATTATTTCTATCCCATCTCCCTGTTAAACATTATACATAAAAGGCCACTCTTTTAATTCTACAATCCTAAACTTGATCCTAATAATTATATACTTCAAGATATCTCCATGACAAAACATTAATTTTAAAGAGTACCCTTTTATCTTTTATAAGCCACTGCTTACATATGAGCAGAGATCTGTAAGTCATGTGCTATAAAGCCATATCAAATTCTGCCTCACAGAGGACAACATTATTATTTAGAATATTGCTATATTAAGTAGAAAAACAAGAAGTCACCATACCCTTGTAGGTATATAAGCAAAATCAGAAACAACTTAGAACAATTAAGGGAGGCTTTGCACTAACGAACAGGATTTCCTGCTAAAATGGAGTTTGAAAGACAATGACGCTAGAAGCAACATGGAAGAAAGGAATTTGATGTGGCAAGACAGAAGTAAATATTTACAAAATAAGCCAAGAGTTTAATTTCCAGAGACCAGGAAATGTATTTTTCAACTGAAGGCATAAATTGTTCGGCATCTCATGGCCACTTTCCAGCCAATGTTGGGAAATGGATGCTCCTATCACTGGAGAAGTAAAAGGAACAGAAAGCAGTGAATTCCTTCCCCTGTAGCTTGGTACAGATCGTTTTATTCCCCTTTTGTCTGGCATGCCAAGTAACATCCTTGTAATTCCACTTACAGGGCAGAGGCAGGCTAGGACCTAACTCTAGGTTGTATTAGTAGAAACTCAATAAACAGACTGTGATCTAGCATGGACTGAATTCCTGCGTGCAAGTCCTACAGAACATGATGATTTTGACTTGGCAGGGCAGTGCTTTGCTGAGCACCATCTCTCTCCTGTACCTTTAAAGAGAGTGGCAAGTGGGAAACTAAATTCTGAAAGGCTGAAAGCTAAGGGAAGAAAATGAGTGCAGTCCAGTACAAACAAGATATGTTTGCAAAGCTCAGATTAAATACAAGGTTTTTTCTGAGCTTAAAATCTTCAAACCTGTTTTAGGTGTCTCAATGTATGCATGTAATTGCTTTCAGTGATCCCTGTATTTGTCCTGTTACTATTTTATAAGAACATCAAATGGGAAGAGCCCACAGTATTTCCATCTTATCTACTTGCTCTTAATTCAACAGGGTAAGTCTCATAGCTGCTGAGAGATGACATTTGCCTTGAATGAGGGCAAAACTCTGTAGGTGAGGATCAGAGGAAATTGCTGGAGAAAGCAACCTGAGCAAAACTCTCACCCAAAACCCCAACAACAGACTCCTAACAAAGAAGTAACAACATGAAGACTAGAAAGACACTGCTGTCATGCAACCTAAGGTCCAAATCCCTGTCCTTTGAGCAGCTTGGCTTTGGCACGGCTTTGCTCAAACACACTGGCTGTGCAAGGACATTTGTACTGGTATGTATTTGGGTGTGTGATACACTTGAAAAGAGCATTGCAGTGCCCTCTGAACTCATTCTGACAGTAAAGAATCTGGGTCTACTTCAGGAGGTAACACACTCATTCTGCAGGCAGAAGGTCAGCGGGTATGTGTGTCGTTAACAGCCCTCTTCCTTCCAAGATTTAAGCAGAACATGAGTCTGGAACTCTGGTTTTGAACCTGGAGCCCTCACAGAGCTCACCTCTGGCACCACCCTGTCCTCATGCAGCCCCCTGGGCTCAGCGAGAGTTTGGCTTTTCAGTGCTCTGGCATGGTTACAATGAATTAATTGTTCATTGCAATCTCCTCTGAAACTTGGAAATAATATCACAGACTCATAGAATGTTTGGGTAGGAAGGCACCTCAAAGCCCACGCAGTGCCACTCCCCTCCATGGGCAGGAACACTTTCCACCATCCCAGGCTGCTCCAAGCCCTGTCCAGCCTGGCCTTGGGCACTGTCAGGGATCCAGGGGCAGCCACAGCTGCTCTGGGCACCCTGGGCCAGGGCCTGCCCACCCTCCCAGCCAGCAATTCCTGCCCAAGATCCCATCTGTCCCTGCCCTCTGGCACTGGGAAGCCATTCCCTGGGTGCTGTCCCTGCAGGCCTTGTCCCCAGTCCCTGTGCAGCTCTCCTGGAGCCCCTGGAGGCCCTGGCAGGGGCTCTGAGCTCTCCCTGGAGCCTTCTCTGGTGCAGGTTTTGACCTAACTTCATAAAACTTGAGTTTCAGTGTCAAAGCAGAACAAGAAACAAGCCCCTAAGGAGGACCCATCATATGCTGCAGACAGAGAATGCTATTTTTGTCTTATGCTCTTGTCTCCTTTCCCCCTCCTCTCTTTCAGTCCCTGTCATAAAGGTCTCTTTGATGCACTTGCTCCACAGGAAGGAGTTTACTGCTTTCCTCATGGATTTACCTTCTCTTTGGCCAAGTGTCCCTCCTGATCACATCTTTCTCCCTCTACAGTGATCCTGCCAGTGGGCATGAATAGCCTCTAGCTGTCCCTCCTTCATCAACTACAGTTTGTTTGGTTACCCTACTGAAGTAAAACCTCCAAAATTGTAACAAACTGGAAACATTCTTTTTTTTTTTAAAGAAATAAAGAAAATCAGTTGGACCAATCAACTTTACAATAAAGTCTAATTGCTAAGGACACTACAGAAATTATGAAAAATTCAAACCTGACATAGTTGTCACAGCTAAGATGGTCTCCCAAGCATAATTTTGGATGCAAGGACTCTCTTTTGCATAACAATGAGGCCATTTCTAAACTTCCAGTGCCCCATAAAGGAAAAAAAAATAAAGATAACACATTTATATCTGTGGATAACTTCCATAACTGTTCATAGTGGGTAGCAATATTTTTTTTCCCAAATCCATATCTATAAGTAATTTGTATTTCAACTGTGAAATATTTGTATTTCAACTGTGAACACTTGTGAACCACTGAGAACTTTTATGAGTACCATGGACTCTAAAAAGAACAGTTATTAAGGAAATGAGCATTTTTTTGTCTTCTCGATAAAGTGAGATGGCATTTGTTCAGTGTGCCTGAGGCCATAAAAAGAATAAAGACAATGTAAAAAAACCCCAAACCAGTGAATAACCCTACACTCAGAACAAAGCACAATGAACAATCACTTTATTAAAGATTGTGTTTCACTCTTGAAACAAAGATGGTGAATTGAAACTTCTCATAAAACTTTAATTTATTATTTCCTGAACTTTGAGTCAAATTTCAATACTGATGAAGTCAATTTAAGATGTTAAAAGTGCATAAAGCATAATACATTGGGTGTATTACCACCTCCTTCAATGGAGTACCTCCATCCATATCATGTTAGAGATTTTGGCTCAAATATCTCATTTTACTGAATTTCCAGACATAAAAAATACATAGTTTGAGCAACACTACTATAAAGCCAATGTTGGAGCTGAATTTTAATCACTCCCCCCTACATCTTCAGCAGTAATTTCACACAGGATGTTCAATCTTAGTACACAAACTGCAGTTTCCAAGGCATGTGTATTTAAACCAGTACATACAGAGTTTCAATTTTCAAATTTTGCTCACGCATTCCTTTCTGAATAAATCATGAAATAAGGCATGAAATCCCTTGGAAGGAATAGAGAAGAGGACTTTAGGTATGGTACTTGATAATGAACTCAAAATTCACACTACAATATCTCGTATCACATCATCCAGACAGGTTCAAGCAGTGGCCTGTGGAAACCCCTGAGGTCTAACAAGGCCAATTCCTGGAGCTGCACCCGGGTCAGGGCAACCCCCGGGATCAACCCAGGCTGGGGATGAGCAGAGGGAGCAGCGCTGGGAGAAGGAGCTGGGGGTGCTGTGGGTGAGAGCTGGACCTGCCCCAGCCTGAACCCCCCGTGCCCTGGGCTGATCCCCCAGCGTGGGCAGCAGGGGAGGGGGGATTCTGCCCCTCTGCCCCTGTGCTCAGCTGAGACCCCACCTGCAGAGCTGCCCCAGCCCTGGCTCCAGCAGCACAAGGACCTGGAGCTGCTGCAGCCAGGCCAGAGGAGGCCACGGAGATGCTGCCAGGGCTGGAGCCCCTCTGCTCTGGAGCCAGCCTGGCACACCTGGGGCTGTTCAGCTGCACCAGAGAAGGCTCCAGGGAGAGCTCAGAGCCCCTGCCAGGGCCTCCAGGGGCTCCAGGAGAGCTGCACAGGGACTGGGGACAAGGCCTGCAGGGACAGCACCCAGGGAATGGCTTCCCAGTGCCAGAGGGCAGGGACAGATGGGATCTTGGGCAGGAATTGCTGGCTGGGAGGGTGGGCAGGCCCTGGCCCAGGGTGCCCAGAGCAGCTGTGGCTGCCCCTGGATCCCTGACAGTGTCCAAGGCCAGGCTGGACAGGCTTGGAACAGCCTGGGACAGTGGAAGGTGTCCCTGCCGATGGCAGGGGGGTGGAAAGAGATGAGCTTCAAGGTCCCTTCCAACACAAACCACGCTGGGATCCTATGACTGAGCGTGTACACCTACATAAAACACCCTCACCTTCTACCCAGGGAGGTATTTGTTGGAAATACTTCTTCTCTGCAAACAGCACTGATGTGCAGATACATATAATTTCAAAGAGATGAAGTCCTTAAACATTTTCAGAAGCACATGAAGGTATACTAGTACTGGAAAAAAGGAAAAATGCAATAAAAACACAGGATAATGTCAAATAATGTAACATATCAAGTGTTTTTCAATACAAGACCAAAATAAGTTTAATATCTATTACTAAACCCATCCTGTAACAACACAGTACTTGAAAAATAAGTATCGCAAATAAAAACTGTTTACATCCTTCACTGTAATGTCAACATCATCCCCTTTGTTCCATTTCTGTGAATTTCTGTTCTTAGAAACAAACCTGCAAAAGGTAGCCTGTCATAAATAAACCACTTTTCAAAGGAAAATTAAGGTTAAAATAGATAGGAAATTAAAGATAGGTATTTTCATCCTGAAAAATACTGCATCATCGAAAGAAAACATTTATCAAGAATATTAAATTTTTTCTAAGGGATGTTAATATCCAGTCAGAATCCAACTGCAGTGAATGCTGAACAAAACAAGGGATAATGAAGCATTTCATAAGAGTGCAATTCACTATGGAAAAAGCTACAGTTAATGACCTACACGGAGGTTAACTGGGCTTTATGAAGCCCCAGCCTGCCCTTGCCCAGTTCAGTGTAAATGTTCAGTGCCTACATCCTGGGAAATGGGCCCACAGCATTTTCTTAACTTCTGTTATTTAGCATTTCTCTTTATTTTATTTCTCTCTTCTTGATAGCTTCAGCCTCTCAACAACACCCATATCCTTTCCTATGTATGCCTGAGAGATAATGCCAGGGCCTTTCACCTGCTTCATTTTCCATGCATCTTTATTATGAACAGTAAAGTTGACCTCCCAAACATCACGTCCTATAATCACAGTGTTTAGTGATTTTTCCCCCTTGTTCTACAGCTCATAAGAAAACAAAACAAAACAAAACAAACAAATTTTCAAAAACAAAAAACAAAACAAACAAAAAGGCGGGGGGGGGGGAACAACCTGTGAAATATTGCTGGATTTAAAAGATCTGTGATTAAAAGAACGTGAAACCTTGGGACAAGGGTTAGTGACCTTGGCAGTGCTGGGGGAATGGTTGGACTTGATGCTTTTAGAAGGATTTTCCAGGATGATTCCATTAAATGTAGAACAAGGACCTGGGAAGGTTAAAAGGACCTAGGAAGCTTAAAACACAGCTCCAGGGAACAGCATATAGATAACAAGAATATACCATGGTCTCCAGCATGCACAAAAGCATTTAGAAATACACTACAGGCAGCTTGAAATGCTCTGAACTACTCATTGTTGCAGGAAGATGACAATCTTGGAATGGATAATCTGGAAGCCTTTAAGGAAGGAAAAATGTTTGGAGCACTGAATTCTCCCAGCTTTTGTCTCCATCACCACCACTGTTCTCCCAAACAAACATGTGTGATCAAAATCACTGTAGCTCACAGCAGGAAAAGACTTGTCAGCATCCTGAAGGATCCTCGACTTGGACCGTCCCCTCATCTTTTATAAAAATACTTTCCATATCTAGCAAAAGTCACATCTTACCCAAGTTTCACAATCCAACCCTGACAGATCTGAAATGCAATTCTTTTTCTCCACTCTAGTCTGCCTGTCAATGTTTTTAATTTTACTCTTGAGTGAAAAAGGTGTTACAGACAATACCTATGAGATCTAGAAATGTTACATGGGCGCGAATAGCCCTAATTAAAAAAGGCAGATTTTATTTAGGTAAAACTTTAAAGCTATTGTTCATTACTTTTCAGTAGGAAAATGTCATTATTTTCCACATACACTCTCATCTGAAATTACCTTATCCACTACTGAACCTGTCATTCTGAAGAGAGATTATTTTATTGCCTTCAGACATCCTCAAGTCTCAGGATTGGTGGGACAACTAACACAGATTTGATTTAATGATTTATTTCAGCATTCTTGCAGTTGTGCAATATTTTTCCATCTTAAAAACTAACATGATAGCTTTTAAGTCCCAGTCCTCCAAGCTGCACAGTAATTAAATTTACATTGTCTTCAATTTATTTGGAAATTAACCTCCTTCCCACAGAGAAAGAGGTTGTGCTTTACCTCCCACTCAGTTTTATAAATCTTATTCTGCTGTGTAATTCTTTCTGCCTCTATCAATCCAAAAATCCTCCTAAATTCCAAAACACTGCCCTCCCCAAAATGTACTTTACAAAAAGACACATTTCTGTGATGTTCCAGGTCATTCCCTGTTTTTCTCAAAGTTAAGACAACACTTCCAGGAACTGACTTCATGAGGGTAAAGCAAACACTAACAAATTTCATATTCTATACTGTACAAAAACCAAGTACAACCATCATGGGTTGGGATGTAAATTCCACTCCCACTTGTGAAACAAATGCTAGGCCATAGGATATAAATTGTATTTCAATGGGATATTCAGAAGAGACAAGCTAGGAGTCTTTCTAGGCACGTACAAACGTTGTTCTGAACTTCAATTTACCCAGGTGACAGAACCAAAGAATCACAGAATCATTTAGATTGGAAAAAATCTCTGAGATCACAGAGCCCAAGCAGTGCCCAATCCCCACCATGCCAGCAGCACAGAGCACTGTTTACCACGTCCAGGCGCCTTCCCTGGACACCTACAGACATGGGGAATGCAAACCTCCCTGGGCAGACTTCCAATTCCTGACCATGCTCTCCATGGGGAAATTCCTCCTCATGTCCAACCCGACCCTGCCCTGAGGCTGTTCCCTCTCCTCCTGTCCCTGTTCCCTGGGAGCAGAGCCCGACCCCCCCGGCTGTCCCCTCCTGGCAGGGAGTTGTGCAGAGCCACAAGGGCCCCCTGAGCCTCCTTTGCTCCAGGCTGAGCCCCTTCCCCAGCTCCCTCAGCCTCTCCTGGGACTCCAGCCCCTTCCCCAGCTCCCTCAGCCTCTCCTGGGGCTCCAGCCCCTTCCCCAGCTCCCTTCCCTGCCCTGGACATGCTCCAGCCCCTCGGTGTCTCTCTTGCCCTGAGGGGCCCAGAGCTGTCCCCAGTACTGGAGGTGCCTCAGCAGTGCCAGCACAGATCACAGATGAGTTTTCCCAACCCTGGTGGTGTAATCTGAAATCTTAATGCGAGGCCAAAACAATCCCAGATACTGAAGCAATTTGTAAATGTGAACAACTACACAGACAGTATAAAGACTCTCAAAGATAAAATCAAGATAATCATGGTATTTTACAATTAAGCCAAGATGTAACACAGTGATGAAGTAGAGACTAGATGAATGGACAGGGAGGTGGACAGAAACCTGGCTAAACTCAAGGGGTCAGAGAGCTACAGTCAGCAGTACAAAGTCCAGCTGGAGCCCAGCCAAAAGTGGTACACCCCATGTGTGGATTCTGGAGGAGGCCACGGAGATGCTGCCAGGGCTGGAGCCCCTCTGCTCTGGAGCCAGCCTGGCACACCTGGGGCTGTTCAGCTGCACCAGAGAAGGCTCCAGGGAGAGCTCAGAGCCCCTGCCAGGGCCTCCAGGGGCTCCAGGAGAGCTGCACAGGGACTGGGGACAAGGCCTGCAGGGACAGCACCCAGGGAATGGCTTCCCAGTGCCAGAGGGCAGGGACAGATGGGATCTTGGGCAGGAATTGCTGCTGGGAGGGTGGGCAGGCCCTGGCCCAGGGTGCCCAGAGCAGCTGTGGCTGCCCCTGGATCCCTGGCAGTGTCCAAGGCCAGGCTGGACAGGGCTTGGAACAGCCTGGGATAGTGGAAGGTGTCCCTGCCTATGGCAGGGGGTGGAACAAGATGGATTTTAAAGATCACTTCCAACCATTCTGGGATTCTGGGACCAACGTTTTCCAACATCTCCACTGATGCCCCAGCTGGTGGGGCAGACTGCAGCCTTGGCAAGTTTGCAGGTGATATAGAACTGGGCGGAGAACCTGATGCACAGGCTGGTTGTGTTGCTAGAGAGACAAGGACAGGCTGGATAAACTCTCCAAGGGAAACCTTGTGAAGTAATGAAGGGATGTATCAGTTCCTGGATGTTGAGGGTTGAACGGACACAAAGCAGCTTTGCAAGGGCTCCCGGGGTTCCTGGGGAACACAAAATGGAAGGTACACCTGGGCACCTTGGGCTGTGTGAGGCAGAGCATCACCAGCCCACTGAAAAGGTGATCCCCTCTCTCTGCTCAGCACCGGGAAGCCTCACTGGGAACACCAGGCTCCCTGCAGCAGAGGCATGTACACACTGCAGCAGGTCCAGCAAAGAACCACAGAGATGATGAAGGGACTGGAGTATCTGACATGCAAAGAGAAGCTGAGAGACCTGTGATCAGCCTGGGGAAGAAAAGGCTTACAAGGGTCTCAGAACGTTCCACAACCCAAGACAGTGGTGTTGGATCATAGGTAGGACTTGATGATCTCAAAGCCTTTTCCAATCTAGATGATTCTGTGATTCTGTGATTACGATGGGAAGGTCTAGAGATGATGAAGCCAGACACACTGGTGCCCAGAGAAAGGACAAAAGGAAATGGGCCCAAATTGAAATACAGGAAATTGCATGAAACTGTAGGAGAAAAACCACAAGTTACTCAGAGAGCTTGTGGAGTCACCATCCTTGCAGATATTAAACATCAACTGGATGTAGCCTTGGGCATACAGCTCTTGGTGATCCTGCCCTTGGAGACATGGCAATCTCCAAAGATGCTTCCTAACCAGGCACTTTGATGATTCCCTGAAATCACTGAGCACAAACATTGAGCACAACTCAATAAACAAGAAAATGCAAGGAAAAGTGCCTGCTAGGAATGAATACCAAGTCAATGTAGAAACCTGTAAAGCCACAACTGCACTACAAAGCACCCTGGGAAATACAGAAAACATACTTCAGGGTAAAATCCTGCAGTAGCAAGAGGATCACGTGTTGATTAATTACAAAAAGGCAGCATCGGAAAGATATGATTTTATTTATTAGGTTGGGAGTTATTTATAATCACCAATTTTTAATTTTTGCTGAGTGAATGTCCCACCAAAAGCAAGAACTTGCCTCTTTTTTCACGCTGGTGAAAAGGAAAACATCTATGTTGAATTCCCTTAAAAGTCTTCTGCAAAACTGAGGAGTAATCACTGAATTTTCACCAACTGGAAGTCAAAAACCCTATCACACTACTGCTGACAGGTCTGTTAGAGGTACTTTACCATATTTTATCTATAAAAGTAGGTTTTCCTCATTTATAAAATAATCTCATAACGAATACAGAATACAGACAAAATGTAATACTGCACATTATGCATCTAGAAGTATTTAAGGTAACCAAGTGCACAAGGCAGAAACATAAAATGGGAACTTCAAAATCTTTCATTAGTTACATGCATTGAACCAGTTTTCAGCTAGGCTGACGCCCCAGAAAACTTTTCCAGCAGAAGAAAAGCCAAATGCTAATCACTGTCCTGGAGGTTACACTGGGGCTGCAGGATTAGTCATCTTTGGAAACCAGTTGTGGTTGTTCCTATTTTCCTCTCCCACTGCTTTTTCTGATCTGTGGCTGCTGCAGTGGGAGCATTCTCATCAATGTTTTCTCATAAATTCAGCTTACAAACACGAAAGAACAAAACCACTTAAGAATAGCTCACAGTTCTCACCCCCTACATCCTGCTGCAGAGTGGGGATCCAAAAACTCCTTACACAACTTAAATCAATCCTTTGGAGGATTGGAATAAAGAGCTGACTAAATCTTCCCCCCAAGCCTCTCTATGCATCTCTTAGTCAAATAGGCTGTGGTGAGGAAGGGCGATACCAAAATGTGAGAAGACATAACAATTCCTGTTTTCAGATGTTCTCAATAGAAGCCGGAAATGAAAAGAACAGAAGGAGTCATTCTTACAGTGTTATTAATTCTGAAAATCTGGAATGGTTTGGGCCACTTAGGTCAGGATGAATGGATCTGGATGACCATTTCCAATTTTTCAGGTGTTACACCTTCAATAAACAGGTCAGCAGTGCTCCCTCTATCCCCTCCATTCAGCTTCTTTTCTCCCCACGCTGTTCCAGCCATGCTGGGATCCAGCCAGGTCTGTGGGACCCAGCAGCTCGGGGGCTCTGCTTCTGTAGTAATGTGCTTATGACCCCTCACTGGTGGCACCTGTCTCTTTGGTGGAGAGTCACTGATTTAGATTCAACAGCTGGGCAGCTGGGAGACTACCCAAAACTACTTCAGAAGGAGAACCATGAGGATGATGCCTCTAATCACTTATATTGTTAATCAAATATTTTAAAAATACTTTTTTAAATCAAAACAAACCAAACTTTCCAAACTCATGCTATCCACGGCTGCAGTTAATTAGAAGAATAGAAACTCTCAGGTATTTCCATGGAGCAGGTCTGCCCTATGGCTCCTGAGCAGAACATCTCTGCAGTATGTATCACAACATCTGCTTTGAGACAATTTGGGATTACTGGAATAAACCCTGGGTTTCGCTATAAAAGGTTTATCTCCTTTTAAACAAACATACCAGCCCCACATCAGCAGACCACTTAGACATCCTTCTTATGCACAACATCCCACTAAACCAAATTATTTTTCAAGTGAAAGCCTCCTATGAACCTACGAGTAAGTTGTGAGGTTCTCTCATTTTTAACTGCATTGTTGATTCTTGGGGTTACTGATTAAAGATAACTGCTGAACTAAAATTTTATATATTTTATGAAGTGGGACACAATGCATCCAGCCTTAAAAGCATAAATTTTAAACCTCTCGTCCTCTACATTAACAAGAATAATTTCTTGCTGCTTCTGCTCTTCAAAGTCCGTGACCAAAATTTAAAATTTCCTTCATCACCATTGTTCATATGCACAATTTGAATCCCTTAAGATCATCCATCCCTGTCTCCAGGAGACACCTGCAAAGATGTTTGCTGCACTGTTCCTCTTGTGAATCATTTGTTACTCAAGGTTTGCAAAGTTCTTTGAAATATTTTAATACTGAGGGTACTGCCCAATTCTGGGTAGGCACCCAAATCTCTCTCTGGACACCCATGAGTGTGTTTAAACATTTAGTTCTCAACTGGTATCAAGACGTAGATACTCCTACTTAAAAGGGGAAAATATATATATTCTGATGCTTCAGGCATTCTGACTGGAACATCTTAACCAAAATTATCAATTGTGACAACTCTAGCTGCAGTCAATGCTTTCTTTAATTTGACAAATTGGAAGACATTTTGAGTCAGTAATGTATGTTTGTTATTTTCTAAATGAATAATTTTCTATATTTAGGCAATAATTAAATATTTTACTAAGCTGCTTTCACTAGTCAAAGTTCATGCAATGCTGTTTGGGAAATCAAAACAGACATGAGTGCATCACCTAGATGGAGAAAGCCAAGAATAGCAGCAGGGCTATTGGCATCGACTTAAGAAGCTGCAGAAGAGGTGCAACCAGGGAAGTTAGCAGAGATTACAGAGAGGCTGGATCTCAGCAAGGTTTTTTAGTCTAAGGATAAAGCTGGCTGAGATGAGCATAATTTTTTTCTCCTTTCAGCTATAAGTTGTTTCAGTATATTCAGACTGACAAGCATTTTGTTAGCATTCTCCTGAACTTTTCAGGCAAGTTATGACATTTTTCTCCTTTTACTCCCAAAACAATAGCTTATTTACATACTTACCAAAGAATAAGACACCCTCCCAATGCTGATTAAATGCCAGACTTTACGTAGGAATGCAAAACCCCCGGACTCTGAACATACTGCTACAATGGAAATGTGTGAAAGTAATTTTGTTCCAGTTTCATCTCATGGGAATGTGGGCTCATAAGCATCCAATTAAAAATAATTTCGACTGATTGAGATGTGTTTTAGCTTCACATGCTAATGTGGTAGAATGCGTCTAGAACATGCCTGTGATAGATTTTTACCAGGGTGGGAGGAATAAAGATTATTATAGAGAAAGAACATCACTCTTGCAATTTTTCCCCCTTCCATTTCATTCTTTGTACATGAGAATGTAGAGTTTTGGCAACCTGTGCTCTTTTGTACTATTTGGGTCAAATCACCTGGGGAACCTGAGAAGATATCATTTTTAATGGGCAGATTCCAAATCAGAATGCAGCCTTTTAAAGCAATCTGTAAGGCAAACAAAATAACAAAATCCTATATGGCAATCTGCCTGTAACTTCCATTTTTTAATGCCAAAAGAAGCCACTTTGATCCACTCATCTGACACAAGCCATAGGAATTCCCTCAGCTACTTCCTCCTTCAAGTCCAATAGCTTTGGCTGGACTTGGACATATCTTTTAGTAGAACATCCAATCTAATTTAAAAAATCCAACCTAGGGAAATCCAGAGGCCTTGTTAAACTATTCCAGTGACTCATACACCATGTAAAAAAAGATGGACCAGTCTCAGCTGGGTTTGCTTTCCAGCTACTGGAGTGCATTGTACTTTTGCATCGAATCACAGAACAGCCTGAGCTGGAAGGGACCCACAGGATCACCCAGCCCAGCTCCTGTCCCTGCACAGACACCTCAACAACCCCACCCTGTGCATCCCTGGCAGCGCTGTCCAAACTCTCCTGGAGCTCTGGCAGCCTCGGGGCCGTGCCCATTCCCTGGGGAGCCTGGGCAGTGCCAGCACCCTCTGGGGAAGAACCTTTCCCTGAGATCCAACCTAAACCTCCTCTGACATACCTTATTAAAGAGCCCCCTTATTGAAAGATTTACTTACCCTTAATCTTCCAAATAATTTAAGGAGTAAACTCATAAAAATGCCGGAGTACTTCTGATTTCTTTCAAAGTCAGCCTGAACCTTTTATCTTGTAGGATGATCTATGTGCATGGAACTCCACCAGCTTTATGAAAATATACCTTGCTTTCATCAAGCTTAGACAATTACATTTTTATATCAGCAATCTCTCCCCTTCACTAATCACTCCTTCTCTAAAAACTATTTTTGATAGTTAATTTTAAATAGGGCAGAACTTAACAAATCAATGCAGAGGGTTTCCACTAGACAAGCACCCAGTTCATAAGCATCCAGTTAAACTGTATTTGAGACCTGCAAGCCAGGCAGTTCTTCACCCAATGAATACCCACAGCATTGATTTTATATCTCACTGGTTTCTTAATCATTATGCTGTGGAGTACAAAGATAAATTATCTGTAATAGAATTATTTATAAACAATTCTGCTCTGCCAACTCACTCAACGTTGAGTGTAAAGTGATCTTTCCATAATAAACAACTCCAAGACTTCAATAAAATTATGAGCAGCTGACTAAAAATCACAATCATAAAGAAATAAAATATTAAATTATATTCATTCAACAGACCTCTGACCTTTTTTTTTTTTTAATTCTATTTTTTACCCCAAAGAAAAATTATTAAATGGGCTGGATTTTGGGGAAATGATCCACACCAATGCAGCAGCCAAAAGAAAGTCTCATCTCCTGAGCTGGGCCCCCAGCTCAGGAACTGAGCCCCACAAACCATCTTGCACGGAAGCTCGGAGAACAGAGTTTCTATAGAAATTTTTTACAGGCCACTCTAGAGAAATCTCAGCACATGGGTATTAACAAATCAGCCTGAATCCTTGAAGAAATATTAATTCAGTTTGATTGGGTTTTTTTTTTCCTTTTTCGATTTTCATTTGTTCTTGCTTCTATTTACTTCTTAAGTGACTCAATTAAATTCAGCCAGCTGTTCTATGGTCTGCCTAAGACTGAAGTTTAAAATACACCATAACCACTGAACTCAATGACTCTTGGTTGACTATTACAGCAACTCACAGCACTGGGCAGGCATTAAAAATAAAAAGTAAAACTGTGCATATTAAATCCAGTAGGAAAAAGACAACCTTTGATACTTCAGGTTTAACACTGGTAATGGCAGCAGTTAGAATTTATCAGTGGCACAGCATTAAGACAAAAAAATTGTTCATTGTTCATTGTCACAAAAATGTACCATTTTCAACTCTGACATTAAAGGCTGGAGGAATTATGCCATATGTTTCAATAACAAGAAAAATTTCCCAGCCCATCCATAATGATTCTCTCTGATAATGCAATGCTACTGCATCCCTGAATGGTACAAATCCAGTTCCCATCAGCCTCTCAGCTTGGCAGGATGCTGAGCAGAAATCACTGAATGGTGTTTGGGGGAACAGAAAGGAAAAAGAGAAGGAAAAAGATCATTGCTCAAATGCCAGCTTTGGAAGCAAAGTGCAGAATCTTATTTAAATATCCTGCAAAAAAGAATGTTGTTACTCAGTATTGTCAAAAAAACCCCAAGTGTGTTTATTTTTGAAAAGTACCAATTTTTTACATGTATTGCAGAAATAAATTTTTCTTTAGGGAAAAATATTTTAAACTATGCTATCTACCATTCCAAAAATAGTTTGTTTTAGTGATAAATGAAGTGGAGCTGGTTCTTGCCTGTGACAGATCCAGATTCTGCCATCTTCATTACCCTACTTTTAATCCTATGACAAATGTGGGGCCATTTATAAAAGCTCTGACAGGTTAAGCTCACAGTGAAGTAAGAATCAACATTTGTCCTATCCCTGGAAGTGTTCCAGGCCAGGTTGGACAGAGCTTGGAGCAATCTGGGATAGTGAATGGTGTCCCTGGTCTCTGGAAGGCGGTGGAACGGGATGAGCTTTAGGGTCCCTTCCAACCCAAAGCATTTAACGACTCTAAGCAAGGTTGATGTATTGACGATTTTAGTTGCACTAACTTAGGGTGAGCTTTTTAACTGCCTAAAAACTCAACAGCAACA
This sequence comes from Phylloscopus whistleri, assembly GCA_017589585.1. NCBI lineage: Eukaryota > Metazoa > Chordata > Aves > Passeriformes > Phylloscopidae > Phylloscopus > Phylloscopus whistleri. The sequence continues at coordinate 1,567,355 of JADMLD010000037.1, forward strand.
AATGCTCAGGATTATCAGAGAAAAAGAATTCACATTTGTCAAGCCCCATTTGAAAGAATATGAATTGCTGCTTATCTCCACATAGCATTAAATCCACACAAAAGCCATTTAAGGTTCAATAGTACACATTTGCCTCATGTTTTTCCCCACCTTCCCTTCACACACTAAAGTCAAAGAAAGTATGTCAGAGTTGCATATGTTTTAGCTGTTTTGGAGGATGATACCTGCACACCCTTCCTGCATTGTCAGGTCAGTAATCCATACCAGGACACAGGACTGGGATACAGGCCCTATGTCCCAGCACAGCTCACACTCCAAGGAAAAAGAAGCTGGAGACTGGATAATAAATTCAAGTTGGCTTTAAGCAGCACTTCAGCATCAGGTTGCAGCAACAGAACCATTTCTAGTAAATTAGCAGCATTTCTCAAAGCTAACCTCCAAGGCCCTGACCCCACTAAGGCGACACATTCTTGAATTAATGTAATTGCATAATTCCATTGACTCTGATGGCAGGGGAGGAGGATGGCTGCAAAGCTCATTCTCCGTACACTTCAATGTGCCAGAACACTTCTGAAAGCGAGCATTATAATCTTACATACATTTTGCTGCTTAAACAAATCTAGCATTAAGTAATAAAAGATAAGCAAAAAAAGGGAAACTGAATGTCTGTCAATTTGATATCAAATTTCTTAGTCTTTTTTATCTGGGAAAAAAACCCCTAATTTAAATTAATCCATAATAAATTTTACCTCTGCTACTTTAAGACATATTTTCCCAATTTACTAGGCTCAGCAAAACTGTATTTCCTGCTTTCACACACAGTGTCAAGCTTGCTATGAAACTAAAACTGTCCATAATTTGTTCAGCATCCCAGAACTAATCATTGCTTGTTAGCTGCCTCTTTGCTAGTACATGCACCAAGCCAGTCTGCCTTCAAAAGCAATTTCCCTGAACTTGACTGCAACCCAAAGAGGTTTAAAACAAAATGGGAACACACACGAGCATTAAAACATCACACGATGAATACGAAATGCAAAAGGAAACAGTAAAAGTGGCAAACGTATCTCACACCACAAAGCACAGTTGCTGCAATAAAAAATACATAGCACAGTCACAACAGAACTATTAGACTTTAGGAATTTCACATTACAAACCTAGGCTCAATATTTATGCTATGCTATGCTAATGCTGTGCATAATAAAATGGGTATTGTATCTACTATGCTTCTAAAATTTGCAAGAGACCAAAAGCAACAGTGGCACTAAATCCCAAAGAAAGCTGCCTGGAAAACTGGTGCTGTGGGCTTGCTCCCTGCGGGATAGTAAAATATGTCCTATTTTGCATTCCCCCCTCCCTGCTTTAACCAGTGTTGGCCGTCCAGTAAGTGTGGGGTGTGTGACATGTCACCACCAGGTTCTTACACATGCCCATGGTACACTGAAAACCTTAGAAACACAGAAAGGTTTGGGTTGGAAGAGACCTGAAGAACCATGTATTACCACACCACTGTCATAGGCAGGGACACCTTCCACTATCCCAGGCTGCTCACAACCCCTACCCAACCTTGGGCACGGCCAGGGATCCAGGGGCAGCCACAGCTGCTCTGGGCACCCTGGGCCAGGGCCTGCCCACCCTCCCAGCCAGCAATTCCTGCCCAAGATCCCATCTGTCCCTGCCCTCTGGCACTGGGAAGCCATTCCCTGGGTGCTGTCCCTGCAGGCCTTGTCCCCAGTCCCTGTGCAGCTCTCCTGGAGCCCCTGGAGGCCCTGGCAGGGGCTCTGAGCTCTCCCTGGAGCCTTCTCTGGTGCAGCTGAACAGCCCCAGGTGTGCCAGGCTGGCTCCAGAGCAGAGGGGCTCCAGCCCTGGCAGCATCTCCGTGGCCTCCTCTGGCCTGGCTGCAGCAGCTCCAGGTCCTTGTGCTGCTGGAGCCAGGGCTGGGGCAGCTCTGCAGGTGGGGTCTCAGCTGAGCACAGGGGCAGAGGGGCAGAATCCCCCCTCCCCTGCTGCCCACGCTGCTTTTGAACATGTTTAATCCAAACATTAAGATATTTGCACATAAAATCTACCAAAATAGTAATGAAAACTGTAACTCTTTGATAAGTACAAAGACAGGCAACACCATCTGTGGGTATCAGAGCATTGCTAGAGACCTGCTGCTCAGGGCTAAATTTTATATTCTTTGCCAGGAATATTGGATGCGGGGTGGTGATTTATAAATCACCATTATTAATTATACTCTGACTTTAGTAATTTATAAATTCCATCTCTTCTCTAAACAGGCTGATCACACAATAAAACACTAGTACTTAATACAGGATGGATGCATGGATTCACAGAAAAAACTTCTGACACCTCAATTACGCTTTCGTATTCGATGCTACTTACAGACTTAGACAGGCAAATTTCCTGAGCATACAACCTCTCTAATCATCCAATATCAAAACAACAATAGTGAATTAGCCATAAAAAACTGCTACTTCTATATTTTTACAACAGCAATTTCTATTTCAAATCCTCTGTTCTCCTCCAATCTCAGAAAAAGATAACCTGCAGTGAAAATCTGAGATTTTACAATCTCTCAGATTGATGTACTCTAATATGTGAACTGATGCATAAGCTCCATTTCAGAAAGTGATACCAGTAAAAAAATTCTCCATCAGTTTTGGTATGGGGAGTAACTAGATGAATGTTTTTGCCCTAAAACCTTCAGAAGCTTGTTACATGAAAATACATACAGTGTTATCAGTGCTTATTTTCATCCACAGAACTCCTGAAAGATGCAATATCCATGGAGAAGCACTTAGTCTCCCAAGGATGATTTTGTCAGCTTAATGTGTAGTGCTGTTGCTGTACAGAATTACCAAAATTTCATGGAAACAAGCTGAGAGAATTACACCGTTTCTTTTACATTTTCAGGGTATCATTCCTACATGTAAAACATTACATTTTAAAGAAGATTGTAGTGTAGACTGCACTTATTAGTAGTATTCATTTTTAAATAAGCCTTTGAAATCTCAGGCTTTTGACTACTTTAATACCATATCCCTGTTCCAAATTAATCTGGAGAATGCCCCTTGGGACAGCTAGATTTTCATCTCCTGTTGAGATCTTCAGAGTAATTCTCCATCATTATGTACTACTATAAATTTTTTCTTTTGTACAAAAAGAGCTATTTCAGCTTGCATGCCGTATTTTCTTCCCTTGACAATCAAGCTGGTTTTACTTATGTTTACTGTGTGGTCTCTTGCTATTGTATGCTGGCTTTGCTGGGAAGCTGCATTTCCACCCTGGATGCTTTCCATGTTCTGATCAATTTTGTCACGCAATTTTTTCCTTGTTTTCCCAAAGCTTCTAGGACCTAGGTTAATATATTTAATTATCCACAGCATCAACAATGAAATAGTAAAACTTGAATTTTTTCTGGGAGTAAACAGCTGAGAGAAATCCTTCGGAAATGGCTAGAAGGACCTACTTTTAAATGCACCATTTTTAGAGTTTCTGTAAAGCATCTATAATTCTCTATCACAAACAAGGATTTTGGGCTGATGGATTCTCATCATTCTTATTCTTTATAACAAAAAGTTATCAGGCATACAAAAAAAAAAAGAGATCTTTCTTAATTGTCCCAAGTAACAACCAACAGAAGAGGAAATAGACTCAACTTGTGTCAGGGGAGGTTTAGGTTGGATATTGGGGAAAATTTCTTAACCCCCAGGGTGGACAGGCACTGGCACAGCTGCCCAGGGCAGGGCAGGGATGGTGAGTCCTCATCCCTGGAGGGATTTAGGAGCCGTGTGGACATGATACTTGGGGACATGGGTCAGTGGTTGCCTTGGCAGTGCCAGGAAATGGTTGGACTCGATGATCTAGGAGGGCTTCTCCAGCACAAACAATCCTGTGATTAACTGCCACAAAAACTTCCTGAACTTGAGGCAAAAGCTCTATCATTTCTATTCTTGAAAAACAATTTATATAGACAACATTACAAAAAAAAAAAAAAATAGGTCTCAAGGAAGTATTAGACACTTGCATGTAAGACAACTTAAATCTCTGCATCCATTCCAAACAAACTATGCAACTGCAATGGAAGTTTTGTCAATCAGAGCTCACACTCTTATGCCAAGGCTTTGGAAATCGATTAAAATACTTAAACATAAAAAGCCTTTAAAGCTTCCAAAGGCTAAAGAATTTGTATTCTAAATTTAAAAAGACAAACCCAAATCATTACTAGACTCCCATTTCTAACACACTTTTTAGAATATACATCAAGGATGCCATAAAGACACAAACCATCCCCCTTAGAAATAAAAATTATTCATCAGTTAACTGAAAACATGCACAGATCAGTCACAGGGCATGCAGCATGCAGTAAATGGAGAGCAGAGGTTAATAACCTGGAAGCATAGGATCTGAGAATGTGAGAACAAGTTAAAGACAAGAGTTCCTCTCCATTGTCACTGAGGGTCGAGAAGCAATGCTGCAGCGTAGAGCAGTGGGAGTGGGGGAAATACAGTTTGTCCAAGACATAGACATATCTCCGCAAGTGGCGGCAGGTATAACTGAAAGACAAGGGTAGAGGGAGACAAAACAGAAAAAAGAGGTGTTTTCCTTTAAGAAAGCTAAGTCATGGTTTAACATCCCTGGCTTTTGTGCCAAGAGTCAATGGAAGATGCCAAGAAAGCAATGGAGCGGTTTGACATAAAACAACAGTTTCAACAAACAGGGATCTTTTGCCCCTATGTCCACATGCTGGTTCTGTCACTGCTGCACGGGGAATTTGCCAAGTCTCATGCATTAGACACAAGAATTTGGGCTTCTTTTGGGTCTGTGTGCCATTCCTCTCCCTCCTCCCTCCCTTTTTTTCTGAGTATCGTCTTAAGAAAAGTTTTCTCTCTCTCTCAAGATGCCCAAAAATTATAAATGCAGGAGACTGGCCCCTGGTTTACAAAGGTTACCTTAAAAAAAACCTAAGAATGTTCACAAAATTTAACCACCTTTCATGAAAACTGACAGTTGACTTAAAGGGATAAAAATAACACAGAATTATTGCTCAGTCTGAACTGCTCTTGCAGCCTGGGATTTCAGTGGTAGAGCATTCCTGTATTTAATTCTAGTTGTTCAAATGCGATGCTTAATCATAACATTTACTCAATTAAGACCTGGCCAGCTTTTCCACGAAGAACTACAGTCACTTCTATGAAGTAACTATAGAGCAAGCAGAAAACATTTAAAATTGATATTAAGCAACCCTGAATACACCTGAGTATGAGATATATTGCCTTTGCCTATGCACAGGATATCCTCCCACTCATAATGGAAAGGAAAATAAATTCATTAGCGTAGCTCATCTGCAACAAACTGCATCACTGGAAAGCTCAGAGGCACATAGAAAATATAACCTCAACCACCTTTTATTACACAGTTTGTACAGAAAACACTTCATAATGGTGCATAGCCCAGAGTGTGCCAAGTATGATGATGTGATGTGATGATGTGACTCAGTGATCTTTCAGCTGGACTTGGTAATCCTGGAGATCTTTTCCAACCTTAATGATTCTGCAATTCTAAGTTGTCCAGTTTAACCAGCTTAACATACTGAGATATAAGAAAGTCAGCTCATGATGGTGCTACCAGGCTCTGCTGTCCTCGTTTGCAGCCAGGGGACATAGCTCTCTCCAGGACAGACATACCCATGGAGTGCTAAACTGGAAGAGTTTCCATGAGATTTATGAAACCAAGTCTCTTTTACTGACTTTGGCAAGAACCAACAACAACTGAACTCTAGGCTCCAGCATTCTCACCAAATCAAAAACACCCATTGTTCCATGGCTTCACAGGTGGAAAATTGGCCCAGGGGTTATACACCCAACCATTCACAGGCTAGTGTCTCTCTAAATCCCTACCTGACATAGTCACACGTGGCTGAAACACTCTTTCCTGAGACAAAATCATTTGTGTACCTCGGGCAAGAAACAGGTCCAAAAACAGTGCCACCAACAGCTACTTGATGCAATCAATGGGGCTCTAAGCCCAAGACTGTATCAAAACCAACACCTCCCTCTACTTTGTTTTAAACAACACTCACTACTGGGTTAAATCAGTCCTGTCTTTGCTCTGGAAGTTTAAGAACACAAAATCTCTTCTGGCACTTCATTTGCAGATATGGTAATTTTCAGGAGATACAGAAGCCTTAAGGATGCAATTTCCTAAGCTTTCATGCACTTTCTGCATTCCTGACCACAGCACATTCTGAGCAATTCTATAGGCCAGGGATGGAGAAGATGAAGGATTTACAAGGTCCCATACTAATGAAAACTCTCAACCCACAAGCCTGCCCTTCCAGCCACCCAGAGAGGCCACATGTTTGTTTCCAAAACCAGAAAGAAGAGCATAATTTAGAATGACGATGCTTAGAAGATTTAAATGGCTGAGTCCCCCATTACCATTCACTGTATTTAACCAGGCCTCTTATTAGAAAACTCCTTCAATCTTGTTAGATTTATCAAAAAATTGAACAGGTCTTCCATTATAGAATCCCAGGACGGTTTGGGTTGGAAGGGAACTTCAGGCTCATCTCGTTCCACCCCCCTCCATGGGCAGGGACACCTTCCACTATCCCAGGCTGCTCCAAGCCCTGTCCAGCCTGGCCTTGGACACTGCCAGGGATCCAGGGGCAGCCACAGCTGCTCTGGGCACCCTGGGCCAGGGCCTGCCCACCCTCCCAGCCAGCAATTCCTGCCCAAGATCCCATCTGTCCCTGCCCTCTGGCACTGGGAAGCCATTCCCTGGGTCCTGGCCCTGCAGGCCTTGTCCCCAGTCCCTGTGCAGCTCTCCTGGAGCCCCTGGAGGCCCTGGCAGGGGCTCTGAGCTCTCCTTGGAGCCTTCTCTGGTGCAGCTGAACAGCCCCAGGTGTGCCAGGCTGGCTCCACAGGGTAAGTGACAGAACTGTCTTTGACCCCTGTCAACATTCCCCATAGATGGCAAGAACAAGACTTGATCCTGTAATCACCATCACCATATTTAGGCTTAACTGACCAACTGGGTGAGGCCACGGCATGCACTGGAGGAGGAGAAGTTTCCCCAAACCATCACTCAGAAGTTCTGGAGACACACACAGGGTGACACAGTGCCAGCAGCACTGCCCTCCATAGGCCATTCCTATTTTCAAAGCTGAACTTGTCTACTGAGAAGTTCAATGTTAAACCCACACCAAGAGCAACGCAATCCCACAACTCCATGGCTGTTCATAGCCACTTTGACCAGCAGAACTTACATCATATTGAAGACTAAGCATTTCTGTTATTAAGTTCTCTAAAGCAAATCAGAATAAAATCAAAGCTAAAGAGCAGAGTTCCTTTAAGGCCATGTCCATTAAGAGACATTCACATCAATTTTCACTGACTACTTGTGAGTTTGAAATAAGTTTATTTGATCCACCAGAAATGAGGTTTCCAGCTACATCTATTTTTACATGCTACTGAAATTTTTGTTTTCTGCATGTTTTCTGGGGTACATTTCCTTCAGTTTATAGTAAAAGGTGATCTTCAACTACAATGTAATACTGAAATTTTTGAAAAAGTACTACTGCAAAAAATAAAGACAATCATATTTGATTTATGGGGGGGAGTGTGTCTGTGTGTGTGTGCTATTCAGGTATCCTGTCTACCTGGAGGACAAAACTGTAGCTCACGCTGTACTAAAACCACATTTCAAAAGACTGTAATCCCCTCATATAAAAAGCCATCTGTTCAACATTTTGAATTCTGATATGACAACATGACAGTGTCCATTCTAAATGCTAAATGGTAAAAGGTAGAGTGCCTTGTTACACAACTCTGTAAGGGAAATTAGGGTGGACTTGAGTTATCCCAGTCAAAAAAAAGCCACAATTCATATATAACAGTAAGCTATCACTCTCTTTATGTATGGTAACGAAAATAATAGAACTCCTCTCTTGCCTTCTCACTACACAAAAATATGCAGCGACATTCAATAGAAGTTTAAATTTATGAAAAAAATTCCATATGCTCCGTTAAAAAGTCAAGTTGTTAACATTCTTTGTCTTTAACAGCCATGAAAGCCACAGAACACAAAACTTTCAGATCCAAAGCAACAGAGGTCAACATCAGTATGTTGGAGACTAAAGTGCCAGGATCCTTTCTTTCTGGTAGTTCCCCATCTCTCAAACTAGATCAGCGACCACCTGTGATTACAGAACAGCAGCTGGATGGAAACATAAACACAGAAACCCAACAATACCTTTAAGATAAAAGAAGATGCTCAAAATTGACAGGCATCATGACAAAGCACCAAATTCAGTCTTTATAAAGTCAGTAAGTAGTAGAAGGCTCCAAGGATTTAATTCCATAGGTGTTTTTATAGGTTTCTTGTTTGTTTTTTCACTTTCTCTGCTACACATTGAGGGTAGAGAATTGAAAGAGACAAAACTTGGACAAATCACCAAAACCACCATAAAAAACACTCACTTGCTAACCATCAACAATTGAATTTCAGAATAAATAATACCTAAAGTAAATTTGATACTCTAAGAGCACAGAGAACCTGACATCTGTGAAGAAGCCTGTAAACTACCTGCCACTCGAGAATTTTTTCTACTCTTGTTTCTGGCATCCATTAGTGATTCCTTCCCTGATCCTGGCACTGTCTAATCTTGCTACGCAGCTGGTATAAATTGAGAGGGCAGGGAGGAAGCTGCAGTATTGGCTAGCAAATGAAAAAAAGAGAAGAGAAGAGAAAAGGAAAAAAAAATGGAAAAAACCCCAAACAAACCACATTAGTCAGCCATTATCAACCTTCTAGAAAAATAAAAAAAAAGAAAGTGAATTTACTCAAAGGGATAATTATAATTGGTCCTGTTTTTAACTCTCCCCAGCTTTTAAGCTGTCCTTTCCTCTGCCACCCTGCAAGGGCAGCCTGCTCTCATCAAGAGGTGAATGCCTTCAGTCTGACTGCTGTGAGAATACTCTGACCCCTTTATCCCAATCTTCTGTAACCTGGGAGATCTCGTCCTCTGCCTGAGAGCTTTTTAAATTTGTTTGAACCAGAAGCAGTTAAAATGAAGGCTGTGACCCTTTACTGTACTCACTGCTCACTGCCTCACTCAGGCACATGTAAGGGGAAACACGTAATTCCTACATATACATAAAAATTACCCAGTATAACTACATTTACTTGCAATTAAGCAGGTTTAATGGACGCAAAGAAAAGTTTTCTTTCCTTTTTCTTACCCCAATCAGTAAAGGTGTTCTGATGACAGCAGTTAAACGAGACCATCAAAGACACTTCAAAATCTATGGGAGTTTGATGTGGAGAGCCAGAGGAAAGGTGGAGGTTTCCACGTGAAGAGAATATTTTCAGTAGGAAGAGACCTACAACGACTTTCTAGCCCAACGGCCTGATCAGTTCAAGATGACCAAGTTAAAGCATGCTAAAGCACTGCCACAGAGTACCCAGAGAAGCTGTGGCTGCCCCTGGATCCTTGAAAGTGTCCAATGCTGGTTGGATGGGGCTTGGATCAACATGGGATAGTGGAAGGTGACCCTGCCCACGGCAGCGGGTTGAAATGATGTAAGACTAAAGATCCCTTCCAATCCAAACCATTCTGGGATTCCATGATGGACCACCTCTCTAGGAAGGCTGTTCCAGGGTTTAACCTCCCTCTTAGTACAGAAATGATTCCTAATGTCCAGCCTGAACCTCCCCTGGGCAGTCTTGAACCATTCCCACATATCCTATCATTAAATCCCAGGGAGAAGAGGTGACTCCCTTCCCCAGAAAGCTGCTGCAAGGAGCAATGAGGTTGTGTCTCAGCCTCCCTCTCTCCAAATTAGGCCAGCCAGACTCTTCAGCTGCTCTCCTCACATTCCTTCCAGCCCCTTCACCAGCTTTGTTGCCCTATCTCTGGATGCATCCAAGGACCTTCACATCCTTCTCAGATGGCAAGCCCAGAACTGTACACAGCGCCCAAAGTGACATTGCAACAATGCTGGGCAAAGCGGGACAATCCCCTCCATTGAGCAACTGGTTTTGCTGTGTCTGATGCATGCCAGGATGTGGTTTTCCCTCTGGGAATGCCAGGTCACAGAAGGATGTCACAGCTTCCTGCAGCTTTAGTTATCCCCCATATCATCTGGAAGCTCTCCAAGCACCCTGTGATAAACCAGCAGATAGTCAAAACCAACAAATAAATAAGACTTTGTTAAAGATTCTTTGGAAGTTTCTCTGAAGATTTCAACATCCTAATTGGCCACTGCAATTATTTTTGTTTAGGTGATCATATCATTTCCAATATTTAACTCAAACTCCACATTAATTCAAGAAGTGTACATAAGGCTACAACCACAGACTAAACACCTAGTAAAAATAAGTTTGAAAATCAGAACTGCAGAAATTCATTACACATTTACATTCATTTTTTCATCCAAAATTTAAGACTTGAACAAGACAACAGCACTAAGCAAAACATGCAAAGCCACTTACATCCTTATTTGTTTAAACTAGAAAGCTGATATTTTCTCTAGTGAAATCAACTGTTATTTCAAAATAAATATATCAAAGGCAAAAATATAAACAGCACCAGGCTAATATCTCAACAACACAGAAAGGAAGCAAACCGGGCAGGGTATAGAAAAGTAGTATAAAACCAGTGTTCACTAACCCCTCTACAAATACAACCTAGACTGAAACAGCATAGACAGGATTCAAAAGAAAAATTCCCAGTGTTAATGTTTAAGTAACTGTAATTCATAATCTTCCTCTTGGCACATGCCAGATTTTATGAGAGCTATAAATCTTGAACATTATTGAGAAAAAGAAAGGTCTTGAAGACATACATGCCATGTGTATTAGCTCAGAGAAACTAGATTAATCTGCAGCAATAAAAAAAGCCAATTCTACTAAGCCTGATTAAATATTTAGGTCATATTGTTTCTGCGGCAGAATTTGAAAAATGCACGGCAAATAACATCTTTCCCTGAGCTTGAAGACTTAATCACTGTATTTTCAAAAGGCAGTTATGCTTCAACACAACTCTACAGGAAAGCCAATACGAAAGTCTTTAAAAGAAAAATAAATGAAAGTATAAGCTAATTAAACCAGTACATGTTAGTCAACACACCAAACTACCTCAGTACACGTGGGCAGAACGTCACGACATGCAGTGAACATTTTATTACCGTTCATGTTTGATAACTTGTGTTCTAGGAAGTCCTATTAGTCACCACTCCTCTGTTCCCGAAGACAAACCTAACCAAAATACATTCTGTACTCGAACACCAAATATATGATAACAACTTATTAGATCATCCACTTAATGAGAACTGATTTCTATTCTGCCTGAAATATCACCAATTAATGCTATTTCATAAGGCATAAAGAGCTGAAAGGCAAATCATCTCTCTGCCTATCTCAAGGCCAGGTTGGACAGGGCTTGGAGCAATCTGGTCTAGTGGAAGTTGCCCCTGCCCATGGCAGGAGGGTTGGAATGAGATGATTTTTAAGACGTCTTCCTACCATGGGTCAGCCTAGGATTCTGTGATTCTTGCAAAAGAAAAATACATTATATACACCATGCAAAAATTGAATTTTGGATTGAACTTTTCATTTCTGTTTAGTAAACTGCCACTGATGACATGATAAACTATGGTACTGACGAACCACATCAGAAATCTATCTCTTGTTTTTCAGTATCAAGAATGTTTTGAAAGATCAACATGCCCATGTTCACGGAAAGATATTCTGGGCTTCTTTGGGGTGAGTTTCTGCCACTGGGGTGCTAGCACAGTTAACCTGCTTAAGAAATTCCTCATTTTTCATACACTTTAAGTATTTTTTGAATTATTATTCTTACACTAGAGTAAAAATTAAGATGAAAGAGAACTTAAGGGGTCTCTAGCCCAACCTTCTGCTCAAAGCAGGGATAAAACTGTATCCACACCTGAGCAGGGGTTTATCTGGTTGAGTCTCAGAAGCCTCCAGGGAGAGAGACTCTACAACTTCCCTGTGCTGCTGTGCCAGTTCTGCCGTGACCATGAAAAATTGCATTCTTCCCTCAGCCTGGAACCTCCTCACCATTCTCTCTCATCTTCCTGCCATACCCTTCTGTATAAAAAGTCTGGCTCCATCTCCTCAGCAGCCTTCTCACACACGTGGGAATGCTGCTCACCCTTTCTGTGAACCTCCTGCTGTAGCCTTGCCACAAAGTCTTCTCTCCTCCAGGATAGACAAGTCCAGTGCCCTCAGCCCACCTTCCCACACCAGTTCCCAGCCACCATGTGGCCCTCCAAGGAACTCCCTCCAGTCTGGCAGCCCCTCTGCTACATCTAGAGGCCCAAAACCTGGATGCAGTTTTCCAGATGTGATCCAACACAGCGGATCTTGCACGGGCATGAGTCAACACGCATGGCACTCTTGGGTGTGTGCTTTACCAGGTTCTATGCACATGGGTATGTCAATCCTCAAGTAATCCTGACTTGGTCCTTCTCCACTGCTGGCACTTTCCTTCCTCCCTGATCCCCACCTAATGTCCTCTTCTAAGTAACATTCTCATAGATTTCTAAAAATACTTAATTCCTGCAGGCCTTCTTTTCATATACAAGTATCCCTAAATTTATATCTTACATCATAAAGTGATGACAGGATTTTAAATTACATTACTGCAAAACAGCAGTTTGGCGGCGAGGGGTCACCATGCGGTTAAAGGTGCCATAACAACACAGAAAAGGATGAAAACTATTTAAATGCTTAAGAAGCGATTATTTGTGATAATGTGTCACAGATGTAAGTTCCCATGCCCTGAAGCAACCCTCTGTCACAGTACTGGCCAAATGTACACGACAGGCTTATGAGAAGAGTATTATCTTTATGCATGAAAGTATTTATAGTGAAGGAGGGCAAGGAAATGAAAGCCAAACAAGTTATGGAGATGTCTGATAGACTGAAAACAAAACGAGAAATATATGAGATTCTTCTACAGATAGGCCAAATTACTTCTGTACATTTGAAGTTCTATCAGAAAGAACAAAAGGATTTAAATATTAAAAGCAGACAGAAATAACTGATGACCCATAAGCAAAAAGATATAAAAGACTCAGAGGAAGTGTCTGTTCAGTTCTGATGTTTCAGACAAAGGCAAAGGCTTCAATCACCCAGATGTACTGGTTATTTGGAAGGCACATCCCCAGCAGCTTAAGAGACGCTACTATGGGAATGTTGTTTTGGAAACCTCCTGTGCTTTTATCCTTTGGCTAGACACTTGTGATAATTCACAGGCTCTGCAAGGGATTACAGGGATGCTACAACACCCTCATTAGCACAGGCATTTGTATCTCCGTCTGCCTGAACCTGGAAAATCCTGCATCGGGAGGCAGCGGCAAGAGAGGGCCCGGCACGCGAGGGCAGCAGTGTCTGAGCCCCACTGCCCCATCCACCATCCATCCATCCATCTGCCATCCATCTATCCATCCACCCGCCATCCATCCATCCACCCACCCACCATCCATCCACCCATCCATCCATCCAACCACCATCCATCCACCCATCCATCCATCCAACCACCATCCATCCATCCCTCCCTCCACCCATCCTTCCATCCCTCCCTCCCTCCATCCTTCCATCCCTCCATCCCTCCCTCCATCCATCCATCCACCCATCCATCCATCCAACTACCATCCATCCATCCCTCCATCCATCCATCCATCCATCCATCCATCCCAGCCCCTGCTAACTGGGGTACTTGCAGACAGGCACCAGCACACAACTAATGAGTGACAGGAGCATGCCTCTACACAGCTTCATGGTAAATTTGTTTATTCATTACAAAACTAAGTGCACTTATTTTACCTAAAAGCCTGTTATTTCCTCAACTCGCTGAAGGCCATTACCATTAAATAGGCTGAGTCATTCAATGGTTATAAAGACCTGCTGCACATTAAAGTTGTTAAATCCTGATTCTTTTGCCTGTACCTATAGTTTCACCCTCCATTTACAAATGTCAGATGATTCAATGTGCAATATTGTCTTTGAGAGCCACAAAAATGCCGGTGAAAATACATGGAGGTAGGAAATACCTCAGTCTGAGTACTTAAGAGACTCAGAAATTTCATAAACTGTTATTTTCTACTCCCAAATCCATTAGAAAGCCTATTTGAAAATCCTCACTGAAGTGTGGGGTCTGAATGAAGTGAAAATTTCCATGTGTGGTGGAAAGAAAAGTTTTCAGGAGCCATTTGGAGGGCAGGGAGACAGGTCAGTTGCGTATTACACAGCCCTGCTTCCCTCCCTGAAGCCACTCATACCTCTCCCGACTTCACACAAGTGGAGAGGGACATTAGTTCACTGCAGAGCAGAGCTGGAAAAATACTAGACGTATATAATGACATCAGTTAAAATGTGAAATAAGCAGCAGCCTGACAAGGAGAAAAATAAATATAAATAATGCTATATTTTTGGCTACATTTTTGTTCCATAGTAATGTTTACTTAGAACTATTTTGTCAGATAAATCCTTAAAAGTTCATTATTCATTTCTTTAGATCACAGTGCAGAGATTTTTCCAAAGAGAAAATTTCTGAAAAGGAAAAAGTACATGTTGTATCAGAATAAAGCATTAATGAGCCAAATACCCTGCAACTGGGGATAAATTACAGGTTCAAGCAAGTCATTATCTTGAGTCACTTCTATTTCTGTTAAGGAACACTGTCCCATAAATATGTTCCATTCAAAACAAACTGAGAAGACAAGACTGCAGTTTCTAGGATTCTACCAGAATGGCAAGTAATGATTTCTAAAAGACTATCAGAATTCCCTTGAGTTTTTAAATCTCAGAAAAATCTTATGCAGGACAACTTATTGGTATAAAACAGTCTTTTTATAATACACAAGGTATAAGGATCACATCTAGATATCTCTATCCCTTCCAACCCACACCATTCCATGACCCCCACATCAGACATCCAAATCCAAAATAATACAGTGGGACAGCAAACATTTCAGTGGCCTTAACATTTTTTCCACCTAAAAGAAATCAAAATTGCATTAGCAGGAGTGGAATAATCCTACTTGTTTTCTCATTTTTGCTTTCTGTAGCCGTTAAACATGCAGAAAACTTAACTGACACAACTCAGAACAACCTTAGCCTACTCTGCAAATTCACCTGCAAAACAACACTAAAAGTCTATCACAAAAATAGCTGCCTCTCTACAGGTTTCCTCAGATACTTCTTCATCTCTATCAGTAGAGATTCACAAAATCAACTGTTCCCAGGTTCCACCACAAAAGTTTAGTTCCCCAATTTGAACACTGTATCAAGTTATACTGTTTCTGAGAGCTTGTGTGGCACAGTAACAATGAACGGGCCATTCATAATAATTAAGGATGTCACGATGGGGCCTTCTCCCTCCTAACTCCAGCTCTGTGTGACACATGTGATGTTCTGGATGCCCTGAAACAGGGATCAAGGCTTCAAAACACCTCAGTTCTGTGCTAATTTGAATCACACATCCTGCCAGGCAGCAACTTGCAGTTTGTAAAACTGTGAAATGCCACATAATTTTCGGGATGGCGGAAGACAAATGAGTTGTAGTAGTGTCTTGCCTCCCAAAAATGACAGAATTACTCTGCTGGTTGCTGCCTACACGTCAGCAGAGACACAAAAAGTAGTCCATGAAAGAGCAAACTACCTTGTACAAAGCTGAGCTTTCAGAGCGGTGCATGTTTTGATACTAAATACCTTTTTAAGCCAAATCAGCAATCAAACTGTCATATTTAAGGAGTCCTATGGCCATTAACTGCAGAGTAGAAGATAAGAGAGTTTAACTGCTCTGCTCCATGTGAGAAGACCCTGACACAGAGAGAAGCAACTGCTTCCCCAGTAGCCCTCCATGGCTGACAGTGATCCAATCTGTCCATCTGGGGAGCACCCATGACCCGCGAGCTGGGGCTCCTGGGCTGCAAACACTTCCAACGGCACGTGGGGCACTCGACTGCTCACACCAGATGGGGGACGAGGGTATTACTGTCCTATCAGATGCCCACTCAGAATCCCCAGCAGGTTCAACCAGGCTTAAACCAAGTTCAATGATATTTCCATGTTGGAAACAGCTGATATCAGCCTAAAACCTCACCTCCATATGTTACACACAGGC
Organism: Phylloscopus whistleri; assembly: GCA_017589585.1. NCBI lineage: Eukaryota > Metazoa > Chordata > Aves > Passeriformes > Phylloscopidae > Phylloscopus > Phylloscopus whistleri. Next base: position 1,583,517 of record JADMLD010000037.1, read on the forward strand.
AAAAACAGGCGAGCACACATGGGGTACTCCTCTTGCTGTTGACATAGCTAAAGCAGCATTTTAGCACATTTGACCACAACTACACTCAATTCTTAGTAACAAAGGATGCTTCTTTGCTCTTAAAAATTAACTTCATTCTATTTACATCCCTAAGTCATGCCAGCAAGAGCCCATTTGCTACTAATATTCTCTTTTCCCTTGTCAGAATCATTGTTGTCTTCCCTTTCGTCACAGCCTTTCCTACTAATTGCAATGACACCTCCCAATTTTGGAATGCCTGATCAGCTTATAAGCTTCCCCACAGCTAATCTAGGTCAACAAGCTACTAATAAGGCCAGCATATGTTTCTTTTATTTAACGCTATTGAGATCTTTATAAATCGCTTCTGTCTCCCAATAAAAGGCACCCCAGGGATTCGAGACCCTCTATGGGTTTGAGGAGTTACAGTGACAGAGCAGAGAATGAGGGGTATAAAAAGCACTGCACAGCTCAGGGAGGAGAAGGCAAAGCTGCCCAAGGTTTCTCCAGATGACTCAGTGTCTCCAGGTGTCCCACTGTGCACACAACCCTGGCTACTGGCAGCCCACAGGTGGAAAGCAAAGCTCAGGCTCAGGGGCTTGAAGTTGCTTCATCTTCCATGTCTACAGTGTCCTCTTTCAAACATGGCCTGAGCATGAGAATATCATGAAGACCCTTTATCTGAGAAGACATTAGTTTTCACTCTACTTGGAATGCATAATAAAAATGGGATTACCACTTTTGCTGTAATCCATAGATGTTAAAAACATCTCATTATAAAGCAGCTTCTCATAAACAGAACATAATTTTATCATAGAATCACAGAATGGCTTGTGTTGTAAGATCATCTCATTCCACCCCCTGCCATAGGCAGGGACACCTTCCACTATCCCAGGCTGCTCCAAGCCCTGTCCAGCCTGGCCTTGGACACTGCCAGGGATCCAGGAGCAGCCACAACTGCTCTGGGCAACCCATGACAGGGCCTGCCCACCCTCCCAGCCAGCAATTCCTTCCCAAGATCCCATCTGTCCCTGCCCTCTGGCAAAGGGAAGCCATTTTATATCCAAGCTAGACAATAAATGCTTTCTTTTCTGAACACAAATGTTACAAACTATTTCAAAGTTAAGAAGCACTAAATTGTCTTTGTGCATTTTAATTCTTACTTTTGAGGCAAAGTCAACCACTCAGTTCTGCAGCCTTCCATTCTGAAGATGATTTACTGCTAGAACCTGTATCTTACAGCACATGGTAAATACCACCCAAGCGAAGGATGAAGAGAAAAATCAATATAAATTTTTCAAAGTAACAAATTCACCAGTCCAAGTACTGTATGGCAATTTAAGTTTGTTGGGATGAACAGGTCATCAGCTACTGCTTTAAAGCAAACACAGAAAATTAAACAAGCTGGTTACGTTGCAGATAAATAACCTGAAGCCATATCCACATAAAGATGTTCTTTGCCTCTTCACCTCAGTGACATGATGTCTGCATGAAAATTATTAGGAATAGGAATTACTAAAAGCCACCACTCCTATCAACAGATTCCCCCATAGCGTGGAATTGGAGAGTAGGGCTGTGGGGCTTCCTGCACTGGCAGTGCAGAAATTAACATAAGCCTAAGGTTAAAAATCACATTTAGAAAATTTAGAAAATAGATATAGTGTTGTGATGGCTATCATTGAAATAATTTCTTTTTAGCACTACCCATATGTGATTCAAAAGAGGACAAAAATTATCTTTTATTCTTGAACAGCTCAGACTGGAGGTACTTGAGTTTCACTATCAGAAACCAGGGGTTTTTGACTATTCCCCTCACGTTATTTGCAGAGGCAGATTTCACTGCTTTAGTGAAACTGTTCATTACCCTCAATTCCTTCCTTTCTTCTTTTCTTTCGGTTAAAAAATCGAACTGGAAAGCTGATGCTCAGAGGGTTCACTACTGAGCAGTACAAAGCTGATGCTTAGAGGGTTCAGTATGTAACAGCTCTGGCCACAGGGCACTAATTCCAAGAAGCTTCATCGTTTATTATGTTATAATTTAACCTGTGAAGTCTCTCAATGTCTGCTGCCGTGGGAGCAGGAGCAGTCTCTTTTCTCTGTGGCCTGCCATTGTGAACACTTCTCTGCTATGATTAAGAGATCAGTAAACTGAGATTTAATTTAATGGCCCAATTAAGAGATGAAGATTTGAACCCTGATTGTAAAAACGTCTATTGATCGTTCCTACAGTGCCATTACAGGCTGCCCAAGCCCAGGCTCCCAGTGCGCATGGTGATGCAAACCTGTGTGTTTCAAACCACCCCCAGAGCTGTGCAGGTCTAAGCAACATAAACCCCATGTTCCAACAGTACCAAGAGAGAAGGAATAAAGGAGGGTGGAACCAGTTTTCATGTTATGTGTTAATAAATGTATAGTATAGGTTATAAATCAATCACTGAACATCTTACTAGTGTTGTCATGCTTTTTGACTACTGAAAGCTGACATTTCTGAAATTAAAGAGTTTTTCAAAATAAGGTTTCCTAGTGTCAAAGAGCTCCAACTCATAAACCTGGAACAATTTTAAGAAGTTTTTTATCTGAAAAACTGCTCTAATTTAACCCTATTCATTATCCTGCTGTAAGAAAGATGCTGGAATGATAAGCTCAACAAAATTACTGCATACTCTATTCACCTGATTCTATTTGCTCAATTTAGACATCTCAGTTGAAGTCTGAAATGCCAACTTAGCTCAAATCTTATAATTTAAAAATCACAACTCCTGTTTGAGAAGAAACACTTCTGTTCTATACCCACATTTCCAAATGAGAATTAAATTAGAAAGCAAACAAGTTTGAAGCATTCATGCAACCGGGATTATGCTTCAAAGTTTTTCCCCTTAAGAAGCACCTTTGATTTTAAGAACTCCATCTCACAAGTTCTTTGCTCCAACTATCCCATTGCTATTCTCCAATGAAAGAGGAAGCTCTCTGCTAAAGAGCTTCCCAAAAACACCGTGGACATCAAAGAAAAATAGGCAGAAAACAGAATGCTCACAGAGTCTAAAGCTGTGTGGGAGACAATTTTGTTTATCTTCCTATGTGAGCAGCCTAGAGAATTTTGAACCAGCAATTACATCTCATTATTGGCACTGCTAAATGATATTATTAAGCAATTGGTAAATTTTAATTTCATGACATTCACACACTAACGATTTCAGATTTTTCAGTTCAGTGTGGCCTCTAATACACAGGTCAGATCATACAAGTCTTGCTGCTCTACAAGCATTTTTCTTCTTTGTTGAAACACAGTGATTCACATGAATTTTCTGAGCAGAGAATTGATCAAGAGCAGCCCTGAGGAAAAGGAGCTGGGGGTGCTGTGGGTGAGAGCTGGACCTGCCCCAGCCTGAACCCCCCGTGCCCTGGGCTGATCCCCCAGCGTGGGCAGCAGGGGAGGGGGGATTCTGCCCCTCTGCCCCTGTGCTCAGCTGAGACCCCACCTGCAGAGCTGCCCCAGCCCTGGCTCCAGCAGCACAAGGACCTGGAGCTGCTGCAGCCAGGCCAGAGGAGGCCACGGAGATGCTGCCAGGGCTGGAGCCCCTCTGCTCTGGAGCCAGCCTGGCACACCTGGGGCTGTTCAGCTGCACCAGAGAAGGCTCCAGGGAGAGCTCAGAGCCCCTGCCAGGGCCTCCAGGGGCTCCAGGAGAGCTGCACAGGGACTGGGGACAAGGCCTGCAGGGACAGCACCCAGGGAATGGCTTCCCAGTGCCAGAGGGCAGGGTTGTACTGGGTATAAAGAAAAATTTTATTTACAGTTACTTTAAGGAAGACATTGGACAAGGTTTCAAGCAACCCAGTCTAGTGGAAGGCGACCCTGTCCATGGAATGGAAATTGGAATGAGATGGGCTTTAGGGCCCATTCCCACGGAAACTATTCTGGGATCATATGAAATACACTGCAGTAGCAATATAATGTTCCTGTAGAAACTCACACATTACAACTTAAAGACAACTTTTAGTTCAGCATAAATGGGGCTTAAAAAACACAGTTTAAAGTAACATCCTGTACTCTTTTTCCTAAACAACAGTCATAAACATTTTTACTCAGGAAAATCCCACCAGACTTCTGTAAGAGGAAACCATACCAAAGAAATTAAATTACTAACATAGAAAACCATAAAGCAAATAAATGGTTTGTTTGGGGAGCTGAAACTTCTCAAATACACAGCATCACATATCATCAAGGATAGCAATTTTCACAGTAGCTTAAGAAACATAATCATCCCTACAAAAAGATGAAGACTGCTCAAGAGTAAAAAAGGAAATTCAGGGCTTCATCCTTCTCCCAGATGTGAGGAACTACAGCAGTGAAGTCAGACTTTACAAGCATTGATGTTTAAGGACACTACTCACAACTTATTTTTAAAAAAAGAGAAAAACAACGTTTACAGCTGGTACATAGGTCTCCAGCTTGGGTCTCCAAGCAGGTACAGCAGGGCTGCGATGACACTCAAGTACAATCTACTGCATCCCATAGCATGCACAAGTTACACAGGTCTTTGATCTGCACCCCTTGAAAGCACACATTCTTCTCTAATTCCACTTGACTCCTATCAGCATCAAGAGAATTGACACGAACCTCTTTCCTCATGTCATTCCCTGAATCTCACTGAAACCTCTGTGACTACCAAAGAAATCAACAAAAGTGCAACCAGCAGAGTTCTTAAGTGTCTCATACAGCCCTGCACATGAGCAGCTGTGGTGGTAATGCAGAAAAAAAGGAAAACTGGATGCTGTTTCTAGCCCCACTAAGTAATTTAATGTTGAAAGTCGACATCTAATCAGTGAGGTGCATGGCAACCTCTAGTGGCATATGCCTGCTTAGGAAACTAAAGTACACATTCCAACACATGAAGCTATAGGAAAAGCATTTGCCTAAAGTGATCAGTCCTCTTCCTGTCACTAATTTTATTACAATGACATGAAGAGGAGATGCCAGAACACACCTGATCCAAAGAAGACCCTCCAAGTATTCCATATACTACAGCAGTCAGTCGAGCTGCAGAAAAGCCAGGTATCAGGAACAAAAGCTGTTTCCAAATAGGTTAAAGGAATTAACACCAACCAACTTGCAGTGTTAAGTGACATACTGAATACCTGCACTACTATGCAGGTACATTGAAATATGATTTTAAGATACTACAAACAGCAGCACTCCACAGTGCAGAGCAGTACCACCCTCAGCAATCTGCTGATGAAAGAGTTCTGAGTAATTAAACAGAAACCCGTGGTAGCAGTGCATAGAGAGTCTCACAATCACAAAATATTCTGAGCTGGAAGGAGCCCACAAGGATCATTGATCCAACTGTTAAGTGAATGGCCCAGACAGGGCCAGAGAATGGCCCAGACAGGGATCAGAGAAGGCAAGGATTTTGAAGTCAGGGCAATCTACAACAGAGGACAGCCAACACTAAGTGAACCCTGGATCTTACTAGGAAACATTTATTACTTCTATTTTTAACTTCCAGCAGCTGCTTGTGATAGATTTACACAAATCTGACAATTTTCATGCTTTGCTGGAATGTGATACAAATTACCCAACATTATGAAGTTGTATTTTACTGAGCTCTTAAGTACACTACATTGAATATTCCCAGCTCATTCTTTCACAGAAAATAGTCTCCAGAATTTAAAACAATTGGCTGTCTCTGCTCAGAATAGGATTAGGAAAAAGCCTGCATGGAAATGGAATTAATTCTCACATTAAGGAAGGAGTCATTAGAGCATCTGGTGAGGTTTAAATTATGACTGTCTATTCAGTTGTATTGCTAAGCAGATTGTAAGTGTTTCAGAGCTACTTAATTTAGAAACCTATACCCTGAAATACTTCATGTAATATAAAATACTACTTTGTTTTTTTCCTTCACAGAAAACACTTTCTCATTAAGATGCTTGCACTCTGATGGTAAAGCAGAACAGGAATACAAATATGCATATTCTGCTTTGGCATCATGGAACAAAGCTGGGTCCATCTCTTCTGGCTAAATTTAGTAATTGTGGATAACAGACTTCCTAAGGTAGAAGAAGGAAGGACCATATATGACTCAAACACCAGCCCCTTAAGAAATATGTGTACTTGTACTGCTTTTCTTGGTAACTGAAACTTCATAGCAAATTCAGTGTATTTTGAGAGGCAATCAGGTTAAAATACTCCCTTGATTGTGATTAAACCTGCCAAGGAACCCAGGGCTGTAAAGTTCCTGAGAAGAAAATGCAGTAAAGTCTAATAGGAGACAGGCTGCTCCTGGAACTGGCTCTTCCTTCCAGCCTGCCCATGTCCTAGTCCCACAGGACACTTTTTAACAGATTTTAATACATTTTTAAAGTAGTGTCTTTTGATTTACAAGCAATCATGATCACAGCAACAAATTAAATTCCAGTCTTGGTGGTCATTTTTGCCTATTGTCCAGATGTACAGTCTTCTAACTCCAGAATAAGATCCTCTTTCCCTAATACTCCTCTTGTTTTGCTGGTTCTGTTTCAAATCTAGAGTTACCTCCTTCATTACAATTTCCACTTAAAATAACATGGAGTGCCTGGCTACAAGAAGACAGAAGCTTAAAAGGAGCAGCAGGGAATACCTTTGGACTGCGTAAGAATGTCATAGTACACATAATACAGATCTTATTGCCTTTTTCTTTGTTTCTTCAATTGATGAGTATGACCATTCTCTCTACCAACCCTTACACTACTTCCAGGCAGACCAATACAGCTCCAATCCTGCAGGTACCCAATGGCTGGGATAGCCAGCATCCTTCTCTCTGCTGTCCTGCCAGACTAACATGTCTACAATTCTCCCAATGCACTGAGGCCTCAGACTAATTCATAGGATAAGATAAATTACAGAACCATTTAGGTTGGAAAAGCTCTTGAAGATCATCGAGTCCAACCGTTCCCCCAACACTGCCCAAGGCCACCACTGACCCATGTCCCCACGTGCCACATGGCTTTTAAACACCTCCAGGGATGGGGACTCCAACAGCTGGACTCGATGATCTTCCACTCTGACAGAATTTTTATTCCCTGTTTTCTGCCATTCACCCCTTTGCCTTCTTTCCACACACGTCAGTGTCAAGCAGCAGAACAAGTCTGTCTGCCTCCAATGAGAATATCACAGCTAAAAATCAAGCAGCAATGTTAAAGTCATGTTGTCACTATGCACGTTGAGAGACATGAGGAATAAGGATCCCAAACATTAGAGGATCCTGATAAAACGCTGCATGAAATGAGTGAAAGAGAAATTCTTGGGTCTTGAGACTAGCAAGAAAACTGCCTCCTGTCCCAAATATAACCAGAAGAACACATCCCACTTTGGGCTGCAGAAAGAGATGTAGGATAAAATAGAACAAAATCAGGTGCAGGATTCTAGGAACAAGCTCTGAAGTGGCAAATGAAGTATCACAGTAAGAACAAGACCAAGTTTTTGAGAATCAGAGAAGTGTATCTCACACTGCACCAGGACCTCTGATTTCAGAACATTCATTTCAAATGCTTGGAAAACACAGACTTCATGTCTACGATTTGAAAAATGAGCACAGCAAATATTTAAGACAATGTCTGTGGCAAGTAAGGGGAAAATAGCTCCATTTCAAACTCTGAACCCTCTTTACTTCTGCCAAGGGTATGAAAAGAGGGCAAGTATCAGGCAGGTGAAAGGCACCAACACAATGCATTCATTCTGGTAACCTGTCCTACTTTTACCACCAACCATTTTCAAAGGAGAAGTGTCTTGGAGAGAATTAAATCCCTAAGAACAAGCTGTATGTCATGTTAACCCAGTCCTTGACAAAGTGTACAGGTACACAATTATTATTTTTGGCACGCAGTCTGTACCTGACAAGCCCTGTAACAATTTATTCCGGATCACATTAAAGAGGACCTTCCCAGTTTCCCTTGGAGCGTGGAGCAAGGCTGGCTGCCAAGATGAGAAGGATGCCTGGCGCAGGGTTACCTGCCTTTACAATGTGCTCTGCAGCACAGAAACACAATAGGAAGGACCAACTTCAATATCTGCTTCTTCAAAGTTCTGGCCTTGTTTTAGAACCAGAGCAGATACTGACTATTAACTACTATACAGGATAATAAACTTTATCATTTGAAAAGCATAGATCTAGGCTTTATTGCCCATATTTGCAGGATATTGTCACAAAATGATCATTTAATGATGTCTGATTTAAAAAACAGACTTTTTGCCAAATATGCAGGAAGAAATAAGCTGAAAATATGCTGTATAGTACTTGGGAACCACCACTCAGTGCATTTTTATAATAACTGAATACATGACTGAATTTGTAATTCACACAAATCCCTGAAAACCTTCTGTTTTGAAGACAGCTATTGAGCTGTTCTGTTAACAGGATCAAAAGTTTCCCAGACAGAGAAACTGGTGTTTTTTCTGCCCATTCAGAGCAGGTTCAAATACAGAGCAAGTAAGATTTATTCTGGGATTATTTAGTTACTCCGTTATCATTTCTGTTGTTTAGTTCATTGGTATCTACTAAGGCATATAAAATTAACATTTCTGTACTGCTAAAGCATACAAAATTCAAGTTTCTCTACTCCAGAGTTTCAGTAAAGATGATTTTCCAGCAGAGTCTTTATATTTACCTGATGATCCTCTGAGCAGCATACTGATGAAGCGAGCGGAACTGTGCCGACATATTTGCTAAGGCTGCCAGACAATTTGTATGAAGGTATTTGTCCTATCAGAAAGAAGAGGAAAGATAAAAAAACCAACATATCAAACTGTTCGTTGGATACGCACTGACACCTCTTGCAGGAATCATTCAAAAGGCTGAGTAATATATGTTGTTTTAAAAGCACAGCCAGAAATGCAAAGCGTATATACTTGGTGATGTTTGAACATGTTTTCTTAAAATATAAGGCTTATAAAAAAGTGATTCTATACAGACTTCAGAGTCCATACTTACATATATGTATAGACATGTTTGTATTTGTCTTTCAGTGTTTACTTACAATTGTACCACCGCTGTTACATATACACAGACATTTTCCTCCTCTCTATCTTCCTCTCTCTCCATCTTGTAGTCTTATCCTAAAACTTTCTACTTCATAATTGATCTCCCTATTGACTCTTTCACACCATTGCATATATCCCACAACTACAACCATACATACTTCAGAGCACTGGTCCTCATTTCAGCATCCCTGAAACCATTTGACCAGATAAGCATTTTTCTGATGGCCCTTTCAAAGTCAAGGGTTCTCACAGAATGAAACTTGTCCACTTATCCAATCCAAAACGGATTAATTTCCCTACTCAAGTCTAAAATATTCATTTACGTAACAGATTCTAAATACTACAAATATATGGCAAACTTGTTCTCATTCCTTCCAATTCTTTTTATCATAAAAGTAAAACCCTTAATTTTTCCAGTGTAAAATATATATATATATATATATATATATATAGGCTACTGTTTAATGTAAAAAATTCTGTGCCTTTAATTGTTGAAAATATTCAGAAGTACATGATACTATGTTTGTGTTTGCAATAAAGATGAAAAAAACAAATGCTTGAAAAATGCACAAAATCAATCTAGGCTATAAGGCTCTGAGGTTAAAGCAGTTTTGCTTTGCCAGAGCTCAAAAAGGTCTTCTGGCCCAGTCCCTGCTGTAGTTCCTAACAGAAAATAGATCTGAAATTTCCACTCTTAGGTCATTCAGAGAGGCAAGTAGCCTATAAGGAATAATTTCTCTCATGAAACTAAGGAATTCCCTCTCTCAGCTGAAGATGAGCTTGATGCCTGAATGAAGGTCTTTAGAGAACCATAGTCACTGAACTGGCAGACAACACAGAAATTGTACTACAAGTCCACAAACACTTAGTTAGCACAGCTGATCTATTTTCTTCCCTCCTGCAAAACCAGATGCCAACTGGTTGCAACAGAATTAATAAAATCCCACCTCCTGTTTGAATTCAAGCTGCCGAGGTTAGGAATTCACAAGTGCTCCACGTAACTCTTACCCTTGTCCGTGTCATGTTGTACTGGATGGTTCTTATCACAACCAGTATCAGAAGACTCCCAAGTGAGATCTCTGTTAGGACACGCTCAGCATACCAAGTGATGTTTTTCAGTATCTGCAAAAGAAAAAAATAAAAGAACAAGGCTCTTCAGCACCTAGGTCTGAATAAGAACACAGGAAGCTGTCTAGAATCTCACATTCCTTAATACATGAAAATTAGTTTCCAGTCTCAAACATGACTTTACTTTTGTACTCTAAAGCATAATTAAAACAAAATTAACAAAAAAAAAATAAAAATCAGACCTCTGCCCCATTATCACGTAGTAGATCTCATCAACTTTAAGTCATATGGAAACACACCAAGTGTAGAAAGATGATTACATTTGGCAGTTAGCTAATTTCTATGCCCTCTGCCACCACACTCACATACTTATTTTGATCTTACTCTTTACACTTTATAAAGTCTCCATTTACACCCAAGACACTTGAATAATGCTGCCAATGCCTTGCCATTTTCCCTCATCACTGGCTGGGCAAGAGGCAGCACACAGGAGCTCTGACTGGTGGGCAAGAGCACACACACTGAAGGTTGGGGCAGATCAAGTGTGTGTTGGCTTCACACTGAAGCCTTTCCCTTGAAAAGCATGAAGTCTCTTCCCACAGTACATAGAGAAAGTCATCAGCTAGATTAAGAGCATCTATCTTTCACTGCCCTCCACTATCAGGGTGGATGAAGTTAACCACCATTTCTAAGTTCACTGCAGGAGAATCAATCCACTCTTTCCTTGTAGCCAGCCAACCTACATGGAGGAAACACGTGTACCCAACACCCTGCCTTGAAGGACTGGTAAAAATGACTCAACAGGAACTGCTCTAAAAACATGGAAAAGATCCTCTATAAATTCAGGGTTATTCTCGGTCAAAACATAAACATGTTTAACAAGGACAACTGCACACAAAGCTATCGCTCTGCCTAACTTTAGACAGAGAAGAGAGACTGCAGGAGAACTGGAGAGGGACTGGAGAGACAGGACAAGGGGGAAGTGGCTTCCCAGTGCCAGAGGGCAGGGACAGATGGGATATTGGGAAGGAATTCCTGGCTGTGAGCATGGGGAGGCCCTGGCACAGGGTGCCCAGAGCAGCTGTGGCTGTCCCTGGATCCCTGGCAGTGTCCAAGGCCAGGCTGGATGGGCTTGGAGCAACCTGGAACAGATGTCCCTGTCCATGACATGGGGTGGAACCCCAAGAGGAACTTTGAGGTCTCTTCCAACCCAAACCATTCTGTGAGTCTCTACCTCTGGAAGCTCCTTCACAGTACAAGAGACATTCGAAATAGCGTCTTTATTATGATTCATGTTAATTGGTAAGCTGATAAAGTTTGAGATATGAAAATAATTTTTATTATATATGAAGAGACAAAATAAAAATTCACATCCTTGAAATAAATTTTAAAATGATTTCTTAAAAGCATCTCCATTATCCCATGCTGGACAGTACCTGGGTCTTTGTCAGCACCTTCCTATTTCCCACAAGGAAGCTAAAACGAAGCCAGTGACTGTAACCTATAGATGGGAAAAACACTATTTCATGGCAAAGGTGACAAAACATCCCCAGGTACAGGCTGAGGTGTCACGGTTGATGGCAAATATCTTTTGATAAAAGGATCAAAAAATCAGATCAAGTGGAAGACAGAAAGACTTGAGAGGTATTTAAGGGGAGAATGGTCAAGGCTGAAGAGCGAGTAAGAAACATGAAATCACTACAAGAAAGGTTTCCACAAATAGCAGGCGATGAGTGGATGTGGAAACCAGTATAATTTCTGGTTATTACAAGTCACTAATACTATTTTAAGATAAAGTCATGATGGTATAAATGAAAATAAGTCATCCAAGGAGTTTCAGTAAACAAGGACAACTAGTCGGGATGAACAACATAGATGATTAACAGGAAATGCCTGCAAGACAAAGCAAAATCCACACATATTTTCACAAAAAAAGGCAACTGAAAATTTCAAAAGCTGTTAGTGTAAGTAATTAATGAATCACACGTACAGTCTTTACTGCAAGAAGATACTGTGCTAGTGGAGAACTTGATCATCCCAAGGCTGCTAAGCATAAACATATGGTAAGATATAGCAAGTTCATGGGTTACTTCACAAATGCAAAATGCTGAAGTAAGTGTAGACATTCATCCTGGTTGCCTTAATTGTGATTTCTTAATAACAGCTTATTTATGACTGTGAATATACCTGTTCTCAAGAGAAGATTTTATATAAAGAAATAAATTAACCACTTTAACAAATACCTCAAGCTCAAATATCTCAAGCTCAGCACTGGAACCTTCCAGAAGAAAAACATATTGTTATTTGAAGAATACAGTACATGATCATTAAATAATGATTACCCTCAGTAATACATAAATATAGCAGGGATAAGTTGTGGTTGCACATTTCATTTCCTGATTTTTAAATGCTTATTGAAAATTTAACAGATATTTTAAAAAACAAAATACAGCTATGAAAATGAATAGTATAAAATACTATGTTTTGACATGACACACAATGTAAATTGAAACCAATAGTACACAAAGGGACATATTTCCTGATGATTACTGAAAAGAAATAATTTCACTATATTTGCTCTGAAACGATACCCAAGAGTTTGGGTTGGTTTTGGGTTTTTTTTCCCTCTTAGACAAAATACACTTATCCTGGCCAAAAAACCATCAGCTTAAGTGATTAAATTTCTAATAGGTTACTTTTTGTAGTCTCTGATTTATGAGTGAAATAGCAAAGCAACCTCCTCCCACAAATAAAACAATCCCCATGTTTCCTCCCACCCTCTTTGGTACTATTCTGTGGGGCACATCCCTGCACTTCACCAGTTAAAGTGGAAGTTCATGATTCACTCTATGCTGGAACTGAGAGCAGATTCCATCATGTGCTCCCTCTCACAGGGTGTCCCAGTGGGACAAGAGGAATGGGACTGGGACAAGTGAAGTAGTCTCAGGTAGCACCTTGAGCCCTCCAACACCTCCAGACACATCCTTCTCATCCACCCATGGATCTCTGTTGTACATAGAAGCCATCACTCCTCCTGTTTTCCCTCCCTGTAGTTTATTCCCACCTCCTTGCCCTCCCAGACCCCATTCCTACTCAGCTCTTTCTTTTACCTGCTTCCACTCCCCCCACCCACACCTTACCATCACAGAACCACAGAACGGTTTGTGTTAGAAGGACTTTAAAGCTCAATCCGCTTTCCACTATTCCAGGGTGCTCCAAGTCCCATCTAACCTGGCCATGGACACTTCCAGGGATGGGGCAGCTACAGCTGCTCTGGAGAACCTGTGCCGGGGCCTCACCATCTTCACAGGGAAGAATTTCTTCCCCATTTCCCATCTAACCCTGCCTTCTGTCAGGATGAAGCCACTCTCCTTTGTCCTACCCTGCCCATTCCAGTCTCTCATCAAAAAGAAGACTGATTCACCTTCCTCAGCTTTTTGTCACTTTGTTCCTATCCTGCCTCTTTACTCATTTCTCTTCTCAGCATCCCAAAATTTTACCTACTTCTTGTTCAACTCTTGTCCCTTTCCTCTAATGCACCATCCCATGTTCCACATACAGCCAGACCCAGCCTGTTTCAAATTTCTCCCAACTGCTGTCACATCAGGACTCCCATTCTTACACATTTTCTTCAACGAGTGGATGTGGCACTTGGGGGCATGGGTGATTGGTGGCCTTGGCAGTGCAGGGTGAGTGGCTGGACTCGATGACCTTGCAGGGCTTTTCCAAGCCCAACGGTTCTGTGTGGTTTCAACCCCTGCCAAGCAGCAGCAGAAACATCCCCAGGAGCACAGTCCCGTCCCACGGGAACTGGGAGCTGCACTTGAACAAGCTGCAGCTCGTCCCAGCCTATCTCAGCTGATAACATGATCCCTGGGCAGGGGAGGATGCACACAGCCCAGATGGCTCTGGGAGCAGCAAAATGAGAATATTCAGTTTCCACAGACGTCAGGCCACCTCCGGCTACGTCTCTGCTGCGCAGATGGAAACAGACTGCTCCCTGTGCCCAGAGACTGATAATTTGGTCACATTTAGTCATATTATCAGCAGCAGAGCCCTGGCACAAAGGCCACCTGCCATATTTCAGATTCTTAATGCAAAACATGAAGTTACCAGGGCTCATTAAGTAACATGTTGACAGCTGTAAGCATGGACAAAGACAAGTTAATGCTCCAGTCTCACCCCAGAAACCTTCAGTGGTTTTCCCTGAAACTCTGAAAACACCAACCTGGGGAAAATGACAGTTACTGAGATAACTATTCCTTGGAATAGTACGTCACTCTTAAAAAAATAGATAAATTCACAGTTATAAAGTTACATACCAGAACCTGTTATCTCTCCTCCAAACTGAGGAAAGCAACCTGAGCTGGTAGGCAGTGAAATGGCTATTTCTAAAACAACAACAGCAACCACCACCATCCATTTTGGGTTTCAGAGGCATGAAGCATGAAAATATCTTAAATTTCAAAATTATCTACCTAGAACCAATGCCCCCACTGACCAATCTCACTGGTTTGCAGTTAATATGATAAAGGGAAAGAAAAGAAAAAAGTTTACTTCTGTGGTGGTCTTGCAAGAATAATTTTAAAAGAAAATAAAATGTTTTGATTAATCATTCTTCTGAGTACTAGGCTCTTGGATAGTTCCAACTCAGGGAGCACAAATTGCAGATGCAAAGAGCAGGAGCTCAGTTCTACATATACCAAGCAGTGAGATTCTCAGTTTCCCACAACTTTGCTTGTGAGATATTTTTTAACACACCAAAAATAAACACTGTTAAATCGTGATTTACAGTCTATCACCATTTACTACAGCATAAAGTGCTACAGTAGCACAATAAGGTTACTGCTACATAAGATACTGTATGATGTTATTTTGATGTCTGATGTAATTTTATTTAGAATTTCATAAATCAGAGACAAAAGATCACCAATACTTACCTCTCTGGGGAATTCTTACATTTACTTGTTTACTCTGCTATTATAATTATTGTTATTATTACTGAAAGAAAGTGAGTTCTGTGTGGTTACAGTGACCCACCTGCATTAAACCAATTGCAGGAATAGGACCTATGATTTTGATCATATTTTCCAGGCAGTTAAGACCACATTCATTTTAAGTAAAAAATGCTTCAGCATCCTACAGCAGTCAAAAAGAGTTTCTGCGGTTTCCTGAGCTCCTTACCAGTTGGTATAAATACCAGATTTATAAAACATTGCTCACTAAAATTAATCCTAAAAATCAATAAATGTGGGTTAAATGCCACAAAGGAAAATAGCACATAAATGAACTGTATAGTCATGGTTCTTATAAGAACAGTACACAGGATACACAGCAGAGAGAAAAACAAGTTGATCTAAAATACAGCACATCTTCTTTTCTTCATCTTTAACCCAAGTGATGGAGAAAAAAAATAATCTTGCTGTAACTGCTAAAATTTGGTATGTATTTGCATGCATGAAGCTTATGAAACTTCTATGATGCTACATGCTTACATTTCTCAGAAAGGCCTACACAGGCCTACTATATTTTCTGACTCCCATCATTTCGCGGACCTGTAATAGCCTCTTAAGGTTTAGGAGATGTGGAGTCAATGTTTAAGAAAGTATGAGACTAATTTTGTACTTAATACCAGAGTTTTTGAACAGTAACTTGCTCATTCATCCCTGAAAACATCTATTTAATTAACTTAAAGACATGGGTGAGGGTAATGGATTTATAGGTATGACTTTGAAACATTTTTCCCCTTACATTTACTTCCCCCCTTGGGATCTTTAGGAATGTGTAGGAGAAGCTCAAACAGGCGTGCAGGCACATGCACCTCACAGCCACCTCTCACTCTCCCATTAAGAACCAAATCCAGCAAAACTCTGGCCACACAGCACTATTAACAAATAGAACCAGGCACTATGGAGCAGGAAAATACAACCACAGAGGAAAAGAAAGAAGCAGCTAGTGAACACCTGAAGTAAAATAAAAAAATTGTGTAGACAATGGAAGAAGCAAAGGCGTGACTGAAAAAAATCAGTGCAGGGTAAAAGGAGCAAGGTGGGGTTTGTGTTTTTATTAAGATAGAAGTAGTAAACCAATATCCACATTGCAAGCAAATGCTACAACTCTGTTGGCAGGGTTAGCTGAAAGGCAGGATAAGAAAACCGGACAAGAAAACTTGATTTATGTTTTCATTCCATAGCTGGATCCTCATTAAGGAGTTTTAGGGAAATCTTCCACTTTTACTCATCCAGTAAGGAATTTATTGAAAAACCGTGTGTAAAGCCTCTAAAATGAACGAAAAGTGATAGGGGAAGAGACTGAGGCAGGAACGACACCTTGTCTGCTGAATTCCAACTCTCAACAAGCCAAATTTATGAGAGAGGATAAATGACTCAGTGACATGGAACCCAAAAATACACATCACACACGTATACCTCTGGTGCACATGCACAGGTTCAAGGCACACAAAGTTGAAGGCAGGAAAAAGCTTCAAGAAAATATTTCAGTCCTCTGCATGTTTATTATAGGTGCTCCTAAAAGCTGCTTCCAAAAAGGTATTCCCAGGAAACTGCATTTAAATCATCTCTTCCTGCTTTTTACACACTATACTAAATAATCTTAAATTTCAGATAAGTCTCTACTCCTTGGCACCAAGAAAATATGCCAGCTCCCTCCAAAATAGGCTGGAAATCTACCTAAGAGAGAGTTCTGTTTAGGAGCCTTGAAACTTGCTTTCAGCGTTTTGCATTTCAATAATTTCACAAAGATAATAATTCACACAGATAATTATTTCCCCAAAAAAGAATTTCTGTATCCCAGTCAAAAATTAAATTAAATCAGTGCAAATATCTCATGCAGTATCATAGCTTTAGAAGCTGGGAAACTAGGACATAATTGTCCAAGGTATTCTCCTGCACAGATGGTCAAGGTCCATCAAAGCTAGTAAAAATTTGGATCCTGTTATATGGACAACATAAGATAGAAATTAATCTAACAGAGAGACAGAAAAAGAAGTGCCAAGTAAGGAAGTAACATTTAGTATGGAAAATACAATTCCAGCTAAAGGCTGCATCAAACTAGTTAAGCAAAGTTTTTCAAGAGAAATAAAAAAGGTTTCCTGTTTTTTTTCCTCTCTTCTAGGCCCTCCACTTCCATGGCAAATGTTCAGTACCTTTGAGGCAGCCTGCCCAGCTACTACTAGGCTAATTTGTAACAGGGAACACCAAACATGACAGAAAAAGAGATACTTGCAGCAGTTTCTCTACAGGAGAATGTGCATTTGTTAATTTTACTTGGGAAAATTTTGCAATCAGACTTCAGGTTCCTTCTTCTTACAAAAGGAAGATGTATATGCCATCAAATTTGGATGATCATACAGCCTCTGCCGAGGGAACAGATTTGCCAGTGTAACTTCTTAGAAGTAAATATTTAGATTCTTTTTAGAGCTGAAGGACTATTTACCAAAATAGCAACTCACCACTTCGTGAATGGATCGGTTGAAGCCATCATCCTCAGTAAGGATCAGCAAAATGATAAGGGCCATGTAAACATGGTGTGAATTCCTTTCTTCAACGTGATACAGAATTTCAAGAATTGGCAGAACCTTTAGGAAAGAAAAAATGCATGTATTAGTTTAGTCTTCAGATACCTCAGACACTAAACAGCGAAGGTTCTAAAGGTCCCATGTACTGCCCTGCCCTTGACAATTCAATAGCAATTCCTCCCTCTCGAAACAACCACCCCTGAGCAGTGACATACAGTGTCCAAACACCTTCCATCTGCCTCATTTTGTCTCACAAGAGAGTCTAAACAAGTGCTTTCTTGTGGTTAGAAATGGAATTTCAATCCCTAATAAATGAGATTCCCAGCCATACCAGTTACCATAATCTCCAAACGCTTCAGTCCTCTTCTCTACACTATGGGGAAAAGAGAATTGTTGAAGATTTTCACCAGTCCAAGCAGGAAAACAGTTGTGTCTACCCATCTGTGATACCACAAGCCTGCTCTGAAAAGCCTTTCCTCATCAAACCTAGCCAAGAACATAAAAGCTGAGGTGAACAGAGGCATTTTGAGACATGAAAGTTAAATCTCATTTTGGTGTGTGAAGATAATACCAGGAAAAAAAAAACAAGTTTGGGTTGGGTTAAGACTAGAAGAGGCCTGTTTTTCCAATTTTAGATAATATGCAGCCAAAGAGAACTGACTGATCATTATGATCAGAGTTCAGCCCAAGGTCTTGCAACATTTCCACCAGGATGAACAGCTTAAGCCAAAGCCTTGCAATAATAACGAAAATGAGATTTCATTGCAACAGCAAGCATACCTGAATGCTGGTCTAAAGTTAATCCAGATGCAAACGCTGTCTCCCTACCAAATGAAAATTAGCTTTCTACTGGCTCAATACAACGTGGCTTCCCTGGTCTGCAGAAATAGGCCGAAATCACAAAAAGCCCTGGAAAAAGGAACTGGAGAAAGCTCTCAGTTCCAAGAAGCTTCTAGACACCTAAAAACTTGCTGTTTTTCAAAACAGGCCAAATGCAGCTGGATGAATCATGTGAAATCTATTCTGGTGAGCAGCCAGGACACCAGTGCTTCACAAGCCTCTGAAGTTACCAAAGTGTTCTCTTACAATCAACCATCCTTGAAACAGTTGGGACATACTAAACCAGTTTCTATTAGAATGAAATGAGATTGATCTAAAAGCTGCAGGCCACAAAACCTTTTGACACATGCTTTGGTCAGGGTCAAGACAAGATGACAAGAGAAGTAGAGGAAGAATATACTTACAGCAATATTTTTATTAATATTAAATTAATATTTAAATATTTTTTAAATGACACATTGCAAACATCCTTCCCTTGCCATTTCAAACTATCCTTCAGAAACCTCTGTCCCCAGTGGAAATTGGAGTACCATATTTGTGTTTTCTGAATATCAGTTTTGAGTAAAAACCAGGTTTTCCCTAGAACTTCTAATTAGTACATAGACAAAAAAAAAATTGTCCTTTTCCTTGGATGGGGAGAAAGAGAGACAAGCATCACTGTTTTAGTCCACCACTCAAATTGTTTCCATCTCCAACACTTGCATGCTGCTTTGCATGTAAAAGCTCTGTCATTTCTACGTCCAAGAGTTATTAAAATAAGCTGGATAGAGCTGGAAGCAACATAACACTAATGAAGAATCACATTTAAAAGACTTTGCAGGGAGAACAACCAAAGCCTTGCTGAAGGTAACCATCGGAATAACTTCTTAGTTTTCTAGACAGATCCCAGATGGAAGCACAGAATGATTTGGGTTGGAAGGGACGTTTAAAGATAATTGTGATTCAGTCTGGTTGTGTTAAACCATACAAACTACTCTGGTAAAACAGATTCCTTCAGAACAGCCCAAAATATCTCCTCTGTCTACACACATTAATACTAATTGCAACTGAAGAAGTCCATTCATATCCTCAAGTGCTCCAAGTCTACAAGTGTGTTGCTACAAACTACGTTTAAAAATACATGATATTGAGACATTGCAGCCATTCCCCTACAAGCCAATATGTGAAAGTGCTGCTACTAAAGCTCCATACTTGCTACTGAAGAGTAGTCTGGCACTCCAGATCATGGCAATCAGTCCTTCTGTCCCAAACAAACCTCTGCTGTTTCCAAAACTTCCACTCCTTTGGCCACGTTTCCCTTTTCACTCCTCTTTCAGGCTTTGCACCATCTACACAACTGGACAAAACTCAGGGAGGCAAATGGTAATTTAATTCTCTCTTATGTGCCATTTCCAAATGGAACCAGAATCATAATCCTTCCTCCTTACAACACTTCTTCCTTTGTATATTGATTGCTGAGATGCACACATACCTTTAGGACAAGTATTACTGTTCTCAAAGCAAAAACGAGTTAAGAAGTCACCACTTCTATAAAGAAGTTACAATATAAGATTCAATTAAAACTCTAACCATATGAAAATGTAAAATTGGAACTACTCTTGGAGATGCCTGGGAGGAGTCTTGGTTAGAGCCTGGAGGAGACAGTATTCTTCAGAAGAGGAAGACTTTTAGGTAGTTTCCTTGGAGAAGTCTGGAGCTGAAACCTCGGTCTCAGGTCTCTAGAAGAATTCAAAGAGCTCTGGGAGATGCCTGGAAGGAGTCTCAAGTCAATCTTGGAAGAGAGATCTGCTATTTACAGAGCAAAAACATCTCAGGTAACTTCTCTGAAGGAGTCCAGGGGTTCTGCCTGGGATCTCAGGTGTCTCAAGTAAAGGTGGAAACTGCAGGAGATGCCTGGAACGAGTCTGAGAAGGATTCTGGAAGAGACAGATTCTTCCAAAAGAGAAGAATCCTCTCAGTTAATATTTTAGTTATATTAAAATTTATCTAGACTTTCAACCAAAATATATTTCTACACATACATTAAAACTTTTATACCTATCTTCTTACACAATGGTTTTATCCTACCCTATATTGAGAAGACAGCCACCACTTCTTTTGTATTGCTGACCCTTTCCTCACAGTCATCACACTATCTCTACTGCACCACTACTAACACTCCTCCCTCAGGAGCAGCTTTTAACTGGCAAGAAACAGCCACCATTAAAAAGTCACTTTTAATCCCCAAAACAAGTGGCAGGTAAAACCAGTGAAAGTTGCAGGTGCTATATCCAGTCCAGGGTTGGTTTCCCCAGTAAAGTTTAAAAATACATTGTCTTTAGTAATCAACAAAATACAAGCAAGCAACGTCCTTAAGAAGAATTTATACTACAGGAAAAAAACACTGCTGTAACATCAGCTGAAATAAATACATCATCATGTATGTTATTTCATTCCAGTCATGTTGAGCAGAAACAAAATCTCAACTCAGCAGCCAAAGCAAACACATTGAGTAGCTCATTTCTCACATGCAGAAATCTCACTGGTATATTTACTTGCAATACTGGTGCTAATTGCTCTTTCAAACAGAAGAAGGCTCAACAGTCTCCCATCCACAGACCAGAACACTATCCTTACCAAAGAATGTGCTAATTGCCCTCTATTTCACCTGTCCCACCACTTTCTAGGAGATCCCTGCAAGCACTTTGAAACGGAAAGCCAAACACTAGATGTAAACTTCTCTAACAGAAGATTCTCTAGCATCAGAGATTTAATGCAGTCATTTTAAAAAATGAAGTCATGAAGGACACAAAAAGATCCTATTTATTTTGCCAAGCAGAATTATAGTAAGAGCAAAAAAGGTTCTTTATTAATAATAAAACACAAAGCCCAACAGAAGGTGAAGGTATTTAAGCTATAACTGGCAGAGGGAGATTCACACAAATGAGGAAGTGAGCTGAGACAGTATCTGCTATACCAGCTAAGAAAAACAAACTGTTTTAATTTACAAGTTAAACTGAAGTTGAAGAAGAGCAGAGACACATTTCAAATATCCTTATGAAATGTTACAGAGCACCTTCTGGTGATGCTTCCTGGGCACAGAAAGGGAGACAAATTAAAACAGGGGAAAACACAACATATGGGATGCACTGAGTGCAGGGAAACAGGAACAACCTGCAAAACCCCCTAAAGTTTAGGATGAGCTCTGAGCTGCCTGTGGACGTGATCTCTCACATAGCACTTATAAACCTTATACCTCACTCATCCAACTGCCTCTGTACAAAGAGGCCACTGATTTACACCACATGCCTCCAAAAAGTCCTCCACCCTCTTTCAAAGATCATTTTGACTGAATTAATGATCTTACTGTTTTTCACCTGCATCTCTGGATGGTGGGAATCAGCCTCCAGGCTTTAGTTCTTACCACCCCTCTCTGCAAGTGGAGATTCCTGTTTTTTCAAGGACTCCCCTTTATGAAGGCACATACACACCCTTATGCTCCCCAAGCTCTTCTCTGATCAGCTAGAGTTAGCTTCTTAGGCCTCTCACAGTGTTATTGTAAATTTTAAAGCAAAAAATCTCCAACGTTTCTCAACACTGATACATTTTTCAATAGTCTGTAACTATTTTATGAAGTCTGGACGTACAACACCAGAATAGTACACAGTGTATCAGCACCACTCTTGTCATACAGGCAGGGATAGCCAGCTCCAGTACTCATGTCCCTTGATATCATTTTCAAGTCTAAGACTAAAGCTTTTTCACCTCTGGACGGTAGTTAGGAGGTCATGATTTCTTTGTCCAGTAGCCCTCCCAGCCCTCCCAATTCTTCTAGAGACTGGCTCAGCCTGCCTTACTGAGCACTTAAAACTGCTCTTCTCAGTTAGTTGCTGCTTATCTTTATCTACTGGCCCAACAAAAAAAAAAAAAAGATTGGACAAAAACATCAGTAACTTGTCAGTAGAGATCACAAAGAAGCAGCATGAAGAACAAAATAAGAGCATTTTCAAATGTTGGTGTTGAAAAAGAAATCAAAATACCCACAAAAACATACTGTTGACTTTTCAGTGATTCTTTTCTGAATATTTTTAGCTTTTCCCATGAAGTGTTTAAAGTTGCTGATAATTTCTGGGATTTTCTGACTTTTTTTTTAGGTGATAATGTATGAAAATATCCTATGCTGCTGAAATTTTGAGTACCTGCATCTTGACTTGTTTTGACAGATGCACCACACTGTTTTCTGGAAGCTTTACAGTGTATCAGACACCATAATTATAAAACAATGCACACACCTAATATTTGTTTGTCTGGAGCAACCTGGGATAGTGGAAGGCATCCCCGCACACGCAGGGGTTGAAACAAGATGCGCTTTAAGGTCCCTTCCAACCCAAACCATTCTGGGATTCTATTCTACGATCCTAAAGACACCACAAATTGTTACGGTTAGCAGCTGTTAGCTTGTCATATCACACACTAGCAGCCCCAAAAATTATACATTACCATTTGTTCACAGAATTCATGCAAAATGACTCAGCCCTTGCCTACATAATCTGCAGTGGACACAGGAGTTCAGTCTTGAATCAATTCAGCATCAACCATCTCACCCCAGTTTGCCAACAGTGGCGTCTATCAACTCCGATTTTAGCAATACATCTGCTAGAACTTGGACTGAAACCAAACTTGCTCCATATCTGCCATCAAACAGGCAAGGGATCTAATTACCTGGCAAGATTTCAAATATTAAAATGGAAAGGGTCCTCTATTCTGTTACCAATTCCCCCAGACAGCCATTATCTTATTAAAGGAATGCTTTTTAATAAGTAAGATTTGTTGAAGTGGTTTGTGACATTACTAAAGTGGGGAGCATAAGCTAATTTATAACCTACAAAAACCATACCAGGTGTCTGTTATATTGGCCATTAACCACAATCCTATTTAAGCGGCTAAAAAGGCACTACAGTTGTATTTCTATAAAATCTGTGAGCTGCTCCTTGAGGAGTTTCAGTCTTAGGTCAACCCTGTAAGACATTTGGCATGTTAGCCCAGTTATAGCTCATTTTGCTAACTATTACTCCTGAAAGCACAGAGCAGGCTTGTGCAAATTTTTGGCCTAAATGTCCAAAAGAGATAAATAAAATAATGAATGGAATGGTATATGCTACCATTTTCTCTATACCATCATCAGAAGTGGGCAGGTTTGACCAGGGTGATGATAATTGCACAGAGAAAGAGGGAATCCAAGCTTTACCAGTACCACCCCTGACTGCAGTGACGTATTTAGCACCACACTCCTGAGATGACGTAACAAAAATGAGTAAGTCAGCTAGAACTGGAGAATGAGTGATCCAGAACCTACTGCTCCCACTGCAGAGCAGAGGCCACAGGCAGCTGATGACACCCAAGCTTGCAGGGCTAATCCCTCACGATGAGAACAAAGGAGGCAGAGGAAGACTCACCAGATTTTCTATGTCTGTCCGTGCCAACACATAGGTCCGCACGTTGCTGTTCTGATGCAGAAGCATGTATAAGAGAAGAGTGGCTTGATCAGATTTCTGCTGCTCACATAAAGCTGTGTATAAACTGTTAAAGTTGATCTGGAAAGCATGTGGATTTGATGACGAAAAAGGAGTGTTATCTGAAATAAGGAAGTAAAAGAAAATCTTTAACAAATACATTTATCATTCAGTTATTTGTTAATTGTGTAAAATCCCTGAGGGGAATATTTAATACACCACAGAAAAGAGGAAACAAAAATTACCTGTGAATCTTATCACCAATGGTCATAAACTATAATAGAGTTTCATAAAGCTTTAGTTGTGCCAAAAAGCTGAGGTTGTCCTCCCATATGAGCTTAAGTAAGATCCCGGTACCTGCACAAAACATTCACCTTTTTCTGTAAAACAATTTTGTCCCTTCATATGGCTTCCACTGCTAAGAAGGAATGTGACCCCAGGAGCTGCTGGAAGTGGGGCAGCCACAAGGTCTTCTCTGGAATAAATATATCAATGATTAATTTCCAAACCCTGCACATCAAACTTACTAGTTTAGTTCTCTGGCATTAAGGCAGAGTATCTCCCATGCATCCGTTTCCTGGCATGAAGGGTGGATGTGCATAGGTCAAGATTACTGTGACATTTCAGTGAAACATAGGTGTCAGGACTTTAAGAAGTGTGTGGTGGGGAGTTTGGTGGGTTAAGTGGAAAACATCACATCACATTGTCTGACATCCCTCGAATAACATTTTACTCATAATCACAATATACTCTGTGCCAGGGCTGGAAGCAAAAATAAAACAGATTTCTGTTCACAGAACCTTTACTAGCTTCAATAAAAATGTCCATCTGAACAGATCTCTAAGGTCTAGAAATTCCCTGTGGAAAGAGTAAAGTCTAGTACCTCCGGGGGCTTTTGAAGAAGATGGAGAGTGAGAGAATTTTTACATGAGCAAATAGCCATAGGACAAGAGGGAAGGGTTTTAAACAGAAAAGAAAGACATTTAGATGAGAGATCAGGAAGAAATTCTTCCCTGTGATGATGATGAAGCCCTGGCTCAGGTTGCCCCAAGAAGCTGTGGCTGCCCCATCCCTGGCAGTGTCCAAGGCCAGGTTAGATGGGGCTTGGAGCAGCCTGGGACAGTGGAAAGTGCCCATGCCCATGGCAGGAGAGTTGAAACTGGGTGATCTTGAATGTCCCTTCCAACCCAAACGACACTGTGGTTCTATGATTTTAAGCCCATATTCTTATTGAAGCTTGCTAAGTAGCTTTCAGCACAGAAGAGCATGGCAGTCGTCACGTATTTTGAACAACATTTCCACCCACTTTGGATGGAAAAAGCGCTTGGAATTGCTGCAGGAGCCCTGCAGGAGCCCTGGCTGCCACTGGTTTTGTGGGGCCCTAGCAGACAGCGTGCCGGGGAGCCACCACTCCTCCTGGCCAGGGCAAGGGGGGACAGCTCCAGCCATTGAGCTGGAGGCAGCAGGAGGCCCTGGAGCAAACAGGACTCCTGCCTGCAGGAGTTGGGAACCACAGGGAGATGCAGCCCCACAGTGATGGAAACCTTCCCTGTATAATAGCCACGCACCCACGAGGGCAGGAGAGACTCCAACCTGGCCTTCCTCAACTACTGACCATGACTATGGACCAGCTGGTTTAACACCTTCCTGCTTTGGGCAGGAATTTCCCTTTAGGAGGGAAAAACCTGGATGTAGACAGCAAAATCAGAACAATTTGGTCCTTGGTGCCACAGGTCATTAGCTGAGAAGCTCCCCTTGGCTTTGCAGCTTCACTTCTGTGGATGTTTAAGCTGTGCCACTGGGATTTATAGCATTTCACTAACAGTTTTATTAAAGGATACTAAAAAGTCCAGTAAAAAAAAATCTAAACAGAATTAAAGAAACTTACCAGCAACACCAGCGTATCCTGTATTATTCTGCAGAACATTAAACTGATCAACAGAAAAATAAAACTATTCTAGGCCATGTACAAAAAAACCCTCTATCCTGAATTCTTCTAGTTTTGTCCCAATTAAATTATAGAAATTATTTTAACAAAAATGCCGATTTTCCTTTTATAGTATATGTTATGACAGCAACCAGCCTCTTTTTTTCACATTACTTTCCTCTTACAAGAGCCTTACAATGTTCACAGAAATCAAATTTTAGCTCAATTATGAGTATTGCTAGTGAGAACAAGTTTCTGGGAAACAATAAGTCATTCTATCAACATTCACATATAGAGAAAATACAGCTTTTCATGCTACATTTGACACAAAGTAAGTTCTTTCAAAATTTTATAATGATATATGTATAACGTGCTTTACTGAAATACATTACTGGCTACTGAAGGCATGAAACAAAGTCAACCAAAATGCAACATTAAAGGAAGCTTGCAGTTTAAAGACAGGACAAAACAAAAACTTTATCAACAATTTGATCTCAACCACCTGTAAATGGTATCCAATAAATCAAAGAAGCATGTTAGAACTCAGAATTCTTCTTACGAGAACAATCCTCCACCTCCACAACCCAATAAATTTTCCTAGGTAATGGTGAATTAATTTTAGAGCTCAACCTGGTTAAAACTTAATGGATAAAGGAATACAAAAACTCCCCAGAAGAAAGGGCATAACTCAGGATATTACTGTGGCTTCACAGGTTGTCACACAGCTCCTGAGCTCTGTTTACGGAGCCAACCTGCAGAAAGCCAATGAAAGGTAAAACCACATGGCTCAGGCCCAGAGATTTAAGTATGGATAAAGTACACATGGAAAATGGTGGAGTCCCCATCCTGCAGGGATTTAAAAGCCATGTGGATTTGGCACTTGGGGACATGGGGAAGGGGTGGCATTGGCAGTGCTGGGAAATGGTTGGACTTGGAGGGCTTTTCCAACCTAAATGATCCTGTGATTCTGTGAAAGGCACAGCCTGTGTACTGAGCTACAGCACAAGCCATGTTAGGGCATTTCCATGTCCCAAACAAGACCCTCTGTGAGTCACTGCCACATGGCACTGGTAGTTATCTGACACACAGACTGGAACATGCCTTCTCAAAATCCATACAAGTACCAACACAACCCTGAAACCTCCCATACATACAAAACTCATGGAAGTGTTTATGTTAAACATTTTTTCTTACATTTGAAATACACGTCGGCCAACCCAGGTTATCATTTTAATTATTTACCTTCTCTCTAAGGACCATGACTCCAGGACAAAAAGTGCTACAAATTTTTAGGGGACTCCTGCAGACTCTTGGATAACCAACTACTTATAGGTTAGTTTTATGCATATTTTATGAAATTACAAAGTCACAGATTCATCAAGGTCAGTAGAAACCTTCAAGAACTTCTAGCCCAGGAAGTAAACTGGACCAGGGTTATGAAGCTTTCCAGTATTCCTCAAGTCAGAAGGATAAAGTATCCTCTCTCTGTCCCCACCATTAAGTTACAGCAGCTGAGGAACTCCACCTCAAAATTCCCAGATAAAAAAGTGTTATTACTGCTCTTCCATGAGTATGCTGGAAGGACAACAAATCTTGGAGAGAGAATCTCTAAGCACTCACAGCATCTTAAAACTTCATTTCATCAGTTCAGGCTCAGAAGTAAGCAGAGGCACAAACCTTGTGTGTTCTTGAAGGACATGATGGCTTGCCTGTAGGGGTTCGGGGTGTCTGGAGCATCAGTCAGGTTGGCCAGGACCAGCAGCAGCAGCAGGCTCTGGCTGGCCAGAGGGGAGCACTGCTCCAGCTGCGCCGACGCTTTGCTGCCCACCCCACCCAGCGTGAACACTGTCCAGAGGCCAGCTGCAGAGAAAAAAACAACAAATAACAGGTTTGATCATATTTTAGTACACAAGGCTATTTTAGAGAGTAGGTTTAGATTGGAACAAAATCCGTCCCTGTGAGGGTGGTGAGGCACTGACACAGACTGCCCAGAGCAGCTGTGGCTGTCCCTGGATCCCTGGAAGTGTCCGAGGCCAGGCTGGATGGGGCTTGGAGCAACCTGGGACAGTGGAAGGTGTCCCTGCCCATGGCAGGGGGTTGTAACTGGATGGTCTCTAAGGTCCTTCCAGGCAAACCATTCTCTGATTCCACAACTGTGCATGTACAGCTCCAGCAGTAAGGCATAATGTATAAAGCCAATGTAATGTCCCCAAAGGCTGCTTGAAAAAACTCTCATTATCACACTGCTTAAACTTTGATGATTGGGCCTCAAATGCAGAGTCATTTTCACACTTAGAGCACTAAAAAGAACTAACTCCAATACTAAACTACTGCATCTGAAATTCTTGTTCCTAATTACAGCAGTGTTGGTGAAATCAGATGACCAGCTACATGCTCAAATACTGAATAGAGGAGAAGGAGAATCAGAGGAAGATTAAAGGATTCCCCTCATCCCTCTCCAGCAAGTCCATTAGTCCTTATACCCTTGCCAATGCTCATGGGACTGTATTACAGCACTGAAAAAAAACTAAGAAAAGCACCAAAACTGTAACAGAGATGCTGCAGACTCAGCATTATTGGAGTACAAAGTCAGAGGAAAGGACAAAACCTCTATGTTTATCACATCTGGGCTCTTGATACATTCATTCCAAGGGGATAAGCAGCAGCCCCTCCCAATCACACAATATTAGATTCATCCCCAAATGCCTGCCTAGCAGTTCATTTTTTTGAGTGTATCTTGAAATTTTACGGCAGAGACTAAGCATTTCATCAAATTATTCATTTATTAGGTCAAAGCCTTGAGTTATACAGGAAAAACTATAGTGAATTCTACTTAAAAAAGGTAAGTCCTCATTTCCTCTTTTGATTAATGCCTAAATCAAAAATTAATTGCAACACACCTTCTTAAAGAAAACAGAAAAATTAAGAAAGTTTAGTTTCTAGTCTTCTAGTCTGCAAGATTCAAGGTGTAAATGATAAAAACCTGTAAGCCATTCGAATGCAAAACATTAAAGCATAACCAATTGAAAGAATATCAAGTACTCTTAGCCCTACAAAATTTCAAGCCATCCAATGAGTATTTTTTTTCAAATGTAATTATAGAGATTATGTAAAAAAACAAGGCTCCCTCATTAGGACAACTGCAGGACAATTACTGACATGTCATGGGCAACAGGACTAATGCCACTCAGTGTTAAGCAGCTTGAGAGATTTCTTATAATAAAAAGTACTTTAACTGCAGCCTTCTTAGCAAAAATTTCATGTTACATTAATAACCCTTTATCACCATGTTTTTCATCCAGTGTTCCTATCAGAATGAATGATGCTGACCATGAAGTTTTTAAGCTCACATGAGTTAACCAGAGGTAACATGTGAAGAAACTATTTTAAAAACCCTATTTTAAAAACAACTGTACATTTATCATCACATGTTAAATCAACTAAAATTCATAAAATTTCCATTCTTAAACTTTAGTGTAGTTCTTGTTTTTAATTTTCTGCCACCCCATCCTTCTGCAGCTACCATCTGGCATTACTACGCCTTTCCTCAATAGTTAGGAAAAGAGGGGTATGGCCAAAACACCAGTGATAAATCTGAATCTTCCACCAGGGAGAACAAGGTCACTGTGTCCGAGAGAAATCTGCACATTAATATGTGACCCAAGTAACCTCCTGAAGTTCTCTCATGTGCTGGCAAGTCCTCCAGAAATCCAATCTCATGTAACAGGTTCAAAACACTCCTTTCAGTTGCAAGGGCAGTGTCACATTAGGTGCTAAGTATTGCTGATGTAAGGCTGATGCTTCCAACACACTCAAGTTAAAAACATTTTATAGGAAAATATTATTTCTGATCATAAACATCAGATTAAAATGCTAAATAGGTAAGGAGCCTGGGAGCACAGAGGGACAGAAAGTTTCTAGCTGTATGTAGCAGTATGTTCACAATATTTGAAATATTACTTTGTTAAACCTAATTTTATATTCATGTATATTTCACAATTACAAGACGATATTTTACTTCTTTAACATGCAAAACAAAGTAACTTATACTGCACTCCCTTAGAAGCTTTCCTTACTATATTCTTTTCAGATCTGAAGCTAACAGAAACACAGAAGAATAGACACTGCTCGAGTGTGGACAGAACAATATTTCAGATTCTGCTTCTTCAGAACATCACAGAAAAAAGAACAGAATAAAAGGAAGAAAATTCCATGTTTAAAAGGGATGAAGGCCAGTTTCGACAGGGCTTGGAGCAACCTGGGATAGTGGAAGGTGTCCCCACCCATGGCAGGGGTCAGAACAAGATGAGCTTTGAAATCCCTTCCAACACAAACCATTTTAGGATTCCATGACTCCATGAAAATTCCTGTTTAAGCCAACAGGATAGCCACAGATGGCTGCAACAGTACTAGTTCTGCCAGGCATCATTACAGGCATGAAGAGAAATTTGCCTAAATGCTTCAACATATAGACTGGATTTCTTTCACATTGAGGTATTTTTGTTTTGTTTCTTTTTTTTATTTATTTTTTATTTTCCTTCCATCCTCTTGTCATTTTTTGATATATCGTAAGAGAAATACAAATTCCAGATGTTCTTGTAAAGCTTTTTACATCTCTGGGAGGTGGCAAAGATAAGCGAGGGTTCTCAAAACTAAACCACTAAACTGCAAAAAAGAGGGAAGGGTAGATTACCTGACACAGCACCATGAGGCAAACTGAAGATTTGTAAAATCTTGAAAAGACTCTACAGTACCAAATACTACCTTTCTGGTCCCAATTATAAGCTTGAAGAAGTCAATAATCCACACCCTAAAACAGTCTCTTCAACCTTGTTGTGGTTTAACACCACACAGCCTATCATTCTCTCCTCTGGTGAGATGGGGAAGAGAACTGAGAGAAAACACAAAACTTGTGGGTTGAGATGAAGGCACTTCAAAAGGACAGAAAAGGAAGGGAAAATGATGATGACAATAACAACAATAAAAGAATATACAGAGGAAGCAATGCACAGCGCAGTTGCTCACCACCTGCTGCAGAACCTGAAGCAGTGTCCACTCACCCCTGGGCAACACTCCCCAGTTTTACTGTTCAGCATGACAGGATATGGGATATTCCTTCAACCAGCTGGCTCAGCTGTCCTGGCTGCATCCCCTCCCAGTTCCTCGTGCCTTAAGAAACCTTGAAGCTCATCCCAATCTACTCCCTGCCATGGGCAGAGACACCTTCCACTATCCCAGGTTGCTTCAAGCCCCATCCAACCTGGCCTGGAACACTTCCAGGGATCGGGGCAGCCACAGCTTCTCTGGGAAACCAGTGCCAGTGCCTCACCACCCTTACAGCCATGAATTTCTTCCAAAATTACAAGAAGGTGACATGTTCTAGATTAACTGTAAGCATGACTTAGCAACAACTAAAACATCAAAGTGCTATCAACATTACCCAGCACTGCAACTCTATGCAAGCTGAAAACAAGACAAACATTTAGGTGTTTGGATCGCTTATTTCATTTATACACCTTACTGCCTTCTGCAGAATACTTTCAATTGCATTTCTCTAATATTTGTCCATAGTTTCTAACTGTGTCCAGCTCTGGGCTCCCCAGTAAGAGGGACATGGAGCTCCTAGAGCGGGTCCAGTGGAGAGTGACAGATACACTGAAGGGCCTGGAGCATCTCCCTGCCCAGGAAAGGCTGAGGGTCCTGGGGCTGTTCCACCTTGAGAGGAGCCCCAGCTGAGAGGGGTCCTCAGCCCTGGGTGTCCCTGTGAGCAGGGAGGGCCAGAGCAGGGCCCAGGCTCTGCTCCAGGCCCAGCACTGGCACCAGAGGAATGGGCAGGGACTGAGCCCAGCAATTCCCCTGAACAGGAGGCACAACTTCCGCCCTGAACAGAGACCAGGGAGTGGTGGGGATATTCCAGAGCCCTCTGGACACAATCCTGTGCCCTGAGCTCTGGGATGGCCCTGCTGGAGCAGGGAGGTGGGGTCAGATGTCCCATTGTGGGCCCTTCCAGCCTGACCATCTCTGGGATCCACTGATATAACTTTATTTCTTGACCCAGTCCCACATTACTAGAAGTTTTATCAATCGGAGAACTGCAAAATTCTGCCAATTTATTTATTTTTCTGGGAAATACTGAAATACTTTAATAGGGAACTGACTGCTTTTACCCTTAAAACCAAATTAACAGATTCATTTTTGCCCTTCTCTTCCACCAAACTAGCAATGACAGATTTTTTTTCCCTGTTCATACAACTCTATGTAAGGCAGAACAAGGAAAGCGGGTCATAAGAGCAAAGTATGTTATTTTGCAACAGAGAAGCTGAGACTTTTCGGTAAGATGGCTGGAAACACAGTTTACAGCCACGAAAACAAACCCAGGACTTTAATCTAGTTTGACAGTCTGTGAAACAACACTCTAATGGCAAAATGAAGTTAAGATACAGTCATCAAAATAGAACTTTCTTTCACCTGACTGTTTGATGTAAACATAACTCTGGAGAAATCTCAGCCTAATGCCTGGTCTCTGTTACACAACGAGATACAAAAATGGTTCATGTTTGTACCTACTTTAGAAAAGTTTAAACGCACTTATTTATAGTTTCACAAGAATAAGAAGAATTTCAAGAGTTTGACTTCGAAGACATTTTGAAACCAAGAGTTCAGAAGGTGCTCTAAAAACTCATTACATTCATATAAAGCATCGCAACTTACAGTCAACAACTTCTAACACTGTCCACCACTATTTTAAGTTAGCAGATCAACAGACTGTGAGCTATAATTGATTTTTGAGCTCTCCTGGATTAGTTATTAAACTAGATGTAATTCTTCTGCAAAACGTATTATTCACCTTTCAACCTTCAGTGTCAAGGCTCAGAAGACAAACTCTCTGACTTCTCCCGCTGGACAGAGCATTAAATTAATGCTGAGGAAATTGGAGTTACTTATTTCCAAGTTTCTTTCTAGGAAATTAGTATCGTCTGGGTTTTTTTTTTTTTTAATCTAATAGTAGCTCCAAAATTCAATTAAAGTAATCACTGAACTTCAACCTTTCCTTTGAACATCCTTCATTGTGTTTAAATATAGGCATTAAATTGCAATTAATACTGGCAAAACCTTTTTGAGTATGGTCCTGTCTCTCCTCACTGAAGCTTGGTAAGAGGGCAGATCCTTCCCTCATTCCCCATCACATAACCCACATCCTCTCAAACATATTTAGCATCCTTCTAACGAGTTTTTTATTACTTTCGAAAGTATTTTGCCAAGGCCACCAACTTGAGGTGCTGCCCCAGGCTGCTTTTTAAATAGGACAAAATAAGAGTTTTAATAGACATGAAGATCTTCAAAAGGTCTCTTGATCTCCCCGTCATTTTGACATTTCCAAAACAACAATCCTGCTCCCTTGTTGCAAAAATGGAAAGAATACAAATAGATGAGGCTACAGAAGTTGGCAAAGCCAGTGTTAAATATCAGAAAGAAAACTCAACCACAACGAAAAAAGCCCAAAACAGAACAGATCTAACTTATGGTTAGTAATACATCCAAGTACTAGCTCCATATTCTGCTTTCCTATTTCTGAAACTTTTAGCATCCAGAAGATTGTCCAATGCTGCAACAGCATCTAACACATCACTAAATAGAGATGATGAAGAATTAAAGCAAAAGTGATTTTCATTGCATCTAATTGATACCATCATGTAGTTGCTTCACCAAAACCAGTAAATAACATATTATTAAAAAACATTACAATTGTTCTTTAATTCTTATTACAGTCAAGCAGCAGCACAGGGAACTTTAGTGTTGTTTTTTTAACGCTTATTATGTGTGTCACATTTCTTAAGTCAATTCAATAGTTCTCACACTGTGGTCTGATGAACACTTTCTGGTGGCCCATGGAGAGCTGGCAGTTCACGTTGTGCTGGCTCTTGTCCTTGTTTCCAGCTGCTACATTGTGTTAGAAGAAAGCTAAAAATACATAAATACTTTCCTACGATTACTTTTCCATGCAAGCAATTTCTCAAGTTGACATGGGGATGTTATGTGATAATGAATGGGAGAGCAAAAAGAGGTCCATGGAATCATGAACGGGGATCAGTGAGACAACTGCTGTATCGGGGGCATTTTATACTTTTTAAAGCACATCTTCAACATCTCAGATCTTTAGTTAAGGAACTCAAACTGCAAATTGTGAGGAACCTAGGGTTCCTTAAAAGACTATAAAAACAGCAGCCACACTAATTTTAGGGAATCATACTGCAGATTTGGGAGGATTCATTATAGAAAAAGCTAGCAAAGCTTAAGTATAGGAAATATGGAATCATTTTTATGTGGTTTATGAACCTGCATGTTAAATATTACACTCTCAAGCAACATTAAACTCATCATAAACACACTGACATACACACAGACTACAACCTGTGACTGAAAAAGTCAATTAGGTAACTGTAGACTTTTTAAGTAGGGAAATTGTAAAAACTCAGAAGCACAAAAATGGCTGTCTTAAATACTGCAATAACTTTTTGTTTGCAGTCACTTTTTAATTGCAGTAACTTTTGCAACTGACGAAAGTAAATTATACATTTTTGCAACATTTCACCTGGCACGGTAATACAAGTGGCAAAAGTAACAACTTTTAACTTTCAGCAATATTTTTCACAGTCTTCATTGTCCATCATTGGACGAACAGCATTGACCCAAACTAGCTTGAGACATAAGAGTAGTCCCACAAACAGCTATAAATGAATAGTTTCTGGATGTCACACAGTCTAGCAAAATAAATCTGTATTTTAAATACTGGTAGGCTAGCTGCTCTCTATGTCATCAGCAAGCTGCAGCAAGAATTCACATGTGGGAGACACTAAATTTAAAAGCATTTTGAGACTACAGCTATGTAGCAGTCCATCTTGACTTTATTTCTTGTCTGGAACACAAGAATTACACGTGATGTGTATCAGAGTAAATGTGTGATCACTTGGAACTGCATATTCAGGCTTAAAATCCCATTGAACTACCACTTAGTCCTTAGTGCAAGGTCAAAGTCACACAATTTACTCAGATGATTGCCATGGCTTTATTTCAGGTGCTGTTATATTTCAGCTGCTTTACTACTATATTTAAAGTATTTAATTCTTAAATACTACAGGAAAGTGACTGAAATGCTATAGAAAGATTAAGTGCATGTTTTAGATTACTTCTTTAAACGTTAAAAAGAATTATAGAAGTGATTTAAAAACCAAGTTATTTTCTTCTCAACAAATCACTGCAACAGAACAACTGCTCTATATTTCATAGATTTCAACTGGCTCATTGAAATACATGACTGAGTATGACTTAATTGTTTGAGGGTTTTCACACCTAATAACACTATTGTAAAGGAGACCAGTATTTCATCCTCCCTGCCAAGAACAGCAGAAGGTAGTTGTTTCTGTGGAGCCAAGCTCTGCAACACCAGCTCCCTGCCTGCCCCACTCCTGGTCACAGCCTCTCCAGGAACAGCCAAGCTCATGTCTCTGTGTATCCACACGTTTCAAATACATCCCAGGCACTGGGATGAGTTTTTGATGTCACCACTGCTCCCAGTGCTACAGCAGGACAGGAAAGCCGCAGGGAATGGCTGGGGTGGAGGAGCCACTGGGGAAAACACAGCCCAGGAAATCTCCACATAAACCATCCAAAGCTAGAGATGCACTGATGAGTCTGAGGTGCCCGGGGCCATGATGTCATTAACACATTCTGGAAGCAGTTTTTCAGGAAATGAATCATAGAAGCAAGTGAAATGCAAAGATGTATTAGGTAACTGTGTCCATCCCCTATCCATGCAACAGTGTTCCCTCCAGTACAGCTTGTTATTCTATCCAGTCTAATTTGAAGGGACTAGTAATGGAGCTTGAACCACATCCTTTGGGAAGTGTGTTCCATAATCTAATAAACCTCAATGTTAAGATTTTTTTCCCAATATTCAGCTAAACATTACCTTGTTCAGCTTCATCTACTTATTCCTTTAAGTGGTTCTATGTAATACCATAAAACATTTCTGCCCCAGTTCAGTGTTTACAGCCCTTAAATAAAAGGCATAGTCAGGTCTCCTTTGTTGCCCAGCCAAATTACATACACACATTTTTCTTTCCTTTCTTTTAAAGTCTTTTCCAGTTTGCCTCCTGCAATTAATCCCAGCTCCAATACTTTGCACAACCTTTCAAATGTCATGGAACTGAAAAAGATTGCAAACGCTAAATTGCATAGATTGATAAATAAGCATATCCCTCATTTCACTGCAAAAACAGGGGTTTTTTTAATTTTAAACCATTCATCTTCCTTGCATCTCAGGAGATCTTTACTGTGAAATCTGAAATGATCCAAGCTTTCTTTGGGGCAGGAGCCCTATCTATTGCATTATTACTCTTTTTCTTGTTTTGAACTTTAAAATAAGGAGAGAATCATCTTCTCCCAAGACCATGAAGCTCAGCTAAAGACTTGCATCCTCATAAAAGCTTTTCACACCACAGAGGAATCAGAAATGTATAAAGACACCCCCAAAAAAGTATTTAATCTGAAAAACTACAAAAACATTCAAAAACAAAGTCAATACCTGTAAACTCAGGGAAATCATATTACCTGTAACTAAATATATTATTAACAGTTGGACTTGATGATCTTCAAGGTCTTTCCCAAACTTGATGAGTCCATGAGTCTATGATAAATTTAACATTTCCAGATGGGGTCTATCTCTGTTACTTGCCCAGAGATGCCGAAGCACAGAATAGCTTTGTTAGCTGGAAATCCCTGACGACATATTTATTATATGTAATTGGAGTATGAGTAGTAGACATACCCTGAGACAGACACCTTGAAGAATTAAGTAAAGCAAATTACATAACATACTTCAGATTGAAAAGACCAAATAAGGCTGGGGATAACTAATAAATCATTAATTCACTTTTAGAAATATATTAAAAATAACTATAAGGAGGGGAACATCTTAAGCAAGGAATCTTCACATTTTTATTAGCCCAACTCCTGGCCTGTTGCTGGCAATACCTATTTCAACTCCTTTGGACACAAATGATACAATTTCTGAGATGGAACAATATTCCTGCTGCACATTTGAAGACTGTCCAGTATAACTGAAGCTGCAAATGTGACCACAATATCAAGAAAAAAAAAATAAAGGTTTTATGGTATTATACAAGAGCACAATACCACAGTGTTATGATTACTTGGAACCCGGGAAACTAAGCACAAGCTTGAAGAGAGTGAGAGAAAGGAAAACGAATGAGAAATGTGGGAAAAACTGCAAATCCACCCAATGTTGGATTTCATTTTAGAGGAGTTGTCTGACTCAATCATCTATCAACCTTGGAACAGCAAACTACACGCCAACAACAAGCTCACATAGAGACATAAAAAGGAGTTGTTGGATGGTGGGGTTTCAGGGCTTGTTTTGGTTTGAGTTATTTTGGTGGGATTTTGAGGAGAGAAGTTTAGTTTTAGGAGGAATTTTGTTCAGGCTTTTATTTTTTAATTATTATCCATTTAATTTGTTTTTGTTTTTAATAGAAAACTCCTCTGGCTTTTACACAGGGTACTATCCTGGTACTTTACTGTTCTTGTTAGAATGCAAGAGAACACAGGGGGTGTGTATAACTCAACCAACTTGGATTGGTACTGTCACAACTCCAGTAACATCTTCTGTTGACTCTATCAGGCAAAATATGAGGCAGAAACAAACACAGAAATATGTTACAAAATAACCACCTTGTCAGTATTATTTTTAAATAGTGCTAAACAGGGTACCAATATTAACTAATGCTTTTGATGTAGGACCCTCAGGAGAACTCCATCCTCACACACAATAGGGAAGCGTGAAGAAGAAATCCAGACAACCAAAGAAAGAAGTGACCTGTAAAGTTGTTAGACAGGTCAAGGCATCCAAGAAATTACTTTTCCAGAGCAGTTAGATTTTTATATCAGTTAGTGAGTTCAGCACACTGCTCCTGTTGGCTTCTTGTGACTGCAGGGCACTCAATTCACCTGATTCTTGAGGCATGAGACGAACAAGGAATAGCTAGAGCAGCAAACTCATCACAGACCTGCTGCTTCCCTCCTAGACCTAAGTGTCATGCCTCCAAACTTGTGAAACACTTCACCACTGGTACCTGCAGTAATTCCAGCCAGCTTCTCTATCAGCCTTCAGGAAAGCATTGAAAAACAATTAAATTAAACTCCTAATATAAGCACAGCTGAAAAATTCGGAGTTACACAGCTTAGGAATGCTTTGGCTGTCACCCTTATTCCTGAGATCTGCTCACACTCCTTGGAGCCTGCCACCTCTCTGCAGAGCAATGGGCACATTATTTTTTAACCCAGCTTGTCCCTCTTTTTCCTTTAAGAGGAAACATTTTGTTTGTGTGAGTTAACTTCTTCCTCTACACTATCTGCCCCTCCAAGGACAAGGAAAACTCTGTTAACTCTCTTGCTTAAAACCTCGTGCACCAGCAACTGCAAGGAGCAGGGAAAGTCCCCCCTGGATCCTGGAACAGGCTCGCAGACCTCACGAGGGGCGCTGCATCCCGAGCCTCACTGGCATGACGCTCTGTGGAACACACTTCATGAAAACTCAACGTTCAGACAATTTTGCTGCCAGTTTTTCAACAAGCTTCTGCTCAATGTATGCAAACGGCAAGTTTTGGGACCTTGTAACTTGGCCAGATTTAGTAAACTTTAAGAGGGATTGTAAATGGCACATCTCTATCCACAGTTTCACTCCCCTAAGCCCCGCTTCCCAAATCTCAAGAGCCTGTTCCAAGGCATGAAGGCTCTAAAACTCCTCAATAAAACAGATGTAAGAATTCAGCATTGGTTAAGTAACATTTTTCCCTAACCTCATTCTCAGAAACAGAAGAACTGTTTTCAATTAAAGCAGTGCCAAAAAATTAAAAAAAAAAAATCTAAAAAAAAGAGCCTGAGGAAGATACTCAGCATGAAAAGTTTCATGACAAACAACTGAACTCTGAAAAAAAAAATATGAGCAATTGAAAATTGGATTTCACTACAGAAAGTGCTCTATAAGCTTATCTTGAGGCATCAATACCAGCTCCAGCCATATGAACATTATTAAAGTGGCAGTTTTAATGATGAAGGGTTGAGGAAAGCAGCAGTGCTGAGGAATGAAGTCCTACCCCCAGAACAAGCGTGCCACAGGCAAAACTTTTCATTATCTTGACTAGCAGAAAATGCCTCCTCAGCTGAAAGAACCCAGTGTCCCTGCTCCCTCTCAGAGCGGGGCGTGAGCTCCTGCCAAGGCTGACGAGCTGTTTTATGTCAGCACCTGCCCTTTGGCTCCGCTCTCAGCACTGACATCAACTCCAGCGGCATCAGACAGGAACACGTTTCTGTCACCAGACACCACGGCTGGAGCCACACCAACTAAACAGGGCTGCAACTCATGGAACACTGTTTGAAGCACTCTTACGGATACAACACCGACTGAATTCCCTCTCTTTTGGGTCAGCGTGGAGGGGATGGTGTAGGGAAAAGTTTTGGTGTGTCAAATTTACTGACTACAAAAACAGAACACTATGGGGAGACAAAAAGGCTGACTAAGTATTAGTGACTCTGCCTGCATATTTCCTCCCAGCAAAAACTGATAGTTAACATTGAAATTATACAGAAACATGTGCTAACACTCATCAACTTTACTATTAAAGACTAAAATTACATATATAGCATTGAGAAAGTTTTCATTCCAAATACTGATTCGCCAATTTATGGAATGAATTACATAAAGATTTGCATTTATATGAAAGAATATATTTAGAGTCACTTTATTTTTTCTCTAGCACGCGCGTTCAGTTCCATAATATTTCATCTTCAGTACCCAAAAATGTTTTTACCACAGGGTAAGGGATTCCTCTGGGCTTTTCCGGTTCCTAAGTGTTTTGCAATAGTGCCAAGCCATAAAGGGAAAAGAAGTTTGCTGTCTGGGAGCAGTTAGGAAATAGTAAGGACAAGCCATGCCTGCCTCTCTGCCATCACCTACAGCAGGGTTCTGCCTGTACCTGAGTAGGATGAGTTAATATAACTTTTTAATGTAACATACAAAGCAATTCTCATTCTGTATGAGATCAGTCAAGGAGTTAAAAAAGCAAATTTGAGCAGTACAAACTGCCCTTAAGGGTGACACCTGGTACCACCACTTCCAGATATCCATGTAGATCTCACTTGTGTGGAAGCTATCTGGGAATCCCAAGGCACCCCAGGCAAGCCCTATGATGCAGACAAGCTTTGTAGGCCTCCGTCACCAGCAGCTGCCCCCTGTGCAGAGACATCCTTTTTAGGCTACTATGTTTTGAGTAGACAATTTGAATATTGTAATATTTTTCATAAAAAACATTTCTGCTATACCAGGTCCACAGAATCACACAATGATTGGGTCTAAAGGGACCTTCAAGACTATCTCATTCCAAACCCCTCCCTGCCATGGGCAGGGACACGCTCCACTGTCCCAGGCTGCTCCAAGCCCTGTCCAGCCTGGCCTTGGACACTGCCAGGGATCCAGGGGCAGCCACAGCTGCTCTGGGCACCCTGGGCCAGGGCCTGCCCACCCTCCCAGCCAGCAATTCCTGCCCAAGATCCCATCTGTCCCTGCCCTCTGGCACTGGGAAGCCATTCCCTGGGTCCTGGCCCTGCAGGCCTTGTCCCCAGTCCCTGTGCAGCTCTCCTGGAGCCCCTGGACGCCCTGGCAGGGGCTCTGAGAGCTCCCCAGACCCATCTCTCCTTCAGGATGAAACTCACTCACATTACCAAAACAATTACTCAGTAAACTTTAAGGAAAACCACAAATGCCACCAAACTGTTAGGCAGGAGCTGACAGCAGGGCTTTGTGAGCAGGTCTTTTGCAAAACAATTAGAATTAGCAAGATAAGACAATGAGAAAT
This sequence comes from Phylloscopus whistleri, assembly GCA_017589585.1. Classification (NCBI taxonomy): domain Eukaryota; kingdom Metazoa; phylum Chordata; class Aves; order Passeriformes; family Phylloscopidae; genus Phylloscopus; species Phylloscopus whistleri. The sequence goes on from JADMLD010000037.1 coordinate 1,624,351, forward strand.
ACCTATGTGCCCTATTTACATCTTATAAAATCACCTGAAATTGTTTGGTAAGTGTGAATCCTACGCATATTATCACATGCAAACAGCATGTTTTATTAACCTTGAAGCAAGGCCCAGCCATTAAAACATGAGGATAAAGATCAGGACAGTGGAATTTTATTCCCAGCTGCAATGTCAACTGATTGTGTAATTTTAGCCAAGCTTCAAGCATGTTATTTCCTCTTTTTCCCCTATCTATAAAAATGAGAATTTTCTACTTAATAAGGGCCTTTACATCCTGATGCCCTTGGCCTGAATGTGCGTTGTTCCTGAGCTGATGTCCCAATTTCCTAAGAGATCTCTGACCCACTGAAGAGAGTCACAGCAGATTATATACACACTGGGACTGATTACACACTCATTGTAGATTTACATACAACTAGCTAATGATACAGATATATAGAACATATCTAATTATACGGATATAATTATACAGATATATAAAAAGACAGATCTTCACTTGACAGATCCTCTTAGAATGACAATTGCTGAGAGAAGCAGTTCAATAAATATAAACTACTGAGGCTGAAATTAGAAGCCAGCAGTGAATTAGATGGATAAACCTGATGCCAAACTTGAAGTTATGCATGCCAAGACATTTTTTCCCTAGGAATATCTTTATATTTTGTACTATCTACCTTTCTACATACACATTTGCTTTAATGTGTTTACATATGTCATATTTATATATGCTGTATATACATCTCGTAAAACCACTTGAAATTGTTTAAGTGGGAATCTAACAAATCACCACACACAAACAGTATGACTCCTAACTAAATGTCATATTGATATAATATAGTCTAGATTTAGGAAACAGTTTATAATCATATGTAACTTATACTTTTCATTTTAATATCTCTAGGTATTTTGATACCTAAATGGTATATTTTTGTATAAATACACTAAATATGCACTGAGCCATATATTTCTATTATTAAATATAAGTATGTTCGTATTTTTCTGTATTGTCTGTATTTTATTTGTATTTTATAGTTTTTCTATTATATACATACACATCCACACACAGAACTAGAGAGTACCAAATAACTGTCAAATGCTGCGGTGTCTACAACATCTCTCACTCCTGGCAGAATTAATTTGATCCAGATTTACCTTCCAGCAGAGAGTAAACTCTGCTGAAACATCCCATATATCTACTTTCCTTTCTTTTGCAGACAAGAAAAAAATCTTTGTTCCAAGGTCATGATATGGCTGCCCCATCCTTGGAAGTGTCCAAGACCAGGCTGGATGGATCTCTTAATAACCTGGTCTAGTGGAAGGTGTCCCTGCCCATGGCAGGAGGGTGGAACAAAATGATTCTTAAGGACTCTTCCAACCCAAGCCCTTACAGGATTCTACAATTCTATGATCTGATTTTTTCCTGTAAACAAAAATCCCCACCAGTCTCCCACACAGATTTGTCCACAATTCATAATTCAAGTGCTTTAACTATGAAACACTCAGAGGATTCTTCCAGTTTCCAAGTTTCTTATCAAAGCGGAATTTATTTTCCTGGTCAGTAATTTCAGGATAGCACTTACCCTAAAGATTAAGAAACGAGTAAGAAAACAGATTCAGATTATAAATTCCTAGGTGGCAACAAGACAACTTCAAGTCTCCACATGAGGGTTTAGAGGGAATGTCTCTGTTAGAGACCCTGAACAGACAAAAAAGCATCAAGACTCAACTGCAGAGAAAGGAGACTACTAAATGTAAGAAGATTAAGTCTTTTCCAAATCAGGAAAAAAAAGGTATATAAGCTTTGGCAAGTTCAATGCTAAACCAGACTGAGTTGAGCCAAAAGTAATTTGGAAACAGCCTGCTAAAGGTATAAAAATCAACAGTAAAAGCTTTTCCAAACAATCTGACAGCTCCTCAAAGAGGCCAACAAGCCATGGAGGCCTTTAGGGAGCACCCTGGGAAGGTCAGACTCTGGCAAATGAACTACTCTGGGTGCATTTCCCAACACTTTCTGCACACTCCATCAATAGATCTGATGCATGACCAGCAAAAGCAGCAACTGCTGTGGTGTCCTCCCTTGGCAACAGGTCCCTTCCAGCAGTTGAAGGCTCTGCAGAAGCTCAGAAGGTGAGGGGCTAACATGTATGTCCCAAACACCAACAGCGGGACAGCTGTGGAGCCAGCCAAGAACCAAGATCAGTTGTGGTAACAACAGCCAAAGGGTAAGAACGTGCATGAGAAAGACCAGGACGTGGCTGCAGAAGGGGCCATACAGAGGAAATGCAGCACTTTTCTAAGACAAACTCCCTTCCCTTCCCTTCCCTTCCCTTCCCTTCCCTTCCCTTCCCTTCCCTTCCCTTCCCTTCCCTTCCCTTCCCTTCCCTTCCCTTCCCTTCCCTTCCCTTCCCTTCCCTTCCCTTCCCTTCCCTTCCCTTCCCTTCCCTTCCCTTCCCTTCCCTTCCCTTCCCTTCCCTTCCCTTCCCTTCCTCTTTAATCCACCCCCCTCTTCCTCTTCCCTTTCACTCTACCCCTTTATCCAAAATCCACCACCATGTGCTTAACACACCAATTTCCATGCCAAGTGTGTAATTCATTAGGAAAGCTTCCTAAACTCTTGTGGAGCCTCTGACTTTTGTCATTCCTTCTGACCCCAAACATCTGGGTTCTCCCTTCCCCTAAAGCATCAGACATCACAGGCCCAACAGGAGGCTGCCTTTGGAGTAACAACCTTCAAATGAAGGATCAGGATAAGATTCAGGGGGGAATTCAGAGTTTTTAAAGAAATGTAGCATTTTTACATTGTCCCACAAGATTCAACACCCACATCAGGACCACATGAAAATTTCACACCTAAGAATCCTCACCACACCTACAACTACAGGTAAGCCAAACTTCTCTTGCTCAAATTTAAGGAATTTAAAAATCATCAGCAGTTACAGAAACACCTGACTCCACACTAAGGAATATTCCAACGTAGTTATAGCAGTAAAAGCTCCAGTTCTAACTCAAACATCTAAAATCAGCCCAAATTTGAGTAAACATGCCTTACACATTCAGGCAGAGTCTATGGACTTCGTTAACTAGTTATTAATTATCATTTGAAACAAGCCCAAAAGAAAAAAAAACAACAACAACAAAACAAAACAAAATAAAATGCTGCTTAATTAATATACTTTTAAGCAAACACAGCATCAATTTGTTTGAGGAAAGAATGAATTAAAGAAATACATTCAGAAGAAATTGGAGAAAGAAAATATACAATCTATCAACTATTCCATTTCAAGCTTTTATTTCCTCCCATACCTCTCACACAGACACAGTTTAATGATAAGACACCCCCCTACACACAATTGCAATTCATGGATCGTGGACCACTTTTAATTTTAGTTGAAAGAATTTGGCATTCTATCAGATTACAAAGTTCCTTCCTACACTTGTGGAAGGACACAATGACGGCTCCACTACGGACACCACGCTCCATGAAGAATTCTGTCTAGCACAATACCCATATTAACCAGACAGAACCATACATTTTAATTCATACAGTCATTACTTCTTTTCAAAGCATGCCTCCTAAGGCAGAAAAAGTGACAATACAAAGGGATTGATTTGTACATAAGGTGAAATGATTATTTAGTACTTACTTTCCATCTTTAGTAATTGCATTGTGCTTGTTTCAAGTATGTGCCAAACCACAGTGAAAATCTAATTTAAAATTAATTAACTGGAGAACTCTACATACATGCCGAAGCTAACTTCTACAAAGCTTCTATCCTTTAAAAATTGACTTCTGCAATTTGCAAATATGCCAGTTCTTGACATACCAATAGGATGCTGGAATGACTTAAAAAATTACTGCAAATATTTGAGCATGCCATGAGTTTCAGCAGACTGGTGGTGGCTGTGGTGGGGCGAGAGAGTGCAAAACACAGAAGGGAAAAAAAGATGCTATTAAAAAGACAGGAAGAGAAACACTGTAAGAGTGATTGAGAACACATTATTTTCCAATACACAAACTGCAAAAGCTCATAAGGTTATTTTTTCTTCTTCCAGTGAAAATACTAAGAAGCCAAATGGCAAAGACAAACGTTTTCTACTTAGCAAGGACAAAAATTTCCCAAGTAGCTACATATTATATGACAAATTGTTATCCTGACTAGACAAGCTACATAGGATTATGTTTAAAACATTTTTGTTGATTACCCTAGAAAATAATTATTAAATTTTATTCTCTATACATCGCTCAAAGTAAGTTTGCCTTCAGTTCTAAAAAACTTCTTTAAGTCAACAGAGTGCACCAAGGGAGCAGGAAAACTGTGGAGGAAGAGACAAGAGTAAGAGTTTGCTACTTATTTTCTTCGTATCACTTGATGCACTGATACAGTGAACTTCCACAGTCCCATGAGAGCCCATGTTAAACCTAATGTATTTTCTATTCATAAAGCAGCACCAGCCTAAATGGCAAACACACCCAGACCAGCCACACACAATAGCTTTCCCTGCATTTGTTCATTTTAATGCTGCAATTAAATCAATCGGCTCTACCAAGTGCTGTCACCAGGACTTTGTTTTGTGACTGCTACAGCAGTTTAAAATTGTTTGTTTGGGAAACAGTACAACTTTTGCAAAGCTTCAGAGTGTTTTCGAACTCAGGATAGGGAAGGCAAATATATCTCAGAAAAGGAAAAATTTATATATATCTTCATTAATAACCAATTTGAACCAATACAGCAATTATAACAAAAAAATGCACTGACAGCAGCCACAGCATGTTAAAAGATTGTAGAAAAATTAAACAGAACATTGGGCAAGAATAGGAACGTGGCTAATGAGCACATTTTCCATCTAGGCTAAGACTATTTCAGGACAACTCTCTTAATTACAAAAATGTAAAATGCTGCACTTCCAATTGCATAAAGCCTTTACATAACAAGCAGTTCTCTAACCTAGATTACATGTGATTCCTGTCCAAAAACAACAGTGACAACAATCAGAGACTCTATAGCTTCTGTCCATCTCCCAGGCTGCTTGCACCAAGAAACAACAAACACCACCTTGAAGGTGATGCTGTGCAGCAAATCTTGAATTTAACTTTTACCAGAAAAGACAGCACACAAAACCCCCGAACTGAAAAAACAGGAGAGGAAAACAAGGAGTGGAAAAAAGCCTGAAACCAGTAAAGATTTCTCCATAGCAAAGCCAGATTATCTTTAGCATGTTGGCAAACTCCACTTGATGATCACCAAACTATTACTGAGATTGGCTGAAACAGGAGACCTGCCACTAGAACCTGTGTGCAGATCTCACATTTGAATTTGGGAGCAGATGCTCCAGATGCTGTTTGAAAGAAACCTTGGAAGACTAATGCTGCTTCTGGAAATGCCAATGGAAGAACACCTTGCCACCTCTCACTACTTGGTCACAAGACAATTTAAAGAGGTTGACCAGGAGTCATCTCGAAAGCTTTTTCATCACAGTCATCTGATTCATTTCACAAAATGTTTGGCAACTGGAAAGTTCATGAAGAATCACAAGTAAGGTCAAACTTAGTAGCAATGAACTCCCCTATTTAGTCAAGAAAGGGAATATGTCTGCTTGGTATACTCCTAGACTTGCCATTATTCTTTTAAGGATAAAGAATATCCTTAATCAGGTGGGCTTTTTAATTCATAAAAACTACTCCAGATTTCACAGATCATCAAATCACTGTGGTTGGAAGAATCTCTAAAGCCAAGTCCAACCATAAATTTGTCGCTGTTCATTTTTTCTTGAGACTAAATGATTGGATCATTGAGGAAACTTACAAAAAAAGTTATTTTCCTGTATGAAGATATAGATATAATCACAGGACAGTTTGAGCTGGAAAGGACCTTCAGTTCCACCCCTGCCATGGGCCGGGACACCTGCCACTAGAATAGATTGCTGCAAGCCCTATCCAACCTGGTTTTGGACACTTCCAGAGAGGGGCAGCCACATACTAACTCACAGTGGCTCACCATGAAGAACAGCCATGCTGTTTCTCTTCCCAGAAAGTTAACAGCTTTTGAGGACAGAATTTATTTCCAATATCCATAATTTCCACCAAATTAGATTCCTTAGTGAAGATAGAACTTTGTGATAAGTCTGGACTAGTATCTAAAAAGCTCTCAAGTCAGCCACACACATTTTGACAAAATGCTGTGTGTCCATGTCTTGCTCTCCATATTGTGATGTGGAAAAACAGCACTCAGATCAGCAGGACAAGGAGTGGCTTTGCTTCATTCCCAGTGCCTGAAGGGTCTCCTGTGCCAATGAGCCTACACAGCTTCAACCATGTACTAATATAAGGAAGTCCAAAATCATTGTTCAAGACACTTGAAATTTCAATTTATCTGACCGTGAGACCACAGGCCAATCAACCAATTACTAGGAATTTTTATTTTTACTTTTTCCTCCAGGACATTGCAGGTGATAAGACTTGTAGGTAGCTGTTCCACTTGCACTGATCAGCTGTTTGGAATGGATGTTTGGGAACAAGCCCTCCTGCTAGAATTTAGCATATATTCCATACTAGGACATAAGGCTTCCAAGAAAATCTTCTGGATTAAAAGAATACATGTGTTTTTAGCAGTGCACTTACAGACTTACAAATACTTTTTCTCCAAGGAGGGCCTTTCCAACCCAAAGGAATCTTTATTCCATTACACTGTACAGGTGGTGTTTCTGGTTAGATACACGCAGTTATACAAATCATTTTTGGACTAGTCAGTAGGTCTCAGCAGTATGATGTCAAATTCTGTCAATCAGAGCTGTCACAGGCATTCAAGCTGCTGTGCCTGACTGCCACCACCATCAAGATCATAAACAGTTTACTAATATATCCTAGCAAGTAGCAAGTAACCTTTATGCAATTTATTGTTAAACCCATTACCTTTTTTAAATTGACTATTACTATTTTATTTTCCAAACACATTTTATAGCAGTAGTTCTTTTATAATTTCATAGGTTCTAAAATGTAATTTTCTTGTATAAGTAATTTCTCATTAATATCATCACATCTGGCTTGCCCTGGCACTACAGAAATCCAATGTAGTTCCAAACACTGTATTCCGAAAATAATTCAGTTCTCTGTTGAGTAAAAACTGCTTTGTTTTGGCTAGTTTTGTCCCTCTTGCCACACTTTTCTGTGAAACATCACTTAACACAAAAGACCCAAGTTTTTGTTGCTGACTACAGAAATGAAAGTTCTTCATAATGTTATTTAAATAACCAGATATAAAGAAATTCTAAAATTACATCTTAAGGTTTTAGCTCTTTCATCTGAAAGATGTCATGTATTTCCTCAGGACTGGAAGTGGCTGGGGACATTTTATTTCAACACTCCCATCAGACATGAATGTGCTCTGCATGTGCTGTACCACATGACATACCTGGTTTGCATCTGGAATGTTGCATCTCTCCCTCAAATGGTTAAGTATTTTAACAATGCACTTTTTTCTAACTGTGGTTTTCTGACTGTTTTCAGCATGAACTGTGTAAAAAACCCAACAACAGTCCACCCAGTATTCTAGAAAAAATTAAATGGTCCTCTGTTTCCTCCATTGCTATGAATTCAGAGCCTGATCAGGAAGTGTCCCTTCCTTCCTTGGAGCACTTTGTACCACTGCTAAAACTAACAGGTTGAAAGTTTAGGGTCTCGTCTGAAGATTTCCTCTGAAGCTACTGGGATTCTGTACAAGCACACAATGTTTCTGTGCATAACCAGACCCCAGAACCACACACTGCAAAGCTATAAATACACATCCTTTGCCACAAAGAGGAACATGAACACTTTTATACCACACAATCTGCCATCATCATCTACAAAATAATTCTTTACTTCGGAAGAAATTCCAGCCTGTGAGGGTGGGCAGGCCCTGGCACAGGGTGCCCAGAGCAGCTGTGGCTGCCCCTGGATCCTGGAACTGCCCAAAGCCAGGCTGGACAGGGCTTGGAGCAACCTGGGATAGGGAAAGGTGCCCCTGCCCATGGCAGGGGGTGGCACTTAAGATCCCTTCCAACACAAACTACTCTGTGATTCTGTGATTTTATGATTCATGGCAGTCCTGGGGGTTTGCTCTCTTTCCAAAGAATGGTACAGATTCTGATATGTATACACAAAACCTTCAGAAGTATTCAGAGAGTAAGGTAAGACCAGCTTATGCACTCTTTAGACATGCAGCCTCTGGTAAAATTTGTGTTTAAGAGCTTTGCCAGTCCAAAAGAAAAGTTTGCAAGCCTGATAACTGCAATACAGCATCTTCCTTGAGAACATGGAGAAAAAGAACAACAAAGACAGTTCTCAACAAACTACTCAATTCCCTCTTATTCTACTGGCTAACATTCTCCCCGCTTTTTTTGAATCTCACAACACAAAGCTATGTATTCAGGCAGATATTACTTGGGTGGTACAGTAAGAACTAGTTGTGAAAGAGCTATTTCTTGCCTTCAAAGTCCTAGTTCATTTAACCCCGAATTCAGATCTGCTGAAAACTAGTTTTTTCTAAAGGCTTAAACGAATCTATAAATCCACCTTTCCCCAAAGGTTCAAACCTAGCTGTATGATAGACATCACAGAATGGTATGGTTTAGAAGAGACCTTGAAGAACAACTCATGCCACCCTCCTGAAAAATTTTGTGTGAATTAAGACCAATAGGAAAGTTAAAACCCTAAGTTCAGACTGAGAGTACAGGCCTATGTATTTATCAGCTACAGAGTCTCATACTGCTGAACAAAAATCCAAAACATTAGCTGGAATGCTAAGAAATTCAGTCTTTTAACAACTACAAGGAATTATTCCAGAGTCAGACTCATTCTGAAATTTTTCATTTAGACATAAAATATTATCCTGTTCCTGACCACAATTCTCTTATGAAACCTAGTTTAAAATTTATTACCTACCCAATTCAGCACCAGAGTGACAAGGTCTCAACTCTGTCATTATTAATATCCACAAAAGGAATACAGGGTTTGGATCCCAGCCAAGGAAAATCTGTCCATTGTACTGCAGCACTTCTACCAGTAATAATCTACCTCAAACCTCACAAAATCCTCAAAAATTAAGGGGGAAAGAGAGCAGTGCTTGGCACAAATACTCAAAGAAATACTATCTGGAGATCAAGAAAGGCCAAATATGAAAGCATTTGCTTACCATGCTAAATAAAAATAATGCGTGAGAGCCTATCAACCAACTCGCTCTCCACTTGGCATAAGCAAGCCCCTAGCTAATGATAGTCTAACGAAGGAAGATTTTTGCTATTAACTCTTGGATATATATTCACATCAGAAATAGGTTTACACCTCAACAGCCATTACATATAAGCAACAGCCTTCATGTCAGCCAGCCAGGTTGTACTTTGGTTAGAGATGTCAGTCATCCTCCCACCTACAGCCACCCCACCTTCCCAGCTCCACACCATCCCCAGTAAGACCATTCTTTGTCTTACTGGACAGAAACAGAAGATGAGAAGGACCAGAAGACAATATGGGACACTCAGGCAATAAGAGATTTGCTTCTGTGCCTGCCTCTCCCTCTCATCTATCTAGTCCTTCCCTTTACTTTACATAGCACCTTATTTTACAATGCTTAGTTTTATTAAATTCCAATATTTGATGAAAGATAAAATGAATAAATTTGCATTCCAGCTATGGTGCTGGTAACATTCCTTCCCTCTTTCTCCAGCCCTTCACTCAGTCAGCCTTCACAAAAGCAGCACAAATATCACTTCAGTCCGAGCCACGTTCCCTCACCTGTAATGATCACCATCACCCAGACATCAACTGACAGAGCTTGGCAGCACGGCTCTGGGCTTCATGTATATTCAAAATCCAAATAAAAATCTAATTACTTAGAAGCAAACAAAAATTCACACTTTCCTGTAAGGATGCTAATTGAATTTCCATGTAATGCAGAAATTTATTTTTCAATAATGGAAATCCATTCTTTTCAACCAGGATGTCTATTCCTAGGTGCCACATTCTTTTCTTGTTAATAGTATTTTTCTTTCCCCAAAGTGAGTCACTCTGGAAAATGCCATTCGCTTAAAAGAGAAAAATTGACAAACAACCCAAACTGTCACAAAAATGAATGTTCATGCTCAGTCCTACAACTACCACATACCAATAACTTAAACCTCAATCACAAAAGTACCAAATTATTCAACAATAGTAACTGGCCTCAGGACAAGGAAATAAAACTTAAATCTGCAACTGTGAAAATAGTTTCTACTAATACACTGCTAAGCACATGATCTCTTTGGCTTTGCTCTGCTTTGGCTGGGAAGTCTTTCGCAGAAAGACGGAAAAAGTTTTTGATGGCTTATTCAAAAGGAAAAATAGCCATTTATCAGGTTATATAAAAATCTCATACTTGTGTTGGAAACTACAGTTTGGCAGAACACATTCAATTACCACTGGATCTTCTAGAACATTAGGTAAAAAATAACGATGGTATAATCGCATTAAGGGTTTGTCTTTGTTGGTTTAAGACAAAGATTTTAGTCAAAGGCCTCATTAAATCTTAGATCATTCTGTGCAGAGCTTAGCTCCTCCGTGGGTCTACAAAAACAAGGAAGTACAGCTATAATCCACAGAAATAAAAGAAAGATGGAAAGACTTCCAAGTTTTTTATGCTTAAAAGTAGAGGAACATTTTCCCCTCTTGAACAAAAATTATTCATTAGAAACTATGGCTGTCAAAATGAAACTATTTGTGAAACCAACCCTCAAAATCAGAGTGAAACAGTTCAGTCTATATAGGAAGTGCTGCAAGTTTGTGCTCCTAGGAGTATACTCAACAAGGCTCAAGGGAAAACAAACTCTGAGCCACATCCAGATGGTGTGTGGCTCCAGTAAGGTTGCAGTACCTCAAAATTACAAAATTAATTATAGCAAAGATTTTCAGAGTATTTCCTCTTATAACAGAATGGTTTGGGTTGGAAAAGACCTTAAAGCTCCTCTCGTTTCACCCCCCTGCCACAGGCAGAGACACCCTCCACTGCCCAGGCTGCTCCAAGCCCTGTCCAGCCTGGCCTTGGGCACTGCCAGGGATGTGACTTCTCTTATCCTTCAAAATATTTTTGTCTCACATTCTGCAAACTCAGTGTATTCTTTGCATACTGACCACAATAAAAAAATGCAAACAACCGAATTTAAAACAAGGTTGCTTAGGAAAATAAACGCACGGTTTTATGATCTGAGTCAAGGAGCAAAGCTTCTGTACAGATCTGCAAGACTGTAATATTGAACTGCAAATGTACACAGAAATGCACACAAGTATTTTCACTACAGATAAAAGAGAGTCAAGTGTTTATCTGATTCTGAGTTTTGGTGCTTTCAAAGTTTTGCTTTCACAACAGAGTTTTGTTTTCCTTCATCTCTCTCAGAGATCCAGCAAAACCTACCACAGTCACCTCCTAAAAGCACAGGATTCCTTTGCACCATGCATATTCAAACGCCAGAATGACAATTTTTACTTGCAGTGATGACTTGTTTATGGAGGTAGTTCATTATCCATCTCCTTCTGGACAGGTGCTTAGCACTGGCAAGACAGGTACCACTTTCTGCAAGGAATATTCTTGTCTGGTAAGTACTATTACTAAATAGGAGTTCATCCACAGGCTCCTTAAGTAAACTATTCTTTATATTTAAGAATATAAATTGTAGTTGAGTAGACTGAAATCACAAATTAAGGCTTCTCCCCTGACAAAAATATTGAAAGGCAAATAAAACTGCTCAGAACTTGAACTAATTTGATCATGACACAGAACTTCCACATCTAAAATGTGCCACTCCTATCACGAGCTGACAACATATTTCATATCATATGAATAAACTTCTCTTTCATTATCTAATTCAGCACAGGAGTGACAAGGTCTACCAGACTTCAAAAAGTCAAAAAGTCTACCAGACCTCAGGAGTTATTTGGTGAATAGGTTACAATACAGATTTTCCTTGCAGATGCACTAAAAAAAATAATCTATCATCATTTATTTCAGGGAAGGAGCAGGAAGTTAAAGGTGAAAGGGAACAGGGAACTAAACAGAAAGCACACATACACCCTTTCTTCTACCCTTGTTTTATCTGTAATGTATCAATAATAAAATAAATATAAAATCCTAAAGTAAAATGCAAAATAACATGACAACTTCACAGAAGTGGTACTCCAGTAGCCTACAAGAGAAAAGAGAACACCCAGAAAATGGAGCTAGCTAATCAATATTTCCAGACAGGCCATGCACAGCATTGCCTTTTCATTCCTTTAGTCTTTACACACACGATCAATCAATAAAACCACAAAATTTAACTATTAAAAGGAGTTTCACACGCCAGGCAATGTAACTCCCCTGCTCTGCTGAACATGGACAATGGTTAAAATGAGTGATCTGATGTCTGAATACTCCCACTCCAAAACATGGCACAGACATCTGGCAGGACAATGAAGGGGAAACAGTTAATGTGTTATTCAGTAACATGTAATTTATTAACAAATGCAGCTTCGGATGGATTTAATCCATGAGCAGACCTGAAAAACTGTTTTTAAGAAAGAACAATAGAAAGCCAAAGAATTTGTTGTGCTTTATCAATGTTCCTCATCCCGATCTGAAAGGCAGCTCAGCTTCTCCTATCCATTCACCTTCCAATCTCTCCAGGGCACCTGTCAATTATCAGACATCAAGTTTAAATCTTCATAACACAGCATCAGTGCACCTGGAATCAAAGAGATCATCCTTCTTCCTGCCCTATCCAACCATTTCCATGAGAAATCGTTTAACTAAACACCACAGCCTGAGCAGTTTAGTGCAGGTATTTTCAAAATTATGAAGAATAAATCCCCTATGGACTTGTAAGTTGCAGGTGTTATTTTAATGTTCCACATTAGTGCAAAAAAAGCCCAATTTTTTAAGTCTTTAATGATACAAAGTCTGCATCTGCCATCCAGAAGGAGCACCATCAAAAAGTTCAAGACCATAAAACACTAGAATGGTTTGTGTTGGAAAGGGACCTTAAAGTCCATCCAGTTCCAACCCCCTGCCCTGGGCAGGGACACCTTCCACTGTCCCAGGCTGCTCCAAGCCCTGTCCAGCCTGGCCTTGGACACTGCCAGGGATCCAGGGGCAGCCACAGCTGCTCTGGGCACCCTGGGCCAGGGCCTGCCCACCCTCCCAGCAGCAATTCCTGCCCAAGATCCCATCTGTCCCTGCCCTCTGGCACTGGGAAGCCATTCCCTGGGTCCTGGCCCTGCAGGCCTTGTCCCCAGTCCCTGTGCAGCTCTCCTGGAGCCCCTGGAGGCCCTGGCAGGGGCTCTGAGCTCTCCCTGGAGCCTTCTCTGGTGCAGCTGAACAGCCCCAGGTGTGCCAGGCTGGCTCCAGAGCAGAGGGGCTCCAGCCCTGGCAGCATCTCCGTGGCCTCCTCTGGCCTGGCTGCAGCAGCTCCAGGTCCTTGTGCTGCTGGAGCCAGGGCTGGGGCAGCTCTGCAGGTGGGGTCTCAGCTGAGCACAGTATCTGTTAACGCTGTACAAGAAGTGCAGCAGCCTACAGGAAGAAGGTACTGAGAAGAAGGTACTTTAACTCACAGATTTTGGGCTGCTTCTTAGACTGCATGGGTGCTTCAAGCATCTTTATTTGAAATGTTTTCAAAAATGTATTGAAAAAATACTGGTACTTTTTAAGTCTTTTCACATTCATTGTTAAAATAAAGACTAGGTAGGAAATGAACAGTCTTGTTGACACTGGATTATAAGGTGAAGAGTTACGGATTTCTTACCATCCATTAGCTGAAATTTATAGGACTTAAAGAAAAAGTCAAATATAACTGATTTTGTTGCTCAAGTTTATTTTTTACATATCTGATTATTGACATTCTCTAATTATAAATACTGTTTATCTTAATTTCTATTTCCATAATTCTCTAGAGCTAAGAAGAATCTGGAAAGCAAGAAATACCTCCTTTTCAGCCATATAAAATTCCTTTTTTCTAGCCCTAATCCTTGCAGAACACCAACATTTAAAACTTTGTTACAATACATCAGCTTGCTTCTTGGTTTCCTTTAACAAGCAATTTCCCCTAAAGAATTAAAGAAAAATCATTTCGAGCCAATAGGTTTTCTCTTCTCTTTTATAATGGGTTATTTGAAGCTGCTCAGGTTTTGGAATATCAGGATAAATGTCAGGGAGATAAATCACCAACACACCTCGTGAAACTTGCTGCTGCACTCTCAGTAAACAAGCTGAAACATATGGTTACAATTAGGGTTTGTATGACCACAGAAATCAGAAGCTGTAGTCATGAACCACAGCCTCAGTGTGCTGTGCACGGATGGTCCCTGCTCCAAACAGCTGACAGGCTAAAGAGAGCTACAGAACAGCTCCCAGCACAACACAAGCCCGGGCAGTGTCAGGAAGACATAGAAAAGAGGCTTTACAGACTTTAAAAACACGTAAGCCTCCACAATGTTAAGTATGAAAAATTTTGTTGCAAGGGTGGAGAGGTGGCAGGAGCACCAGCTCAGGTCCCCAGGAGCACAAGCCTCTCCAAAACAAGAAGAAAAACATAGTTTCACAGAATCTCAGAATGGGTAAGGTTGGAAGGGACCACAGTGGATCATCTGGCCCCAGCTCCCTCCTGCAGCAGGGTCATCCCAGAGCAATAGCAAAGGATTGTCTCCAGATGGGACTGGAATATCCCCAGAAAGGGAGGCTCCACACTCTCTCTGGTCTGTCTCAGTGCTCAGTCACTACACAGGGAAGTTCTTCCTCATGTCCAGTGCATCTTCTTGGGCATCAGTTCCCCTGGTGCCATTGCTGGGTCCCACAGAGCAGAGCCTGATCCATGCTCTGACACCTCCCAGCAGATACTGATGAGTCTCTTTAAAGTCAGTGGAAGAGTTCTAAAAATTATCAAGCCCAGGAAATGACAGTACCAAATGTTCTTCTGGGAAAGAATGCTTTGCTGTCACTACCATCAGTGTATGTGCAAAGAGCAGAGCTCACAGAACAAAGTTCATTCTACCTGTGCAGCTAACTCTGATAAACGGTGGTTTATTACCAAAATAATGTCGGTGAAGCTAACAGGACTGATCAAAAATTTCATGGAATCTCAGGATGGTTTGAGTTGAAATGGGAGCTTAAAAACCATCTCATTCCAAACCCCTGCCATGGGCAGGGACATCTTCCACTACCCTAGGGTGCCCCAAGCCTGTCCAACGTGGACAAGGATCCAGGGGCAGCCACAGCTGCTCCAAGAAATCTGTGCCAAGAGCTCCTTCCCAAGATCCCATCTGTCCCTGCCCTCTGGCACTGGGAAGCCATTCCCTGGGTGCTGTCCCTGCAGGCCTTGTCCCCAGTCCCTGTGCAGCTCTCCCTGGAGCCCCTGGAGGCCCTGACAGGGGCTCTGAGCTCTCCCAGGAGCCTTCTCTTCCCTGGGGGAACACCTCCAGTTGCAGAGCAGAGGGACTCCAGCCCTTGGAGCATCATTATTTCTTAATTATACTGCAATTGTTCTGGTTTCAGATCCTTGTCACTCAAGCTGGGGCCAAATGCCATCAGAAGTGCTATTGCTATATAATCATTCTATACTCTTACCTCACTGAAATACACAAAGATAAATTAGATTTCAAGAAACAGAACATACATGACACACTATGTCAAAGGAAGTGTCTAAGAGCTTGATAGTGAACACATCTCTGGCCTGCAGAGATTCCTATCAGACACAATGTATTTCTGTACTATCCTGATTAAGGCAGAAGGTGGGTTTTTGTCATAAAAACAAGAAAACTCTCAAAGATTACACTGAAACGCTGCTCAGGCAGCAGCAACCCAATTTTAAACCAGCTTCTGTGGTCCTTGTAGCACCCAAAAACAGATTTTGGGCAGAATGAAGCTGCTCTGGCACAAATTTGCTGTGCAGCTCCTGCAGACTGCCCCTACCACAGCTACACAACCAGGAACACTCAACTATTTATTCTCAAAGTAGCTGTGCTTGAACTGCACACTTCGCTCTGTGTCAGGCACATCGTCAGGGGAACTAAGTGAAAAACTAAAGATCTGGAAACTACCTCAATCTTCCCATTCAGACAGGGGAAAATATCATAGTTACAGCATCAAGAGGACGACACTTACAGACTGTAAGCAAGAAGGAACACGAACAGACAGAACTGGTAAAGAAAGTTCAAATGTACATTTCCATTGTGGTGGGCATGAACAGGCAATTAAGCATTGACTAAGCACCAGAGATAGACACCAGATCTGTGACACATCACAAAAAAGATCTGGAAGGTAGAAGCAAGGAGAGTGAAGCATTTGTTAGCAGAAGTAAAGGTTGGTGAAATCATAAGAAATAACAGACACACTGTTAGTACCTTTTTGTGTCTCTCTACTTTGATATATTTTAATGTAGATATTACAAATCAGGCTGCATAAAACTGAAGAGGAAAAAGATATTAACATAAAACTAGACTAAACATTAATGAATAGTTTTCTCGTAAAGTTAAAAATTACCATGCAAACGCTTCTATCAACCAGAAAGTAGCACAAAAAAAGCAATAAGCTATAGTGTATATAAATCACAGATGTACAACAGAGGTCTGATACTTTCAGGTATTCTAATGCTGAACAGTATAATGCAGAGTAAAGCATATACTTGCCTGATATAAAGTAATTAATGGCCAGGAATATTACTCTACTTCCAACCAAAGAATACAGGCGTGAGAAAACAAGCCATCACTGACCACTACACACCGAATTCTGCACTTTCTATTAATGCTATAACATACATTTGTGTGGCAAATTAGTTATGATAATGACTTAGGTGATTAATGAAGCTGAATCTGGTTACTGACTCTGATTTAGCTCCTTACAGATACAGCATTGTACCCCCCACATCTGCAAACACCCTAACAGCACAAACCAAGTCAATTAGATCCCACTGTTGCAGTAACTCCTTCCTTTTACCAGATGCATTAGTGTCTGGACTTGTTTATAATAGCAAAGTATAAACTGGATCAACGATTTCAAATGAAACCATTTAAATTGACTTATTTTTGAATAGTCTTGAGTAGCATTATCATGTCCCTGTCTTAGCACATCATCTGCTTGGCTGTTCCTCGCTCTAACAAGGATTTTATTTTGCAAGCAATAAAATGACTAATTAAAAAAAAATTGCTTGTCCACAAAAAGTTGTCTCAACTTAGTTGACTGTAAACTATGAATTGGCAAATGTTAATAAATCTCAACAAAAAAAGAAGAGGGAACTTAGAGCCAACAAAACTTGGGTTTGAGGGTAAGTTGGTTCAATGTGCTTTGTGAACCAAGAATAATTAATTTCTGGTTTCCAATAAATGAATTTCTAATATCTAAACTCTACTGCCATGCATATTAATGTCATTTATGCTTCACAACACTGCCCCAGATCTAGCAGCACTTTACAATTACTTTGCACACCTACTGAAAGACCACAAAGACAAAGCAAAGTTGACTCAGTAGAGAAAAATCTCCTTTATGAAGTAACAAAAATAAATACCATTATTTTTCCCCTCCTTCCAAAACCACCATTGTTTCTTTAATTATTGGAGCATAACAGAATTGGCAGGACAATCCAATCCAGGTATTTTATATCCAGGATGGAAAAAAGGTCCTTGCACAGAGGTAACCTGGATCCAGTCAGAGGCCAAAACCAGAAGTAATTGGTGTGAGGATGTTGGCTGTGTGGTTTCAGAGTTAAGAGTTAAGGAGAGTTAAGGAAGCTCATGAGAGGAAGAAAAACAGGCTATGAAGGATAAGAAGCAGGAGAAGGTTAACTGTGGGAAAGGGTAAAATTCTGCTCATATTGTGTATAATTATCACTCCTGCTGAATCACAAGGAAGGAAAAGGAGGGTGGATCTAAAATACGGTGCTTGTAAGAGTTTGTTGCTCTCCTGTTGCAGTGCAAGTGACTACAAAATAGGAATAACATTATACATGATCATGTAGATGACTGTGGTATCAAGTAAAATAATTAACAAGTACAATAATTATTTTAGGACTCAAAGTTTCATATTAAAAATATTTTTTAAACCAGGTTCCTATCTCTTTTCATCATAAGTAATTATATTTAGACTACTTCAATAAACTTATTTTAAGCATTATGTGGTATTTAAAAGGCACTGAGCAACACGAAAGTGACTTTTCAATTCTTCCATTCTTCTTTCAATCTCTACCACATAAAGATTAAAAAACACACAAAAATAATACAATACAGAAATCACATCAAAGTTTTCCACAGCTGTTCATTGCTCATAATTCACTTTTGTTCCCTAACAGACTATCAACTCGTGTTGCTGCATCTTCATTTGTGCTGTGTTCTACCCATGTGCCTGAGGCAACATGAACCAAGGCATTGATTTGATAAAAATTAATTCAGAGATAAGACAGGCAAATGTGCCATTTACTTTACAATCTTACCGTGTCCACATATCACCTATAGTCCAACATTATATACAGGCAAATTAAAAAAAACTTAAAAAAAAATCTCAACCAACTGTCTGGGCATGGATAGAAAAAACATTTCTGGTTTTTAACAGGATGTAGTACTTCTTTTTTCCCTTTTCCCAGGCAGGAAATTAGAAAGCTCCTTAAAAAGGCTCCTCTTCTTAAAGCTTTAAATGAAGACACTTAATTTGCCGGGCTAAGAGATGGCACTTCAGGTACTCGTGAGAGAAGCAAGAAAACAAGCGTAGGCGTATGCCAAGGTAGTTGCTAAGGGAATGGTTCAAGAGGAGTGAAGGAGGTGGGAGTGTAGGAAGAGACAAGAACAGATGTAGGCTGAAATCTTAAGACTTTGCACTAAGAAATGGAAACTTAATATACAACGAGTAAAAAGTCATGGGGGATATCATCTGAGAAGTGTTACAGAGGGAGGCTGGAGTGGTGGCAATACGGATGGATTTACAAATCAGCCAAGTAACCAGGAGAGAGGAAGAAGTGTTTCACCTATGGCAGCACGGAGACAGAAGGACACTACAGGGATCAGAACTAATAATGACATAAATAAACAGCAATTATTCAGGTAATAACACGTACCAAAATACGCAGTAAAAAATGCAAAACTACAAACCAGATACTGAAAACTGCTTCAGAAAAACACGTTAAGAGCAATTTCTCCTTGCAATTAAAATAAGGGAAAAGAATATACCTGAGGGAACTCTCGAATAAAACACTGTGAGGAACAATTTAATTAATCTGGCGTGCGTGTAAGTGAATTGCAAACCAAGCCACTACTTTGCGCTGGGTTTACGTTAGGGACAGAAGCCAGGCGCGGCCCTGCAGGGTGTAGCCCGGAGCGCAGAAGGAGCTGAGCGCAGCAGCCGCGCGCTTTTAGTGCCGCCCTGAGGAGAGACGCGGGCACTGCCTCCGACTGAAAATTCTGGCAGACCCCTTGCGGCCTGAACTTTAATATTCCCTCAGGAGGCTGCCAGTGAATTGATTTCACAAAAGAGCTAAATAAATAGGATCGGTTTTAACAGCAACTGACTTGCAAAATGTTCTCTAGTTTATCGGGGAGAAAAATATAATATCTACCTTTGCTGTTAGCACTGTATTATGTTTTATTCTCATTTAGTGGAAAAGAAAAAACCTCTAGCACGGATTTTTATACGCCAGTAAAACACATCTGGTGTGGGGAAGGGAGCAGACACCAACCAAAACAGAGTATATAGTATAACAAAAACAAGAAACCTTTTTCTGAACAACAAATGGCATCAAGTCTTTCCTATTCTTCAGGCAGTATGTCTCTACAGTAAACAGCCCGGGAAAGGTCAGAATCTAGTCATACTTACCAGGAAAAAACATCAGTTAACTTACTGGGAAAGGCACAATATGTTACAAAAATTCCTATCTAGATTGCTCCTTTACATCAAAGAACTCTCCTGGGAGGGGCCCCTTGCGACCACCTAGCCCAACCTTTTGCTCAAGCAGAGCCACAGAGCAGGTCACCACATCCACTGAGTAATAGTGAAGAACAAAATGTGCATGTAAAACTATTTCTTGCAACATTTTAAGTAACTTGAAGTATGTGATTCATCAAATAGGGCACTACTTGGTTGGCTGAGGGTTTTTTAATGTGTCGGTAAAAAAAAGCAGGGGCTAGGTGATACTTTTACCATCTGGTGTCCTGCAGGTATAATTGCTTCAGATTCTAACACATCTCAAGATGGGCCATGCAGGCCTGGGGACAGCTTTTCTGCATTGGTATCACTTGCTGAAAAAGAAATGGGCTACAGGTGTGTCTGCAAGAGAGGGCACACAGAAGGCGATACTTCATATGGTCTGAAGTACAATTTATAGAAAATCAGACTCACTTGCCACCCCAGATGCAATTCCATAGAGCAGTCCTCCTCCATCTGTTTGCTGCTGAAAGACGTGGGTCCCTGGAGGAGGGCTTCTCTCTTGTCTAATAAAATTATACAGCAATGTTTTCACAAGTCTGCTGGTGTATGGGAGACTGGAAAGAAAAAAAAAAAAAACAAAAACCAAAAAACTTTAGTTGACTTACAACTCACAAAAATCGGCACAACAAAGTCCAGGGACGGGGCAAAGGCTGGTGCTTGGCATTAAAGATGGTCAGTAACTCTCCCAGTGCTGACCAGACTGGAAAGGGAAAGAACACCAATGTCTTGCCCATGCAAAGCAGCCCAGACTCCAGCATGGGTCTATAGGAGCATTCCTCCACAGCAGTATCATGAAAACTGTCTTTTGGTTTTTGTTTTTTTAAATACTACTTTTAAATAAACCATTTAGTTTGTAGAATCATTGTTTTCACTTACCTCAAGACACAACTGGAAAAATATTTGTGCAATGGCAAGAAACGCTGCATTTTTCAGTTTTTACTCCGTGCTCTGGTAACACAGAACAGGTACCAACAGCATCTCTCCACACCCACAATATGTTTGTCTGTGTGTGCAGCTCAGAACCAATCTTAAACACTTTCTCATACCTCAAGGGTTCCATAATTCTATGAATTTGCAAGGACCAACAAAACAACCAACCTCACATCAGTGAATATGAAAAATGCCAGCAGCATTTGTTGGTTTTAACTAAAAGGTTACAATATTTCCAAAATTGAGTAGCATTTCCACAGAAGCAAACAGCTGGCTCCCATTCCCATCTGATTAAAAGCTGGAAAGACAGGAGCTCTGTTAGAATGGACCCTCTGAACATCTGTAAAAGCCCAAAAGGTGAGGGGCTAGTATGCACGTCCCAAACACCAACAGCTGCATGATGTGGAGCCAGCCAAGGATTTTTGGGAATAACAAGCAAGGGCTGTTGGTAAAAACACACAGGAGAAAGCCCAGGATGTGGCTGGAGAAGGGGCCATAGGGAGGCAGGGCAGCATTTTCTGGGACAAACCTCCCGGTTGTGGCTCCTGCAGAAAAGCACAGCCCGGCTCAGAGCAGGGATGGGGCTGAGAGGGGCCAGGCACTGCAGGGGGAACAAGCCCATCCAAGAGCCCAAAGCCTCCCAGCCACTTCCAGAAAGGTCTGAAAGAACCAACTGTGAATGAGAATTGGTTTGCAGGGAAAGTGAGAAACTTCTCTCCAGGCAGGGGAAGACTTACAAGGTGCCCCACAAAGCCCAAGACCCTGGACATCCCATCCCCTGGACGGACAATGGAGCCAGGACTGGTGATGTCTCTTTTTTTTTCCTTCCTTTCTCTCTCCCCTTCTTTGATCCTATTCTCTCTTTTTCTCTGTGTCCCTCTCTTTCTCCCTTTAAAGCCTCCCCACCTTTATCCAAACCCCACTGTGCTTACACTGGGATATCAGGGAGAAATACACCATTTTCCATACCAAGTATGTAATTTACTAATAAAACTTTGCAAATCCTCTGACTTTAGTCACTCCTTTTGATCATGAACATCTACAAATCCTGGGTGCTTCCTTCTCCTTAGCGGTGGGATGTCACACCAGTACCCCTCCAACTGTTCACATTGCTCCTGATTCCCAGCCACCAAATTCCCATGTCTCTCTCCAGAGGCTAGAAACCTCCTACTCCCAAATCAGACCTCTTACACCACATACCAACTCTTCCCCTAAAAATGCCCCATTTTCCCCCAAACCTTCAATTCCTTCAGTCCAGAGACTGAAGTACCAGGACACCCCACACATCCTGAGGCTCTAGCTCTATCCTACTGCTGTTTCAGGATGAAGTCTGCCCTGTGCTTCAAGCTGAGCCTCCCTCCTTTCCCTGCATGTCAGAGCACTCTCTTACACCTAGTAGAAACTTTAGGAAACCAGAGAATAAATACATTTATGAGAAATCTGCCCACATGAAACTTGAAGTTGAAAGAGGATGAATGGGAGCCTGACTAAAATGCATGCAAGCCACTGTGAAAGCACTTGAACACAACCACCAGCTTGCTAGAACAAGGGGTATTAACTCACATGACCAAGTTCACCCCCAGCTAAGTGTTCCCCTCAGCTCAGCACAGCACGTGTCTTCATCTTTCCAAGGACTGCTGCCTATCTGGATGGCAAGAAAGCTCTAGCATTTCTGAGGGACCTGAGTTCTCTAGGCTGCAGTGCTACACGACTCATTGCTGAATCAAAAAACCATCCTGAAAAGCAAATGCTGTTTTAAGTTAAGGAAACTACCCTCAAAATACAAAAATTATTTCCAGATTAGTTTGACTGAAGCCTGGGCTGTGAGATTTCCACCCAAATCCCTCCAAGAGCCTTTACAGATGTGTGCTTTTCTGTCTTCTTTTTTTTTGAGCAGAACAAATTTGCTATCAAAATAACATTTTTGCTGCCTTCTGTTTTCAGGTACAAACAACCTAAAGAAGCGAGCAGCAGCGTTTGCTTTGCCCTTAGGCAGCACCCCGGAGCAGGACATACCATCGACCATGCATCAGGTATCTGTGAATGATGCTCTCTCGCAGAATCTCTTTGTGGAATAATTGGCAGGACAGGAACACAATCAGAGTTGTCACGGCTTCCAAAGAAATGCTGTATGTAATATCTCTGCAGAATAAAGGGAAAATTACAGAGATTAGTCTACTGGGTTGTTTACAAGCTGATTTCCAAGAATACCTGGTAGCTTCACCTGAAGCTATACACTGTGTAGCACAGAGAGTTTCAACTGGGAACATGTAAACAACAAATTCAAGAAACCCAGGATCATTTCATACCAAAAATGGGTTGATTTTTAGAAACAAGAAATATCTTATTTAGAAATAAGCACTGTTTTCATATGCCAAAGGACAAAACAATGTAAAAAGAGGTATTGCTCATAGCACTCAAGTTGCAATTGATAGACTATACTTCTCCCTAAAAATAATAAGTCTTTCTCTGAAGTGTGTTCTTTGTACTGTTCAACAAAATTGTCACAAAACCATCGTGCTAAGTGAGGGATTGAATGTCCAGCTAGCCCAACACAGCCCCATCTGCCAAGAAAACTGGATCCCTATGAGAGGAATGTAATATACAAATGCCAGCTCAAGTGTAAAAAACACTTAGGGTATCAGGCTACCACATACATTGTTCAGTTTAAAATGGTATTTTTGAGGTAACAGGGAAGTAGAAAGTTTCAAGGTATTACAGATAATCACAAAGAATGAGCTGCAATGCTTAAATACAGACACCAGACAGTTCAGCAAAGTTCATTTAGCTCGGGCTGATTAGGAATGGCTGTGCAGCAGAACAGATGACAGGCACATTATTAAAAGTATCTTGTGCTTTCTGTTCCCACCTCTGCCTATAATGACTTTGTTACAAAACTTGGTTTTAAAAGGGAGAGAAAAATGGCATTTGCCTCCTTAATCAGTAACAAATTGCAGACTGCAAGAAACCTTTTAAAACACAATGAACTAACTTGGACATGAACCAGTGTTATTCTTACTTTCAACCAAAGACCATTTTTACATCCTCCAAAAGGAGGTACTTCATTTGGTGCAACAGCACCATCCTGCAGTTCATCAGAAATACTGTTATCAAGTATTGTTATTGTTACCAAGTCCTTTTAATGCTTCTTGCACTGTCACTATTTAATTTCCACAGTATGCTTCACAATCCAGTATTGGTAAGTTACAGTTTCCCTCCAACAATTACCAAGGTTTTCTGACCTGGGACCTACTGGAAATTCAAAATCTTTGAATTTTATTACTGTCAAATGCAAATATTTAATAGTATCTCTATTTAAGATTTAAAAAAAAATCAAAACACCAAAAAACAAATCAGCATTGATGTTGTTTAATCAGTAGTGCTAAATTTTTCTTTGTTACAACGTCACCTTCCAAAAATTTTATTCTCAACAGTTAGAACAGGTATAAGCTTAAAACTAAATGCTCTTTCAAACGATGACTTGAAAACTACAGTGCAATCTCCCAAAGCAAAACAAATTAACCCCAGAAAAGACTAATTTTCACTAGTCTCAGGACCAGAGGTGGTGTAATCCTCATTGAAATACATGGGATTTTATTTAGAAGAAATCAGTCTAATTTTTAACACTGTCAAATGCTTAATATTCTCAAGTGTGCTGCCAGATACGCTGTAAACAACATGCATCACTGTTAAGTGTGAAAAGAAGAATTTCATGCATCACTATGCAAAGACAAGCTCTTCTGCAGCAGCTCCAGGCTGGAGGTTCTGCAGAGCGCAGTTATTTACTCAAAGCCAGCAGCAAACTGGAATCACAATTTCCTGGATCACAACCCACAGAACTGCACCACCTCTCATACTAAAATGTTTTTAAAAGTGAAGATTGTGCAAATTCACTGTTTTTTATTTTCTCTTGCCTCATTTGAGTATTTGAGCCCCACACATTTGAAGCTGTGGGTTGGGAAAGGACATACTGCCTAAGTAACATTTTCCTGAAAATCATGATGTCCTTTTGAATTACTTTTACTCTCTGCAAGTTACCTGACTTTTTGCCCACTCCTGAGGAAGTTCGCCAGTGTAAATGCTGATAATTAGATCAGGCCAGAGGTTACACTCTGATCTGGTTCCACTGCAAATTCATCTCAGCCAGAAGCAAGGCTGCACTAGGAACAGTGCCTGTTCCCTCCCCAAAGCAGCGGTGCTGTGCAATCTGCCACCCACACGCATCCCAAGCAAAGCAAAGAGGACATATATATACACATCAATTATCAAAGGTTCAGCCACCAGCAAAAAAACCTAAGAAATGTTTTTTCTATCAAAATAAAAGGTTTGGGCAATTTTTTTAAATATATTTTAAGAAAAACTTTGAGAAACTTATGACAAAGGCTGAGAGTACAAAAACAGTGTCTCCTACCCCAAGGTGATGAATGAAAAGGATAATAATAACTTCATTACATCCTACAACATACACTGGGTCACTATTCAGAGAGGAAACAAATTTTGGGGTCTGGTATACTTTTTCTCTATTTTAATCATTCATTCATTTATTTTTATGATAACCCACATAAGTGGGATAGGAAATTTGAGGAAACATTACAAAATAATTTTGTTTTGATAAGAATCAGCATTAAAAAAACCCTACAAGA
Source organism: Phylloscopus whistleri (assembly GCA_017589585.1). Taxonomy (NCBI): domain Eukaryota; kingdom Metazoa; phylum Chordata; class Aves; order Passeriformes; family Phylloscopidae; genus Phylloscopus; species Phylloscopus whistleri. The sequence goes on from JADMLD010000037.1 coordinate 1,649,867, forward strand.
TTACTGTACTGTATTAAGTACCTTTTGTGAGGAAAAAATCTGCTTTCAATATCCTTATATAACTCTGATAGAAAAAAACCAAAACAAAACCCAATGAAAAGAAAGATAAATTCAAGCGGTCCCTCTTAGTGAGTTATTCTCATTTTCCCTACATTCAAACCCAGACAGGGCACATTTAACTGTAGAAACACTCCACTCAAAACTGTAGAATCTGTTCAAATTAAATCTGCTCTGACATAAACACAGGCAGGGTCCTGATATCTGGAGTAACCGCTCAGGTCCAGTTGCCCTTAATTTATCAGCACAAGGATAAAACTTCTGAAACTCAGGCATTTCTAAAGGATCACAAGAACTACCAGGAACCTCTTCAACTTCAAAGAGCACATTGTTTATTTATATTGAGAGACTATATAATAGGGGGTCTTGAGTTTGATTTTTTTTTTATTTTATTCAAAGCTATCAGTCATATAGAATGACTTTATATAGAATTTATGCTGATCTCCAACTTCCCCTGAAAACTGTTTGCTTGCAGATAAGAAGGAAACTAGAAATAATGAACTCATGTATCAATTACATGTCAAAATTATTTAGCTACTTATTTCAGAAAGCCAGAATAGTTACATGTTGTTTTGAGCCTCTGTGGCTTTTTTTTTCCTTCTCAAGTGTCTTACAAAACAAATCAAAAATCCACACTTAGAGCTCATGTTCTGCGTAAATGGACTTCATAAAGCAATGTACCAAAACACGCAGAGGTCTTTTCTTTCTCTTCTTCTGGATTTTCCCTTTTGGGGATTCTTTAATTATTTTCAATTTTTTCATCTTACTCTGGCTCTCTCCTTTCCAAAGGGAGATATATTCCCATATCAGATAGACAAGTTAGCAGATACTACAGGTCTGTCTCTCAAAACACACATCTTCCACACGGAAAGAATCTGAGATAGACTGAAGTCTAGAACTCATGGCAATCATTTCTGTCCTGCATTTGGATTCTCCTCTTATCCCATGCAGCTGTCCTCCTGGTATCACACCTCAGACGGATCCTTGGACCAGACGGAGCAGGTCCAGGTTCCCCCATGTGACACCCAAGCTAAAACTGATTTCTGGCAACAAACCTTATACATATACATGTACTCTGAAGAAAAGACACATCATACCATATCTATCTGAGATTATGTTAAATTATGGATTCTTCATAGAATGAGGAGCTCCAAAATGCAAGATTCCCCAATATAGGCATAACAAATGTGTGTGTGTATTTAACACGTGGTTGGTGTCTACATTTCAATGAAAAACTGATACATCAATGGATTCCTTCCAAAAGCAAATGATGCCAGATAATTTCAATAAAAACGTCTAAATTAAACAATGAAGGACTTGTCTGATTTACAGTAATCATTAGATAACAACTCAGTAAATAAAAAACCAAAAATTAGAATCACAGAATGGCTTGGGTTGGAGGCACCTTAAAGCTCATCCAGACCCATTCCCTGCCATGGGCAGGGACACTTTCCACTGTCCCATGGTGCTCCAAGCCCCGTCCAACCTGGCCTGGGACACTGCCAGGGATGGAGAGTCCACAATCGCCAGGAAACGAATTCTACTAAGTCAGACCACGTTCCATCTTAATCTGCTTTGTCAGGTAGGTAACAGAGATCCTGGGCTCCTCTGGGACCTCTACAGCCTTTGCAGTGCTGCTTCAACACATACAGTAGCACTGTGTTAGAAGAAACTGGTGCAGTACCTAATTCTTCCAGGATATGGACTGGAGAAAATATCACTTCTCTTCTGGTCTTCCAAAAACATACATTTTTGTTGATTTATTTTATTTATTAACTTTGGTGGCAAAGTTGTAAATTAGAATCATCTAATCCTAGACTGGTTTATGTCAGAAGGGACCTTAAAGCTCATCCAGTTCCACTCCTTGACACACACAGGAACACCTTCCACTAGACCAGGTTGCTCCAAGCCCTGTCCAACCTTAGCCCAAATACTGTTTCCAAATGATGCAATCACCCAGAAGGAGAACTATGGTCCTGTTAAAACCACAGCTCCCCAGCATCCTGGCATCTGCTTTATCCATTCAAAACCATGTGGATTACCTCCTATCAGCATCACCTACCAAGAACTTCAACAATCTACCTATGTGTCACCATCCTGCTGCTGCTGGCTTCTCTCCAAGGCCAAGCACCACTCACAAGTGCTTTCTGTGCTCCCAATCATTCAGCTTTGTTCCCTGCCTGTGAGAGAGAGGTCTGTGACAGAGGAACCAAGGTGAAGCACAGAGGCACCATAGAGGAAAATCTCAGCTACGAAGTCCAATTAACACTCTGAAGGCACATGCTGTTGTAAACACTTTAATTACTCAGTGAAATGCAGCTATTTCTATATCAGCACACAGAGGCTGAGAGCTCATAAATGATTTCACACCTATAGAGCAAACAGCCTGAACAGTCAGAAACTAAACTCCAAATTTCAATTCCCACCCCTACACCAAGCCCCCTCCCTGTTCAAATATTTTCCTGAACTTTCACCCAGCCAGAGCTGTCTACTCCGAGTATTAAAAGGTTAAAAGGTAACCCATTTTCTAATTTAGGATAGTTGCCAAAAGGGCTGATTCATACAAAAAGTCTCAAATCATACAGGAACCAGGTTTCATTTCCCTGCTTCCTGAGGGCCCACCAGAAAGGTGAAAGAGGAGTCACCACAGAGAATAGGATCAGTTTTGAAAACTGAAAAGCAAGTACAATATCTGGCTATCAGTCTCAGGATACAAGTACAACAACTCAAAGAGAACATAATCTTTCCTCTTGGAAACACTCCTAATTTTACACTCACTGATGGCACATATGCACTGTGGCAGCTGATAATGCTCTACACTCATTACAGCTGACTCCAAACATTTGGGAGATGTCCCAAGGGGGCACTCAGCAAACACTGACTGGAAGTAGAAAGCATCTCTGACATTTCATACTGCATCCCCCCCACACTGGGTATTCTCAACTGGGTAAGAATAGGGTGAGAAAACAAAAATTCCATAATGGTTTGGGTTGGAATGACCTTAAAAATCATCTCATTCACCCTCTGCCATAGGCAGGGACACCTTCCACTAAACCTCCAAGTCCTGTGCAGCCTGGCCTTGGGATCCAGGGGCAGGGATCCAGGGGCAGCCACAGCTGCTCTGGGCACCCTGGGCCAGGGCCTGCCCACCCTCCCAGCCAGCAATTCCTGCCCAAGATCCCATCTGGCCCTGCCCTCTGGCACTGGGAAGCCATTCCCTGGGTGCTGGCCCTGCAGGCCTTGTCCCCAGTCCCTGTGCAGCTCTCCTGGAGCCCCTGGAGGCCCTGGCAGGGGCTCTGAGCTCTCCCTGGAGCCTTCTCTGGTGCAGCTGAACAGCCCCAGGTGTGCCAGGCTGGCTCCAGAGCAGAGGGGCTCCAGCCCTGGGAGCATGAACAATATGGAAATACTCTAAAGGTAATACCTAAAGGATTAATACAACAGCTGGACTCGAGAGCCTTTTTTAACAGACCTGTTCCTACACCATCTGAGACTATGTGGCTATGTATATTTTCACCGCACTGATATTTATTTTTTCCCTCTACAGATTAAAAAATACTAGAAGAAATTCTGGAGTTCTAAATGTCGCACAGAGAAGCTGTATTATTCTCTATTTACTTTTGATACCACCAGTGATGTGAGATTGTTACCAATATCCACTGAAAGTAATTAAAATACTTTTAAAAGACTTTAAATCTTATGTTCTGTTGTTTGAAAATTACTCTCCAAACAACAGAGCACAAGAGAGCAGCCCAAATTCCCATAAAAATGGACAGCTGCAGAGATATTCAGGTACCCCCAGGAAGGAGAAGATAATCAAACAACTACATTAGACCATCTGAGAGTTCTAGACAGAGACAGACCACAGGAATCATGTCCTGCATTTCAGTGATGCAGCCTAAGCAAAAGGCAGACCCACTCCACAGTCTGTGTCTTTGCTGTTGAGACCCAAATGCCTGCAACCAGAGGTTTTTCAACACCCATCATCTTTTGTGAAAACAGGGCTGAAAACCGTATCAGAAAGCAGATTATTAGGAATATGATACATAGCATAATGTACAAAAAACTGCTCAGAGCTCTGATACTGTGCTTTGAGGTGAGGGAGTTTGTTACAAATCAAGGCGCACCTAGTGAACAGATAGGTCATAGAGAAATATTGATCTAAGTCTAAAATAAAAACTAAACTAGAACAGAGTAAGAATATGTGATACAGATAAAGGTTCTCCTACTCAGGATCTTTAGACACTTAAAACACCACACATCCAGCATTAGAAATAAGGATGTCAGTGATTAAGAAAATCTTCCAAATACATAAATATGTTTTATTTGCTGCACCACCCCAAAGTGCAGCAGCGGATAAAACTCCCTTTATATGAATCATCTCCCTCCTAAACAGAGCACAACAGTCTTAAACTTTGAGGCTCTTCAAAGAGAAGCAACACAAATCCCTCTCAGTTTGGATGTTTTTGCTACCTTCAACCTCAGTTTCAACAGATGGAAGCTTGCCTTTGATGATTAAACAAAGTTGCCAAAAATGCAAAAGTCACATATTTTCCAAATAATGGAGCTACTACAATCTTGATAAAAATTCCTTCAATAGACTCTTTTTTTAAAGCACTATTCTGACCTATTCTTTTGAAAGTAACAAAAATAATTAAAATATGGCACTCCTGAGCTAGAACAGAAAACATTTCTTAATCTCTTTGCTGCTCACAACTGGCAAGAAAGAAAGCCTAAACATTTCTCATCATTTGTACACAGCACCTTACCTACACCGCAGTTATTCTGTAGAGCTCTATAATCAATTATATTGCCTTTCTTCCTCCCGCATTTAACTTTTAAGCTCCCATAAAATGCAGCGAGCATCCCTAAAGGAGTCAAAACATTGTCAACATTTAAACTCCCAAACAACTAAGACTGCAACCTAAAACAACCATAACTAGAGAAAATAAGGGAATGCAATAGAAATATCAACTAACTTGTACTGGCACCACAGGGTGCTACTTAGGAGTGATGTAACTAGATCACAGTATTTCATTTTTCCTCCACATGCATTTATAGTTTTTAATGAAGTGAAAATGCACTGATAACAACCAGATGTTCAGTTATGGATACAAGCTCTTAACAAGCTGCTGAAAGAAGCCTTTATAATTTAAAGCTTTGGGAGCTCCATCCTGCAACAAAATGTTAGCAATAGTTTCTACATAGAAGTCATACAATTAAATACTAACATTGTATCTTTTTGCCGACTATGCAGTTCGAATCATTAGTGTACACTCTTGAGTGCTAACACTAGCAAAACCAAAGAAAAAGCAGAGTATCCATAGCACACCCAAGGGATCCATAAATCAAACATCAACATACGGTAACACAAGTGTTATAAGGGACTGCACAAGTCTAATTGTTGAAAACCGAATTTTCTATAAAATTAAACCTGAAACCTTTATCCCTGGCATTTAGTACAATGCAGCACAGCCTGTTTTTCAAAAAGGTAATTCAAGATATTTTTAATAACTCTCAGACAGCACCACAATGTTGCAGAGTCCCTGAGTCCCTACTGCAACCTATTTCTGCCTTAAAGCACATTTGCCTTTTCCAATAAAAACTAACTTTGAGAAAGATTTTCTTAAATTCCCTGTAAAAAATTGAGACACTTCCAGAAATGCTCTGCCTCCCAGAAAGGCTCTGCAGCCTTTCCCTACAACAACAACAAAAACAAAAAGTTACGTTTCATAATAAGGGACAGAGATTTGATATTTATCTTCTTCCACATCTCAGACCTTCCTTAATAATTTTGAGAAATACAGTCCACCTGCAATTTCTAGGTATGCTGAAGGTTGTTTTGTAGGCAGAAATGAGCTTATTCTGCCAAGGTTGATAACTAGAGCGAGCTCAGAGGTGACATCTGCCTATACTCAGGAAAAACTGGAGCCTTCACAAATTCAGTGTCCCTGCCAAGCCCAAACTTCTTACATTTAGAATCCCAGGATGGTTTGGGTTGGAAAGACCTTAAAGCCCATCCATTCCCACTCTCTGCCATAGGCAGGGACACCTTCCACTGTCCCAGGTTGCCCCAAGCCCTGTCCAGCCTGGCCTTGGACACTGCCAGGGATCCAGGGGCAGCCACAGCTGCTCTGGGCACCCTGGGCCAGGGCCTGCCCACCCTCCCAGCCAGCAATTCCTGCCCAAGATCCCATCTGGCCCTGCCCTCTGGCACTGGGAAGCCATTCCCTGGGTGCTGGCCCTGCAGGCCTTGTCCCCAGTCCCTGTGCAGCTCTCCTGGAGCCCCTGGAGGCCCTGGCAGGGGCTCTGAGCTCTCCCTGGAGCCTTCTCTGGTGCAGCTGAGCAGCCCCAGGTGTGCCAGGCTGGCTCCAGAGCAGAGGGGCTCCAGCCCTGGCAGCATCTCCGTGGCCTCCTCTGGCCTGGCTGCAGCAGCTCCAGGTCCTTGTGCTGCTGGAGCCAGGGCTGGGGCAGCTCTGCAGGTGGGGTCTCAGCTGAGCACAGGGGCAGAGGGGCAGAATCCCCCCTCCCCTGCTGCCCACACTGGGGGATCAGTCCAGGGCACGGGGGGTTTCTGTGTCCTAGTGCACATCACTGGGACATGTGCAGCCTCTCCCAACCTCTAGGGTATAACCAGAATATACCAAAATCTTTCTCCTCAGGGCTGCTCTCCAACCAGCCTGGAACAACTATGTACCTGCCTGCAAAATACCACACACAGGTATCCCAAGCACCTGACACTCAGGACAAGTTCAAAAGGAAGGAGTGCAAGACAGCTGCACAGGTACCGCTGCTCCTGCATTCTGAACCTGGGGATGGCCCTCCATGCTTTAAAAGGAATGTTACAGTTTCAGTGAAGGAGAAAAACATAAGCTTTAACTGACTGGGGTGCAGACAAGCAATATATTCAGACAGCAGCTGCCAGCTGTATCCACTCCTTCACCAAACTGCATCACAGAACCCAAGAGACACACTAATTGTCACAATCCTCTGTTAAGGCCATTCAATGCTCCTAACAAAATCTTTGCTATTCTGAAAGACACTTCGAAGACCAGCTCAGCATGGAGATTTTAATGGTCTGTCACAACAAAAATTCACCTTTAACAGTATCTTTACAGACAGACACACTGTTACAGTGCCACCGCAAGCTGCCAAAGCTGTCTTTTATCTCACAGGTTATCCTAAGTCCTGACACAGACATCATCACAAGTTTGAATATTTCATGTATTCCACTTAATCTATTCTTTCCCCAAATTCACATGCTAGGCTTGTAGTTCTCTTGAGTCATTCCAGCTAAAGACAGAAATTGACTACTCCCTTGAAACAAAATAGTGAAAAAAATCTCTAGTGACACCTGACCAGGGAGAGGGAGGTAATCAAGAAGTAAACTCACTACGAAAACAATCCTGATCACTCTCCTGAACAAAATTAATAATAAAGTAGTACCTTATAACACCTTTTTGAAGAACACAGTTGGACCGTGTATTAGAGAATGTAACTATTCCAATATCTCCTTTCCTCTACCTATTTCGCTTTTGATGAGATGGGAACAAAATTCTTAGTTAAGTCATTATCACGTTGTTAAACATATTCTAGTGATAAAAAAGACAGTAATATACATTTTTGTAAGTGTTAGTATTTATTAGCAATCAGCAACATGCTGTTTCAGGAGAAATTTAGCTAAAAAAACTTATTTGACAAAAAAACCAACCACAACAACCACAAAACAAAAATATTTCACATCTCTCTCTTATGAAATGTAAGTTTTTGATATAGCTGAATGTTAAATTATGCACAGGCTTTACAAACTAGTTTTTAAATAAGCCATTTTAGCATTAGATTTTACAGTAATCTAAGTCCTTTCAGGCAGCTGCCTCTACTTGCAGCAACCCACTCACACAGAAACAGAGATGCTGACAGGTTCAGCTGTTGAAGTGGGTGAGGAACAATCGTGCCGGCGTATTTCCTTCTGCTGAAAGGCAGAATAAAGGATACCGGACTACACACATACTGGTACTTCCAAGAAAGAAAAACAAAACCCTGCAGGATTTATGAACTTGCCCGTATATCACAGTCCTCTCAGCCCTTTGTACTTCCTCTAATCTGCTCCAAACAAAGCGTGTATCTGTTCCAGGAAGTCCTGACAAGTTCTGTGGAATGACATTCTGAATCACACCACTAATTCATTATGCTCTACCTACACAAATTCACAAATCCCTCCCGTTAACGTTGAAAGAGCTGCATTTAATGACAGCAATGTTTCAAAAAACATTGCATCTTTGTCAGTTTTCCAGCCAAAAGAACAGTCCCAGCTACAAGATAGCAGAGCTCTACACTACACTGTAACAGACAACCTGAAGCTCCTCCAAAGCTGTGATGCTTTAGTTGGGGCGCTACATTTTAGACACAGACCACACTGCAATTTAACACAAAAGACACTGGTCACTCTACCTTTAGCAAAGTTTATCATGGGGAAAAAAGTCAAAACTCATCAGAACACTTCCACAAAAGTGAAAAGAACACTTTTTTTTTTTTCTCAAAGAACAAAGCATGCTCTCCAACATTAAACATTGAAGCATGTTTCGTGACACATATCCCAACAAGACGTGGAATTATCATCTCTCAAATACAACAGATGAATGAAAAAAAAAAGCCATGTAAACAAATCTGGAGATCTACAGAAACATTCCACTTATTCATTTCTCTTGTCCCTTCTTCAGACATCAATTCACTGAAATTTTAGAAATCAGTATTAAATAGCACAATATGATTTATATTTTTGCAATTTAAACCCCCACAGAACTGCAGAAGAACTTTAGTTTTCACCTTACTGCATACCCCAGAGCTGAAGTGACACCTCCACTGTACCTTCCCCTGTACCATGAGCACAACCATTTCCACCAGTTACTGTCTGTGTGCTGACAGGGGTACCTGAAACAAACGGAATAACTTCTGTTGATGGTTTGAACTGGGTGTGAGATGTTCATCATGTACTTCTTCCAACAGAATACTCAGGGCTGGCACTGGCAGCAGCTTATCATTATCTGTACTGCTCCATCACATGGAACATTCAAATACAACTATTTAAATATTATAAACCCAATACTACAAGTTTCATATTCTCTCAAATGCTCAGTTTATAAAAGAAGACTAAGAAAAAAAAGAAAGAAAATAAAAAAGCCTACTTACAAGAGGGGAATTTCAACAATGAGCTGGATGAGGCAACACAGCAACTCTTCTATGAGGTCTTCACACTCTACTCCTAAAAAAGAAACATAGCAAAGGATTTCTGGGTTTTCAAATACCAAAACGAAGTGAAGATTCAAACACACAAATGCAGATGATCAATATCTTAATTGAGGAACAAACACTAGAAGGTCTAGCTGTTAAAGGAGATGGGATTTTTTTCCAATATAGAAAGCACTTGAGATTATTAACAGAGAAAATGGCAATGCGTTCTCTTTTTTACATAAAATAAAGCAACTAATAACAATTGCATAAATTAAATGAAATGTTGGTACTGTGGCAATGCGCTAATATTCAGCACATCAAGCTTTCCTTTACTACTTACAGAAGATCATATTAAACAGTGTTACTACTAACAGCTGAACTAATCACTGGTGACTTCTCACTGGTCAACAGTTAAATGTCCTCTCAAAATTCCTTGCACTTCACAAATTTTCCCCCTGTTTTTTAAACCCAGGTGAAGAATAACCAGAGACAGTTTCATCTAATATATACTGAGCAGCATTATAAAAGAATGTCAAAAGAATGTAGCCACTGAGCATGTCACTGCTGTTCTAGAGTAATACAGATACAATTTTTTCATGAATACATATTGATTGAGGAACTTTTACATATTTCAATGACAGGTGGATTTTAAGGGAACAGAAATTATTCTCCAGTCATATAAAATGTGATAAACTGCATGCAGTGATTCAGAATTACTTAAAAACTTGCAATTGTTCTAAGCGATAAAACTGGTCATATTTTACACAAGTAATTTTTGAAAGTAACTGCAACAAAAGACTTCTAAGACTTACTGAGAAAAAAAAAGCTTATTAAACCACTTGAAGTTATCATATAATACTAAAAAACCCCAGAAGATAAACCTCTTGGCTCATCAGGATTTATTCTGCTTTCAAAAATAAAATTATGATGAGAAACCTACAACAACATAAAGAAATTTTTAAAGAAGTGGAGGGTGAATGACTTAAAGAGTGGCATAGCTGATCCCCTGCATTACAGCATTGCAGCACAATAATTACCCAAATGCCTGTTTATTATGTATTTTCAAATAAATAAGTCCTCCCATAAACACAGCTTTATAGCCAGGTTACAGCAGTGTTACTCTGCTTAACTCAAGTTTATTCTTGAATCCAGAACTCAATTTTAAGAAGCACACCAGGGGGAATATTCACTATAAAGCAAAATTATTTCTTTCCACAATCAGTTTATTAAAAACACATTAAAAATTGTCACCTAGTGAACTGCACATTCTAAAGGAAATCAGTTTTTTATCACGGAAACATGGTTTCCTTTATATAGAATCCCCCATGAGTAACACAATGCAGCTCCTGTTAGTAAAACCAAAAACTGCTCAGAGTATTTAACCTTGGACAGAAACCACAGCCAATAATGGAACACAGATAATATATTCTAAAGTAACTTGAATGTGACATTTTCCTAAGGCTTTCTGAACCTAGAAAATGCTTTTAAAGCAAGACTGCTACTAGTTCCCAACAGGTACCTAATTTTTCTCCTAACAGAAGGAAGTGAGAAGAAAAAGGTTAAAAAAGTAAAGTGAGTTAAACTTTTTAAAATATCATTTTATTCTACCACAGTGTATGCAGAACTCATCTGAATAGAGAATAAGGTTATTTGAATATGAAAGAAGGCTTTTCCCTCAGACAATATTCAAAACAAAGGAAGAAAACACTGGATTAGCACGGCCACATAGAATGAAAGATATTATTTAAAATAATTTTTTTTAAAAAAGCTTAATGGCTGTAATCAATGTCATTCAGCTACAGTAATTATTGTATCCTTTTCCCAACTGGGGCACACACATTCTTGTTTAATTTTCATCTTGCCAAGACAATGAGGAGGATGCAAGCCAAATCTATAACGTGAGAGAGAGCCATAAACACGGAACACTCTGTGTTTTCACAAACAATGCCTCTTTCAATAGCAGGATAAAGACAATACACACAAGATTCATTCACATTAATAGATCACATACTTGGATCAAAGAGCTGTGAAGCCTTGGGGAAAATAAGTACAGGGTGAACCTGTCCAGATAAAATTAGAGCAGGGAGAGGAATCATAGGTGCATCTTCCAAACTCCACTGCAGAAGTGACTGCAATTACACAGGTTTTAAAATGTCTGGTTATGCTGAAGTACCATTTTTTCATCAGCTATGTTAAAGTCCTCAAGTGTAATTTGATAATTTGATGGATTTTGACTTTTTGGTGGACTTTGTTAATTTTGTTGTATATATATATATACATATACACACACACTTCTAAATTTTTTTTTTCTAATACAACTTTTTCGTTTGTTTTTACTTTTTCAAAGTTACACACATTGCAGACACTATATTAGCACATACTACACAGGTAAAATGGCTTATGCAGAGGAAACTACAGGTGCCAGGAGGCCCCAATTCTAAAACCAGTCCAGCTCCATCTTCTCGAGAACCTAACTACTACATTGGTAAGACCTGATCTGGTGGATGTGCTTAATATCAATATCAATAAGATATTCAGGCATAACAAGGTATATCCTCATCTTAGATGCCACTTGTTTTTCTGCTCTTTGCTGATACAGAACCTGGACACAAGCAATGGAATAAATAATTCCTTGCAAAACAGACTTAGAGCTTCCATAGGTTTTGTGGTTTGATCTTCAGCTCTAATTACTCTCAAAAACTTACAGCTTGTACTTAAGAGTGATAATAATGAGTACATAAATTGACTGCCTTCCCTCATTTCCTTTATGTGATAGCTGAAAGCTTGTGAAATCATATAAGGCTTGCAGCAAATGTGATGTTATTTATAACCTTCTCTATGTCCTCATATTTGCTTTAATATGTCACAAACAGCCCTTAGAAGCCTTGTGTTTAAAACCTTCTCTACAGATAACGAATAAAGCTTCCTACTACAGCTCAGTGAACAGATTAAATGAATTTATGGTCTGATTTAAAATACAATACTCAACATGTGCTCTCTTACACCTTTGAGTCACAACACTGTTAAAGACTGTGCAGAAATTATGGGATACACACAGTGCAAAGATGAATGATTTGTGTTAGTGAGACTAACTCCAGTTTCAGCTGAGCAGATGCTGACTCCTGCTTGGGATTTATTGATATCAGGAAATTTTCCGATGACTCTTAAGGTGTATGGGTTTAGTCTCTCTGTGGATTTTCCTGCAATCAAAATTCTGCAATATTCTCCAAAATTATAAGCAAAATCCAGCTATGGATGAAGAGGAAAAGGCTGCACTTCTTGGGCTAAAGAACCGTCTGAAACTTCTCAAAAAGAATACATTACTATTAATGATATGCCTTTTCTTGAAGGAAATCAATAACAGCACTATTAGCAGGCACTCAATCCAGGGCAATTTATTCATTAGGCTAAAGCACACCCATGCACTCAAACCTCAAAAAAATCGGATTTTATGACACAAAGCACAATTGCACAGCTTTCTTCTGAGCCTCAAGCACAGTCTAGCAGTAAAATGTACAAACTGGACATTCAAAAAAAAGTGAAAGCATATGAACTGCAAAATGTGTGAGGAGAATTCCTCCAGATAAGGTAACTATAAAAATTGCTACCTGGACAACCATGCTATGTCATATATAGTTTATATTTCTGAGCAGTCAGTGACAGGGATATTTTCCATACACAGGACTCTCACAGATTATAATTATACACTTCTCCCTGACACACCAAATATCCCGGAGCAGGTGCTGAGGCAGTGCCTGACTGCAGTATGAGCATCCTGATGTGCTGACACTGCAGTTACGTGCTCTGAGCACATAGGTACCTAAATCAGAGAGCGTGGCACCAGAAGATATTGTCCAGCCAGAAGGATAAAAATGTGATGTTCATAGGGAAACAAACACTACAGAGTGATTTCCAAAGGAGTTGTGAGATGATCCTGAAAAAAGCAATAACCTTTTCTCAGAAGGCTAAGAGACTGAACAAAGCATATGAAAAAGGACCACAGGATAGAGAGGTTGTTTGTGTTGTTGGGTGGTTGCACTGTTCTTTCCAATAACTACTGACCAAGTAGTAAGAAAATACAGAAACTTCGAAATTCAGACATTGTACTAAAACTTCTTTTAATATGGATATGTTATTTACATCATACAGTTCATATAATAATGCTTTTTATAAGGCTTCTTTTATCATGCTCACAATGGAAGAAATTATTATAAATAATGCCAAACTCTGGTAAATGAAAGAACAGCAAGGATGACTAAGAACTTAATTTTTAAAAAGCACGTTCATCATAGATAGTAAAATTTCCATAAAAGTACAAATAATCTATGTAAAATTAAGAGTAATATAGGAATAATAATATTATTAATATAGAGTAATAATATTATAATAAATATATAATAGTAACAGGAATATTCTACTTTACAAAAAGTAGAAACCAAAAATTCAAGAAAGGTACACTTAATTATAAAAATGCCAACAACAAAACACTTCATTTTCTTCTGTTTACTTTTAATAGGCCCTAGCACAACTACAGTTTTTTACAATTCATTCATGATACTTCACTTTCCTACAGCTGAGCATAAGAGCTATAGGAAGGTATATGCCTTATTACCACCTTCTGTAAATATTTAAAAGTAAGATTTTTAGGAATCAAACCCAATGGCTAAGTAACCTCACCACGTTATGAACCTCAACACCCTGAGGAAGTTCACAAGAACCATTTCAAACTGGAAACCCAAAGAGGAGCCACGGAGCAGCTCATTTCCTGCCTCACCAGCAGACCACACACAATTACCTTCCTAATCAACAACATCCCATGAACAATCTGCTCAGAGGTAATTGCTAAGTACATTTGCCATCAATATGCACAGAATTATTGCTAATAAATGTCACTGTGAATCACAGTCAAGTGCTACTAGACATGGTATAAACATAGGTCTACCCTGGTGACAAGAATCACTTTCCATATCACACTGTGAGGAACTCCCAGTGCAAGGAATAAAGATCCAGCTGACAAAAGTCTCAGCTTTTCCACCCATCCCACTGTGGCAGGCTGTACACTGAAGAAAGAGGTGAGCCATTTTTTTAATCCAGGAACAAACCCACAGGCAGTCTGCAGGGATTGCTTATACACAAGCAGATATTCTTCTCCAATGCATCAGCGAGCTGACTTCCCTCCTGGAGATCACTCATCAGAGTTTAAATACATTAAACCATTTCAACATGTAGCACTTAATCCTTTGGCACCACAATTCTAATTTCCCCAGAGCACTGGCAGGCGCCAAGGAGTTAAACAGATTTTAATGAACTGTTTTCACTGTTGGATGAGCAAGCAGCGATTGGGTGTTCTCAACATGTGTTCTCATTGCAGGAAATCCATGGTCAGACACTCTTGGTTGTTCTCACATCATCCACTCACACTGCTCTAGCATTCTGAGACTTTTTAGGCTCCATGCAACAAACAACATGCAATTACACACTGAACAGTACTTTGACTTGCACTTGGCAGTGCTGGGTTAGCCATCTGACTTGATGATCTTAGAGGGCTTTTCTGGCCTAAATGATTCTACAACTTACATCAAAGCAAAATAAATCAAGGCTCATATGGCAGCATTATGCATCATGCATTTTGAGAGAGCATCTTGATACAGGGCTACACAAAGATTTGTTGCAGACCGTTCAGACTGTTTTTTTGCTGTAATGCAACTGATTTTGAATGCATTTGTATTGCTCTTACTCAAAGACAACAGCTTCTTCCCTGAGCATCTCTCCTGCCATCTTTCATCTAGTGTAATACATACTCCATTTCCTGGACATGAGCCCATTTTAGTAATTCTGCCTAAATTCTCTGACTGTTCCTCTACTCTTGTATAAGCTATTGCCCTCAAATTAAATTTTAGCAGTTGCTTTCTCAAGGGGTCAATTCTAACCAGAGGACTGTTACTTTCCTTCACTAAATCCCTAAAAACAGCATCAATTCCACTCTGTGGTTGCTGTTGGTTTATGAAAAATATGTGAAAAGATGCATTAAATTGCAGTATCAATGTTCCAATGTTTGTATGCGGTCACCTTCACCGCAGTTCTGCTCTGAAGAGGACCACTACCACCTCTCAAACTGTAAGAAAATCACTAAAGCCCAGGCAGGTCTACAGCACTGTATCTCAACAACTGTTCAAAAAAAGCCAGATTAAGCTAAACTGAACTCTCTAGTACTTAATTTCTGGTTTTAAAGCAAAGCTTGGGGTTTTGCGTCTAAAAAAAATGGAGTCATAGAATTACTTGGACCTAAAGCATCTCAGGGAAAAGATCCTTAAGATTAAGTACAGCCATTAACCTAACTCACTAGTTCAGCACTAAACCATGTCCTATGTGCCACAGCTAGAAACATCAGGACATTTAAGTTTCTCATGAGATGTTTGTTTCAATAGCACTTGTGTGTACCCACCATATGAGCTTGGTCCTGCTTTCTCTTCATAAGTAAAATGAAGTTGCAGCTCCTCTTCTGACATTCGACTGATGAATACTTTCAGCAAACAGCAAATAATGAACAGTGCATTGTGAGCCTGCCAGATAAAGAGGTGGCTAGAAAAGAAGCAGGAACAAACAAGAATCAGTAATGCTTCACCAGCAAACATGCATCAAAACTCACAAGAAAATAAATGTCAGAGTAGACAAAGTTCTACAGCTGAAGCAAGGAAAAGCCGAAGTGTTTAAGCAGGGAGTCTGCAGCTGATGTTTCATAAAACACAATGGGAATGTATTCAAAAGTAGTTTAGAAAACACAACCTTATCCCTAACTACATTTGTACCATTAAAAACATCATAGTAGACGGAACTCTTTGAGGAACTCACCAAACAGTTCAGCAAACTTCTAGAGGTTTCTAGACCCTAAGGACTCAAGGCACAGAGACATTTGAAAGTTTCCAACAGGTTCAAACCTGAAAGCTTCCTGGCTCCCTGAACCTTAGCCCTTTTCCCAAGCAAATAGCCTGCAGGTGACAGTAGGCATTTACAGACCTCATGAGCACCATACAGTAGGATTTTCTTATGCAACACACACAAATATTTTCCAAGTGTTCTGAATGAAAGGGAATACAGCTGCATAAAATTTTTTTGAGTTCCAGTAAGCAACTGCAGGGGAGGCCATGCAACAGCACAGAGTCCAAAGCTGTACTGTCAAGTTATCTTAGGATTAAAACAGCAACAGCTATCTGGGCTGTTACTATCAAAAGTAACTTCTTACTTTTGATGCAAGCAAAAAACTTGATGGCATGTCCTGGGAACAAGGAGGAATTCCAGCCCCAGATCTGATGAAAGTGGGACATTTATCTGTTGGTGTGAGGGAACAACTACAGAAAGCCTCCTGCAAAAAAACCCCACAGTGCTGCACAAGTAACCTCCCGGAGTTCTCTCCTACTGCTGAAAGGGGCAAACAAAACCAATAGCAGCTGCATGACATAACTTGAATGCAGTATTTTGATATATATTTACATATTTATAGATATTTAAAATATTTCCAAGATAGCATACTGGCTCATACATTAAGTTCAGCTAAAAAGCTCAGATAATTTTTAAACATCTCTAAGCAACCAGTACCCATAGCTTACACCATCTATATAAAACTGGGTTCGTCTAATACACAAGTATGTATTTTTCCCTAGTAATCTACTTACTTATTGCACTTAACTTCTGTGTTTAGAAAAGTACTAGACACTCGTTCTGCTTCAAACCACTTAAGAGAATGCTAAGGTTTGGTCTGTGAGTATGTTAATTAGCAGAGTAAAAAATTCGAGAGCTAGCAACAGAAGGAACATTTTAAAGATTAAATGGCACACACAGCACTTTTCTGGGAACTTACTTCTGACATTCTGCTGAAATTTTTAACTCTTTGGTTCTAGAAAGAAAGACTTTAATCAATGATCCAAGGTTTCCTGTTCGAGGATTCTTCTCAACTAGATGAGGAAAAATAAGATACAATTACAAAGCATGCATAAGCTGACATTATCTAGTCCAAATAATATAAAGAAAAAAAACAAATTTCAATGTCTTAAATATTTCTAAATAAAGCACAGTATGTCTTGTTTTTCTCTACAGGCATTCTTCTTTCAGGATTCTCCAGTAGATGGTTTACTAGTCCACTAATGTTCTCTAAATACTATTAATCCTAGACTTAAAATATCCCAAATGTGGGATACTCATATTGCTTCCTTTCCCAGACTTATCTGCAGCACAACAGCCTCCTGTCAGAAAACTCAGCAGGTCTTCACAGCTACCTTTTACCTTCTCACAACACCACTGATCACATTTACATATTATTTATATATATTTCGCCCTCTAATTCTTTCCCCTTACTGATAAGCTTAAAGGGCAAAGGGAAAAAGACATAGCAGAGACGGAATTACTTGCTTTAAACCTTGCAGTCATACCAAGTTCTGTACAAGTTCACAACAGAAGCAAACGTTTGGGATATACATCAACACACACTTTACACTGCTTTAACCTTACTACAGCAACATATACAAGTAGAATGCTAACAGCATGAATGTGCACAGGGATGCTGTTTCCCAATTTTTCTGGTAAAGTACATGAAAAAAAGATGGCACAACGTCTCACCTAAAGACTTGCAGACTGAGATTGTGGCTTCTTCCAAGAGCTTTAAATCAGCACTAGGTAGGAGGAAAAGAAAAGAAAAATAGTTACACAAGCAACTGGGTTCCTGTACTTGAAGTTAAAATTCATTATAAAACAATAATAAAATCTTTCAATGAAGCACTTGATTTCAGCCATCCATTAGCTTGTTGAGGTCAGTTTGCCCAACCTCCCTGCTCAAGCAGGATCTCCTAGAGCCAGCAGCCCCAGACTATGTGCAGGTGGCTTTTGAGTCTCCCCACAAACTTTCTGAGCAACTCATTCCAATGCTCCATCATCCTAATATCAGGCAGTGCAATATTTTTTTGAAGTACAGCAACTATAAAACAGGAAACTAACATTCAAAAGTGAATTGCTCATCGGACTGAAATCATGTCATTGTCTTCTCCTAGGGAACAAGGGACAGGATGAGAGAAAATGGCCTCAAGCTGTGCCAAGGGAGTTTTAGGTTGGATATTGGGCAAAATTCCTCCATGGAAAGGGCTGTCCAGCCCTGGCACAGCTGCCCAGGGCACTGGTGGTGTCGCCATCCCTGGTGGGGTTTAAAAGCCATGTGGATGTGGCACTGGGGACAGGGGTCAGTGGTGGCCTGGGCAGTGCTGGGGAATGGTTGGACTCCATGGTATTCGTGGGCTTTTCCAACCTAAACAATTCTGTGATTCCATGAGCATTTTATTACTGCTAGTTTCGCGGCTTCAGTGCTGCCATGCTCAGTTTGGTGTTACTGAAAATACAAATAGAATAGCAGCCTACAGAAAGAACTTGAACTTCTTTATAAGTTTCATATGAAATGACGCACTTTTAAAAACATGAATAAAAGAAACCCCAATCTGACATTTAACCTCAAGCTAAGCAGATCTTTCCTTTTAACTAATGTTAAAAACAATCACATCAGATACAGCAAATTGTTTGTAACCTCATTAATTGCCTCGTGATATGCCTCAGAAAAACATCATCTGAAAAGAACAATAAAGCACTAAAGCAAAACCTGACAGCAACCACTGAAACCACACCAGCTGCGTCAAACACATACTTCTGACCTACCAGTGCAGGGCAACTGATTCTCAAAAACATCCTTAGCAGATGGGAAAACAAGAAAAATCATCAGATACTGTGTTCGATGCCACAATGAGCAATACAAATATTAATAACCAAAGGGCACCCTGTTCCACCAGTCTCACCACTACAATTTCTTCCTTCTATTTTGTCTGAATTCACCCTCCTCTAGTTTAAAACTATCACCTCTTGTCATACTATGAAGGCTCTACTGGAAGGCTCTTTTGGAAGAGATGGTAGAGTCTCTATACAGACTGAACACACAGCCTGACCTTCAGGGACTTCAGAAGTTCAACAAATTAAAGGGCAGTCAAAAAAAATTTAGTTCAACGCTTGCAGTCATAACTCAGTCCTCCTCTCTTCTTGAAGTCCAGTACAGTGTTTTTAAATTTACATGGTAATGCAGTTTACAGCACGCTATTGCATCAACCTGAGATTATCAGCAGTGCTGTGTGGGAAGCTGCTAAACCAGCTCCAGCGCTGAAAACCTTGTGGACCCATGCTCTTGGAAGCTGTGGAGTTTGAGCTGTTCCCCAACTCATGAAGACTAGAAGATACTGTAGAAAAAGCAGTCAAAAGAATTATTTCAAAACCCTTCAATAGGAAACTATTCAAGATAGAGACATCAAACAAATTAAGTTTTAAGATGACTGCAAATTTTCTTATATATCACACTAATTTACTGTGCAGTGAGCTGACAGCTGAGACAGCTCTTCACCTACAGCTGAATATCCTAAGACAACTTTAGATTACACAGATTGGCTTGTCCTGATATCAATTACCAGCATTCATTCTTCTCTTAAAAACTGCTTTGAAACACAAGATTCAGAAAGAACAAACTTACACTTTGATATATACTTTAAAAACATTAGGCTTGGTCTCAAAGGTGGTCTCTTGTTCCAGCACTACAAACACGCAGGGTAATTAAAAACAAATGGTATTGAGCAAGAATACGCCACCAGCAACTACGGACAACGCAGTTTTCTAGGTCTGTGTGACCCTACACTTAAAAAAAAAAACCAACAAAAAAACAAAAACTGCTAAATTTGCCCAGCTGGCTGCTTGTCATCAGGATTTATTCTTTCCTAAGATCTGGCAGGCAGGGAGGGTGAAAATTACAATGGACAACAACTCAGTAGAGAGTTCTTAGGTACTGAAAAATCATAATCGAACACAATATGACCCCTCCCACTATCCAAAGATCCTGGGGACACAGTCAGAGTGGTTATTGTAATTGCTCCAGGATTTAAACTATAAATGCAGACATTCAGCTTTGAATTATGGTTCATTTTCTCCCTAATTTCTAAGGTTAGATTTCAAAGTATAGCATTCTTACAGATTTTTTTTTCTTCTCTTTGAGTTACTAAAACCCACACAAAGTCCTCAAAAAAATTCCACAGAGCTGTTCAATTTCTACAAGCTGCCAGGATCAAAACCAGTGGCAAAGCAAGCAAGGCTTTCAGATCTTCAGCAAAGCTTTTAACACTCGAGTAATTCTTTTTCATACTAATACAAAGTTTAGCACTTAAAAATTAACTACAGCCCACTGCCTCTTATTCATACAACACAAACACAAAAGTGAATTTTGCCACACTCAAGACTAGGCAACAGCTACTGCAAAATTTCAGTTCACTCAAAAGAAACACCTAGTGAGGGGAATTACAGCAGAAATGCCACCCCAACAGACACACACCAGTGAACACTCAATACTGTTACATCCCCAAGGATGGATTCATGGAGACAATACTGTGGAGGGGTACAAAAAATAGCAGCTCATTCCTAAGTAACTTGGGCCAAACTTTGCAGTGACTTTCTTTCCTTTGATTGGGCAGGAAAGAGAAGTGAGAGACATGAAAAAAGCTGTCTGGGTATTTTCTTGTGCAGTGAAGAGACAGAAGATAAATTACATGAAGATTTGCATATAAGATGCCAGAGCCAAGATTCACAGGGTGGCACAAAAGAAATGGTACAACCAACGGTGGCACTGACTTTTCTCCACAGTCCCTGCAGAAATGACATCTGGTTAATGCATGAATGTAAGAACGAAAACTCAACACTGAAACATCTGTGCTTTCACTAAGCCCACACAGAACACTGCTAATAAGTACTTGAATTGTATTTCAGCTCTAACAAGAGCAAGGACTGATAAAATGAAGCTCCTTCACTGCACTGATCACAAATAAAAGTTCCAATTCTCCCTGAAAACCCTCACCTGAGGAATAAGGCCCACCCTGTGGTCAAATATCTGTCAAATACGTGTCTGGAGCACAAGTCTGATGAGGAACAGCTGAGGGAGCTGGGAAGGGGCTCAGCCTGGAGAAAAGGAGGCTCAGGGGGGCCCTGGTGGCTCTGCACAGCTCCCTGCCAGGAGGGGACAGCCGGGGGGGTCGGGCTCTGCTCCCAGGGAACAGGGACAGGAGGGGAGGGAATGGCCTCAGGCTGGGCCAGAGGAGGGGCAGGGTGGATATTAGGGAAAATTTCTTCATGGAAAGGGTTGTCCAGCCCTGGCACAGCTGTCCAGGGCAGTGGTGGAGTTGCCATCACAGGAGGGATTTAAAAGCCGTGTGGACGTGGCACTTGGTGACATGTGTTAGAACACACAAAAGTAAAGGACAGATTTCTTAAAGATGGAGTGTAAAATATTCCCTGCTCTATTAGAAGCATTTGGTATATTTGCAACATGAAACAGATTATCTACTGCTAGTAATAAAAAGGCAGTAAGTATGAAAAGTAACTCTGCCTGCTGCTTGATGGCTCTGCTGAGCATCACTAGGAGAAACCCTCGAAAGGCACTCCAGTAACATCCAGGAAGTTCTGCCCTGGACAATTCATCTCTTGGGAAACTGGTCACATATGGAATTAACTCTGAGGATGGTGGGGCCCCCACACAGGTTACCCAGAGCAGCTGTGGCTGCCCCTGGATCCCTGGAAATGTCCAAGGCCAGGCTGGACAGGGCTTGGAGCAACTGCGTGGGCAGGGGTGTGGAATGGGATGATTTTTAAAATCCCTTCCAACTCAAACTGTTCTGTGCTTCTGTGACACCAGCTTCAAGGCATGGACCTTTAACAGCAGGATCACAGTGACCTGGGTGAGTTTGCACATGTACTTCAACTGGCACAACCTGCACCGAACCACCTTGCTTTCAGAGAGCAGTACATATTTACATATTCATCAGTTCTGCAGTTTTCCAAGAAATGAACAAAAGGTACCACCTGACCTGGGGATTCAAACAGGCTGTGAACATAAGGGGCAAACAGAATAGATCCAAAGCAGAATATTCTTAACTCTATAGACTTCACTGGCTCACTTGGATACTAGCAAATTTGTGAGGTGCATGGTTGCTACCAATACACTTTAGGAAAAAATTCCAGGCTTCACAGGAGCTCCTCCCTCATCCTGTGATCTGATGGCCAGCATTTTCAAAGTACTTAATAAAAGAAAGAAATTATTTTATTTGCTTTTCTTTTATGTAGAGGCTAAATCCACAGACTTCGGCAAAACTAAAATTAATAATAGTGAAATTTGCTTCCTCGACAGCACAGTCATGTTTAAGGAAAATTGGTTCATCTTTGTTTATTTTAAAGGTATCCAAACAGGAAAGGTTTTTCAATGGCAGTGATTATTTTCTGTAGCACCTTAACACTATGTAATAAGAATATTTTGCACACCAAGTGTCACAAAAACCTGCTGTATATACACAGGCAGTATCTGTGTGACTGCAGCTAGCACACATCAGTGGTGAAAATAAAGAGTAATCAAGGATAATCACTATTTCATTGGGATTTAATCACTTTGTGTTTGCAATCACTCATGACAGTCCAAAAAGTTTCTTCACCAGAAGGTTAGTTTTCTGTAAGAAAGCCTCTTTTCAGTAGAAGTTGGAAAGAATGGCAAATTGAGCAGTCTATTAGTCAATAAAACTTCATCATTTTCATTGACTGCAGATTTTTATTTCAGGCTTCTTACGACCAAAAAGCAGGATCCTGCAGTCAGCTATTCTGGCATGTATTGCAAATATTGTAAATTACTTCCAAAAAGAAGAAGATGGGAAAAAAATAAAAAGTATTTAAAAAAAAAGTGGCATTATAAATAGGATTATTTTTAAATGGTTGAATTCAGCTGCCTTACTTTATAACAATCAGTCTTCAGCAAAACCACAATTATTAAGACAGTGAAGGTTGTTTCCTGACAGCAGCCGGCCTGTGGTCGAAGAAGGTGGTTTTATCTGCTTTTCTTTTAACAGCACCACAGTAAGTTTCAAAGTTGCAGTGGCTTCTGTTAAAGTATCTCCACATAACAAGAGAAAGCATTCTGTCTAAAAGCCGGAATTACACTTACATCAAAACACCTGCCCTTAGTACCCAAACCAAAGAAGACAAGTACCCCTCTAAAAAAGGAGGGGGAAAAAACCAAATCAAGCAGCTTTCCTAACAGTTTTTTCCTCGTAGTAAGGCCTTTTTTCTTTGCCATTGGACACAAAACAGAAGGACCAGCCCATTTACTAAATTCATACTGTGAGAATGCTGATTTTAATAGACTAGTCAGAGACAGACATCAAAGAATATAAGGCAGCATATGATTTATTGTACCATTTAAAAAATGTACCATGTTAAGAGAACATAAAAGTCTCTCATTTTTATGTCTTTCCACTAAAGGCCCATGCACATTATTCTTGAATCAGCAACTCATTAATAATTCTAGGGAAGGAACAAAGCAGAACAGTAAATATTAAGCACATGATTTTCAGCAAGTCCTGCTTTAGTTAACTTTAAGTTTTCCATCAGAAAATAATTGTAACTAATACCACCACTAAAGAGGAGGTTGCATTCTTGGTAGCAAATCATAGAAAAGCCAGACAAACACAAAGTCTGCCTAGACTGAGAGCTAACACTCCAAAGCAAACCTCATAGCTCTTAATCCTCACAGAAACTAAAAAAATCATCCAGAAAAGCTGTATTTAATTTTTCCAATATCCAAACACAATTGGATTGATAAGTCAGTCACCTAAAGCATAGAAGTGGCAGATTTAAGAGGTTCTATACAATTTTAATTCAGCTCCCACAAATCCTTTCTGCGCAACAAAAAAGGACCCATGAAGGGGAAAAAAAATGAACGTGCAAGAGTGCAAAATTAGTATATCAAGTACTTCCTAATGGCTGAAACCAGAAATGTCTCAGCAGACACTTCAACAGTACCTGCTTAGCATGCATGCTTTGCTTTATGGAAGCAGATATCTCAATAAACCTTTTACAGTGAGAAGCACGAGGAACCTAAAACTAACCTGCTGGACGCTGTTCCTTTGACTGTCATTTATGTCTGCATCACTTATCTGCTCCCACTCCTAGACTGTGAAAGGCGCCAGTGGCTTTCTTTACCTGCCAGATACCCAGGCTGGCTCTGGCTGATACTATTCACTCATGCCACAGAGCCACAGGCAGCAAGCAGGGATTCACCATCAGCTCATTTCTGATTACTGACAGCTGATACTCCCTCTCAATATTAGCCTAATTATTAAGAAAATCAGCAGTATGAGAGGAAGAACAAGCAGCCCAGAAAGGCAGAATATTAGACTCCTCGCAGGCAGCTCTGCTTTGACCACACACTCTCCTGTTCATTTTTGGATGGCACAGCAGGTTTAAGCAATCCCACCTTTGAGCTCAATAGGCTGCTGTGCCCCAAAAAATCAATCCCTCATCGTGCCAGAATTGTTTTGTGGTGCCAAGCTATGAATCACCATAGGGAATTATCTTGGCTGAAAAAATAAACACTTCTGCTGTGTTTTCCAGATAGATTAGTCCCCGATTAAACCCACAGAAGAACAAAACAAACACTGGAAGAGATAGTGAAAGGGCAAGAGCATCTTGCATCAATGTTGCTGACAGAGACCCATCAACTTTGCAGTTGGCAGCACCGGTATTTGGCAAACTTTATTCCATACAGAAAACTACCCTGTGTTCTTCACATTAACAGACCAAAAAGTCAACAGGATTAAAAAAATGAAACCAAATAAAGAAGACATGGCAGAGGAAACAAGCAATGCTAAACAATTTCACATGGAACCAGAAAATGAGAGATTAACACATTCAGTCAGGTAGAGGTCAGAAAAAAAACCTAAAGAGAGAACCACAAAGATGAGACATGGATTAAAGGAGGAAGAGAGAAAAGCAAAACAAGGACAAATAAAGAAATACAAAGTGTCAAGACACACAAAGCATAAGAAAATGAAGACAGCAGAGCACAGAAAGTAGTGCTATTTTAAGATCTGGTATCATGTCTTCATGTTTCTTCGAGTAGCAAGACAGTAATACCCCATCTCTCAAGCCAAAGCACAAAGACTCCTGTTTCACAGTAGTCTTTTGTCCCTTGGCTTGAGAGATGTTTGGCACCTGGGATCTACAGTACCTGGACTAACTTGGAACAGCTTCTCTAAAGCAAAGCACTACTCACAAGTTCCTAACTAGAAAAAGCATACATGGAAAAGCATTAAAAACCCCACAAACTTTCTACAAACAATCTGATTCAGATTTCCCTTGGAAGCCTTCCTTGAAGACACTGCTTCCTTGCTACGGCCAAGTCTTCCTGATAACAAGGTAAATTAGTTGGGCATCTGCTGCTGAAAGCAGTAAATCTAACCTAGCCCCATAATTTCCCTACCTCGCTGGTTTTTGTTGAATAATTTGGGTTTGGCTGATTGCTTCTCCTACCAACATGAATTTTTCCATCACCTTCTCTTCTAATGTTTTTCAGTGCCTCCTCCCCCTATGGTCCTGACACATGTAGAACAGGATTATGTCCAAAGCAGCATCCAGAGAAGACAGCCCTCTTCTCCCTGGAAATCGCAGCAGTCCCATCTTTGGAAAAACTTCAGGAAACAGATCTTTTACCCTGAAGTACCACCAACTGTCTCCAGGAAAAAAAAAAAAAAAAAAAAAACCAAACCAAACCAAACCAAGACAAAAAAAACCACACCACCATAAAACACTTACACAGCTCCCAAGAGCAGTACTTGCAAACAGTCACTAATTTTGCAACAGACAACTGGAAAAAGTGAATTTAAAGAAAGAAGAAAAATGCAAAACTCTGTCCTGTATGACAGGTGAAAACTGGCTCCTTTCCACAAATCACAAACAAGCATCTTGCTCCTGACACTGAAGCCTCATTAAAAGAAGAGTTAACTTGGTAATTTGGAAGATTTCAATCTCAGAAATTGACATTGACCTCTATTGTTCCATTCCTGCAGGCAAGGTTATCTGATACAGACAAATGCTGAGGGTGCTGTGCAGCCAACACCCTCCGATTTCACTTGCCAATGGATGTCTCAGGTAGATGCAACTAAATTGGAAATTTTTGTTTCCTTTCAATACTAAGCTGCAGAAAAGATGCCTCTAAAAATATTTCTCCTCTAGCTCTCAGGCAAGAGCACCATCTGGTGTTCAGCTAATTAAAGCTTTCAACCTGTGTTTGGATCATTTTATTGGACTGCTTGTCTTTTTAATTATGTTTCTTGCTTGAGGTTTTTTGTTTGGTTAGGTTCTTACTTTGTTGATTTGGGGGGATTTTTTTAGCAAATTTACTCTGCACTGGATCTGAATTCTATGAAACAGACACAAAAAAGCTGCAAAACAAGCTAAGAAAAACTCCTTAACTTTCATGGGGGAACAAAGAAAAACAGAACAACCAAAAGAAATTGGTGGGGTTTTATATGTAATTATTCCCCCTTTAAAAAACCCGAACAACAGAGTATTAGATAAGTTTTTAGAATACTGTCAATCTTATTAGTCATGGCTAGGCTGTAAATAATTCCTGTCTTCAGGGATCTCAGAGGAAAAACAACTGCTGGCTTGCAAACTCCCAGTTCCCTACTGCCCTTTACCAGCTTCACAGCCCTCCACAACACTGTCCCTTCTTCCCAACCTCTGGCTACTCTCTCCAGGCGGAAGCCAAAATACTTCCTCCTCCTCCTCACTCTTTACAAAAATAGCACCTAGTAAATGTCCCCCAGTTATTTACCTTAACTATTTTCCATTCCAGTTGCCTGAACTTCCACTTACAGAGAAGCACCAGTTTTATGCTGAAAACCGTAAAAACAGTTTAAGTAATCCCTGAAGGTATTAATATCAGATTGTTCCTGTAAGACTGATAATCAACACACAGGCCAAGGAATTCAGCAATGCAGCTGGGTTAATAGAAGTTACAAGAACCTAAATTCTATACTTCTGAAGATGTGCTATGGATCCTCCAAAAAATACTGATTTTATTTATACCCACACCACTTTCTGGAATGAAAAGGCATTCAAAGCTTGAATTTTAGGTATTTAGAAAATATCTTTATGGAGAATACACACCAAATTTCTTTTTAAAATGCAAAGAGAGGGGAAAAAAGCCATACAGACTAGGCAACTCAGAAGCTAACCTACAATTAAATCATGCAAGAAGTACAATTCACTCTAAATTGAGAGGAAACATCAAATGTTGGAATCTTCAGCAAATCCAGTCAGCGCAAAGGCTATACCAAAAGAAAAGAAAGCTTCCTAAAACAACAAGGAAAAAGGTTTCCCCCCAACACTACAGACCCTATTTCTGATCTTTACCAGGAGAATGATAGCAATTACAGCTATTATGAAGAAGAAAGAAACCCACAGGAATGGAAGAGGTGGTGGAAAACGCTTCCAAACTTAGAAACAACAGCCTATTTTACACAGGCATTTTTGCCTCTGCTACCTAAAACAGGAATAATTAACATAACCACTCATTTGCTGTCAGACTGGTCGCTTCTATAAACACATTACCAAAGCCAGCACTACAACACCCTCTTACCTGTTTGTTGGAGTGGTGAAGCTAAAAGACAGAAGCTGATTCCAGAACGGGTCATTCTCAGAGATGGGCTCTGATCCTGACAGTTTCTGTAAGTACTCATTTTCTGGAAGCTCACTGATGCTGCTGCTATTTGCTCCCATCTTCTTTATTTGGCAAATGTCTTTCTAAATTTTCATTTCTTTGAGGAAAAAAAAAAAAGAAAAAAGAAAGAAACATTTTAAGTCTTTTGCACAAATAAGGAATACGCAGACCCTGAGTTAGCCACCAGTAAAGCTTTAGATCACCTCCTTGAAAAATTACTGAGATGTAGTAATCAGGCATATAGGAATATGTTAGAAAGATTTCCTTTCAACAAACTTTGGACAATAACATCTTTGCTCAAGAAAGATGAAAGTTCCTGTTCTATTACTTCAGTCATCAGCTCACTTGTATTTTAATAAATTATACTCAGCAAGAACACTGCAGCACAGTTTTATCAGTAACAAGGCTGCTAGCAGTGGGGAAAACTACACAGGATTCACTGTTTTAATGGGTGTGTCAGGCTGACACACTATTCAGAAATATGCTTTCAACCTGAACTCACAGATAGAAATTACTACTTCTGTAAAGATGCAGCTAACTCCTGCAGGCCACCAATGATCTACACCTTTAAAGTTCCTGCCTTTCCAGAGTAAGCAAAGCTCTTATCGTGCTGTTATCAAGCAAGCAAAGGTACTACTGACCATACAAGGATGGTCACCTGACCTCTGTAAAATAATGCGGTTCCTTCCAGGCAACTACTTGCAGCAACTTTTCCCTTGGTTTCTACAAAGATACAGATGGAAGTATCAGATACGAGATATTAGATACAAGAATCAACGATTACTGATACTCTTACACTCATCAACCTCCCTGAAACAATTACTTCCAGAAAAGACTTCCAGTAGCAGTTAATATTAACAAAGAACAGTGTAAATATGAATGAAGCTTACTAAAAACAAACAAGAGATGCCACAAAAAGCTGCAATATTAGCAGCCATAGTGGAAGTTCTCTGAAGAATTCATATTTGGGATTTAGAGCAACTGCATAGTACCCAAATATGTCAGAAACAAAAAAGGGCCAGCATAGTCATAGAGCATAATATAAAATATATTACGTATCAAAGAGATTTTTAAAATGTGAAATCCTACCAAAAAAAAAAAAAAAAGAGAGAGATTGGTGATTATTTTCTAAATTTTATTTGTAGGAGCCTCTACAGGCAGGGACACCTTGCACTGGACCAGGTTGCTCCAAGCACATCCAACCTGATGTGTTTGCAACATGTTCAACTACTGCAAAAGCCAGCAATGATGCTGTTGCCCCTGGACCTATACTTTGACTCAAGCCCCATCCCTGTGCCTTTAAATTACTTAAAGGCCCAACATTTAAACCTTCAATTCTTGGAGAAAAGACAAGTCTAGTCTCTGTCTGCTTCAAGTTCCCATTCTCTGCTCATGTTTTCCAGCTCGTTTAGTCCAAGACAAACAACTAATGGTGAAGAGAACCAAGAGGCAGCTGGAGCCCTGCCTTCAAATCCCTCCACCTTCACCTGGAGCTCTTGAGTTCTCCATGCCAGAGCACTGACAGTGCCCAAAATCCTTAGCCTGTTCTCCTAAGATGAGTCACCATATTCTCTGTTTACAAGCTACACTTACAGCTTGCTGCAGCTCCCAAAGCCCCCCACATTTAAACCACTTTCCCAGAAACATGACAGCAACTGGAACAGGTTCCAAGTAAATTCTTGAAAAGGAGTCATGCTTGCTTTCCAGATTTCCTATGGCATGCCAGCAGGTTCAATACCATTAAGGCAAAATCCAAAACAAAGAGGGCTTTAACCACAAGTCTTAGCGCAATTTTATTGTCTGTTCTCAGAGTCAGTGTCAAATCAAAGTGCCCAAGAACGCGCCCAGTTCCACGGCCACAGTCATGCTCCCAAGCAGCATGAAGAGCTGTGCAGCTCCCTGTGAGCCCTCCAGCCTTAATACCCAGCTGGCTCCTTCCAAACTGCAGAGAACATGTCTCATTCCACAGACCTTCCCCAAAGCGACAGAAAAATAAGGCACTGGCTGATCATTTTCTCTTCTAAATGAAATAAACATCAAGCCATCCAGACCTGTCAAAATAATCCACCTGCTACCTTGAGCTTAAAACACCTGATAATAGTTTGTAGATAAAGGGACTTGGCGAGCTTTGACTTCCACTGATTCAAGAGCCAACAGATTTTGGAGCAATCAAACAAACACACAGATTTTTTTCTCTCTTTTATACCCCAGGTGGTTTCTTTCCTCTCCTAATACATTACACTCACTATACCCCTCTGAAGTAAAAATCTCAGCTAGTTCTGCTGATCCTTCCTGTAGATGACTACACTTACAGACACACAAAGGTAACTCCTTCCATCAGGAACTTGTGTTATCCCAAAGCTTAGTGAAATGCTGTGCAATAACCTCATGATGCAGCCTGAGCACCTTCAGCTCCTACAATCTGAACCACAGGCCCTGCTTTACATAAGCAAGACACTTCTGAGGAACTCCAGCCATCAAGTGACCCAGGAAACACGTATCTCCTTCAGAGTTCATGAATATCCTACAGGAAAAATGTCTAAAAATAACTGAAAATAGAAAAAAAAACATAACATTTAATTTCCAGGCATTTTAACAACAGTAACAGATTAACCCCAACGCTTTAACTTAGCTGATTACATGCTAGTCATGATCTCAAGCACACTTCTAAGACAGTTGCTACTAAATAATATTAAATTAAATGGCAGTCACCACTTTAAATCATTTTCAAACATGCTATCAAATGCTTCTTTTAGAAACAGCTGCCTTTAGCTGAAAACATCATCCAAATAAAACATGCAAACCACTTAAATGTCCACACTGCTTTTGATTAAGAGGCACTGCCTCTGTGCCTGTATGCTGGTTAAGACAGTAGAGGTTCAAGGCATTAGATAATATAAAAGTCAAGTCAATACTTGGAACAGATGTACAACAGTATGCTTTAAGCTGCATTTAAAACATTTATTTATTTATCCACGATTTTCCCTACACCTGAATCTCATAACAGCCCCCACTGCACAGAAAAGCTGCTCGAGGGGATCCCAAAAAAACTGCAAAACACAAGGTTAAACAGCTTCTGCTTCCTCACATGCTGAAGCAGGACAGCCCCAACAAACACCAAATCACAGGAAATTTCCTTTCACTCCAGGAAAGTCAGCCCTCACTCTAGCAGTAAATTACCAATTAAATCTAATTTCCTTTTTCTTGAAATACGCTAAATAAATAAATGTGTGGTTCATTAAAATAAGATTTACAAAAAGCCAGTCTACTTATTTGCCAGCCCCACCCCCTCCCCAAAAAAACCAAACAGACACAACTTATTAGCAACTCATTTAGTTTAACTCAGCATTATTACACCCCCAAATCATAGCCTGGTCTGCAAGTGTCATTCTCTATTAAATCCAGCATCTGTTTAGTCCCAGAACTTGGCTCCATGATGCAGCAGTAGAAGCTTTAGAGCAACACAAGGGAGTTTGTTTTGCACATCAGGACTCATTCCAATCTCAAATTGCAAGGGAGAGGTGTAAAATCCCACGTTTACTGTTTCTTCTAGAAGATTTTAGTATTAATCATTAACAAGGCTTACAATAATATAATTTTTCCTGTGAAAGAAAGTTGAAAGAAATTCAGCAATACATAGATGCCATGTATGAGCTCCTAAGTGTAATTCAAGGTACAGATGTGTTCTGTTGAACTTGGGGAAAAAAAAACTTGTCATGTTCTATATATCTTCTACTTAAATAATTTTAGACAAGTAATTAGAGTTCCTTTCAGGATTATATCTCCTACTGGACTCACAACTTAATTGCTAATGCTGGAATTTTATCTTCCAGTACAGCCAGCTGCCCCCTTCCAAAACTATGCTTGATCATCTGGCTGAGTTTGCAGACATTTTGAATAATACAGATTATATATAGTTGTGAGATTTTTTTTAAATTACTGCTTTAAAGTGTAAGAATTTGAAATGGTCATGCACGTGATTTTACAATGTTATCTGAGATCTTGTTGCTAGGTTGAGTCTTTAACACAACCACATGAAAATACTGAAAACATTTTAAAACCTAACAAAAATTGCATTTCTGTACACAGCAGGACTCTGGTTACCCTTATAGTTCATAGAGTTATGAACTAAAGCAAATGATTGTTTTCCTTCCACGCAAAGCAGCCCCAATCACTGTAAAGATGAGAACACGAGACGTAATGCTGCTCATTCGGTACTACCAAAACACTGCACTGAGGGTTTTGGCTGATTCCTATTTCCATCCAAGAACTGCAGGTTTCAGACCACCTTTCATCCATGAGACATTAAAGCATCCCACAAAATCCTAACATAAAACTTGCTACAATGTTATGAGACTACTGCAACACCGTTACACATAATTCTCAATACAACATAAAACACAGAACTTAGATAAAGGGTAGGTATTGTTCAGCTCTAATACTTGAAATTTACTGTCCACACAATATATTTGAATTCTGACTGCTCACTTGTGTTACAGTAATATTTCATAGATTTATAGAATGGTTTCTGTTGGAAGGAACCTTTAAGGCCATCCCATTCCACCCCTTCCACGGGCAGCAACACCTTCCACTATCCCAGGCTGCTTCAAGCCCCATCCAACCTGGCCCGGAACACTTCCACAGATGGGGCAGCCACCATTTCTCTTAGTAGCTTTGCAGCTTTCTAGGCACGTTAGATGTTTATTTATCTGCACTGCTTGGGGAATTGTTTTGGGGAAGTTTTGGTGCTGTTACAAAGACTGGGAAAAAAAAAAACCAAAAAAACAAGAAATGAGATTCCATCTTTCTACAAAGACAAAAAAGCAGCTACGCAAATACTCTATTCATACTCGGAGATCACACTAATTTTCAGGCAAGGAGGTACAAAACTGAAAGAATTTTGGTTTTACCAAGTTAATTGGTAAAACAAGCAAAACTAATGATGCAGAAATACCTGGCAATAACAATTCATGCCAGTAAAAGGGATCTTCAGGAAAAACAATCTTTACAATCCTCAGACTTTAGAAACTTTTGCCGTTTCAAATCAGAGAGGAGCATTGAAATAGTGTTTGTTTTTAAAGCATGTTAATGACTCAGAATATTCCAGCTATAACTCATTGATTAGCAATCTTCAAACACTATCAAGCCACTATTAAAAATTCACCTTTTCTGATACACCAGTTAGCCACAACCAAGCAGCCTGGGAGATTTCAGGATGGAATAAATGCATCCTCATGACCAATTAAAAAAGCTTCCTACTGTTTTTAAGTTCATGAGTTACACAGGAAAGACTGTTTCTGCTCACTTTACACTGATTTGTAATTTTCCTCCCCTTTTCTACTGCCTTTTTGGCAACTGAAAAGGTCTTTCATTCCTTTCCTCAGTTCCCTTTACCCACCCCTTTTACTTTTGCTTGCTGAAACTGTTCAGACACATACCAAATCCCCTTCCCTCCAGAAAAAAAACCACCAAACCCACAAAAAAACACAGTTTTGTGGGAAGGAGCAGACAGGCAAGCTGCTTTTGTGAAAAACACATAATAGATGTTCTTTTAGAGAAGCTGGTTGACCATGACAGGGTCTGTCTTTGCAGCTTGGGGGCCAATACTATCTCTCATAGCTTTCTAGATTTCTGTTTCTCCTCTACCCACTATTTTTCAGACACTGCCAAGTTTGATGGCCAGGGATACAACCCTCTAACCTATCTTTGCAGAAGCCCAGCACACTAACTCTTCACCAGGTACCAAAATGTCTTCCTGTAAAGCTCAGCACATCAGGACAGAAGCACTTTTGGATGGCAGTAAGAAACACAACAGAATTATGAAGTGGTCCTCACAATGCCTGAGAACAAGAACAATACCAAAAAAAAAAAACCATCTTAAGGTCTTTAGGCAGCTCTCAACATAAATTATCTGACTTGTTCACTGTTTACTCAGCTGGATGAACAAACACAGCATCTCTTTCGGTTCTCCTGCTCTGTTCTAGTGCCTTCCCCTTCCACAGTAAGAACCTGAATCGAGCAGCAGTGCAGTGACATCAGCATGGTCCTTCTGGGTTCCACTGAAGCCCAAAGAGCCTTGCACATAGCAGAAGTGATTAATCTTGATAGATTTACTGCAGGCAAAGAAGGCCCCTCCCGGGGAAGGCAAGCAGCTGAAAAAACAAGTGATGATGCTGTGTTTTCTGCTCCAGTTCCTTTTCCACAACACTTTCGTGGGAGTCAGTCATCAATAAAAGCCTAACTCTGAAGAGCACAATCTGCTTCCTTCATGTCCCACCTACAGGACAGTTGTTCTGCTCACAACTGAAAGGGAGTTTTCAAAACCTTCATGGTGAGGCAGAGTTTCTCAAGCAGAAGAATTTGGATGTGAGTGAGCTCAGATGTTATGGTGCTTCCCCACACTGCTCAACAAGGGATGCTATTGTCTTTGACAGCTCACCCTACACAGTTTGTCATATTTTAATAAAGTGTTCTGAAAGGAGATGACGGAAAAATGAAAACCTAAATTCTATAAATGAGACTGAGATGTACTGATCATGTTTCTCAGTGCCATCTCAGAAAACTAACACATTTTCATACACTCTACAATCTCTGCTAATTTCTGGTCACCAAATCTAATAATTTTGATAAGCAGATGCCCACTTACTAATCTGAAAGTACCTTACTTCAAGTGAACTACTAATCGCCTTCAGAGGCTGCCTTCAAAGCCGTGTCCTGAACTGGAACTACTGACTCACAAGAGGACAAAAACAACCTTGCTCAAGTTGCTTTTCTCTAAAGTTATAAGAGATCAAAAATAATTTACACAAAAATGCCATTCCAACCTTTCACCTCACAACAGAAATTTCTGATACAGAGTGCTCTAAAAAATATTAAATGTTACGTGATGGTCCCGGACACCAATAAGCAAGGACAGGCTTGTGGCAAACTAAAGCCCAAAATCATCATATTTCCACCCAACATGTATGCCTTTCCATTAGCACATACCCAGTAGTGACACAACCAATCTGTATGAAGCTTTTATCCTCTATCCCCTCAGTCACCATGTTCTTTCAGGGCAGGGCAGCAGGTACATGTCAAACCTCTTGAGGAAGCTTTTACTGAATCCTGCACGTGAAACACCTTCCTGTTAAGAAGTTCAGAGAGTTCCTATTTAACTTTTACAGGTAAATAAGCATTTATAGCATTCAAGGACTTGTTTATCCAATTTATAAATAAAGCAATTTATGCAACAAAACATATCTCTAGCCCACTAATACAAAATCCCACAAGATCAATTAGGGAGTCCTCAATTTCATTCATTTTCAGTGCTGGCAGTTACACTCCCATACTAAAACACGATACTTGTGGCCAAATCCTCCTGAAAGCTCAAAAGCCTCTCTATATATAAAATTTATCAAGAGTTAACAAACTTTCAAGCTACAAAAACTATAAAGATCACTTTTCTGCTGAAATTCCTACGTATTAAGTTATGAAATAGGTACTGCCCCAAGCCTACCAATCTGAGAGCAGAATGACAGCATCAGTTTTACAAAACCACCCTGCCACAGAGGGGAGGAGAGGTGGTACAGCAGTAATTATGAAAAAAATTAATTACAAAAAAAGGTGCCTCTATCCTTATTCTCACATTCCAACACCCCAAGAAAAGGTCAGCACCAAACACAGCTAGTGTTTTTTGGAGTACATGCAGAAATTCTTTAATCCAATTAGCAAACACTGTCAGAAGAGAAGAAGGCTGGGTCAAGCACACCTTGTAATTTCTGTGTAAAAGGCTCTACACCTGTTACAAAACTATTACAGGCAAGTAACACATTTTTCAAAAGTTTCAAGAAGTGAAAATTCAAATACTATCTCCACTCTCTATAGTGAGCAGGTATTCCTGTAAAGGTTTTGTTTGCTCTCACCAGTGAGATTCCTGCTGCCAGCCAGGACAGGTGTGCTGGAACTATAAAATGAGAAAAACAAACTGAACTTTAAACAAGAATATCAAAGGGATATGGAGCTTAAAAGAAAAGACAAATCAAGAATATACACAACTCATACTGAGACCTGCCTTCACAGATTAGGAACAAACAGCACATCAGAACCAACACTGCTGGTTTGACCTCATCTGCTTCCAGTGGCCAAAGAGAATTTCATTATCACAAATACAGCAGCCGTTTTCAAAACCAGTTTTACACCAACTCCCTGATAATCTGTGATGGATTATAGTGTTGGAAATTTTGTTCAATATGAGAATGCTTTGATGACTTTGTCCCTTCTCTCTACTTTTTAAAAAACCCCTCCGTATACCCACCTAAAAAGTCCATTTACAGTAATTCATTGTTCCTACCATAATTGAAATAGAAAGCTGGGCTGGATATGACACAAGTCAGACTAAACCTTTATTTAATGAATCAAGTAGCTTCTATATGAAAGGGATGTTAAGATTATTGTTACAGACAAGTATTTCCTTCCTATTTCACTATCAGACATAAGTAACATCTGCCTAAAGGCCAAAGTAATGTTTCAAGAAAGTAATTCAAACTCCATTTAAGCTTCAAACAGATGCTCAGATGCTCATCAAAAGGCCTGCATTTGTTTCAATATTGGTATATTTTACTATATTTCAAAGATTATACAAATATTTTGGTATTTGTGCTCTTCCACAATTTGGGCATTAGCCACATTTTTGCAACAGGATTATTTGTCTCTGCTTTGGAAGTTTCTCACAGCTGAAGATCTAACTACAGCATAAAAAGGCATGTTATGCTGAAAGACCAACCTGCTCTGTATGTGCAATAATTTTGTATGATGTTACACATCGTTACTTATATCACCTATCTTCAAGATCTGCTGCAAATTAAATTATACTTGCCAGGGCGTGGAGTACTTCAAGGTGCAACAGACTTTCCACTCCAGAGAATACACTTTGAAAAATACTGTTAAAATCATTCATCATCTACTGTGGCATCAGTTCAGCAGCTACCAAACAGGATTTCTTGCTTTTGGTGACTTTTGTCAGTCATCAGCACGTTAAAAACATCTTATCATCTTAAAAACACAGCATGTCAGAAAATGCCAAAGGGCAGGTTTGGGTTAGATCTTGGGCAGGAATTGCTGGCTGGGAGGGTGGGCAGGCCCTGGCCCAGGGTGCCCAGAGCAGCTGTGGCTGCCCCTGGATCCCTGGCAGTGTCCAAGGCCAGGTTGGACAGGGCTTGGAGCAGCCTGGGACAGTGGGAGGTGTCCCTGCCCATGGCAGGGGGTGGCACTGGATGATTCTTAAGGTCCTTTCCCACCCAAACCAGTCTGGGATTCTGTGATCCCAGAATCTTCCTCTTACTCTGATAAAATCCCTGGAAGGAAGCACCAGATCCAGCTGAGTTTGGCAGTAATTTGCTAAAAGCACTTTTTTTACTGATTCGGCAGGAAATTAGGGGGGATTAGAGGCTCTGCTAGTAAAACATCAGCACGGGACTGTAAGAGGAGGAGCTGAGGGATGCTTCAGCCAGGTGACAGTGCTGAGCTGGGTCCCTCATTCCCCGGCTGCCCACGGGCCTCTGCTGATGCAGCAGCAGTGGAAAGAGAAAGCAGCCCATGGAAATGACAGGAGGAGGCCCTCCCAAGCTCCTGGCAATCTAAGGAGCAATGGCAATTTTCTAGTCGACCCAGCTGGAGCACCTTGAACGTTTTTCATTTGGGAATTGACACAACGTGGGATTACACAACCCCGCATTGGGACACTGGACCCAGCCACCCAGGAGCCTCCTTCCACCCCTCTGCACTCCAAAAGTGATCCCTGATGGAAATATCAACAGCTTACTTACTTCTGCAAGTACCTACAATGAACAGAACTGCAGCCCAGCACGCTGTCCCTCTGCACAGGAGAGGGAAAAAAAATCAGATTACGGCCCCACAAACTCCCTACGCCCAGCACAGGAGATTAAAAAGAATACGTAAATAAACAAACAGTGCTTGGCATGAAGGCATACGAGGTAACGCAAAGCCTGGCAACTCAGATGAGATACCAATTCACTTTTAAACTAAAATATGCCTCACTTTTGATAAATACTATCATTCATAAGTATGAAAACAATGTGGTAGGAGTGAGGAGGCAAAGTGAGCCCCAGCAGACCCGAGATGCTTCAGAGGAATGGAAAAAACTCTGCTTCTTAAGAACAGGATGGAAAGCAATTTATCATCTAGCCAATCATCAAGAGCACACAAGAAAAATACGAGTATAAATCTCTGGCTTTCCAGCCCTGGGCGCATTTAAAGGGACACTGAGACATCCCAGGGACCCTGAGGGATCACAGGATCCCTGTAAGGGAGCACTCAAGGTCCGGGTAAAGGGAAACAAGCACGTTCTGGGAACGCTGGCAGGGTTCTTTGGATCCCTACGGGACACAAGGACATCCAGGGGACCCAGCGAGGGATCAATCCTGGATCCCGAAGGGACCCCAGTACAACCCGGGAACCCCGGGTGCGATTCCTGGAGATGCCCCAGCCCGGGCAGGGACACGGCGGGTGCTGGTGCCCCGGCAACACTCCGCAACGCCGGTGTCGAATTACGCAAGGCATCCCTCCATCTATCGTGACACAGGCCCGCGCCACGAGGGGACGGTGACGTCGGGGCAACCGGGGGATCTCGGGGGCCCCTTTCGGAGCCGCCGGCCGCCGGGTCCACCCGTCGCCCGTGCCCCTCGAAGGCACCGCCAAGGCCG
Organism: Phylloscopus whistleri; assembly: GCA_017589585.1. Lineage (NCBI taxonomy): Eukaryota > Metazoa > Chordata > Aves > Passeriformes > Phylloscopidae > Phylloscopus > Phylloscopus whistleri. The sequence goes on from JADMLD010000037.1 coordinate 1,688,459, forward strand.
CGCTTACCGTCCGTGCCCTGGGCCCGAGGTCGGTGGCGGGGTCGGTGGCGGGGTGCCTCGGCCGGTGCCGCTCCCGGGTCCCCTCACGGCCCCTCACGGTCCCCGCCCGCCTCCACGTCGCCGGCTAAGCCCCGCTGCGCGTGCGCGAGGCGCGCGCGGGGCGGCGCGCGAGGCACCACGGGAGTTGTAGTTCCTGACGGGCGGGGAGGCCATGACACCCATAGTGCCCTGGGCTGATCCCCCAGCGTGGGCAGCAGGGGAGGGGGGATTCTGCCCCTCTGCCCCTGTGCTCAGCTGAGACCCCACCTGCAGAGCTGCCCCAGCCCTGGCTCCAGCAGCACAAGGACCTGGAGCTGCTGCAGCCAGGCCAGAGGAGGCCACGGAGATGCTGCCAGGGCTGGAGCCCCTCTGCTCTGGAGCCAGCCTGGCACACCTGGGGCTGTTCAGCTGCACCAGAGAAGGCTCCAGGGAGAGCTCAGAGCCCCTGCCAGGGCCTCCAGGGGCTCCAGGAGAGCTGCACAGGGACTGGGGACAAGGCCTGCAGGGCCAGCACCCAGGGAATGGTTTCCCAGTGCCAGAGGGCAGGGACAGATGGGATCTTGGGCAGGAATTGCTGGCTGGGAGGGTGGGCAGGCCCTGGCCCAGGGTGCCCAGAGCAGCTGTGGCTGCCCCTGGATCCCTGGCAGTGTCCAAGGCCAGGCTGGACAGGGCTTGGAGAAACCTGGAAGAGTGAAGGTGCCCCTGCCATGGCAGGGGGTGGGACTGGATGGGCTTTAAGGTCCCTTCCAGCCCAAACTCTTCTGGGATTCATTCTGATTCTCTGCTCTGCATTCTACTTTTTCAGTGTGATATGAGGTAAGCCCAGCAAATGGGACCAACAGTGAATGTCTGAGGGCAGGAGGATTTACCAGGCCCCATCCTGCCCTCGTGCTGCTTTCAACCAAGGGTAATGCCTAAAGTGGGGTTTGTGCCATCAACAACAGGGACCCATTTCCTCATGAAAGGGAAACCCTTCCCAATGTAGCCCTGAGTTTATTCCCAATTTCCACGCGCTGTGTGACAGCAAATCCCCAGGCGGGCCCTTACACATCCCTGTCCCTGGGCCGTGCATGCCAGCAGCCCGTCTGCAAACAGCACAGGTGGGGTGTGACCCTGAGCAAACATTGCCACCTTACAGCAGCAATCCTGCTGCGGGGCTGGGCCTGGCTGGAAATGGCTGCGGCCGCAGAGCTGCTGCGTGGGCCACAGCACGGCCGTGAAACGCTGCACGCCGAAATAAAAAGGGTCTGTAGAGCAAGCCCCACGCCAAAAACAGGCATTGCTGGGTGTATGAACGCCTCCATTCACAACACGTCAATTTATGTATCGCTGTCATCCCAAGGCCGGGTTGGGCAGGGCCTGGAGCAACCAGGGAGGGTGGAAGGTGTCCCTGCCCATGGCAGAGGGTGTGGCAGGAGGAGATTTAAGGCTCTCATCCAACCCAAACATTCCATGATTCTAAAACAACAGTGAATGAAAGACACAGCACTACTATCCAAAAGCTTTTCTAAAGCAAAAGATCCACCATGGCAAACGTGGCCTTCTAGACCTTTTCAGTTAAATTACTGCAGCCAGGTTCACTGAAAACAGGAATAATTGGCAGCCTGTTGTTACAGCCAAAGTATGATATGGTTCAGCAAGCATGCTCTAACAATCAGAAAACTGCACAAAGAAGATAATCTCTTCTTTCATGTCATAGGCAGTTTAATGAAACAGAACTATTTCTGTTTCCTAAGTGTAACTAACTTAGTTAGTGTTAACACTAGTTAACCTAAGCATAAATTAAATTTCTCTTAATTTCCTTTACCAGCAGCCTCTGAAGCCACTGTTCTTTCAGCAATAATGTTCTCCATTGTACAGAAATCATGAAGGAATGACTCTGAGGACTGAACCTCAGCAGCATGTCCAACAGCTCCCAGAATCCATCTGGGGTATGGCTGCTACATCTGGGTAATAACAGCATAATGTGTTACTGTCATTAGATCAGAAACTTCATTTTCAGTTTAGACATCCTTAGCAGCTGATCACAGTGCAGTTTAACACGCCAGAATGCCCTTTCCTTTCAGGATCAGGCCCATCAAAATAATCAGCAACATAAAATTAATTCGTTTTTATTTAAGAATTTTTGGCATATACATGCTTTTTTTAAAATGTGTTTTTCAGTTAACTTCTTGGCATCCAGCAGCTTGTGCAAACCAACACACAGAAGGTGCCACATCCCATCAAGACCTTCTCATTAAGAAAAAATACTTGAAATTAGTTGATTTGAATGATGTTTTTTCAAATATTGATTTATTGATCTTTCCTCAATAGTATTTAAGTAAAGTATTTTAATAAAACAGGTTTAATGCTGAAGAACTTAGGACTAGATTTGCAGTCCCTTAAAGATGTCAACTCTGAAATTTTCTAAAAGTCTTCAGTGTAAATGAAGCTGCTTTTTGGTCTAGGAAATCCTGGTAGATGTCCACGTGCCACCATCACATGCCTAAATCTTCTGTAAATCTTGTTTTTAGCGAGTAACGAGCGCAGGGGAATTTTCTCAGTTAAATTCAGCTCACTTGATCAATATTATTCCCTCACATGAGGATTTCCTTAATTTCTGCCTGCTTATTTTTCTTAAAGAAATAAGCTTTGCATCCCAGCAGATGATCCCATGCACTCTGGCCCACACTTGGGCCTTTTGCTTTCACTTGATTTTTATTTAACTATTCACAACACAACAGGATTATTGACTTATTCTTGAAAAAAATAGGGGCAGAAGCGTTTTAACACAAATCTCCTGACAGGACTTCCAGTGAAGCGCCTCATACAGAAAGTTTTGTGATGTAGGTTGCTCACTTTAGGGTTTAACTGCAGCTAATAAAAGCAGTGGAACACCATCCTAGAGACCATAAATGTGTAGTTTTACTTGCATTATCTGCCTGTTCATTTTTGCATTTTTTTTTCAAAACACCTGGTGTTTAAATACAGTGCTGGCACACAGCTGGAAGCCTGGTGCAGCCTGCAGTCTATTTACTACACACTTTATTTTCTATCTTACTGTTCAATGCATTTTCTTCTGTAATAATATCCTAAATAACTTAAAAAATTAATTAAGCAGACTTCATAAATTTAATTACAGATTAAAGGAGCCCCAGTAAATCTCTTGCTCTACTTTTCGTTGTGTTCACAGCTGTTTAGAGGTGGATGTACTCTAAAACTGTGGCCTTTTTACGAGATACCCAGCATATTAAATCAGCATGGAAGGAACAATCACTTCAGCAATGCTCAGGATGTCAGAACATGTATTTTTGTTTATCTGCAGAGCTGCAGCTTGGACTGGGCATGACCGAGGCATCTCCAGTCCTGTGTCCAGTTTTGGGCCCTTCATGACAAGAAGGACACCAAGGAGCTGGAGCGTGTCCAGGGCAGGGAAGGGAGCTGGGGAAGGGGCTGGAGCCCCAGGAGAGGCTGAGGGAGCTGGGAAGGGGCTGGAGCCCCAGGAGAGGCTGAGGGAGCTGGGGAAGGGGCTGGAGCCCCAGCAGAGGCTGAGGGAGCTGGGAAGGGGCTCAGCCTGGAGAAAAGGAGGCTCAGGGGGGCCCTTGTGGCTCTGCACAACTCCCTGCCAGGAGGGGACAGCCGGGGGGGTCGGGCTCTGCTCCCAGGGCACAGGGACAGGAGGGGAGGGAACGGCCCCAGGCTGGGGAGGGGCAGGGTGGACATAAAGAAAAATTTCCCCACGGAAAGGGCTGTCCAGCCCTGGCACAGCTGCTCCAGGGTGGTGGTGGAGTCCCCATCCCTGGCAGGATTTAAAAGTTGTGTGGACGTGGCACCTTGGGACATGGGTCAGTGGTGGGTTAAGCAGTGCTGGGGATGGTTGGACTCGATGATCTCAAAGGGTTTTTTCATCCTAAACAATTCTGGGCCAGGGGAGGGGCAGGTTGGATATCAGGAGGAATTTCCCCATGGAAAGGGTGGTCAGGAACTGGAAGGGGTTGCCCAGGCAGGTGGAGTTCCCATCCCTGGAGCTGTCCAGGAATGACTGGATGTGGCACTCAGTGCTCTGGGCTGGTGACAAGGTGGGCATTGGTCACAGGCTGGCTCCGTGGTCTTTTCCAGCCTAAATGATCCTGGGATTCACTGATCTAGGAGGAAGCTGTGATGCACTGATCCATGGGGGGGTTATGTTCCAAAGATGATGTAAGAGCTGACTGGACAGCAATTCCAAACTCAGGTCCAATCAGAGTCGCTCATTAAGAAAGAGCAAACAGCATTAATCAAGGTCTCACACGGAGGTGTCTGTGCCTGAGCTCATTGCAAACTCATGGCTGTGGCTACTGGGGCACATCTGTGAATGCTGCAGATCGATTCACACCAGGTCTGACCAAACCAGGCCACTGGAGGGAAATGAGGCACCTCACCAGGGGCACTGGGCAAAATTAGATACCTGAGTAATTAATTAACTGGAGAGAGAAATCACAGTCACAAGACTGGACCACAGAGACAGTTCAGGGACTACCTGTATGAAAAGGTGCATTTTTAGGCCTGCCTGAGGAAGGATTTTAGGGAAGTTAAATAATAAAGAACAATTCCAAACTGCTAGAATGGTTTCATTTTGAATCTTTTAAAGAGCTCTATGGTTTGGGAGACAGGAAAAAGCAGGAATTACCACTTTTATTCCTTACTAAGCACCAGGACACTTAAAATCCTTCACAGTTGGGATGCAAGGCAGCAGCAGAATCCATCTTCCCAGGAGGAGGCAAAGCTTGCCCAGTTCACTTTATCATGAAGCCAGTTATTTTAGGACCTCCTTCTGCCTGGAGCCTGTCTCCAGGCTTTCAAAGATTTTGTCACCACTTGAAGTGTTTATAGCTCTGAACACTAAGAATTCTGTGATTCTGTGTAATAATTGCATGAAGCGACTTATTTTTAAGTAAAATCCTAGTTTATTATAATGAAAATTCCACAAGCATGTTAAAGAGGTTTTAATTGGATGTCGGGTTTTTTTTTAAAGCCAGAACTCCACCATTTAAAATCACTACAGCAGAACATAAAGCAACATTCTCTTGCATCATGCCTCTGCTGCTCCTCTTCAGGAAAAAAAAAAGGCATAATATTTCAAGGAAAATAATTAAGGAAAGTATCACATCAAGACTTCCTGCTTTCAGTAAGCTAAGTAAATTTTGTACGTAGCACAACTCCTTTAGTTCATCCATAGATTTGACATGAAAAATCTAAATTCTTCAGAGATAAATGATGAGCTTTTGCTGTCACAATGCAGTCTACAGTTCTTCACCAAGAACAGATAAAGCCTTTAAGGTGAAAGCCTCAAGTACTGCACTAGCACTTAGTGACATCAAGATGCTAAGTTACGTTTACCTTCCACAGACAGATTTATTCTTAAGTTATTTAACCTAAACTCTAATCACACCAAACAGATGGTAGATGCAAAGTAGTTCCAGCGAGAAAAACACAAGAACTTCAGCTTTCAAATATTTTAAATAAACATATGAGCCAGCTGCCATTTTAGTGGCAAAAAAGACTCTCTTCTGCAAGCAATAATTTTTTTTAATTCTGCTAAAATGTGCAAAGAAAAAAGTCTCAAACTGAGAGGAATATCAGCAGTTCATACTGGACATGAGGGAATAAAATCCTTAGGAATTAACTCCTTTAAGCCGTTTTCTTGTCATAAACTGCCATGGGTCTTTTTGCAGCAGTTCCATTTGCAATGCCATTGCTTTCCAACTGCAAATAAAAAACAGTGTCATTAATGAGATGTCAAATTAGAATTTCACACCTAAAACAGGATCAGCTGGTGACAAAAATGGCTTTTAGAAGCAAGGCCAGTAAAGATCTATGAAGAAATATGGGGCAAGAACCAAAAGTGGTGGTGTCTTTGTAGATTTACAAATAATTACTGCCTCAGGGGGAAGGGAGGAATGAGGGCAGCGACAACATTTACAAGTCCCTGTGTTGTGCTAGACAATAAATAATAAAAGCATGGTTTATATGCACCAAGCATCCTCCCCCATTAGGAGTGGCAGAGCTGGCTGAAGAGAGGGGCCATTTTTAATTTCTGCTTCGCACATCTGGTGTGATTTACCAAATATTTGACTTTTCTTTTCCTCTGGAAGATCGGTTCACACCAGGTCTGACCAAACCAGGCACAGGTGAGAAATGAGGCACCTCACCAAGGGCACTGGGCAAAAGCCAGTTGTTAAAAAAAAAAAAAAAAAATAAAAAATAAATTAATTAAGCTGTTCCAGGATATGGGCACAACTCCTACTCCCCCGAGACCAGAAGGTGTCTTGAAGCAACTGTTTCTAGCTGGCATACTAGTGGTAATTGCTGTTTCAAAGAAAACAGCCACCAAAATATCTGTGGTGCCTGCCCTGAGCTACCACTGGGTGGCTCATCCCGCTTCTCCGGGTGAGCTGATCTTACTTTATGGCTTCCAGCTCCATCCTCCTGGCCTCGTTTGGTGGCTGCAGGTGGCTGAGAGTCCCCAGCGCTGCCTCCTGGCCCCTGCCTGCTGTCTGCGGGATCCTGCACGGCCCTCTTGGGCCAGATGCGCTTGACGAAGGGCGCGATCACGGGGTAGATGTAGGGCTCCACAAACTTCTTGTAGACCCAGAGCAGAACGGGGATCACGATGCAGGGAATGCACACCATGGCTTCCTCCTGCGCTGGCACAGAGGTGGTGAGGGGAGAAGAAAAAAAAAACAGCTTAGGGCGGCGGTGTTTGTGTGCCACAGGCTGGGAAAACAGCACTGACACAGTAAATAAAAAAACATGTTCGATGTTAAAGGGTAGATTATTCTTTAATTACAAATTAGCTGCTGAAGTTTCAAAAATTCCAATGTTATAAAGCCTCCAAAAAAGGGGACATTCTTGTCATTTTAACAAAAAAAACCCAAACCAATTTGCTATTAATTCATCAGTCCTACAGACACAACCAAGAAAAAGAAATTCAGGAAATGAGAGTTTTTGCTTAAACCACACAAAAACAGTTTAAGCAGCAAGCTGCCAGTATTAGCCCAATTCCTGCTACATTAAGAGTCCAAAGGTTTTGTTTTGCTCAATCCATTTTTATTTAAGGAGAAATTAGACAGCAGAAAGCAAATCCATCCAGTGGGTCGCTACTACTGAAGGGCAGGACAATGGGAAAGGGGAAAAAAATTCCAGTCAGGATTTGAGAGAATTAGAATATGGGTTAATTTCTTCCTCCTGCCCTCACTTGATCCCACACCAACTCCATATAATTAACTATTAGAAAATGAACCATGCCCTTTCTCTGAAACCCCATAAGTCTTCAAAATTTGCACCTTTGAATCTATGCTAAAAAAAAAAAAAAAAAAAAAAAGAAAAGGCAGAAAAGCAGAGCAAGGAGGCAGAGAGAGCCAAGAGAGAGGTAAAGCAGTTAATTAGGGCTGGACCTGTCCCTGCCAGTGCTGACAAGCAATATATTAGACACACTCTGCTGCCAGACAACTTTGCCCTTCACAGTCCCCCTCTCTAGGCTGCTGACATCTCAATTCTCACAGCAAGAAGCAAAACAAAAGCTTTCCAAGATGGAGAAGGAAGAAGCAGATGTGTGTACATCACTAGGGACCAGTTTTGCCTTTTTTTTTTTTTTTTAAGCTATCCTTAAGAATTTTAGCCCTGTGGAAAAACAGAGTATCAGTTTCCAGCCGACTACTTCCAGGTTTTGCTCTGGCTGCTTCAAATACAGTTTAAATCTACTCTCTGAAGTCTGAGAGGAATCTTACATTGAGACAACACAAATGAGTTAATTCTTTAAAATTATTTAAAAAAAAAATATTTCAGATACTGTCTCCACCAGAACTTCCTAAATTTCCAGCAAATTGTGGATTCATCCATCAGCAGAAGAAAGTGGCTGGAGGGAACACCTCAAGCTGTAGAATCATTACAGAATTATGGAATTTGGGTAGGAAGAGAGCTTCAAAACCATTTCCTTCTACCCCCTGCCATGGGCAGGGACACCTTCCACTGTCCCAGGTTGCTCCAAGCCCTGTCCAGCCTGGCACTTGGGCACTTGACCACATCATGGAAGCAGGGAACAATGAGGGGAACTTATTTTCTACCCTGTTGTATCACAGGGAGGGTTTTGGTTTGCCAGAGCCCGTTCAGGGGCTGGGAAAGGGAAAAACAGGACCTCCTCCAGCTCTGTCCCAAACTGGAAGGATCAGCCCTGTTTTCTGCAGACCCTTCCATGGGGAACATATCCATGGGTCCAACAGCAGCAGGGCACCAGTGTGGGTTCCTCCAGCTGTCCTGGGCCCTTCCAGCCCTCCTTGGGTGGGAGCTCTGGAGCTCATAGCCCACAGCCACCACCAGGAAACCCGAGTTTGTGCTGCTGGTGAAGGATTTGGTGGGCTGCTGGGGGGGACATGGAGCATCCAGGGCTTCTCCTGGCGTAACACTGAGCAGCCTGGGGTAGTGGAAGGAGTGGAACAAGGTTATCACAGAATCACAGAATGGTTTGGGTGGGAAGGGATGTCAAAGCTCATCCAGTGCCACCCCTGCCATGGGCAGGGACACCTCCCACTGTCCCAGGCTGCTCCAAGCCCTGTCCAGCCTGGCCTTGGACACTGCCAGGGATCCAGGGGCAGCCACAGCTGCTCTGGGCACCCTGGGCCAGGGCCTGCCCACCCTCCCAGCCAGCAATTCCTGCCCAAGATCCCATCTGTCCCTGCCCTCTGGCACTGGGAAGCCATTCCCTGGGTCCTGGCCCTCCTAGGGAGACAGCACGTTTTGTGTTGCCTCTGCAGCCGCTTCGTGCCAGGATTCCTGACCAAAAAATCCTCCCTACCTCCGCCTGATGATGCACCAGCGCTCCCCGGGATCAGGGTGAACTCGCTCGGTGATGCTCCGCCACCCGGTCAGCTGGGAAAAAAGAACGAACACGGGAAGAAGGCAGAGCGGACGGTGCCCGGCAGGCCAGGCGGTGCCGGGCAGGGTGTTTGCTGTGTGTGACCGGCGGTGCCTGCGGGCTCCCTGTGGGCTCGGACAGCGCTCACCGGCACACCTCGGCACGGCACGCCTGTGTTCCCAGCGGCCGGAAAACGCTACCAGCGCAAAACCGGCGGGTTATCCCTGTTTTCCATGAAGGACGGGCCAGCCCAAGGAGGCTGGATGATGTCAGGCGTTGCCGTTCCGCTCTCCCAGAGCAGTTGTGGCCGGTGCAGCCCGTCAGCCCCGGGTTAGCGGCGGTGCCGGGCCCAGGCGGGCGGTGCGGGGTGGGGTGAGGTGGGATGTGGGGAAGGGGCCATTCCCTGCTCCCGCCGCCCCCCGCGCTCCGCACCCACCTGCGCCCGCACCGGAACGGCCCCGCGCTTCCGGGGCGGCGCTTCCGGCCAATGGCAGGCGGCAGCGCACACCACGTGACGCGCCAGGCACCGCCCCCGCCCGCGGGAACGATTCCCGGTTATCCCGGATTTGGGACGGGATTCCCGGTTATCCCGGATTTGGGACGGAGAACTGTGGGATGGCCCCGACAGCCCCGCGGAAACACGCGGCCCGGCTTGAAGGCCCGATATCGGGCAGGAATTGCTGGCCGGGAGGGTGGGCAGGCCCTGGCCCAGGGTGCCCAGAGCAGCTGTGGCTGCCCCTGATCCCTGGCAGTGTCCAAGGCCAGGCTGGACAGGGCTTGGAGCAGCCTGGGACAGTGGAAGGTGTCCCTGCCCACGGCAGGGGGTGGCACTGGGTACCTTTCAAAATCCCTTCCCAGCCAAACCACTCTATGGCACTGCAACATTCACTGCCCCTGTCCCACAGCAACGCCCAGCACCAGGTCAGGACTTGTAGCAGAGCAAACACAACCAATCCGAACTTTAAAATTTTATTTATGTACATCTGTCCATGCAGATTTACTCCCGAGCCATCAGCTTTTGCTTCTTCAGCTTCTTCTGAGAGATCTGGGAAACAAAGAAAGAAAGAAAATGGTGAAATGAGACTTCTCAAAACACGCCGAGGTTATATTTTAGGATTGCTGAGAAATGTAAGGAATTCCCTCACAAACTATACACTCATCACACCTGCACATGAGCAGGAATCCCTGCAAGCACTACACTGCTTGCAGGCTCCAAATTCAACTTATTTTATTGCAAACACCCAGAGCTCACACACACAGTCTGGGAATGCTGGAGCTGCCTTGAGAGAGGAAAGAACAATCTCTGTGTAATTAAAAAATGGTTCTCAGGGTTCTCAAGTGCTTAATACTTGCATAGAAAATTAAAAAAACGGGGTTGCTCAGAAAGAACTTGGTTTTTTTTCATGGGCATTCCAAAGGTGTCCTAAGATAGTCATCACAGCAACCCCTCTCCCTGCCGGACCCTGGGCTCTCCGGACAGCGTTCCAGGAACAGTGCACACCACAGGCTGTACCTTTTTCTTCTGGGCAACCTCCTCCTCTGGCTTGGGCACGATCTGCTCCTTCTCGGTGAGGATCATCTCGATGTGGCACGGGGAGCTCATGTAGGGGTTGATCCTGCCGTGTGCCCGGTACGTGCGCCGGCGCATCTTGGGAGCCTTGTTCACCTGGATGTGCTCGATCACCAGGGAGTCCACATCCAGACCCTGGCAAGAACAAACCTGTCACCTATTTCCATCTTTAAAGGATTCATCCCTGCAGCAAAAACGTGAATGATTGCCTCAGACACCACTGCTGGTCAATCAGCCAGGCTTGGATGGTGTCACAGAGTTCAAGGTTTTCCAAGGATTTATCACTAACACAGACAGGCTTGGTGGTGCCATGGAGCTGAAGGTTTTCCAAGGATTCACCACTAACACAGCTGGGCTTGGTGGTGTCACAGAGCTCAAGGTGTTCCAAGGATTTACCATTAACAGACAGGCTTGGTGGTGTCACAGAGCTCAAGGTGTTCCAAGGATTTATCATTAACACAGACAGGCTTCATGGTGCCATGGGGCTGAGGGTTTTCCAAGGATTCACCACTAACACAGCTGGGCTTGGGTGGTGGGACGGAGCTGAAGGTTTTCCAAGGATTTATCACTAACACAGCCAGATCTGGGTGGTGGCATGGAGCTGAAGGTTTTCCAAGGATTTATCACTAACACAGCTAGGCTTGGTGGTGCCGTGGGGCTGAGGGTTTTCCAAGGATTTATCACTAACACAGACAGGCTTGGTGGTGCTGTGGGGCTGAGGGTTTTCCAAGGATTTATCACTTAACACAGCCAAGCTTGTGGTGTCATGGCACAGAGGGCTTTCCAAGGATTCACCACTGACACAGCCAAGCTTGTGGTGTCATGGCACAGAGGGCTTTCCAAGGATTCACCACTGACACAGCCAAGCCTGGTGATGGCCATGGAGCTTAGGCTTGTCCCAGGATCTGCCAATGGAACTGCTGAGCTTGGCAGTGTCACGAAGATGAGGGCTTACCAAAGCAAGTACCATTAAAAATCACAAAGACCACACCTCACACGTCACAAATAATTTAAAATTGGGCTGATGGCTCATTGTCTGTGGTTGTTTCGTGGTTACTCAAAGATGTCACTAATTACTTCAACACTGCAAACAAAGCTACCAAATTAAGCACCATAACAAAAGACAGCAAACTGACCAAGAGTCTGCAGATTTCAGTTTGACAGATTTTGAGAGATCTGAACAGCCATTTTGTGTGAAAAATTTTCTAATTTAGTTTTTCCCTGTGGAAAACTGTTGTTGCCATTTTAACTTGAAGAACACACACAGCCTGCTTTAAATAGGGAGCCACACCAAAGCCTCCGTACAATTCAGTTTTGTGGACAGAACAGGTGGCAAGTAGCTGTCCAGGTCAGTGACACCCAGGGCAGGGGTGACACCACCACTTTGTGCTCAGTAACACCCACCTTGAGCTCAGCATTGCTCTCTGCATTCTTCAGCATGTGCAGCAAGAACTCTGCGCTCTTCTTGGGCCAGCGGCCCTGTGTCCAGCCCCACTGCTTGGCCTGCAACGAGAGACAACAATTAAAGTCCTGCTTTTGGCATGGTCCAACTCAATCCAAGTTACCTTTTATACACCTTAAACCTGCCATTATCACAGAATGGTCTGGGCTGGAGGAGACCCTGAAGCTCATCCAGTCCCACCCCCTGCTATGGGCAGAGACATCTCCCACTACCCCAGGTTGCTCCAAGGCCTGTCCAGCCTGGCCCTGGACACTGCCAGGGATCCAGGGGCAGCCACAGCTGCTCTGCGCACCCTGGGCCAGGGCCTGCCCACCCTCCCAGCCAGCAATTCCTGCCCAAGATCCCATCTGTCCCTGCCCTCTGGCACTGGGAAGCCATTCCCTGGGTCCTGGCCCTGCAGGCCTTGTCCCCAGTCCCTGTGCAGCTCTCCTGGAGCCCCTGGAGGCCCTGGCAGGGGCTCTGAGCTCTCCCTGGAGCCTTCTCTGGTGCAGCTGAGCAGCCCCAGGTGTGCCAGGCTGGCTCCAGAGCAGAGGGGCTCCAGCCCTGGCAGCATCTCAACGGCCTCCTCTAAACTGGCTCCAACAGTCCTTCCTGTGCTGAGGACCCCATTATTTTAAAGGTTAGAATGGATTATAATCTATTCCATTTTGCTATGCACCAATCCCAACAAAATATAATCCTTTAACTTGATGGTGCCAACTAGATTCATCTGGAATTAACAGCCACTCTTTTCTCCCTCTCCAGCAACCTGGTCTGCTGGAAGGTGTCCTTGCCCACAGCAGGGGACTGGAGTGAGATGAGCTCCGGGGTCCCTTCCCACCCCAACCGCCCCACGATTCCGTGTTCTAACCCGAGTTTACCATCAGCAGTGACAGACTGCACCCGCACACCATCTCCAGGTCGCCCTCCTGCCTCACACCCCCGCAGCCCAAGGCTCCTTGCTGTGCCTCCCGGGAGCTCACCTGGGCGCACCTGCCGACGCCGCCGTTGTAGCGCCGGAAGGGGACACACTGCTTCTTCAGGGTGACGTCCTTCAGGTACTTGGTGGCCTTGCGGATGTGCATGCCCTTGATGGCCTGCGCCGTCTCCCGGGTGTTCTGCCAGCAAAGGGCACAGGAAACATCCTCTGAGCAAACCTTTCCAAGAGACAGCCTGAGCACAACCGCCCCTCTGTCCTCCCTGGGCGCAATTCTTTCGGCTTGCTTGCCCAGAAAGACCCAAGTCAAATAATGAAAAATAATTAACATTTGTTCTCTTTGTTACCCGCTTTTCTAACCCTTGGTATGACTGCCACTACGGAATTTGTGGCTCCAGCAAAACTTGTTTTGTTTTGTTTGTTTGTGGAGTTTTTTGGGTTTGTTTTGGTTTGGGGTTTTTTTTTTGTTTGTTTGTTTTTTGTTTGTTTGTTTGGGGGGTTTTTTGGTTTTTTTGGGTTTTTTTTTGGTTTTGGGTTTTTTGGGGCTTTTTGTTTGTTTTTGGTTTTTTTGTTTTTGTTTTTCTGGTTTTTTGGTGGGGTTTTTTTGTTTGTTTTGTATTGGTTTGTTTTTTTTTTTCCCCTAGTGGCAGAATCCAACAAGGAAATTTGTAAATTTAAGTTTAAAATTGTAATTTAAGTACTGGTACTTCTCATAGCTCCTCTTTGGCCACTAATCTAAAAAAAGCAAGATCCAGATGGATAAATTCTTACTAAAACATCAAATACAGCACCTCACAGAAACCTCACCACAGGAACCGATGAAGAAAGGCTGGGACAACTGTTAACAATGTTATTTTCTCTAAAGGAATTATAAGAGAAAAAAAAGGCTCAGAAACAAAAATTAAGGATGACAAGATCAGTGTTCTAAGCAGCATTTACTAACGGTGTAAGCCAGCTCTAACCATAATCCTACCTGTTCATAATAAAGAAAGGAAACCAAAGTGAAAGCTTTGTATTACACTAAGCAGAAATGATCTGCTAAGTTTTGGGTTCGTGATTAAAGAACACTTCCAAATTCTCTTCCACACCTAAGTGTTTTCCAGAGGAGCTGAGGTCCTTGTGCCACACAACCAAAGAGAGCAGGAGAAATGAGACTAACTTCACACCGAACACTAGCCCAGTGTCTGATAAACTCAGTCAACTGTTTTGCTGCTGTGTTTTGTTCCCTGAATTAGACAAGGACAATTTTACAATCCAGACTCTCATTTTTTGTGGATGGAGACCATTACATGCAGCTAACAGCAACCCTTTAAGGATTAAAGAGTAAAAGACACCCCCTTAAAAACAGGGTTAGATGGGATTTTGGGCAGAATTGCTGGGTTGCGAGGGTGATGAGGCCGTGGCACAGGGCGCCCAGAGCAGCTGTGGCTGCCCCTGGATCCCTGAAGTTTCCAGGGTGAAGCTGGACAGGAGCTCAGTCCCTAACCACGGCAGAGGGTGGAAGGAGATTATCCTCACAATCCTTTTCATTCCAAGCCCGTCTGGGCTTCTTTAAAAATAACAACAAAACTAACAAAATACAAGTAAAACAGCAAATGAACTGGCAATTCCTGCTAATCACACAGTCCCTACCTTGAAGTGCACACGCAGGTTAGATCCCCGTGACTTGCATGCTGCGAGAGAGAAAAAAGATCCGAGTTTCAGAATCAAAACCTCACTGGCTTCCGTGAAATCCCAGAGAACTCTCCTAAAACAGCAACTCACATTTCGTGGGGTTCTCCGGATCCAGGGAGTAGCGCACCATCTTGAGAGCTCAGCTGAAAAACACCAATTAAAACATATTAAACTTCCAACACTGGCACGCAGGACCTGGCCCGCTCCCCTTACCGCGCCGCAGCTGCTCAGGAATTACTCGTTCTTTTCACAGTTACATCCAAAGGTGTCCTAAGAAAGTCATCATCGCAGCCATGAATTGTCTCAGGCCTACCCCTTCCCCGCATCCGCGCCCGCCCCCCCGCGCGCCATCCCGGGGAATACCGCGGGCGCGGCGCATGTCGCAGCGATCCCGGTGCCCGGGACGCCGGTGCCGGCGGGGAAGGGGCGGGATGGGGGCGGATGGCGGCGGATGGCGCGGGACCGAGCCGACCATGGCTCCTCACCTCGGGGCGGCGGCGGCGGCAGAGGAAGAGGAAGGGCGGGGCGCGCCGCTAGAGCGCGCGCGCGTCTCGCGAGATTTGGGGCGGGGCCGCTCCGCCGCCAAGATGGCGGCGCGGTCTCGCCGTGAGGGCGGAGTGGGCACGGAGCTGTCCCTGTGAAAGGAGCCTGCGGTGGGGAAGGACACCGCGGCATTCGCTCTGCCACGGGGAAAGACACCGCGGTATTCACCCTCCGCTCGTGGTGCAGGTGCTCGTAGTGAGGAAATCAGCGTGAGTCTGGCACAGCACCACCAGCCGCCCGAGGGAGGTCTTACCTTGAACGTTGTGAGCTGTGTTGGTCGCTGCGATATAAGAAAGATATGAAACTGTTAGCGCCAAAAGGATGGCTACGGAAATGGTGAAGGGCCTTGAGGGGAAGCTGTATGAGCGGCAGCAGGGGGCACTTGGCCCGATTAGCTGGAGGAAGGGAGGAGTCATTGCAGTTAAAACTTCGTGAGGGAAGAGGAAGGTCAGGCATTGATCTCTTCTTTTTGGTGACCACTAACAGCACCCAGGGAACATCTGGAGCTGTGCCAGGGAGGGTCAGGCTGGATCTCAGGGAAAGGTTCTTCCCCAGGGGGTGCTGGCACTGCCCAGGCTCCCCAGGGAATGGGCACGGCCCCGAGGCTGCCAGAGCTCCAGGAGAGTTTGGACAGCACTGCCAGGGATGCACAGGGTGGGGTTGTTGGGGTGTCTGTGCAGGGACAGTGCTGGACTCTGCCAGAGCTCCAGCAGAGTTTGGACAGCGCTGCCAGGGATGCACAGGGTGGGGTTGTTGAGGAGTTGGACTCAGTGGTCCTTGTGAGAATATCCCACTCAGGATATCCTGTGGTTCTGTGATTCAGTCAATCAGGGTCATTCAGGTTGGAGAAAACTTCTGAGATCATCGAGTCCAACCTGTGGCTGGTCCCCACCTTGTCACCACCCGCTCAGTGCCACATCCAGGCCTTCCTTGGACACGTCCTGGGATGGGGACTCCAGCAACTCCCTGGGCAGCCCCTTCCAACTCCTTTCTATGAGGAAACTCCTCCTTATGTTCAGTCTGAACCTCCTCTGGCATAACCTGAGGCCGTTTCCTCTTGTCCTGTCCCTTGTTCTGAGGGAGCAGAGCCCACCTGAGAGCACAGAATTTTTATGTTTGGGAAAGGCCTTTAAGATAATCGGGTCCAACTCTGATCCCAGCAGCCATCACCGTGGTCACCATTAGATGGCAGCTCAGGACGGGAATAGAGAAGCACATTGCTCTCAGAGGTGTCCAGGAGACCAGAACGAAGAGATTCATTCAAATTCATCTTTATAAACCTCAATTGGTATTTACTGCACCATTATAAAATAATCCCAGACTGACTTATTAAAATAAAAGATTCTTTTTTGCCATTTAAGGCAGCATTTGCAACTAGAACCACTTGGGAAGCAGCTCAATAAAAGCAAAATGTTTCCTGGAAGTCGTGCCCAGCTGCAGTAAAAGTCTCATTGAGAAAAAAAATGACAGAATGGGGGAACAAAAGCAGAGACATATTCCTGAGAGGACAGTAAAGTGTTGTGGAGGCACCTCCCCAGCATGAGAGTCTGGGTTTAACTCTGAGTTTAGAAATAAGCAGAGGGAGAGCTTGCTGCCCAGGTAAACGCTGTGAGCAGGAGGTTGTTTTTGGATCTCCTGTTTAGGGGTAAAAAACCCCGAAGCTCTGCAGCTAGGATTTCACCCAGATGGGAAGAGGAAAATATTCGAGCTATCATAAATATTTACATGGTTGGAAACTGTAAGAGCCCTGTTTGTTACTGCAGCTGTGCTTTTACCTGCCTCAAAATGAGCTTTTTGCTTTGGTTTCGGGGAAGCTCTCTGCAAAGTCTCCAAGCAGCTTCCAAGCACTGATCTCAAAGACTGAAACATGCTGGGGTGTGGGCAAATATTTCTTTATCACAGAGTGGTTTGGGAGGAACCCTAAAGATCATCTCATCCCACCCCCTGCCATGTGCAGGGATAACTTCCAGCATCCCAGGCTGCTCCAAGCCCCATCCAGCCTGGCCTGGGACACTGCCAGGGATCCAGGGGCAGCCACAGCTTCTGTGGTGAGCAGTATATAACACTAAATTTCCAGGTACAATAAATTAAAACTGGCTAGAGCTGTGGCCCTCAAACACTTCCACAGCCTTACCCATCATACTGTGGGAATCCCCTCTCTGAACACACCTGACTGCAACTCTTCTTCATCCTGTCTGCCCGTCCCTCTGTACCTTCCTCTGTTTCCTGCTGGGGCAGGAGCCCAGTCTTCCCATGGGAAGCACATTCACACACAGCTGCTCCTTGGCAGCAGAGCACAAAAGCAAGGAGACCTTCAAGGGGAACTGGAGAAGAGGTGTGAAGCACAAGTACTTGACACCTCATGGGGATTGTCACCTGTGTTCATCAATCAAACCCCAAATAAATATATTTTCTGTTTCCCTACAGGTGGAACTGTTTTGCTCAGCTGCTAAGGGTTTGCCAGTGGTGGAAGGTTAGCACAGAACCACAGAATATCCTGAGCTGGAAAAGGCTCACCAGGGTCATGGAGTCCAGCTGCTGGCCCTACACAGGCGCCTCAACAATCCCAATGAGAGCATTGTCTGAGAGCATTGTCCAAACCCTGAGAGCATTGTCCAAACCCTCTTGGACAACCAAATCAAACCCTCAGCCTCGGGGCTGTGACCCCTTCCCTGAGATGCATGTTCCAGCTTTGTTGGGAGCTGGACAAGAGCTCCCTTGGGCAGCCTACCACATAGCTGGTGCTGGGATCAGGGCTGAGGCAGCTGAGCTTGTGCCCTGGTTGGGATTTCACCACATTATTCCCCCACCGCACCACCTGCCTGGGATATTTGGGTTGTATGAGCTGACTCCAAGAGAGCTTTTGGATCCTAAGCAGAAAATTCAGGCAGGTAGGTCCAAAACTGTATTCTTGAAAACTCCTGTGTCATAAAGAGCTGCCTGCTAATTGTACTGGAACCTCAAATCCAGAGGGCTTTACCTCAGCCTCCGCTGCTGCCATCCCTGTTGCTCCCCTGTCCATACTGCCCAGCCCCTGTGCAGGCCCAGGGAGATGTTGCTGTCCCAGCAAGAATGGACAGCAAACACCCAGCTGTGCTTGGACCTCAGCAGAGCCTCTGCCCTGTGCTCTGGGAGCTGCTGCTGAGAACATCCTCCTGTGAAGGGTTGGTTACAATGGCAGCAGAAGTTTCTGCCATCTCTGCTCTGCAGCCAGGCTGGGACAGCTGGGGGTCTTTGCCTGCACAAGAGAAGACTCCAAGCAGAGCCTTCTAAAGAGACTCCAGGGGAGCTGGAGAGAGACTTGGGGCAAGGCCTGGAGGGACAGGACAAGGGTGAATGGCTTTCCCCACCCAAAGAGCAGGGATGGATTGGAAAGAATTCCTGCTTGTGAGGGTGGGGAGGCCCTCGCACAGGTTTCCCAGAGCAGCTGTGGCTGTCCCAACCCTGGGAATGTCCAAGTTGGATGGGGCCTGCCATATTGGAAGGTGTCCCTGTCCGTGGCAGGGGGTGAAACTGGATGACCTTTAAGGTCCCTTCCAACCCAAACCATTCACTGATCCCATGATTCTCTCCTCTGGCTGTGCTTCTGGGGCTGGAATGGGGCTGCTCCCCTTATCCTGCTGTGGAAAGGCCCAGCAGGCAGTGGGGAGTGTTCAGGTACAGCAGTGTTGCCTCACATAAGTCATTTTGTGTCTTTCATTGTGAGTAAACAAGCAGCCTTATCAGTGCTGCTGGGAGCCAAATGTGACAATTAGCCAATGTCCCTGACAGTCACCCCTCCTGACCAGAGGGTCAAGTGAGCTCCAAGACTGGCTGGAGTTTTCAGTGTCTGGGGTCATGTCTTTGTGGCAGCTCTAAAACCTTACAGAGTTCATTTCCAGCCAGAGGACCTTCCTTCCAGCCTGGCACTCAGCTCAAGCCCACACCTGGCTTGGGGCAGTCACTTCTAACAGCCACAGGAGGGGCCGTGCTAAATCCCCTGTGACCCACAGAAACTCTGGGGCTGACTGACCAAGCTTAACTCCAGCTTGCTAAAACACACCCCATATCTGCTCTTCTACAGGAGAGGGCCTGGCCTGTTCTTTGCACAGGAATGGAAGCCAATTCCTCAAATCTTTTTGTAGATGTCTTGGCATTTCTCTTAGAGACCCAGCTTTTGGAGTCCAAGGGTTATGTGGGGATATTGAACTGTCATTCATGAAATTGCACACAAATGGTTCCTTGTCCTAATGTTTAAGCAGAAAATCTTGAAGACGAAGACATTTTAAATTGAAACCAGCTTGAATGCTGCAAACACTGAGGCTTTCCAACCATCAGACAGCTGCCTGCACCTTCTTTCTGTGAAACCCTCTCTGCTGACCAGGCTATGGTCTCCTGCCCTCCTTGTCCTGGATGCATGGCTCCTCCAGAGGCACAGCTCACCCCCATTGTTTGCCTTTTCCTCCCACAGTCAGCAAAACAGCAGCACTTGGACACATGGTAGGCAAGTTCTCCAGCTAAAGGGCTCTCCACAAGCATCTTAAAATCTACTGACCCAGGCAGTGAGTCACAGGAGCAAGATCATAGAATCTCAGAACCTTGGAATGGTTTGGGTTGCAAGGGACTTGAAAGATCATCCAGTCCCACCCCCTCCCACTGTCCCAGGCTGCTCCAAGCCCACTCCAGCATGGCCTTTGACACTTCCAGGGATCCAGGGGCAGCCACAGTTGTTCTGGGCAACCTGTGCCAGGGCCTTCCCACCCTCACAGGGAAGAATTCCTTCTCTATCCTGTCTATCCCTGCTCTCTGGCAGTGGGAAGCCATTGCCACTTCTCCTGTCTCTCCATGGAAAAGGGGCAAATGCACCTCCAAAAGATGGACTGGCCTTCATCAGAGATTTGCTCTGCATCAGTAATTCTGTCTTGCTCACGTGGAGAGCTCAGTTATGTTACATATTCCACACTGTGACTTTCAAGAAGAGATGCTTCCATAGGAAGCCAGAAGATCCTTACTTAACCATATAAGTTATTTATGTGCATATATTTATGTGCATGTATCTGTACATACATGTACATATATAACCTATCCTAAGTGTATCATCTAAAACATGTGAACAACCAAAACGCTTTTGGTTCCCTATGAGTGCTCCTAAAACACAGGTAATTCTTTACAAGGAGAGAGCACCTGCACATCCTATTTAAGTAATTTTTGTCGTTTGTGTGCTGTGCCCAGAGCAAGGGTGAGGAAAGAGCTGGGGAGCCCAGCATCAGGAGAGCCGAATATCTGTCCTCGCCATCACCGCTGCTGAAGCATGACGCAGCAGCCACAGCACCTTCCCCACGCTGCTGGTGACCTGCCTGCCAGGATCATAGTCAAAACAAACAAAAAAAAAAACCCCACAGCAATCGATGATGCTGTCTCAATACTCAACTTTTTTGGCATATTGTCCAGAGCTACGGGTTCATCCACCCCCTACACACCCAGCTAGGAGGGAATCACTGGTAAAACAAACCGCCTGTGTGATTAAATAACCTTGTAGCTAAAGTTTGTGTTTATTCAGTGCAGTTTTTGACAGCAAACCCATTTACGCAGTTTGGAGGTCTATGACTGCTCGTTCCTCACCTTAATGGCCAGGAATGGACAATCTCTGTGATGAGTGAATAAAGGCATCATGTAAGTGCCTGATCACAAACCCTTTCTGGGATAAATTAAATCCTGGGGTTGTATTTGCCCTAACCTGTCTAACTCATAACCAAGAAGTACTGCTTTAAATGTGCTTTTGATTAATGAAACCTAAATTGTCCCTGGAATCAGGGATATTGCCCACAATTTAGTCACAAATTAAACTATGGGGAATTCTGTGTAAACAAAAGAGAATGGTTGAACCCTGAAGCAGGTGGGCCAGAGACAATATCCTGGGCAACCAGCTCTGGCTGACTCTGCCTTGAGCTGCAGGGGGGTTGCTCTGGGTAGCCTCCTCTGGCCCTTCCCAGCCTCAGCTTCTCTTGATCTGTGAATCCTGTCAACATTTCTAAAGCTGAGTGTGCCCTATACTGTGAAACAGAGCCTCAAACTCTCTTTGTTGCACTGCATCTCCTAAACAAAATGGATCAAAGAATCCTCCTCCTCCTCCTCTCCCTGTTACAGTCGTGATTATTAATGTGGCTCTGCTGGGTTGGCATTGGACTCAATCACCTTAGAGATATTTTCCACCCTTAAATGATTCCATGATTCTGTAACTCTGATGGCTGTTTTTGCAGCTGCCCTGCTCAAGAGCTCCTCTGGATCAGCTGAAACACCACAACCAAACTCAGTTTTCTGTTCCAGGGGCTTCTCCAGCTCCCTGCTGGCAGACAAAGAGTGCAGGGACCTGGGACAGGAGCGTCCTTACAGACAGGACCTTGCCTTGCAGATTCTGCTCAGAGCTGGGAGATGAGCTTGGATGATGCCTATTAACACAACCTGTGCCAAAGTTTCAGCCAGCAGACAGCTTTCTGTTTGTGGCACAGCAAGAAGCAACAGCCCTGAACATCTTAACTTCATGTCCGTAGCAATCTTTGCAGCATCTTCATTTTTCATCTCAGCACGTGGCTTTTGTGGTCATTCCTTACTATTCTTATGGTCAGAGATTCTTCCTAAGTTTCTGATCCCTCCAGCTCTGACAATTGCAGTGTGTTCCTCTCCACAAGACGCAAACTGCTTTGATTCCAAATGTCGCCTCTGAGGTCATCCCTCCCTCCCAGCTTGCTCCGTGCCTGTCTTCCAGTCATCCATCTACTTCCCTCCTTGCTATTGCAACAACTCTGACACAAGCCCCCTCTTTCAAAGCTTTCCCTATCTGTCCAGCTTATTAATCCTGTCTAGCTGTGCTGCCCTCCCCCTCTCCAGCCTCTCCTCTCCGCTCTGCCTGGTCTTTTCCAGCGTGCATGGCCCAGTCACATGCAGTGCTTGGGAAGGTCATATGATGGGCAGGGACTGCCGGGCAAGGCTGTGGCAGGGGGCCCCCAGAGGCAGCACAGCTCCAGCTTCCCCCCACCCCTCAGCCATCAGCTCTCTGTGACTCACTCAGATGCTGGACCTGCATCCTGCACGGGCACAGAAGGGGAGGCACAAGGAGAGTTCCCTTCAGGGAGCTGATCAGTGGGATGAGCCCTGCGCCCATATCCCAGACTTGGGACACATGCTGCTACTGCTCCCCTCTCCTACCTGCCCAGAGGCTTCTGCTTAGAAGATGCCACCCTTATTCTGTAAAGTATATCATAGAATGGAATCCCAGAATGATTTGGGTTGGAAGGGATCTTAAAAATCTTCTCATTTTACCCCCCTGCTATGGGCAGGGACACCTTCCACTGTCCCAGGCTGCTCCAACCTGGCCTTGGACACTGCCAGGGATCCAGGGGCAGCCACAGCTGCTCTGGGCACCCTGGGCCAGGGCCTGCCCACCCTCCCAGCAGCAATTCCTGCCCAAGATCCCATCTGTCCCTGCCCTCTGGCACTGGGAAGCCATTCCCTGGGTGCTGGCCCTGCAGGCCTTGTCCCCAGTCCCTGTGCAGCTCTCCTGGAGCCCCTGGAGGCCCTGGCAGGGGCTCTGAGCTCTCCCTGGAGCCTTCTCTGGTGCAGCTGAACAGCCCCAGGTGTGCCAGGCTGGCTCCAGAGCAGAGGGGCTCCAGCCCTGGCAGCATCTCCTGGCCTCCTCTGGCCTGGCTGCAGCAGCTCCAGGTCCTTGTGCTGCTGGAGCCAGGGCTGGGGCAGCTCTGCAGGTGGGGTCTCAGCTGAGCACAGGGGCAGAATGCCCCACCTTGACCTGCCTGTCACACTGCTGGTGGTGCAGCCCAGGGTGTACCTGACCCGTGCAGGGAAGCCCTTTTGTTTTTCCCTGCCCTCACTGCAGTCCTTCTGGCTATCTGGCTTTGGACTGGGAACTCCTGGGATGAATGTCAGCGGCATCAGTACATTACAGACAGGAACATAAGTTCAAGGCGCTAAGAAGTGCCCCAAACTCTTCCTAATTAATTACAGAGCCTTTGACTCTTCCTAATAAGCTACACACACTCAATAAACACAATAAATGGGAGAAGTTAGGCAATTAGGAATAAATGGCCAGAAGGTGAAACAGTGCCTGATGAGGACCAGCATCATCCCATTGCAGACTCTGCAAAGAGATGTGGTAGGTGTCCTTTTCATTGAGACACTGAGTAATAAGACTGGATTCAGGGATAGGATAACCGATGAGTTATCAAAGTAAAATGTGCAACCTGGTGAAAACCAAAATGAGTAATATTGTTGGTGTAAGTAAAGCCAGCTTCTGAGAAAAGCAGGACACTCTGTATTTCCAAGGGTGACTATCTCACGCAGATCCCATCTCTACACTCTGCATGGATTGGAGAAGACAAATGATTCAAAGGGGAGGGTAAAGCAATCGCAAGGTGCTGGGGAACAAATGACACTGACCTTGATGATACACAGCCACATCTTGTGCAGCTTATTCCTGTCCTCGAGCTGTTTGTCACCCTTTTTCTTCACACAAAAGCTAGTGCGTAAAGTCTGTGTTTGTGGTTTAAAATACCATTGCTCTTCAGTGTGTGAATCACGGTGAAATACTGCCACAGGGTCTCCTAAACACCAGCTGAATCAGCAATCAGGACCAGAAATAGATGAAGAACTTGTGTGAGCTGACACAACAATCTCCCAGGAAAAAACAATTACCTGAGATTTGCAGCCATAAGGCTTGGGTAGAAATTAACAATAATGGTGAGAACCAACTATGTTTTTACAGTTGCTTACTTTTAAGGTAAGCAATGAATTAATTTATTTTAATAAAAAGCTCATTTTATTTCCGGTGGACACTGGAAGTGGAGTGGCATGCTCAGAGTTTCATGGGTTTGGTGTCCATCCAGATTTACAGGATCAGTTTTGAAAGCCTGAGGTAGATTTAAAGTGATTTAATAGAAATAAATCCCAGAATAATAGAATGGGTTTGAGTGTAAGTTAAAGATCCATCTGTTTACAAAGCCCCTGCCATGAGCAGGGACACCTTCCCCTAGGTGAGGTTGCTCCAAGCCCTTTCTAACCTGCCTCCAGACAGCTGGTTTGGGCATTAGTCTGGAAAGTTTTCAGAAAAAAAGGAGATGTCAGCTTACTTATTATTCTGCCAAAATGCCAAACTCCAAGATTTTTTACCTGATAATTACCAGAAATAATCCCAAAGCCAGAGCTCTGCCCAGTCCAGCAGACCCATCTCAGTGGGCAGGAGAGCGACTGCTTGCTCTGCCAGTTCTTACAGTCTCTGCTGGCGCTGCAGCCCAGCTGAGTGTTGGGTACACCTCACTGGTGGTGCTTCCATATCCACTCCACACCTGGGCCAAACATTCCTGCGGATTTGAAGAAAAAGCATTTGGATAAGGATATGCACTCTAAAGCAATCCCTAAAGCAAATAACTGCCCTACCAACTCCTCTCTGGACTCTTTAACAGTCCCAGGCTCCTCTTATTTTAGTATTTTTTCTTTCCTGGGTGTAGGAGACTTAAAGCAGAAGCTCTGTTGAGGCCTCACTGTCCACCAGCTGAAGGATCAAGTAATCACAAACTTCTGAGATGTTTATCCGATCGCACCAAAACAGGACCTCAGAAAGGAGCAGAGGAAAATATCCCTCTGCCCACCCACAACACCTCTGCACTGCCAATGGTCTTGGCTCCAAGTCCATGTTCAAGCCCAGACACGCTCAGCATTCATCCAGCTTGGATGGAAAACCGTGAATTTTGCGTAAAAGCGTAAGAAGAGAGAAAATACACATCATTCCTCGGCACAGACCTAAAGGCATCCTTGTCTGCAGAGTGGATGGAGCATGCCCACCACACACCACCGGGCCTTCTGTCTGACACAAAGCAGCCAAGCTGCCCGGATCCGTCTCATGGAGCACGAGACATGCTGGGAATGACAAGCTGAATTCCACTTGTCCGCTTGGGCACAGCAAACAGGCGTCAGGGCACACTGAGCTCTCTCTGGCTTCCAGCCTGAGCTCCTGCACAGCCCTGCTGCGGCTAAAGGAGGGCAAGATCACTTGAGAGTCTCGCAGCCACCCAGGGACTCATGCAAGACGTGGGCAGGGGCAATGAGGGATAAAAACCATCACAAAAACCATTTCTGTTGCTCATATATGTCCAGGAAAACGGCAGAAGTTTGAAGAAGGAATAAGAATTTTGTCTGTAGTGAAGGGTGGTCCAGAGGCAGGACTGGGGTCCTGCCATGAGGAGGGGGCAGCCAGCAGGGATCAAAGCCTCCTGGAAACCTCCCAGTGGATGGCGATGCCTGGAGACAGGTACAAACTGTAACCCTGTGTGACAACGTTCACAAGAATTAGCATTTCTCAGGAATGCGGGGATTTATTCTTCAAGGCCCACCGTATCCGCGAGCACTACAGCCCAAACACTGCACCAACAGAGCATGTGTTTGATAAGAACCCAGGAACAGATGCCAGCGGATTTAATGTGGGACAGGAGGCCCATTGCAGGTTTGCAGACTGCTGGCAGGGTCAGCTGTAAATATTCCCTCACAATCAAAGGCATTCATCTAAGGATTACATGCTGGGGGCTTTGTGGTAAAGTAAATTTGCAACTAACAGGACCATTAATAGTCAGACAGTTTAGTGGGCTCGCTGGCTGCCATTT
Source organism: Phylloscopus whistleri (assembly GCA_017589585.1). Taxonomy (NCBI): domain Eukaryota; kingdom Metazoa; phylum Chordata; class Aves; order Passeriformes; family Phylloscopidae; genus Phylloscopus; species Phylloscopus whistleri. The sequence continues at coordinate 1,714,181 of JADMLD010000037.1, forward strand.
ATTTTCCCCCCAGTCATTTTTACTACATCTAAATACCATGGGGATGTGGGACTTGAATGAGGTGGCTTAAGAAATCAGCTTAGAAGGAGTAGGAGAAGGGGTTACCTCCAACAAAGACAGCTCAACAGGGATCGAACGGGATATCAATAGTGGGTAAGGCCACTGAAGCATGTGAGCTGATTTCATAACCTGGTGGAGATTAGCCTCTTCTGTAAGCAAACAAACCTACAGAGGGGTATGAAGTATTGGTCCTATAAAGTGTCTTCATAGAGGGGATGCATTTGAAAGGCTGAGCAGGGGAGGCAAAACTTTGTGGGGTAAGGAGTGGCTGTGAAACAAAGATACCACGGCCTGTTTTCACCCCAGTTTGACATTTTGAGAACAAAAACATCCAGAGCAGAAACTGTGCCACAGAAATAATATGTCCCCTCTCTGCAGCAAGCACTAAGCATAAAATAATTGTGGTGTGATGGGATGATGACAAGCTAAGAGTTCCGGGGCTGAGCAGGCACGGGGTGATACAAAGATTAACCCAGGAGGATATTTCACTGGAGAGCTGCCTCTCCAGAATCTCAGACCTCTTGGGGTGCAGTCAGCTCAGCAACACCTCTGATGTGGGGGTGCTTCCCAGGCCTGTGCCCCAGCTCAGCACACCCCGAGGTTGCTGCCACCCGAGCAGCCCTTCTCAGCTTGTCCTCTACCTCTTCTCCTCTGTTATCTCAGAAACAAACTAAGCTGGAGGAGCCACGTGGGGAACTAGCATCAATTCCATTGGATTATACTGCCTGTGTTTTGTAATTGAAAATAGTTTTATAACTAGAAAATTGTTTTATAACTAAAAAAAGCCAAAAAAAAAAAAAAAAACAGAGAGAGAAATCGATCCCTTTCTCTCCCCTGCTCTTATCCTGTGAATCCTACTCCCTCTTTCCTTGGAGAAAGGAAGAACCAGGCAGGAAAAAAGGAGAGTGGGTAAAACTCTCAGGTTTCTAGATGCACTCCCTGACACTGAATATCTGACCTAAAGCCATGGCATCACTCTTTAGCTTGTTCAAATGAGAAATTCTTAATAGGAGCATCTTTAACTCTGGTTGGTATGCTGTTGTTTTCACTAACCACTTCACAAGCCCAGCAGTCACAATTTTTCCCTGACAGGAGTGGCCAAATGTTCCACTCGTGCCTTCCCAGCGATGTGAACACAACAGGATGCAATCTTAGCCACAGGAATACTGTACAAATCCCTCCTGCAGCCACTCATATCAGCAGTGGCACTCTGTCCTGGGCTGCAAAACTCTCTCTCTGCTGCCTTTTGCACGGGAAGTCATCTGTGGGAGGATGAGGGATGCAATCTTGGCAGCACTGTTCATGCACAAGGCTGCTGTTAGTTTTCCTTGTTATCTCCAGAACTACTCACACCAGAATTACTCTACCCCTACAGGTTTTTAAAGAGGTGGTGTGATGATGAAGGGTTTTCCGCTTTTCCTTTAATGCTCAGCTCTTTAACGGTGTGGCCATTTCTGCAAGGAAAGCAGGTGTCTACATGCTAATTTTAAAGACAGGGGAAAAGAGGCATTAATGATAATTATTTTGCAGATGTCTTCTGACTTCAGTCTCCTTGAAATGACAAGTCATTTCTGCCAGAGAAGCTGAGCTCTTGCAGAAGACACTGACCATAACCCAGGTTTGAGATACTCTTCTTGTATAGAACATTGGAAGGGTCTCTGTGATGGATGCATGGGCGTGGAAACCTCTTAAATTAAACGCTGCTGCTGTAAAAGCTGTCTAGTCCTTCCCAGAGAGCACCAGCAGACTTCAGACCTTTAAATATTTGGGCATCTTAATTTACATATCATACTGATTTTAGCTTTTTGCTACTAAAAGAGGCTTGACTCCTCTCATGTACCTTCTACCTCCACATTTCACGACTCTGCTCTGACTCACCATGCCTGATTCTGAAGAAGAAACCAGACCCAGCCACCCAGCACCCACCTGTAAAGAGCTTGTGACTACAGCTTGAGTAGAACATTTTTCTGTTTCCTATAAAAACACTCATAATTTCAAAAACATTCCTCTTCTGCTTTTGGACTGAGTTGAGACCTTTAGGAAATCATGTAGGAATGGAGCCAGGGAGAGAGGAAGAGAGCCAAAAAGACACCTCCAAGAACAGACACTATCTCCATGGGCATTGCCCCTCTCACACCAGCTGCCGAGGTAAAGTCTCCAACATCCCTACAAGTGCTGTAACTCTTGAGCTTCAATGCTTTTTAAAGTGAATTACTATCCATTTCACCCTGGTTTATTATTTATTACTTACTACAGTATCCAGAAATTCCATCTGGGAGCCATGAAATCTTTCCCAGTGAAAAACTCATCAAAACTAGGAATATTTCCTTAGAATTATTTGGCTTAACGAACTGCTGTTTTCCAAGCAGCTCTGGGTGGGAGCCTCCTTCCCCCCAGGCCACGAGGGTTACAGAGAGGTCAGTGCCGAGCCACACTCTGTGAGTTGATACAATGCCCATCACAACAGACCCTGAGCATCTCCCCAGATGATCATCACCTTTCAGCCAAAGCAGCCAGGAATTATTTTGATGCACATTTTCCTTGCTGTTGCTAAGCTATTCTCACTGCTACTGTCATTCTTGGAAGCCAGAGGCAAAGACCAGGACGCCCCTCTCAGAGCCTGGAGTTGCACAAACAAAAGCAGGAGCTTTACAATAGCAAGAGACAGCAGAAGGAGAATGAGAAGACGCCGTGGTTAAACCACGATAATGTCGTGGTGGTCAGCAGTCTGTGAGGGGTTTGTTGGCACCAGAAATTTCTTAAATGATGAGGCGTTTGGTGACGAGGCTTGGCTGGTTCATTTCCTGCAGGAGTAAGTCCAGTAGTGGACAGCAGCTGAGAAATTCAGGTCCTTTCTGTTTTAGGTCAATGCTGTCAGGATGCTGCTCCTCTAGAGGGACCACACAGCTGCAGAGAGAGGCTGCATCCTCAGGACATTCTGCTCAGTCCCATGCTCCCTGAGGAGCATGAGCGTCATCTCCAGCCTCTGGAAACAGGACATGCTTGAGGAGATCCCAGAATATGTATTCATCCTGCAGAGTCAAAAATTCAGAGGTTCTAGGAATGATTCCCAAAGAGGAGGGCAGCAGCAGTCCCCAGCCATGACCTGTCAGGAGAGGAGAGGAGAGGAGAGGAGAGGAGAGGAGAGGAGAGGAGAGGAGAGGAGAGGAGAGGAGAGGAGAGGAGAGGAGAGGAGAGGAGAGGAGAGGAGAGGAGAGGAGAGGAGAGGAGAGGAGAGGAGAGGAGAGGAGACGAGAGGAGAGGAGAGGAGAGGAGAGGAGAGGAGAGGAGAGGAGAGGAGAGGAGACGAGAGGAGACGAGAGGAGAGGAGAGGAGAGGAGAGGAGAGGAGAGGAGAGGAGAGGAGAAAATTTCGGTTGGAAGTGACCATGATGGCCATCTAGTCGAACTGCCAATCCACAAGGAGTCAGGACGTGTCTGAGGATGGCTCACAGAGATGTGGGGTACAAACTGAGTACCCTGAGAAAGCACTGCCAGAAAGTCAGATTTACTGTCTCCCTTTGTATCTACTGGTGAGGACTAAAGCACTTCCTGTGCATGATTTTGCATGATGTCCCATTACCTTCCTTCCTTCCTTCCTTCCTTCCTTCCTTCCTTCCTTCCTTCCTTCCTTCCTTCCTTCCTTCCTTCCTTCCTTCCTTCCTTCCTTCCTTCCTTCCTTCCTTCCTTCCTTCCTTCCTTCCTTCCTTCCTTCCTTCCTTCCTTCCCCTTCATCATGTTTATACAAGAAAATCAGGGACAAACACACCAATTTCCATGCCAAGCGTGCAGTTTTCTAATAAAACTTTTAAAGTTTTTGCAGATCCTCTGAGTTTTGTCTTTCCTTTTGACCTGTGAGCATCCTGGGTGCTCCCTTCGCCTTAGGGGTGGGACTCTACGCTCCTCATCTTTGCCCATCATTTGCCTGCACCTTTTTTCCTTTACCGTGGTGCTTTCTCCTTGCTCTCTTCTGTGAGTTTGGAGAGAAAGAGGAGCCACAATGCTGAACAGGGGCATGAAAAAGAGAGCAGGAAAATCACGTGTCCCCAGAGCACAATCTCTTCTTCCACAGTGTGGTGAGACAGCAGCAGTACAAAGTGACATAACTTTCATCATTAACTGGTAAATATACAAGTAATAAAAAGGTAGAAATAAGTGGTTAATTACTGAGTTCAAAATTATTTATGGTATTGATTACACACTGCAGGAGGTGGTGGCCCGCAAGTCAGGCAATGCCCTCCGGGAAGCATCTTGTGCCCGTTAGGTCCAGAGGGCCCAAGTGGCCAAGTTCTGGGGGTTCCCACAGGTGGAGATGGAAAGCACAGACCCCACTGGCATGGGGGGTCAGCACCCGTGAGCCCCCCTCCCGAAATGCCCGCCAGTTCGCCACGCGGGGCTGCATGTCCCCTGTGTCCCTGGGGGTGTCAGCACTGGGGACTCTGTGAGTCCCACCAAGCCCCCACCTGTCCCCTGTGTCCCTGGGGGTGTCAGTGCTGGGGACACTCTGAGTCCCACCAAATCTCCCCAAATGTCCCCTGTGTCCCTGGGGGTGTCAGCGCTGGGGACACTGTGACTGCCAGCACCCTACATGTCCCCTATGTCTCTCGAGGTGTCAGCGCTGGGGACTCTGTGAGTCCCACCAAATCTCCCCACCTGTCCCCTGTGTCCCTGGGGGTGCCAGCGCTGGGGACTCTGTGAGTCCCACCAAGCCCCCACCTGTCCCCTGTGTCCCTGGGGGTGCCAGCACTGGGGATACTCTGAGTGCCACCAAGCCCCCTACCTGTCCCCTGTGTCCCTCGGGTGCCAGCACTGGGGACACTCTGAGTCCCACCAAGCCCCCTACCTGTCCCCTGTGTCCCTCGGGTGCCAGCGCTGGGGACTCTGTGAGTCCCATCAGCCCCCTACATGTCCCCTGTGTCCCTCAGGTGCCAGCGCTGGGGACTCTGTGAGTCCCACCAGCCCCCTACATGTCCCCTGTGTCCCTCGGGGTGCCAGCGCTGGGGACTCTGTGAGTCCCACCAGCCCCCTACATGTCCCCTGTGTCCCTCAGGGTGCCAGCGCTGGGGACTCTGTGAGTCCCACCAGCCCCCTACATGTCCCCTGTGTCCCTCGGGGTGTCAGCGCTGGGGACTCTGTGAGTCCCACCAGCCCCCTACATGTCCCCTGTGTCCCTCGGGGTGTCAGCGCTGGGGACTCCGTGACTGCCACCAGCACCCCACACGTCCCCTGTGTCTCTCGAGGTGTCAGCGCTCGGGGACACTCTGAGTGCCACCAAGCCCCCACCTGTCCCCTGTGTCCCTCGGGTCTCAGCGCTGGGGACCCCGGGGACCCCCCCCCCCCCCTCCACGCGGGGCGTGGCCTCCCATTCATACTGTGCGTGACGTCACGGGGGCGTGACCAATGGGGCGGCGGGCTGGCCCCGCCCCATGGTGCCACTCTAAAAGCGGCGCCGCCGCCGCCGCGCGTCCGTGCGAGCGTGTGTCCATCCATTCATCCCTGCCCCGCTCCAGCCGTCCCCTCCGTCCGTCCGTCCGGCCGTCCTCCCGAGCCATGAGGAGAATCTTCCTCCTGCTGTGCAGCGCCCTGTCCTGCTGCATCGCGGCGCGGGGCGCGGAGGCGGCGCTGCCCGCGGCGGGAGGAGGTGGGTGAGCGCGGTCCCACGCGGGACCGGGGCAGCCGCGGAGCGGGCTGGTCCCCTGGCGGGGAAGGCGGGTTCCCGGGCGCTTTGCTGACCCTTCTCTCCCGCTGGCTCGCAGATGGCAGCGCGGAGCGTGTGCCGGCGCAGAAGGCGCGGGTGAAGTTCGGTCTGCGCTCCTCGCCGGACGCCGGTGAGGATGGCTGCGCGCTCGCCATCGGCCAGCACCAGTGCCTGGAGGACTGCAAGTTCAACGTGACAGCTAAAACCTTCTTCATCATTCACGGCTGGACGGTAAGTGTGGAGAATCCTGGGCAGCGCTTAGTCTGCCCACTCAGAGAGAGCGAACTGCCCTGCAAACGGGCTGTGTCTCCAGAATATCTATTTTCAGTAACTTCTTTGGCTGCCTCATCCCTGAAGGTGTTCAAGGCCGGGCTGGATGGCCCTTTGAGCCACCTTGTCTAGTAGGAGATGTCTCTGTGCATGGCAAGGGAGTTCAAACTAGGTAATATTTAAGGTCCTTTCCCACTCAAACCTGAATTCTGTGAATATAGGAATTTGGGAAAAATGTTCATGTTCTGAGCACAATGGTCTCTTAAAAGATGCACCTGTACTGAGATCTCTGCAGCAAAGTGTTCGGGGTCTGGCTTAGGGACTCTGAAATCACCCAACTCATTCATAACTGCTCAAGATCACTTCATATCTGTATAATGTGAACATGGCACTGAAATCCAGCTGACTGACCACTATGAATGTGACACTTGACAGGCACACATATAGACCTTCTGTAATGGTAGCTGAGTGCCCAGCCCTGACCTCTGCTATGTGGTCTCCTTGATAAAGAAGCAAGAGGGCATGCAGACTTTATCAAGCTTTTTAATTCTGCATTTGATGAGGCTGAGTGTGTGGCACAAGGGGACTTATCAGCTCTGCCAGGGCTTACGCAAACAGCACTGCCAGGTCTGGCGAATAATTTTGCAATCCGTCAGAATTTCTGAAACTCTTGAGAAAAAGTGCGATAAGGTGGCACGTAACAAATGCCTCTCCCTCCTGCCCTAAAAGGCAAGTGGGTAATTACAGCCAGAGTCTCTCAAAACCTGTTTTTCTGACTTCATTGCATGCATTGCTCTTACTGCATCGCTGAGAGATAATGGGGCTTGCAGAGGAGCAGCATGCAGCTGGAGCAGCACATGTAAATGACATGCAAATAACTTTACTGGGGATGTGTCATCTTGGTCCTGCGAGCTGGAAACTGACACCTGGATCTCTTTCTAGATGAGTGGCATGTTCGAAACCTGGCTTGACAGCTTGGTGTCCGCTCTGCAGGAGAGGGAGAAGGATGCCAACGTGGTCGTGGTGGACTGGCTCTCCCTTGCCCACCAGCTCTACACCGATGCCGTGAACAACACGCAGATTGTCGGAAAAACCATAGCGAGGTTGCTTGACTGGTTACAGGTAGTGCAAGCTAGGAGCAGCCTCTGTTGTAATGCTTGGCCAGGGCCTGTTGCACAAGGCTGCAGAGCCTTCCCCAGCTCCAAGGCTCCCCAGCGGGGCAGGCTGTGCTGTAACACCCAGCCCAGGGCTTGGCCAGGCGGTGGCTCAGAGCTGCAGTGCTGCTGCCCTGCCTCCCTGGAGATGCTGCCTCGCAGCCTGCTCGGGTCAGTGGTGCTGGGGTGCAGTTCAGATTTGGGAGTGCTGCCCCAGCAGCGTGGCCTGGCGGGAGGGCGGGGAAGGAGAAGGAGAAGGAGAGGTCCATGGTGCTGCACTTGGCACCTGAGGCCACGGCCAGAGCTGAGTCTGCTGGCAGCTCCCAGGGGAAAGTTTTATTCTTTACGATAGAGAATGATCGTAATGGGGGCTGGAACATGGGTAAACCAGCAAGTGCCATCCCAGTTGTTCCACTTGTCGTGATGAAATGCAAAATGAAGCCTGCTTATCTGCCTCCCCTGTCCAATCTCTTCTTGGAAATGGACTTTATGTCCCTGCAGAAGCAGCACCAGATGCACTGAAAGACAGGGGATCAAACTCTCATATTTTCTTTTCCTTGCAGGAAAACCCCCTCTTCAAGCTTGAGAATGTCCACCTGATTGGGTACAGCCTGGGTGCCCATGTGGCTGGCTTTGCTGGTAACCACGTCCACGGCACTATTGGCAGAATTACAGGCAAGTGGCTTTGTAAGCAGTCTCTCCCCTGTCCTTTCTGGCAGTGAGTTTCCCCGAAGAGGCTGGTTTCCTGTGCTGCTACAGTGTTGTTTTGGTGTTACTCTTCCAGAAATGACAAGTTGTCTTACTTGTGGCAGCAGTGGAAAGCACAGGTCTCTTCACATCAATTATAGCAGGGCTTCAATGGAAAAACCTTACGCAGGACAAACTGGTCCTGGGTTTAGTTGTATTTAAATGTTTGTTCAAAACAAGTCCAGCTCAAGCTCTTACTATCCAAATGCTATTCCTCTGAGTGATAGTGTTTTTATAATTATAGCTCATAAACTAATGAAAGTGAAAGCTACTGGGAGCTGTTTGACCCACAGGATGTCTGATTAAAAAAAAAAAAAATCTAACAACTCTAACCCCTCATTCTGAAAATATCTGAAGAGTTTGCTTCCAGCTCCAGAGGAAAGCTGATATCAACATGTGAGAACTTAGGGCACAGTACAAGAGGTTGCATTAAGGATTTACGTGTGACACTGGCAGTGAGAATTCCACAGAGCCTAGCAATAAATGTCTGTATTTAGTTTTTTTGGGGGAAAAAACCCCCAAACCCACTTAACAGTCAAGTTGTAGAAATGCTCTGGAGTGCAGTTTCTGGTTGGGGGTGAGGCTTGGGGGTTGACAGAGCATCCCAAACCCATCATTGGATTGGATTTCTTGGCTGCTGCTTAAATTGTGTTAGTCCCTCCATAAGTGCAGTCTGAAAACAGACTAAATGTCACCAAGGCAGCTTTGGCTGCCAGCTGTCCCTGGGGTGTTAAACCTCTTCTGGTGTTTGGAGCTGCCTCTTCAATGATCTTTTCACCATGACCTGGTGAAGGCTCTTTGCTTCCAACAGACAATCTGATCATGGTGCTGCTATTGGGTTGTATTGCCCCAAAAAGTGGAGTGGGGCATCTTTATTTGTTCCCTCAGTGAGCCCATGGTGAATACATCTTGGGGGACAGTACCAGCTATGAGGCTGGGACTGTCTGTGTATCAGCTGTGAGGAGACCTGCCAGCAGCAGGCTTCTGGCTATATTCTATATGAAATACCCAATTTCATACCTGGCTCCCTGTGTTCTGCCTCTGACTGCAGGCTTGGATCCTGCTGGCCCCATGTTTGAAGGAGTGGACCCCAGCAGGCGCCTCTCCCCTGATGATGCCAACTTTGTGGATGTCCTTCACACCTACACCAGGGAAACACTGGGTGTTAGCATTGGGATCCAGATGCCTGTGGGCCACATTGACATCTACCCCAACGGGGGAGACTTCCAGCCTGGCTGTGGCCTAAGTGATGTCTTGGGAGCCATTGCCTATGGTAGTAAGTTCTCTTTACCTTTTGCCTCTGGTCAGTGTAGATTCCTCACAAATAAACTTGAGTTGATGATGGGGGTTGATCTTTTTAATAAAAGCAAGGAAAACCATTTTTTCCTTCTAAACCGTCTGTACAACTGGAGATAGTTGCTAGAAACTATAGCTGCTTTTAGCTCTGAAGCACATTCTCACTCCAACACCTGATCATAATCTGTGGTCTTATGCTGGGAGTAGGATCCTCTTAAAGCTCTTCATGGGAGGGACTAAGCAAGCATCTCTCACTAACCCTGAATTGCTGCTGTTGGAAAACTGCTCAAGTTTGGCCACACTCAGCTCACGTTGGGCTGCAGAAAGGTGTAGCTCACTTTATCTTACGGGCTGCTGGGGGGACAACTGCTTAAACCAAGTGTGTCCCTTGCAACTCTGCCTCTCCAGCAATCGGTGAAGTTGTCAAATGTGAGCACGAGCGGTCTGTGCACCTCTTCGTGGACTCCCTGGTGAACCAGGACAAGCAGAGCTTCGCGTTCCAGTGCACCGATTCCAGCCGCTTCAAGAAGGGGATCTGCCTGAGCTGCCGCAAGAACCGCTGCAACGGCATCGGCTACAACGCCCGCCGCATCCGTCACAAGAGGAACAGCAAGATGTACCTGAAAACCAGGGCTGACATGCCCTTCAAAGGTACACCCCCCTCCCCGGGAGCACGGCCCCGCTGAAGCAGCCGCCCCCCGCAGTCGGTGTGGGGAGGGATGCAGGGGCGGAGGAGCAGCAGAGCTGTGCAGCACCTGGCAGCACTGCTGTCCTGTGGCTGTGCTCCTGGGGCAGCACTGCTGTCCTGTGGCTGCACTGCTGTCCTGCTCAGCACTGCTGTCCTGCTGCAGCACTGCTGTCCTGCTCAGCACTGCTGTTCTGTGGCAGCACTGTGCCCCTTCCCCCCCATGGAATCGGCCCACAGCAGCGCTCTGCCTTTTGAGCAGGGCTGCCGTTCACCTGCCCTGATTGCAAAACCCAGCCTCAGAGCTGGGGCGGGCTGGGGAGCCCTCCCCAGAGGGGGCCTGCTGCTGTTGTTGCGTACAACTCGAATTTGTAATCAGTAAGGGCAGGAAAATCAGTGATCAGTGCTGTCTCACTAAAGGAAGGGTCTGGTCTTTGCTAGCCAACAGTATTTCACACAGAGCAGTGCTGAGCAATGTGTCTTTCAGCACAGTTGGTTCCATCTCTGCTCTTCCCTTTCTCTCCAGTCTACCACTACCAGATGAAAATGCACGTCTTCAGCTACAAGGGCTTGGGAGAGGTGGATCCCACCTTCTCTGTCACCCTCCACGGCACCAATGGAGACTCTGAGCCCCTCTCCTTAGAAATGTAAGTCATCTGCCTTTTGTGTTTTTACCTAAGCAAGAGGGCCACAGGACAGCAGCATTCTTTTTCCTCTGCTAACACTGGCATTGCATCCCAGCCTAGCAGCCTCACTTCATCACCTTTCAAAAAAGCTTTTCATTCAGTAGCTTAATTATAATTTATTACTGGATGAATTGAGAACATTTTAATGTGCCCAGTCCCATGTTAGCCTTCATGGCACGTCGCTTTTTTTTTGTGGGTTTGTTTGTTTGTTTGTTTGTTTGTTTTGAATGGTTGGTTGGTCTGCTTTTCCCCTCCACCATTTGGAGGTAGTCTGAAATGTCTCTGGAGGCACTGCTGACCTCAGTTAGCCTCTCCCAAAGGAAGACCAGGCACAAACCCCACCTCTAAGCTATGGAAGGATGTCCAAGCCAAGTACACGATGCGCCGTGTGGAACCAGCTATCTGAGCTGCCGTCAGTGTAATCAGTAATTAACTGGTGACAGTTGAACAGGCAACACTTGATAAGCTGCAGGGGCTCTGTTAAACTCCCTGCACAGAACAAAGGAGCACCTGGCATGCTTCCATAAGGAAAAAATGCCCAGTATCTGCCTCTCTTCCAGGCTGGATCTAATCGGCCTAAACGCTACGAACACCTTCCTGGTCTATACTGAGGAGGACATGGGTGAACTTCTGAAAATAAAGCTCACTTGGGAAGGGACGTCTCAGTCGTGGTATGATCTGTGGAAGGAGCTGAAGAGCTACTGGTACAGGCCTGTGAATTCCTCCCAGGAGCTCCACATCAGGCGAATACGTGTGAAATCTGGGGAAACACAACAGAGGTAATCATTGTGCTAGGCTGCACGTGAACTGACCTGAAACTTCAACCCAGAACTGAGAAGAAAAAGCCAGTGTTTTGAATGTGGTTGGCATCCTGAGCTGCCTTTCATTCTTGGTGTCACCAGCTATTTCTCCCTGGTGGTGTAGGAGGGCAGGTTACAGCACAAAGCTACCAACAGGCTTTCACCACAGAGCAGATTTGGGGTATTCTTTTCCTTTATTTTAATAAATACTGTGGGGTCCACTGGGGACTAAGTTAGCGTGCCTCAAGGTGGTTTAGATTGTACCTGAAGCGTTAAAATGCTGAGTGCCAAAAGTACTGAAACATGGATGGTCATGGCTGTAATTCACAGGCTTGATGTGCTGATTTGGCACAACCAGCAGGACTTGGAACTGCAGCCAGTAACAACTGGGTGACACCAACCCCTCAAGCACTGCATTGCTCCTTCTGGGGTCTGGCAGGGGGGTTGGAACTAGGTGATTTTCAAGGGTCTTTCCAAACTCAACCCCATATCCCTGGATCATAGAACTGACCATAGAATTCTAGTGGAAAGTTCTCTACCATGGCAGGGATGACTTTAAGGTCCCATCCCACTCAAATCATTCTCTGATTCTGTGATTCTCTGCAAATGGAAAGTTACCTGAGCATCCAAAAATTATTGAAGCTGTCAAGCATATAGCACAGCACTCCCACATCTCCTGTTCATGTTGTTCTGAAGGTAACCCAGATCTGTCAAAGAGCAGCAGTTGACACTGACGATTTCCCACATTTCTCAGAGCTTTAAACAGGCATCACCTGTCATCTGCAAGGTATTCTGCATCCTGGCTTCTATGAAACACAGGGGTAGTAGAAGCAAAGATCCCAAGTTAAAATACTAAAGTAGAAAATAAGACAGCCACTCAGCAGGCTGATGGGGTATCAAGATGTTCTGTGGGATGGATGTCCAATCAAACACTTGTCCTAGAATAACCTGCAGTCCTTATTACTTGTTAGTTGTTAATCATAGAGACAGCAAGTACCTTGACTTCTGATTCCTCCTCCTCCTAGGTTTGCTTTCTGTGTGGAGGACTCCCAGCTAACCAGTATATCTCCTGGAAAAGAGCTCTGGTTTGTGAAGTGCACAGAGGAATGGCAGAAAAGGTATTGAAATTAGTCAAGAGAAATTCTGTATGATGCGTGTGGCTTGGCTGGGATGAGTGGAACCTTCTCTCTTTTTTTTTTTTTTTTTTAAGACTCCTGAAACCTCTTTTTCTTTCAAAAAAGAGAAGGAATTCTAACCTAAGATTCACAGCTATCAGACTTAATTTTCATGTATGCCATATCTATTGCTAGGCAGGTGATATTATCCTCCCTTCTGACCTTGGATTGTCATCTTGTACCTTTACATGTTTACTGCCCAATGGGTGTATCACAGTCCTGGCTCCTAATTGTGGTAGGTGCTAACGTGAGGTGCCACCAATGCCCCAGATCTGTGCAATAGTGGAAAGGTAACAAGGAGTCATCTATTAAGTGCCCTGTAAAACAGGGAGAAGCTGGGAGGAGTGCAGGGCATTGTCTCAAAGATCTTCTCAGTCTCAAGGTGGAAGACCTTGAGCTACCAAGAAATCACTTGGTTAAAGTTTGAGCTCAGCTGCACGAGGAAGACACAGGCAAGGACATGCCAAGGTGTTACAGCCCTGACTCCCACAGCTTCACCTCCAGGCCTGCTGATCTCCTCTGGTTCAGGAGAGTAGCAACTCTGCCACTGCCAAAGCAGCTCAGCCTTGCTTAACCTCTGGGGGACTTCCCAGACACACAGGACAATCCTCAGAGCATGACTTCCAGAAAGTCTGGTCCCAGCAGTGACAACGTGATTGCCTCGGATGCCTCCAGGCATGTTTTTAATGAATTCCTGTTCATTTGACTAAATGATACTTTCCCTTGGATTCAGCCCAGCCTTTCGACCTCTCTTAAATTTCAGTTTGTAGACTTGGAGCTTTGTCACTTCTAATCCAGAGGACAAAGTGCTTGTCAGGGCTAGCAGAGTGGCGTGGAAGTCGAGCTTTGCACGGCCCTCCTGGGCATCAGAGCTCAGCTCAGAAATGCGAGCTGGTCTCATTCCAGGTTTGGCAGAAACCAGCAAGCTGTGCTGTGCACGGTAGCAAACAATTCTGTGAATGAAACCCCTGTGCAAAAACTTGTTTTCTCTGCCACAAGTCTCCAAAGATCGAGTAAACATTCCTGCAGGTACAATAAAAGGCTGTTTTGATATGCCACTTGGTAACCTCCATAAAACAGAATTACTGGCACACGTGCCCTTCCTGCATGCTCGTGCAGTGCAGCTTGTGCACGAGGCAGAGGAGCTGAGCTCAGCTCCAGCACACCATTTTTTCTAGGAAGTGATCTTTCCTCCCAGTAATCATGAGTGATTACTTGCTGTTCAGATCTCTGTTTCTGCCAAGTCAGTGCAATGTTATAGTTCCCTCCTTGGAGATTGAGCCTGCAAACATCTGTTCATCCCAAATGGAGCTGCACAGGCATGGTCTAGCTCAAGCCTGGTAATTTCTGCTTGCAGTCTGCATGATGTCTGCTGCAGGCTCTCACTGAGTAGCTACTGGGCAAAGCGCTAGCTTTGACAGAAGAAAACACCAACCTGTGCTGTCCAAACCTGTTCTTGGCACTCCATGAGTTCTTAGAAATTCTTCATTACTCCTCTTAACTTCTGCATTTAACTAGGCATCTCTTTTGCTCTCTGTTTTCTCCAGATCTGTCTCAAATCTGCTCTGAAGGCTTCTCTAAAGACTCACAGCCAAGCAACCTAGAAGCATGAAGACCACGCAGGTGGCAAGATGCTCTGGGAGAAACCTGGCTTGGTAGCACTTAAAGAAACGAGCTCTTCAGGACAAAACATCTTGGATTGGATGCAAGAAACTGAGGAGCAATTGATGAACTGTGGTCCTAGACCTAGAATAACTAAAACTCCATTTTCCCTTTCCCAAGGAGCCTGGTTTGTGCATTTAACCTTACCTTGACCTGTTACACGCTGCATTTTCCCTTCCCTGCTCCCATTAACCAGGACTATGGATGAGATCTTCACAGACTGAGACCTCAGCAATGATCTTCTGGTCTGCCTGCCAGTGGAGTTGAGAAGACAAATAACCACGCTAGCTGCCCATCAGACTGTGGGTGACAGAGCTGCCAAGAACAAATTAGCAGCTAGGGTGGGAGTTGCCGTGGTCCTGTAGCACTGTGGGCTGTGGGAAGGTGAGACCAGCACAGGTCAGGTGTGTGGGGCTGCCCAGGGAAGGGCTGGGGATAAGCACAATGCCACTTAACTTCAAGTTGTCCTTTGCTTGCCTTAAAAATAATCCGTTCTGATACTGAAATGTCTGTTTGCCTGACGTATGGCCTGAAGCTCTCTCCTCCCTGTGCCTGGGGCAGGACACGGTGCAGGTGGTGGTGGTGGCAGCTGCCCCTCACTGCCCGGTCAGTGTCTGCAGTGGGGCTGCCCAGTCCCACGTGCAGATCCCCTTGTACTGACCACAGGGATGGAGGAAGGCAGTGCACCATGCTGCCTCAGGAGAGCTTTGCACCACTCCTTCTAACTGCTGAGAACGTGCTCCCCTCTGCTCAGAAGCTTTTGTAGTACCAATGCATAATTAAGACCTTATTTTTGAGTCAAGTGCCAAACATCCTGCCCTCAATTGTCACAACACCCCGGTTGGATTCCCTGGTCCCAGGTGATCTTGGCTTTGCTTTGAGTTGGACAGACTCTACAGCTGTCCTGTCTGCTACAGCAGAGTGGACCTTGTCGGTTGGTGAAATAGGTTTTGTTTTGGTTGCTTGCTCTTTTTTTTTGCCTTTTTTCTTTTTTATTTTTTTGCTTTTTTTTTTTTCTTTCTGGGAGGAGAATTGGTATAACAACCCTTGAGCTTTTGGGTGCAGAAAGGCAATCTCAAAAATGGTGTTGCCAGGTGGTGCGCTGAGTTCTGAAGTCTTAGCAAGTCCTTCTGAGGCCTGCAAATCTCTTCAGTTTTTGTAGAGCTTCACTCCAACCAAAGCAAGCACATTTGGGGATATTTTTTTCATGGTTTTATGAAAAGACTTTGATAACTGAAGCCTTTGGTAAGTATCTGTGACTTGTTGCCATGCCGTACTTAGAGAAGTTTCAAAGCCCTATTTGTATATTGTGGTTTTTGTATGACTTAAAAACATAATTTATTTCTCATATTGTATATATGTAAAGTTTTAAACATTTTGGTTTTGAGTAACAGTTTTTATAAGCCTTGAGATCAAAAATAAAGGGCTTTGTAAAAAGCAATGAAGTCTTGTTACTGATCACAAAATCATTTAGGTTGGAAAGACCCTCCCAGAACACTGAGTCCAACCCTGCCCCTGGCACTGCTAAGGCCACCACATACCCATGTCCCTGAGTGCCACATCCACACAGTTCCAGGCATGAGGACTCCACCACTGCTCTTGGCAGATGTGCCAGGGCAAGACAGCCTTGTCTGTGAAGAAATTTTCCCTAATTTCCAGCCTAAGCCTCCTCTGGCTTGAGGCTGTTCCCTCCCCTCCTGTCCCTGTTCCCTGGGAGCAGAGCCCGACCCCTCCGGCTGTCCCCTCCTGGCAGGGAGTTGTGCAGAGCAATCTACCAAAAGCTTTGACATTCCTTGCCAGAACAGCTGTCTAGTGTTGTCTTGTTCCTCTCTTCAGGTTCCTGAGACCTTCAGCCAGGTACAGCACCCTCCCTCTTCCTCCTCCCCAGCCCTGCTGTGCTGCCAAGGCCAAGCTGTTCTCTCCATGCACCGAGGGCCTTCAGGACTGGGGCAGTCACTCTGTAACTACAACTGCCCCTCATAAAACATTAGGAGAGGGGGGACATGGAGATGCTGCCAGGGCTAGAGCCCCTCTGCTCTGGAGCCAGCCTGGCACACCTGGGGCTGCTCAGCTGCACCAGAGAAGGCTCCAGGGAGAGCTCAGAGCCCCTGCCAGGGCCTCCAGGGGCTCCAGGAGAGCTGCACAGGGACTGGGGACAAGGCCTGCAGGGCCAGCACCCAGGGAATGGCTTCCCAGTGCCAGAGGGCAGGGACAGATGGGATCTTGGGCAGGAATTGCTGGCTGGGAGGGTGGGCAGGCCCTGGCCCAGGGTGCCCAGAGCAGCTGTGGCTGCCCCTGGATCCCTGGCAGTGTCCAAGGCCAGGCTGGACAGGGCTTGGAGCAGCCTGGGACAGTGGGAGGTGTCCCTGCCTGTGGCAGGGGGTGGCACTGGATAGTGTTTAAGGCCCCTTCCAACCCAAACCCTTCTGTGGTTACCAGTGTGTTTCAGCTTTAGCCCAGCAGTGAGGACATGATTTCAACTGTACCAGTACCAGCATTGTCACAATAGGACGTGAAAGGAAGACACAGACTCCGTTCCAGTCGACAGGGCAAGACCTTCCTTTATTCTATGTGACTCCAATTATATAGTATTGATACCCAGACCATGGACTGGAGAATGAGACTGCCACGTCTCCAATCACATTGGTCAAACCAAAAGTTTATCAATTGTTCCCTCCTCAGAAGAGGAATGAAAAACATACTCATATTTACCATAAACATTACTTCTATTTATAATACTCACATGAGAAGGAATTCAGAAACTATAAAAGCATCAAAAAGTTGAAAAATCAGGGCGACACATCATCTCTTTTTTCCCAGCAGAGTGAGTATCAGAAAATCAAAATCCTTCTCCAGTTTGCAGTAGAGGGATGTTCTGGCTGCTCATTCCCTACAGTGACCATAAGCCACATTCAGCAGGGACCTGTACCAAAACCACTAACCTTTCCCTCCCATGCTGCTTTCTTTCAGACATGGCAATACCACTCCTGCTTTTGGCTGGGGAATAGCCAGATTTTGTGTTACTTTCCATGGTTATTTCAGTCAGCACTGTGGACTCTGTCAAGACCACTGCTGCTGTGCCAGGCTAATCAGGACACGTTCAAACTCCCTCTCTTCCTTTGATTTCTTCCATTAATTCTTTTTTTTTTCTCTATTAAATGTCAATTATATTTTGCCTGAAATGCTTCACCTTTGCCTGACTTCACTAACAAACCCATTGGTGAGCACTTCTAAGAAAACCTACCCAAATCTAATCACTAACTGAGTTTCCCCAGCTTCTCCCAGCAGCCACACCACTGAATTTAAAGGGAAGCCTCTCATTGTGCTCTGCCTGCGCCTGACACAAATTGATGGCACAAATCCAGCAGCAGCAGAAGGACTTTGCAAACAGAGTAAATACCTCTGAACTGAGGAAGATTTGCATGAAATTACTTAGTTAACCTTTCCCTGTGGAAATCTCAGCAATGCCTGTCTGCAAGGAAAACTACCCCGGTGGATTTGGCAGAGAGCTATTTGGTGCTTGTAGGGCCCCTGATTATTCTGCACCCCAGAGCTGGAGCTGTTTTCTGATGTGTTCCTGTGGGGCTCCCTTCCACCCTCTGCAAAGTGTGTGGGGGGGGAACTAACACCAGAAGTCATTCCAGATATCTGGAGCTCATTTTTTGGCTGCTACCCCACGGACACAGCTGCAGCACAAGGACTGATGCCTCTTGCAGGGTGAGTCTCCTGCAAGGACAAGCAGGAGCTGGCCTCTAAAGGAAAAGAGGGAAGAATACAAGCTCACAAGAGAGGAGATACAGGCTGCAGCTCTTTCATATCTGTGGGCATCCTCTTCAAGTGTCTGGCCCTTCACACAGCAAGTGTTGGCTCCGAAATGCATCACCCCTGCTGTTCCACATCTTGAGGAATCACACCTGCTGGCACATCAAGATGCATCCTGCTCAGCTCCCCTAGCTGGGAGTTTGGTTGTGCGTCAGACAAGTGAAAAAACAAAGAGAAGAGGGTATTTGGTTGGTTTTTTTTTTTAAGTTTCCAATGAATTTAGAATTTTTTTAAAGTCTCTAAGTAATTTAGGCCTGGCAGAGCAGACACATCCCAAATCTGTGCCAGGCAGGGCTGAGGCTGGACCACTGTGCCCCCAGCTGTCTGGCACCCCTCCCCCAGGTTTCCTTGGGGTCAGTTTTTCACAGCCACTGCATTCAGCCCCAAGAGTTGGGTCCCCACAAAGGTCAGGCTGTTCTCTGAGGAACAATAGGACCAGAATGGGGAATGTTTTATAACCCTGCTCAACCCCCATCCAGGGCTGCCCCAGCCTCACAAGCAGCAGCAATTGAGCACTGTTTCACCAACTATCATAAAATCAGAGCACCAGAGAATCCCAGAATGGTTTGGGTTGGAAGGGACCTTAAATTCCAGCTCATTCCAACCCCCTGCCACTGGAGGCATCTCTAGGGATGCCTTACCACTATCCCAGGTTGCTCCAAGTCCAACCTAACATGGCCTGGAACACTTTCAAGGATCCAGGGGCAGCCACAGCTGCTCTGGGCACCCTGGGCCAGGGCCTGCCCACCCTCCCAGCAGCAATTCCTGCCCAAGATCCCATCTGTCCCTGCCCTCTGGCACTGGGAAGCCATTCCCTGGGTGCTGGCCCAGCAGGCCTTGTCCCCAGTCCCTCTGCAGCTCTCCTGGAGCCCCTTTAGACACTGGCAGGAGCTCTCCCAGCCTGTCAAGCACATCTCAGCATCCCTCTTTGGAGGTGATTTGAACATGAAGTCCATCTGGAGTGCACTGCTCCCTCATTTCCCAGAGTAATGTCTCCCTTTGGCAGTGCTCTGAGGTGGCTTAGCAGAGGTCCCCAATGCAGGTAGTGCCAACTATCTCACACAAACTACAAAATCTGGGCACAAAAAAATCTGTTTGGGATGAAAAAGACCAATCCGTCCTTTCAAGAACAAGGACAGCATGTTTTTTGCTGGCTTCCCACACTGAACTGTGATCCAGCCTCACTCCAGCAAGCAAAACTTTCCAATGGTCCCCAAGAGCAGTCTGACCAAGAGATGGCTGTGACTGTCCAGGAAACCCAAGCTCTTGCTCCTCAGCCTGTGCAAACGAGTTGTAATTTTACGCCTGTTCCAATGCTGACATTCCAACATAAATTATACAGCTCATTGCCTTCCCTGCAGTCCCATCCAGCCCAGCAGCCAACACAAAGGGTCTGGCAATTTCTGCAAGTGGATGCAAAGGCATCAGACACCTCATGCTGCCCAGAGGGGTGGGTAAAGCAGCTTGACCCAGAACCAACCCAGGTCTAAAACTAAAAATCAGGTAATTCCTATTGCTTGATTATTGGTTTTTTCCTATCTCTGTCCTCTCTGTTCCAGGTTGTTCTGCAGCTGTTTCACAAAGCTTTGGGACATTTATGGCAATCTGTACAAAGAGGACACAAAGTGCAGACTAAAGAATCCTCTTCTTCTGACCTGACTTGTAATAACGTTGAAAAATGAGGAAGATGGACCAACGAAATAGGGGTTTTCAGACCATGATGTTCCACCTCTCCTCATTCTGCAAACAGGCAAACCAGCACAGAGAAAGTAAGAAATGACACAAGACTAGGACAAAATATTAACATAAATTGATTTTTCTCCCCCTCCTTTCCATGTGGCTTTCCATAGCTGGTTTTTGGCTGACAACAGACATATCCTACAAAGTTATGAAGAGAAAGGCCACACCAGCTTGGCTGGAGGTAGGCAAGTGTAATGAAGCAATCATACTCCCATGCCTTAAGACCTGCAGATGTTAATGAGAAGAAGATCCTTGCTCTGCTATCTCTGTGAAACAGCCAGACCTGAGATTGAACAACCCATCAAAAGCTGTGGTCCAGCTTTTCCATCCATGGAAAAGCTGGACCACATTTTATTCACGCATAGCAATGGAGGGAATACCAAGTGATCTCAACATCAGTTGGGTAACAAAGCTTAAAACTGATCTCTAAATTTCAGACTGGTGGATCCGGGTGGTTTGCAGATGTGAGGTTTGTTCAAAAACCTCACTGCTATCTTTGCAAATATTTTATTAGATTTGTCTTTGTTGCTGAGGAAAATGAATCCATTCAAACTCAACAAAATCCACCGATAGTAAGATAAGATTTACAGATTTGCCTTACACACTCTCCAAGAGTCAGTGAGAGAGAGAAAACTCAGATGCCTTAACCTTGGTTAACAGCTCAGCACACAAACCAGAACCATTCACGGGCTTCTGAACAGTTTTCACCCAAAACAAATAGCTGAAGAGTTTCTTTTGCTTACAGGAGTTTTCTTCTACTAGTCCAGTCTAGTCTAATATGATCCAATCCACAACAGGTTAATGAAGGTAAGTGAAGGTAAATCAAGATGAATGAAACTGAAAATTTAAAGGGAGAAAAGGCCATGGAGATGCTGCCAGGGCTGGAGCCCCTCTGCTCTGGAGCCAGCCTGGCACACCTGGGGCTGTTCAGCTGCACCAGAGAAGGCTCCAGGGAGAGCTCAGAGCCCCTGCCAGGGCCTCCAGGGGCTCCAGGAGAGCTGCACAGGGACTGGGGACAAGGCCTGCAGGGCCAGCACCCAGGGAATGGCTTCCCAGTGCCAGAGGGCAGGGACAGATGGGATCTTGGGCAGGAATTGCTGGCTGGGCAGGCCCTGGCCCAGGGTGCCCAGAGCAGCTGTGGCTGCCCCTGGATCCCTGGCAGTGTCCAGGGCCAGGCTGGACAGGGCTTGGAGCAGCCTGGGACAGTGGAAAGTGTCCCTGCCCATGCCAGGGGGTGGCACTGGATGAGTTTTACTGTCCCTTCCCACCCAAGCCATTCCATGGCTCTGTAACACTCTCAAAGGCTGTCATGGTGGAGCATCCCTCCCCAGGAGAGCAGCAGCACACTTGAACACTGGACATGTTTCCCTTGATGATTTCTGTAACCAAAGCCAAGGCTGCAGAAGCAGGGACGTGACAGCTTTTCTGGGAGTTGTGTCTGCAGAGTTTCCTGCTTGTCCCGGGAGCACGGAGCAGCCGCTGTCACCCAGGCTCAGGGTCACCCAGCGGGGCACTGCCCGGCAGGACCTCGGCTCAGGGACACACGCTGGAGTGTGTGCTCCAGCTGTGCCTCCTTGGAAATCTGAAGGAGTTGTCCCTTGGTGCATGCTAACTCATGGAGACATGCTGGCCCAGGAAAGGGAAGGAAGCCGAGCTGAAACTCCTCCAGGTGAGGAGCACGTGCTGGGCTGTGCAAGGCTGGTTATAAGAGGAATAAATTTACAGAAATTAAAACTCTGTACAGGTTTTTGTCCTGGTACTTCTGCTCATCATCCTTAGTTATTGACCTAAATTTCTGTCTGGAGGCCAAGTCACACGCTGCCTCCAAGCCAGCTCCAATAACAACATCAAAGCCCTGACCTAGACCGATCCTGTGTTCTGGCCAACAGCTACTTAACAGGACATGATGAACTTTATATCCAGTTCATCTTTACAGGGATGAGCCAAAGGAGCCTCTCGTTTTTCAGTCTGGTCCAAAGATCCTCAGTTAACACTTGCTGCCCTGTAATGGTGCCCTTTCAAGTTGTTTGTCCTTTCCAACTGGAAGACCAAAAGAAATGAGTGGAGAAAACATGACTGCTAGATGGGCAAAGCCACAAATCTGATTGTGTAAATGAAATGCTGCCAAACAATCAAGAAAAAAAAAATAAAGAAAGGGAAAGACTAAAAAAATATAACCCATCAGTGTTTTCTTTTCTTCTAGCTCCATTACAAGTGATTAAGTAGTGAGGGGAAGCAAGGACAAAATCCGATAATCTTAGGATATATAAATAAATACTGTCTCCTTGAGATAATAATAACTAATACTGGAAATAACCAGAAAGGCAACCAGAAAAAAAAATTTCCGCTCTTCCATTTACACTAAAATTGTATGCTAAAGAAACCCCAAACATTTTAGTGAAGACTGTTTTAATTCAAGTCATACCCTCTATGGATCACTGGAGTGAAAGCCAAGCTCTGCTCTTCATCATTAATGTCCAGAAACCATTTAAAAGGCAGATTTTTAGATAATTTTGCATAATCATTATCTGTGAAAGAAAACCTGTACCCATGTTTTCCATTTGTGTCCTTGGGTTGGCTCCCATCCATGATCCACTCCTTTTCCCCAATAGATTCATATCCATGTCCCTCATTGCTTTTTCCTCCAAGTTTTAGAAGAATTGACTCTGTCCACTGGTGCCTGATTTAGAGAATCAGTGAGCTCATGTTTGTCCTCCAAAGGATCAATATCTGCACCCAAATACGAGCTACTCCTCTCAGCTGAGACCCCACCTGCAGAGCTGCCCCAGCCCTGGCTCCAGCAGCACAAGGACCTGGAGCTGCTGCAGCCAGGCCAGAGGAGGTCACGGAGATGCTGCCAGGGCTGGAGCCCCTCTGCTCTGGAGCCAGCCTGGCACACCTGGGGCTGTTCAGCTGCACCAGAGAAGGCTCCAGGGAGAGCTCAGAGCCCCTGCCAGGGCCTCCAGGGGCTCCAGGAGAGCTGCACAGGGACTGGGGACAAGGCCTGCAGGGCCAGGACCCAGGGAATGGCTTCCCAGTGCCAGAGGGCAGGGACAGATGGGATCTTGGGCAGGAATTGCTGGCTGGGAGGGTGGGCAGGCCCTGGCCCAGGGTGCCCAGAGCAGCTGTGGCTGCCCCTGGATCCCTGGCAGTGTCCAAGGCCAGGCTGGACAGGGTTTGGAGCAGCCTGGGACAGTGGAAGGTGTCCCTGCCTGTGGCAGGGGGTGGCACTGGATGGGCTTGGTGGTCACTTTCCCCCACAACTGCTGAGAAGCAATCTCACAGCACAGAGCTTGACCAAGGGCAACCCACATACCAACCCTCTCCACGTCCTAAGTTCCTCTTGTCCTCTTTCCCCAAGTGTGTGCAGTCTTCCCAGGATGTAACTCCTGGAATTCTCTGGGCATTCTGCCTGTCCTCAGCTGGTCAGTGGAGAGGTACAGAGAAGCATTCAGGGCAAGCTTTGAAGTACCTGAGGGTGAGTTTCTCCTGCCCAGAAGCAGAAACCCCAGGAGTTCACAGTCCCTGTAACACCCAGGTAAGATTAGCAATGACATTGCCTTAGCAAGCTGATGATTTCTCTGTGTCCCTGCAGCTCAGGGCCATACATCAAAGCAGCTGAGATCAGAAAAATGATTTTATATATTTTTTATTAAACAGGGATAGAGGAGAACCTGTTCCAGCCAGGCCACCATCTGGTCCCTGCCTTTAAACCTTGTGTTCTGGGGATGCTGGAAGAGATGCAGCCCCTGTGCAGAGGCACTCAGAGCTCTATCTCCACCTGCATCCTCTCCTAGGACCTCTCAGGAGAAACATATCTGGCAGCCCCCCCTCACCTGTATCCCATAAAGGAAACCCCGTCTGCTGAGCTTCCAGGGAGAGGTGTAAAGCACAGGTGTAAAGCAGAGGACACACGTGCATTGATGTCCCCCTTGGCTGGGTCATGCTGCTGCTGGCCCACAGTGGTCACCTGTGAACCCAGTACAACAAAAGCCCTCCAGGCAGTGCGGAATTTCCCACCAGGAGCTGTGATAACAGCAGCAAGCACGGTGCACCCAGCCAGAGTGGAGGCCAGCAAAGGTCCAGGCTGTTTGCCAAGGATCAACCCCCCTGTCACTGGAAGATGCTGTAGCAGCCAAACTACACATTCCAAACCTCAAAGGAAATTATAGGGCTCCCTCCTTAATATCTTTATGGATCCTGACTTGAGCACCCTGAAGAAGCAGCTACTACTCATGGCAGGATCAGCCGCTCCTGGGAGGTTGCTGAGTTAGGCTGGGGTTGCAGTGCTGGTTCCCATGCTCTTCTGTTGTATCAGCAACTTGGAAAGATCTGCCTTCCCAAGGTACATCCCGTGTTCTTCTGAGCCACCACCAGCTGGTGACTTTATGATCATATTGAGCCCTTATCTAAATCTGTGATCAGTTTGGGAATTTAGGTTGAAGGACTGTGTCCTCCCCCAGCTCGGTGAGGACCTGCAGTGGTTGTACAGCGGCAGGGCTGTGATCTCTGACCATTCCATCCGATTTTTCTTTAAAGCCAGGATGAAGCCACCTGCAGCACCTGCTTTACACCAGCTCCAGATCTGGCCAGAGAGGTGGAACAGCTGCTCACTGCCACGGGCGAGCTGGGGCTGATTTGCACTTTGGGAGATGGGCACACCAGCGAGCCTGTTTGTTTGTAAACCAAGGATGATTTATTCCTCTTAGTAATTCAGTGTCCTTCGGAAGGCACACGATGTCAGCCCCATTCAGCAGCCCTTTTATTTATTATTTTATTCCTGCATAATCCATGCTGCAGACAAAGAGACACATTGTTCTGCTCTGGCTGACAAACAAAAGCTGGTTTTTTTATAAATTCCTGCTGTGTTGTTTTCTCCCAGTTTTGCTGTATCAGCCTTTAACTTACATTAAAAAAAAAAAAGGTATTATTTTAAAAAGAAGCAAAATTTGTTTTTGTAATCCAACTGAGTTACCTCCTTATGCAGTTTCAGCAGCATTTTGCTGCTCCAATGGCCAGGAGGCTGTTTGTGCCAGCCTATCCAGACTGCCTTGCCTAAAACACTGTAGTTTTAATGGGACAGGGCTCAAGAAATAAAGCAAAGGACCAAGTCCGGGTTTTGTCATGAATTGATCTAATTTTTCATTCTGCTTTTGGGGGGAAAATATTGTAGAATCCCAAAATGGCTTGGGTTGAAAGAGACTTTAAAAATTTTCTCATTCCATCCCCCTGCCATGAGCAGAGACACCTTTCCCTCTCCTAGGTTGCTCCAAGCCCCATCCAATCTGGCCTTGGACACTTGTAAGGATGGAACAGCCACAGCTGCTCTGGGCAACCTCAGGGCCTCCTCACCCTCACAGCCAGGAATTCCTCCCAAGATCCCAAAGGCAATGGGAATCCTTTCCTCCTTGTCCTGTCTGTTCAGACCCTTGCACAAAGTCCCTCTCCAACACTCCTGTAATCCTCCCATATACGTTTGTTAAGATAGAGCAGTCGCAGCCCACAAGATTGTAGATTTTAGGAGATGTTGCCTTGAATTTTGTGAACTGATCCACTGCCCCATGGCAGAAAGTTCTGGGGAAAGTCACAAGAGCCAACAAAATACTCACAGTGCTTGTTAAACTGCAGATGATCTCTGCACCCATTGCAGGGAGAGTTGACCTGTTGCAAAATGCACACCAAACATCCCCTTCCTGGCCACTGGACTCCTGTTGCCTCTTCAGGGTCTCTGGAGATGATGCTGAAGCAATCACAGTTCAGTATTATTTTGACTGGCTGGCTGACCACAAGAAGGGTCTCTGGCTATAGCACAGAACTGGAAAGTAGATCCAAGGTTGGTCATCAACACTGATACCCAAAGACAACCCAAAGGTCACAGACTGGCATGGAGAGACCAAATGCTCTCCAAACTCCTCGGAAATCTGCTGAAAGCAGACCATGAGGTTGCTGGTCTCTGTTCCTGCAGGATGCTTGAAATCTACGCAGGTTCTGAGGCCAGAAATCCCTCAACAGCATCCCCATAACTCACTGTACCTGCTGCCTACAAGGACAGGTGAAACTGCTCTGGGTTTGGACATCAGCTGCTTGCTGATGTGTGAGAAGTGGGAAAGGCCATTACCAGCTGCCCAGCCTGGCTGAAGGTGGTTTTCAAGGGTGAAATCTGTTTAAAGACAAACATTTATGCTGGCTCAGTCTTGATCTTGTGGTTTCTCTTTCAAGTGAAAGGCTGATGGGTCTGAAACAATTCTATTGCGGATGCACAGCAAACTCAAGACAGTTTCAGAGTGTATGAAAGCTCCCAAGGGATGTTTTATGATGTGCCAAGAGTGACCCCAACCACCCATGTGGCAATCCTGCACACATCTGAGTGCAAGCACAAGTTAGAATAAGGAGAAAGGCCCCTCAACTCCATGCAAAACGTCAAGAACCAACATTGACCAAGGGTGAAGAAAGGGGCATGCTTATTATGGCAATGTTTTTCAGCAGTAGGAGAACATTATCAGAGCTCCTGCCTCAATGGAATCTGCAGAATAAACAGTCCCTGAAGCTGGGTCACCAAGGGCTGGCTTTAAATTCCCTGTTTCTGGGCACAATCCTGTCCCCAGCGTGTTCCCTGCACTCTCAAGAGAGCATACCAGAAAGCTGCTGGTGTCATTAGTCCTGCAAAGCTGCAGGACAGCCTCCCACCACTCACTGGAGTAAAACCAACTTGCTCCACTCATCCATGACCAGACTTCCTGGGCAACAGCCCAGGGATGTGATCCCAAGCTCCAGCAGCCTGGTGGTGCCCAGGCTGGGGAGCATCCAACTGGAGGAGCCATATGCTGTCAGACTGCAAGGGGAAGCCAAAAATAAGTGACAGACTAACTAGGGACAGAGCAACCCTCCACAGACCATTGGTGTTCCTGAGTGGCCCTCGGAGCACTAACAGCATTGAAAAATATGCTAAGAAATTTCCAGCTCAGCCACTTCCTAATCACATAAAAAGTTCAGAGAGGACAAAGAAACAAAACAAGAAACTCTAAAAGAAGAGCTTGTGCAGTAAAACCACAGATAAAATGCTTTTATCTGCCCGTGGCAGTACAACTAGGGTGGTACTATATTGGTGCATTTCAGGGTCCTGAAGATCTGCTCAGGTGTTCATGTGCCCAGTGAAGAAGGGATCAGACTGGGCTCTTCTGGACTGTTCAGAGGGCACACCCAGCCATGCAGGGGATGTGTCTCCCCTTGATGACATCCCCTTTGTTACTCATTATTTGCTGCTATCGTGTCCCTTATTCTTCACAACTCTCAGAAACCAAGTCTCAGGTGATAATACTCCGTGAACAAAGGCCCGTTCTACAGCAGAGGAGAGCATACCACTCCTAAAACCGAGCCCCCATACCAGTTCTCCAGCAGGTTTGCAAGAGCTCCTGCTGGAACTCAGCATTTTATGGACTTCGTGGTGGTTGCTTTCCCTTCTCCAGAGACAAGAAACACAGGTTTCGTGCAGGGCTTTCTACATATGCAAGAATTTCTGTCTTAGAGCACTCCAGATTTCCAGATCTGTAGATAAATCCTTCTCTCTAGCCCACGCTTACCTGCTGCACAGGGCTTGGACTGAAAATCAACCCTTCCCTGATCACTTTCTTGCACCTCCTGGAAAAGCTGGACACTAAAGCGGATCTCAAACCAATGTTGGTCCTGCCTTTGGTGTGAAAATCAGGTTATTAAATCAGTGATTTCAGGTTATTAAATAGGTGTTTTGACTTCCAAGTGCCTCACAAGGCAGGGAGTGCTTCCCACCAGACGCTTCTTATGCACCACAAGGACCCTGCCCCAGGCTCTCAGTATCTGGGACAAAAAGTGAGAGAAGCACAGCGTGGCATGAGTTTTGTAATGTGTAGCTGCTCTCAGCCCTGGCAAGTAGAAAGGGAAAGGTCCACTCAAGGACCTTTTCTAAGTTGTCAGCATGCTGTGGAGTGTGGGCTGTGGAGCTGAATATCCATCTACCTATTGATACACCCAGTAGTAAAAAAACCCCAAAACCAGTTGATCTGATAACTCCTCTGCAGTTTCTATGTAGAAGTTTTTACGTTTTTCAATAAAAACAACCCCACCTTGGGTTATAAAAATAACTGTCACAAAACCCCACCTATCACTGTCAAGTCTCCAGCTCTTCTAAGAGCAAAATTTTAGATCCAACTTAAATGCTTAAGATGAAAATTTAAGCAGCAGTTAGATCAAACTTAAACACAGAGGGACTTAATAGCCAACTTTTTGGAATTTCACTGAGTCTTCTCCAACTCACCCAAATTGTGCCCCACTTAAAGTGTTATGCATGGCTATTTGGAGCAGCTCCAAAAGCTTTAGCAATTTCCCAAAGCCAGAGTGTTACCTAGACATATTGCTCTTTACCTACTAAACCCATCATTTCCTCAAGGCTTCCACAGAGTCTCTTTTGCAAATGCCTCCTATATGACAACAGGGAGGTCAATTTTTAATAGCACCAAATCCTCACTCTGCTTTTCAACACAAGAGAGTTCCACAATGCTTTGGTTATGGAACCACAGAATTGTTTAGGATGAAAAAACCCTTTGAGATCATCGAGTCCAACCATCCCCAGCACAGCCAAACCCACCACTGACCCATGTCCACATCCACACAACTTTTAAATCCTGCCAGGGATGGGGACTCCACCACTGCCCTGAGCAGCTGTGCCATGGCTGGACAGCCCTTTCCATGGGGAAATTCCTGCTGCTGCCCACCCTGCCCCTGCCCTGGCCCAGCCTGAGGCTGTTCCCTCTCCTCCTGTCCCTGTGCCCTGGGAGCAGAGCCCGACCCCCACGGCTGTCCCCTCCTGGCAGGGAGTTGTGCAGAGCCACAAGGGCCCCCTGAGCCTCCTTTTCTCCAGGCTGAGCCCCTTCCCAGCTCCCTCAGCCTCTGCTGGGGCTCCAGCCCCTTCCCCAGCTCCCTCAGCCTCTCCTGGGGCTCAAGCCCCTTCCCCAGCTCCCTTGACCAAGGTTGCTTCAGCATGGCAAGAAAACAACACTTTTTCCTTGACTTCTTACCCATTTCTGGATGTTTGTCACCTGCAGGTAAGACCAGCTCTTCACTAAAAACAATGAACTGCTCTGCCTTGGCAGCAGAGTGGGAGTGGGAGGAAAACCCCTTGTTTTCAATTTTTAGAACAGGCAAAGACCGAACAAGGAATTAGCTAATAAAATCCTCTATGTTATGTGGTAAAAAAAGAGAAGAAAACTTGAATAAATTGTGTCAGACACTGTAGCATCTGAACCCTATTTGCTACCAGAGATAACAAGATAACATACTTTTCTTTGTATCTCAAACCAGTGTTGGTTTTTTTCAAACCAGATTTCCAGAGTCTGGCTATGAAATACGATATTTTTCTTGACCAAGCTGAAGGATAAGCCATTTTTCCCTCATCTGGAAACAGCTGACAACAACATATTCTACATTTATAGAGTACTTTTAATCTTGGGTGAAGTGTTTATGGACCATGGGCCTTGTTCCACTTTCAGCTGCATCTGTGCAAGCTCGTGCTTGGCTGGGAGGGAGATAAATTAAAGGAGGGCAGAAATCACTGCAGTGTGTGCAACAACAAAACAAGAATTAACTCCATATGAAGCCCATTTGGCTCTGGCAGGGCTTATTTGTTTTCTCTGTGTTTTTCTTTACTCCTGCTGCTCAACGTGAAGGGAAGATAAAGAGATGGCTATGGATTGCCTTGCATAATAGAGCAGAATTTATTCCAGAGGATTTCATTGGTATGGGAAAGGGAGTGGGTCTTGGAGGCCTTAAAACACATCAAAATCCCATCTTTTCAGGTGCTGCACAGATAGTCACTAAATAAAGAGCCAGGGATCACCCTGCGTAAACCAGCAGAAGGTCCAGAGCAAGCAAGGTGAATTAGTCAGGTCACAATACCCACCAGTGGCTCCCAGACCTCTGCAGTACCCACTAAATACCTGTGCAGAGATGTTCTGGATAAATTATTACCCCCAGGAAGCACAGCTTCCCTCCAGGCAGTCTCAAGAACTTGAGGTCTGTCCCTGAAACAAAACCCCATACAACACTTATACACCAGGTGATATTCCTGAACCACCAAAGTTCTCAGAAGTGATTAGGAAAACTCACTTCAGCTCTAAGCTTGGGGCCAGTGAAGACTCACTTCCCTGGTGGGACTCAGTGCTCACTGTGGAGCTGGAGTGATGAACCCTGTGTGTGAGGCACCTGCTTCTTCATGCTGCCCTGCTGACAGCCAGGCCTCCAGGGGCTGATCCCTTGGGGTTTGCAGAGGCTGCACATCTGCCAACACCTGCACTCACCTGGAGGGGCTCTGTTCCTTCCAGAGATCTCCCAGTGTGTTCACTGGTGGGTGCCAGGAAGAATGCCTTTGCCACGTTTCTTTCCCCAGATCTATGTGGTTTTTTAGACACAAAAGAATCATAGAACCATCAAAGCTGGGAGACACTTTAAGATCATCGAGCCCACCCAGCACTGCCACTGTAACCCCTAAACCACATCTCCCAGTGCCAGATCCTAACTCCTCTCTAACACCTTTCAGGGGTGGTGACTCCGCAAGGTGATCCAACGCCATACCACTCTAACAGTGAAAAAGTATTTTCTAATATCTAATCTGCATCTCCCCTGTCTCAGATTAAGGCCATTTCCTCTGGTCCTCTCACTTCAGCCACAGTAGAGGAGATCAGGCCCCACCTCGCTGCACCCTCTTGTCAGGGAGTTGTGGAGAGTGCTAAGGTTGTCTCTGAGCCTCCTTTTCTTGAGTCTGAACAACCTCAGCTCCCTCAGCTGATCCCACAGAAGTTAGGCACACCTAGGGATTCTTAACCTTTAAAAAAAATCCGCAAAGACCAAACAAATTAACACACAACCCAACACTGGCATCTTCCCCAACCCAATTTTTTTTTCTCTGCCTATATGAATCAAGAAATTTCACTTCCAAAACATCCCCTGTGGGATTCACTAAAACTTCAAACTTTTTTCTTTTTTTCCTTATTATAAGGACTGTGATGGGGCAGAGAACTTGAATGAAATTGTAGAATAGTTTGGATTGGAAGGGCCCTTTAAAGCCCACCTCATTCCACCCCCTGCCAAGTGCAGGGACACTATCCCGGGTTGCTCCAAGCCCCCTCCAATGTTTCCTTGGACACTTCCAGGGATGAGGCCCCACCCCTCTCACAGATAATAAATCCTTCCCAATTTCCCATCCAACCCTGCCCTTTGGCAGTTGGAAGCCATTGCCCCTTGTCCTAATGGTAGTACACACACATGCACTGGACAGTAATTACAATAATAGATGGAGAAGTGGATATTGCAGTCAGCATTTACCAAACACCTAAAACTGTACAGAAACTATAATCTGCATTATGGGCCAATTCCAAGGAAAATTGGCGTGCGTCAGCAATACAGGGAGTGAGGCTGTTCTCCTGCCCAGTTTTGCAGGTTCATGACATTTGGAGCACTCAGGCTCCTGGATGATGGTCCAGATTTTATGACACAGTCACTCTGGGGTCTGTTCAGGCAACATTTTTCAGATGCTGAGGATATACAATGAAGGCCAGACTTAGAAAAATCTCATTGATAGATCTGCTTAGATAAATCTAGGCAGCTCTTTTTAGGGCTGTACCAGATGTAGAATCAGGTGCTCCATCGTATGAGAAGCGGGTTGATTTTGCCAGGGTTTGAGCTATTGCAGGGCTACAGCTCTTGAGATCTTGTGGTTTTTGTGCTGTCCTGAAAGAGGCTGCTAGACGTGGGAAACCTCTGTCTCTATGCCAGAAAGAACAGATGTCTATAAAACAACCAGATTCCCAAACATGTGTAACTGATAATATTCCAAATTAGTGTTCCAGGTAGAAATTCCGCAAGCAAACAGAGCACTTTATAATTTTTTAAGCTCAGGAGACTGGTCTCTCTGCATCAGGGAGATGTGCTCAGTCTTGGAGCCTGTGCTGCTGGCCAGGCTCCAGGACTGAGTGTATCAGGTTTCTGCCTCTGTATTTGCACATGGTTTTAGATTTGGAAGGAGAAGCCCTTCCTCCTGTGACAGCCTGTCCTGGATTTCTGGATTTTCAGCTGCCCACATACTGCAAGTTGGAATGGATTTTAAAAATTGTAGGTCCTGTTGAGGCTGCTAAGAGAAGACAACTTTAGTTTTCATCCTTGTAGAGAATTTTTATGCTCCCCTTGGTATTTTTTTATTTCGTCCATGATTCAGAGCCTTACTTTGGTATCTAAGTAACCTTCTTTGCAGCTGAATTTGGTATCGGGGCCACTGCCTGGGCATCTGAGGAATCAATGGTTATTTTTCCCCTGGTATCTCTCTCTTATTTTAGACATCTCAGTCATCTAAAACAACAGCTTTGTATTTCCAGGTGTTCACCTTGCTGAACTCACCTTCTCAACTCTTTGGCTGCATTTGATTTGTTTCCATCACATGGGAGACTGGCAAGAGCACTGATCTGACTCAGCATAAACATATTTAGGAAGCCAATAAACCTGTATTTTTAAGCTCTCTCACTCCACCCCCCTTGTTATGTTCCCTATTACTAACGAGGTTTTTCATGCATTGACCATATCCAACTTCCATCCTTGTCCTCAATCAACCTCTTATTACTGGTAAGCTCTGAGCTGCACCTCCTGGGTCTGTTTGATTGACTTGTTTTATCATTTTCTCTCTCCTCAGCTGCTACTGACTGAGACTGGTGGTATTCGCCCTTTGTGGGAGTGTGATGGGGTTTGGAGCAACCTGGGATAGTGGAAGGTGTCCCTGCCTGTGGCATGGGGTGGAGCAGGGTGAAATTTAAGGCAGCTCCCAACCCAAACCAATATGGGGTCTCTTCTGCTCAGAATGGCAGAACCTCTCAGGAGAATCTTCAGCTTTTCAGAGTAGCAGACACTGAGGGGATGATGAGGTTCTGGGGCTGGGAAGTCCTAATGGACTAACACTCCTGTGCAGGCCAGTTTTCTAGGTGGTGTTTGGAAACGAGGAACAGCTCATGAGGCCGATGCCCTCAGAGCTGCTGGTGAATGTGGAGCCGCCAGCGTGTGCCAAGTCCCGGCCATAAATAAAACCAAAGTGCCCCTCTGCTAAGCCATGCATCAAGCAAAGCCCCTGGGAATGGGATCAGTGACTCGCTTCAAATGCAAATCGCTGTTGGTGCCAGCCCAGCCCCGGGTTCACGTGCGCGCACCGCCATTCTCCCAGCCCTGAGAGCCAGACAAGGCCTCAATCAGTAATAAAGTACTTAATTGGGCCCTGACCTGCGGCTGTGCTGGGCCCGTGTGTGTGTGGCTGTGTCAATGTGTGTGTCTGTGTGTTTGAGGGGGTGTGTGTGTATGTCTGGGTGTGTTTGTGTGTGAGGGGTTTTCCCTCGGCCCGGCCCTTCCCCTGGGTGCTGCTGCTGTCTCAATGGCGTGGGCCTGTCCGTCACGGTCTGCTGCCTCTTGGCCGGCTTCCACCTGGCAGCCCCTCTGCTAAACCCATCAAACAAAACAGCTCCTCTGCCGGGTCTGTCTCACTTTCT
Source organism: Phylloscopus whistleri (assembly GCA_017589585.1). Lineage (NCBI taxonomy): Eukaryota > Metazoa > Chordata > Aves > Passeriformes > Phylloscopidae > Phylloscopus > Phylloscopus whistleri. The sequence goes on from JADMLD010000037.1 coordinate 1,747,525, forward strand.
GCAGGGTTGGGAGCTGCCAGAGAGGGCCCTGGGACGCCATGCTAGGGCAGCAGTGAGAGAGGGAGAGGTTTCCACCATCGCCCACCACGTGTCACGAGCAGGGGCCTCTCTCTTGCAAAGAGAATTTTTTTAGCAGGGCTCGTTGTGAAAGAATAAGGCTTTAGATAGAAAGACAGGAGGTGTGTATGGAATACTGGGCAGGAATTGCTGGCTGGGAGGGTGCCCAGAGCAGCTGTGGCTGCCCCTGGATCCCTAGCAGTGCCCAAGGCTAGGCTGGATGAGGATTGGAGCAGCCTGGGACAGTGGAAGGTGTCCCTGCCCATGGCAGAGGGTGGAATGAGATGATCCTTAAAATCCTTTCCAAACCAAACCAGCCTAGAATTACTTATAGGTGAGCTAAAGGACTTGCAATGCTGACCCAGGCTGTGCACATATCTAACAGCATCATCCTAAAAAGTTTGTTATCCAGAATCTATGCTGGAGTCTCAGATCACAACGGACTCTGAGGAAATAGTGCTGGAAGATGTCCATTTTTTGTCTGGACATCTGTCTAATTTATGTTGGAACATGGAACATGGATCCTTGAAGACTTGGAAAAAAAAAAAAAACAAACCAGAAATATGGTCTGTGGAGATAAGAGGAAACAATCAAAATGCTAAAGACAAGACAGCAGACAAAATTCAGAAAACTGAGGAAAAAGAAAGATCAAATCACAATGATTGCATGAGAGGAGGGGGAAGAATAATTTGGACTGATAGAAAAGTTTCAGATACAGCTGCTGAGCAGAAACCTTTGCCAAGGGGAATTTAGCAGTTGGCAGATGTGGATTGCTTGCTATTGCTGTCTCTAGAGGTGTATCTTCACTTTTTTTGGCACTCCCAATCTGTCTGCTTTCCTTTTCTTGTATTCAGGATGTAAATTGTTTGGGACAGTGTCTCTCCTTTCGGTGCATGGTGGACTTTGTCTAGCAGGTCTCTGAGCACTGAGAATTCTACAAGCAATTATACTGAAAACAGCTTAACCCTGAGGAAAGTATTTTTGACAACCTAGAAACAGTCAAGATACTCCTTTTTTCCTGCCAAAAAGTTAACTTGTGATGAGTTATGAGTTTGAAGCATACACAAGGAGTAGATACATAAACAGGAACACTATGTTCTGTTTATGAGAAACCTGCAGAAACTCAAAAGCAACAAGTCTTTCTCCACCCAGCCTTCATCCCACGGTCCTACCAAAAGCCTCTTTCCACTGGGCTCTCCCCAGCTTTTCCTTGGCTCTCTGGGAATGCTTCAGGTAATTTTAAGCCATGATAACCAGGCATCTCTGCTTTGCTCTGCTTCACCACCGTTGGTTTCTCAGAGTGTTTCAATGATTGCATCAATGATCAGACAGGCACAGAGAGCCCCAGTGAATATTTAATTGTTAAAAGGCATATGTGTTTATGTCATGATGGGCCTTCCCTGCTAGGATCTTATTTATCTGGCCATGGATCTCATCTGTATATTCTACCCACCTACTTCAGCCCCCAACTGAGAATCCCTGTCAAATCTTCCCAACACTCCTGGAAAGTTTAAAATTAGATCAAGTCTCTGTGGGTGGCTCTTACTTCTAAAGTGGATGAAATCCAAACATGAGCCTGAGCTGCACATAGTTTTGGGGCTGCTCTGGGAGGCTGAATCCCTCCAGTCTCCCTTGCATGGGGGCCAAACCCTTGCATTGCCCAAAGCACAGCCCCCAGAAATGCACAGGGACCAAAGATCAGAGGGAACGGAGAATTGCTGCTGGACAGCTAATCCCCCTCATCCCCAGCACAGTCAGAGTTCCATGCCAGCAGAAACACAGCAACTATTTATTGTTTTTAATCACTTCGAGCTCAAACCTTTTCTTAAAAATGCTTCTTCAAACTTCAGGCTCTGAATCAGCCACGTGCCTTGGGCAGGTGTCCTGCAGGAGGACACGGTGGCCCAACACAAAGCCACAGGGTCACATTTCCAGATGGTTGTTTGACCAAGTGGAACACAACAAATGTATGATGCACATCTCCTGTCCATTCTCTGTACAAAGGCATTTCCCTGAGTATATAGGCCATTTTCGTCACCTCTGGGACACTATTTGTGCCAAATATGAATCCCTGAGTTGGTTCCTCAGCATCCAGTGCAATGAATTCCCAATTCTGAAAGGGTTTCCAGACAAACAATACTGAAGCTAAGTATTCACATTGTAAAAGTACAGCAATTTCCTTGTTCAATGCAAGATAAAACCTGGGCAAAAGATCCGGAAACAGATTAGAAGTGACAAGGTAGTCGGACAAGAAACGACTCAGTACTTTTCTTTTTTTCAATCTCAAAATTGAGATAATGGATATTCACAATTCATAATATGGAGATTGACTTCCCATTTATCCAGGATGAAACACTCTTTGAAGGAGGTGAGCTCAGTCAAAGAAGGAATTTGGTGAAGTACTTCTTGGAGACCATGAGGTTGGAACAACTCCCCCCATTTTGGGATGTAGAACTAAGTCAGGGTGGTAACGGGCATTTTTTAATGAAAACAGGGCAAGACAGGGTCTATCTCCCATTTAGTACTCCAGTGGAGAGACCACTTATCTGAAATATCAAGGAGCACTGATTTGAAATCTCTTTTATTATTCATATAAATGAGAGCTGTTCCTATAGGAGGCACTGGCTGTGGGCAGAGGACAAAGCTCAAACCTGGACAAGGTGGATTTGAGCATGGGGGTTCCTCACCCCACTTGAAATGTTCCAGGGTCTGAGCCAAAAGGTATATCTCTTTCCTGGCTGGGCTGTGATGTGCTCTGGGAGCTTGGAGACACATCCTGCAGCAGTGTGGCTGGGAATTTGGGAGTGTCATTGATACTGCCATGGAATCCTTCAGGTTGGAGAAGCCCTCTAAACTCACCGAGTCAACCATTCCCCAAAGCACTGCCAAGCCCACCAGTCACCTGTGTCCACTGGGGACTCCATCACTGCCCCAGGAAGCCTGTTCCAGGGTTTGACAACCCTTTCCATGAAGAATTTTTCCCTAATATCCAAAGGAGATGTCCTCTGCTGTAACCCAAGGATGTTTCGTCCTGTCCTGGTTACTTGGGTGTCCTGAGCATATGTGTCTATGGGTGGAAACCCTGCTGAGCCCAGCCCTGGGCAGCAGATGCCCAGCTGGGCTCAGTCCTATTCCTGCTGCCCTTGGGAACATCGTATGAATTATGCTCTGTATAAACATCCAAATAATGTTTGAGGTCGTGTTAACTTGGCTGGGGGAGAGGGGAAAAAAAGAAGAGAGACACAAGTACCTTATGGGGGTAGGGTGAGGGACACAGATACCCTGCAGATTTCAAAGGCCCTTTCTCTGTCTTTCTTTGAGTTCTTTAAGCCCAGAAGGTTTATTTTCCCTCAGAGTCTCTCTTCTTTCTCTTTAAAATGAATGTTTACTTCTATTAAAATCCCTGCCAGACTACAAATGCCAATCTTTCTCCACTTGTGATGCTGTACTCACCATCAAAACAGAATGAAAAGCCAGTCATCCCAAATTCTGGGAGAAGAGAGGGTTTCCTTGTGGTTAAGCAGATTGCTCTCTGGGTCATTATGTACAGCAGGAGTGATGCAGAATTGTCCTTGTGCATGAAATTCCCTTGAAGAAGTGAAAGTCACTTGAAGCAAGAAGGGTTGTTTTAATTTCACAAGACAAAGAAACTTTGGGCTTAGACAAAACAGCCTGATGTGAGATACCAGCTGAGCAGTTTATCTTCCCCAGGCTCCTCAGGGACAGCTATGGGAACAGATCCGAAGCCAATTTAAATGACATATTAAATATTCAGATATCTGTAATGAAAAAGCAGTTTCTAGCACTGATTTTTTTCTGTGCTGAAGGGAGCAGTGCCACTGAGATAAAAATGAAAATGTCACTTCCCCTTGGGGCCCAGCTCTGTTCTCTGGTAGGCAAAAGAGCGATTAACATATTTTATTGTTTCTGTTTCCCTGCTTTGCATTGGCCTTCCCAGCCCACATCAGGGAGAGAGCTAGAAAGGAGACATGTTCCTGCTGAAAAGGCCTTTTTAAGTCTCCGATTTGGCACTTTTACGTAGGATTTCGACCCCCATAAACAGGGAGGCAGCAGCTGTGAGCAGCAGGGAAGGCGGCTGGGAGGGCAGGGTGTGCAGCAAACAGCTGGTATTTGTGTTGTCAGCCTCCAGCTTGCAAATGCTGCATTTCATGAGCTGTGTGGTTGTGTTACTGGTGCAAATGGATCTGCTCAGATGCAGCAGATCTCTAGGAAAGCCCAAAACAAAAAAAGGATTTTTGCAGCCATGTCCTGCTGCAAGATGTACCATGGGGACTTCCTGAGCTCAAGATGTCACCTGCAGCTTGGGTAGACTTTCCTGCCTTAAAAACCTCTAATCCTGCCCTAAAAACCTCTGATTCTGCACAACTTGTCCCCACTGAGGCCAATGCCATCATGTCCATGGTTTTTACAGCTTCATGAGTCAACTAACGAAAAAATGTTGGAGCAGATCACCTTTAGAGCTCTCTTCCAACCCAAACCATTCTGTGTTAAAAAAAGGCTTTCTTGACACCATTTTTGAAGCTTCTACCTTGTAGTTGAATTTTTTGCACTCCTGCAGCTGGTCTGCAAGAGTGTGGATGCAAAAGCGGCATCAAAATGGGACCTGCAACGTCCTTTTTAATGCTGTATGAAGCCATGAGTATTTAGAGATGCACCTTCTAATTAGCCATGGAGATGATAACTATAAACCTCTGCTCCCAGGCATAGTTACAACACCTTTCTTTCTTTTAGGCAGTTGCCTTGTTTCCTTGCCATGTTTTCTTAAGCAGCTCTGAGGCTGAAACGTGTGGTGGGAACTCAAACCCATCACAAGCAGATTCCTCAGTTTAGAATATTTGTGGCTATTAATACCAGTGGTGAAGTTTGGCCAAAAAAAAGTGATGTTAAGAGGCAGAATGAGTTCAATCCAGCTGATTCTCGTGAAAATGGGACTCCAAGTCACAAGTACCAACAAGAACCTTCTCAAAAGTGTTTGCTGTCTGTTGACTCACGCTGATTTGGGCAACCAAGGCACAGCCAGGATTTGGGTTACTCTCCTCATGCATTTGTCATTTTTTGTTGTGTGCAGGACAAATACCTGAGAAGAAAAGTTAATTATATGGAGGTTCAAGACATATTTTTATGGGGTGAGGGTGAAAGACAAAAAAGATGGTTTTTAAGAGATTTGCTGCACAACTATTTGGCTTTTCATTGGATTTAAAGCTGGTTCTAAAGGACAGTGTTTTTGAATACATGTGTTTTCCGAAGTCCTAATTTCTTAAATCCAATAACTCCTATATATAACTGTAGTGTTGTTAGGCCATGGGTTGTCTTTTATAATTCTTGCAGTTTCTGTGATGCTCTTCTAGATCCCAGTTTCTTGTGTTTGTGGGAAATTCAGCATTTGCTAAGTAAAAAACAAAGTTCCTGGTCATCTTAATTGTAAGGTTAAAAAAAATCCAAAACAGAGAAAGGGGACCTGGAACCATTGTTCATATGCTGGGGATTCTCTAAGGAAATAATAAATTGTGTTTTCTAGATTACCTGGAGGTGTAACAGCTCCCAGAGGAGAGATGGTTCCTCAGGTTCCCTCCAAAAGGTCTCTTCCACAGCCTCCCTGGCAAAGCTATCCACAGGGATTGAGGGAGGTGTGTGTCAGCTGTCAGCCAAGGAAGGTGCAGAACGTACAGAAAGCTTCCTGCCCGTGGACAGGAAAGCTGCTGGTTTGGGAATGCCCTTCCTAGTGTGTCATGGAATCACAGAGTCACTGAATCAGAATGGCCTAGGGATGGAAGGGACTGTAATGCTAATCCCATTCCACCCCCTGCCATGGGCAGGGACACCTTCCACTGTCCCAGGCTGCTCCAAGCCCTGTCCAGCCTGGCCTGGGGCACTGCCAGGGATCCAGGAGCAGCCACAGCTGCTCTGGGCACCCTGGGCCAGGGCCTGCCCACCCTCCCAGCAGCAATTCCTGCCCAAGATCCCATCTGTCCCTGCCCTCTGGCAGCAGGAAGCCGTTCCCTGTGTCCTGTCACAACATGCTCTTGTGAAAAGTCCCTCTCCATGTTTTTTCTTGGCTCCTTCAGGCAATGGACGGACATAATTAGGTTTCCCTGAAGCTTCTCTTCTCCAGGCTGAACAATCCCAATTCTCTCAGCCTTTCCTACTCTCATAGAAAAGGTCTAATAAAGTGGATTGAATATTTCCTGCTAGGCAGGAGACATTCAGTGCATTGAAATAATGACACCTTTGAGCCAAAACTGCCCTTTTTAACCTGCCTTAAGAATGAAACAGTGATGTGGGAAGGGCAGGGACCTCAACAGTCTCCTAAGCTTCCTGGTCCTCCAAGGAGGTGTTCTAGCTGAGGCAAGAGACCAAAACTGACGGGGTGTTTCACTGTTGGTGCAGGGTTGGTGCTTTAGGGAAAGCTCATTTCATGTGAGCACTGGCAGCTCCTGGGGAATGGAGAGCGGTCGGGAGCGCCTCCTCGCCCAGCCCTTCCAGCTGAGAGCATTGGTGTCACTCAGAATAAATGGGAAATCTGCTGTTGCTCATCGCCAGAGCATGGTGGGTGGTGGAGCCCTGCCAAACGTGGGTGTGTGCAGCCTGGCAACGGATCCATGGTGCAGGAAAAAGGGAATCTGCAGGATCTTCCAGGGCACATTTGAGGGGCAAATGTTTGGTGGAGGCTGCAGACACCTGAGATCCTGAAGCATCTGCTCGATGTGCAGAAGGGCCAAAGTTCCACCTGGGAGGATGCTCTGACAGCTCCAGTGCTCTCCCATGCCAAGGTCTCTCCTGGGTCCAACCCTCCCTGCTCCTGGAGGTTCCCTCCCTGAGCCCCTCAGTGCCTTATCCCCTTATTTTCCCTGAATCATCCTACCAAGCACCCACAGAACAATGCCTCCATTCCACTGCAAGATACCTCTTTGCAAACTCATCTCTACAGACATTGTAGCAACAGCACAAAATATCCTTAGATTAAAAAAAAAAAAAGTCTATTGATTGTGCAGGAATAATCTGGAGTGGTCAAAATAATTGGAAGCGTGGTGGTAGGTAAAGGTTTACTTACAAATACTTGATGTAATTTGGTTAAATGTTCTACTCATCAGCATTTAGGCAAGAAAATTACTTCAATTTGAAAATGTATGACTGCCTTCACAAACTTCTTATTCCAGTTTTTGCACCGTTGCACAAAATGCAGCACAACTGACATCAGCTTTTAAAATGTAATACAGCTGGGAGAAAGGAAAATCTCAGCAGCTGAGAGAGGAATAGAGAATTCCCTACTTCCATTTGTTTTGTGTTTGTGCCCAGTTTCTGTGTTCCCTGGGGATCTTTCAAAGACTATGATTACAAAACCCAGGAAGGTGTGTTTGGGAAGCTGAAGCACCAAGACAGTAGCGCCCAGAAACAGCCTTCAGATTGATTTATCAAAAAATTTACTGCCTTCAGAGTTAATGAAATCCTTTGAACACGGTGGTGTGATGCAGAGGAGATGAAGGATTTGCTGCAGGTGTTGCGTGATGTTGGGAGATGTGCCACGAGCTCACGTAATGCTGGTAGAGACACCCTGCCCTCACTGTGCATTCACCCAACGTGCTCCTCGAGGCTTCAGGGGACACTGACACAGCCAGGACAAGGCCAAGGAACAGAAATAATGAGGGACAGATGGAGGCATTAAGTGTCTTGTCATTTCAGATCCTTTTTCCTGGCACCACCAACAATACTCATTCTGTGAGAAATTATCTTTATCCCAAATAGGATTGGACTTTTTTTTTTCTCTTTTTCACCAAAAAAACCCCCAAAACTGGGGAGAGAGACAGAAAGAGAGAAGGTGAGCACATCATACCTCTTCCTTTTCTGGGAATCATGATCCTATTTTACTGCATATAAGGACAATGCTGAAAAAAAATAGAAGTCAGTTTGGGAATATTTTGCTGGTGGAGTTATAAGTCAACTGAAAAATGAAATAAAACGATCTCTTGGCATCCCTCTTTCCCAGACACAGCCAAGATTCCTGCTTTGACTTGATCCAGGCAAGGGAGGGAGAGCAGCCTGTTCCTCCAACGCACTGAGATGCAAGGGGTGTTTGTTTTCTGTTATCAGCAAAGGATGATGAGCTTACTGTCCGTGAGATAATCTATTTTTTTTTATTACTGTGAGTTAGATCAAGTGCACCATGGTTTGGAACAACAATAAAAGACAAAAATCCACACCAAAACTGGAAAAATTCCCCACCCTTCTCTTATGCATTGGTGATAAAGTGGTATTTTTTGTCAGAGTGCCCACCCTGAAGCACACTTTAATAATATTAGTGGTTATTACATGCAGAGCGGCTTTTCACGTCACATGAGCCAGGCTTGAAAGCAAATCCCAGCCTCTCTGTGAAATCCACTTGATCCTTGTGTTGAAACACAGCTATTTCCAGATGATACAAAGCACCTGTTCTACAGGGAGCTGGGGCAGGAAAATCTCATATTCCAGTTAAAACGGCAGGAGGAACTTCTTGGCTACTCAACAGAATTACTCACTGGCCACATAGGTCAGGTTACAGGTCACTGTCATACTTCCACAGAAAATGTTCCAACATGGAAATGTTTCAACAGTTCCCTGACTAGGGCTGAGTCAGAAAGAATTGTCCTCTGCTCCCACCCCAAACGTGCAACCATCTTTTGCCATGACCAGAGGGGATCAGTGCAGCATCAGCTGCCATGGCTACAGGATGATGTGTCATAAACATCATAAGGGTGTTGAGAAGAGAAAGAGATGATCCGAAGATCACGAGCAAGTCAAGGCTCCTACTTATGGAGGAGAGCTTTGAGAGCATTTCAGAGGGAATCAGAATGATTTGGGATGGAAGAGACTTTAAAACCCATCCAGTGCCACCCCCTCCTCTGCCATGGGCAGGGACACCTCCCACTGTCCCAGGTTGCTCCAAACCCTGTCCAGCCTGGCCTTGGACACTGCCAAGGATCCAGGGACAGCCACAGCTGCTCTGGGCACCCTGGGCCAGGGCCTGCCCACTCTCACAGGGAAGGATTTCCTCCCAGCATCTACACTAAATTTCCTCTCTAAGTTTTAAACTGTTTCTCCTTGTCCTATCACTATCTGTCCCCTGTAAAAAGCCACTTTCCAAGGAAGAGGAGATGCTTCTCGGTGCAATAAGGCATTAAACACAACAGAAACTTTTTGAGAGAGCAGTTGGAGACTACTCAAAACAAATTGCTGGAGGGTAGTGAGGGTCCTGTTCTTCCTATGCTTGCAAAAGCTCATTGAATAGGCTTTATCCAGATTCATTCCTAGTTTTGACAGGAATGTTACAAAATCACTCATATTCTGCAGTGTAATTGAGCCGACCTCTCCCCTTCCTGCCTCCACAGCAGCGCACGGTAATTCAGGGACGTAACTTGTGGGTCTGACAGCATCCCTCACTCAGGGGATCATCCGTGGGGCACAGGGACCCCCGCCCGCCCCGCTCCCACGGGACACACGCTCCCAGCACTGCGCCCCGGCGCTCGAAACCACACCAAAAACACCGGCAAAGGCACGGTGCCCACCAGATGCGCTGCCAAACCTGACCGAGGGTGTCCCTTACGACCAGGAGTGCATGGGTAAGAGAACAATGCGATTTGGGGAAGACAAAAAGCTTGAAATCTGAGCCTAGCGAAGCATCCAGGCAGCAGCTGCAGCAAACACTTCCCGGGCAGAGGCTGTTAAAGGAGAAGGATCTGCATCCACCCGGCTCTCCCAGGTGCCATCACAGCCAGGAGAATGAAGATCTTTTGCTCTCCACAGCTCCCTGACAGGAGGGGGCAGCCAGGCGAGGGTCAGTGTCTTCTGCCAGGTAACAAGTGACAGGATGAGGGGAGACGGGCTCAGGTGTGCCAGGTTCAGGTTGGATAGCGGGGAAATTTCCCATGGAAAGGGCTGTCCAGCCCCGGCACAGCTGCCCAGGGCACTGTAAGAGCCCCCATCCCTGGAGGGATTTAAAAGCCCTGTGGATGTGCCACTTGGAGACATAGGGCAGTGGTGTCCTGGGCAGTGCTGGGGAATGGTTGGACTCCATGGTCTGAGGGCTTTTCCAACCTAAACCTCTCAATTATCCTGAGATTTCCATCAACTTGGAGCAGCACAGAGAGAGAAGGGCCAGCTGGACCATGCAGCCTGGACACAGAAGGCTCCTCGGTGCCCTAAGGCTGCTAAAACTTTCGACATTCCAGTCTCAGCCAGAGGTTTGTCATGGAGATAATGGGCACTATAGAAGCTGATTTATCTTGTATTTACCCTTTTTCTTTTCAGGGAGGAATGGACACTCCTGAAGAACCCCTCTGGCTCTGCTGCCTGCAGAGAGTATCTGCATGACCACGTGAGGGGAGTACACCATGAAGCTGCTCTATTTCCAGATGTGTCCTCTCCAAGGAGTCATTTTTATCTACATTAGTATTTGCATTTTTTCATAGCCAGTTTTGTTTCCCCTGCTCAATGTCAGCGATGTGGGAACAACCTATTCTTTATCAGAGCATTTCATTCCCAAGATTTTTCCAAAACAATTTTGTAGCTTTTGTACTGGTCCCAACACCAGTGTGTCTTTGAGCATCATGTAACCACAGTTTCAGTGGCAAGTGAAGCACCATCACTTATGCTGCACACAGGGTGCAGGTGCTTTGGAGGTTTTTGTTGTTGTTTTTTTAAAGGAAGCCTCGGATTTGGAGCTCTCCCTGTGTTTTCCATCAGGGCATATCTGCAGAAGTACAGCGCTGAAGCTGCAGAACAGGCACACTTCCAGATTTCACCAGCTTTAGTTCCAGTATCAACTGTTTTCAGACAGCTGTCCCTGTAATCTGCAGGCTGCAGCTTGTACACAAGGGAAGCCAAAATAATGCATATTACTGAAAAGCTGATGGCCAGGAATATTCTCCCTCTCACTGGTGAAGATGATTAGGGGTTTTTTTTGTTTGTTTAAAACCACATTTTGGATGCAAAAGGAGAATCTTAACTCCCCAGAACAGGCTTATTTTATTTGAAGTTTTTAATTTGCAGTCAAATTTTTGTTGTTTTTCTTCTTTTTCTTGGAATTTGTATTTCTGTGAAAGAAAAGCCACATTTCCTTTCTCCTTCCTGCCATTCAGGTGCTCCTGTTGTCATTTGCTGACGGTGACAAAGAGCTTTCTAAATTTTAGTCACTTAGAAAAGCTGAAAATACCTACAGAGCTTCTGCCTGTGGGCTTGCAGCCACAGGCAGGGGCCTGTGCACAGCTGGGAAGTGCCACTGACTCATTATTAAGGATCTCAGCCAGGTGGACATCTAAATCCAGATAATCCATACGCTGATATACATAGAAAGAGGGGAAACAGGACCAGAAGGAGACCACAGGGCAGGACAGCACTGAGAATCTCTGTTGAGTGATCCGTTAAAAGCAAAACTGAGCTGTTGCTATTGCTAAGTGATTTGAGAAATTTTTTTCCTGATTTTATGGGGCGAGAGGATCTCCTGGAGGGTAGGAAGTGGCAGCAAAACTTTTGTTTCCCTCAAAGTTTGTCCCCATCCCAGCTACTGCAATCCCCCATCAAGCTGCAGGTGTAAATGCTCATGGCAGGTCCTGAGCATGAGGGGAAACTCTACTAAAACTCCCTCTATTGAACACCCAATTTCATGGCTGGTGTTTGGTGGCAAAATAACAAGGGTAACCCAAATAAATGGGACACTTGCAGCTCCCATAAAGCAAACCCACAGACTGCTCTCTTGGCTTCACCCAGGGAGGTTTGATGTTAGCAAGGAAGGTCAGCTCAACTTCAGATGTATCCCCAAACCCTTTTCATCCAGTTGTGGCATTTCAAGCAAATGAAATTTCAAAGGAAGTTTTGGAAATGGACATGTTATTATGTATATAAACATGGATGAGCAATTTTTAGTGAAGGGGAGACAGTGTTTACTGTTGCTGAGCTGTAGAATAGATAAATAAAAGCATTCTCAAGTGCATCCAGCTGTGTTCTGCTACAGGGAGCTGCTCTGGCTGTTCGTAAAAACCTCCACAGAACAAACACCAGTGGCATTTCCCACCTAGTGCTGCTTGCACACCTCTACTTCCGCAGAAGTAACTTTTGTCCAGGGAAAAATAATTGTTTCAATCTCTCAGCTATTCAGTTGGTTTTTGGTGAAGTGTTCCTGCAGTGACACAGGAACTTTGCTCAGCAGGGACCAGGAACCAGGAGGAAGCCACCCCATCCCCATCAGCATCTTCACTCAGCCACAGCCTGGGAACTGAGAACATGACTTTGTACCAATTCTACGAAATTGATACAAATTGGGGCATTCAATCCTCTCATTTTGGGTATGTCTTAAAAGAAAATTCTTTCTTGCAGGATGCACGTGACAGACGCTCAACCTCAGCCTTGCTCAGGAAATTGCCTTGCATCTAGGAGGGGAAAAAAGCCTCACCAACTTGCCACTGCCATAAATCAGCCATCTGCAGAATGTAAACTGGTGCAGCATGGCTCTATCAGCACTTACAGCTCCGAGTGTTTTGCAGAGGTTTACACAACGTGAGCTATTTCGCCTCTCCTAAAAGAAATCTCATGCTATAAATTACCAGACTTTCCAGGAAACATGACAAAAACCCACCCGTCGGTGCTGACCTCTGGGACTCAGCTACAGAGCTCATAAAAAGGAGAAGTTTCCTTCCCTGGAGCTGGAGAGCTGAGTTTATCTGTGGGTGTTTGGGGAAGAGGGTCACCCGCGGCACATCGCGATGCCGCTGCAACGCGAGAAGGTGCTTTGGGAAGGGCCTGACAGATGATGGGGGGAAGCAAAGAGGAGACCAGAGCACTCCTCTCCTTCCTGTACTTCACAGGCCCCAAGGACATAACCCAGAATCAGCCTGAGAGAGCAGCAGAACTCCTGCTGAACCCAACGGGACATGGAAAGATATCACACCATTTGTAAGACTCCATTAACCACCTGTGTTTTCAGTTCTGTGGCACTGGCTGCAGGAGGAGGGGCTCCTTTCCAAGTGCTGAAACTGTATTTGCTTATGTTTTCCCGTTCTCAGATTTCTCTTAAGTCATGGACACAGATAACGATGCTGCTGAACCAATTGTGGGGCCAAGAGGGCCCAACTGCACTGTGCTTCTCTCAAGGTTTGTACGGAGGGTCCATCAGGAGAAACATCCTCTATGTCACGACATGGACTGGCCAAAATCCCACTTATTCTCTAAAATGTCAAGACTCTGGAAGACAAGAAAGAGGGGAGGCAAATGGGGAATGACTTCCCACTGCCAGAGGGCAGGGATAGATGAGATATTGGGAAGGAATTGTTCCCTGTGAGGGTGGGCAGGCCCTGGCCCAGGGTGCCCAGAGCAGCTGTGGCTGCCCCTGGATCCCTGGCAGTGTCCAAGGCCAGGCTGGACAGGGCTTGGAGCAACGTGGGACAGTGGAAGGTGTCCTTGCCCATGGCAAGGGGTGGCACTGGACGAGCTTGAAGTTTCCTTCCAACCCAAACCATCCTGGGATTCTGTGATCTGTGGTACTTTGAATAATTGTAATAATACTGGGTATAACTGGGGTTTGGTGGAAAAACACAGGGCTGGTTCCTCGCTGTAGGGTCACTTCTGGGAAAAGTGGCCGAAGAGTCAGCCCAGTACATGCTCTTTTTCTAAGAGCTTTCTAAGAGCTCTTTCTTAAGTTATGCACAGACACTGAGGGGAAAAGCACCATCTTTCTGTAAGACTGCTCAGCACTTAGCAATTTCTTAGTAATTGGTACGTTTATAAAGCTGTTTTGCTTCCTATTTTGTTTGCAGCATTATAAATCAGTGACGCTCTCCAGCTGAGGAGCTGGGGATATCCACAAGAGGAGTAGACACACAACCAGATTTTTACTTGACTTCGTGAACTTTGCACAACTTCTCTTTGCCATCTTCTTTACCTTAAACAGCTGCTTTCCTCTTAAGGGATGCCAAAACCTCCAGTGGAGCCCTGGGTGCCTATGCTACCTGCATGGTAGCCCCAAACCTGCTGCAGTGGGCCAGGAGACTTCACTCTGCTTCTAAGAAACATCCTTCACATACAATAAAAAAGCCAAATTATGAAAACAGGAAACCACAAGTGGTTTCACCTCTAGTAAGTTCAGCGGTTCAAGAGAACCAAAACAAACCCCCAAAACACAGTGAGCTGCAGTTTCTGAGACCAGCTGTGCTGACACACTCTCATTGCTGGCTGTTTTCTGTCCCCCTACATGGCCCAAGACATCACCCTGCTTTCCAGAGCATCACCATATCAGTACCCAGTTATAATGTCACTCACAGTAAGGAATTCTTCTCACTTCTCTGGTTTTGGCAACCTTGCCCTTCAACCAAACCTCCCTCCAGTCTTGCTCATAGACAGCAAGAAGGAACTTCTCACAGACCTCCATCCCGGGGGAATTTGGATTAATCATGCGAGGAGAAGGAAGTCTGGGAGCTCTGACATCTCCCTGGTGCCCCTGAGGAGTCACAGCAAAGGGACTGCACCCACTCCTGGTATCCCATGTCCATCTGTCCTTCCTGTCCTTAGGCTCTGGTCCACACCAGCCACATGGGCAGATGACTCTGCAAAGTCTTGTCCCGGAGGAAAAAACCCAAAAACTAAAGAGGCAACAAAAAAACCCACTCTCTTCCTGAAGCTGTCTTGCTGCAGCAGCTACAGAGAGATTTGGGATGACTAACACTCCTCCTTCAGCAGCCAAGTGAGACACAGCTCACCTTCACAACAGAAAATAGATCAGAGATTAATTTATTGTAAATGGAATGTGTATCCAATAACACAGTGCTGAGAAATGGGAAATACACGGGAAGGATTTCAGGCAAGGGTGTGCCTGTAAGCAGAACTGTGCATGTCAGGAGATTCATTAATGTGCAGTGCCGTGGGACCCTGAGTGAGGAAATGAGCTCATCTTTTCATCTTCAGAAATCCCATCTCTTCAGTTCTGTAAAACTGATGGAATTTGCTGCCTTCATTCCCTGTCCCAGTGAGGAGAGAGTTCTACTTTTATAAAAACGTAACTCAATGGATTTCTCTATTTAAATAGTTCTATTAAAACTGGTCTTCAAGTGGATTTAAGGTGCCATAACTTCAAGAACTGATTGAAATTTTGAAGCTGTATATTCATTACATATGTTAAGTATGTTAAAAATGACAGTAAGTATGGTTTTAAATTATTCAGGTAAAGCTTGACAAGTGAACCATGTTCGAAGACTAGAAGAATTCGTTCTGTAGTAATCAAAGCTATTTTTTTCACAAATTATTTAAAACTGGGAACTACCCCTTATTTTTCAAAGTTGGTCATCCATATTCTCTGAAAGGCACACACTCGTGCTGAATTCTCTGAGAATAACAACATGTAGATACATAAAATAAAAAAGGATAAATAAAAGCAGATATTTCAGAAACAAGCCAGCAGTATTTCTCCTTACAGGTGAGCTGCATCTCTCTCCTGGTGACAATTCTGGAGATGTTTGTAGTGACAAGGGCCACCAGCAGCCAGACTGCACTGGAGGGAGATGGAAGATACTTTATACCAAGGTAAGATGACTCAATAATCCCTATTATCCCCTTCCAGGTCAGCTTATTCTGTAATTCCGTGATTAATTCTGTGATGCTGTGACTGACTTTGACAGCTGTGGGAACCAGCAGGGATTTCTGGGCGGCTGAGACTGTCCAGATTTGTTAGTGTTAGTTAAGATAGTTCCAGCAACTGGTGTTAGTTAAGATAATTCCAGCAGCTGGTGCTGCTCCTGCCACAGGAGGAAACACACAGGTAATTAATTGCTCCAAGTTCCCGCAAGCACCCGCAGCAGCTTTGTCATTGCATTAATTGGGTGATTTGCCTGCTGGGTGAAAGTACAAACTCTGACTCACTCCTCTGAGTTAATTCACAACTGAAGGAGTCCACCTGGAACTAACTGTCAGCTGCCTTCCTGTGGTCATTAGGTGATATTCATTGAACTAATAAAGAATCTCCATTAAAAAATCTCTAAAATCGGGTAGGGTGGATTTTTG
Source organism: Phylloscopus whistleri (assembly GCA_017589585.1). NCBI lineage: Eukaryota > Metazoa > Chordata > Aves > Passeriformes > Phylloscopidae > Phylloscopus > Phylloscopus whistleri. Next base: position 1,763,620 of record JADMLD010000037.1, read on the forward strand.
AGTTCATGCCTCCAGCCCAAACAAGAACAGGTAGTACATAAATCCATGCTTCAGCTTTGCCCCAGGTGAAGTCTGATGAGGACTGAAATAAGTAAAAGGTCACCTGGTGTCCTGCATATCTCACTTTTTCTCTTGTGCTACAGGGTATGCTGGGATTTTCTGCTTTTGCTACAGGAGATCCCAGAGGTTTTTGATCTCCTGTTCCAGGAGTTCTCTGGGGTTCAAAACATTTCCCAGTATCAAAGTATGCTCTTCTTCCCACCTGATCTTTAAACACACAGCAGTTCATCCACAGTGTGGAGCCACACCCACCTAACTTTGACTCAAACATGAACAATTTCTGTTTGGGGAAGCACAAATGTTTGATCTCTTTGCTTGCACAATGTGACTGGGAAGAAGGTGAAACAGGATGACACTAATTTTAGAAATATGTTTCATTTTTGTGAAGCCAGAGCATCATTTACATTTGACAGCAATGAATGAAAACCATCTTTATTTCAGGCTCTAAAGGAAGAAACAACTAGAACAAGCGGAGTTGGTGGTAACCCCATGGGGAGAAAACACAACTCTCCTTCCAAATTCTTCAGGTTTAAAGGTGCACATCATTCATCCAGCACAGGGCTGTGAGGGGAGAGCTAACACACAGCTCTGAACCTGACAACATATTTCCTGTCTGTATTAATTAGCATCAGATGAATATGTCAGTACCAGCACACGCTCTCCAAAATGCCTTTATTTTGACACATAACGTCCTTTGACCTATCAAACCCACATCCCTCCGTGGTAGGAAAACTCACCAGGACAGCCACCCTATCAAGTGATGGTGAGCATCCCCATAACCATTCCTGGGATGAGCAGACCAAGCGTCCTGTGCATTTCTTGGGCAGTAACAGCCAGCAGAACAAAAGGTGTCTGTGTGAGTACCAAGACTCAGCCCCAGATGTCAAACACCTGAATGGAGGTGTCTGCATGTGTGCTAAAGACCTGAGATCCCTCCAGAACCATCTGAGATCTGATGCCCCATCCCTGGAAGTTTTCCAGGCCAGGCTGGACAGGGCTTGGAGCAACCTTGTCCAGCAGAAGGTGTCCCTGCCCAAGGCAGGGGGTGGAACAAGGGGTGATCTCTGAGGTCCCTTCCAGCCCAAACCTGTGATTCTGTATGATCCACTTTGCTCCCCCTAATGCAGATTTCAGGCAGGACCCCGTGAAACTTCTGTTATTTCCTCCCACATAAAGCAGCAGAGGCAATGTCTTGTCCATTGGTCTCAACACCAAGATCCTGGGAGGTCTGGACCCGAAAATCTCCATTTGTGAGAAGAGCTGAGGTGCCAGAAAGGTGACTTTCTCCAAGGTACCATTCACATCTTCCCTTTACTGGAAGGAGCCCAGGAATATGTCATCCATATCAACACTTTCCCATTCCTAGGATATTTCTAGTGCTGCAGGAAAACACAGTCAGGCATCATTCTGCACTCTGAGCACATGCATTATTGCTCTCCAAAACATGTGTTGAAGGCCTTGGCAAGCCTCTGTTCCCCCCAAGGACAGCTCAGATTCAGCTCAGGTTCATCTGCTCTCTCTCTCCATGCCAGGAATGGAGGTGATAGGCAGTAGGTAAATCATCACACACATTTGGGGCACGTTATCTGGGGTCACCCAAGGAGCACAGTGATGCTGTGACTGACTGTGCATTTTTCCTCTCTCTGGTCTGTGCACAGATCTGGGATAATCCTCACATGGGTTATGGCTTGTGATGGTGCAGACACAATTTCAAGACGAGAGGTGTGTCTCCTCTGCACACTTTTCGTCTCCAAGATTGGACATCTGAAATCAAATAAGGAAACAAACCCCCACAATCATATTTTGAAGCCTGGGTTTGGCTCTGGGGCTTTTATTTCTGCAGCATTTGCCTTCAGCAGTGAGGAGGGAGAGACCATGGGGCAGAGATGGGTCACCACATCCTTGCACTGCCTGTGGCATACAGCCCTGCCTGCCCTTCATCTCAGAAAGATTTATGAGTTTCTCTTTCATCTCATGATCCTTCATTTTTGCCACGTAACCTCCCCCAAACCTGCTGTGAGTCAGCAGGACTTGTCTGTTACGGCAAGATTGATGCATGGCACTGGAAGAGATAGTGCATGTTCCTGGGTCAGCCAGAGGCATGCTGGCCACATTTAACCATTTCTCCCCTCACCCCTGCCCACAACAGGGATGGACCAGGTCCAGAACCTGCACAGAGATGCTCCAGGGGCCACTGCCTTGCTGACCCCTCCCCAGACAGACTGACTGTGCTGCACAAAAGTGCATTTTCCAGCTCCTTTGCACAAATCTTGTGTCCCACAGCCCAGGTTTTGGCTGCTGGTGAGACTTTCTTCCAAATGGAACTAAAACACTGTTAATTGGTACATATTAGGGATTGTGTAGCTGGCAAAAGTATTTACCACGAGATTCTGGCCCAAGCCTTCCCACATGGTCATACTCTGCCTCCCAAAGCTCTCCTGGAAAAGAAAACATCCCTGAAGTTGGTGTTGTAGTTTGCTTTAGAGGTGGGAACGTGTCAGGAATGAGAGATGGCTGAGAGCAGGCGCTCCCATTTGCTTAAAAAAAAAAAAAAATCCCAGAGCTTGATATGGGAGGTCAAATCTGCCAGCTTAAATCACTTTATTTCTTACAAGTTGCCATTCTTGGCAAATATATCGTGGCCTTCACCCAAAAGCGAGGTTGTCTGTGAATGCCATCAGATCAGATGTGCACCGCGGCTCCTTTCATCCCCGGCAGAGGAGGGCTGAGGGCTGCAGCCTGAGGGTTGAAAAGATACTTTTCTTTGGAGATGCCAACAGTTTCTTCGGCAGATTTCTCCCCCTCACCCCCTCCCGCCCCAACCAACTCTCACAAAAGAGACAAAAAAAAAAAAAAAAAAGCCACCCAAAAAAAAACCCCAACCCCTAAATGGATCCTGTAGTGTCTGCAATGTAAAGAATTAGCTGAATGGGAAGAAATGAACCATGGTCTTTATGTCCTAGTTACAGTCAGTGCAAACATTGCTGCTAATCCCTGTTGTCAGAGGGGACTGGGGAAGAGACACGGATAGATCCCACTGGGAACATTTTGTCTCTCTCAATCCACACTTGAGATCACATTTTTGTGTGTAATAACACTGAGTTGTATTAAGAAGCCTGTGGATAACGTGAGGCTGGGGGGGATAATTGCTCACTGTCCATTCCACCGAGCGCAGCACCTACAGCCTTCATATGCAGGGAGGTCTCAGCAGCCCATTCATTTCAGGGGAGAAAAAGAAAGCTATTCATTCCCAGCAAATCCCATTTTGCCATGGTAACCCCCCTTCCCGCCCCTCAAGCACAACAGTTGTTCACAGGGGCTGTTTAAAACAAGACAACAAAACCAAACCATCACCCATCCAGCCCTGGCATTTTCTGCTCAGACTTTTCTGGGCAGGGATAACCCAGGGATGGGGAAGGGAAGGAGTGAACAGCTCATTTTGTGCCCTGCCATCCCTGGGGGCATCCCACTTGTGTCCCTCAAAGGGACCCCTCTCAGGGGTGGGGTGTCTGTACCCCTCGAGCCCCTCAGTGGGACAGTGACAGTGACCACATCATGGAAGCAGGGAACAACGAGGGGAACTTATTTTCTACCCTGTTGAATCACAGGGAGGGTTTTGGTTTGCCAGAGCTCATTCAGGGGCTGGGAAAGGGAAAAACAGGACCTCCTCCAGCTCTGTCCCAAACTGGAAGGATCAGCCCTGTTTTCTGCAGACCCTTCCATGGGGAACATATCCATGGGTCCAACAGCAGCACGGCACCAGTGTGGGTTCCTCCAGCTGTCCTGGGCCCTTCCAGCCCTCCTTGGGTGGGAGCTCTGGAGCTCATAGCCCACAGCCACCACCAGGAAACCCGAGTTTGTGCTGCTGGTGAAAAATTTAGTGGGCTGCTGGGGGGACATGGAGCATCCAGGGCTTCTCCTGGCGTAACACTGAGCAGCCTGGGGTAGTGGAAGGAGTGGAACAAGGTTATCACAGAATCACAGAATGGTTTGGGTGGGAAGGGATGTCAAAGCTCATCCAGTGCCACCCCTGCCATGGGCAGGGACACCTCCCACTGTCCCAGGCTGCTCCAAGCCCTGTCCAGCCTGGCCTTGGACACTGCCAGGGATCCAGGGGCAGCCACAGCTGCTCTGGGCACCCTGGGCCAGGGCCTGCCCACCCTCCCAGCCAGCAATTCCTGCCCAAGATCCCATCTGTCCCTGCCCTCTGGCACTGGGAAGCCATTCCCTGGGTGCTGGCCCTGCAGGCCTTGTCCCCAGTCCCTGTGCAGCTCTCCTGGAGCCCCTGGAGGCCCTGGCAGGGGCTCTGAGCTCTCCCTGGAGCCTTCTCTGGTGCAGCTGAACAGCCCCAGGTGTGCCAGGCTGGCTCCAGAGCAGAGGGGCTCCAGCCCTGGCAGCATCTCCGTGGTCTCCTCTGGACCTTCCCTAACAGCCCCACGTCCTTCCTGAGCTGATGACCCCAGAGCTGGGTGCAGTGCTCCAGGTGGGCCCTCCTGGGGCAGAGTAGAGGGGAGGAATCACCTCCCTTGACCTGCCCATGCCTGTTTCAATGCAGCCCAGAGAGTGTTTGATTGTGAGTGCACACCACTGGCTCACATCCAGCTTTTCACCCACGAGAACCTGCAAACCCTTGGGGGCCTCGATCCATAAGGTCCCACCCAACTCAAACCATTGTACAATACCCACCCCAAGGTCTCTCCTGTGCCTCTCCATCCCTCTCCATTCCTGATGCCCCATCCCTGTGAAGCCATTAGATGTGCAGGAAGATTTGGGGTGCAGGAATAGTCTTGCCCAAACCATTTTGATCTTGCACCAAAACTACAACTCAAGTTGCAGCTCCCACAAGAACAATCAAGACTGAAGTGAGCTGACCACCACCTCTTTGGCAGGAGACCCTGCTCCAGCCAGAGGTAATTCCTTCACGTAGTTTTTATCTGAGCAGGGACTGATGAAGATTCATGGAGCAAGGAATCCAGGGAAATCCAGCCAAAATCCAGGCAAGCAGTGTGGGGAAGACAGGAGATCTTCAGCATGTGCCAGAAGTGCTTTAATTCTGTGGCATCACCTCTGCAGAGAGCTGGGCTTCCCACAGCTAAAAAGCACATAATTTTTGGTTAACCTGAATTTGCATTTGAGAACAAATAAGGGATTCCTGGCATAAATATAATTTCAGTAAAAACTAGAATTAAGGACTGGTTTTGGTTATGAATTAATAGGCCGTTTTATTTTTGTTAACTCAGAGAGAGCACAAAATGTTGGGAAATGAAAATAACTGCTTGCACCAGGTATTTTTTAAATAAATTCCAGCAACACCACAGATTTTATCCTGCCCTTTTTTGTTTACTGAGGTGAATGAAGCCCTTCTGGTGACCCAGACTTCTCCCTGCTACATCCTGGGCATAAAACCCTCCCTCTCCACAGGCAAACAGTGTTGGTCATGCCGCAGCCTATTAATATGTAGATATTTTAATCACCCTCCAGATCCTCTCGCTAATTGCTCTGCGTGGCTTTTTCAAGGCACACAAACAATTTCCTGTTTTTTAGTGGCACTTTTTCTTTGAGTCCAGAGCACCTTCTCCTCTCCAGAGACCCAGAACGTTGTGGGATCTACCCCTAGCACTGCTGCCCCAAAAAGAAAACTTTAGAGTTAGAGAAGTCACAAAGAAAAAACCAAATAGCAAATTCAGCTGAACCACCCATTCCTGGATGGAGAAACCACTCCTCTCCATCCACAAGAATGAGAATTTAAGGTTGCAACAAATCCCACTAAAAAGTTCCTCTAGGAAAAAAATCCTGTAATGACAGAGTTTGACTCATACTAAACTCACTGCAACTGTGGGGCAGGGAGTAAGAAAAGGAGGGGGAAATAAATCCAAAGGCTTCTCCATTCTCAAGTTTTCACTGAAAAGGCTCTGACATGAGCAAAAGCATATTAAAACTAAGCGCCTGCAGAAATGACTGCTCCCAGCTGTCTGTCCTGCCTCCTTCCCCTCCAGCATCACCGTGTGTGTGACACAGACAGCCTGGCTCAGGCAGCAGCTGCTAAACCACTGGAAATTTCACACAGATTTAGGGTTTCTTTCATATAAGAAGTGTAAGCTGCAGCTGTTGAGCAGCTGCTGCGCGGGAGCTTAACCACCCGTGCAGCAGAGCTGGGGATCCCGGGCCAGGGGGAGGAGAAGTACCTGGGGGAGCCAGAGCACCCACATTTGTTCTGCATCATCCACAGCCCGGCCCGTGGTCCTCATCAGAGCTTTGGTTTCACTCAGGACCATGGCTTGGGGGTCTCTGCACAGTCCCTGCTCCCTCCAGGCCCCAGGTGCACCAGCCTGGTGCCATCCAGCTCAAAGCCCCCTGGAAGGAGCAGGGAGGAAGTGCTGTGACCTTACAAGTGTGGACACAGCCTCTGCACTCTGTGAGTCCTTAAAGTATCCAAACATCCAGTATTTATGTTGAAAGGTCTGCATGACAATGAAATGACAGGATGTATTTACAGATCACAGAGTCAAGGCATTACTTGGGTTGGAAAAGTCTTCAGAGGCCATCAAGTCCAACCATTCCCCAGCACTGTCCAGGCCACCACTGACTCGTGTCCCCAAGTGCCACATCCACACAGCTTTTAAACCCCTGCAGGAATGGGTACTCCAACACCTGCCCACCGTACCAGGGCTGGAAAACCCTTTTGCTGAAGTAATTTTTCCTAATGTCCAATCTAACTCCTCATGGGAGCCAAACCCTCTGCTACTGGACTTCTTTATTTGTGAGGACCTTCAAATTTCTTACCCCTTGGCTATGCCAAAGTCTTAAATACTGACAGCCATTGGCATTTTCTGGACTCCTTGGGACAGAAGTGGAGCCCTGGGTTCAGCACAGGAGGTTCAGGAATGGTGTTCCACAGCCATGTGGGAGCTACAAGGACCCTGTTTGCTCCTGTAGGCAAAGATAGATAGAACTGTTAGTTAATAGATTTATTAACAGATTTATTAATAGATTTATTAATAAATTTATTTAAATCTATTATTAATAGATTTATTGCCTGAAGAACACTGTCTTTGGCCTCCAAAAAGGCTGGAACAGCAGGATTGTTAGCCTGGAGGGTCAGAGCCACACTAAGAATGCAACAATTTCAGTGCCCCTCAGCCAAAGCAGCATTTTCTCTGCTGCTCAGCATTTGTTGGGGTTTGCAGCTCCCAAACCACCCCAAATGCCAGCAAAGACCAGCAGCTTCCCTGGAGGCTGGTGTTTCCACAGGCTGGGCCACGCCAGTGTCTGGGAGCTGGCCTTTCCTACCCTGTTCCATGAACATTTCCCTAAGGCACCGAGGAGGTGCCCAAGGGAGGCTGTCCTGGGATGCTGTGATAACTTCAACAGATTGGCCATGACCACTGATTCACACTCTCAGCCTCCTGATCAAGAGCTGTCAGTTTGCCACCACGGACAGAAGAATCACTTTGCTTTGCCACAGTTCTCTCATCCTCTCAGGACAAGCAAAGAAAACCAAGCAGAAGGTTGGCTCAGAAAACACAATCAAGTCATTTCTGTACCCTACACTTCATGGAAAGAGAGTTCTAGTTGATTTCATCTCATTTCATCTAACCTCATCCTTTCTGTTTTCCATACAAATGATCTTATCCTCTCACCATAAAGGCTCAAGACCACATCAGATTGTTTGCTGTTGCCACAAAGTTGTTTTTGTTGATAAATATGAGTTTATGAATTTATTTACCCTGTTGGTGCCCATTAAAGAAATACTGATGAGAAATGCTCCAGACCAGTTCCAGTGGTGTTTCATTGGTGGTTTCCAGCAAGATAGACAGAACTGTGTAGTGTTCAGTCTGTGAAATTAATGGAGAAGAAAAATAGCATTGCAGGATACCATTCTATATCAACCCTGTTTTGTGCCACATTTTTGCCACACACATCACACTGTGAGTGGTTTCCTAATTTCTTTGCATGAAGTCAATGAAGGATGAAATTCAGGTTTACATTTCAAGCAGCCACACACCCTGCAGAAGTTTCACTGAGGGTGTACATTAAAAATAAATTAAATATTTGCTCTGGTTTGTTACGTCATATCAGCCTCAGCCAGAAGATATCCCACTTCCAACCCTGGGCTCCTGGGGTGGAAAATATTCCTACTGACAGCAGAACCCTTGTGAGAGCACTCAAGCCTTGCATGCACACTCTGGGTGATGGGACAGGAGACTTTCCAAAGAGAAGCCATGGTGCTGAGGGGATGAACTGTTAGGATTTAGGGATGGACCTGGGGCAGAACTTCAGATCTACCCACCTTTGAATTTCTCCGGGTTTTTGTATTTGTGTTACAGCATGAATCTGTCTGTTCTTGCCCTTTGACACGTTCTAAAAAACAACAAAGCTGTTGAACTCCCACTGAAAAGCACTTGCAGAGGCTGGCATACTTTTCCCAGGAAAAAAAAAAATCCTACAGAAGGGAAACACTGCAACCAAAACATCCACATCCCTGGCTGCATCTAGCCCAGAGGCACCGTGATGAGAGAGAATATACCTGTAGATATCAGAGTGGGTGGAAATTATAAAAATTTCCAACTCCAGAGGCACTTTAGAGGCAGTTTCCTTCATGCAGCATCATCTCCCTGCTCTTTTTGAAGAAAGACACTCACTGGTTTGGAATCTCAAGAATTCGGAATTAATCCCGCCCCTCGCCCTCCCCTCCGCCACCCCCCCCCCTTTTTTTTTTTAACCTTGTAGGTGGGAAATATTACAGTGCTAATTGACATTTTCAATCATTGATGCTTTGGAAAACACCTACATGGTCCTGCTGATAAAATCTGGGGGTAGCATGAGCACTGGCAGCTATCACTGAGGGCAGGGCAGCTGCGCTGGGATCTTTCAGCCAGCCAGAGGTGTTCTGACAAACCCCATTTTCACTGAGCACTGCAGAAAGCTGCAGCTGCAGTTGTTATCTGTGCGGTGGGAAAACGTGTTCTGGAGGGTTTCAGCTGAAAAAAAAAATGCACTTGCAGTGGTATTGTATTGGTATTTGCATTGATGATAGAATTGCAGTGACATTGAAGAAGCTGGTAGCAATGCTAAAAAGACCCCAAAAGGACTGGAGAAGTCATTTTAAGATACAAGAAATATTCTCAAGTCTCTGCATCAAAAGGAAGAACAAAAACCATATTCAATCCACCACATCCACCCTGAGTTCACAACTGTGGCTGGGGCTGGGGCATCCCCACAGCAGAGGGGGGTAAGGTTTTCAGTAGCTGCACTGAGTGAAGGCATTTGCCAGCTGGGATCCTTGCCCACAGCAGATTCCATCCATCTTGTGGTCCAAGGGCACTGTTCTCTCTGCTTTAGCCAAAGGAGGGCTGAAGAGTGCTTTGATCTCTGCTTATGAGTGCCTGGACTGGGAAAATAATTAATGGGAACTAATCAACCCCCAGACCACAGCAAGTAAGAGTAAATCTCTCTTTCTCCAAAGGTTTGACTAGCCACATGGGGCAACCCTCACGGGAGGAAATAGACCTGCACTTCTTGGTGTCCTCAGCTCCTGACGTCACCTTTCTCAGCAGTGTCCTTCAGCCAAACCCAGGTTATTGTGTGTGTGTGTGGCACTGGGGGACAGGGGGGAAATGAGGACAAACTGGATGCTTTTCCTCTGCTGAGAGAACCCTTTGGCACCATGAACCAGCCTTTCAGTGGGAAGCACCCACTTGGGAAGCAAGAAGAGAAGAATTCCCTGAGGAGTGGTCTGTCCCTTGCAGGAGAGAAAAATCTCCAAAAGCACAACCTGTTCTTCCTGCGGTGCCAGCCAGCCCTGGTGCTGCTCGGGGGGTGGCTTTGTCTGCCTGCAGTTGCATCAGGACATTTGTCATCACCACACAGGAGAGTGTTCAGTAATCCCCTGATGTTTCCATCTTCCCCCTGCACAAGTCAGTGTCCCTCCAAGTTCTTTCTTCCTCCTCTTTGTAAGGGCTGAGGAAGCATGAGAGATGTGGCCTGGGCTGCCAGCAATGACCTAGAGGGAACAGAAAAGCCACCAAGCAACACATTTGCCCCTCAGTGTTAGGAGGAACTTACTTAACTGGAATAACCTGCCCAGTGTTCAGTGTGGGGTGTCCGTGCCCAGGACAACCCACAGAGATCTAAAGAGGTGCCCCAGCCACCCCTGGATGCTGCCCCTGGAGATGAGGGCTCCCAGCCTACCACCCTCCCTCTGTAAAAGCTCCAGAGCCTGCAAAGTAAAAAGAGAAGCAGCCCTTTGAGAAATTAAATCCATTTGGGCAGGGAGCTCAAATTAGAATTGTGCCTCTTGAGGTTTAGAAGAACACGTGTCCATGTGCCTCCAGTGTCACTGCTGTCACCAGCTGCTAATGGCCAGCACACCAGAGAGGGATGGTCCCAGCTGGAAGGTCTTGGTTTGTTGGCAAATCCTTGGAGAAATACATGGAATCACAGAATCACCTGGGTTGGAAAAGCCTTCAGAGGCCATTGGGTCCAGCCCTTCCCCCAGCACTGCCCAGGCCAGCACTTACCCCTGTCCCCAAGTGCCACATCCACACGGCTTAAGGGACGGGGACTCCACCACTGCCCTGGACAGCTCTGCCAGGGCTGGACAGCCCTTTCCATAGAGAAATTCCTGCTGATGTCCACCCTGCCCCTGCCCTGGCCCAGCCTGAGGCCATTCCCTCCCCTCCTGTCCCTGTGCCCTGGGAGCAGAGCCCGACCCCCCCGGCTGTCCCCTCCTGTCAGGGAGTTGTGCAGAGCCACAAGGGCCCCCTGAGCCTCCTTTTCTCCAGGCTGAGCCCCTTCCCAGCTCCCTCAGCCCCTCCTGGGGCTCCAGCCCTTTCCCCAGCTCCCTCAGCCTCTCCTGGGGCTCCAGCCCTTTCCCCAGCTCCCTCAGCCCCTCCTGGGGCTCCAGCCCTTTCCCCAGCTCCCTCAGCTGCTCCTCACAGGACTTGTTCTGCACAACACGAGGTTTCTGCCCAGCTCCTGGTAATGACAAACTGAGCAGAGTGAAGGAAATGCCAGCTTTGGGCTGGCTTTTGTTTTATTTCCTCTGTTCTTAGAGTTGTACAGAGTAAATCTCGTTTGCTTAGCAGCCCCTGTTGTAGGGTTTCCCTTCCACCTGAAGGCTCCTCCTAGACACCTTGCAGGAATTTTGTGCTTATGAAATTGTTCCAACCTCTGCAGCTCAGCTCCCCTTGGAACAATGCGTTCTCTGTGAGCCCCTGAATAGAAAACATCAGCCCATAGTGATAGAGCTCCTGTTAGTGCCCAGCCCTAGACATGGGATAAAAGTGCTTTTCAATGTGTACTTGGGAAAAAAAATGTCTTTTACTGCTCCCACAGTACTCCTTTTACAATGCCAATGCCACTTACAGCCATTGATAGGAAGAAGTTGGACTAATCTTAGCCAGAAGTTCCCATGACCTTTCAGTATCTGCAGTACTGCAACTTTTCTTAAAATTATCTTTGCGGGCAAAACAATGTAAAATATACCAAAGGACTTACAGCAGACAAACGGCTGCTTGTGAAGGAGCCCAAATATTACAGGAAGATGTTTTTGGTGATTTTATGCAGCTGGTATGAGGAGGGAAGGATCAAGTGGGAATATTGAGGAACAAAACGAAAGTGAGTCAAAGGACTCAGCAGTCCTTTGATTTCACACAGTGCTTCATGGAGCATAACCTGGGGAACTCCCTGCCCTCTTATATCATCTCAAATTAGCAAGTAAAAAGGAAGCAACTGTGATGAAACATTGGAACCCCCTTCACTTTCTTAGAAGCAGTAAAAAAACTCTTCAGAAAAAAAAAAAAAAAAAAAAAGGTTTAAAACCTCTTTTTAGGAAGCAAGCCCATAAAAGGGTGGAAGAACCAGCAAATCAGAGACAGAAAAATAAATCTTTGAGCAAATGCACATCAAGCAGCAGCACTGGGATACAAGGTCTAATGGAAGAAGAGGGTGAATTAGGAAGGAAAAAAGAGAAAGATAGGGTGAAATGTCTTCTCCCTGATGTCTTTGTGTACAGTAAACTGTGCTCACCGAGAAGCTATTCAACACCTCTGCCAAACAGAGCTTTTATTCTGGCCTCTTCATGTTGCAGTCAGTCAGACTGATTGAAATCCCCCCAAAAATGTGACAGCTGGAATAAAGTAGTGATGCTGGCAGAGCAAACATAATCACAGAATGGCCTGGCTTGGAGGGGACCTTAAATCTCATCCCATTTCACCCCTGCCATGAGCAGGGTCCACTATCCCAGGCTGCTCCAAGCGTCCTCCAACCTGGCCTTGAAATATATCAAAATGATAGAAAACAATAACAGAAAAAAAAATCCCTTTTTTTTTGAAGGACCGGGAAACAACCAGAAGCCAGATTTGAGAAAAATGAATGCAAATAGGTTCTGTGGTGCAGGAAGAAAATAAAAAATCATTCTCTTGAACTGTGTCATCCCACGACACGTTTTGGGGGAGTAGCACTGAAAAGCAGCAGGCTGTCAAACAGTCAGCTGTTTCCAAGTGGGAAGTGCACAGTTTCAGAACCAGGCCTTTTCCACACATAAATGGTGGGAGAAGCACTTCATTCCTTTTATGACGGGGAACAAGAGAAAAAGGAGGAGGCTGTGGAGGCTGTCCTGGGCTGCAGTTAAAATGTGATGGTCACGTCAGCACGGCTCTGCTGGGACCCCGGACAATGGCCCTGCACAGGCCAGCATGACTGTCCTGACGTGATCTCTGGGTTTTCCTTTTCAAATTTGAACCTCATTTAAAAGAAAAAACAAAAAACAACAGATCAGCTCTGTTACTTAAGGCTTTTCAGCACAGGAATTTGCCAAGGCACAGGTATGGTTACTCCTGGGACGCTGTGGTGACACCCCTTGGAAAACTGTACACAAGCCTAATGTATTTTACATGTATTTTAATATTCTTAAAGCAACAGCAAGCTGCTTTTTATGCATGTAGGGATGAAAATACATGCAAAAACTGAAATAGCTTCCTTTATTTTCATTGGGCCTTGCAGGCAGCACCACTAAGTGTTTACAGGCTGTCCTTTTAAGATTTATTTTTATATTTGGGTATTTGGAGGCAGGCTCTGCAGCTTCTGCTCAAGTAGAACTCCTTTTTCTGCTGTTAGGGAAGAGTTTTTTTCCTAGTAAAAACAACCATTATTTTTACTAGGAACAGCTGCTGTCCTGGGCTCAGCTCAGCAGCACCCAGTCTCCTCAGATGTGGGAGTTTTCCCTTTAATCTTGGAAACACCAGCTCTGATCTTTTCTCTTTCAAACCAAGGAGCAGGGATGAGCAGGGCCTGAATCTCCTTGCTCTCAGAATATCTTGGAGATGTGGGCAGTTAGCTCATGGCTGGGCTCTCCCCATGGCCAACCCACAAGAAGGGGTCCAGAGACCTGAGCCAGACCAAACCCCAGCCTGGGCACCTGGAAGATCTGCACTCCCAGCACTCCCCATGTCCACAGCAGCCTCCTGCTGAACACCAACGGGATGTGGGCTCCTGAACCCCTGGGCATTTCTGGGAGACCCCAAATAAAAGAAAAAGGATCCTTTCCTGGCCATGGAAGGTCGGCAATGCCAGACGTTCCGGCTGCCTACATTCAGCCTCGAGGCCCCTTTGTCTAATGTGAGTTATTCATAATTACTCAAGCTGCTAATTTTCCTCTTATGTAAATGATGTTGGGAGGCAAGGCATGAAGGCAGCAAGGCACGTACAGGATAATGGATTGCAGGAGGGAAGAATGGAGCTGGCATGACGTGAGAACGGCTCTGGGTGCTAGGCAGATTCCAGCAAACTGGAATGCTGCTGGGAATTCCCTAGAAATGCAGGTGGCACCAAAAAAAAAAAAAAAAATTCTTCTTCAGATTAATCACAAAAAAAAAAAAGAAAGGGTGAAACATTTCCTCTCACGTGGAAAAAAATCTATTTTAGTGCCATGGTCCTCCCTGCCCAAAACAGCCCCATCTTCCAGCACGGGGACATTCGGTTCAGCTACCCCAAAGGCACAGCCCTTGGGGACGGCTGGGTCAAGACTTTTGAGGACATCCTGTCTGTGTTTACTCTGCTGGAAAAACCTCAAAATGAGGCCTCATAAACAAGCTCATGTGTTTTTTCACAGCATCTCCACCTGACAGCTGAGTGGCCATCTCCTGGGAGCACACGGCCCTCAGCGCTCACCTCTGGACGCAGGGTAAACACCAGCAGATGCACACAGCCATCACCAGGAGGTTACCCCAGGCACTTCAGCTTCTGTGCTGGCCTCTACCCGCATCGCCAGCGCTGAGTTTTCCGTCTGGAACCTCACTGCTCTTCAGGTCAAGTGGTTTGCACTCACAGTTGGTGCCTTAGCTGGCTGGCTGGCTGCGCTGTGTGAGAATGTCAGGAGAGGACAAGGCTGGGGTTCCACAGGCCAGCAGGGCTGCTGCTTGTCTCACATGACGTGGGGGAGTGCTGAGAAGCAGCTCTGAACAGACCTGCCAGGCCTCCAGTGAGCCCATGGAGTCTCCAGACCCCATCAGGGATTTGTTCAGCTGGAAGCCTTCGCTTGCCGCAGATGTGGGCTGAGGTTTTCACACCTCTCTGTTAATTTTTAGCCTAATGAGGCTGAACCCTACGGCCAGCATTTTCAGCTCCCATGACTTCCTGAGCCTGTGACTTCTTCCCAGGGGAGGTTTGGGCTCCTGGACAGGAACACCTCTGGGCAGCACGTTTCCTCTCCTTACCTTGCACAGACCCCCCGTGGGCTGTACCACACCGTGCTTCCAACCAAAAAAAAAGTTACAGGCTTTTCATAAGCTCAGCTAGGAAAGGTGGGATATTCCCAAGATGTAAAGAGTCTTACTGACACACCTGTACACTGCTGAAAAGCAGCCAGAGGCCAGTGAAGTGCTAACAAGGATGGACACACCTGCAGAAAGCTTTGAGAGGGACGGGATTTCACTCTCCCAAGTCCATGCCCTGTCCCACCAACCTGCCACAGAGCATCAGGAGTGAAGCTTTTTTTGAACAAACACACACAACCAGGGGGACTTGAACTTGGGCTCGTTAATGGGAAGGGTCACAGATTTTTCCCTCTGGACGTTTTTCCTCTCCCAGAGGAGAGGAAACAAAGGTGTGGAATCTGTCAGTAACTGGAGGAAGGAGATGGCAACTCCAGCTTCTTTCCAGCAAAAAGAGCAACACATGCCAGTCAAAGAGCTGAGTCAGCTAAGCACCATCTGTGTAATTAACCATAAAATGAGTAAGATATTTTCTTGGTTTTTCTTCTTTTATCTCATTCCTTTACTGAAAATCTATTTTTTCAGCCACATGTGCCCTTCTATCTGTCTTGCCTAATTACAAACCTGTGAGTGTGAGCTGAGACACAACAAAGCATTCTCCTGCCCTGGGGTTGGAGGCTTTTCAAACTGGGCTGTGGGGGCTTGAAATCACTGTGCTTCCTCCCCAAAATGCTGCTGTGATGGGCATTGAGGTTGGCTCCAACAATGTCTACAACAGGTCCCTGAGGAACTGCTCTGAGCTCTGCTCCCCGGGACAGGGACAGCACCCAGGGAACGGCAGGAGCTGTGCCAGGGAGGGTCAGGCTGGATCTCAGGGAAAGGTTCTTCCCCAGAGGGTGCTGGCACTGCCCAGGCTCCCCAGGGAATGGGCACGGCCCCGAGGCTGCCAGAGCTCCAGCAGAGTTTGGACAGCACTGCCAGGGATGCACAGGGTGGGGTTGTTGGGGTGTCTGTGCAGGGACAGTGCTGGACTGGATGATCCTGTGGGTCCCTTCCAGCTCAGGCTGTTCTGTGATCCATGTCAGACACCACCTGGGTCATGAGCTGCTGCTGACCATGTACGGGAGTGAAAAAGATCTCTGCAGTGCCCAGAAAACTCAAGGAAGGTCTCTGACCTGCAGCAAGACAGCTGAATGTGCACGTTGGCCTCAGAGAGGTGCAGTGCTCCACATTGCTCAGCAGGAACATCACCCTTGCCCACCTCAGCCCCCCACACTCCTGGGCTCGAGTACCTCCCTGATACAGTTTAGTCAAACAACAGGTGATGCTGTGTGTGGCACCAGCTGATACTGCTCTGAGCTGGTTCTCAGCTTTTAAAAGCTGTTTCTGTTTCAGTTCACTCCCTGCCATCTGTCCTCATGCGAAGGATGAGGACACCTACCCCACAAAAGGCCTTTCAGCTCCAACAAGCCCCAACAGATAATTTTAGGCAGAAATACCCAATTTATGACACAGTCAAAAGAACACTGCATTTTCACATGCAACTCCAGGAAGTAGCATGCTCTCAGGATGTCACCTGTTGGGTCTATTCCTCATTTCCTGCCCAGAAAAATCCATTAGTCTTCAACTCAACATCTACATCTCAGGGCTGTAACCTACCACTCACCTTTTCTGTTTACTGGTTGGGTCAAGAGGCCAGAATGGAACTGGGCAATGCAGAGATGTCACTGGTCCATTTCCAAATTGTTCTGTGTTCTCCAGAGATTCATATTCAATAAAACCCCTCCTCCTTGATACCTTTGTCCTTGCTATCTCCATTTTCAACAGTTGGGTTCAAGCTGCATGAATCAGTGAGTTTTAAGAGAATAACATTATTCCTTGAGACTGGGAAAAAAGTGATTTTGCATGTTAACATTTTCAATATGTTCTGAAAGTCAAACTATAGCGAAATAATACCTTGGGGCACTTTATCACAGAACTCTAAAACAGTTAGGGTTGGAAGGAAGCCTAAAGTCCATATTGTTCTAACACTCCTGCCATGGGCAGGGACACCTCCCACTGTCCCAGGTTGCTCCAAGCCCTGTCCAGCCTGGCCCTGGACACTGCCAGGGATCCAGGGGCAGCCACAGCTGCTCTGGGCACCCTGGGCCAGGGCCTGCCCACCCTCCCAGCCAGCAATTCCTGCCCAAGATCCCATCTGTCCCTGCCCTCTGGCACTGGGAAGCCATTCCCTGGGTGCTGGCCCTGCAGGCCTTGTCCCCAGTCCCTGTGCAGCTCTCCTGGAGCCCCTGGAGGCCCTGGCAGGGGCTCTGAGCTCTCCCTGGAGCCTTCTCTGGTGCAGCTGAACAGCCCCAGGTGTGCCAGGCTGGCTCCAGAGCAGAGGGGCTCCAGCCCTGGCAGCATCTCCGTGGCCTCCTCTGGCCTGGCTGCAGCAGCTCCAGGTCCTTGTGCTGTTGGAGATTCCCTTTGAAAGTAAGAAAATGTACTAAACCCCAAAATTGTTCCATATTTGTTCAGCAAAGGTGGTACAGGGCCACTGAATCTCTGGTCTGTGTGGGGCTGGGGATTTCCCCTCCTGAACAGGATGTCAGTGATGTTCCCCTTCCACACAGAAACCACACGTTACAGTTTCACATGCTAAAAATCACCAGCACCATCATGTCCCCCAGCAGAGCTGGAGGCAAGCCCAAGGAGCCCTCACAATCACTTAGCAAGCATCAAAATCAGTAAAGAAGGCACCTCTGCTTCCCTTGTGCATCTTTATTAAACTGGAAGCACAACCAAGGGGTGGAACTACACACAGGCTGACTGTGCATGACCAAAGCAGGCTGGCACCTCCCAAAATAAACTCAGTCAGGGTTGACTCGCTCTTCTTCACTCTCAACACCACCTCAGGTTCATGGTGTTCAGTGGTTTCTTAAAAATTTAGCCTTTGGGCTTCTGTTCTTACAGGAAAAATCGAACTGTCCCCAGCATAAAACAAAAGCTGTTTCCAGTGGATGCTGGGGGAACAGTGGTCAAACAGCTCAGGAGGGATTCAGCCTCCCTAAATCCAGGATTACAAACAAGCCAGGTGATTTCAAACAGCTTTCTGTGTTGGGAAGAAGAGATAGGGAAGTGATCAGCTTTTATTTAATTTAATAAGAGAGACCACCAAGGCTAAAGCTGACAGACAATTGAAACGCCTCTAAAAGACAGAGGTGAGGAGGGACCACTCCAGGCAGCACTTCCATGTCTGGAACTGGGTCCTGGACGAGTTCAAGACCTCTGAGGACTACTACAATGGATTGCCTTCTCCACAGCTCCTGTAGTCCTCACTCTACTGTATTTTTCTATAATACAATCATGTCTCAGTTTGGAAAGACAGGTGTCTGCCAGGGAAAGCTGGAGCTCCCCTTAGAATGGAGAATGTAAACCCCCTACCCCCAAATTATTATAATTTTGAAATTAGGGGCTTTCAGGCAAAGATATGGGAATAGGAATAACAGCTCTTTACTAGGAATATTAAAAATACAAATGTGGCAGTACAAAAAAAAAAAACCCAAACAAGCAAACAAACAAAAATTAGAAACCCTGACAGAGTCAGAATACAACCTGACACCCTGTTGGTCAGTGTGTTGGAAGCAATCCAAATAAATCCTCCTGGAGTGACAGATGTGGTTCTGTTGGAGTAGAGATGATCCTGTAGAAGGGTCCAGTGGTGGTGAGATGGGTCCAGTCTTCCTCTGGGAAATCCAGTAGGAAAACCAGACTGCACTGCTGGTCTGAGTCTCAGCTTTTATCCATGTGGGAATGCTGGGCTCCTCCCCCTGGGTGGAGCATCTCCCAATGGGATGATGTAATTTCATCAGTCATGCTGGTGAGCCTTAACGGCCCCTTAAGAGCAGATATCCCCTGGAGGGAGGATGGGTCCTGGAAGAGATAAGAACATTGCCCCACCTGGTTTGAACAGCTGACCCAGTAACAGAAGGCACCTGCCCCCTTCCCCCCACACCACCCTGGAGTTAAAAAAACCAACAAAACAAAAATACCTCTTCAACTGGTTTCAACAGACTGAGATTAGAATACATCCTTTTGGTTATATATTGCAACCCAAGACAAATCAGAAAAAAAAAAAAAAAGTGGGAACTTTTCAGTTTCTCTTTTGAACTCTATCATGCAACAGTTATTTCCCTGGAAAGGAATAACAAATTTCCTGGCCAACAAATCAAGATCAAAATAACTTTTTTTTCCAGGGATTTTTTTTTTTTAACAAAGACTAAATTCTCCTAACTACATAAAATCAGAGAATGATAGCACCAGCACCCCAGAAAATGGTTTTGCATCTTCAAAGCATCAACACTAATCAATTTTCTAACTTTTGGGGCAGTAAATAATTGCAAAGTGTCTATTTCAACAAAAGTATTAGCCACTGGTGTCATGTTAATTGAAGATTAGGCTACAGAGTTTCTAATCAGACAATGGAATAATTCTAAGGTAGATCATTAGAATGGAAAATTTTGTATTGTCATGAATATCAGCCAGAGCTGAAAAGAAAAAACACCTACCCATAAACATGGTCCATCTACAGAGACTTGTGTAGAGAGGGAAAAGAAAAGAAAAAAAGGAAAAACAAGGGAAAATCACGATTGAGGATGTGTGTTTCTTCAAAATGGCAAAATTAAAGCTGGGTTTTAATAGGCTCCAATCAGCAAAACTAAATTACATTCACAGGCTTTTAAAAATGTGTTTTCTGAACACACATGTGAAAGACTGCTTCTCCTCAAGGCCACACGTCCCACAGCAAACTGTCCAGGCATGGGACTAGGGCCCAGAAGAGATTCTTTTTTTATGTTTTACTGATATGGTATTGCACTGGGGATTTCCATTAAAGAGCAGCAGCTGAAGGCAGCAAAACAAATTCCCCAGCTAACATTTCAAGGAAATGAGAAGTGTCTCAGCCCTTCTTGAAAGCCTCTTCTGTCACTGCATAGCATGACCATATCTGCTGAATCCACTCTGCAAAAATCCCCCTCTCAAATGAGGGCCCTGAAACCTTCCCAGAAGATGAAATCCTGCAAATTTCTCTGTAGTGAGAAATTTCTCTCTTCAGCAGCGCAAATTCACCAGGAAAAAGAAGTAAGTAGTTTAGCAGAATTTACTTAGGGAAAGCTTTCATAGTGGGGCTTTCTTTTAAATGATAAAATGATAAAGTCAAAGATCTGGAGATAAACTCCAGTTAAAGATCTGGAGATAAACTCCAGTTAAAGATCTGGAGAGGTGGTGGGGACCTCACCAGCCTTTCCCAGCTTGCAGGGCAGGATGCTTTAATGGCACCTGGTACATTCCCAGAACACCCACCTTATGCAAACAGCAACAACCTGCTGGGTAGAACACTAGCTTGTTCTGGCTTGGGGCAGGCAGGCCCTGTCTCCCAAATGGCACATTTGGTTCATGGGCCCTCCCCATCCTGTGGGGCTTGGCGGGGTGCCTCAACAGCCACTCTCCTTCATAGGATCACAGGATGGTTTGGGCTAGAAGGGACCTTAAATCCCCTCAAATCCCATCTCATTCCACCCCCTGCCCCGTTCAGCCTGGACTTGGGTGTTTCACAGTCTCAAACTGCAGCAGGGGAGGTATCAGGCTGAACATTCAGAGGGATTTCTTTACAGAAAGGGTGATTTAACACTGGAAGGGGCTGCCCAGGGAGGTGCTGGAATCCCCATCCCTGGAGGTGTCCAAGAAATGACTGGATGTGGCACTGAGTGTTCTGGGCTGGGTGACAAGGTGGGGATCAGGCACAGGTGAGACTCGATGGTCTCGGAGGGCTTTTCCATTCCATTTCCAAGTGATTCTGGGATTCTGTTTCCAAGGATGGGGCATCCACCGCCCCTCTGGGCAATGCTTTCCTTCCCTTGGACACAGCAGCACAGGTACATGCTAATTTTAGCCCTGGGGAGTGATCTGTCCACAGGACAAGATGTTCCCCAGTGAGGTCCTGCTGTGCCTGGTGGTCATTCCCAAGCCCTGAGTCATTCCCAGCCCCTGGATCATTCCCAACCCCTGGGGCCCTTCCTGCCAGCCCCACACCTCCAGCGGGCAGAGTGATAAATGATGGGGGATTGGCTCAACCTACTGGCAGATCTGTGCCTGATAAGTGCTCCCATCTGCCCCAGGCACACAGGGAAGCTGCCATGAGCTGCCTTGATCCCCCTTTTCCTCTCTTTTCAGGAGGAGCAGCCCCAGCTGCAGTGATGCCTCAGAGCAGAGCATGCTCAGCACAAATACTGCTGTCATTACTCACAAGCAGTAATTAGAGAGGGCCTTCTCCACCCAGGTGCTTTGCAGCAGAGTTGGATGCACCATTTGCTTTGATGATGAACTGCATCAACCAATCTGGCCCCATCCAAGAGCCTTTATGCAGGAGACCCCCAGCCCAGGGAGGAGAACATGTACCTTGAAGGACACCAGCACAGAGCTCCACTTGGATGTGGGATGAGCTGGATTGCTCCATTCTCTGGAGCAGAGTCGTGAGCAGTCATTGCTACCAGCTATCCCTCTGGGAAAGATCTGGGAAAATTGTTTTCTACCTCCTTTCCATATGAGAAGTCCTAAAAATGCCAAGAAGGCAGCAGGTATGGCTGAGACTAGCCACACTTCCAGCCCTCAGCAGGAAGCTAAAGAGCTGAGAAGATCCTTCTCAATACATAAACGTGATGGGAAATGACTTAGTTCAGTGTTGGTAAAGCTCAGGATAACATCCAGCCTGGCACAGCTGCAGATGAGAGGTGGACACGATCCTGAGGAAGAGCAAATTTGTTTATTTATTAAGTCTCATGCCAAAAATACTAGAGCAGTATTTGCTTGCAGAAATATTTAGTTCAGTCTGGGACTGCCCTTCCTGAAGCTGGTGTGGGATTATTTATCTAGGCAGAAAATTGCAGGGTGTACTCAGGTAGGAATAATGTGGCCTGAGCTGGGATCTGCTCCTGTCACTGGCAAAACAGCTGGCCTGGCAGAGCAGCCCGTGGGGAGGGTGATAAAAGGGTCCTTTTCCATCCTGCCCCAGAGGGTGGAATGTGAAAGCAAAGTTATTGCATCTCCTTGAGGAGCCCCTGAGCAGGGTGAGCAGCTGAGAGGACACATTTCCCCCTGCATGCAAGGGCCCAGAGTCCTGTGGCACCCCCCTGTGCTCCTCAGGATGGTGGGGTTGGGGGAAAAACACTGATTTCAGGCAAGGGCAAGAGTTGTTAGTAGATCAAAGGCAGTGGTAGAGAAAGGTTGTCCTGCTCACAGTTCTTACAGGAGTGTGTGAGACCCACAAGCATCTCTGCCTTCTGGAGACCCACTTTAGGTGGAGAAGAGCCCAGAGCTAAAAGACCTGAACAGAGACTGTTGAGTAAATCTGTCTTACAGCCCCTTACAAACACGCAGGGACAGTGCAAACCTTGCTAAATGCTTCCACTCCCTGACGAAGTTTTCATCACATTCTTTTGGGAAATTGTCTCCAGCAGTTTTCCCCAGGATGAGGGAGGCAGCTCCCATCTCAGGAGTCCCCTGGTTCAGCCAAGCACTCTCTGGGTCTCTCCCTCCTTAACCACAAAGTCACTTCTGATCTGGTGTCCAGAGGCTGTCATTCCATAATTTGCCCCTCTCCCCACCCCTCCCCATCACCACTCCTGCACTTTCCTTGTCAGCTGCTGCTGCAGCACCAAAGGTGTCTCAGAATCAGACCCATTTTTCTCCTGCAGTGGGCTGGGCAGCTCAGGAGGGTGGCAGAGCATGGACTGCAGGCACAGGCACCCCCAGGCATCCCAGTGCTGGGTGCCCAAGGGGGAAGAAGGTCCAATGACAGACTACATGATTTTGGATGGGGCTGCAGCCCCCTGTACCCAGTAACATCTTGTTCCTACAGATAAAACAGGGATCTCATCCTCTTTGGTTCTGGGATGTCTCATGTTCACCAGGACAGTAATATAAACCAGAAGTATTTCCCAGACCTGGCAATCTCACAGCTGATAATGAGAAACGTTTTCTTTAACAGAAGACTTCCAGGCACAGAAATGCTAAGAAGTAATCATATCTATGTTAAAAATGAAGACAAATGATTCCAAACCCAGGACAAGGATTGTATAAATCTGTAAATTGGTCCAAGTGGTAGGAAGAGAGAGCCACCAAGCATCTTGTCAGGAGTCCGTGCAGAGGTGGTACCACTGCAGGAAAACCCTGGATCAGCTGTTTGGGCTGACCTGCCCCTCTGTTTTATCCCAGTGCTGAACAGTGATGGGGTCCCGGGGTCAGCAGCCCGGCCAGGCAGCACTGCTGGGGCAGTGCAGGGAGCAGGAGGTGAAACCTGCTTCAAAGCAATCCAGGGCAAACACTGCAGCTAAAAATCCTGTGGGCAATCACTGCAGCTACCGAAGCTTCTGCCTGTGTCCCAGATAGGAATTTTGAGATAAGAGTGTATGCAGAGCCCACGGAGCACTAGGATTGTGTTTCACCCAGCGTGGCAGTGACTCACGCTGCCAGCACGGGCAAGTAACTCCCCCCTCCATCCTTCTTCTCTTGCTCCATCTGCACTAACATTGGTGCAGAACTATAGAAACTGTATTAATAAAGGTCTTTTATGTGGGTTTAATCATCTCCCAGGATCTGCCAGACCACAAACTTGAAACTCTTTATGAATGTGACTCACTCCCAGAGCACACGTTCATTGGTCGACAGGCTCTCCTGATTTTGCCCTGTGAAATTCTTTTTCCTATTGGAAGAGAGGGCCTGAGGTGTTACCTATGCTGCAATTGAAGTTCACTGACTCACAGTAACCCCAGATACTTGTATTACATGATTTGATACTCATTCATTCATCCCAGGGCAGCCTCACAATAAACACTGACCCCTACTTCAGCAGAAATTATCATGTGTGCAGATACACTTCCTACTTTTGCAACACGTTTTACAGGGTAAGACTGTCTGCAAGACTGAAAGAAAAAGAGAGGAAAAAAAAGGGGGGCGGGTTTTCTCCTCAAATATATTAAACATCCAGATTTGCCACAGTGCACTTGAAGAAAAGGATTAGGAGGAAAAACCTCAATGTGTTTTGAATCAGTATCACATCCCACCTAGGACCTGGTGTCTGACCTGCAGAGAAATGCAGTACAGCCAGAGGCAAATGAATTTTAGTTACATTTTTAGAGTCAAATATGAGCTTGGCAAGTGATTCATGAAGAAGAAAGTTGATAAATACGGACGCAGAGCTCAGCACAGGCAATTTAAGCTGAGCTGGGGTTCCTGCAATATTAAACCCATTGAATGTCTGTATTGTACAAAGATCTCTCAAGTTCCTGTTCCCCTGGGCTGCAGATGGACGGGGGATCCCGGGTCAGGCTCAGGGGCTCTGTGCTGCACTCATAATCCACGGAGCCAATTAGGGGCTCATGCACATCATCACACATCTCTGCGAGTGCAGAAAAACGGAAAGGAGAGATTTCCTGCTTACAAAGAGCCAGGAAATGTCCAGCTTGGCAGAGGTGTGAAACTCAAACCCTGAACACAGGTGATGGGCTCAGCTGCTAAAGAGGAAGCTATTCACAGGGGGGGCACTGCAGCGACCTATGGATTTGACCCTCTTAACAAGCATCTGTTTGTCAAGTTCACTGATTCACATGAGCCCAGGGGGCACCTCCTTCGTGCCTGTTTATTTGTACATCTGCACTCACAGCACTGCACAGACCATCTCCCACCCAGGGCTGCCCCTCAGGGCAACCCACTGGGCTGCCCTTCCAGTGGAACAAAGATCAGCCCCCAGATCTGGGCCTGCTGACTGCCCTTACACATTTACACCAGTTAAAGTGCCTCTCTGGAAAAATCCAGAGCAAAGCAGGCGAGCAGGATGTAAATGCATTGTTAAATATCTTCTCTGAGGCACTGGATTCTCTGCAGAGCAGGACATAATGAAAAGCTAATATCACCACAGCTTGTCCTCCCCAAACTGAGCACTGGCTCACCCACTAAAGAAAATGTCTTGGATGTCTGTCTGGAACACAGCCACTTGCTGACAGCCTACCATAACATTATGTACAGGGCTATCTTACCTTCCAATTACACATCCCCAGGGTGTTCCCTAAATATGACTACGCTGATTATTTTCAGCAACCCTCCTTTTATTGAAAGGCACTTATTTCCCCTCTCCCTCCCAATTTGTTCCAGACACACTAGAAGGCTGAATAAAAAACACTGAACTCTGTTGCCCATTTTAATTTCAAATCCAATTTAAATTTTAGGTTTTAATTTTCAAACACGGTTTTTGCTTTACACGTTTCTCAAATGCCTCCAAGTATCCTGGTGTACCCTGCTGCTTACTCCAGTCACCAGCACGTGTTTTTTTCCCAGAGCAAACATCTGTGTGGAGCATTTTCCTCCGTTTGGCACAAGGAAATTGGTACTAGGGGTGAGAGAAGAGAGGAAAGTCCAGAGAGCTGATGAATGGATGGATGGAGGTCCCCTTTCCATCCACCTGGGATGTGATAGTGTAGCATTCCTATCACACAGGAAAGGTCACTGATATCACCACTCCTCCTGTGTTTGCACAGTACATTTGGCTTCCTCGTGAGCTCTGACCACATCAGCACTGGCAAACTCCACTCCAGTGTTGACATCTTTTGCAAACACCCGCTTCATTCAACAAACAGCACTAAAATGCACACTGAAATACTTGAGGCGTCAGCAGAGCAAAATAATACGCACACGGATATTTTACCAACGTGCTCAGCGACTGGAGAAAATCCCTGTTTGCCGCAGATTAGCAGACCTCCTCTGTCAAAAGGTTAAAAAAAGTGCAGCAGCCTGAAATAGAAACAAGCACTCAGTTTGGTCACTAAGGTCAGCGCTGCTCTCTGGTCAGGAGCTT
The DNA here is from genome assembly GCA_017589585.1 of Phylloscopus whistleri. Taxonomy (NCBI): domain Eukaryota; kingdom Metazoa; phylum Chordata; class Aves; order Passeriformes; family Phylloscopidae; genus Phylloscopus; species Phylloscopus whistleri. Next base: position 1,789,279 of record JADMLD010000037.1, read on the forward strand.
TGTCATCCAGCTCTCAGGAGTGCCCACGGCCATCCTGTGATTGCGGCCATCCCAGCGTGGTCAGCGCCGGGCCACGCAGGGACACGTCCCTGTGTTCATCACACCCAGAGCCCCCAGCCAGCATCCCCCATCCCCTGTAACCTCTCTGACTGCCTTCCTAGGAGCTGATACAAGAAGCAGAGAGGTGGAAAGCCAGCCTGACAACGGGACCAGGCTCCAGCTGCCGTGAAAGCCTCAAAAAACCCCAACTCCGGTCAGCGGTTGCCAGCGCCAGCATCTGGATTCACTGAACCCAAGCCATGGCTTTGATTTCCTGCCATTCACCTGTGAGATAAAGTGTTCAATCAGCTGCATCAGATATAGGGTAGAGGAATAGACCACTATACTCCCTTCAGAAGACCTGGCTCACACAGATATCTTGGCTGAGGTCTGGCTCCCCAGTGCTGGAGGCTGCCTGCCCCGTAAGGCCATGGGGCTCCCCAAGGCACCATGCACAGCAGGCTCTCCTAAAAGCCTGCTCCAGTAATTTTGTTGTCAAAGCACTTATTTTAAAAGGTGTTTGCAGAAGGCAGAGAGGGATAATCATGGCTGAGCAGGAGAGCACAGGCTGGATGAAATCCAGGGCTAGCACACTGAGTTGCGACGCGGCGCTGTGGCTGCTCGCCTGCTCCCGTGAACTGCAGGGAGATGGTAATGGATGTGCTGCAATGCAGCCAGTGGGGTTTGCCTTTTTTCTTTTCCTTTTCCTTTTTTTTTTTTTTCCTTTTCCATGAAGAGCTAATATCCTGGGAAGCCTTCCAAGGCAGCTCGAAAGAGAGGTGGACATGCCAAAACATGATGCGCGCTGGACACCGCTCCCCGCTGCAGGCTGCCAACCAGCTTCTCCAGCCAGCTGCTTTTGGAGTTGACAAGTTTTTCCATAGTCCAGGATCAAATTTAGAAGCAGCGATCCAGCTAGCAGCAAGCAGCACAGATGGTTTCTTTGTCAGGAGAGCAGCAGGTAGAGATCTTCCAGCCCAGAGGACTGATCTGTCTGGCCTCAGGTCTCCCTGTTGACTCAGAGCAGGAAAAACCTGAGCAAGCTTTGGTGGGGTTCAGGCTGGAAGACCCACACCCACCCCAGGTAGGAGATGCCAGATAGGTCCTTTTTCCCTCCTTCAACTTCCCCCTCCACCTGAGCTCTGTGATCCACATGTTTATTTGCTCTGCAAGGTGGGGCCGATTCCCAGCCTCTTTGGAAAGCCACCACCTGCTCTGGGAGACCTTGGTGACTGCCCTTTTGCAGTCATTATGTTTGCAATAAAACTCCAGCAAGCCCATAAAACTGGGGGGGAGAATCCAGCACGAGTGTGGGTCCAGCCCCGGAAGAAGCGAGAGTTCCACTGGATTTAGCTCAGAGGTGCTCAGATCTCAGCCTGGGCTTTCTGCCAGGCACCAAAAGCTCCCTGCAAACCCAGTCTGGAGACAGAGCTTTTCCATGGCAAATGGGTTGGGAATATCTCTGAAGGGGCTCTAGAAATCCCTGTGCACTGCAGCGAGGGCCCTGCCAGGAGACAGCACTCAGCAGCCACTGTGAGCTGAAATGTTAATGTTCAGGTCTGAACACCAAAATCTCACCCCAAGCACCTGAGCTTTGTGCTGGGTCACACTGCAGAGTGGGACAGCTCTGGCTCTCCCAGTGCCTGGGCTGCTCTCTAGGGCTGACAAAGGCAGAAAACCTGTCCCCATCCCTAGCACTGAGCTGTTCCCTCACCTCCAGCGAGGACCAAACCCCTGTGCCTCAGTTTCCCAAGCACTTACCCAGCAGCACTTACCCAGCAGCGCTTTGAAGTCTCTCATGGTGAAACTCACACCACATGTAAGACCCAAGTACCATTGCAATGTAATTACAATAATCTCCTTTATTAAACTCGGCTTTCTCTTCTCTGCTGGGGCTTTCCCTGCTGGCTGGCAGGAGCAAGAGGAGCCCTGCTCACACCACTGCTGTTCCAGGCCGCGTCACTGGACTCACACCACCCTCCTGCACCATATTCCTTCTGGGAATGCAACACAAAGAGCGTGGGAAGCACGGAGGGACCGGGCCCTTGATGTGCAGCACTCAGACAAATCCCACTCCTTCTCCCTTGCCTCTGCCTCTTTGTAGCCGTGACCTCTCCCTGGCGAGGCCAACCTTCTCCATGGCATTTCGGGGCTGACCAGGGCACTGAATGGGGAATTAGCCAGAACACAGTCTCTTTGTTGAAATGCTGCTTCTAAAGCATGTAAATGGGGCAGGTTGCTGTTCCAGCCCCAGCAGGTAGGGACCTTCCCCCGGCGGCAGAAGGCAGAGCCTGGCCAAGCCCACGTTCCTGGGTGAAACACAAGCTGCATTCCTCCTTCCCAGCAGAGAAACATGAACGCCTCGGATAAAGCCATCCAACACTCGATATTGCACAGGGCAGGAATGCACTTCATCCTCCCTCCAGGGTAGGGTTTTCATGCCATCTCCACTTGCTGACAGATTACTGCCACTCAGCTGGCTTGGGGGTCTGGGACAGCACACAACACCCTACGGTGCAAGCTGGCAGCGCCTTCAGACCCCAGCTGCTCCTGCTCCTTGCCCATGCTTTCTGGAGATTCTTTGGTCCTTAGCTCTAGTGTGGGGTTGTCCTGCATGAGGATGGGTTGGCAGCACTCACAGGAAGGTGACAGAGCATCCTCTCATCACGCTTTGGGGCACTAAACTGGTGTTTGGATACCTCCTGGTGTCTGAGGTGGGAGGTAGAACACTCCTTCCAGACACAGACTGCTGCTATCAGGATCAGGCTGGAGCTTCAGGGGCCCAGGAGCAGGGAATTCAGTCACAGAAATGTCACTTGAAGCCCAGGACTTGTCCCATGTTTTGGTCCACGTAGTCAATAAACAGAAAAAAAATCAAGGTTTGGCTGAGGGACACACAAATCTTTAAAGCACACATGAGGGGAGCTCCAAGACAGCCACCAGACCTTCCTGCCATGGTGTTTTAGAGACTAAGAGTCTATCCTGTGGCTGAGGGGAGCCACCAGAGGAAAGGCAAAGGAGGATTTTGCTCTACACATCCCCATTTCAATGCACAACACTGTGGTTTGTGTAGCACTGTTTGCTTTTGGTAGCAAACACCAGAGCTACAGGCAACAAAGACAGCAAAGAGAAGAAGAAAGGAAGAGGAGGGGACAGATGGGGAGTGGGATCAGAGGTTAAAGGGCACCCAGAGCCTCATACAAAACATTTTGCTTTTGATCTTGTCCTTGATCATGAAGGTCCATCCCACTTTTGCACAGTCATAGGTCATATTATGGCTTGTTTTCTCAACAAAAAGAAACACAAAGCCAGAAACTGGCAGATACTGGCTCTCAGGCACAAACCTGAGCAAGGGTCACACTTTCAAAGAGGTCAGTACCTATTCTGTCTCCAGCCAAGGACACAAGAGAGCCTGGAGGGTCTGGGGTTTGTCTGCAGCTCTGCTTCCTCTGTGGATGTAGATGAGCAGTTTAGGATCCAGCTCCTGCCACCATGCCCCAGGCTGGCAAGTTTTTAAGCAAATTGGACAACGAAGGAGAGATCTCAAGGAACTGGTTTTTCTACAAAGCTTCTGAAAGTTTGTGTTGGGAAGAACAGAGTGAAAGAAAAAAAGACCCTGTAAGCGTATCCCTTCAGAGGAACAGTCAGTCTGTGGGCTCACATCCTGTTAAATATTGGAGAAACACACACTCCAGAGACCTCTTAAAAGACATTGGCCATCAGGGAGCTTTTAATCAGAGCTCATACTTTCCTCAACACCAAAGTCAATCAACATCAAGACACAAACTCATGGTAAATCAGGCATCCTAGTGCAATGCTCACAGGGCTTTTCCCTTTCCTTTCCTTTGGACAAGGTACAAGAAATAAAAAGCTTGTTTCCAAACTGTACAAATTTGAAGTGAGCAGCTGTTCACCAGGGGAAGATCCAGAGCTAATTACCAAGCTCATCTAACAACCTCCTTGTGAGGTTCCTAGGATGATTCAGGTTGGAATGGGCCTCAGGGGAAGGTCTGCAGCCCCAGCCCCTGCTCCAAGCAAGGTCAGCTATGAATTCACAGCAGCTTGCTCAGGGCTTGATCCAGCTGAGTCACAGGAGCCCACAAGGATGGAGGCTCTGCAGCCTCTCTGGGCAGAGCTTCTCCTGCAGGTCCCTAAGCTGTGATGTGAGGGGCAAGAGGGTGCCAGGGGGTGGCAAGGGAATCACAGAAATGTCACAAAGAGCACCAGCTGATCTCCCTCTCGGGGTTCCCCATCTTATCAACTCCTATTAAGGCCAGGAGGACAACAGTTTTGGCAAAATCCAGAGTAAAAACCACACTAACTAAAAACACCTCTGCAAAACGGAGTTCTCCAGGGAAAGCACAGAGCACAGCCTCTTCCCCTGCAGCTGCATTAGGAAAAATCCACCCATTGCCTGCTCACGGTGATCTCAAGCCCTAAATTTAAACTAGGAAATCAGCTGTCATTGGGAAAGTAACCTGGGTATTTTCAGCCACCGAAGAGGAGGATTCCTGGCATAGCCTGGGGCTGCTCTGTGGCAATCACAGCTCAGTTGCCTTTTGTGGGTTGCCTTTTGTGGGAATAAACCTCGGGCCTGCCCCGGGGAGGAGGGAGCAGAGGCAGGTTCAGCTGGTGTGAGGTGTGATGGGTGCAGGTCACGGCCCACGCCGAGGCCAGCTGCACATCCCGTGACACAACCAAGCCCTGGAAAGTCTTTGGCAAAGCCCAGATACACCTAAACAGTGGTTGTTAGGCCTGGAAATGGTTAGTACCTAACTACTGCCAGTAAACAGCTGGATGAGCCCATAAAGGCAGGTGTGTGAGGTTACAGCCCAGCACAGATGGGGGCTGGTCCCAGCTAGCTCAGCTCAGGTATTTTCACAGAGTATTTCCTACCTTACACATATATATTTGCATTCTCATCCCCTACTTTCCCGCATGACCAGAGCTCATTTCCAGCAACTTGATGCACACCTTGTGCCAAGGCCACAGAGAGCAGGAACTCAGCAGTTTATGCCCTGACCCAATGTGGAAAAGGCTGTGACCATGCTGTTATTGTATCCCCGGATGTCTCAAAGCACTTTCTGGAACTAATGATGAGGTTCAGCTCTGCCCCAACATGGGAGCAAGCCCAGGTGCTAACATTTTGATAGGATCAGAAAAAGAAAGTGGTTTGTTACAAGCAGCAACTTCTCCCTGCAAAGATGCAAGTGCAACACGTAACTGTACTGGTGGGAAAGGAGCAGTGCTAATCTTCACTCCTGTTTTATTCATGGCCTCATTTCCCTCTGCCAGAGGCAGGGATGAGGACCCATCCATGGGATTATTCTTTTTAATGAGTGAAGAGGAAAGAGCCCAGAATGACTCTTAGCTTCTAGACCAAGATTCGGGGATTGACGCTCAAAATGCTGACCTATTCATCGGTGACCTGAGCCTGGGACATCTTGCTTAGATTTAACTTTTATGTCAGTTCCTGAGCTGCCACTGACAGGGCACAGCACATCTTGGTGAGGCCAGAGGAGGGTGACAAGCACAGCACTGCTGCATGTCTCTGTATCATCTCCCCTGGCTGTGACTCTCCTCTCCTTTCCTGCACAGGAAAATGTGGCTCCGGTGACAGTGACCTCAGCACGAGGCATCTGAGCCAGCTCAGCACTTCACACCTGCCCCAGGCTGTGCTGCAAGGACCTTCTTCTACCAGTGTGAGGGCAGTGCCTGCGGTGCAGTTGCTGATTCAGGTGTTTTTCTCATGTACCTGGGCAGTGCATAACTGAGTGGTTTCCAATCCCACCCTTGTGTCCAGCGTCTCCCAGCTCCTCCCTCCCTCGCTCCCTGGGCTGGTGGAGTTTCTCCCTCTGTGGAATAAGAACTGAGATGCTGAAGGGAAGGAGGCTCAACACTGAAATCACAGAACCACAGAATCATAGAAGAGTCTGGGTTTGGAAGGCTCTTCAATGATGATCCAACTCCATGGGCAGGGACACCTCCACTGTCCCAGGCTGCTCCAAGCCCTGTCCAACCTGGCCTTGGACACTGCCAGGGATGCAGAGGCAGCCACAGCTGCTCTGGGCACCCTGGGCCAGGGCCTGCCCACCCTCCCAGCCAGCAATTCCTGCCCAAGATCCCATCTGTCCCTGCCCTCTGGCACTGGGAAGCCATTCCCTGGGTGCTGGCCCTGCAGGCCTTGTCCCCAGTCCCTGTGCAGCTCTCCTGGAGCCCCTGGAGGCCCTGGCAGGGGCTCTGAGCTCTCCCTGGAGCCTTCTCTGGTGCAGCTGAACAGCCCCAGGTGTCCCAGCTTTTAAATGCAGGCTCCACTTCTCCACTTCCCCTCTGTTTGAGACATTTTCCTTCCCTCCCATTCGCCCATTGCTGCCTCTGTCACCTCCAGGAGCTCCTACTCCAGAATGCCACAAGCCCATTTATTTGGCTTCTTGCTCTTAGGAGCAACTCAACCCTCTCTGACTGCTGCTAACCAGAGCTCAGTTTTCCTTTGTCCTCCCTCCCAATGTAAAATCCAATTTCCCAGCAGTGCCTCAGACTTTATCACCCATCATTCTTGGTGTTCCCAGGCCCCATCCCAACCCTCCCAAGGTCTCCCCTTCCCCCCAGCCCTACGCCCCACACTCCTGGAGGCAGAGGAATCCAAACTGCATGGGCAAGCCCTGGCTTGGCAGCCATGCCAAGACACTTGGAGATTTCCTGCTGGAGCACCTATGGAAAATGAACAGCTCATTTTTCCCTCCCTGTGTTCCCATTCATTCAGGCTGAACACTCCCCAGTGTTTCCTGTCTCGGCAGAAGCTCTGTTTGCTGTATCCAAAACCCTCTCAAAAAAAGCCACAAGAACAGTCATATCCCATCAGGGTAGCTGCCCCTGGATGTTTTATGGGATCACAGCATCCAACAGGGCTATATTTGTACTGTTTGCACCAAAAATAATCCTCCCCGCTCTCCAAAAAGGGTTTTCAAGGACAATCTTTTTTAAATAATTAAAAAAAATATTTGGATTATTGCAGAATTACTTGAAGACCACTTATTTTGCTATCAACAGAAACAGTCAGGTTCCAGAAACTATTTAGAAAACCTTGCCTTGAGTAAATGAATCCCAGAACACTCAAGAAGTCACGTCCACTTGTTATCAGAAGCCACACACCTTTGTAAGCACTAGGGTAGATATCATTTAAAAATAACTCCTAGTATTAAATGTAGCATTTATTAGAGCTAATAAGTGCTTTTTAAAAGATCCTTTTACTTATTTAAGAACTCAAAGATATTTTGGGGGAAGCTGTAATCCGTTTTGGAAAGTTTGTTCCACATTTTTAAACCTGCTGGAAACGTCACTGCTGTTGCTGCAAAGGATCTGTCACCTCCCTCAAGAGATGCAGGAAGTATTTTTATACTAAAAAAGTTGTGGGTGCAGCATCATGTCCATACTTAACACATATGAAATGCCTCATTTTTAAAGATTAGAACTGGATAATTTTTACAACTTCTTTCTATCACATCTTAATTATTTTTTCTTCCAATGAAACAGAAATATTTTCTCTTGATTTCTTGAAACAAGGACAGTTCATGCATCATTTGGCAGCCCTGTGCAAGCAGTTTGTACTTGAATTTCCAGAAACACAGTGTGTTATTTACATTGCCAATTGCAACACTTCTTTCTGTGTAAAAGCTCCCTTAGATTTCACCAATCTTTTTTTTTCCTTTTTTTTTCCTTTTTTTTTTCTTTTTGGGATAAACAGACCCTGAAGGCAAGGGGAACACTGCAGGGAAGGAAAAAAGCTCCCATACTGTTAGAGCTGGAGGCCAAATACAAATTTCACAGTCTCTGCTGGCTTAGGTTGATAAATTTGCTGGGATTTCAAGGCACAGCCCCAGAATTTCATGTTCCCTGGGAGAGTGTTGATGCACAAGATATATCTGTCTCTTAACAGGCTGCTCTTCCAGGGGAATGTGTTGATTGGCCCTCATGGTCGAAAATGCACTTCTGATTGCTGTCCTGCTGCCCTGTGGAAGTCCTTCAGGATGCTCCAAGGTTGGGAAGGAGAACTGGTGAAGGTTAAGGAGCTGCAGGAGGGGAACCACACCGATGCTGCAAGACCAAAGCCACAGACCCCAAATTTCCTCCTGCTCCCACTCTCCAGGCTGCCCCAACATCCATCCCTTTCCAGTTGCTGTCCAATGGGAGCCACAGTTTTAGGGAGGCATTAACCTGGAAACACTGAGGATGCAAACATCCATGATCGTTTCTCTTTAAGCAAGCCAAACATTATTAAATGGGAAACACCACATGAGATGATATTCCACGTTGACAAGTTTTTAGAAACAAAACAAGAGGTTGCAGTAAATCAACCCCATTGGAATAATACGTAGGGGGGAAAAAAAAGGAAAATATTAAATCCTGGAGTCTATAGTTGTAGAAATAAAACACAATACCAGAAAAAACCTTCAGAAAGCTCATTTTTAACTCTAGAATTTCACGTTTTCAAAAGGCACAGCTCGTCCCACACTCCCACCCCTGCAGAGGAGAGAGGAGAAGCTGAAGGCATTCAGCAGACATTTGCATCTATATTCTGCAAGTAGCAGATGCAAAGGAAGAGATTCATTTCCCCTAACATAAGCCATCTAAAAATTAAATGCTGATAGTCATCTTGGATTCTTTTTAAACCCAGATTAAAATAGCTGCTATGTGCAGGTCTACCCTGCTCTCTCCCCAGAGATTACAGAAAGCACTCAAGTGCCAAAATTAAATAGGGGGCTGAAATTAAACCAGAGCTATCCCACCCTCAGCACAACTCCTGAATGCACGGCCTTGTATCCAAAGCACACTGGAATCCCTGGAAAAATCACGGCTGTAATCCTGGAAGGGTGCTCCAGTCCTCTGCTGCTGCTCGGGGATGCAGGCAGGTCAGGATGACCTGAGGTGCTGTGTCAGCCCCTCAGAGCAACCTGCCCTGCTGGCTGCCAGCACCCCAGCATCCAGCACCCTTCAGGACAGCACACCAGGGCTTGGGTCCAAATGGAAAGGCAGAAGTGGAAGCAAAGAAGACACTTGTGCTCCCAGCCTCCCTGCTGAGACTGACTGCTTGGGATATTTTTACTGTCAGACATCCTGAGCCCTACCAGAGCAGCATCACCCTGAAAGCATTGGAATCAGCAGCTCTGGGGGTGCAAAGGCAGGAACTCCAGTAAAACCCTCAAAAAGGGCCTAACAGGGTGAAGAAAAAGAAAACACAAAGAATTAAAATGTGTCTGTGGCCTCTACTTGTCACTGCGCCATGCCAACCGTGCCAGCAAGGGAATGAGCAAATGTCTGTGTGCATTTCTGTGTGCATGCCTGTGTGCATGGCTGCCTGCATGGCTGTGTGTGCATGGCTGTGTGTATGGATGTGTGCATGTCTGTGTGCATGTCTGTGTGCGTGTTGTGTGCGTGTTGTGTGCATGTCTGTGTGCATGTCTGTGTGCATTTCTGTGTGCATGCCTGCGTGCATGCCTGCCTGCATGCCTGCCTGCATGTCTGCCTGCATGGCTGCCTGCATGGCTGCCTGCATGGCTGTGTGCATGGCTGCGTGTGTCTGTGTGCATCCCTGTGTGCATCCCTGTGTGCATCCCTGTGTGCATGGCTGCTTGCATGCCTGCCTGCATATATGTGTACATGGCTGCGTATATGCCTACATATATGTGTACATGGCTGCGTGCATGCCTGTGTGCATGTCTGCGTGCATGGCTGTGTGCATGGCTGTGTGCCTTTCTGTGTGCATGTCTGTGTGCATCCATGTGTGCATGTCTGTGTGCATGCCTATGTGCATGTCTCCCTGCATGGCTGCGTGCATGTCTGTGCGCATGGCTGCATGCATGCCTGTGTGCATGGCTGTGTGCCTGTCTGTGTGCATTTGTGTGCATTTCTGTGTGCATGGCTGTGTGCATGCCTGTGTGCATGTCTGTGTGCGTGGCTGTGTGCATTTGTGTGCATTTCTGTGTGCATGGCTGTGTGCATGCCTGTGTGCCTGTCTGTGTGCGTGGCTGTGTGCATTTGTGTGCAATTCTGTGTGCATGGCTGTGTGCATGGCTGTGTGCATGGCTGTGTGCATGTCTGTGTGCCTGTCTGTGTGCATTTGTGTGCATTTCTGTGTGCATGCCTCTGTGCATATCTGTGTGCATGCCTCTGTGCATATCTGTGTGCATGCCTGTGTGCATGTCTGTGTGCATGCCTGTGTGCATGGCTGTGTGCTTGGCTGTGTGCATTTCTGTGTGCATGCCTGCCTGCATGTCTGTGTACATGGCTGTGTGCACGCCTGTGTGCATGGCTGTGTGCATGCCTGTGTGCATGCCTGCCTGCATGCCTACGTGCATGTCTGCGTGCGTGGCTGTGTGCATGGCTGCGTGCATGTCTGTGTGCATTTCTGTGTGCATGTCTGTGTGCATGTCTGCGTGCATGTCTGTGTGCATGCCTGTGTGCATGCCTGTGTGCATTTCTGCGTGCATGGCTGTGTGCATGGCTGTGTGCATGGCTGCGTGCATGCACAGGGCCAGGAGGGAGCACAGCCTGGCCAAACCATCTCCCCCTCCTCAGCAGCACCCACAGGACCCCCACGCTCCCAGCTGGGTGCCCGAGGCCCGGGGTGTCCCACGTCTGCTACTTGCAGAATATAGATGCAAATGTCTGCTAAACGCCTTCAGCTTCTCCTCTCTCCTCTGCAGGGGTGGGAGTGAGGGAATAGCTGTGCCTTTTGAAAACGTGAAATTCTAGAGTTAAAAATGAGCTTTCTTGAGGTTTTTTTCTGGTATTGTGTCTTATTTCTACAACTATACACTCCAGGATTTAATTTTTTCCTCCCCTCCCCCAACATATTATTCCAATGGAGCTGATTTAGTGTAAGCTCTTGTTTTGTTACTAAAAACTTGTGAACGTGGAATATCAGCTCATGTGGTGTTTCCCTGTGGCAGAGAGAGTGCACACGGGGCAGTGGGAGAGCAGCAAGAGAAGCCCCTGGCTGCCCAAAAGGCACCACCAGGAGACTCCTAAGCATCCAAGGCAGGGGTAGGAAGGAGAAGTCCTGGAAAGGAACCCCGCTTTTGTTGCTGGAGTCTTGCACTGCAAACCCAACACAGGGCTCGTGATGGAGAGCTCTGCCCTTTATCGGTGCAGGGGAAGGTGCGTGGGGAGCAGAGTGGGAGCAGAGAGAGGACCAAGCTCATCTGCTCGCGCTTTTTTTTTTTTTTTTTTTTTTTTTAATGTGGCAGATGTTGGTTTTCCACGCAGGCTGCCAGCTCCACAGAAGCTCTTCTTTCTTTTTTTTTTTTTTTTTTTTTTTCACACGTTCCTTTGAGAAACAAAGGTTCGACGCAGAACGCAGCCCCCGATGAAATGTGGAAAGCGCCCGGTCTGGCTGCTGGTGAGTGCTGCTATTCATCTGACTAAGCAGCATTTGACATTTGGGCTTGGTGGGTCTCAAGTTTCCCTCTAGTAAGATATGGGCTGACTCCGCCGCAGCCAATCTCGGTCGGAGGCTGCGGATGGTGCCGGAGGGAGGGAGGCGTGAGCACATCCCAGACGGCGCAGCACCCACGGGCTGCGTATGAGCGGCGCTGCGAGCCTGACCTCAGCTGCACCACAGCCGTGGCACCGCTGCCCGGTCCTCCTGGACCTGCTGGGGATGCTGCTCAGCAGCACATTCATCCCTTTCGTTTCCTTTTTTTTTTTTTAATTATTTTTTTTATTTTTATTTTTTCACGACTTACACTTGTTTTTTGCTCCTCTTCCCCCAGTTACCCGTTTTGCGTTCCCTGCTGCCCCTCCAGGCTCAGTGCCCTGGGGGTGCTGCCCTCGCCCAGGCAGGGCTGCAGGAGTGCACTGCACTCTTGTCACAGCTGCCAGAGGTTCTCTGAGGTCACCTGCGAGAGGTGACACCTCAGCATTTTCCCTCAAGGTGCCCCGAATTTCCTGGTGTAGCTGCTCTGGCAGGGCTGTTCGTACCCATATTGGTGTGCAAGGCTCTTCACACCCGTGTTTGTCCACACGAGCACCCTCCAGGCTGCCTCTGGAAAGGCCCAGCGCCGTTTATCTTCTGCTGCAATCGGAGGCAAGTGGAAGCTGTTTTACAAGAGCAGCGTCGAGTTTCCCAACCCAGGTTTGGGCTTGGTGCAACACAACCAGCAGCACAAAGGGAAATCCTTTCTGTCAGCCAGTGTTTCAGAACAAATCCAGTCAAACTGAAATCATACCAAAAGTGACAGGCTCGCAGAGCGCTGGCTGCGTGTTGCAAGGAGGCTGTGAGCTGAATCCACAACTCAGACATGTCCTCCCAGATGGAGAGAGTCCAAGCCAGACAACAATACCACAGTCCAGTCTTCTGAGAGGTGTAATCCACAAAAAATCCCACTCTGGGTGGATGTGTCACTGCCCAAGCACAGCAAGCCAGCTGGAAAGAGCTGGCATGTTTGCCTTTGATGAGTAAAAGCATTAAGTATGATTTGGTAGAGACACTTTGTGGTACTGGGAAGATCTATAACATCCTTTAATCTTGACATTTCTCTTTGTCTTTTGTCCTCTTCCTCCCCACCCCAAGATTTTGCTTTAACTACAAGCAAGGACAAAAAGAGGGGAGCTGCAGCATAAATGACATGATTACTAAAATAAGCACCATTTATACCTAAGAGTTCTTTAAGTATTACCACTTCCTGATGCAAGTACTAAACTCCTTGTCTACAATATTTAAGACAGGCCTGTACAGCACAGTTTTTCAATGAGTAAAAATCCCTTATCACCTCGTTTTGCAGAAACCTCCCGGGACTGTTAATGCAACGTTGCCACAGAGTCTCCCAGCTCCTAGCAGCATCGTCCCTGAAGACCCACTTGTCACCCTCATTTCCACTTCTTGAGACTTTGTATTAGTGGAAATGAAATCTGCAGAATTCATTGCATAACTTCTTCAAAAGTTAAGAACAAATATAAACACATCTCATGGATGACAATGAGCCTCTGTGAACCCTGAACAGGCATCTACTCACTCCAAAAGCTATCCAAGGACCCAACCAGTCCCACTGAGTGCAGAAAAAAAATTAACTCCAGGCCATAAGTGCTGCAGACCACTGTAAAGCCATGGCTTGTAAACTTTACTTGCCAGGTATCCCCATCCCTTGCCTACAGGAGAGGGATGGCCTCACCCAAGGAAGGTTTTCTGCATGGTCCCTGGCTGCCCAAGAACTCTGGCAAAGCTCAGCCTGACTTTGAGCCATCTCTTTGTTGGAGGAGATGCTGGAGCCTTCCTAAACAGGGTCTCAGGCCATCATGTCAGTGGTGTGACTGCAGGGATGCACGGGTCTCATGTGTGCTGCATGCTGCTGCAGTCCATGCAAGATGTGGCATGTTCCTCAGCCCAAAGTACACCCAAGATACTCATCTGCCCTGCAAATACAGCTGGGCCTTTCCAGAGGCAGCCTGGAGAGTGCTCGTGTGGACAAACACGGGTGTGAAGAGCCTTGCACACCAATATGGGTATGAACAGCCCTGCCAGAGCAGCCACACAGGAAATTCGGGGCACCTGGAGGGAAAATGCTGAGGTGTCACCTCTTCCAGGTGACCTCAGAGAACCTCTGCCAGCTGTGACAAGAGTGCAGGGCACTCCTGCAGCCCTGCCTGGGCGAGGGCAGCACCCCCAGGGCACTGAGCCTGGAGGGACACGCTCCACCCCACCCCTCCAGCCTGCAGACCTCGGCTGAGGCAAGCAGAGCAGCTGTGGGAGGACCAGAGCAGGTAGAACCAGTGCTCCCCACCTGCCAGGGAGCTTGCTGCTGAGCAAGACCAGGGGCACAGTCCAAAACAAACAGCAGGAGAAACCACTTCTCCAAGGAACAGCTTGTCCAGGCTGTTGAAACTTCGAGGGCAGAGCAGCAGAGCAGCCCCGTCCCAGCAGGCACCTCTGCTGTGCACACTCAGAGGCTTGAAGCACACCTGGAAAATGGAATGAAGAGGTCAAACCCAGGAGAAGGGCCTGCCTTATGCCACAGGCTGATCCTGAGTTCCACATGTTTGCTCTGGTTGTCTTTAGTAGGCACACATGGGGAGGAGGGACTGACACAAATCCAGCTCTGAGCTCTCACAGTGATGTAACTCTGCGTCCCACAAGGAAAAGGAATGCAGGTTTTTCTCTCCCTGTTCCTCAGGAAGGGTACAAGCCTCACTCCTAATGGTTTTCTTGTCTGTGCCACAGGAAGATGAGCAGGCTGAACCCTGTCCCAGTTGGGAAGCAGCAAGGCTGGAAGGGGTTTCCTCCAGCAGTACAACCACCATCTTTGATGGGGCAGGAAGGACAGGGTGCTCAGTTTAAACTGCCCTTTAGAAGCAGTTTAAACTGCCCTAATTTTCCTTGTTCTAGCACTGAGCTGCACATCTACCAGGTAACCTTAGGGCTGAGACTGGAGGAGTCCTACCACACTCAGCAGCTACATTCACACAGGTGAATAATTGTGCAATAGTAGTTGCCAAAACCTCTATCACTCAGGCATCAATACCTGAAATGGGAGGAGAGGGACCTCTTTTACGTCTTCTCAGCACAAGGTGAGCTTGGAGAACACCACCAACCTGCAAAAGCCAGCGACGCCTCAGCTCACACTACATGGCCACCAAGCTATCAGCACTGTGCACACACCTGCAACAGGCAGCTGAGTTAAGTCACACAGAACATTTTTAGAAATACAGTTGCCCTCACTAGAATGTTATATTCCCTGTAAGAGTTCTTCCTTTGTTTTCCTATCTCAAAGCCTCACGGTTGAAAGGGGCACAGGCAGCTCCAGCTGCAAGTTTACTAGCAGATTAACAAAAACCTTGAGGAACTTCAGCATATTTCTGATGGTTGATGTCCTAAAGGATTTTATTTATATGAAATCCATGCTTTAAACAGCCGATAGTCACTTCAAAACATGTCAAACTGACCCCTGTTCTGGCCTCAAAGGAGCTCACAAATCACAAATTTACGTAACAAATAAAACTTCCCGTGGGACAAACAACAGACTGTAAAATGCACTCGTTCAGCAACTGCTGAGAACGCTCATTTCCTAATCGGGCCCTGTGGATGCAGCACACACCAACTTAACCTTATCTCCCCTCATCTGGGACTCAGACTATCTGCTCACACAGCAGTTGTGCTCCTCCAGGAGCACCGTGGTGCTCAGGTGCCAGGTTTTTCAGAGGTGAATCAAACAGAGAATGGTGAAGAGGTACAGGAGCTACACACGACCCCAAACCTGCCTGGCACAGCCCCAGCCCAGCCCCATTCCTGGGGGATGAGGGACCGTGGCCACTGAACACCCCTTTTGGCAGCCTGGGATGCTCTGTCAGATGCAGATCAGGAGCTGCTTCAGCTGTGGATGCTGCAGGTGACTGGTTGGAATGTCAGGGACTGAGTCACACCACAGAGCTCCCCACCTGCAGCCTGGCAGTGGCCAAGGCCAACAGCAGAGCTCAGCTGCTCGGGAGTACTTTGGGAAAGGGCCAGGTAGCCAGGCTGCTGCTGGAATAAGCTCAGGGGTTGAAGTGGAACATGAGATCAGGGCCATGACCTTGAAAATCAGGTTTTGGCTCATTATCTACAGTCTACCACATTCTGACATCCACTGCATGGGGTGCCTGCAGCTTTGTACCAGGCATTTGGCACATCCCTGATATACTCCATCCCTGGGAGCATCCAAGGCTGGGCTGGATGGGGCTCTGGCCAACCTGATCTAGTGCAAGGAGTCCCAACTCATTGCAGAGAGTTGGACTAGGTGTCCTTTGAAAGTTCCTGCCAACCCACAGAATTCTGTGATTCCGTGGTCTATTCCAGCACTGTCAGTGGTAAATAATGGCTGAACAAGGTATCTCACATGGGGGGGCCATCTCAGAATTTTAATGTACTTCATTCCACAGAAAAAACAGGGGTTTTTTTAAGTTCAGATTTTACCCATCCTAATAGCTCTGTTCCCAGATTCTATCCAGGTAGAATCAACCTACTGACTTGAGCTCAAACTGCACAGGGGAGTGTGCTCAGGAGAACACGAGGAAGTGGGATAGTGGGGAAGGAACCCAGCCTTTGGCTGCCTGTGCCGTGCTCTGCAGTTTTGCACCTTAATTCCAAGTGTCTCTTGTGCAGCATGTTCCTCAGGTCCACAGACGGGAGACAGCAGCGTGGTCTAGTGGAAGGTGTCCCTGCCCATGGCAGGGGGTGGAACAAGGTGGGCTCCAAGGTCCCTTCCAACCCCACACATTCCCTGATTCTATGACAGGGGACCACCTGCAGCGTCAAACCAAGTCGAAGAATCTCCTGATACACAAAAACCTGGCTCCTGCTCTCTCTGAGAAGCAGGCTGAGGGATGAGAGGGTGTTCACTGCACCTTCAGCCATCTCATGGAGAGGTCCATTGTGCCAAATACCTGCACCAATGCCAAACCACGCCGAGAACAAGGGAAGAGCAGGGAAGGAAAGGCATAAAGAAAGGAAAAGGAGAACTTCTCTCTATGGCTAAGCTGCTTATCCTCCACCAGACACGCAGGGATGGGAGTCACTGACACTCCCCCTTCCTACCCAGGGCAGTCACAGTGAAATCCTCCTCCGAAGCCAGTGATTTAGACTGGAATTACACAGGTGGTAGCAACATACTGCAAATTCCTTGGGTTTGGTTGGTTCTCAAGTCATTCTCAGGGAATCTATTTTTAGGCCTGCAACTGCATTTTTCCATGGCACTCCATGACCCTTCCTCCCACCCCAGTGCTGGGCAGAGCAGGAAAAGGCTAAAGACAGAAACCAGAAACCTCAAACAAGCAAGACCTGAGCAAGGGGCACACCTGCCTTGCAGTACAAGAGTCATGGGTCTCCACTGCAGCACGTGGAAGCTGTTCTGAGAGCAAACAGCAGCACAGAGCCAGAGAGCACACACTTCTGCCCAGAGCACCAGGACTCGGGGCTCCCAGCCTCCAGGACAAAATGCTACAGGTGGTGACAGAGGCAGGACACCCCTGGAGAAGGCACACAGCACTTGAACCTCATCCTTTCTTTAGAAAGAGCATTAATGAATAAATTACTGGTGTTTGTGTAGCTGCATCCAATACCTGCCACAGCGAGCTCTTGGTTCATATCCATACTTGCCCTTTCCCTCAACTTCAAACCACTCCATACTCAATACATACTCCAGACCCTCCTCCATACTCTGCTTAACTCCATGTGCCACTTACAATCTCTCCTGCACCATATTTGCAGACTGACACTTGCCACTGTTAGAGAAGTAGTCATAAATGTTCTGCTTTTTGCTCACCTGCAAACTCTCAATGCTTTTCTCCAAATTAGTAACATTTTTACCGTTCCAGCAACGGTAGATTTGCTGAATCTCACAGTTTTATGATTATTTTTAAGGTGATTTAGAAGTTTCTGGAGTCTGGTGAGTGTACTTTTACTAAAAAGAGCACATCTTTAGTTTGGACAGGTGAGGAACTTTAGCCTGGTGAGTGTCAGAAGAGGCTCCTGAAAATAAGTTTTTTCATGCTCAATCCATCAATTAGTGGTCCAGTAAACACAATTACTCAGTGCTCTGCCATCTATTAAGTTCTCCCTCACGTGTTAAAATTATGTTGTCTTCTGCTTCACACACTAGATTTTGCAAATCCTTTTCAAGATCTGAAAAATCTCTATTTATAAATAACCACAGCAGAGGGGAAAAACATTGTTGTGTAAAATACTCTTACGAGAAAAAGAAAAGCCCAATGATTATATCATGTGTGTATTGTACTAGAGCTAAATGTTTATAAAGAGGGATTAATTTTTTTTTTCCTCCCTGGCAACAGCTATAATAAATACACTGCTAGAGAAAAGATGTGAAGTAGAAGACATGCACTCAACACTGAAGAAACATGTTTGGATACAGCTCAGTGAGGAACTTGCAGAAGAATCTAACACCATAAAAATTCTTTTTATGAGGAAACAAAAGATTCTGTTTTGAGCTTCCAGCTTGATGTCAGTGCTCAAATCTCTCAGACCGAAACTTGGGTGAGATGTGAGATCTTTTGAGATGTGGTCAGGCGGTGCTTGCAAACCCCATTAACAGATTCGTTAGTAACAGGAATGAAAAACATTTCAGAGGGCTAACAGAGGTTATCAGGCAGCAACACAGAAATGAGTGTACAAAGCCTTTCCCCTCCTCCTGCTCCCTGCAACCCCATAGTTCAGGTTTTGGCTCACAGATGCTTACTTCTTTTTTTTTTTTTTTTTTTTCTTTTTCCATGTGTTGGTTTTTTGGGTTTTTTGGTTGGTTGGTTGGTTGGTTTTTGCTATTCTAAGTCCCCTGCTGCTAATGTGGAGGACCTGGTGTGATGTCTGTGTTTGGGACAGCAAGGAATTTGGTGTGCCTGGCTCTTGGTGTCCAGGCTGGGCATCACAACCTCTCCAGACCAGCAGGTTCACACCCAGAGCTTACTGCCTTCAGCTTCTATGCAACAGCTCCCTGTCTCGCTGATTTTCACAGAGATTAAACTCTGCTTTCACAATCACTAATGCCACATTTGGGCAATTCCTGATCTCACAGAAAACACTTCCAGCCCAGGCAGGGTGTGAACACACAGCCCTGCTTCTGCTGAATCAGAGCAAGAGCATGACCACCAGAGGGAAAACAATAGCTACTCTGGTTTAATACCTGCCAGGGGGAGTCTGTCATGCTGACAAATTCAGACAGCTGTGGATTAGCAGCCTGAGATTTCACCTGATCTGCAGTGCAATTCCTATGGCTCCAGCATTTTGACCAAGCATCACTGGCTCTACAGCTGGACTTGTTCTCAAAGAGCCCTCAAGTAAATCCAAAAACGTTACCTTTTGATGTTAACTCACTTCCATGAGAAATACTTATCCAGTATAAAACTAAAATCAACAACCATATGTGTAATTCAGACTTAACTCATGCTCCAGCCCACCTGCTGAATTTACTTTTTCATGTAAATGTACCAAAGTCAGCAAAGACATGACCTGCACTAGGTTCCTTGTAGCTGTTTCCAGAAGAGAAGTGCAGCCCCATTACCAAACCCTTAGCTCTGGGCTCTCAGAAGGATTAACTTCCCTTCTGATCCCCCTCAGCATCCCCCTGCAGCATCCCAGTTGGACAGCACAGACTTTGGCAGGTGGAGAGGCCAGACAGAGCCCTGCCCAGCTTAACAGCATCACACCAGATGGAAAACGTCTGGATGTGCAGATGGAGGAAGAGCTTAATAGAAATACTCTCACGATGAGGTGAGACTTCCCCGAAAATGTGCACTTTAGGAGCTTCAAGGTGTAATTTTTTTATACATAGAATGCTACACAACATCCCATCTTCATTACTGGAGTTCCACTGGCAGTGCAAGGGAACTGCTTGTATCTAATCCAGAAAGGAATGTGACAGGTAAGTCTGTCTCCGCCAGGACCCTATACCTTCTCCCTCTCTCTCATAGACAGTTGTTTAGGATTAAGGTTTAATAGCTTATTTTATTATGCTTTTTTCTATTTTTCTTATTTTCTGGACCAAGGAACCACAGAATCCATTCTCTTCATCTCCTGCCAGATGCAGCACTCCAGTCATCATCCCCTCAAACTGCAGCTGGGACCCACTCTGTAAAACACCAAATGCTTTCCAATGCCCTTGGAGTCGAGCAGCACCACACACTCTGGGGTGCAGAGCAGCACAGACGTGCTGCTGTTGTGGCAGCTGCCTGTTTAAAAACCCTAAGAGGAGGAATGGGGCCTGAATTTTCAGGTGTTTCAGTTTCAAGGTTTAATCTATCAAGCACTTAGGAGAAAGGCTGTGCTACTGGCAGGGAGTGCAGATGTCTTTGCGAGGCTGGGACAGCTGCAGGGTGTCTACAACGCTCCACCCAGTGGTAGAAACCTACACCTGCCTGAAGGAGGAAATCCTGCATAGTTCTACACGGGCAAAAAAATCCCACACATGCTTTCTTTCCCCACTCAGTTCCATAAGAGAAAGAAATTAACATTTTCATTATACCGCATAATAGAGACTATTCACGTAAAGAACACAACTGAGCCTAAAAAGGTAAAAAAAAAAAAAAGAAAAAAAGAAAAAAGAAAAAAAGATGTACTCAGTACACTTAAAGTATGTGATTATCCCTCCAAAATCTAACACACCTCTTATCTCCCTCTCCTTCCAGGACACTTAAATTCCCCTAATCCCAACTGCTCTCAGCAGAGATGCCTTAATTTCCCGAAGGCAGAAACACAGGTCTACCATTATTATATCCAGGAAATCAGAGAGCAGAGAATCTGTCATATCCAGAATAGCTGGGAATTAGTACAAGGATCAGATATTTCTGTTGTTATTTTGTAATATATATAGGGCTTACTAGCAAAGACAGGCTCAGACCAAATTCTCAAGGCTCAGCACCCCTGTGCATTGTGGAAGATTGGGTCAGGAATCAAACATCAGTGCTGGTGCTCATCTTTAATGATAACTCAGCAAGAGAGAGCCAGTATTTTGAATCCCTGCCCATGGCACTGCGGTTAGAAGTAGATGATCTTTAATGTCCCTTCCAACCCAAACCATTCTGTAATTCTGTGACTCTGCATTCTGAAGCACAGCAAACCGTGTTTGTGCAGGGCCTAGCACAGGACCTGGTTTTGGCCTTCTGGGAATGCCATGCTCTAGGCTTAGGAGTGAAATCAGGAACCACAGAAGAGGAATGCAGAGAGATTGTCACTGGTCTCAACCATTCAACAGTTTAATTGGCACAAAGTAGATTTAGATGGGATCTTGGGCAGGAATTGCTGGCTGGGAAGGTGGGCAGGCCCTGGCCCAGGGTGCCCAGAGCAGCTGTGGCTGCCCCTGGATCCCTGGTAGTGTCCAAGGCCAGGCTGGAACAATCTCCTCAAGTGGAAGGTGTCCCTGCCCCTGCAGAGGGTGGAATGGGACAGTCTCCAAGGTCCCTTCCAACAAAAACCATTCCATGATTCCATGAACACATTGCTCTGACCTGGCTGACCTCAGCTGGGTGCTGTGGAAGAAGCTGCAAGTGTTAGAGCTGCACCACCTGAAGTCCCAGTAACTCCATGGGAAAGGATTTTTCACTGCTTCACTTTGGTGTGGCAAGGCCCTTCATCAGAGTTTCTTACAGGAAATGAACAGGATAAAAATGGGATCATGTGGGAATAAGCAGCTGGCTCACACTGCAAAGAAAGGTTACTGTCAGGAGGATGTACCTCATCTGTGCTGATAACGCATTTGTTAAGGTATCTGGGAGTCGTAGCTTATGCATAAAAAGTTCTCTGGAAAATGAGGTGGACATCATGAAACATTTTGCAGAAAATAAGCCATTATTCAGGATGACCAAATGCAGCTCTCAGGGCTAGAATTACACATGAATGTCAAAATTTTGAGTGATAAAAAGGGGAAATGGAACATTATGTGCTTAATAAAGCACATGAAGAGGATTTACTGTAAACACACAGAGATGAGCTCAGAAAGAACCGTTATTACACAGGGATGAGATCCTGGAAAAATTTCATCCAGCTGTCTGAAAATGAAAATTCAGTGATCATCCACAGTCAAGAACTGCCCATAAATTCCTTCAAGAGGGGAAGAGGAGAGGCAGCACCCATCCACGACCTCTGTGACCAGACCTGAGGGAATGACATGAAGTTCTATAAGGGCAGATTTAGGTTGGATCTCAGGGAAAGGTTCTTCCCCAGAGGGTGCTGGCACTGCCCAGGCTCCCCAGGGAATGGGCACGGCCCCGAGGCTGCCAGAGCTCCAGGAGAGTTTGGACAGCACTGCCAGGGATGCACAGGGTGGGGTTGTTGGGGTGTCTGTGCAGGGACAGGAGCTGGGCTGGATGATCCCTGTGGGTCCCTTCCGACTCAGATTATTCTATGCTTCAATGATTCCAAGAAGGAAGGCAAAATTATTGACTATTACAGAAGGCACTATTGGTTGTTAAATAAAAATCCTCCTGCAAAGGATGTGGCAAAATCCATGTGGCAAACGTATTTTGAGCAGTGAAATCCCAGTAATCCTAATTTACTAAGATAAGAGTAGAAAGAAGAAAACAGATACTGTATTAGATAAACATCTGGTTTGCTGCCCTATGGCAGCTGATTGGAGCTTTTTTTTTAATGCATATAAACAGTGCTAAATATCTCTACAGTTGTTAAAAGTCACTGCACCCATGAAAACCTCTGAGAAGGTGATCAGCATACTTCAACTGTTATCCACCAGCTGTAGCAACTCTTGCCCTGACCTGAATTTCCTGCTAGGCTAGGCAGACAGGTTTGAGTAACTGCCTGGCTTTCACAATCCTCTCATCCCAGCAGAATGGCAAGAAGCTGTTGTAGATAAGGAATATTTGACAGTGGACAGAGGATGAGAAAGAGTAAAGGCTGAAGTCTCTGCTCCTGTTCCAGTGCTATGGGGAGGTGTGTGCTGTCTCTGACAGGGCTCTCTCCAGTGTGCACCTGATGCAGACATGCACACCAGAGCAAGCTGGAAGCTGGTCATGGCAGCCTGAAGGACTCCAGTAAGCATAGAGATTTCATTTCACCCCAATGTCATCTTGGTTCTGTCAAATGATTCACAACTCGAACTCCACTGCCCCTGAGAGGCCAGGCAGCTTCCTCGGAGCTGCACCTCCCAGACTGGCCAAGAACAACAGATCCAAGAAATATGGGTGATACTATCAGAGGAAGTTTAAGAAGGAGATGCTGAATGCATGCAGTTAACAGGGCAGAAGCAGCCAACACCCCTTTTCAGACGGCTGGCAGATTTGCTGGAGTTCTCTAGAAACTACCTAATAAACACCAGTTATTCCTCCACCAGGAGGAATAACTCTCCACACTCTCTCCAAAACCCAACACTCACTTCCCAAAAGTAACAATTCTCACAGTGATTTACTGTTAAAATGAACTTAAAACCAGAACACCAAGCCCTTTTTCTTTTTGTGTTATATTTATTATTCTTTTGGGAGGCACAATGAAAATTCCAGCTTCTGCTCTTTTCCCTTGCAGAACAGCAGGGTGCAGGTTAATAGCCATCAATCTACAATCAATACATACTTCAGAAAGTCTCTGATTACATTTTCACATTTCCTGATAATAAAAGAGGCACATGTTCCAGACAGTGTCAGTAGCTGAAATAAGTTTAAGCAATACTGGCTTGAAAAGCTGCATTGACTGCTATTTTAAGGCAGGTTGGGTAAAAGTTTGACAGGCAATATCCCCAGAAAATGAAAATAATTTTGCCTACAGAAACACATTGATTGAAAAGAGGCTTTTAGAAAATACATCATCAGTGTGAAATTATATTGATGCTGCATTTCCTTTGGTTCGAAAGGCATCAATGAATCTTTTTTGTTCAGAATTCTGACTTCTCAGTTGTTCCTTTACCTTGCAGGAAAGGCACGCAGTGATGCTCTGCTGTCAGAGGAGGCAGGTTTCTCAGGGCATCAGCAGCTCAGGCCAGGCTGCAGTGCCCAGGATCCATCAGGCTGTGTTCTCAATGAGCACAGCGATGCCCTGCCCACCGCCGATGCACGCTGAGCCCACGGCGTACTTCCCACCACGGCGCCTGCTCAGAAACAGCAACAGGGGAGATGGGTTACCTGCAGGAAACCACAGCAGCTCCTCTCCTGATTGCAGGAGAGGAAACCAGCTATCAAACCAGCTATGACATTTTAGGATGTGTGGGTTGTTATTTTTCTAGCCAAACATCACAAAGTCCCAATTGATGTTGAAATATTTCTGAACGATGACTTTAGATATCATCTGGTTCCACCCCTGCCACAGGCAGGAATTTCTTCCACTAGACCCCACCTGAACATTTCTAGAGTAGTGTTTAAACTCCCCGAACACTGAGGTAGTTTTTAAATGCTAGGTTTCCTACAGCCACACTCCAAGAAACAGTTTTCTGCAAGATGTGAATGACCTGAAGTTTTGTGGCTGAGCACTAAGACAGTGTTGCAAGTACAAGCAAAGAGACAGTGATCTCTACCCTGAGGGGGAAAGAAAAAGGAAAATCCAGATTAAAATGGTGCTAAGCATATCAAGCAAGCCAAAAGAGCCAGATTTTCTGAAAATGGACTAAAGGAGAGAGAAGGTGACAACAAAGTCTTTTAAAGCATCCCTTTCCAGTAGCTAAAGGGGACTGGAGAGGGACGTTGCACAAAGGCCTACAGGGACAGGAGAAGGGGGGAATAGTTTCCAGTGCCAGAGGACAGGGCTGGATGGGATATTAGGAAGGAATTCCTGGCTATGAGCATGGTGAGGCACTGGCAGAGGGTTCCCAGAGCAGCTGTGTCTCTTCCATCCCTGGCAGTGTCCAAGGCCAGGTTGGATGGGGCTTGGAGGAACCTGAGATAGTGGAAGATATCCCTGCCCACAGCAGGGGGTGGAATTAGATGGTCTTTAAGGTCCCTTCCAACCCAGACCATTCTAGGACTCTGTGATTCTGTGAAATGCAGCATGTTAAGAAGAGAACAGACTTTGCTCAAAGGCCATTTCAAAACCAGGAAACCTTCCTGGGCTTGGATCAGACCTAGGTGAACAAACGAATGCTGCCGTGACAACAGGACGGAATGTGAGGCAAGTGCAGGACCTGCACTGCAGCACAGAGGTGGCAAATCCGTACAGAAAGCGGCACATTCCAGCGGGGAGAGCCTGGAAGGGTTTAGTCCCATGGAATCTGTGCTCAGTCAAAACGTCTGCAGGCATGAATCCACCGGCACTGCGCCCGCCCCGGGCAGCTCCTGTCTGTGGGCATACCTGAGCTCATGCACCAGGTGAGCTGTGATCCGTGACCCCGAGGCCCCCAGAGGGTGGCCGATGGCGATGGCACCTCCGTTGACGTTGGTCTTCTCAGGGTCAAGGCCCAGCACTTTTTCCACAGCCAGGTACTGAGGTGCAAATGCCTCATTTACCTAAAGCACCAGAGAAAGGACAGAACTTTTGCACCAGCTTTCAGCAGTATGTGAGATGAACGGTGAGATGAACTGGTCCTTCAGGTCCTTTTGAGAAAAACACTAAATACTGTGCTTGTAACAGCATGCTTAGCCAACACACACCTGTCAATCCAACCCAACTAAATTCAAATACTAGGGAAGTATGAGGTGTATTTTACCAAAAAAGGTACTATATATTCTGAGGTAGCAGGTTCACGAAGGGCCTGCTGCAGTGACAGAAAAAGGCCCTGTTCACATGTATGACTAATTAAAAACATGAGCAGTCCAGCCAAGGGAGTAGAATGTCATGTCACATGAGGATATTTTTGTTCCGTGGAATGCATCGCACCATTTCCAGTTTCCACGTGCCTGGGATTTGTGGAGTGACTGTGCAGCAGGAACTGGATGGACAAAGGTCAGGCAGAATCCTGACAGGCAAGGACACCTACATGGCATGGGTGGAATCCTTCTGCTAAAAAGATCAGGGGTAAAATCACTGCTCCTGTAAAAACATCTCACCTCTACCAAATCCATATCCTTCAGGGTCAGTCCTGCCTTCTTCAAAACCTCTGTGATTGCAGGTACGGGGCCTGTTTGGAAATTGTATGCAGTTAGTTAAATAAAAAAAAAAAAATAAAAAATTAAGTATTAGAAACTTAACATAGGATAAATTCATAAGACCTCATGAGATCCCCTCCCATGAGGCTCTGTGCAGCCAATGAATTCTGGATATGTCACTCACCTGCTTTATTAGGTGGTAAGAGAACTCCTAAATCCCAAAACTACTTGGTCTCCTTGCCAACATACAGCCAGGGAAAGCTAAGAGTATCACTACTGCTGCACACAGAGCTTTCAAGTCAAGAGAAGTGAGAGTCCCCAGGCAAATAAAACAACTTCATAATGGTTTTGAGGCATTCTCCTTCCCAGTTCTTGGTTCCATTTATTCTCTCCTCACAACTTGCAGCCTCCAGGTAAACAAAAAAGGAAAAATAGAGGCTGCTGTAGAGTTTGCTGGTCATATGCTGAGTTATGGGTATTGTTGTTTTGGTGTTCTTAATGTATCTGAAAATCTTCTAGTAAAAAGCCAAACATTTAATTAGTTTATTCCAAACAATTAAATGCTCTCTCAGGCCCAGGTCTTGGACAATTGAAGGAAGTAAGATTTTGGTTTTCAGGCTCTTAAGAGTTTGGCAACCATACTGTTTTCTGCAAGAATGCTGCCTCCTATAACCTAATATAATCTACTAAGGGAAATTAATCCCAAACACAGCTACCTAAGGAAACACACAGTCCAAGAGAATTTGGAAGGGTTAATTAGGTACGTGCTTGTACGAGAAACTTCCCGAGATGCCAAGATCATTCAATTCTAAAACACCAACAATCCTAAACGCTATCACACTGCCAAAAAATGGTGTTGAAAACACACAGCTCAAAGAATAAAAACATAAAAATAAGTAAGTGACCGAAGAGACAGAAAAATTAAAGGAAGAAAGGGCCCAGTTCAGAGCTCAGTGGAGTATCAGGGAGCCCCAGGCAGCTTAACACCAGACTCTAAGTGCATCTCATTAGGGAAGGATTTTAGTATGCCTGTTACACATGAGAGTAATGGGAGGGTCTCCTGTGGACAATACAAAGACCCCTAATGACAGCCAAGTAAACTTTTTCCCCCTCTCTCTCTTTTAAAATAATGAATTCTCTCACTGAACACTGTGAGACAGGAGTCACTATCAGTATGTGAAAGGACAGTGGCTCAGACTGAGCTCCTGTTTGTCAGATCTGCTGCTGTCATGTTGATGAATCTCATCTGGTCTCTTTGAGCTGCTGGGGACAAGCTGTGGCATGAAGGAGTTGGGATACTAAGTGATCCTCCATATGATTTATGAAGTTTTTAAACAAGCTAGAAGAGTTGCCTGACTTAGAGAGAATGGGCTGGTTTAGGAAGCACAATGCCAGCACAAAGTCCAGCAAAAAAGCCCTCCCTCCACGTTTGCTCTGAAGGCTGTGTCAGTCTGACCAGGAAAACAAATCTGACAATGCCTCATTTGCATTTCTACTGACACACAGAACCAGCCAACAACAGCTCCACTGAACAAAACACAGAGAGGAAAAGCAATGCTGGGATACAATGCTGTCTGCAAACCAAAGTGAAGGGAAAAATCCTGTGGTGTCTGGATTGGCTTTGAGGGATTGTTTGCACTAGGAGACACTTAATGAGGAACTAGAGGGACTAAAGCAACCAAGAAAGGGTTTGGTTTGCCAAGTAATACCTGAACAGATGCACATCCTGGGATCCAAGCAGCCTGAGCCACTGAGTAACTGCTGAAAGCTGTTCACATAGCCACTACTCCATCAGCAGGAGGTGGGGCAGGCAACCCAAAGTTAGACACTTTATCAGGGGATTTAGAGCTTACAGGAAACTAAAGTGAATTTTAGGAGAAAATGTTTGAAAAACATGCTTGAGTGTTTGTTTTCTTGACTAAAAGACAGTAAAAAAAAGGGGAAGGAAGAAGATCCTGGGGGAGTATGCTTGTGCTATTACTGTGGGTGAGACACTGCACACACCCTTCCAGCCAAACTGAGGAGCAAATCTGTCCCACTGCACAACAGGAATGGACTGACACTGCGGGATGGGCTGCAGGGCACAGAAACACCTTCAGAGCCACCAGCCTGAGGGCAGTGAAGCACCCTTTCCTTTCCTTTAGAGTGCCCAAGTCAAGAACATTTTAATGCTGCTTGATGCTATAAAATGATGTTCTTTATTGTAACTTACCAATGCCCATGATGGAAGGGTCACAGCCAGCTGAGTGATAAGCTACTATTCTTGCCAGAGGAGTAAGACTGTGCTTTTTAAGGGCTGATTCACTGGCAAGGATGACTGCACCAGCTCCATCACACACACCCTTGCAGTAAGAGAGAAGCACTCTTAGTGAAAAAATACAAAGAAACAAAAAAATCCTCACATTCTCTAAACTAAACCCCCAAAAGGGGCTTGAGTCTAAGGTACCATAATTAACATTTAACAATGTTAATTCAAAACAACAAAAAACAATCTTTCACTATTCTGAGGACAGGAAAAAAAAGTTAAATACAGATAAATGTTTAATAAACTCCAATGTGTTAGAAAAGAAAAAAAAGTCTTTCCTGCATTGGAAATACAATTCTGCTGACTTGCAAGAACGCTATTAATAATAGATAATGTATGTGCTATCAATTATAAAAAGATACTTTACAGACACCCACACTTACTGTGGCTATGATCTATTTTAGGTATGAATTCAGACTGTGTGATCACAGCACTCCATCTGGCCCAAAGAACTTTAATCAATTAATCAAGATAATGACGGTGAGAGGAACAGTCCATAATGACATGCTGCTAAGCACTGAGTATATTCTGGGTAAGAGCAAAAAGTGGTTTGGGGGAGAGAGGACAGTAGCTGTGGTACAAAGATGAGCAGAAGCAGTATGCCCAGCAATAAAATGTAGGTTTAAAGCAAATAAGTTCAGTAACCATTGCCTCCCAAAGAGAGTAGAATGGCTGCACAGCCACTGCAGCCACCGACTGCACAGCTCAAGGCTGATGAAGAAATGCCAGTGCCTGACTGCAAGATCAGTGGCAATCCATAGAATTAAATTTTAGGACTTGGGAGCTGACTGAAGGATCCCCTGGCACCTCGGGGCTGGAAGAGTCAGCCAGGCCATTTAGCTGCAGAATTACAAGTCATTTTCCTCAGGAGACACCCCTGACAGCCACCTTGGTGAGAGATAAAAACAGTGGCCATAAATTTGGAGAAGCATAGAGGGGGCACCTGCCCAGCCCAAGGGTCTGATGTACTCACTGAAGCATTCCCAGCCGTGACTGTTCCATCCTTTTTAAAGACACACGGGAGTTTTGTCAGCTGTTCCATTGTGGTCTGGGGTTTGGGGTGCTCGTCCTTCTGCAGGCTTTCTTTACCCTTTTTTGTCTTCACTTCAATTGGTGCCATCTCAGCATTAAAGTAGCCAGCATCATTAGCTGTAATCAAAAAAAAAAAAAAGGGAAAAAAAAGGGGACTTGATAAAAAAATAAAGATGATTGTTCAGCACGACCATATTTTCATGTGCACACAGCTTCTGCTCTATTCAAACCAAAAGTTCAGGAACAGCAATACTTATGCCTTATTCTGCTGAAATAAATTGGTTTGTATTTTATTGTTGGGGGGGTTGTGTTTTTTATTATTTTAAGAAATTGGGAAAAAACTGTACAAGTACTCTCAAGCTTCTCCAAAAAAAGTCACAAATATTGAAACTTTATTTCAGGTTTAAACAGCTGAACTGTTTTTGGTTTGGTTTTCCTGTGGAAACTGCTAGGTTTAATTTTAGTACATGTATTTTGCCCTTTACTGCTGCTTTATTTTACAGCTCTGTCATTTCTCAGGTGGCCAAGATGTAAATAACCTCTCAGAGAGGAATGCGCAACAAACCTCCTGAGCCACGTTGTTTCTGTTTTTAAAAGATACTGTATATCAATCAAAATCCTGTTCAGGGTGCTTCTCCAAAGGCTCTCACTGTCAAGCCAGGATCTCAGAATGGGATTCAGCTGCCACCTGAATCATTCAGCTAAACCACCTGAAACAATTCAAGTCATTGTAGGTATCTAAGATGCCCAAAAA
Organism: Phylloscopus whistleri; assembly: GCA_017589585.1. NCBI lineage: Eukaryota > Metazoa > Chordata > Aves > Passeriformes > Phylloscopidae > Phylloscopus > Phylloscopus whistleri. The sequence goes on from JADMLD010000037.1 coordinate 1,818,903, forward strand.
AGCACCTGGCCAGATCACCTGATATAACATGAGACAGAGATTTAAAACTGAGACACTGAAACAGTCAGATCTGATGTTTTTTAGCTACCTCTGGGCTTCTCAATAAATTCCTCAAAACTTTTTTCTTTCCTGATTACACACAGGGCTCTCTCTTTACTGTGGGGTAAGACAATCTGGTCCTATAGGCAGAAATTAGAACAGCAAGGTAAAACCCTAGACAAAAAGAAGCACAGTTTCTAGCAAAGGCTCCAGGAATGGCAGGAGTTGGGTAACAAGAGGAACAAGTAGGAAAGGTAATACATTATGAAGAAAAGCTACAAAAAGCACTCCTACATTCTGGAAAAAAAATCCAGAATCTTCCTTCAGGAGTGCTGCTGTTAAAATGCACCATCATTAGAATCTAAAACCATGCTTAGACCTTTCCTTCCCATGTTCACCTTTGGCCTGCAATGTATGAGTCCCAGGATGGCCACTGCACATTCTACTGGCTTTTGGTCTAAACTTCACAGTAACTGAATCACAGAAGCCTTGGGATGGTTTAGGTTGGAAGGGACATTACAGCCCATCTTGTTCCGCCCCCTGCCATGGGCAAGGACACCTTCCACTGTCCCAGGCTGCTCCAAGCCCTGTCCAGCCTGGCCTTGGACACTGCCAGGGATCCAGGGGCAGCCACAGCTGCTCTGGGCACCCTGGGCCAGGGCCTGCCCACCCTCCCAGCCAGCAATTCCTGCCCAAGATCCCATCTGTCCCTGCCCTCTGGCACTGGGAAGCCATTCCCTGGGTGCTGGCCCTGCAGGCCTTGTCCCCAGTCCCTGTGCAGCTCTCCTGGAGCCCCTGGAGGCCCTGGCAGGGGCTCTGAGCTCTCCCTGGAGCCTTCTCTGGTGCAGCTGAACAGCCCCAGGTGTGCCAGGCTGGCTCCAGAGCAGAGGGGCTCCAGCCCTGGCAGCATCTCCGTGGCCTCCTCTGGCCTGGCTGCAGCAGCTCCAGGTCCTTCTTACACTGGAGGCCCCAGAGCTGAATGCCTCTGAATTATGGTTTTGGGCACATAAACCACCCAGAGAACAGTTTAAAACACAGCTCTGTTTAGGAATATCCCTTCTTCAGATTCCATGTGCTCCGACTGTTCAAGCACTCAAGAACAACATTCAATTTGCAAAAGAAAGCAGAAGGACTTAGATGAATTACAGCACATGCTGGCACACAAGAAGGATGTTGGTGACTGTGGAAGGCTGTGCTTCCATGCAGAGGAAAGAAAGGAGTGAAGTCAGGCATGCCTGGGACAATGCTGCACCCCACCAGAGGGGCACCAACAAGTGACATTCACCAACAAATGACATTCACCAACATGAATCATGCTCAGGCAGGAGCTGACCCGTGACTGCCCAATGGTGTTTGCTGCCTCAACAGCTGTGGAACGTCCCTGAGGAAGGCACAGGAAGGCAGGAACGGGGCTCCTACTAAATCTTAGAACACCCCTTCTGAGGGGTGCCACACCTGAGTCACTGTACTCTCAAAGTCAACCCCCCCTGAGAGTGCGTTATTTGCACCACGGGGCCAACAAAATCACCAATTACAGCGCACAAACAGAAGGACAGAGCCAGAGGAAACCTGAGAGCACTTCGAATCAACGCTAAAAACTGACTGGAACCTGAAACCAGTGTGGCACAAACACCTGCACTCCCCGATTCACTCACCAGCCTTGCACCTCTGCTGCGTTTTCAGCGCGTACCGGTCGCAGTCCTCCCGGGAGATGCTGTACTTTGCAGCCAGGTTTTCAGCTGTCACTGCCATAGGTATTTTAACATGTGTATCTGTTAGGGCTTCCCACAACGTGTCTTCCAGCTGGGTGGAGCATCAGAAGAAGAAAATCAGAAAAAGAAAAGAAGATGATAAGAAGAAAATTTAGCAAGCACATCAACGCTGTATTTATGTCTGACAGCTTCTTACTGTTCAGCAGTCTCTCAAAAACTAATGGCTCTTTGTAAAATTAGTTCAGGTTACCTACAGATAATTTATTGATTTATTAGAATGAACACACTGAAAAACACTGTGCAAGTTATTGTGTGCTATTCTAGTTCATCTCCACTGCGCTCCAGTGCAATTCCTTCCACTCACACGTGGCCCCAAGAGGCCTGGGGAAAGCTTTGAAAAAAAGATTTTTAGTATTTCAGCATATTTCACTTATGTATGAATTATTTATTAGAGCCCTGTGAGCAAACACACCTGTCTGGCTGCCAAGAGGGAAATGGGAGGCACTGTGAGAAGGCACAGCAGCCTACTGACTCTTTAGCTCTTCCTCTACTGTCAGGTAACATCCCCTTACTAGAGTCAATGGTTTCTGTGGGTGTAACATCTCAGGGGAGAAAATACCCAAGTCCACCTTCACTCAACCTGATAAAGGCAAGCCCAGCCAGTTCAGATGGGTTTTGTTATCTCTGTCAGCAGTAAAGTTCTGCAAAATACAACATTCATTCACCTGTCACTGTGCAATTCATTTATCTTTATGATAAGAACACAGTTGCACCTACTTTGTGTATCAGCAACTTTGTGAAGGTGTTGTCTGTAGGAGCTGTGCCACACAGAACAGAATCAAGCACAAATCATATTCACCATCTTCACAGTGGAAATACAAGGTGGGAAAAAACCCCAAAGGACTGAAACACTGAAATATCCTAATTTTGCATTTTCATGTCAGTTACGACCCACTGAGAAAGTGGTGGCATGTTATCCATTTATCCTGATACATGTTTCCCACAGTATTCACTTAGAACTTATCTTCAGAAGAAAATGCAAATATAACTTACTTGTCAATGGATTTAACATCAAGGTTCCATTTGGAAACTGAGAGATGCTCACAGCTTGGAGGTATACGTGTTCTTTACCAGTCTATTTATCTACTGCCAGCATTACTGGCCTTGCCTAAACAGCGTGTGCCTCTACCTCACGGACATTTTGTACATAGTACTTGCACAGGATGTACCAAGTGAACTAAATTTTGTGTCTAAGAGTTTATTGGTATGTTTAACATGGAACAAGAACTCAAAAATGGCTTTGAAAAAGCTGGAAAACTGGCACGCTTCACAAAATGGCCTCATCCTACTGTTTTAATACTGTCTGAATACTAGATAAATGCTTTAAACTACAAAGTCTGGATCTAATCTCCAATAATTTCATTTGCAAGGATTTAGTGCCTGTGGGAAATGGCACTAAATTTGTCTAACCATTCAGAGTCCATCCACAAACAACTTTAATCAAATTAAAACAACCAATAGAACATGGTTAGACAACTTGTTTTGAAAGACAGAGTTTTATACCTTAGCTACAGGAGCTTTGCAAAGTTTATATGTATTAATTGTTATAGTGACAATATTAGTGATAGTGCCTTGTGTACTTCACTGTGTACAACAAATGACAAACAAGGCTATCAAAGGAAGTTTTTTCCACTCAAGAGAGAGGGGAAAATGTGGGAAATGGATTTGCAGAGAATTTTTAAAGCCTGACAGAAGGCTCACATAGTCTTCTGCATCTGTATGCAAACTCTTGAGATAAAAAATGCTGACTTAGAAATGCCATGGAATAGCACAGACATTGTTGAGAGAGAAATGGAACTGGAAACAAGTTTCAAGTGATGGCCTTGCAAATATACTGGACACTCTGGAGAAACAGAACTATGAAAGATGTCTTATAGTAACACCCACGAGGGGTGATTTTAAATGATTGGCTTTAGAGCATTAATAGCATTGTGTGGCAAAAGCTGATAGGCCAAGAAACCCTTATAATGTGTTGTAATTAGGAAACAGTTTTGCTTCTGACCATGATGGAGTGAATTGTAACATCTGCACTCTCTCACCCTTCACATGAGACTGAAAATGGAATTAAAGTTTTTAAAAGGCCTCTCAGTTACCCCATCTCTGGGTCAGAAAAAGGTATGGTCTGACAAGTGCCCACAATCCTGATATTAAAAGATGCTTTGCTCAGAGAACAAAAAAAGTACCTTGAGTTCTGCTCCCAATCTGGTTCCGAACCGAACCTTTCGAACCGCGTAAGGAGCCTGGCTCATGCTCTCAGCTCCACCACACAGAACAACTTCTGACTCATTCAGGCAAATCTCCTGTAACACAGCAAAACAAAACAGATCCAGGATTCAGCTTGCTGTTCCAGTAAGACAATACCAACTGTTTTAAAAGACGAGGTTGTCACCTACAAAGCAACGAACTCCGAATGAATCCAGACTTAGTCATGTGTGTATATTTATGAAGGGTTTACCCTTCTGTTAAGGTTAGGGTCTGTCTCCTTCATGCCATGTCCCTTTTTCTTCCTTTCAGTAAAGAGTGATTGTATCCACAAGAGAAGAAGAGAATGTGGGTGTGCACACACGACAGAGCAGAGGAACAAAGACATTAGGCATCTGCATGCTTGTGTGGTTTGGTTCACAAATGGTTGCACTGGTGGTTTTGAGCTCCCACTCTTCCCAAAAGGAACACAAATTACACTTCAAAGCCTGAAGCAGGACCTTACGATGTGAAAAAAAACAGGGACATAATTTTAGAAGACAATAGCTATGTAACTGCCAAAATACGTACCCAAAACACGCTAATTCATCAATGGCAAAGTACACAAAACCTAAAAGCCCCAATTCTTAAGTGCACCATCAGAGCATTCAAAAATAGTGCTTCCTTAAAATGCTTCACTGAGTTGGACTTTGAGGTTATTTATGAACTGGAATGAAAGAAAATTAAATTACCCCAGAGAAGCCGTGGCTGCCCAGCTCCTGGAAATGCCCAAGGCCAGGCTGGACAGGGATTGGAGCAACCTGGGATAGTGGAAGGTGTCCCTGCCCAAAGTAGGAGGGTGGAACTGGGTGACCTTTGACACGCCTTCCAACCCAAACAGGTCCATGATTCTGTGATCTTGATATACATTTGAGATTTCTAGTTAATAACTTGTGTGTAGCAATACCTGCCGAGATGCTTACTCTAATTCCTAAAGACTTTGTGGGCATCTAAGCAGCACTGGCTGCATTGATGAAATGCTGTCTTTGAAAAGGACCTCACCACCACAACTTTCAGTAAAAGTGGTGACATTCTGCAGCAGATTTTTTTCAGTGTGGACAAACGTGTATGGCCTTTGCAAAAAGCAGTAGGAAAAACAGTGGAGTGGATACTATTGCAAACACATAAACCTTAACTCCACGTTTTTCACATTTTTTCCTCTAGAGGATCATACCTAAAATAATTCTTTAGCCTAGGAAAACCAAAAAAAATCCCACAAAATCAACAATTTGCTTGTTCAAGTATTCATAAAAGCAATGTATGAGCAAAAAAAATAAAAATCCCTGTGCTCTGACTCAATGGTTTTGGCCAGCTCCTCAAAGAGATGTTGATTCTCTTGTATTTTAAAAGAAGTGAAACTATAAATTACTTAACCCATGAGAGGTTTGGAACTTTGAACAAAAGCATACTTAAAAAGCACAGGTTGCTGCTTACGCAGCTATCCGGGTGAAAATGAAAACAATGATCAAGAGATGAAAGACTCCTGGAGTCCAGCAATTCCAGTCCATACAAACAGGATGGTAGGATGCAACTATTGCACGGCTGAGCTCCATTCCACCAGCTAACACTTGTTGCATTCCTCATATTAAACTAAAAATTGGCTACAACCCTTGGATTTTAAAAACCAACCCCACAATGTGGCATTGCGGTGCCTGAACTCCTGCAAAAAAACTGTGCCAGACAATAGAAATCCCTACCAAAAATCCACGTCAAGACTCATCCCAAAGACAAAGGACATGTCTCTACACGTTAACAGCTTGGCAAAAGTTACAACTGACACAGAAATACAGCTTTGTACCTGACAGCCATTGGCAATGGACTGGAAGCCAGAGCCACAGAGCCTGTTGACGGTGAGGGCTGGGACAGACACGGGGACTCCCACACGCAGACCAACGTGCCTTGCAATGTAGATGGCATCTGAGGAGCTCTGCAGGCAGAACAGGCAAGAGGCTTTGTCACACTCTCGTTGATTTGGAAAGCAAAAATCAGTCTTGATGAAAAGTCAGAATGGTGTCATTGCATCCCTGAGAGAAGATGGTGTGTGTTCAGCAGAAATCCTACCACTCACTAGAAGCACTTGGATTCAGTTCAAGAGGACACCATCCTACAGGATTTGAAAGTGCCACTGCCTTAATACGCATTTTAAAGAAAATGTGTGTTAAGTCAGCAGCTTTACGTTTTCCCTTATCCCTTATTTTCAAAACAGCACCCACGCAGCAGGCTGACACAAGGGCAGATCCTGCCAGGCCAGCTGCAATTATTTTAAGGTAAATTAATATTGCTCAGACTAACAGGAGAAGGCCTCCCAAAACCAGAGAGAACACCTATGCTCTTGGGGAACATGCCCGAAGCTAAAATGTATTGTAAAGACAAAGTTCTGTGCACAGTGCTACAATACACATGCAAGCTCAGAAAAAAAATATATATAGATAAAAAAATAAAAATAAAATTAATCAAGCTACTTCTGCTGAAGAAGGGGAGTACTTTCAAAATTAAAAGAAACTTTATCAGGAGACTGCTATTTTTTATGTGAAAGAACTACAAGAGATTTGAGTGCAGCAATTCTTACCTAGGCCACAGACAGCCCTTACAAGATTGAATAAAAGAAGCTGAGATGGTAGCTGTAGGAGACAGAATAATTTAAAGCTACGCTTTTGGCTGAAAACCCAAAGAAGGAACACTGCCTGTTTCTTTGCTTACTGTCCAAGTTCTCAGTCACTTGCTTCTTTTGCATCCTTGAAACACACAGTGCAAAACAGAAGTCCCCACCCCTGATAGTAATGATGAAATCAGAATACAAAGCAAAAACAAAAAGCTAGGAATGTTCTTTGCTGTCCTGCCTAAAACAAAGATCCTAATTTGTATGTGTGAGGAACTGCAGTTTTGCTACAGCATCCTGATCACAAGCTCTTTGGAAATGACACAATTGTCCAAATGCCTCTGCCAATCAAGGCACGTATCCTTCCAGCTCAAAGGAAACTTATGTTCACTCAAAAAAAATTCTACAGAAAGCCCAAGAGAAAACACAAATCACTTACAGAAAGGTTATTTGACACAGAAAGGGATTTATGCAACTCAGTGAAAAACCACTGATCACTGAGTCACACAGCTCAAGCCATTAGAACAGGGTAAATGTGCCTGGGATTAGCAACTACCAGTTATTGGATATATACTTTAGGAAGTCAGCTCATCCTCGTTTAAACTACCTCTGGAACTACAAAAAGCAAGCTAAGCTTTGTTCCCACCAGCACCACAAATCACACAGGATACATACACCCCTCAAACACAGGCAGGAAACACCAGACTGCAAACTGCTACTGACCCCCTTGCTCCCACCCCTCAGGCTGCCAGCCAGAGGCAGCTATACACACACAGGGCCACAGCGAGGGTGCTGAAATGGCCCCCGAGCAGCAGATGCTCCAGGATACCAACCTGCATGACGTTCCCCACGACAACGCTGTCGATGATCTCGGCAGGGACCTTGCCGGCGGCCAGCGCGGCCCGGGCGGCATGTTCCGTCAGGTCGGTGGCTGAGAAATCCTTCAGCAGCCCCCCGTAGGTGCCGAAGGGAGTGCGCTTGGCTGCGACGATGAACACACCTGAAACAGGGACAGAAATGACCCACAGCAGTGAACACACCTGAAACGGGGGCAGAAATGACCCACAGCAGTGAACACACCTGAAACGGGGGCAGAAATGACCCACAGCAGTGAACACACCTGAAATGGGGGCAGAAATGACCCACAGCAGTGAACACACCTGAAACAGGGGCAGAAATGACCCACAGCACTGAACACACCTGAAATGGGGGCAGAAATGACCCACAGCAGTGAACACACCTGAAACAGGGGCAGAAATGACCCACAGCACTGAACACACCTGAAACGGGGGCAGAAATGACCCACAGCACTGAACACACCTGAAATGGGGGCAGAAATGACCCACAGCACTGAACACACCTGAAACTGGGGCAGAAATGACCCACAGCAGTGAACACACCTGAAATGGGGGCAGAAATGACCCACAGCAGTGAACACACCTGAAATGGGGGCAGAAATGACCCACAGCAGTGAGCACACCTGAAACTGGGGCAGAAATGACCCACAGCAGTGAACACACCTGAAATGGGGGCAGAAATGACCCACAGCAGTGAACACACCTGAAATGGGGGCAGAAATGACCCACAGCAGTGAACACACCTGAAACGGGGGCAGAAATGACCCACAGCAGTGAACACACCTGAAACGGGGGGCAGAAATGACCCACAGCAGTGAACACACCTGAAACAGGGGCAGAAATGACCCACAGCAGTGAACACACCTGAAATGGGGGCAGAAATGACCCACAGCACTGAACACACCTGAAATGGGGGCAGAAATGACCCACAGCAGTGAACACACCTGAAATGGGGGCAGAAATGACCCACAACAGTGAACACACCTGAAATGGGGGCAGAAATGACCCACAGCACTGAACACACCTGAAACGGGGGGCAGAAATGACCCACAGCACTGAACACACCTGAAATGGGGCCAGAAATGACCCACAGCAGTGAACACACCTGCAGCAGGGGCAGAAATGACCCACAGCAGTGAACACACCTGAAACGGGGCCAGAAATGACCCACAGCAGTGAACACACCTGCAGCAGGGGCAGAAATGACCCACAGCAGTGAACACACCTGAAACGGGGCCAGAAATGACCCACAGCAGTGAACACACCTGCAGCAGGGGCAGAAATGACCCACAGCAGTGAACACACCTGAAACGGGGCCAGAAATGACCCACAGCAGTGAACACACCTGAAATGGGGGCAGAAATGACCCACAGCAGTGAACACACCTGAAACGGGGCCAGAAATGACCCACAGCAGTGAACACACCTGCAGCAGGGGCAGAAATGACCCACAGGCACAGCCCCTCACACCCAGGCGAGCTCCAAGCCAGCCTCCAGTGGTAACACCCATAACTGACATGAAACTTTGTAAGTATAGGCAACTCAGGAAGCTCGAGATAAATAATGTCATCGTGCCTTAGACAGGGAAGGCATGGAGAATTAACAGTCAGAAAGAAAAGCTGGGAAGATTCTGGAAATATACCCCCTTTCCACAGTGAGGTTTGACAACAAAGTAAGGTTGGATACAAAAGTGGAGTTGGAGTAGGCTGCCACATACATGAAACACTATTGCTAGTGCACTTAAAAGCATGCCAGTAAAATCTAGGAAATCATGTAGTAGACATCTGTGAAAAAATCAGATGAGGAACAGTGCTTTTAGCAGTGGCAATTCCCTCATCCTAGAAAAATCAGCAGATTTTTGGTTTATATACAGAAAAAGTTTACACACACACACACACAAAAAAAAGAAAAAAGAAAAAAAGAAACAAACACCACACCAAACCAAACAATAAAAAAAGCACAAACTCACACTTTTTACATGCATTTCAACTTTGAGTACTTCAGATTAAGAGGAAAAACATTCCCTAATCAAAAAATTCATGCTCGTGCCAAAAACATATATGCCACCTAAACTGCCTTAGCATGAATCTTCTGGTTCCTGACAAGATAATCCAGTCTTTACTAGGCAGGAGACCATGTGCAATCACATGTGTACAAATGCAGGGTCCAGGAGCAGTTGATATAAATTCCAGCTTAGGAGAAGCCATCTCTGAAGCAGAGCAAACATCTCCTGGCTGCCTGTCACACTGGCTCTCTGCCCCCACGTGCAGAAAAACAAGTGGGAGGCTGTGAACTTTCCCCCTGTTTCCACAGCTCCCATCAAAGACCCAGCTATTTTAGGTAACACTGCAGGGACATATACAGATGTAAGAGCGCAGACAAATGAAAATGTCTGCTCATTAAGCTGCTCATGAGCACTGATTTCAGGTCATCTGATCCCTGTTACTTGGCTGTTTTGTCAGAGAGAGAGTGCTCCTCCATCTCACATGTACTTGCACCCCAGCCTGTATGACTGCTAGAAAAGGACATTCCAAACTGGTCAAGGTCAAGGTTCCCCACTGACAAGGACCCAAACACAGTGCAGAGATCTAAAATGTGCAGGGAGGATGCTGAGACTCATATCACAGAATGGTTTGGGTTGGAAGGGACTTCAGGGATCGTTCAGTCCCAAACCCCTGTCTTGGGCAGGGACACCTTCCACTGTCCCAGGCTGCTCCATGCCCCATCCAACCTGGCCTTGGACCCTGCCAGGGATCCGGGGCAGCCACAGCTTCTCTGGGAAACCTGTGCCAGTGGATCCCCTCATGGCAAAGAATTTCTTCCCAATACCCAATCTAAATCCTCCCTCCTTGGCATATCTTTCCTGCAGCAAAACAGGTCTTGACACTCACATTCTTCACCACTCCTCCTGTCCACTGATTCCCTGCTTCCCCCAAACTGTGCCAGCCCCAACTGATTACAAAGCTTTGCTGCAGACCAGCCTGGCGACCTGACCAAGCTAAGAGAACTCTTTCTCCTCCCCTCTGGCCATGTTGTCAGTTATCCACATTATTTGTTCAGTCACATCCACCGTGGCATTGCCTCATGAACAGTCCGGGGGCGAGGACGGAACTTTGCCCTTAAACATTCCCTCCACATCAACACCACCTCTCTCTCTTTCACGCAGGCTGCTCGCCGCTGCCCACTTCCCAACAGCACCGTGGGGCCAATAAACCAGGGCAGGTCACACAGCAGAGGCAGCTGAACACTAACACAGACTCAGCAGAAAATGAGTGCCTCCTTTCCACTTGGATCAGTTCTGTGCCTGAGCTCACCCTCTGGCTGCTCAATAAAACAATAACTCAGAGAGAGGGCTGGACTGAACCAGTAAGAGAAGAAAACGAAGAAGCAGCAGCACAGCCTGTGTTATGTTGAATTAACCTAGACACAGGCACTCCCTTAGGGTATGTAAATCCAGAGCCTGCCAAATTTTGCTTGACTGGAGAGGCACCTACAAATGCTACCCCCTCCACAGAATTTCAGGAGAGGCAACAGGGGGTGGCTGAAGTCCACAGAATTACAGAATCATCTGGGTTGTAAAAAGAACTCTAAGACTATGGAGTGAAAAAGAACTCTTTGTCCTTTGACAACTCTTCCTAAATTTCCATTCATTAGTTCTGTCCAACATTATCACAGAAAGATTCCAGAGTCTCTGCAATTTTCCAAGGTGATAAACACTGGATGAGAGCAGAATAGTAGATGCAAATGTATAGAGATCTGAAAATTTTTGGGGCAAGAAAGCCAAGATCACTCCAAATCCTCCCCAAACACTATATTTGAGACATCTTTTAAACTAGTTTTGTTAACCACTTGCTGCCAAACAGGGAACTGAAACACTATTTAATCCTACAAGGTATCTCAAATGAACTTGGTATGAAAATAATTCTTCATCAGATCCCATTTTGAAAGCCTAGAAAACAATAAATAACACACAAAAAAAAGCAAGTTAAGAGGCAAGAATGGTATACAAAAGTGCTGTGGATTGAGATGAGAGAAAATCCTGCAGCGGGCACAGAAAACTAAAATCATATGGTCAAGGTGCCCTCTGTCCTATCCAGCTCAGCAAAACCATCAGAATTAATGCAGTGTTGACTACACAGGTTTTACCACTGTGATCTCACACCATGACTGACACATATGTTACTATTTAGGTACAGTCTGCCAGGCAGCAAAGTGCTGTCAAATAGATAAAAAGCTCTATTGCAATAAATTTTAATTTTGTTTTCATACAAGAGCAGGTCCTAAAAGGTGTATTTACCTCATTTTTCAGAGTCACAGAATTTAAACAATGTAGAGCATAAATTAGTTCTTTGCACCAAACAATTCCAGGAGATGTGGCAACTTAAGGAGTTTATCTTGCAGTTTATCAAGTGCAGGACCTGGACCGCCAGTGACAAACTCACAGTCACTGATATTTGAGGTGTCACTTACAGTCACTGCACGTAAACAGAGAACCACAGAATTACAGAATCATCTGGGTTGTAAAAAGAACTCCAAGACTATGGAGTTCAACCATTATCCAGCACTGCCAAGGCCAGTCCTCTCCCTGTCACCCCCTCAAGTGCCACATGGCTTTTAAATCCCTCCAGGGATGGGGACTCCACCACCGCCTGGGCAGCTGTGCCAGGGCTGGACAGCCCTTTCCATGGAGGAATTGCTCCTGAAACACAACTCAAATTCCCAGTTCCAAGACAGACACACACTCCTTGCTATGTTGTGTTTGTTTGCAGCACAGCAGGGACCCAAGACACTGAATTCACTGCATAAAGCAGTGCTGAAAACAGAGGCTGTGACTGACACTCTCCGACCCCACTCCCACATTCTGCACCTCATTTCCACCCCCTGGCCACATTCCCACTCCCTGAACCCCATTCCCACTCTCTGAATCCCATTCCCACTCTCTGAACCCCATTCCCACCCCCTGGCCACATTCCCACTCCCTGAACCCCATTCCCACCCCCTGACCCATTTCACACTTTCTGAACCCCACTCCCACCCTCTGACCAAATTCCCACTCCCTGAACCCCATTCCCACTCTCTGAACTCCATTCCCACCTCTGACCACATCTGCACTTTCTGAATCCCATTCTTACCCCTTGACCAAATTCCCACTCCCTGAACCCCATTCCCACTCTCTGAACCCCATTCCCACCCCCTGAACACATCTGCACTTTCTGAATCCCATTCTTACCCCTTGACCAAATTCCCACTCCCTGAACCCCATTCCCACTCTCTGAACCCCATTCCCACCCCCTGACCACATTTGCACTTTCTGGATCCCCTTCTTACCCCCTGACCACATCCCCACTCTCTGAACCCCACTCCCACCCTCTGACCAAATTCCCACTCCCTGAATCCCATTCCCACTCTCTGAACCCCACTCTCACCCCCTGACCCCATTCCCACCCTCTGCACCTCACTCCCCCCCTCTGACCCCACGCAGCCCGGCGTTTTTTGGAAGTTCCTAAATACTCGCGGCTGCCTGGCCGTGCAGGCACGGACGGGACGGGGCGGAGGGAAATCCCCCGAGGCACGGGGAACGGCTCTCGGGGCCTCGCCTTCCTCACTCCTGAGGGCCCCGCCAGCTGCCCCGCCTCAGGGGTCCCTACAGCGTCCCAGCCGTGACCGCCCAGCCCTCAGGGTGCCCCCGGAGCCCCTCGGGCAGGCAGGGATCCGCGGGAGGACGCGATCCTCACCCCTCAGCAGCGCCATGGCCACTCCGCGCCGGGCCCAGCTCCGCCCCGCCCGCCCCGCAGATTCGCCACGCTGGGGGCGGAGGGGCGGCCGGGCACGGCCGGCGGGCAGGGTGCGTAAAGTTAACTTCTACGCGTAATTTTAGGGGTTTGTTTGATTTGTTTTAAATGTGCGGCGTGGGGGTTGGTTGGTTGGTTGTTTTTAAATGTTTCTTTTGCTTGGTTAGATTTCTTTTTTTTTTTTTTTTTTCCCGTGCGGTTTTGGCGAATCGGCGGCAGGGGAAGCGGGGGCGGGCGGTGATCGCTGAGGGGAGAGCCCCGCCCGCCGCCCCCCTCACAGGTAATTACAGCGTGTTGGTTAATTGCTGATAATCGTGGAATCGCTTCCGTTGGAAAGAGCCTCCGAGACCATCGAGTCCAACCTGTCACCACCTTGTTCCCAGCCCGGAACACTCAGTGCCACGTCCAGGCGTTCCTTGGACACCTCCAGGGATGGGGACACCAGCACCTCCCTGGGCAGCCCCTTCCAGCTCCTTTCCATCCTTTCCATGGGGAAATCCCTTCTCTTGTCCAACCTGACCCTGCCCTGCCCAGGCAACTGGGACCTATAAACCTCCTCGAGGGCGTTGTGCAGGGTCGTACCCCTGAATTTGTGCACAATCCGTGGCTGACCCCCTAATTTCAACCTTTGGCTTCCCTGGACATGGATGGAGACGAGCAAGAGCTTGCAGCCCATCGGTTTGACACTGGAAAGCCCTTGGATACTCTCATTTTCCAGCATAGCAGACACTGAAAAGAGAGGGGGGAAAATGGGCTAAAAAGCCTGCATCCACCTATTTGCCATCAGAGAGAAGTACTGATCCCTCTGTGGGCTGCAATGAACAGGGATCAGTTCTGGTGATGCAACACCATGGATGCTGCAAGCACCGAGAGCAGGGCAGATCCATGGTTTGCTCTCATAATATGAAATAGTTAAAAACACACACAAATATCCTAGAATGCCAGAATGGTTTGGATTGGAAGGGACCTTAAAACCCATCCAGTGCCACCCCCTGCCATGGGGAGGGACACCTTCGACTGTCACAAGTGGCTCTAAGCCCATGTCCAGCCTGGCCTTGGGCACTGCCAGGGATCCAGGGGCAGCCACAGCTGCTCTGGGCCTCCCCACCCTCACAGCCAGGAATCTGGAACCTCCAAGCTACACCACAAAACCCACCCTCCACAGTTCTGATAGCTGAACTGCACCTTGTAGTATGATTTATCTGTATAATTGCTCCAGTGGAACCATCCCGGCTGTCAGGCAGAAGACAGGGAAGCCAGTAAAAATATTTTGTGCACAAATAAAAATTGCCATATGTCTTCAGGGACACATTTAAAGTTCTGTAAATTTTCTAGAAGAGACAATGTTACCCTGTGAAGACTCCCATTTTTCATTTTAAATAATCTCTCAACTACTTTCCCTACATAATCCCAATGATTTAATAAATCTATAAATCAGTGAACACGCGACGTTGTCTTTAAAAAGAGCCGAGGGTTTTGCTGTATTTTCTCCCTTTGCCATTGACTTCCCTCATCTAAATCTCATTTAAGGCCAAAGAAAGGGATTCTGCCCCTCTGCCCCTGTGCTCAGCTGAGACCCCACCTGCAGAGCTGCCCCAGCCCTGGCTCCAGCAGCACAAGGACCTGGGGCTGCTGCAGCCAGGCCAGAGGAGGCCACGGAGATGCTGCCAGGGCTGGAGCCCCTCTGCTCTGGAGCCAGCCTGGCACACCTGGGGCTGTTCAGCTGCACCAGAGAAGGCTCCAGGGAGAGCTCAGAGCCCCTGCCAGGGCCTCCAGGGGCTCCAGGAGAGCTGCACAGGGACTGGGGACAAGGCCTGCAGGGCCAGGGCCCAGGGAATGGCTTCCCAGTGCCAGAGGGCAGGGACAGATGGGATCTCGGGCAGGAATTGCTGGCTGGGAGGGTGGGCAGGCCCTGGCCCAGGGTGCCCAGAGCAGCTGTGGCTGCCCCTGGATCCCTGGCAGTGTCCAAGGCCAGGCTGGACAGGGCTTGGAGCAGCCTGGGACAGTGGGAGGTGCCCCTGCCATGGCAGGGGTGGCACTGGATGGTGTTTAAGGTCCCTTCCAACCCAAACCATTCCAGGTTTCTGTGATTTATCCACGTGCACAAGTGGAGGCATTTCCTCCCCCTTTCTCCACTCATTTACAATGGCTCTCAGGGCCATAACATTCCACACAGTGAGTTTCTAATTAGCTGCCAATATTTCAGCACCTCTGAATTCAAGTTATAAGTTCTAAACCTTCCCGTGTCATAAGTAAAAGTGATTTTCCTAATTTCTGTTTATAAACTATTTAGAAATGTTTCTATTGGATGGAAGTATATATTTAAAGGGCTTATTTTTTGCATTCTCATTTTTGACCAAGAGCCACAATTTCTTCAAAAGTGTTTATTTCACAAATTTTTTTTATCCCCAGCTGAATATTACAGTGACTATTACAAGCATTTTCTTATAAACAAAGGTGTAGTTTACAGATTTGTTCAAAATGGAAAAATATTTTATAAGCAGTAGTATTTCATCTACAGTATTCACTCATGTATATCATTCAACTTTGACAGCAGCTATACCTTCTGCTCGTTAAGGTAATGACACTTCACACCACAAAAAAAATAAAAATATCCCCAAAGATTTCAATATAGTAGCACTTTTTAAATATTTTTTTTTCTAATTTCAAATTGATCTGAAAGTCTGTCCACTGGCATTCACACCTTGAAATAATTTGGATACTCATCAAGGTTATGTCTTCTGGATTGTTTTACTTAACATCTACCTTGCTAGAATTTCTTTCAGAAAAAAAAAGATCAATTTATGACTGTCATATATATGTGAATCAATAAAGTTTGAGGAAAAAGCTTCACGGGAAGTTCATGCAATTCATTTCAATTCGGTTCTATTTATACGCAATGATAAAATGCTCATTTTTCAGTTAATGGTCTGAAAGAATAAATTTGCAAAATTTTATTCATTTACCATTGAAAATGGAGGAAAACAACCATTGTTTCAAGTGCAGCTTTTTCATTTGTACCTTTTGCAAACCACACAAACGAGGAGTCATGTCCTGCAAAGACTTCAGTGTTCAAGTTGTAGGGTGATGAAAAGCAGCCACTATGCTTAAAACATGCCCACGTTTTGGTACTGTTTCACAAATACGAAGAAATTTTTTGTAGATCCAGTGGAATAAACTGCATGAGCAAAAAAATGTTTGTAATGCAGGATTGCAAAAATTCAGTCTTGAGGTCTAATGTTCTTTTTCTACAGTCAACTACAGCAGCTTTATCAGATGAGATAAGCAACCTCAGCTAAAAAATGCAAAAAAAAAAAAAAAAAAAAAAAAAAAGAAGAGGAAGAGGAAAAGGTGAAAATGAAACATGGACATTGTTCTGGATGCTTCTTGTAGGTCAGCCAACATGTGCCTGAACTCATGGTTGAAGTGTTAGTTCTGTAATGTTGGTGATTTGGGCATTTTGATGGTTTAATTTATCTTATTTTATTCCCAATAGTGCTTTTCTGAGATATAAGCCATCATATTTGCAAAAATCACCATGGGTCACTCTTCTGGGGGTTTTCTTCCCAAGAACTTCAAAGTGTTGTTGCAGACCTCCTCAATGTAAGATGTTATAAGTAGGCTTTTACATCCATAGACAACTTTTTCCATGACAGAATAATAAAAATAGTCTACTGTTTTAATGCTTATTTCAGAGAAACAGTGGTTGAGCTAACAGCTAAAGGCACAGATTAGGAAAATGCTAAACTTAAAAATCAATATTTTAAAATAAAGACAGATCTGGAGAAGAGCCAGCTTTCTCTAAGCCATGCTTTGTGTGCATTTTGCTTTTTTAAATAAAGAAGTGTAAATTTGAGGAAAGAAGGCATGCTTGAGCATAGCATTTTAACTAAATTAACATTTAAATACAAATTTTAAAAACTGCTAACAGAAAAAGATAACATATATTAAAGGTATTTCATACAGTGTTCTCTTCCAGATGGATCTCACTGGATAAACTACATGATCACAGATCAAGATGTGAAATTCCAGTTCCCATCTACACATACTAAGAGTTTTTAAGAATGAATGTATAAATTACGATCCTGAAAGTGCCAGTGAAGGACCATTATCCCCTAGAAGACCATCAAGCACATTTTACAATGGTAATCAGCAACAAAGTCACCGCAGAAGAGGATTCTGCAGCAACCTGTCACTTAGTCTGAGTGATAAGCATAGGTTTAATCAATGCATTGGGAATTGTACTCCAAATAATTTACATCAGAAAGAGGTAGAGACCTGAACTGCCTGAAACTGCTGACCTAACGTGAATCCTGAGCAACAGCTCTCTGTTTAAACCACCTTACAGAAAGGCTGAATCCTGCCTTGAATTATTTATTTTTAAACCATGACGACTATTGGAGCGTGGAAAGAAGGGAGAGACGACAGCTAAAAAAAAAAAATTGAAGTCAGAGCACTGCAAAGACATTCATTGCGAAAAGAGGTAGGTGAAAATAAATAAAGATATCGCGGGTGAGTGGGTGGCAGGGCTTGCTGGGCAGGGACAGCAGACTGGTGGCATGACCCTCATTGTACAGCAAGGGGAGATGAAGGCACTACTGAAGACACAGCAGAGGTGAGAGCTCAAGGACTGCAGTCGGGAGGTAGTCCTGGCTCTACACAAGCGAAACATCTATCATGCCATGGGTGAGGGTTAAGGGCGAAAAAAATTACTTTTTAGCCTGAGGTCTGTCCTTCAGTGGTAACAGTTGCTCTAAACCATAGTCTCAGTTTGAAACAAAGTATTTACCCACGGGCATAGACCTATGTAACTCTGCACAGCACTCAACAGTTTCTTTTAAAATGTGCTTTTCTGGATAGTAGTATACATATACAGTACATACAGGACTACTGCAGTTTGTATATACACCGATTATATACACAATGTCTAAACCACAACACGCCCCTTGCCTAGAAAGGAAACTGCAGCAGACAGGAGTTAGTGTATCTTCAAGAAACTTGACTTTCTACTTTCAGCCTCTGAGCAGACAGTGTACCTGGTCATAAATTTGCTGTTTGGATTTACATTAGCTAAAAAGAGTCAGGTAGAGAGAGTGAACTTTTCTTTGAAATCTCTTAGTCATGATGGAGCTGCAGACCATAGAAGAAACCACAAAAGCAGGTGAGTTAAGATTGATTTAAACAAGAATACTGTGTAAGTGGAGAAGGCAGAATGCTGGCAGCCACACATCATGACTGCAGTTTGGCACGTCATGCTGTGGCAGAAGCATCCCCACACTGAGCAGTCGTGGAGCAACACTGACCCTCAGGAACCCTCAGGAACCCTCAGGAACCCACCAGGAACCCACCAGGAACCTCCTCCTCTGCTCAGCAGTCACCAAGAACTCAGCGTGTGCTGGCAAGGACCGAAGAAAAACCAGTGGCTGGTCTCCTTCAACATCTGTGTGGTGAGGTCGGGGGTTTGGTTTGGTTTAGTTTATAAGTCTGATTAAAAAAAACAAGAAACTAACAGAATCTGAATTGAAAGCAATTATTCATTTAAGGTTGCTGTAGACAAAGAGTTTGGGTTCAGTCTTAAAGAAATGGCTTACATTACTAACACACCACCTGGCAGCTTTTGTGTGTGTGTGTGTGTTAGAACATTTCATCTCTTTTAGAACTTCTTTCATTCTAAAAGTATTCTTCACTTATCCAAGCTGTGTATTTGCATGATTCTTAACATTTTGGATGGCTACTGAACTGAATGGAGTTTTTCCAAGGACAGCTACAGCTAGGACTAACCCACTGAACACAGGTAGGGTTGGATGATTAAACTGGCTTGCCTTAGCATGATCTGTGCATGGGATTCTGATACTGGCCATGTAAGAGGTCCAAGAACCTTGACAGCCACTGGATGAAAAGTGTTTGACACTCAAAAGCACAAGAAAGCCAACAGCAGGGATCAAGATGATGCTGTACTAAAAGCAGAAGTCTTAAGGCAGTCCTTTGCATCATGATTATTTCACTAGGACAAAACCTTTGCTAACGTGAATTTGGTAATGCAAGAAAGTCCAATGGAACAAAGTCCTGCCAATTTATTTAAATTTCCATGAAGCAGATGCACTGAATGTGTTAGGAGGAGCAACAGCACTTCTCAAACATACACTTTGTGACAAATTCCACATCAGTGGAAACAAGCAGCATCCCAGCCCTGTTACCTTTATGGTGTGATAAATATATACCTTCTGCAATTTACCTTTTCAATTCACAATTGTGACTAGCAAGAACTGAAGGCAGAACTGCATGTTCTATTATTCATACACACAAGACCGCCTGCTACTAAACAAATGACACATCCTTCAAGGCAGCACAGGTGTCTCAGATTTTGTTTTTGTCATAGACACCTATGAAGATCAAAATAAGCTGTCTCCCACTTCCATCCTTTTTTGTTAGTGGCTTTTGGAGATGATTATGGGCTTTGAACTATGTCAAAATAAAATCAAGCAGTAAAAAATAAATCTATTTTTCAAGTATCCTTATTTCTGAGCTGCAAATTACTAAAAGAAAATCACATACAGACCAGTGTCTTTTTTAGAGTACATTTTAGCATCCATGTGTTACTGTGTACTGGTTCTTCCATAAGCCTGTTTGGTCCACATTTAAAGAGCTCTTGAATTCCTTTTTATGATTTTTTTCTTTCATTGCTGGAAGTCTCTGGGTGTGAGAGGTGAGCTTAATTCTACTTTCTTCAGACTTTATTGAGAAAATCCAAGTTGAGAGAAGCAGGGAGATGAATGGAGTCCATGGTAATGGCAGATGGGTTGAATGGGAACAGAACTGGGAATGTGTGCTTGAAGTCTAACAGCAGCTGTGGAGGGTCATTCCGTTCTTGCAACTGCTTCTGTTGGGTGTGGGAGAAGAAAAAAAAATTAGCATCAGTTGTTCCCTTTTCTTGTTGTGTTTAACACCATCAAAGGCTTGAGAATGGGCATCATTTTAGACATTCTGCAGACAACAGTGAGAACTGTTTTGTTCTCTTCTGCAGCAGCTTTCCTTCTGAGCAAGTATTTACAGGAACTTCTATGCAGACTCTAGGAAACACTCAGGAGAGTGAAACACGCAGAGAAATACTTCAGGAGAACTTGGTTACATTTTCTACATGACCACAAAGGAAAATACACGACCTGGAAACAAGATGACCTCTTTGGCACAGCAAAACCAGGACCACAAGATATCAGCAGACCAGCTTTGATTCAGCTGTTCAACCACGGTGATATGTTCTGGGGGTAGCTGAACACGTCCTTCCTTTTCCTCCCTGCTCCTTGTGAGCATTAAAAGGTGTTTGGCTTTAATTTGTTTATTTTTCCTTTAGCTGCCAATTTCTACCTCCTATCTCAGAAGTAACTCAGTTTCACCAAACATTCATTGACTCCTGCAACCTTAATCCTCAGTTGTGTTGCTACTTAAGAGCTAAATTAGCTGAGCTGGGGATTTGGGTGCTTGTAGCCCTCTGTGATTAACAGCCTGGTTATCCCTGCAGCTGTGTGTTGTAAGTGTGTGTGCACACAGAGCACTGAACTCAGGACAACCTGCAGCAGCATGCCTTTTACAAAAAGCCCGAGTTAGCAGTGATTTACTACAGATGTCACTAGAACTACAGAGATGTCATTTGTGCCCTCCAATTGACAGCCCTTTGAATTTACCTGTATGTTTCGTATGAAAGCTACTGTCACACGTTCTTCAAACTCATTCACAGGAGTGTAGAGATTAAGTATCTTTACAATCTGTTGAAAACAAAACACAGTTACAGTCATGAGAAGCCCAACTTTTCCACAACACAAAGCACCACAAGAAGTTTGTCATGATACGGCCATAAGAAGTCTGGCATGACAAAACAGAGAAAAGAAGCAGCAGAAATATCACTCTGGTGTTTTTCTTTGCCTGCTGCAAGGTATGGCAAGATCTATAGACCTGTCAAAATCACTTCTTACGGGAATGTTTGTAAACTACCAGCAGACTTGGACAACAGATTTATACAGGGAGTCCACTTGGTTGGCACATGGTGACACGGATGACTTCGATGTCACCTCTACAATACTTCTCTTGATGCTCACTCACTCCTGCTCCTCCCCTCACCCTTTCTAAAAAAGGCATGTTCAGGACAATGTGATGCAGATACATTAGAAAGGCTCTCCCAGAACCACTGGAGATCAGCTCACACCTCTCACCTCTCCCTTCCTACAGTATTATCAAATTAAGGGCAGGAAATCCAGCAAAAGTAAAAAATGTAAAAAATGTGAGTAAAAAAAGTGAATTTATATCCTCCTGGAATGGAGTCTCAAAGTTCAAAGTCATATCCAGCCAGCCTAGGTTGGCTTCTCAACCTCCTGCCCCAAACAGGAATCCTTGGTGGGCATCTTGCAGACACAGCCAGTTTAAGACCTGGCAAAAGACAATAGGGAGGTTTAAAATGCTGAGAATCTGACTTACACAACAAACTCCTTGGGGCTGGGTTTCATCTCTGCACATTTCTGGAGCTCCAGTGCCATCAGTGGCACTGTAAGAGAGCAGCCACCACCGTGACCACCTCTGAGAGGGGCCAAGATGTAACATCAGTCCTGAAAAGCACAAGCTGTGCCCAGTGAAGGAATGGCACGCTGAGGCTGGGCACTGAAGAACTGGCAGCAGGAGATCACCCTTTCCCACTCCTTAATTACCCTGTGCTCTAAAAACCCCTGCCCTGCTCCCTACCTGCTGGGTCGTGAGCGACGTGCACAAGGAGCAGATGGCCTCGGCATCCTCTGAGGTTTTCTTTTTCAGCTGCAGAAGCTGTGCTGCCTGAATCAAGGGCTCCAAAGTTTGTGCTGCTCCACTCTGCTGCAGATTCTTCCCACGCAGCCATTCCTCCAGCTGGCTTATGTTAAACCTGGATAAGCAACCAAGACAAAGATGTGAGCTGAGAGATAAGAAGTAGCTTCTTCCAAACTCCTCTCTGGGGCTCAAGGTATACTGCAGTGCTGGTGTACGTGGCTTTTTGTGATGCTTATTTGTGATACATGTGGTAAGAGACAATCAGGCCAAAGCTTAATACTCAGCAACTCAGAGTAAAATATATACTTCCAAGTACCTTACAAATAGATGAACCATGTAGCAGCCAAACAACACAAGCATTCAGATTCCTCCAGGTTTCAACAACTAAAATGAAGCTTTTAACCAGCTTTTAAACGCTAACAAGATCCTGCAAGACACCCAGGTATCTTTGAGAATATCTACACAGAAAATACTTTTGCTGAGCCCACTGTCCAGCACAAGGGAAACACAGAAAGATCCAGCGTGGGAAGGGGAGAGGGTAGCAAAATGAAGATTTAACTAATTTGCACGGAGAAGTGCACTTCATTTCCCTATTTTCCACCAGTTTATAAGATGAACAAAACCTCCTAAGCAGGCACAGCCCTGCCCCAAGCCCCAGCCCCACCTCAGCTGCATGCCCGTGCTCCACGAGCAGACATCCTTCCTCAGCAGGAGGTTGTTCAGGGCGATGGCGTTGATCATGTAGAAGAGCTGCTTGAACACCTGCTGGATGATCTCTGGGTCCAGACCCTGGTCACACATGATGCTGTGGAATGTGTTCAGCTGGCGAATCATTTCATCCAAGCTGTAGGAGCTGTCACCTTCTGCCGCATTGGAGGAGTATTTCCTGTAGCCCATCGGTTTGACACTGGAAAGCCCTTGGATACTCTCATTTTCCAGCACAGCAGACACTGAAAAGAGGGGGGAAAATGGGCTAAAAAGCCTGCATCCACCTATTTGCCATTAGAGAGAAGTACTGATCCCTCTGTGGGCTGCAATGAACAGGGATCAGTCTCAATGATGCAACACCATGGATGCTGCAAGAACCAAGAGCAGGGCAGATCCATGAATGGCTGGTTTACTCTGATAATACAAAATAGTTAAAACGCACACAAATATCCTAGAATTATACAAGAGTTTGGTTTGGAAGGGGCCTTAAAAGCCATTTAGGTCCAGCATGCCTGGCATGGGCAGGGACACCTTGCACTGTCACAGGTAGCTCCAAGCCCTGTCCAGCCTGGCCTGGGACACTTCCAGGGAGGGGGCATTCCTCAGATGAATCCTCATGGATTTGGCTGAAGATGTAAATCTTCTAATACCTTCTCTCAACCTCAAGAAACGAGGTCATTATGAGTCTTTTTCCTCTTCCCAATCATCTCCTGTTGCCTCTGTTCTCATCTGTTTAAGTTTCCTAAAGTTCTATTTCAGCCTTCTGTATATACCTTTTTGTAATGGAGTCTCTCACGATTTTCACATAAACAACCTATTGTTGTAACTGTCCTTTCATGTTTACATTTCTCATAAAGAACTGACTGTTGATGGACTGTTGGGTTGACCAGTGTGGTTGGAGAGGACGATTTTCATCCTCCAATCCACGGTCACTGTTGGAATTCTACAAATATCGAGGTCTGTAAATAAACTTCCCCTTTTTTGCCTTGGACATCTCAGTGCGTGAGTGTCGTTTCTTTTGTGTCATACTGCAGCAATCTCCTCCCTTATAATGTACATTTCCATCCATAAAACCTGGTCTGGAGGGGAAAGCAGACCCACCAGCACAAACTCACCTCTTCCACTGCCTCCCCAACAGAAATGAAAGAAGTATCTTCTGGAGTGGGAGGAAAAACCCTCATTCCTACTAGCTTCTGTCATGGGGGAAGATAAAAACTCTCCCAGGTCCTGCTGGCAGTGTGCAAAGGTGTGAAAAACAGCCAGAGCAGATAAAGTGGGCCAAGAAACACCCTGCTAAAGGGCAGCTGTGAGCTCACCGATCATGGGCTGCAGGATGCCCCCGGCAATGTTGATCAGCTGCTGGTAGATCTGGATGGAGAGCTGGCCCAGCACCTGGCGGTACTCGGTCAGGTCGAAGTTCTTCAGGCAGTGCTCATTCTGCTTGGCCGTGTTTTGGGTCATGAAAACCTGAACAGGAAATTAAAACACCCAGGCTCATTATCCCACCCACTGACAGCACACCAAAATCACTGCATTAAAACACCCCTGCACCCTTACAGTACAATATACCAAAATATGTTACCAAAGTACATTACAGAAAAGATCAGAACTCATAAATCACCTTTGATTTACCCAGGCATTTGTTCATAAATTATTACTAGAGGAATACCTTTTGAAGAAAATCATTAAAGTACCAGTTTTTCATTTTATCCTTAGTAAGGATCTGCAGATTTGTATTAACTGCCACATACAGGATTAGAAAATTACATTTCAGGTCCTCTGAAACTATTTTTTTAGCTACATGCTTATCCCTTTGAGTTCCAACTGTTTATGGGAAACAAAATATTTTGAAATTAAGATTCTAGAAAATTGAAAAAAAATTATGACTGCATGTTATGTGCTTTGACAACATTTTACATTGTTCTGAAATTCATAAATCTCCCAAATAACTGAAATTGTAGCCTGCCTTTTGCTGATACAGCTGCTCTCTGATCCTACATTTGGCTGCTGTAAGCTCTCAGTTCTGGGCTCAGATATTAAAACCAGTTTTAGTGGCAGAAGCCAATGAGATGTTTTCATTAACATGGTTCCTTTAATTGCCTGGTCATATGGTCTTATTTGGTGTGAAGATGAGAACTATGAAAGTGTTTTTGTTGGTTGCTGACTAGCAAAATGCAAAAAACACAACATGTACCAATTTGAGTTGATTTCACAATTTCCCCATTTTCCTGACTAATCAAAGAACAGCATGCTCTTCACGTGACAGGACTGCAGGTAGGTTAGGATTCTCTTTTAAACCTTCTATTAAAAATAGGCTGGATTTAAAACTAAAGATAACAGTATCTTGCAAACTTCTCAGAAGTATTTCTCCCCTCAATATTTCGCACCAAGCTGCCAACGGAATTTGCGAACAGCTGGTTCACTTAACACAGTAAATCATGGCAAGCAACATGCAATTTAAGACTGTGTTTTAACCCAGCTGGTTTTCTGGGGAGGATTCTCTTTAAATGCAGTATTATTATCCAGACAGAAGAGGGCAAACAAGAGCACAACTGCTAGTAAGTATTCTCTAAAATATTTTTCATTTAACTTTTAATTTTAAATCTTCAAAATCCAGTGCTGAGGTTTTACATGCAAATCATTATCTTTTGAATGACCTGAATAGTTAACTTAATTTTATGAACTTTTTTTCTTACAGTCTGAATGCTCAATGTATCTAACAAAAATCAAGACTAAAATAAAAAAGTAACAGTAATTGGGTCTGTTGAAAATTTTAATATGCCGAATACATAGCTGTAAGGATGGCAGTGTGTAATGTTCTAGGAGAACTGTGATTATCCTATTTTTTTTGAAAGGGATCAGCTTTAATAAAACTTACTCCAATGAAATACTGTTTAATGAAAAGCTGTGGGACCAACTAACACCAGGAGAACAGTCTTCAAAACGGCCCACCAGAAAGAGCATAGAGAGGCTGGCAGAGCTGGGGCTGTTCAGCTGCACCAGAGAAGGCTCCAGGGAGAGCTCAGAGCCCCTGCCAGGGCCTCCAGGGGCTCCAGGAGAGCTGCACAGGGACTGGGGACAAGGCCTGCAGGGACAGCACCCAGGGAATGGCTTCCCAGTGCCAGAGGGCAGGGACAGATGGGATCTTGGGCAGGAATTGCTGGCTGGGAGGGTGGGCAGGCCCTGGTCCAGGGTGCCCAGAGCAGCTGTGGCTGCCCCTGGATCCCTGGCAGTGTCCAAGGCCAGGCTGGACAGGGCTTGGAGCAGCCTGGAACAGTGGAAGGTGTCCCTGCCCAGGACAGGGGGTTGGAATGAGATGGGCTTCCAACCCAAACCATTCTGGGTGCCTTTAGGAGCTTTTCCTGGAAAAGCTAGCCATGCTGTATCTGGGTAAACCAAGGAGGGAAGTCTGAGTGGCCCCGTCTGACGGAGGGAAGAGGGAAGTCAGAGGGAAGGCCCTGGTGCCAGGAGGAGGCAGGACCCTCCCTGCAGGGATACCACCCCCCAGGCCGGGCTCTCACCTCTTCCCCACTGTACTGCTTCAGGCAGTGCAGCAGGCGGCAGGTGTTGGCCAGCCAGAAGGACGTCATCTCAAAGTCATCTTGGTGCTTCTGCAGAGATGAAGTGAAAACATGTCAGATCCCCCCTCCCCTGCAGTGGGAGGTGATAGCATCACAAACCTAACCGATTTTGAGTTTCCCCACCCAGAATCAGGCAGTTTTCCTTCTGCAGCTGGGCAATATTAGCTGTCCTTCCCTGCAAACTCTTTTTTTTTTTTTTTAATCTCTAAATTCAGACCATTTTATTGCTAAGATCAAAATTCTCCTCGTTCTTCTAAAAAGGGAGGCTCTAAGAGCAATTTGGCTTGAAAATCACTGTGAGAGCTGAGTGTCACACACCTGGACGTGGTTATTACCATCTGACAGCCCCTCAACCCCGAGACAAGAGCAAATGGACACCTGCCTTCAGCACTTTCTTAACGCCGTTGATGGTGGAGGTGAGCAAGGAGTGCACCTTCTGGTCATCATTGATGTAATCTGCATGCCTGATGCACATGTAGAGGATGTAAGCAGGAAGGCAGGGAACAGTAGCAGACACTGCCTGGGGCTTGAGATCTAGAAGATTTGACAATTCAAAAATAAATAAATAAAAAATTTCAAAAAAACCCCAAACCTAAATTTCCCCGACTGACAAGTGAAGTAGAGAATGCCAGAGCTGGTGTGTACCCAGGCAAGTTCCTCTCCCCTCAGCCATGGGGAAAATGGTATTTTGGCTCTGCAACCTGCAACCCTCTCTGCAGAGTGGACACAGATCCAGATGTTCAGCTGCAGGACAGAGGGACCTGCCCCAGACCCTCAGCACTAGGGCTTGGGCAGGCAGGCCTGCCTGCACTGAGGTTTGTGATACTACCCCATTTCTTCTGATGGATGCACAATAGAGCCAGAGCTTCTTTACCCTGTAAAACCCTACCCCAACAGCACACAAACCACCTTAGAACAGCTCCCTGAAGCTTTCAGGAATATCTCTCACAATAAATCCTATCTCTGAATTGATGACACATTACATCACTCTTTCCTCAAGATATGGAATCCTAATGGCAGCTGTGGGCATTTGGAGCCTCTAAAGAAAAGGCTTGTCTGATTAGGGGAACTTCAGTGCCCACAGCAATGGGCTAGCACTGCTCTGTGAACACTTTTTGGATCCTCACTATGATCTGCTGGGGTTAGAGTTGCAGTAAATAACAACACCTAGCCAGGGAAGCCTGACTTCCAAAACAGCACTGAGTGAGGGGATGCTGCAACAACCCTGACCAGACTGTGCAGTGCAGAAGAGCTCACAAGTTCATTATCTGCTGTCTGTTATTACCTCCTAAACCAAACTACCTTTGTTCCACTGCTCTGCCAGATCCTAGGGATCTATCCTTCTGCCACCTCTCCCCACCTATCACATGGTATGAAGCTCAGCAAGTTACTACCTGCTCTAAAAACTGTAGCCTTGCTCTGCATTTCCCATTTTTTGCTGTCCCAGAGGGATTGTATCCATACTGGTCTACTCAAGTTTACAAACTCCCCCTGAGTGGGGACTCTCCTGAGAAGGAGCAGAGCAAGTTCCCCACCTGTAATGAGGTTTCGGATGAGGAGGGGCTCATCTTCTTTGTAATATTCCAGCATGCCCTGAAAATCCTTCTCCTTCCTCTGGACAGCAACCTGCATGTTCCGCTCGTGTGGCCTCCTCTCCACTGGCACCGTTGTCTGAGATGCTGTGAAGAGAAAAGATGATAGACACCTGGCTGGCACCTGGAAATCAACAACGGTTCAGGCCCTCCACTGGCCTTCTTAGTGCAGAGACCAAGTCAAAAAGTTATGTATTGAATTCCCAATAATGCCATCAGCTTTGGCAGACTTAAAAAACATAAACAATCAGGTCCTGGATTACCAGTCCGCAGAGTTCTGACTCTGAATGGAAGAAAAAGTGCAAAACTTGAACTTAAAAGAGGAAAAAATGAAGTCATTTTTTATTTTCCAAGAAACCACAGGCTAGAAGGTAGCAACCCTAACGTATGATTCTCAGAGTGGGGCAAAGAGCAGGCAGGCAATGCAAAATCCCTGAGCATGGCATCTTCTCTCTGCCTGCAAAGCTACAAACCACGGTGGCACGCTGCTGAAGTGTAATAAAGCAGAAGAGACCAGCATGCAAATACTGCAGCAAGCAGCATGCAAATCACACTGACAGAGAGCAGCTGGGCGAGCCATGGAAGCCCTCCAGTTATTCAGCTTAATTTCACTTAATGCCTGGTTTCCAGAAATTAACTCATGAGAATGGGGCTCTCTGATTAATCATGGCTGCTCCAGAGAACAGGAAGTGCTTTCTGTACAACACAGATGCCACATTTAAGGTGCTTTCTCATTAGGCAGAATATACATCCACATTTTGATACCAAAGAGTTATAATCCCCCCAGCCCTTCAAAACTGACAGGTCAGAGCATTTTCCTGCTGGCCACTGGGCTCCTTTCTGTATCTCTGCCTGGGTAACTGCACTGACTGCAATGACAGCAAAAAACTTTCCCTAAATATCCTCCAAACCCTGGTATAGGGCCAGTGTCAGCTCAGTGCCTGCTGCTAGTTCAGAACAAGCAAAATCTTACTTTCATAGAAAGAAAAGGAGAAAAAGCCAAACCAGACCAAACCAAACCAACCCCCCCCCAAAAAATAAAAAAACACCACCAAAAAACACCAAAAACACCCACAACAAATCCTGCAGCTCTCCAAGGCTGGCCAAAGGATTAAAACCCAAGTGCAATTCCCCCAACCCAGTATCTCCCAATGCACAAGTCACCTTCAAAATCTTGGACCTTCTTCATGTAAATCTTCAGCTGCTTTTTCAGCTTCTTTTCATTCTTTTCCAACTTTTCCAGCAATTCTTTAAGATCCTGAGAGACAGAAGATACATTTAAAAGAGCTCCCAACATTACACACAAGAACAAGTCATTTGGGGTGAGTTAAAGGCTGGAGTCTGGTCTGTGCACCACCAAAGCATGGTGTAAGGATCTCTGTGGAAGAGGAGCACCACCTTACAGCATTTAACCCTGGCTGTTAATCACATTTAAACAGTTTTATTTAGATCCTGGAGTTGCTGAAAAAAGGCAAAAATTCAGAAGGTGCCAACATTCCCTCCAGACCTTGTACACAGATACAGAAGGGGAGAAAGGCAAAATTTATGATCATCCAGGCCAAATATTTGGAGTGGAAACTGCCTTTCCACACTTTCAATAAAAGCAAGTAAGATGAAAGGCCTATGCTGCTTCTGTGCCTGAGAGTAGAGGGGTCCCAGCGATCTGATTTGGAAGGCAGTGCCACAAAGTAGACAGGCTTAAAAGCATTTTAAAAAAACTTGAAAATAAAGCACCTACTAAAGTCACTAAAGTCATACAGCCATGGAACATGAGTCAGCTCAAGGCCAAATACTATCACTCAAAAATGCACCAGTGGGAGATGCTGATGCAGAGTTTAGAAGGGGGTACAAGAGAGCCCAGTGCCCTTCCCTCCCTGTTAGGCTTCATACCTCCTTTTTCTCAAACTGTTTTTTGCCCTCTTTCTGTGTTTTCAGCACAATCTCTTACCAGGTTTTCATTGGTCAGACGTGTAATTTCTTGCTGAAGTCCTAACTCCACCTGGACCTCTGGAGAGAGCTGCAGAGTCTGCAGGAATGCCTGCTGCTGGTTCTCCAGCTCCTCCTGCATTAAATCCATCTGGTTTCTCATAGCTTCCATCTCCTCCTCATGCTCCCTTCTCTGCTCCTGGAGCTGTGCTTCCAGCAACCTGAGAACAGGACCACACTGATCAGTCTGTGATGTCTGCATGATGGTAATAATCACCATTTGAGTTTAGATCCCTCAAAATCAGACAACTTGGGAGATATTCTCAGTCAACCTCCCCGTAAAACTGACAAACAAGAAGTTATTATTGCCACATTAGTCTGTCATTTGCTATACTGCAGATGAAATACTTTTGAAATTAAGAGACAGGAAATCAAATGTTGGTATTTTTTTTAATAAATCCCAAAGCACCCTTTTTATAATTGCATCAAATATTCAGGTTCCTTTACTTACAAAAAGCAAATACATGGCAAGAAAGCAATACAAATCAACGTCTGCAGGTTTTATTTTTGAAAGCTCAGCTTGAAGGACATTTGCTCCTGTGCTCCTTTCCTGTCAAACATCAATTCTCACTCTTGAAAGCTTCCATTTGCTAAGCCAGAATGCCTTTTTAAATCCAGTGGAAGAATGATTCATCACTGAGATGTTAACTGCAGACACCTGTGCTGATGGTGATGGTGACAAACCTGGCAGGTGACATGGTAAGTATTTTTTAAGTGTCCCCTACCCTCTGCTACATGGAAATCTCCCTTCAGCCCACCAGCTCTTGCCAGAAGACTAAAGTGACTCCAGAAAGTATGAGGACTCTGAGAAAGGGCCACCAAGCCAGAAGCTACAAAGTACAGTCCCAGGTTATACAGAACAATGGTGGCCAAGAGAAGGAATGATCTGAGGGGATAACCAAGCCCCTGCTCCTGCTCATGGATGTGCCAGGCACATCCCTGCTCATGGATGTGCCTGGTCAGAGCTATGGGTCACCTCACACCCAGCTCAGGGCCTCAGCAATCCTCAAAGATGAGGAAAATTCTGCTGCTGACACCTTCACACTGACCCAGGACATGCACTGACACAGAGTTGGGCCAGTGGGGAAAAAGCTACAACTCTCTCTCCACAGTTCTCCACAGGGAATTAATTGTGACCCATACCTGTGAACTGTTTCCCTACAGGAACAACTTTTTGTTGTTTTGGCGTTTTTCTTTACTAACCTTTTATAAAAGAGTGCATGCTTTCAGGGAAGATTCCTCAATGAAAAGTACTAATCATTCCCCAGGTTGTTTTGTGTGGTTGTTGTTTTTGTTGCCTTTAGAAAATTTACAACACAATCTCTACTTCTACCTTCCAGCACAAGACTGAAAAGCATGTTTTCCACCTACAGAAACATGGGCAATGCAGTCAGCCTCATAATCCTGTCAGGATTTATATTCTTAATAGGCTTGAAAAATACAGACCCACCATGAAATAAGCATTAAGTACTTAATTTTCATTTTACTTCTTCATACTGGGATTAGCTTGGATTCAGTCAAGCTAATCCATGAAACACCCTCAGAATAACATGCTCCTTCTACGAACCTGGGTTCCTACTTTGCTTGGAAAAACACATGAAATAATCTCTGTTATTTCTTCCCGTTACTGTCTAGTTTCACTCTGATACCTCTGGATGTGACCACTTTAAACTACTCTATGCACAATATTTAAATTTTTCATCTCTTTAATACCCTTAAAACTTTAATAAAAACCATATATATTGGAGCCTCATAGCCACCAAGCACAGGGGTGATGCAGGAAAAGAATCCAGGAGGGGTATTTGCCCAGCAGAGCAGGACCTGGGGAGAGCTGTGGAATGATTGCACCTTGTGTCCACCATGTGCCTTTCTCACCCACAGACAACACATGGATGGGAGCACAAAATTCCCAGGATCATGCAAAGGTGACAGCACTGGGATACAAGGACATGCCCTCCTCTTTCAACAGGTCAAGGATTGGGAGAAAACACTTCCAGGAGCTGCCGTGTCTTAGTGCAGTTTGGGAGAAAAGAAATAGAATGGGAGAGTTTTTTGTCTTCTTGGAGATCCCAGCTTCCCACCCCCTTCATCACCCAATTTCCCATTAATGTCATGTAATCCTTACAGGATCAAGCTCAGACACTAGTGACAACAGCCACCACTGGTCAGCTGGAACCATGACTCCTCTGAAAATTACAGGGGAGGTCTCAGTTCCTGCAATTTGGAAATCCTATCCCCAGCTGCTCCCAGAGAGGACAGTGGGCCCTGTTCAGGACCACATGGCAACAGCAGAGCAAGAGATAGAAACAAGAGGGCAAGGAAAAGGGAGGAGAAGGGAAGAAGCAGCAGTTGGGGAAAAAAGAAAGTGTTTGACCTGGCAACTTGCTTTAAACCTTGATAAGCCAAGCCGAGCTCTCCATCTTCATTGAGATACCCCCAGTCCTCAGTCTTGCTAGAAATAAAGGACAGAAAAAGGAAACAAGAGGACAGAGAAAGACAAAAGGTCAATTGAAAGAGAAGGGGGAAAGGTGCAGAACCCTTATTTTTACTTCATTCAGTGTTATTTTTTAGAGCACATTTTCATCGCATTGCGTTTCTTTTTCCACCACAGGGAAGGAGAGCCCTGCCCTGCTTGTGCCCTGTACGACATTTTAAAAACAAGTTTCTCCATCTCTTTCCCACTGCAGCAACTCCCACCGATCTAAAATAAATTCTACTCCTTCTACTTCAGCCAAGGGTTTCCTCAGCATTTGAGTCAAACACATCAGTCTTTCCTCAGAGCAACCCTTGGTCCAAACACCACAGGCATCCACACAAGATCAATATCCTCTGTATACATCCAGGCAGAATAATGGCCAGAAAATCTCATCTCACTTTAATACTTTTAGCAGATTGGTTTTTTTAGTCTCCTTTTAGCAGATTGTTTGGGTGTTTTTTTTTCAAGTTATATGAGGCAAGAAGCTGATTTATCTTTTTTAATGAGTTGCTGAACACATTACAAATGAGTGATGTAAACTGGTCAACTTGACCAGAAACACTTGTCACAGCAAGATTTTGCGTGGCTTTGATGTCAGTTAGAAAAGAGAGTTTGTTTTAAGCAATAACAATTTAAAAAGTAAGCAAGGAAAACGTCAAACTTAGTATATCATTATATTAAAAAAAAACAAACAAAACCAAAACACAAAAAAGAAGAAAGCCAACACACATTTTGAAAAGAGCTGCAGCAGATGCCATTCCCTGGCAAGGAAATCTGCATATTTCAGTGGAAAAGCACAACACACAAACATTCATGAGCAAATTTTCACACGAGGAAAGCAGTAAGAAATGTGGTGTTGCAGCACTGCTTTGAAAGGGCTCTGGAGGTGCCTCACCATCACAGACAGCTCGTGCATCCCTCCCATGCCAGTGCTGGAGCCCAGCACTTCTCAAAACTAGCAACATTTCAGGCACTGACATTTGCAAAGTTCATCTGTCAGAGCCACATGTATGAATTTAAATTAAAACCTTGTTGCTATCCCATGTGTAGCAGGTTTCCAAAAGGGTCTGCAGGCTGATAGATTCAGGGAGGTTTATTGGTATCATTTGCATGAACTTGTTAGTAAAGTCTTTCTTTTTGGTTCATATAATCTTAGCAGGACATGTCCTCAGGCACTGAAAACCAACAGAAAAAGCAGGAAGGATTCCCACTATTTATTGCACGTCAGAAACCTGTGAAATCTCACATGATGAGCAGCATTTTTAAGAGACAGCATCCTTGGAAAAATAGCTTTCCTTCCTTTTTTAATCATAAGTGTTGAGGTAAATGAGGAGAGCCGCTCAAGAAAATGCCATTATAAGATAAATATAAAAAAATGCTGACTTAAGGTAAACCTGCACTGGGAAATAAGCATTCAGTCCATCTCCATCAACACAGCACTGACTCAGAAATCACTGCACTCCCCCTTCTCCCAGAAGTTCATGTTGACCAAGATATAAAAAGAGGTCCTTTAAACATAACTAGAGTAATTGGCATTTAAAACAAAATTTCCTAAAATGCTGGGTAAATCCTATTTTCAAATAAGGCTGAAGAGGAATTGAAAGGGCTGATTCACAAAGTTGTGTTTCCCCTCCATCCTAATCTTGGAGGCACAGGTCTGCGGAGCAGCTGGGACCTGCAGTCAGCAAACTGTCCTCATCAGAAGCAAAAAATTCCTGGCCAAACACCTCCCTGCCCTACGAAAGTGGCTTAAAGGAGATGTATGTACCCCAAACCCAGAGATGTTAATTTCAGCATCTCCAGTAAATTATCCTCTCTTCACAAAGAAGGGGCATTTCACTTTCACACACAGATACACGTTTTTGTTTTAGTTAAAAGGAAAAAAAATGTGTGTAACAGACTAGATCTACGGCAGAGTGGGCAGATACCCACTGGAGAGTGGGAAGCAGAGACATGATACAATCTCCACATGACGGCCTCTCCCAGCTGCAAAAGCATCCCTCATGTGGAGCCAGCATCAGCTCCTTGCTTTGCACAGCAGCTGCAGGTGGGACTTGCCCAACAGAAAAAAACCCAACAAAACTCCATGTACCCCACAGAAATCACTTGGAAGCTATCACGGAAGCTAATTTCAAAGACACAGCCTGATTTATTTTGAGCTGCCAGGTATTATCTCTTAACATCACCACCTGGCCTCTCACTGGCTCTGCATTTCCACCAAGATCAAACAGGCTTGAAAGAATGATCCCAAGAACACAAACAGGAAACAAAAAGCCTACTTGGCTTTAGATTCAGTTATTGAAGGAGAAAATGAGGTAGGAACTAACTTGATGATTGTCCCCTTAGCAGCTGAAATTCAGGAGAAATTTTTTTTTAAAAAAGAAAAGAAGAAAGAAAAAAGATGAGTTTAATGCATTTATGAAGAAAGGGCTGCTTTCAGTTCAAACTTGTCCTTGACCTTGAGCCAAAGGTCTTTCCTCCAAAAGCTTTGTGGAGAGAGAATTGCTACACAGGGCAGGCTTAGCAGCACCTGGCAGAGTTCTTCCTGGTTTCCTCCTGCTGTATTTAGAAGTGTGCTGCATTATATAGACATGGAGAAAATAAAATGTTGATCTCCAACCAAAATAAAGCCATACTCAGTTCTCAGCCTAAATAGCTAAGACATGATGACTTGGAGCTAGGAGCAACTCACGGGTGGAGCGAGGTTTTACCACATCCATCAGCCTGGGCTGGTGAAGAACCTCCACCTGGTCAAAGAGCACCTCAGACTGGGGGCAAAGAGCAGCTGACACCCCTGAAGGACTGGGCCATCCAGAGGGACCTGGACAAGCCCAAGCAGTGACTCAAGGGAACCTCATGAGGTTTAACAAGGC
This sequence comes from Phylloscopus whistleri, assembly GCA_017589585.1. Classification (NCBI taxonomy): domain Eukaryota; kingdom Metazoa; phylum Chordata; class Aves; order Passeriformes; family Phylloscopidae; genus Phylloscopus; species Phylloscopus whistleri. Next base: position 1,854,208 of record JADMLD010000037.1, read on the forward strand.
CAGGTGCTGGAGCTGCACCTGGGTCAGGGCAACCCCCAGGATCAACCCAGGCTGGGGATGAGCAGAGGGAGCAGCCCTGGGAGAAGGAGCTGGGGGTGCTGTGGGTGAGAGCTGGACCTGCCCCAGCCTGAACCCCCCGTGCCCTGGGCTGATCCCCCAGCGTGGGCAGCAGGGGAGGGGGGATTCTGCCCCTCTGCCCCTGTGCTCAGCTGAGACCCCACCTGCAGAGCTGCCCCAGCCCTGGCTCCAGCAGCACAAGGACCTGGAGCTGCTGCAGCCAGGCCAGAGGAGGCCACGGAGATGCTGCCAGGGCTGGAGCCCCTCTGCTCTGGAGCCAGCCTGGCACACCTGGGGCTGTTCAGCTGCACCAGAGAAGGCTCCAGGGAGAGCTCAGAGCCCCTGCCAGGGCCTCCAGGGGCTCCAGGAGAGCTGCACAGGGACTGGGGACAAGGCCTGCAGGGACAGCACCCAGGGAATGGCTTCCCAGTGCCAGAGGGCAGGGACAGATGGGATCTTGGGCAGGAATTGCTGGCTGGGAGGGTGGGCAGGCCCTGGCCCAGGGTGCCCAGAGCAGCTGTGGCTGCCCCTGGATCCCTGGCACTGTCCAAGGCCAGGCTGGACAGGGCTTGGAGCAGCCTGGGACAGTGGAAGGTGTTCCTGCCCATGGCAGGGGATGGAAGAAGATGATGTTTAAGGTCCTTTCCAACCCAAACCCTTCTATGAAAGAGAAATGGGAGTGCTTCTTGCACAGAAGGTGAGAATTGGCTCTTGCTTATAAATCCCACTTGAGAACTGCAACCCCACCAGAAAAGCTTACCATTAAAATATTTATTGATCAAGATTAGAAAGGGAAGGTATTTCTGTTTCTCATGCTGACACCCTTGGGTATAGAGCTGTGTAAGTACAAATGCAAATTTGTGCTGGGGGAGGGAATGATAATTTATGTCCACAAACACAATAATCCAGGCTCCCCAAGCATTTGTCTTCATCCACTTTATTGCCATCAACACTAGACTACAGCTTATAAACCAACCCAATAAACAACAACTGCAGAGGGAACCTTGTAATGGGGAGGTTTGTGGTGCTTAATGAGCCACTGGATAAATCACTGCAGAAAATCAGGGTGAGAGCATATAGAGCTACTGCTGCTGTATTTCAAGAGCCAAGCTCCAGTCAAGCTTCACATGAGAGGCAGACGAGAGAATAATGAACTGACCCTGGAGACTGCAGATTTCCCCTCCCAAAACTTAAGAGGCCAAAAACCACCAAGGCCAGATCACATTAACTTCTTAAAATTGCAGCTCACCCATGCAATTGCAGGGAAAGAGATTTGTACTCCTGTGGAAAATTTGATCCTGGAAACTCACAGGCTCTGGAGGGATTTAAAATCCATGTGGATGTGGCACATGGTTTAGCACTGGCCTTGGCAGTGCTGGGGGAAGAGCTGGACCTCAAGACATCTTTTTGAACGTAAATGATTCTACAATTCAATTCTTTCTGCAGAAGTCAAGTGTGGAAACCAGAATGTCTGGAGGAGGACTGGAGCCTCCTGGCAGGCTACAGAATGTGCACCAGTATGGCCAGACAGCAATTAACACTGGGGGCCAGTGACACCCCTGGGTCAGACACATCTCCCATGAGAGCAGCAACCCTTACTTTGACTCCTTCACCAACCCCTGAACACAACCTTCCCTACCCATGCACACTGGCAGATTCAGGGAGCAATTAAAGTTGTGCCCAGCAATGCCATTTCACATCTCATATGAGCACCCACAGCTCCAGGAGAACGTTGGAAAGAAAGAAAAAGAAGGGAAGATGAGAAAATTCATAGAATTCATTAAGTGACCAAAGCCCACTCCTTGCTGCAGGAAGCACACTGAGCTCCACTGATTTACTGACAAGAATGTGACATGCAAATTAATCTCACCACCTCTACTCCACGAGGGGCAGAAACTTCATCAGTAAGTTCACTTCAGGAAAGCAAATATTCAACAGCAAATTGAAATAACCCACTAAGATCAGTCCTGATCTAGCCAGACATGATGCCCAGGTGAGAAACCAATGTCCTGGACCCCAACAATCCCCAGCTCCAGGCCTCCAGACCTTGTGAAAGCTGGCAGAACAGCCTGGGCAGAGCCCCAGTCCAGCCATCAGGGTTTTGAGCTCCACTTAAATGGGCCTTTCCTCTTATTCATACAGGTGTGAATAAAATCCTCATTAAGTCAGGTCCCAGCCAGAATGTCAACAACTTTCTGCAACCACTCTACAAAGTAGCAAACCATACTGTGTTATTAAAAGCCATTAATCCACAATGGCTGGGTCTTCTTCCTTGCTGAATAGAAATTATTTAGGGAAAAAAAGCCTCAAACATCTGTTATTTGTCAAGAGAGAAATAAAAGATAAACATTCAATTTCCTTGAAGTAAAATAAAAATTTACTTTTCATATTATCTTGCTCTTTAATCCATGTAATTTTTCCTTCTTGCAAGATACTGCTTTATTATTTTATATCCTCCTGGGCAGCTGCAAGGACTGATTTAATGCTTGGCAATATCAGCCCAATTTTACTGTCAGGACAGACACATGTTCCCAGTATTAATTCTCATTGAGGTAAACTTGCAACAAAACAGTTGCTCCTGACACTCAGTTTGGGTGCAAGAAAATCAGTAATGTGAGTGTTTCCAGGGAATACAGTATGTTTGTTAGCTCAGTTAACCACAACAGGCTTTTGCCTCTGGGAAAACAAGAAGGGAACTGTGGCGTCTTCCCAACATGGTATGAGATAGCTGAAATAAATACAAATACAATCCCAAATCTTTGTCTTGCTGCTATTCACATACTGGAAGCAAAGCCAGAACCCAGTTTTGCTCACTTCCATGTTTGCTTTTCCACCTGCTCAGTATCTGACTGGAACCAGACGATCTCAAAGGTCTCCTTCAACCCAAACCATTCCGGGATTCTACAATTCCGTGAGATGTGTGTCTCTGCCTTCACCCTTATGGCCCACCCTTGCGTCCGTAACACAGCCCAGAGGCTGGCAGCTCTCTAGAACACCAAGATTGTGGTGTGGATCCATCTCTCACACAGAATCCCCCTGGTGCTGGCGAGGTCTGTGCCACACTTACCGGTTGGTCTCGCACATGCCCTGGTAGGCTTCGATCGCGTCCTCCTGGTCAACGTGACGGTCACTGTTGGGCCAGCTGGCATTGGGGGAGATGTTCTCCTAAAGTCAACATGCAAAACAGCAATGTGACATCCTGCTTTAAAACTCTGCCTGGCTCTAGAAGTTCCTGACACGAAACAACTCCCAACTATTCTATTAAAAGCATCCCTGGGGGATCCACCACACTACTGAGTTTCTATGAATTCACACACATGCAGCAGGAGAGATAAGAGATGGAAGAAAGATGCAGTGATAGGAGATGGAAGAAGGATGCAGTGAACTCGGGAAGAGGATAAGCAGGGCACTTGGCTTGGTCTGAAATAAAAAAAAAACCACACCAAAATCTTGAGGAATGATTAGACAGCGAATCAATAAAGACTGAGTTTCTGGAAAATGCGCCCTTCCATTGGATTGTGCTCTAAATACAAACCCCATTACAGCTGTTTGAGAGAGAGGCTCCCCTCTTGCCTGCATGTCAGAAGAAACTCATTACAGCTGCACCAGCCCAAAGTGAGCAGAATCTGGTCTAGAAACTCTTTTCCCTCATTCCATTTCCTTGCAGAGAAAGATAATTGCTCCAAAATATTACCAGGAACATGCTGAACCACATACACTGATGCAGGGATGGTGTGGGCTAGCTTACCCCTCATCAGGTATGGGGGTAACCACGCTAGGGCATTACCACGGCACAGAGAGTCCTGGGCTGTCTGAAACGTCAGGGACTACATCTCATCCCCAGGCAGGACCTCCTGTACCCCTGCACATAACCTCCATAACCTCCCTGTGCCATCCTGCCCACCAGAGCAGAAATGGCATTGCTCAGGCAGCCAGCGAACCTCCACCAACAGAGAGGAAGAAGGAAAAGAAAGTCCATTACCCTCTCCTTTACCATGTTTTTCCCTGTCTCCTTCTGCTGGGCTGCCTTCATGATCTGCGACCTGAGGATGAGCACCTCCTCCTTGCGCACCTCCAGCTCCTCGTTGGCCGATTTCAGCTGGTTCAGAAGGAGGTTGTAGCTGTCCTGCACGTCGTTGGAGGAGTTGTTCTGCGTGGCGTGGTCTGCGATGGCCTTCCTCAGCTCATTGAGCTCATTCTTCAGCTTCTTGTTCTCTGACTCCAGCTCTTGCCTCTGGAAAACATGGAGCCATCAAGCAGTTTAGATAAACTGCCTTGTGGTGCCTCATCCTGTTCTGAGATGCCTCTAAGGTGACTCAGTTATCGATGATTACAGATCAGTGCAAGCCAGGATCTGGGTTTTGCAGCCAGCCCAGCTTTCTGTGGTTCAGGGAAAGATTTTGCTTTAGTCAGCAGTCAGCAGCTGCTATTTAATAACAATACTACAGGGTGACCCGGGGTATTTTTTATTTCTTGACGCTATTTCTAAACACAAAAGCAGACTCCTAAAGAACCTAGGCATGCTCCTTTATCCTCCACCTCCTTTCCTTCTGAATCAGTAAAACACACAACCCCCACAACGTTCAGCTCACCTTTCATATTCATTGGATAAACTGGAAGATGCTGATTTGCACAAACCATCATCATGGCAAGCATCCCTTAGCTGAGCCGTGGGTCTGTGGATTCCCTCTTCCTTTCTCATACACTCTGTAATTCCCCCACCCCAGTGCAGTGTTTATAGCTGGAGGATTTCCTCACCCTGACGTCTCCTCAGCCACTGGTGTTTTTGACAGGCAGCACCAACACTGTGCTAATTTAATGCCAACTGATTCTCCTGAATAACAACATCTTTGCTGAGACAACTGAAGGGCTTATTCGCTTTTGCACGGCAGCAGAAGACAGAAGAATGGAACTCTGGCAGCTAAGGCAGCCTTTATTTCAGTCTGTCACTACAAAGTTTTGTTTGCAGGTGGCAGCACAACATTTGGTAGCTCTGCCACCACTCAAAACCCACCTGGAGAACCCTTGCTGTCAAGAGCAGCTTTGCTCCTGCACATGGTGCAATCACAGAATCATGGAATGGTTCAGGTTGGAAGGAACCTTAAAGCTCATCCAGTTCCAGCCCCCGGGCATGGGCAGGGACACCCTCCACTAGACCAGGTTGCTCCAAGCCCTGTCCAACCTGGCCTGGAACACTTCCAAGATCCAGGGGCAACTTTTCTAGGAAACCTGTACCAGAGCCTCATCACCCTCACAGCCAAGAACTTCTTCCCAATATCCCATCTAAATCTACCCTCCTCAAGCTTAAAACCATCAGTCCTTGCAGAGGGTGACAGACTGAGTGGGAGCCAGACTCCTAGGGTCCTGTTCACAACAACCCACCCTCCCTTTGCACTGACCCTCCACCTCTGGCTGCTGCATGGTGGCACCCAGGACTGCTCCCTTCTGTCCCCATGCCCTCAGACTTCTCAGGCAACACCAAACCCCAACAGGACCCTTGTCCAGCATGGCACAAACCAACACCCCTGCACGTGAGCTGACAAAGTCTGCTGTCTGATGTGGGGTCAGCTCTTTCCCAGGGACCAACCCACAGCCATGTGAGTTCTCCAGTGTCTACAACAGCACAAGATCATTCCCCATTGCCACCCATGTGCCTCATCTCCCTGCTGCTTACTGAGCCTTTCCACAGCTTTTTTTCACAACCCCTCTTATCTCTGGGATATCTGCTTCAATATCAGCTTGGGCTGAGTCAAGCTAATGAATCCAAAAATGGCTGGGGGGGATGCAGGCAATTTATACAATTTACACAGTGTGTAGCTAGCACAGCTGTGTAAACCCCGTTTCCATAGGAAACGGGTGCTGTAATTATAAATCCTTACAAATTATAAATAGCATGGCTTATCACAGCAGAGGTGTGAACAGAATAGCTGATCTGGCATCTAGGCAGCATGCTCCTAGCTGAGCAAACAACATCAGTAATGGGGCACATTCAGGTACTTTATACCATCTGTCATGAAAAAAACAGAAGGATAAGAAATGCCTTAGATCCATCAATTCCTCCACATTAAGCACAGCAGAGGGAGTATTATGAGACATGGGATTTTCTCTAACTGGTGTTTAAAGCAGGAGTTGGAAGTGTGTGAATGGTGGTAATTGATACCAAACTGGGTTTAACTCTTCCTGCTACGTGGAGAAGCATCACCCCTCACCAATCATGAAAGCAATTACCTGCTTTTCTACTAAAATAACTCTTCTGTGGGTTTTGTTATTTGCTGTGTAAGACCTCTGCTCTCCTTTTCATTAACCTTCCTTCTCCTCCTCTTTGTATCCCTTTCTCCCTCTCTTTTTTATCATGGGTCAACCAGACTGCTCACTCTAAGGACTGGTCATTTCAAGCTCTGCTCTGGTGAGAAACAAAGCCAGGAAGACCAGGAAAGAAAGCAATAACCAATAACCCTGCTCCAAGAGCCCCTACCATACACTCCTTTCAAAGTTTACATTTAAATTACTCCCTACTCCTTTCTTTGTGGATTTCATGGAGCAGTGTTAAAACACCTTCTGTCCCCAGGTCATATACCCTTTTTGCATCAGCCCTTGCCATGGAAGATCAGAAGCTAAAATAAAATGCTACGGATGTGGAAAGAGATTTCTACTGGCAAAGTGAAAAGTGCTCTTTCCTCAGCATAGTCCAGTCATGCTGATTTATCTGACAAACATCTGACAAATAAATTTGACCAAAAAAACTTACAGTCAGGATGCACTGAACTTGGACTCACACTTGCCCCAATATATGCAGTGTTAAAGAGCTCTGACAGGGGTACCCAAGCATGGGTAATGGTGAGGGAAACAGCTTCTCTCCTTAGCAAAGGGCTTACAGAGCAGTGCTGGGGCAAGTGTCAGCCTGCCTAAGTCACAGGTCAGCACTGCCGTGCCAGGATTTTGCCCCCTCTCTTCTTTTCTGGTACTCTACAGGAAAAGAAAATTAAATCCCCCATGCAGCTCATTTTAGGATGAGCTGCCAAGTCTAAGGGATGAAACAAACATCCCAGCTATGCAATGAGTGAGAAACTGAATTATACATCATGCTCCTGTTTGGAATCCTAGAATGTGTGAGTTAGGAAGGACCTTTAAAGGCCATCTACTCCAGCTGCAGGGACAGCTTCCACTATAACAGGTTGGTCAGAAGCACAGAGTCAGAGCAATGGCTCCTTGGTGCTTTCATTCCCACTGCCACTTTCCCAGCTTGAAGAAACAAAGAAAACACATTTTTCACTGGTGTGTCTGAGGGACATATCTCCCTGTTTTGCATTCCTGCATAATGATTAACCAAACATCTGTCTGGGTATATTTTGGGACAGCATTTTCTGAGAAATATATTTATCCATTACGAAGGACAGGTAACTTCTGCCTGTAAATTTATCACTGTCAGCTCAAGTTTCACACACTTCTTTTCAGCCTTACAAAACTAAAAAACCATATCAGCCTCTCCAACAGAACACTGTGTCTCACTCACTTCTCTCCATCAGAGTCTGCATCAAGAACAGGCTCCCCACCAGATCCTAATTTCAAAGGCAAATCCCTTCCATCACGGGTGTTGTGACAGTAATGGTTACAGTAAGTAATAATTACAGCAAGACACCAAGCTGGAAGACAGAAGACACCTAGGAAGTATCAGACCATGTGTTGGTTGCAGAAAGCAAACCTGCACAGCCATCAAGTAACACTCACATCTTGTACTGTCCTGCTTGAGGAGCTGTGAGTGCCAAAAATGTCTGAAATGGGACATGAAAGTATGGAATCTTACAACAGCAGAAACAGTTTGAGTTGGAAGGGACCTTAAAGCTCATCTCATCCAAACTGAAAGAGAGAAGGTTTAGATCAGAAAGGAGGAAAAAATTCTTGGCTGTGAGATGTGGAGGCACTGCATGGGATGCCCAGAGAAGCTGTGGGTGCCCCTGGGTCCCTGGCAGTGTCCAAGGCCAGGCAGGAGCAGCCTGGTCGAGTGAAGGTGTCTCTGTCCATGGCTGACTAACTGGCACCTCACAAAGCCATCCAAGAGTATCCACAGAAAGACTGTCCTGTGTGTGAGCTTTTAGGCACCTCAGACTATCTTCCCGAGATAAAGTCTTTGTAAGCTGGTAAAAATTAAAAATAAATATATTCACACAAAGCTCTTAAAGGAGCCAGGGATAGTACAAATATTTGAGATACATATTAGCAGGAGAAAGAGAAGAGAGGAATAGCTTCGTCATAGCCATGGAAGCAGCTTTCAAGGGAGAAGGAGGGAAAAGCCCTGAAAATCAGCAGTAAGTCACTCTTGCCTTGCAGACAGAGACTTCAGGCTGTGTTCTATGTTCAGATGTGGGGAGAAGAGCAGGAGATTTGTCTCTCTTTTTCAGTAGTCCTTCTGAGTAAACACTCCTACAGGTTCATTTTCCACCTGTTTTAACTAAAGTTTAAAGAACCCTGCATTTTTAGCAACACGTGCCACCTATTCTTATGAAATGGTATTAACATTAAACGGTATTTTAAAGCTTGTTAGATATGCAGAACTATGAATGCTAGTATGTCAGTATGCAGAAAGTAGGAAAATCCAAAATTACTATTTCTACTCTGAACTTCCAGGGTTAAACCTTGAAGAAAACAGTTTGTGAACTCACACAGAAGTCAGAACTCACAGAAGCCATTTAAGGAGGTGGTGTCTCTCATTGGCTGGGTTTTCACCTTCCAAACGGCAACTCCATTTTTCTCTACAAGGTCAAGAAACTTAAACCTTCCACGAGTATGTTTAACCAGCTGGAAGACACTTGGACAGTGACCTTGCCATGCTTCTTCCCCAAGGGGCTATGCAGAGGTACTAAGGAAATTCAGTGGGGTTTCCCTCCATCACAAACAGCACATTTAGCCAGAGCTACACCAATATCATGCTAGGAAAATAAAACCTTATTGATTGTCAAAAATCTACCGCTAGAGATAAGAGCTTAGTGAGGGTTGGACATCCTTTCCATCTCAAATTTCTGCTTTTTTTTGCGTCCCTCTGAGGAGATGACGCAGAAGCAAAATTTGATATTACTACTGACAGATGGCTGAGCATCATGTTGTTCTGGAAAACATATGTTCCTCTGGACTTCTCAGTTGCATTGCAAGATTTGTTAAGCGAATCAGGAGAGAAGGAACTTACCTATCAGAAAGGTAGGTCTGCACTGAAAAAACAGCATTAAAAAATATCCTAGGAACTGGTTTTCTGAGGATAAGCAGGACATAAGAACTGGTCTAAAACAGTCAAGGCCAGAAGTGTTTGAATACAGTTAGAGCAGGAGGATAGAACACACGGAAGCTGCAATAGGAGCCCAGGAGGTTTCAGTTGCTCTGACTGTCACAGGGAGAAAGTGATGGGGACAGAAACTGTCAGGATTTAGAGCCTGGGGGCAAGACAAATTCTAGGTAGGGCAATAGCTGAGAAAAAACAGGATGACTGTGGTCAGCACTTCTGCTGGGAGATGGAGGTTAATACTGCAAATCACACCACAGATCTATCTGGGTTTGACTGCAAATCACACCACAGATTTATCTGGGTTTAACCAGAGTGACACCTTGGGACAGCACAGAAAGTGGGTGAGAAGCAGAGGTGGAGCCTGGAAAAAGAAACAGCCGTAAGAATTTACATCTACTGCAAAGCCAGCTGCTGAGACCTCTAGTGCCCCGTCAAAGGGAGCCCAACAAAATCCCAGAGGGAATACCTGCTGTGGAAAAAGCCCCCTTCACCAGGAATGGGTTTGTTACCTCCACAGATGACTCAGAGACAGGTAGATAGCAGAGAACAGATGTTGCCCCAGATAGAAACATCTGTGAACTCATCCCAGGCCCAGGAGCTGATGGAAAGCTATAGCTTTCCAACTGCCCTCTCTAACAGAGCTGATTACACAGGTTTTGGGATTATTATCACGTTCACACCATTAGTTTGGGCTGCTGGAGCCATGCAATAGGTTCCAGCACTAAGTAGAAGCCTCTCACTCACCTTCAGGCTGTTGTATGCAAAATCTTCGTGTTCTGAAGTCACTTCAGTCTTTGTTCCAATTACCTGTGCAGATTAAAGAGGTAAATTTGTATTTAGGAGCAGGCAGAGGAACTGGCACACAGCACTGGGTAGCTGGGCACGTCTCCATCAGCATACAGCCCTGCCAGCCAGCTCAATCATAATAATGTTATTAATTGCCATCAGACAGCATCCCAGCAACACCAGTGGGGCAGAGGACACTCCAGGAGAAACGGGTTTAATCTCTCATTAATATCTTGACAACTGTGCCTCACTGCAGCTTTCAAACAATGACAGTCATTAAGGGAACAATCTTCAACACTGCAGTTGGAAAACAGGTTTTTAATCCTCCTGTAGCACGAATGAGAGGTTGGGGAAGTCTCCCATTTCGTGTGTTTTCTGCAAATTGCTAGGGGTGATCAATAACGATATCTAGTGAAGCAAGTAAATAATTACTCTTGACAATTTTGTTGAGTCTCTTACTGCATTTGTTCAAAGGGATGCTGATCTCACACTGGAGAGTAATAATGAAAATAATTCCCAAACAAAGCAACAGAAGCCCCAGAAGTTTCAAATATGTAGCCAAGAGGGATGGCATTTGGCCAACAATTTGTTAAAGAGCATCTTCAGTGCTTCAGGACACCAAGTACACAGCATTTTTATTTCATAGCACACTACGGCCTCTGACAAGCCACAGAACCTTGGCTACAGATGGCAGAGAAAGCACATACAAGAGATCTGCTATTAAAACCCCCAACCCAGAAGCCAGCTCACCACAACCTAGAGAGCTGTATTTTCAGACTTACAGATTCCTGTCCCCTGAGTTACCACCACGCTGCCAGTAACCTTAATTTTTTTAATATACATGTGTTTAATTTGCTTTCAAGCAAGCAACTCAAACTGCAGGCAGTTTGGTTTTGGTGGGTTTTTTTGACAAGGAAGGAAGAATAGAGGAAGAGAATATCCCTGCCTTGCAACAGAAATGAAAAACCCATTCTTCTAACAGCTATCCTGATATTTCTGATTTGCTACACTACTTTTAACCTGTATTCCTCTCTATGATCATTACTGAGGAAAAAAACCCACCCAAACCACACAGATAATAATAAAACCAAACTGAGGACACCAGCCTGACTGACATATGTGTGAAGTGCTTTTCAGCTCCTGCCAAACACTGCTGGATGGAGGGAAGCCAGGACAGCAAAGAAATGCCTGAATAATAGAAATCATTCAAAAGGGAAGGTTGTTGAACATGTAGGGTGCCACATGTGAGACACAGGGTCAGTGCTGGTGGAATAATGTGTGCCAAAATTGATTCTACATTCCATTGCTCTCAAGGAGCTTAAGATATTGCCCTAAATACATTATAACCGGTTTGTTTAAACAAATAAATAAAGCATTTCTCCTGTCCAGTTGTCCTTAGCTGACAAAAAAAGGTTTATCTCCATTTTCCAGATGGATTTGTAGCCTCTTACATTGAACTTGTCACTCTCAAAGCTAAATTCCTACATCACGTGGCCTCAGGCAATCAGGGAAAGCCAGTTACAAATATGAAATATTAGTATCCATGAAAAGATTCCTCTTGCCTGGGATTTCTTGCTCTCTTGCTCCTTTTTCTCCAGCTGGGTTTGCAGCTTCTTCCTCTCCAGCTCAAGCTCCCTCACTCGCTTCTGTAGCTTTAGGAAGAGGGTCATGTCCATGGCTGCTTTCTCCATCCCAATCTCCTGGAGAAGAACAGGAGGGAGGGGAAAAAAAGACCTCAGTGTCAAGCTTTATAACTAAGTACAGTGCCAGATGCACCCTGACTGTACATCAGCCACAGCCAGGAACAGGAGCATCCTAAGAAACACATGCACTTCCAAAGAGCAAATCCACATTTTAAACGCCTATTTTTCATGTCAGTAAAATATCTGACTTGTTTTGATTAATCACTGAATGCTTAATAGCCCAATAGATAAGCAGGTGATGGGGGATAAGAACACCAAAAACACCCTACTGGGTCCCTTTTAGTCAAGTGTTTATTTTTGGGGGGTTTTAACTGCCTTTACCCAGAATATTTTGTATCAAAGCATTGTCAATACGGATTATTTTGACTTCAGAAAATGCTTTCAGAGCAATTCAGAAATACTAAAGCAACATAACACAGTAGCCAGCAAAGGGAAGTGGGGCTTTCTGCAGGCATGGTATTGTTACACGAAGTATGGTCTTGCCAGGGGGTGGCAGACCCTAGGAACATTCACTACCCAGAAGTGCTTTCCAGTCAGAAAAGTGGAGTTTAAAAAGCAGCCTATTCTATCAGATGTAAGTAAAAAACACATTTTCCTTTTCCACAGGATTCTTGATAGCCAAGGAATAATTTGTGCTGCTCTTTCCTGCATTAGGAGATTGTTGATTTGATTACAGAGGCTGTGCTGGCCAGCAAAGCATCCATGAAGATGCATGGGAATGAAAATGCTGGGGGCAAGAAGGCAAAGAATTCTGGTGTCCTTGCGGAGAAGGCTCATGATACAGCCATGATCCATCAGCACTGGGTGTAACTGCTGTGATGAATTTCCATCAGTCTTTAAGCTGCTATGGCCCAAAGACAGCACTGTATTATTTCTAGAGCCCTGATGCTGCAAACAAGTAGAGTTTGCCAGAGCACCACAACCCCACGGTTCCTCTCACACTATTAACAACACGCTTCTACAGCATGGAGTCAATTATATCCATCACTGCCTGACCAGCACTGCCTCCCCCATGCTACAGACCCCCAAACCCACCACCCCCAGAACAGGGACCCCTACAGCATCCACAGACAGTGCTGCTCTCATGGAGAGCATGCAGCCTGCAAGCTGGTTCAGGTTGCAGTGATCTCCCCCTGGCAAGTCTCCTTATGAGACTTCTCTGCAGCTCATGGTGAGCAAAGCTTCTCAAATCCATGAGCCTTTGCAACATTATGTTAATTTGTTACTTCCCACTGGTTAGTTCCCCAGTTCCTGGTTTTTACCCCTGTTGATTGGTTCCTTTTGGATCCTCTCCTTGACCGGTCCCTTTCCCAGTTCCTTTCCCTACTGGCCAATTTGTAAAACCCACCCCCTGGCTACCCTATATAATCCCTGCTCCCCTCAGTTCTTCAGTTCCTCCATTTTGGGATTCCTTCCCCTTTGGATTTCACTGAACAAAGAAGGCTCCTGAGGACTGGAAGACCCCATCCCGTGGCTCTTTCTCCTGGGTCACCCAGTGTGGCAATCGTGGCCCTGCTGCCAAGGCAGCAATCCCAGAAGAGCTGATCCCTCTGGGTGCCAGTGCCTGCACTGAACAGGGTGTCCTTCTAAAGACACTTCTGGTGAGGAAGGTCTTGGCACCCTTTCCGCCACCCCAGACCGTGACACCCTCCCTCCTGGTTCACTGTACCTCCACCTGCTGTATCACATCCTCGGTGTCCCCGATCTCAGAGGTGCAGATGGAGGGGTTGTTGGAATCCGACTCCAAGCTGCTCTGGTTGGATGGGTTTCTCCTGTGCCCCGGTGTTTGCTGCCAAGAAATGATGCAGACACATAAAGCACCCAGTGTTAAAGGATTCCTCTTGAAGTGCTGCTCTTTAGAGCAGATATGTGACTATACACTTAAGTTACCTTACAGAGAATTACATGTTCCAAGTTTTTATGCCCTAACCTTAAAATTCATATTAACACTCTAAAGTGCAAATATGTAGAAGCTCAGTTTAAAAATTCTGCATGAATTAAAGGCTCTTCATGATACCAGATGCCTGGTTAAGTGTGAACATGCAAATCTGAGCTCAAGGTTGTGCTGCTGACAGCACCCTCCAGGACCTTCTTTAAACACTCAGCCTTCCATCAAATCCAGCAGCACTCTGATTTTTAACAGTTTTCCAACACTTTAGCAATTCTGAACCTAAAGACTTTGGGTTTTGAAATTCTGAAGTCATATTGCTGGAGGATTATTTTTGTTTGTTTTTTTAACCCAACACTTACACATGAACATCACTGACACAACAAGAACAAGCATGATCCAGCTTTTCCTGAGATTCACAGACATCTCTAAGCATTTCACACAGAAGCATGGAAGACCAAGCTCCTTCTTCAAGGCACACAGATGGTTTGGCTCCAGTGCAGGGAGGTATTAGAAATATCAAGCACAAATTGCCTACTAATGGCAGCTCTATTAAATGTTTTGGGGGTGAATGAGCCACATTACTCAGGCACCAACATCTGGTCCAGGGCACAAGAGAACAGGGATAATTCCAGTTTCATTACCTTAATAATAGTCATTTCATCCCTCAAGTTGTCATATCTCTGCTCCAGACTTGCATACTCTTTCACCAGGTTCTGATAACGAGATCTCTCTTCTTCCAGGTCTTTCTTCATCTGGATGTTTTCCTCAACTGTATTTCGTGCAAATTCATCTTTAAAATAGGAAGGGGAAAAAAAAAAAAAGAAATTGTGAACTTTAGGTCAGAAACGAGCTTTTTGTAAACATCTGCAACAACAACTAATGAACAAAATTCTCTCAGCCAAGAGCCTTTAAAATCTATGTAAGCATTCACTAATAGTCAGAGACTATTATAATCTGTATTTGTCTCCTCAAGATTTGAAACAGCCTGAGCTCTTCTGCTTGCAGAACAGTCCTTTGCCTTGACTTAAAGAGAAGTCTCCAGCACCTACAAACCATCATTTAACCGTGGCAGCTCCAACTCCCATGGGCCAGCTATAAACCCACTTAAGAAAAGACCAGTGCAGTACAGAAATACCTTTGTGTTGAAAAAGCATTACCTGCTACATATAAAAACGTCCCTGCCTGCTTCCCACCAGCAGCTTTGGCACAGGAGCAAATCAACAACAGCAGCACTTCCTCATAACATCATCAACCATTTATCATGTCAAGACTGTGGGGCTTCAAACAAGTTTATATACAAATAAATTCAGTTATTTGTTGAAAATTCCCCTCTGGAAGCAAACCTGGTCCCTCCTCTTCCTGAGGAACCAGGTAAATGTAGCCCATGTGTTGTTTCAAATGGGTGAACAAACCAACTCCCTCCACTTCCTTTCTCCCATCTTAGATGCTCCAAAAGCATCCTGTAGGGGATGAATAAATATTTGCAGCAAGTTTCTTCTTAATATGTTATCTTCGTTCCTTTATTTTGTGTTAGGCTAGGAGCAAAAGGCACTTCACAAGTACCACAGAGCAGTGATAGTTACATCCACAGCATGATGATCTTTGTAAATCCCACTGCAAAATCAAAGCTGAAAAGGATGACAAAAACCAGAAAAGCTCAATACACATGTGAGAGTCCCTTTTGTGAAATGGGATTTTCCCAGGTTGCTTCCCCTACGTACGACTTGTCAGCTAAGTCTCTGCTTTTCAAAAACACTCACTGGCTCGTGTCACACTAGAGAAATCCTTTGTCACAGCTCAATAACGTGAATTGTGCTGTCCCTTGGATCCTTTATTAGTCATCCTTGGGACACTGCTATTCCCTACTCCATCAGCTTCACTGCCTCCCACACCATCAGCAAGAAATGCTTTAACATAACTGAACTAAAAAGGCCTTGCTAGGTACTTTATTCTGTATGTCACCAATTAAACTGGCCTCTGGCTTATCACCCATCAGTAGGACAGCATGAACAGAACTACCTGCACAACAAAATAGAGACAAAGGCCACCAGGAAAGGGTCACAGGAAGATTAGCACTTCTCAAGGCAGGGAAAACAACCTTCAGGGGAGAAGATTAAGCCCTCATCTAATGGAGGCATGACGATGCTATAGGCAGTTTTTCCTACCTTCGGACTGACAGAGAATCCTGCTGTTCAGCTCCTCTTTTTCCTGCTTCAGGAGAGTGTTTTCTTCTTCCAGGTCGGAGATACGCTATGGAACAAGGCAGAAAGTTACTGCTGGCTGCAGGGCAGAGCTCCTGCGGGGATTAATTTCACCTGGCAGGAGACAGGAGGCTTTGTTCGGCCTCTCTTTGCTCTTTAAAAGATCTCTGTTCCCCTGTGCTTTGCCACTTATCCTTTGTACACCAGTAGCAGAAGCACAGGTGAAATGCACTGCTACAACAGAATAACTGTCCCTTTCCTGAGTGCACCTCTCCTTAAATCAACATTTTCAGCAGAATCTTACTAAATACTGAGCAGCTGGACTTGGTGGCCACAATCTGCAGGAGAAAAAGTCTTGCAAGTGATCAGGTCATCAAATCAGAGGCTTATTTTTACATCTCAATGAGCTTCATCGTTGTCTTCAAATCACAGCACTGAGTCACAGCTGCTGGGGAAATAAATCTGCTGATTGTTCCCAGAGATGTGGCACTTCAGGAGCTGAGATGGACACAGTGAATGCAAGCTGAGTGAATAGGTCAGGCTTTTTTAACTTTATTGTACCCAATCCATGCAGCACGATGAGTCACTTCAGTGCTTCCCACAACTACAGAACCTCTGGTACAGTGAGGAATGACATGTACCAAAGCCCTTGGCAACACAATAGCAGCATATTTAGCAATTATTAACAACAACAATTGCCTCGTAAAAAATAATGAGAACAGGAACTAAATCCTGAAAAATGCTGTTTTCACTTGGCACACCTGCAAGGCTGGACTGATGCTGACAGCAACCAATCCTGGAACATTATTCAGCTTCCTGAATTCTGGTGTGTTCAACAGCGTTATCTCAAAACACACAACCATGATATTATCAAGTGAAATACGCTGCCACAGCTAAGCAGGATGACTCTGCTGCTGTCAGGTGGGAGAACACACATCATCCCAGCACATGTCATTCCCTATGCTTGCTCCTTCACTTCCTGTAGCCACTGCTTAGGAAACAGCAGAAGGATCTCACGGCGGCAATGATAAACAACACTGCAAACACCATAATAAGAGTTTTCAAAGCCCAAGAGTAATAATTTTGCTGTCACCACTAGATTAAATTTATAGGCAGCCCAGCTGGTATGCATTCCTAGCACAGATTTCAGTCTTCCACACAAGCATGTTCAAATTAAGGCATTTTATCAAACACTGGCTATGCCAGATACATACTTAATGATGAGGACAAAAGCACAGTGAGTATTTTCTTATAAGTCACAACTGAATCAGTCCTGTTCCATGCACAAACTGAAAAACCTCCCCACTCAGTACCCTGCCTGTTAATTTACTCCAGCTGTCTGCATTACCTCTGTCTGCACCTCTCCTAGAAGGCTGGAGTCTGCATGTACAACTAGAAAGTGAAAAACCCCACAGTTTAAGCATACGGAGCTACTGGTGTTTTAAATGCTGTGAAGTGAGCCAAGATTTTAATATTCTGTACCAAAACCAACTGCACTCCTTCACCATAAATCACATCTGCCACTAGATCAGCACTAGTGTCTTCAAGGTAGGAGGAATTCTTAAGAAATTGGAGACGAGGTATAGGAGTGATGGAACGGAAGGAAAACCTGTGCTGCAATGGGACAGCAAGGAATTCTTCTTCTTTGTCCCATCAGGAAAAGATTTGGGCAGTAGGATTACTCTTCTAATGCTTTTTATTGGGTGCTGATAAGGAATTCTCTGCCCAAAGCTATGACAGTTTTGTTGGAAAACAAAACTGGACAAAAATCTTGAGTGTTCTCAACTGTGCTGAGAGGATATTTGGAAGAGAAAGACTTAACAGAATCCACAATTATTTCCGGATTTTAAAATTTCTAATCCAGATTTAGTACAGGTATTTTTAAAATGTTCTCTTGAGACACTGAATTTTTTTTCTGCCTTCCTGTTCCTACGTGAAACAGGAACAAGTTCAGAGTCCAAAACCTATGTGTAACCAAGCCAGTGGGGATGTGAATGGTGCAGTACACATGGGAAGAGGAAAAGGGAGCAGGTCACACCATGGCCAAGCAGCACCAACTGCATCCCTGATACCTACACAGACAACTTTTGTACCTCCTGCTTATCTTTCCACAGGAAACAGATCTTCAGAGGTGCTTTAAATGCAACAGCACCTGCTTGGAAAGATTTCTGTAGAAGATGCTGAGCAGGGAGAACTGGTGATGGCTGCAGCTCTTACCTAAGCATTACTCTGAAACAACCTGCTCATGAGATCTGCCTCCCATCCTCCCCCAGTCTTGTAAGGAAAGGATGATGGCAAGTGGCACTTTCCTAATGAAATTCCTGGCCAGGCTGTGAATTATTCTAGCTCACCAAGCGAGAAGACTAGGCGTTACCAAAAGCCCCAGAAAGAGCAGTTGGTACTTACCCAGATGTTTCAAACTCCATCACAAAATTAAATAAGGAGAGCTATTCTAAAATTAAGGACTTGGAGAAAATAGCTGTGACAGAGTTTAAAGGACTTTTTTCCAGTAACTAAATCGTAACTGACATGGATTTGCAGGAGCTGCAGAAAAATTGAAGGCTCATCTCAGTCTCACTCAAAAGTGAGATGTCTTTGGGAATCTGTCTCACTACAACTATGCCCATGGTGTCATCTTGATAGTGAAGGTGAAAACTCCTTCTCACCTGAACTTAGCTTCATGACACTTCCCACCTTCTAGCAGATATTAGAACAACTCAAAAATCTCTTCCCAGAATTTTTCTTGGGAATTTTTCTGGCTAAATCAGTATTTTCAGGAAGGAAACAGGTCCTCTCCATCTTCCCACTTACAAGGAACAGAAGGGAGCAATGGAAAGCTAATGCCAGAAATGGGAGCCTGCACTGCTCATTAGAAATGTTTTGTAATTAAACCGTCTATTTTCATGGTGAAATGCACAGTATTTGCTCTGCTGTAGGCACTTTCACAACAAGGGAAAGCTTCTGCTTTGTTTTCATGCTTTTTAATGCATTTCTTCAGTGATTAAGCCAACCTTCCATCCAAGTGCTCGAAGGGGATTTGCAATCAAGAACAGACACAGTCTATCCCCAGCTGCATCACCTTTAAAATCAAGCATCCTTTCAGGCCCTAAAAGCCTGTGCTGCACCCAGCTAATGAACAAAGCCCTGTGCCAAAAAGAACCTTATTGTTTTAAAAGGAAATCACTGTTTTCACATGTCCCTGTGTGGGAGCACCACAGGTACAAGGAGTGAAGTAAGCGATCACCTGGCAGCTCTCTCAGTCCAGCCAAGGACAGCATGTGTACAGACTGTTCACCTCTTTGAGAAGCACATCCAAAAGTGCATTTCAGTCGTGCCAGAGGTTCAGGGTAAATCACCCTGGCCACAGTCCTTCACCACAGCTTCTCAGCCAAACCCACTACCAAGGGCTCAGCCTCAAGGGGAGGTTGGCCACAGCAGTGATGCCGTGTGAAGTGCACTAGAAGGGCCTCCTAAGAACATTCTACCACTGTAATAATAACACAGCTAATTCCAGGCTCTTTTTTTTATTATTTTTTTTCCCAAAAGTGATTAATCTTCACGTTGTCACACATCAAGTCCTGTTCTAGAGTAACAGCTGCAAAGCAGCTTTTTGTTTGCAATTTATTGAGTAGAAAAGTCCTAAATTCTTTCCATTAGAGCAGGATCAAAGATTCAATCAATTTCTGGTGCAGAAGAGATAGCATGGATTGAACTTGAGCAGCCACAAGCATTTGCAGAAGGAAACTGAACTCTCATGTCAGTGCCTCAGGTTATGAGAACAGGTGTTACTCAGAATTAATCTGATCAGCAAAGAAATTCAGGGCAAAAGGTCCATCTTTGCTATCTGCAAAACAAACTCTACACTCTGAAGTCTCTCCCACTAGAATGCCTTCTTGTACAATGGTGGCAGTGTTGGACCACTTCCACCCAAAAGGATAAAGCACAGGGGCTGCACGTTTGTCCCTGCAGTTCCCCTCCAAACCAGGATATTCCGTGGCTTTGCATGAAGGAGGAAGAAAAAAATAAATCTGTTTTGTGTCTATCCCAGCTCCAAACCCTACAAAAGCCTGTAACAACCAGAAACTGGTGCTGGAGCAGTGCCTCCCCTCAGGGAGGGAGGATGGTCCACACAGAGGTCATACTCTGTGTGTACCTACAACACCAGCCACATCAGAAACTGAGCCTTGTGTCCCATCCTGGGCTGGGATGAGGAATATTTACACCTTCCTAATACTTACAGCATCTTTGACAGCCCTGTCCAGTAATTTGCATTACACACCATCAGGAATCACTGTATACATACACATGAAGCTCTGGCACATACATGACTCTCAGGACAAGAAAAGCAGCTTCAAGTTGTGCCAGAGCAGATTTAGATTGGATATTAGGGAAACTTTTCTCACTGAAAGGCTTGTAAACATTGAACAGATTGCTCAGGGCAGTGGAGGAGTCACCAGCCCTGGAAGTGTTCAAAAACTGCAGGGATGTGGCACTTGGGGACATGGTTTATTGATTAACACTGGTGGTGCTGGGCTGATGGTTGGACTTGGTGATTTTACAGGTCTTCTTCAACCTTTACAAGTCTGTGATTCCGTGATATTCATGGTTACTAGGCATCCTGGTTTCCAGATGTGTTTGGGTTTGGGGTGTTTCCCTGTGGTTGGCAGCACAGAAGGCATCAGGGCAGGGTGCCCTGACACAAGGCAGCCACTGCTCCTGCAGGGATGTCCACCAGTCCTTGCTGCCCCATGAGCTGCCCAAAGGTAAATCCTAGAGGCACTCAGCAACAGAAGTAATAATCAAAGAACAGACACTCCCCTTCAGAGTTGTGAAGAGCGAGCTTTCACCAGTATGGCCACCTGCAGGAGACAACCCGAGGCAGACAGACAGACGTACCTTCCTCAGCAGGTCCCTCTCCTTGCCGTGGCTGTCCTCCATGACCTCCCTCTCCCCGTGAGCTCTCTCCAGCTCCATCCGCAGCCGCTCCAGCTCCTCCTGCAGGCTGAGGAGCTGGTTGCCGTCACCCCGCTGGCTCTGCTGGTACTCCTGCAGCTCCTTCTTCAGCTTCTCCACCTCGGAGGAGTGGGCTGATGTCAGCATGGACAGCTGCTCATTCAGAAGCTTGTTCTCCTTGTTCTGCAGCCAAGAAAAGAAGAGCACCAGTGACATCAATGCATGCGGTGATGCACTACCAAAGTAACCACTAAAATCCTCAAGCACGGTGGGTGACAGACCCCCAACAACAAACGTTTCCATGCAAATGCTAAATGAAGCTCATAAAGCTAAAAGCTATTTCTAAACTGTGGCAAAAGCTCAATAATATTTTGGCAATGATTACAGAAACATTTGTCAAATTGGTATTACACTGATACCACTCAGAGCAAAGACAAAAAGCTCTTGGTAGCACTGGCAACCAAACCAAAATACTACACTTCTACTACAGCTTACAAACAGTACTGCTTAATGTGATTGGTTTGCCTTTTGGGGTGGAGGTTGTAGTATTCCTTTTGCAGTTCACCCTTCTACTCCTGAATCCCATGCCTGCAGAAACCTGGAGTGACAATGCAGAACTGCAGCCTCAAGCACAAGGAGCTCCCAAAACTCCAGTTTTAAGTCGTGTGCCAGCTCAGTCATCCTTTATTTGCTCAGGTTTTTACTTTTTAAGCACTTGGCAGTGATTTGCTCCCCACTTCTGAGAACTGAAAATGCAGCAGACTTAGCTGATTTTTGGGCTTCAAATCAAAGTCAATGGGCGCTACATTGTGACTAATAAAACATCATCATTATTAGACATCCCCAGGCCAAAGACCAAAAGCTTCATTAAGAGCCTACTACGTAAGCTGTGCTGACTTTGGGTAGATAATCTTGATACCACAAGAACTGTTTTGAAACTTAAAATGCATTCTGGTTTTTAAAGCTTGCTCTGATCATCCTTCTGGCCCCTCCTAAGGTGACCTCCCAAAGCACCCCTTCTCACTGCATCTCAGTGCTCTGAAGCAAGACAAAGACACATCTCAAATGGAAAAACAAGTAAATGAGGCATATTAACATTTTTTTCCTTCGCTCTCTAGTAATGAATTATTAATGAACATCAAAATTCAGCATTCATATCATATTAGGAAATTACAATTTCTGCATGACCAAAGGCATTTCATAGAATCCTAGAATGATTTGAGCTGGAAGGGACATTATAGCCCATCCTGTTGCAACCCTCTGCCATGGGCAGGGACACCTCCCACTGTCCCAGGTTGCTCCAAGCCCTGTCCAGCCTGGCCTTGGACACTGCCAGGGATCCAGGGGCAGCCACAGCTGCTCTGGGCACCCTGGGCCAGGGCCTGCCCACCCTCCCAGCCAGCAATTCCTGCCCAAGATCCCATCTGTCCCTGCCCTCTGGCACTGGGAAGCCATTCCCTGGGTGCTGGCCCTGCAGGCCTTGTCCCCAGTCCCTGTGCAGCTCTCCTGGAGCCCCTGGAGGCCCTGGCAGGGGCTCTGAGCTCTCCCTGGAGCCTTCTCTGGTGCAGCTGAGCAGCCCCAGGTGTGCCAGGCTGGCTCCAGAGCAGCAGTGGCTCTAACGACATTTCCAAAGAAATGCATTTTCAGAACCTTGTGTACATGGTTTTATACACCACTCAACTGTGATTTTCATGAAAATACAAAATAAATACACAGGAATGGTTCTGGGTTTTTTTATTAACAACTAGAGATGTGAGACACCATTTCCTGGGTTGCTCCCCACCGCACTCAGAGACTGCTCAACAGACCCTGTTAAACTTGAACTTGCTTTATTCTCAATCATTATCCAGCCCTGCAGATCTGAAATAGTCCTGGTTTCAATCCAGGTTCTGTGAAAATACCTAGTTTATTTTGCTACCAAAGGCAGATGTAACAAATTCATCACCTTGTTACCCAAACTAGTTTTATTCACAATAAATGCTCACAGAGAGAGTACTGCTTGCAGGGACAGTGTAGAGAGCTCACAATGGGTCTAAATACTGTCCGCATAAACATGCAACACAAAATTAGACACATGCCTTCTAAGTGTCTCAGAAATTCCAACAAACAAACTTAAGGAAAATAAATTGAAGAAAAAAATAACAGGGAAAAAAAAAGAAGGAGGAATTGGTCCAATGTAAATAGAAAAGAAAGTGCTCCAGTGAGGATGTTTTGCAGCAAAATAGATCAAAATCTTTCTTCTGTGTGCAAAAAAATCCCTCACCTGATTAAAAAACTTAATTAAATGATTCCAGTTACAGATGCCAGAGCATCTGAGCTGAGGCTGATGTACAATAATAGGTTTCAATGTTTTCAAAGAAAGATCTCTTCCTTAGGGGCACACGGAGGATTGCATCTCTACTCATGCATGAGCTAAACTAGCAAAAATAAAAACGTTTTCCTCCACAGCTACTCAAGAAACGGTACAACTGCAGCTCTCCAGGTTACCTGCTATATACTTTTTTTTCTTGGAAAGTTAATTGGTATTTTCAAAGGTTATGTTTATAGATTAGAAAGGAGTGAAAGCAAGATCCTTCAGGGAAACTATGATACAGCAAATGCACTGTGCCAGAAAAAAAGATTCTGTGTACTGAAAAGAAAATCTACTGGAACGGTGCTCATTAGCACTTCCAAAGCATCCCAGGGAAACCTGGCAGCCCTGGAAGGATGGTTAAATTCAGCTCACTGGACAGACCACCACGTGTAATCCAGAGCAGGAATTCTTTCCTGCAAAAGCTACACAGAAAGCATCAAAGAAACTCCTACAAAATGGTCTGTGGTGAGACTGAGGGAGAGCAAGACGAGCTCAAGGCCATTATTCTTGCCTAGTTAAAAGCTCTCCATGACTCCTTCCCTAAAGCAGATCCTTCTGCTGCTTTCATAACCCATGACAGGAAAGTCAATGTTAACCAAATAATGGGGTTTTTTTTTCCTTTACTGTTCCACTGCCACACTTCCCCTAGCAAGAAAATAGGGAAAAATAAAAACTAAAAAATACTACTGGTGTTCCAGTGTCAAGTCCAGCAGCTCAGCAGATCCAACAATAATGCTCACACTCCTTGCACGAGTTCAGCCCAAAATACCTGGACCTGGAAAGACTCATCCTATTCAATTCCACCAAAATATCTCCTGGATGAAAGGTCATATCAAACCTTCTTCTGAGAGTTTTCCATTCTTGAGCTACTGTTAGCAAAATCTAAGTATGGAAAAGGCATTTTAAAAGTAAACACCAGGGTCTGAAAGTTGGACCCTGTTGCAGTGCAGTTAATGCACTGCAGCCAATTAACACTGCAGTGAGGGTGACCTGTGTGCACTGGGGTTTGCAATGCAAGAACCCAAAAACCTGACTCTGCACCGTGTGACACAACACAGAGCCACCTGTCATCACCTCCAACACAGGAATGCTTGTGTCATATCGGGGTGGGGAGATTTTAGGTGGTGAGGGAGCCGTGTGGGATGGACAAGTGTCCCTGACAACATCTCAGAATGATAAACTGGAATTACCAAAAACTGGTGCTACAAATAAGGGGTAACCCTGACTGAAGAGAATGTTCTCCTACCTGTAAAAATTCTGTTTAAGGGTACAAGTGGATATGAATTTCCGTGTTGATATTAGTCAATACAACTAGGTCCCACTCAGCATTTCTCACTATCACCTCTCAATTCCTTGTACAGCAACACAGAAGGTACTTAACAAAGTAATTAGCACACATTAGTAGGTGAAAAAACTATTCTGCTACGTATGTAAAATCAAATCATTATTCTGCAGCTTATTAACGGCAGATGGCTACTGATGAACACACCCCTGTGATCAGTCACTGTAAGGTCATCAAGTCACCCCACACAGAGGTCTGTCACATCACACCATCCCACCCTCCCCTTACTCCTGCAGACTTCTTGTGCCTGGAAACACAAATGTCCTCAAAGTGAAGCATTCACCCAAACTGCTGTTCGTTTTCCAGGGAATGTGACTCCCAGGACACACGGGTCACGGCACCAGTGGTGGCAGACACCCTGCACAGTCAATGCTCACAGAGCGCAGAACACAGCAGGGGCAGTTCAGCCCCAAACCTGTGACACTGGATCCCACACGGAGCTGGCCTGGGTTTTCAAGCACCACCTTCCAAACCTGCCGTCCCATCTTCCCACTCCGAGCCCTGCTGGGCAGTCCCCACGACAATTGCAGTGTGGTTTGTGCAGCTCCCTGAGCCGAGCTGTGTCCCACCCTGACAAACGCTCGGCTGCCACCACCACGGTCCTTCCCAGACCACACGGAAAGGCACCAAGCTGGGCCGGGCCCGTCCTCGGCACCTACCTGCTCGTCCACCTTCCTCTGCAGCTGCACCACCTTGTTCTCCATGCCGATGTTGAGCTTCTTGAGGTGCTGTGCCGAGCGTGCCTCGATGCGCAGGGCCTGGAGCTGGCGCCGGGCCCTGAGGCGCCGCCAGTGGCACTGCAGCACCACGGCGGCGGCCTGGGCGCGGCGGAACCGCACGCGGGCCAGCCAGCCCCGCGCGTACCTCTGCAGGATGGTGGCCTTGTGCTCCGCCAGCATCTGCAAAACACGGGCACAGTCAGCACAGGGAAGGCACAGAATCGTGAAATCACAGATCGGTTTGGGTTGGAAGGATTGTGAAGCTCATCCAGCATGGGCAGGGACACCTTCCACCAGACCAGGCCGCTCCAAGCCCTGTCCAACCCAGCTTTGGGAACTTCCAGGGATCCAGAGGCAGCCACAGCTTCTCTGGGCACCCTGTGCCAGGGCCTGCCCACCGTCACAGCCAGGAATTTCTTCCCAGTATCTTCTCTAAATCACTTTCCTTCAGCTTAAGGCCGTTCCTGGAAGATCACCTGTATACAGCAACTCTGGTTTGGCTGCTGTTGGAGTCCAGGGCATCATTTCAGTCACCCTGGAAGGTCAGGGACCTCAGCAGAAATGTCTGGGACCTGAGCAAAAGAGTTTGATATCTGTACAGGGGGGTTTGGAATCTGACAGGGGGTCTAGGATCTGTACAGGGGGGTTACAGACCCTGGCACAGAGCCCAGGAAGACACTGTCTTTGATTTCAGTCCACGGGAAAAGCTTCCAACACTGAAGAAGAATTGCAAGCCACAAAGGTGTGAAAGACAGTAGAGCAGTTTATCACAGGGTGGAAATTTTTGTAGGTTTGGGTTTTTAGAATGGAGGTGAACGGGGACAAGATGGAGGATTCTGAGTGGTGCCCTGAGTTCTTCTTCGTCTCTATCTTCTGCTGTGACGGTGGCACAAAACAGCTTTGAGGAGATCGGGTCAGACTGTTTAGTATAGATTGTAGATATTGGTGTATAATTGTAAATACTAAAGATGTAGTAAGTGGTATAAGAGGTGATGAGCCTCCATCGGAGGAGGAGTCACCGTCTGATGCCCGAGCTGCAGAGACCTTGGCCGGGCACAGAGTGAATGGAAAGATAAGAAACAATAAACAGAGCAAGCAACCTTGAAAACCAAGAATCTGAAGACTCTGTTTTGTTCTTGCATCTGGCTCGGGGCCTCTCAGAGGGCAAAAGACTCTCAACCACCTGAATCTCGGGAAATGAGCAAACCTGAGAGGCTGCAACAAACATTAAACACTTCTCAAACTGCCTTGGAAAGGGTTTCTCCTCCAAGAAATGTCCTGGTAGATGCAGGGGCTGATGGCTGGAAATGGAGGTTTTGCACCCTCTTTCGTGGGCAGTACTTCCAACCCTGCTTGTGGAGGCTTCTCCAGGCACTGCTCTCCACTGATGCAGGCAGGGCACACCCAGACCTCTCCTAGGAGCCTGCTTGGTCTCAAAGCAAAGACCTGCTTTGAGAATATGATCCTGGTTGAGGACTTGGTGGGAGCAGGTGACATCTAGGTTCAAGTGTGACTTTGTGGACCACAGAATAGTACTGAGATCCACCAGAGCCACAGCTCCAGAATAAAGTCATTAACAGACACACCCACACCTAGCAATGAACCTACTGCCCCCTCAGCATCAGACATCACCAACATCAGAACAGATCTGTAGATTTTTTTCTGTTTTCCACCTCTGCATTATGATAATTTTTACTGCAGATAAATGCTGTCCTGATGGGATTTCGTATCAAGTGGATAACCTTCAAATAAAACCGTGAGTCCTTTCACTACAGTCTGCAGCCAGTTCTCTAGCACAATTCAATTCCTTGTAATTTTTATCTGCTTTTATGAAATTTCTGGCATGTTTGTATTGAATTTCTTCCCCAAAATTTACAGCTATCTTGTCAGTCAGTGGCAGTTCAATTCTGTCCTCTGAAACTGAAGGCTGACATTTTAGAGATACAAACAGCATGCTGTTAATAGCTTCCTTATGTTTCAGTCTGCTAAAGAAATAAATAGAAGAATTTGAAGATCACAAGACGTTTTATTGTTATTAGTTTGGGTTAAGTTGCTTCAGAAAAGGTTATCCTATCAGCTCCTCTTACAAATATTTTGTTTCACCCTCAGGCTTTTTTGCAATTGCAAATTTTAATTCAGAATAAAGGGATTATATGAATTTATAATTATATAATATATAAGAATAACTGTGAAATGAGCTTTGTACGTCTGCAGCCTTGGCTGCCATAAATGGGGAAAGCCAGGAATGCTCAAAGAGGTGGAAGAAACCCCACTGCACTGCCTTGACGACCTATTTCAGCTTTACAGCAAAATTTTTAGGTGGGCACTAGGCATGCCCCCATCCCACAGATCATCACCCACAGCCCTGCATCTGTCACTGAACATGCACTGGAACCAACACCTGTATCTAAAACCTATACCCAGGTGTTCCAGAGATTAAGGAGGTTCAGATTAGAGAGGCCAGGCCTTCAGCCAACTTCGACACTTTGTTAAGATTTGGGTGGCCTTTAATCTCAGGGAGTTTAACTGCTGGACCAGCTGCACCCCCTGCAGAAGCTTCCAATTTAAAAAACAGATGCTGAAAAAGCAGTGGCAGCACAAATTCCTTATCACCAGCTGCTGTGTCTCAAAGGACAACCCTGGTCTGTCTGGGAGGTCACCAGGTGTCCAGGTAATGTCAATTATTTACAGGAACAGGCTTTTCCCTCATGGTGCCTCTCACTTCTTGGAGTAGCCCCATGAGCCAGTTAGGCACCAATTTAGGTAACTATCAACACAGTGCTGGGTCTGAGGAACAGAGAGAAGATTCTCCAAAGCTGTTCTCAGTTTCCTGACACAGAGTAGCTGGAGAAGGACTCTGGACAAGGGATGGAGGGACAGGACACAGGGATACACTTCCAGAGGGCAGGGACAGATGGGATCTTGGGCAGGAATTGCTGGCTGGGAGGGTGGGCAGGCCCTGGCCCAGGGTGCCCAGAGCAGCTGTGGCTGCCCCTGGATCCCTGGAAGTGACCAAGACCAAACTGGACAGGGCTTGGAGCAGCCTGGGACAGCGGAAGGTGTCCCTGCCATGGCAGGGGGTGGAATGAGATGATCTTTAAGGTCCCTTACACCCAAACCACCCCAGGAGTCCATGATTTCTCACTGTAACACTGCTGTCATGAAACTCTGTATCTTTTGTGTCCCACTCCTGGTTTAACACAGAAACCTAAAGGAGAGACTTAATTAAAGAGCTATTTCCATCAGCAAGTGACTTACTGCCTTCTGTGACAGACCCTCCTTGTCTTCCTGCCCTACCGGGAACAGCCCCTGCATGCAGCTCCAACTTACACTCATTGGGACGGGGAGGTTTTAGCAGAGCACAGGGTAGATCAAATGGCATTTCCAGATCTCCACAAGGCCTCCCGGCACCACAGTGACTAACTCCATTTAGCTGCTCCGCTGAGGTGCTCCTGCCAAAATGTTTTTTGCTTGCACAGCTTTAAATAGCAAAGCCCTCACCGTCCCTTCTCCAGCAACACTGGGGGCTGTCAGCTTCACAAACATCAACACAGCCACAACAAACACAACGCAGAAGTAAACAAAAAGGCTCTTTCCTCATGCAAAGACCCTCCTGGGAGTTGTACCTGGTGGTAAATCCTCCTGACAAACATGCCCCGAGCAAAAGCCTGGATGGTGAGGGTGGCGTTGCGGACCCTCAGGAAAGCCCGGCGCATCCGCAGCATCCGGTACTGCCTCTGCAAGATGATGGCAGCCCTCGTCCTCCTCAGGTGCTCAAAAAGCCTGCAATGCACAGGAGGAGGGTAAGCAGGGAAAATAAACTCCACTTCTGTCTGATGCAGTAAGTTTTAAACCAGGGGGAGAGGAAAACCTTTTGTCCAATGTGGCTTGATGGTATTCAGGAAAGACCACCCCAACAGCTGGGCTAAGAAAGCCTCCATGCCATCAGACAGCAGCCATGGAACCCAGGAGCACTGGAACCACAGATCAACACACCTCATTGTTCCCAAACAGCATTAAACCCAAGTATTGCCCAGGTTTTCCTTGGTTTGAACTCTCTGCCTTGCATCCTTGCGCCAATCAGCGTCCAAGTTGGCTCCATCACTTCCCTGACTATAAAAAGCACATGTCATACAGGGTATCTACTGACTCAGTGAAAACAGCAGCAAATTGATTTGACATTTAAACTGGTCTGCACTGCTTTGGCAACATTCCTGAGCACAGCCTCGAGCAATTCACAGACAGTAAATAATGAGGGATGCGGTCAACTCCGCACCACGTTGTTCCCATTCTCCAGCTGAACTCATGTTCAATTTGCTGTTACACTGGTTAATAAATGCCCATAAACCCTCCATTTAATTTGATAATTAGCTTGTTTTGCTGAATTTATGATTCATTTATTGCTCTCAGCATGCAGCATTATACAGAAATTTGATCCACTTCTTTTATTTTGTGAAAAGCGTATCAAAACTAAGAGCCGCATCAGATTGGTTTATATATCACTTTGATGGAGGCAAATGGCTTCTCATTAGGATCCACAGAGCCAGGGCTTCCTGAAGAGGATAAGGGAGGGTCTGTCTCCAAAAAGAGACAGTACTTACTCAGATGCCATCCAACTCTACAAACCCTGCACAAAGAGGGGAACTGAAAAAGAAACTCTGCAGCATCTGGTCCTCCGTGACACCAACCCCTTTCACAACCACAAATTCAACTAGTGTCTCTGATGTTCTTCTGCTGATTGTCTCACTTGAAGAAGGGCCACAAGAAGGAAGGTGGCCGGTGTGTTGGGACGCTGTTCCATTGCTTCACTGCTCCCTCACACCCACCCGACCCCTGCCACCAGCAGCCCACACTCCAGCAGTGTTACCTACAGAAACACCAGCAAGCCACTGACACAAGGGAGCTTGAGATTCCTGCAGAGAAAGAGTTAACACTGGGCTCTGTTATTCTCTACTGTACACAGCCCCTCTGCCAGTGATTTGGAGTGATTTTCCTCATTACAAAGGATACAGCCAATCAACCCTGAGAACTCCCCCCAGACATCACAGAGACACAAACCTGGTCGCTGCAGGGGAGGAGTGCATACCAACTAGGCAGCTCTTCCCTGGCTGATCTAAATGCCCTTTACCAAAGACAGTCCCAGGAAAATATTAGTTCTGTGAAACACTTTCACCTAAATCCTTCAGAGCACTATAGTCATCTCATTATAACCAGATTGTGATGATGACCTTGGCCCAGCACCTAGAAATTTAAACTAACGCAAATATGAAACCAGTTTGAGGCAAAGAACATTGCTCTCTTGCCCCTAAATAAAACCCAAGGGAGGGGCAGAAATAAGTCCTGTATTTAGCCCAGAAACTCTCACCACAGTGTTACCCACATGCACATTAGGTATCTTGCTTTCAAGCAAGCAGAGCGTCTTCAAAGTTTCTCATACGAAACCCCCAAGTTTAAGTTCTTGGAAGATGCAATGGATTGAAAACCTGGGTGGGCAGAGGTGTTTTCACACCTGACCTCCCAGCTGGCCCCTCTGAGGCTCCCCAGGACCCACCTGCGTGCCAGGTGCCTGCGGACATGGCACTGCAGGGTGAGGGTGGCTTGTCTCAGCCTCCGGTACTTGGCCCTCTGCAGCCAGCCCCGCACCGTCTTCTGGATCATGATGGTGGCAGCTCTGAACTTGTCTGCCCGCAGCTTCTCCAGATATGCCACCTGGCCTGCACGGAAAAAGATCTTGGTACGGCCAAACTGGAACTTGTCTGGATCCTTTTCAAAAGCATAAAGGAAACTACATTTAATTGAGGCAAACATCACTTTTTCTCTTTTTGTTTTCAGTCTAAGTTGATCAGCAGACACACAGCAAAAACACCACTCCGAATCAAATTTATCAACTTACATCAGTTCTTAATTGGGTAATGAAGATTTTATTGGACTCCATTATTAGACATATTAGATTATTAGACTTATTAGACATTATTAGATATCATTAGACCTACTACACTTGAGCTACACCCACCAAGGAATGCAGCACTAGGACTCAGCCTTAAACCCCATGTATTTACACTAATTTTGAAGGGGTTTTTGGTTGTTTTTTGTTTTGTGGGGTTTTTTGCTTGGTTGGTTTGGGTTTTTTTGTTTTTGTTGTTAGGATTTAGGTTTTGGTGCTGGGGTTTATTTGTTTGGGGTTTTTTATGTTTTGGGTTTTTTGCTTGTTTTGGTTGGGTTGGGTTTTTTGTTTGGTTTTGGGTTTTGTTATTTGTTGCTTTTTATGTAAATAAAGAAATCACAGAATCACAAAATTGTTTAGGTTGGAAGGGACCTTAAAGCTCATGTATATCCAACCTCTCTGCCATGGGCACAGGGATGTCCTCCACTAAACCTGACTAGAAATGCAACACCAGAGCACTTCAAGAAAAATACTTCTTTCTCAAGAAGACTAATATTTCGATCTACAGAGTCATAACTGTGCTGCAAAAAGCCCTGCAGCCAAGGGTAACACTGGGTGCTAAAACCAAGAAGAGGAACCCAATTTACCCAATTGGATAAATTCCTCAAAATCCCACAGGAAAACAAGAGATGAAACATTAAAACCTGTCTAAGGTGCTGTGCACATTCTGAACCACTCAACAGCAAGAGATCTCTGCATGCACATTTGCAATTTTAAAATAACGCATACAAGCAAGCAGTAAAGTTTTGGTAAGGAGAGATGGCAAAACCTTCGAATTAGTTTATGGTAAAAATGTCCCAATCTGTGGGATGCCTTTTCCACATAGGGCCACTGAAAGTCTCCCACACATCAAGATAAGGAATTTACTGCCCCTTTCCCTTACACATTTGTGCAAAGAGGCACTTAATGATTGACTGAGGTTTATGATGTTGTCCCAGGCTGGACCTCTGAAATGTGCTCCAGCTGTGGCTAGACAAAACCAGAAGGAGGGGCTGGGGTGACACATTTTTTGAAAGTGGCCAATCATTCATGTCCAGTCATTGACAGCAAACTCTGGACTTCACCAGCACTGAAATGATTCATTCCTCTTGACCAAGAAACCCCATGTCCCACTTGCTCCTACGACCTCCTCACAAGACTCCCTCATTTTGGGAAAACCCCCAGGCTGCCTGGGGTGGAGAAGCACCTGCACAAGCAGCAGGTGAAGCTGGAGCAATTTCAGACCACACCAAAGCCATGAGTTCTGTGCTTTTAAGATCACTGACAAAGATCTGGTCCCAGCTCACCTTAATGAGATCTTGCAACAGGGTCTGACAGATCTGCTTCTTGTCATTCTTAGAGAGGTCTCTCTTGTTCATAAGCACACGGTACCTGTTGAAAAAGTCCGGGTAGGACCACCTGAAAGCAAAGCACACACTGGGTTAGTCTGCATGCTGGGCACTGTGTCATTAAAATAAAGTACTTGGAGTAATAGACGAGTCAAAATGTGAAATATTTCAAGGGATTTCTCACCACCACCCTCAGTATGGACCAAAGCCACCCAAAAGGAGCTACTCACCCCCAGCCTGGCCCCAGTCTCAGACACTGAATGACCATGTCAGGGCCTTTCTAGCCTGGAACCAAAGGCCACAGACCACCCTGTTTTCATTCCTGATGTGCTGCCCAATCTGCTGCTCTTTACCACTCAAATGCAACAACGCTGTTCCTGCCAGAAAGGAGAACCTAACTTTGGAGAAATCATGGATCTCTTGATTGCCCAAAAATAAAAATTAAACAGCAATCTTGATAAAGTCACAGAGAATTAATCAAATAGATATTCTTTGTTTTTTGTGTTCTCAAACTCTGCCAAATACTAATTTGAATCAATTGACCTACTAATTGCTCCATCTTGAGGTCTGTGACTGACACCCTTCAAACAAACGCAAAATCTTTTGGCTCTGGAAAGAC
The DNA here is from genome assembly GCA_017589585.1 of Phylloscopus whistleri. Taxonomy (NCBI): domain Eukaryota; kingdom Metazoa; phylum Chordata; class Aves; order Passeriformes; family Phylloscopidae; genus Phylloscopus; species Phylloscopus whistleri. Next base: position 1,887,378 of record JADMLD010000037.1, read on the forward strand.
AAAGCAGCCCCTTGGAAGAAGCCTCACTGTCTCCAGCAGCAAAGCTTCCTAACAGGCAACACTAATTGAAGGAATTAGAGCATTGTATCCTACTGCTAGGAAATACCATCTCCTGCTGCTGGTGATAGATGTAGAGCCTGCAGACTGTGATCCTGAAATTGCTTCAGCATCTGCCAAGTTTCAGCCTTCTCTAAATTAACACAGTGAATTATAAACCCCTCAAAACCCGAGTTTTTAATTAACACTACCCTTCTCCAGCAATGTCCAGAATGACCGCTGATATTTCAACAAAATACAGATAACAAATATCAAAGGGAAACTGGAGAGAATCGCAGCGAATTTGATTTCTGCCCTCACTCAACAGAACCACCTGTGAGCCTGATCCTTACCTGCAGGGATGTTCTAGCAACCAGGACGGGAACAAACTGTGAAGAGCTGCCATACAGAAACATCCTCTTCACCCAGAAGTCCCGTGCACACCCTAATTTTTGCATTACTGCACCAAATTTTCCCTATTGTTATACTTCCAGAGATTAAGAGTGTGGGAGGGAAAACAAACTGCAAAGGACCAGAGCAATGCTTGTGACAGGTCAAGGCTAGTTTGCAGTGGTGAGGCTGAGCAAGACCACCCGAGCAGTCACAGCTGCCAGCTTTACAAAAACAGAATAGCTCAGTTGGAAAGGAGCTGCACAATCATCTACTCCAGCTGCTGGTATCTCTCACGAAACACCTCGAAGGCTGGAAGCTGTGGTATTTGCTAAGACAGGCATATTGCTGATTTCAAGACAGACAACCAAGAGAGTTTTGTGTCACTTCAGAAAAGGCAACAGGGGAGAAGAGACAGTACTTTCTTTCATTAAAAACAATACTCTAATTAAAGGAGTACAGCAGAAAGAAAAGTTTGCAAAGGCAATGAAGAGAGAAAATGGGGAAAAAAAGGTGGCCTGGTAAGGTCTGGGATGCTCCTGCATGGACACACAGCACCCAGGACTAGCAAAAACCAAAGTACCCTTAGGATTGCACCTGAAGCCAAAGGTGAAATGGGGAGCTCCTGGAGGCAGAAGCATGAGGGAAACTGTGATGAAAGGATTTCCCATGCACAGAATGCTCATATTGGTTCTGGAGCAGCCAGATTTAGTGCTGATTTAATCTCTGTCTCCAGGGGCTAGTCTTGTGGCCAGGCAGCTAAGGCCACCCACCCTCAAATAACCAAAAGTACTTGCTTACCACTAAAAAAGCTAGGATGTCAGCTATGGGGAGCTCCCTCTGGGGTGAAAATTGAACACAAAGATTATGCAAGACTACAAGCAGGTGTCCTGTAAGGTTTAACTTAAACTTGCCTTCTCTTCGCTTTCCTGGTGCCTCTGTTCTGTAATTACATTTCCCATTTTGCATTGTGCAAATAAAACCCCTTTTCATTTTAAGCACGCCGGGGTTTACACAGCTCCAAATCAAACCTGAGAGGAGAAGCAGAGCATGCAGTGCCCGAGGCACCCAGCCAAGCACACGAGGCTGGCTCGGGCATTGCTCAAGCCAGGGAAAGCTTGGGAGGGGGGAAGAGAGAAGGAGGAGTATTCCCATTAACCTGCCAGAGTCAGCTCAGGCACTGACATTATTAACTGCTGATATCTGGAGGAAAAAAAATCGCCCTGCAGGTGCCACCCAGGCTCTTCCAGCAAAGAGCAGATGGTGAAAAGGCAGAACGTGAAACTCAGGGCACAGGTCCAAGCTGGGCAGAAAGCAAAATCCATCAACTTCCAGCACCAAGGCAGAGATCCCACAGCTGCTCACAAACAGGAGTCAGACACCTGCAGGAATTCCTTAAAAATAGGTCATAAGTCACTACACAGTGTGTCTTCCTCTAGAGCCTGTCGTTCTCATTTCCCAAGGTGGCAAAAAATGATTTTCCACATCCACCTTTAATAAAAATGACTCACTTTTCAGGAGTAAGTCTCACATGAGACATTGGAAGAGTCAGGGAATACACTCCCTGGCTTCTGCCGAGGCGTTTATCAGGACTGGTGGCATCCACAGCCCCATATCCACATCTCCCAGAGGTTCACAGCCCCACACTGCACCCCCAGGGCACAGGACTGCCTCACTCATGCTCTCACCACTCTCTGATTTAGCAGGGGATGACAGCCCTGACACCACACTGCTCCTGTATTATTGTCCATGGAGCATCAAGACAAAATCTGTGCCACGCCAGTGCTCAGCCAGCCCCTCAGGAGTTTCACTGGGATATTTGCCATCCCAGTTCACCAGAAAAAGAAAGCTGCAGGGGTTCATAGGTGCTGCTACAGAATCCTCCCTGGAGAAAGGAACAATTAAAGCACTCAGGTTTAATGTAACATGCCTCAATGAACCACTCGAGGCTCAAAGCTGTATAAAATTTCCTTACAACTATGTGCTTGGAGAGAAACAAACATGATCCCCCAGCCCTGCAAGGGAGATTTCTCCAGTGCAGAAATACTGAAGCTCAGTGCTTTGCTATACATACACTTCTAAAATTATTTTTCTGCACATACATTCCTTTTTTTCTACGTACAATGTCTTCATTTTCAGAGGGGAAAAGAAAAAAAAACCCACAAAAACAAAACCAGAAAACTTATTTTGTACTTGCCAAAGCAGCAGGAGACGAAGGATGTGCTACGTTACCAGCTCAGCAGGTCAGGAAAGACTAGGGGAAGGGTACACTCAGTTCAACTTGTGGACAGGCATCAAATGAAAAACAGATTTCAGGTACTTGATATGCTGCCACACAATGCACAGCATGGGCAATCTCAATGCTGGGGGCTGGAAACCACCAAGGGACACTAAATAAATACAAGTCCACATTATTATCAAGTTTTAATATCAAGTTTTAAGATCCAGATAAGTGGTGCAGAGAAAAGAGATGGAACCAGGGGGATTTTTATACCTGCACAGGAAGAAGGAGGCACAGAGGACTGGGCAGATGCTACTCAAACTGAGATCAAGCCAGCCTCAAACAGCTGAATTTTGCTTTGATGTCAGCACAGGTCACTAAGGGGAAAAGGCAATAAAAGGAATGGAAGGACGCAGGAAAATAACTTATGCCTGTGGAAAAAAACCCTCCTTGGGCCCAAGCAGCAAGGGGGATGGTTGGCTGGGAGCCTGAGACTTGCTTGTCCCAGCAAAGTCTTTGTCATCTACAGGAAACAGAGAGGAATAAGCTGTAGCACACACCACAGATAAAGTAATTTTTTTTTCTGTAGTTTCAACAACCAGATTTAGATGTTTTACACAAAAAATGCAGCCAGGTGCAAGCAAAGGGGCTGCTCCTGCCCAAAATCGAGGGGCTATGAACCCAAGCAGAGCCAGTTGGGTTTATTACAACATCAAAGTAAAGACAGAGCATGAGTAGGAAACTGGGGGTGACAGTCTAAGGAAGCCTCCAAAAAGCATCCTTCCAAGCAGTCAGCAACTGCCCAAAATATCTACAACCCATTGTTTCAGGGTTATTACAGCAATGTTACACCAGCTGCACTGAATGAACAGCTGAAAGCAGTGTAAGAGGTCAAGGAAGCTTCAAACTCTTAACCATAATACGGTTTCTTCTGTACCCTAAAGTAATTGAATGCGAAATGTTTCCACTCAAGGTAAACAAATTCACTGTCCCTATCACCCAAGACCATCCCAGGTGCTGAGCAAACTCAGTTTTGTGTAAGAAATCCTGGCAGCTCCAGATGGCACCCTCCCCTGAAGGGGTCAATATTTAAGCAGGAAAGAGTTGGACGATACTGATCTTTATAGAGGATTCAAAACATGTCTGGAGGGGTGCAGGTTCAATCTGGCAGCCAAGATTTGACATGAAATTATTTTAGAAACTGCAGTTCAGGGAGAAAATTTCTCTTGCCTTGTTTACTGCAGCAGAACAGATTTGCCTTTCAATTAGCTCTAAAACATGCAGCCTGGCCTGGCTTGAAATTAGCTGGAATATATTCAAAGGGAAAAAGGATGGGGGGAAACCCCTTCATTTACATATTACACCTTTGTTGGGAGTGGGCAAACAGAGCTGTTGGTAGCCAAAGCAATTTATAGGTCTTGTTATCCTGAAATAACAGCCAGGCAGCTAAAGGCACATTCTATAAAAAAAATTATATATCCAAGGATGTCCATGATAGTTTTCAATTATAAGTGTTTAATGTTTATAGAGTTTAGCAGCTGGGATTTCACACTGAATTGATACAAAAATGCTGCATCTGACAGCGAGCTCCAGCAGCCAGAGGAAGCAGCCAAATGCCAAGAATACTTAAACTATAAATATATAACTACAAAGAGAGTGTTTCAGAGAGAACTGCAGTGATGAGGTTATTCAGAGCAATGGCATGGTGGGAGACCACCGCTGCTGGATGGACCACTGACTGGAAACCACCATAACCAGCAGGAAAAAAAATAAAGGCACAGTTTTGATAGAACCAATTTAAAAAACTTGTTTTAAAGAGTATTTTGCTATTCATGGAGATCCGCACCAATTAGTCCTCTATAGACTCATCTCTATGCAGCCAGTTTCTGTAAAGAAGATGAATGGTTTTACAGCACAGAGACATCTTCTACGCTTTACCCAGGGAAGCTGATGATAGATTTACGACCTACACACCTCAGACAGTCCATTCATCACAGTCGTTTATGCACATGCTAACAGATACAGATTTCTTAACTGCTGAGTAACATTTCAAAGTAAATGATACGTTTTCAATTTATTTCAGACACAGCCAGAACACAGCCTACCATGGAAATGGTAAAATAAACCCAAGCACACCCTAAGTGGGGAGCCCAAGGCTTCAGATTTCTGCAACTTACATGGCTTGAACAACCACAGCTTGTACCAAAAATTATTTATTTTCTTAGAGGTAAAAAAATTACTAAAGACTCAAAACACTGAACTCTTCAGCAGCAGGTGGTTTTATCCAGAGATCTCTGACTCAAGGCCACATCACCGTCAGAAGTTACTCTCGTGACAGTATGCTGGAATATATTCAGAGGTAAACATTACAGGATGAAAATAAGAGTTTTTCTACTGTTTCTGGATAAAACTTTGAGGTAACCTTGAGAAAAACAAGTTTGGAAATTCCCTGTTGCTTTCTAGGTAAATTGCTTACACCCAAGTGAAGCAGAAGTCACGAAGATAAAGTTTTCTGTTATTATTTTAAAGTATTCCAAATTTAGAGCCTTCACATGGGCTTTAAATTTAAAGCAATGAGTCCCCTTTTTAGTTTTATCCTTAATCAAGTAATACAAACTCAACTTGTCTCAAAATATAAGGAAATACAGAGGAATAATCAATGCTCACTGTGATGAAAACAGAGAGAAAGATCACATACAAAACTTCAGAAAGAACTAAAAAGTGTGCTGCTTTTCCTACCAAACAAGATGCTGTGGAAGCATCTTTTCCCAAGATGGTCTATAAAGTCAATTTAAGTACACAGATTATTCACAAGCCTTCAACAACATCGTCCAGCTCCTGGGTCTGGATTTTCAAGACTGGAATATTGTAAGGAAGGTGAAGAGCTACCAGATCCCGAAGTGAGCACTCTATTTGGTGCAGAGCTCTTCCTATATACAATTATATCCTAGAAATATTAAAATACACAAGAATCTGCACTTCAAGCCTCACAAACTTTGGAGAAGGTCACACTGAAAGGCTGATATAGCTTTTTGCATCCCTTTTTTTTTGTCCTGGGAGGAAGAACACGAGCTGACAAGTTGCAGTGATGGAAGAGCTCAGTATTCTTAGTGTCCTGGGAAAAGATCTCATAACCAAAAGCATGCAAGCAGAGCTGAGAGCATCACTTTTTGTTTTGTCAGGGCAGAGAGGTCCTTGCACTGGTCAATTCTCTGCTGTCAATAGATCCTGGCTTGTCTCCACGTGCTGCAGTGATTTCCCAGTGATCGCCTCCCCAGTTAGTAATTTCACATTGATTTTACTGCTGTAGGATCTAAGCTGCAGTTAAGTGAGCAGAAATGGAAAAACGCTACAAATCTGTAGGAAAATTATGAATGGAGAGGAACAGGGTATCCATGCAGCCACGGTAAGACCAGCAACAAACCTCAGAAAACACACAACATTCAGGGCAGAGCTCCCCAAACTCTCCCAGGGCCCACCACAGCAGAGCCAGGGCCCAGACTGCACTGAGCAGTGTGACTGCTTGCTTGGAGAGCAAAGAACAGCATTTCTCTGGCCTCTTCCATGTGAAAAAACCTCACAGATTTTTCATTGTTTCAGGGCTTTTACTACAAGAGGACTGACGGATTTGGTCTGGCAGCAAAGGTGGTAACAAAAGACAACCCATGGGCTGGAATTTTTGATTCCCCACTGTGGTTTAGTGATCATGTAATCTAAAGGCAGCTTTTTACTGGCTACTTCCACAGAAGCCCTCAAGACTTGAGATGAGAGCCAAAGGTGATGCTGGGTCTTCTAACAGGGTCAGACTCCCACCACGAGGACCCAGATCTCCACTCTCCCACACTGGCAGTGGACAGAGAGAATTTGCTTTCCACGAGACTTTTCTTCTTCTCCTTCTGTTTTCCCTTCCTCCTCCTGAAGTAGCTGGGTTCAGCTGGCCAGGGAGAAGCCCACCAGCAGTTGTGGCCTGCCCATGGAGGTCACTGGCCAAGAGAGGTGAGGGGCAGCAGAGCCACCTCAACATGCAGCTGCTGCCCTCGGCTGCCAGAAACCTTCTGCAGCTTTTCAGGAGGTGAGAGGAGCACACTCCTCCCCAGAATCCGGGACAGGGAGTTTCTCATGTTGTTCCACATCACGCTTAGCCAACTCTTTACTGAGCATATTTATAACCTCTTTGTTCCATATAAAAAGGCTGATGGCTTTGCTGACATTAACACAAAGCTGCTTGGCACTAAAATGCAATTGATGCATTTTTAGAATTATTTGCCCTTGTCATCTTTAGGACTTACGTACAGCCTATGTTCTCTGATTTATTAGGCCTTAAAAACCTCTTCTGAATTTTATATCTCAATCAGCAGGAGCCACGTCACCTGTAATCCTCCTTTTTATGATGCAAGAGTTTGAAGCCTAGGATGCTCTGGATGTGCAGTGTGAAAGTCCACAATAATAATTTACAACCCTTATTTTCTTTCTCTGCAAGTAGAATCAAAATTTTTTTTTGGCTGAAATGAGGATTGCAGCAGATGCCTGAAGCCAGAAAAAAAAACAAAAAAACCCCAAAAAAACCCAACAACAACAACAAAAAAAACACCCACACACACGAAGGAAAGCAAATAGAACAGTGGAAGGAGCTTCAGGCAAACAGGGAAAAAGTTCTTTAGGGAAATGCTTCCAGAGCTGTTGTTTTGTTACTATATGTCCACATAGGTACAGGATTAAAGCTGGATTCCTTTGTCTGCCAGGCATCAACTTTTTCAGAGGTTTCATGAGAGCAAGTCACCTTCTCAGGACCAAACTGAAAGCACCAGCTGGAACACTGGACACAGCACAACACCCTCTGTCACCCCCACTTTGCAGCTCTCTCCTTGACTATGAATCTCTCAGACTTGAGGAACCCAGGACATAAAGGGAGTTTTGCAAAATGAAAAAAAAATACATATATAAAAAGGAGAAAATCTATCCTGGATATAAACCAACCTAAATAAACGCTGTCCTGAGAATGCAAGTGTTTTATTCTCTCTCCCTCACCTCAGATAATCTCAGAATGGTTTGGTCTAAAAGGGTCTTTAAAGCCCATCCAGTCCCACCCCTGCCATGAGCAGGGACACCTTCCACTGTCCCAGGGTGCTCCAAGCCCCATCCAACCTGGCCTTGGGTACAATGAACTTGCTCAGCAAATCACAGGAGCAGCACAACCCCAGGGAACTCCCAGCCCAGAACCTGGATGGGAAGCCAGCTGCACTGATCCGGATGGTCTCCAGCACCCCACAGGCTCTCAGCTGCTGCACCGCTCTCTTCGGATCAAACCTGCAATTAGATTTAGGACAGATACTTATTTACACACAGTGAAAGGGGACCCACCTCACCACCCCACCCGAGAGTGACTCTTCCAGAGACAGGAATTACCTTCTCCTCATCACTCCTCATGCACAGATGTCACAAGTTTTCTCTGCATATCACAAAGATGTTGTGATTTTCAAGTTGATTGAAACCTTGCTGCCACCCTGCTATCAATGCCAGGTATATTCTTGGGATAGGATGACCACCTGCTGCAATTAATTAGTGCCTACAGCCAGAATCTACCTGGCTTTGTAAAGCAATACAACCACAATAAAGAAGGGAATAGGCTACCCCACCAAAAGCTGCGTGGTGAAGCAGGCAGTATTACTCCTGAAGCTATCAGGGCAACAGCATATTTACAGAAATCAAATTCAACAGCCAAGTAAGTCTGATATATTCAGTTCCATACCAAAACCAGGTAATTAACAGATGCCACAAGTTTCTAGACCAAGTTTTCCAAGAACAGTGGTTCTCATGTTTCAGACTAATGACTTTGGTAGGCACCATGTGGAAACTCAAGGTGTTTCTACCCTCCTCTTTAAAGCTTGCATCACACTCCTTACCACTGGCATCTCATTTCTACCAGCAATTTGTCCAAAAAAACTCATGGCAACCTCCAGCTGAGTACTTGAGCAGTGCTTTCACTGGTTCCAGGCAAAAACTCAGTCCCACATCAGACTATCCTTGCACAGAGTGAGTGCAGGTACAAGGATCCCCCATGGCTGCTCCCTCATTCCACCTGACTCTGAATGCACAAGGATGTCCAGCTCTCCAGCTCTGGAAGACACTGGAAAAGGTCCTTGCATCAAGTTTTGACTCACATGATGCAGATGTCCATAGCTGTGTGAGGTTTCCAGAACAAACCTTCTCATATAATACCAGCTTTTCCCTTTCTGAAAGTCCAAAATATTTCCACCTGCAAGTCAAGATTGCATGAATAATTCTGTCTGCTCTCTGCTGTACAAAGGCAGCATGAAAAATAGTCCCCCTTTTTCTCCCTCTGCTTTTTTTAATTCCCTGGACCTGTCAAGTCTACAAGCAAGTTATTCGCTGCAACACCACAAACACTGTGCAGGGTGAAAAATCAGTCTGGGCTGTCACTCACTTCAAGGAATAACCCACAAGGGTGCAATTTCCATAACAATAAATAATAAACAGGACTGGCAGATCGGCAGGTAAGCGTCAGTCCTGGAAGATCCCAGGGCAATCTCTGTTGTATCCAAGGGAAACTCTGCAAAGCAGCAAAGCCCTGCTCAGTGGGGGTGAAATGCAGTCACCAGAGAGGCTGCAGCCATCTATCAGCAACAGCTCCAGCTATGGGCTAACACTGAAACTAAGAGCTTAAAAGAGGGACAATACACCTTATTACAAACTCCCTTTCCTTGCCACGGCAGGCGGAAGCACCTTGCCATGGCAGGTTGCTTTTGGCCTGGAAACCCAAGTCAAAGATCCCAGATTCCCTGCCTGAAACAGAATCTAAAAGGAAAATTGACAAAGGAACAACCTGAAGCCAGGCATTCCTCTTGTACATCTCTCTTTGGAAGTCTTCTCCACCAGGGAACTAACCTCAGGCACAGCCTGCAGTCAGATGCAGCAAACATCCCTGCTCGGTGTCCTCCAGGATGGCAGCCTGACACCCCTCAGCCCCACTACAGATCTTATCTTTTCAGCAAGTTGTGAAGTAGGAATGCAGGGTGCAAGAAACCTGAGGCAGTCTCCAGTCTAACCCTCTGTGTTCAAAAGCTGGGACAGCTGTGGGGGCAGACCCATCGCTCAGGGGTTTATCCTGCCAAAAATGATAGAAACCGCCACAGATGGAGGCTGACCAACCTCTCTGGGCACACTGCTCCATTGACAGACTGTCCTCAGGGAGAAAAAAACATGTTTGCCCATCTCCAGTCTGAACCTCCCATGTCAATTTGGGGCCATTGGCTCCTGTCCTCCCACCACACACCACGGTTGAGAGCATGGTTTTCTCCTCATGGTAGCCCCTCTAAGTACTGAAGAGCTGCCATTACATGCTTTCTGTTCTCCAGGGTAAGCATGTCATTTTAGTAAAAACGTAATGCTCTTGTGAGCTGATAAAATGTTATGTTTTAGAAGGAGAAAACTTGTTTTCTCACTGAACAACAAACATAACACCCAGTGTTCTGCACGCTACAGACACCACTTTGGTGCTAACCCGGAGCAATGCTGATGATGTGTCACTTCACAAATGCTTCCCAGCACCGTGCATTTTCCAGCACGTGTCTCTGGATCCTACTTTCACACATAAGCAAATAGGCTTTAGAGAGCAAGTCCTATGAGGAAGAGCTAGAGGGAGCTGGGGAAGGGGCTGGAGCCCCAGGAGGGGCTGAGGGAGCTGGGAAGGGGCTGGAGCCCCAGGAGAGGCTGAGGGAGCTGGGAAGGGGCTGGAGCCCCAGGAGAGGCTGAGGGAGCTGGGAAGGGGCTGGAGCCCCAGGAGAGGCTGAGGGAGCTGGGAAGGGGCTCAGCCTGGAGAAAAGGAGGCTCAGGGGGGCTCTTGTGGCTCTGCACAACTCCCTGACAGGAGGGGACAGCCGGGGGGGTCGGGCTCTGCTCCCAGGGAACAGGGACAGGAGGAGAGGGAACGGCCTCAGGCTGGGCCAGGGGAGGGGCAGGGTGGGCAGCAGCAGGAATTTCTTCATGGAAAGGGAGCTCAGGACCGGAAGGGGCTGCCCAGGGAGTGTTGGAGTCCCCATCCCTGGAGGTGTCCAAGGAAGGCCTGGATGCAGCACTGAGTGCTCCAGGCTGGTGACACGGTGGGGATCAGGCACAGGTTGGACTCCATGATCCTGGAGCTCTTTTCCAGCCTCAGTGCTCCTGGGATTCTGTGACTTTATTTGAGCCAGGCTAAGGATACAAATTCCTCAAGCTGGTGGCAACAAGACCAACTTTGATCACGATCCCCAGGTCACAATGCCAATTAAGAAATCCATGAGGGGTGAGGGGGAGAGTCTTTTGCAGAACCACCAACAGGAGACACCTGAACCCCCTGTGGGTGAGGATGCAACCCCATCAGCACAACCTAAAGCAACCTCCTCCAGAACCATCCTTGTGTCTGTTTTGGTCTGTCATTTGTTCCCAAAATCCCCAGCTTGGACATTCACCAATAGCAGCACCACACCGGACAGAGCCATCACTTGGAAGAGGAGCAGGCACTGGCAAAATTATCCTCCTGGTGCTTGCTACCCATAATATCTTAGGGATGCAACTGAGTTCATTCAATTATTGCCCCCTGAAAACCAGGAGCTTGCACATCCATGGAATTACACTAACTGTATCCTGAGATCACATGAAAAACTGAATTTGAAAGTTCAAAGGCAGAGAAATGAAGAGGGATGAAAAAGGAAAGCCAAGTAGGGACATGGAGTCTTGGAAACACTCCTTGGACAGATGAAGCCACTTCATCACCCAGAGCATCTACCACACTCTCACTACAGCAAGTCAGAGAATAATTTTGTGCTTCATCTAAAGAAAACAGTCAATCACGCAGTGTAATCCTGAATTTCATTTAAATGAACACCCCCTGCACAAGGCAACAGTTGACCAAGTACCTACAGGATGGTGTGTGAAACAGATCAGCAGAGCACAGGAACTGCCATTCCAGCACAGAGAGCCTTCTCCAGGGCTGTCACCTACTCATCTAAGCCATCAGGTAAATATAAACCAGTTTCTGAATGTCTTGTATTGATTAATGCCCCTCACTTTGCTGTTTGCAGGGGGAGGAGAATCAAGCCAGGCAGCTTCCTGGCAGATACATCTCCCCCAGCATATCATGACCAAGGGTGAGCCTGTTCAGAGGAGCTTTGCCCTCCTTTCAGGACACTGTTGGAGCTGTCTCTGCACTCCAAAATGGCACTGTGCTCACTGGGAGCACTCAGCCTGCATCGGATCGGCTGGAGGGAAACGTCTCCCTGCTGCTGGATTACGTTTACAACCTTCTTCCTTAAAGTTCAACACCTGCACGTTATGCCTTTGGAGGACATCACACCTGTAAGGTCCCCGCATACTAATGGCAAAGCTTTCCTGGAGTTACAGGGAAGAAAACTGGGCACAAATCCCTGACCAAGAGGTCAAACAGGGCTAACAACTACCTGCTCACAGAGTTTGCTGCCTGTGATATGTCTCTGAACTATGGAGGAAGATCAGGACAAGCCTTTTGCTTCGGCTGTTCACTCACCTGGAAACCTGCCTGAAACTGATACAAGCGACATGTTTACTTTTTCTACTTTTATTTTGGAAGCACCAAGATATTTTTGTTCATTTTACAAGTCCACTACTTATCTCTGCTTTTTTCATTTCTTTCTCTTTTCACTGTTTGTAACTATAATTATTTAAATCAAAGCAAGTCTAAGATGAAAACTGCATGAAGTCCCTATTACTGCAAAGCAAGGATGCTCAGTATTGGCAGAGCATATCTATGAATTATCAGAACCTGAATTCATCTTCATTTCAAAGGCAGAAACCCCACATGCTGAAACCCAAAAGGTGACTCCAGCAACCCACACAGTTGCAGACCTTCCAGTTACAGGAACAGCATTAAAAGGAGGGGACAAGCTCCTCAAGCAGGAGGAAGAGCCCAAAGCACGCTCTGATGCTGATGTCGAGAGGTTTGGGCGTCCTCCTTGAAGACTACAGAAGATAGGTATTTGCAAAAACAAAGTCCTTTCCTGCATTGTTAAATCAGCTGCATAAAAGCAGAGTTGTTACAGTTCGAGCAAGAATGCGGAGAGCCTTCTAACACAAGGTCCTTAAGTTCTAAGCAAAAGCAGCAACATCTTATCAGTAGTAGAGGCAGCAACAGCAACAACAGCAGCATTCCAACAGTGTTTCTTGTGAGCCTGCTAGTATTCTCAAAGTAGTGCATTTTATTCTATTTTTGGCCAATTCGATTAAAACACGAATTTTCTACATCCCTGCTAGACCTATCCCTAAGCGAAGATTGATGTGCAAAGGCAAATGTAAGCCCTTACATAAATTCTACTTATATATCTGTTCCATCTAAGACTGTTTAGCAAGGTTACATTGCTTTCGTTATGTCTAGAACTTAACCATCTTTGCAAAAGGCAACACCACTGAACCTTAACTAGATTTCAAATCCTTTTCTTACTAACTAATTCAGTCTCTTACTCACTAAAGCACTTTAAAAAATCCTCTACTTATTTAAAACCAAACTTAACACTTCTACTTGGTGTCTGTGTGGATGTAGCCCAGGGAGATTTGTACTCCAACGTGCTGCTGTTAAGCTGAGCACATCTGCTCGTCTGCAGTGGCACTTACTTGAAGGGGAGTTTCTCGTCGTTGGGCTTGATGCAGCGCACGTAGTGCGGGGTGGTGGCGTTCAGGGTCTCCATCAGCAGGTGCAGGGAGTTGCGGAACTGAAAGGACAAAACCACTCGTCTGGAGGAGGGATGAAGGTGCTGTAACCCTGCAGCCCCAGCCAGCAGGTGCCACAAGCCACCCATGGGTGTGACACGGCGTAAACCTCCCCACGGACCCGCCACAGGCAGGGGGAATTCAGGGAAGGTGCTGGGGGCTTGAGGGCTTCCAGCTCGAAGAGGTTCATGAGCAACAAAGCTCAGGACTCTGCCCAGGTGGGTCTCTGAAACGTCTCCAAGGACGGAGACAGCACAACCTCTCTGTGCCCCTGTTGAACTTTTTGATTGCCCACAGGGGGGAAAATGCTCCTTTTTTGAAGCTGTTTGAATTTAGGGGCCCCACAGCATATTGGGACACTGTACAGTGAATCCCACAGTGGCCTCCTCCCTCCCCAGACCATGTCTCAGCTGCTTTCAGTCAAGACTACTCAAGCCTGCTGTTCCAGAGACACCTCTAGAAGTCATCCAAAACAGAACAGCTGAACAGAGAGATCACGGCAAAGTCTCCTTCCACCCCCAACAGCTTTTTATTTGCCTCTGCTTCAAACTGAAGCAACAAGATCTTAACTGGATTGCTCTCTCGTTACTGACCCACTCAAATCTTCCATTACCTGGTGTCCCACTGTTTTCCTGTGCTCCTTGTTGGCAGCTTTGAAGGCTGGCCTGGCAGAGCGGACGCTGATCCGGGGTGCTCCCTTTTGCATGGCACTGGCGGGCACAGCGTCCTTCTCTTCCTGGAACAAGTCTGCTACCATCTGATACTAAAACAAAAGGCAACACTTGAGCACCTCTGGCCCAGCTCGCTGGGAAATGAACCCACCCAACTCCCTTTGCCCAGGTCATTTCTCACCCACCCTAAACCTGGAAGGGGAAAAAGTGCAAGAAAGTGAAAGCAGGAAGAGTTGTCTTCATAAACCACAGCAGCAGGACAGCTGACCATTCTGTGCTGCTGTTCACAAAACCTTGAAACAGGCACACTAAATCAAACTAGCCAAAAATAAAAGAGTCTGGATTGCTGAAGTCTTGCCAAGGCACAAAACCTCCTGAACATGAGGTGACTCTCGCTCCCAAGGCTTTGTTTCAGGGTGTTTATCCAGCCCTGCCCCAGCATGGATTCTGCCTGCACAGCACTTACCCCAGGATCTCCTGTGAGGACAGGCAGCAGCCACCATGGCCTCAAAGGCACCCCTGCTTTTCAAAAAATTAAGGGCCACAAACACTTCCCCCCTAATTACCCACCCTTCAGGGCAGCACTGCCATCCCACAACCCTGGAAGCACCACCTCTAGCCCAACAGATCCCTAAGTCTGGGATTTCTGGCAAGCCAGCAGCAACATTTCCGCTTCATAAACAACAGGTGAGCTGGCAAATGCAGTTAATGCCTTTTTTTACTATTATTATTTAGGGAGCAGGACATTCAGATTTACATTAGGCTGGGGAACCTGAGCATTAAGAAAGCCACCATAAATCTGGTCTGGTTAGCAGGGCTGTTGAATTTTCACATCTTGAATCCATCTACACACCCACACTGTCTGCTGCCAGAGCTGCACTTACATTCAAAGGGGAAACCCCAAATGTAAAAAAAAACTTCTCTGTCAGCAGGTGGGATGTCATGTATCAGCAGCTGAGCTGGGCTCCAGCCCAGTGACACTGCCAATGCACCCACAATGCCTCCCAGCAGCACGGATGCTGGAGCACCTGAGAGAGAGAGGACCACATCTGTGGCACACCATGCCCAACACATCCACCTCAAAACCACTGGCACAAGGCAGTGGCAGCTGCACAACACTCTTACCCCCACCTCAGGCTCCTCCAAAAGCCCAACCTGGCTGCATTTCCATTAAGACCCCAGGAAGAGTGCTGTGGTTAACCACTTTCTAGACATAAATGGACAGCTCTGTGCTGTGAAGGGCTGCCTGGCTCTCTGCCACATCCCTGGGCTGAGACAGGAACACTTCCAGCCCTGTCCTGTGGGCTGTTCCACAGCTTGTTAGTACAGCAGCCTCAACACCACTGTGGGAAGGAAATTATTTGCATTACATGACCAATTTCTTGCAGGTTCCACAATCCAGCTAAGGACCTGCTTCATACTCTCAGCTTTCACTGCTATCTCTGCAGCTCACTCAACTCCTACGAAAATAAAGGCTCTCTCCTTCTTCACCTGACCCTCTATCCCTAAAAAAGACATCCTGACAGTTGTTGTGGATGACACATCACCATCTGGGATGCTCTGACTCCTGCAAACACGGGAGTATGGATGGCTCATATACTGATGAAGATATCCAACACAGGCTCTGCATTACTGCCTCACACCTGACAATGTGGTAAAACCTCTGGATGTAATTTCATGTTTCAAAATATCTTCTCAACACAGCTGGGAGTGCCACTGATCCTTCCATCCACTTGGTATTAACAACAGCAGCGCTTGTTCCTGAACGAGTGCTGGAGAAGGATCTCAGAGCTGAGCTCTCAGCTTGCATGATGCAAACCTGGTGGAACTGGAATCATCTCTAGCAGGAACCATTCCACAGGTTCTGGGGCATAAGCAAGAAGGACAGATCCCTCCTCCCCAGCTGGCAGAGTCAAAACCATTGGTGCATTATTTGTAATTACAAATAACAAATAACACCTTCACAGCGTGCCCATGTGCTTTCCATCAGCATTCAAATCATTTCCCCTAATTCAAAGACCATTGGCTCTCAACCGTTTTAGCTGACCAGCGCTTACAGAACTAATTAAATGCTTTATAAAATCTCTTTCACCATCTTGTTGATGGCAGTAATTGCATTCTAATAAGCAGAAGGCAGTTCTGCCCTGGTGGGAGTGCTTCGTCAGCAATGGCTCACTGACAGGGAGGTACCCGGGTCCTTGCTGTGTTAAATTCAGTGTTCCCCTTTGCCCTCTGTGCTGCTTTAGTGGGAGTGCAAAGAAGAGTGCAGGGAATGCTGTGTGCCAGCCTGATCCTGAGGACAGGACAAAGTCCTGCCAGCACAGCCCTCTGCAGCACAAATCTGAGCTTTAGTTAAATTTACACATTTGGGGAGCAGATTCAGCACTGCCACTGCTGCTTTTTCTGGTTCAGAGAAATCAGGTTGCCTTTTGCACCAAAACAAAATTGGTTTTAATTGTTTGTAGCCCTGGAGGGCAAATGGCAGGTAAGAGGCAAAAATACCAGGGTAACAATCTGCTGGCAAATAGGGCTTAGGGGCAGCAAGAGCAGATCACCAGGTGTTGAAAGGATTTGCGAGGGGAATGTGCCAATGCTGCTGGCTGCACTTCTTCCCAGAACAGCATGGGATCAGCACAGGCTGGTAAAAGCCACTGCTCCCACGTCACTAAGGGAATGGCTTAAAGGCAGAAACCCATCAAGCTGTCTCCCAAAGGTTCTCAGACTCAAGTGTATTTCAGAGTGTTTGGGGTTGGGTCAGGGCAGCTGTGGCTGCCCCATCCTTGGAAGCATCCAAGGCCATACTGGACAGGGCGTGGGGCAACCTGGGATGGCAGTGGATGGGATTTAAGGTCCCCTCCAACCCAGCTATTAAAAAAAAAGTCCAGCCTGCTCCAATATTATATTGTGGTCCCTATATATGACAAAAAAGCCTATCTTTTATATTTCTGTCTTTAGGGAACGATCTCCAGGGTCTCCACCACTCTACACCACTACTCCACTGAGTTACAATCTCTCCTCTACACTAGCAGGAAGAAGTTAAACAGAAATCCTTATCAGACACTGCCAGTTCTGCAGCACTGACTCCAATGGCAAGTTCAGCACTGGCTAAATAATTAATCATACAGCATCAATTATTCCTGGAGGTTACCTGGCATTTCTAATGAGCTCTAATCATGCCCAGTTTTTTCCCTGGGAAGCTTCCTGAACATGCAGAGCTCTTGATTTGGGCATTATTACAGCCCAGCTTCACAGTTATTAATTTCACAACTACTCCCATGGATGAGAAAATTGCTCATCTTGCCATCTTCACATGAATTCCTTGCTGTGAAACAGGCCAAGCCACCAACAACATTTAAATTATTTCCCATTCTCATCTCTTCCAACTTTGACAGGAACAAACTCCTAAAAATAATGTTTTCTTCGCCTCCCCTCATCCCACTCTTTATTCAGGGTGGCTTTTAGGAGGTCACAGCCAGCAGCAAACCCAAGAGTGTCACTAAGAGGAGTATGAATATGAAATACATTTGCTTGCAACATGGAGGGGGCCTTCAAAATCTTTAACACAAAATAAATAGATAAATAAATAAATAATTTATATATATATATATATATATATATATATATATAAATATATTTATAATATATATATATAAATATTTATATATAAAACACCAACTTAACATGTTAGCCTATGCTGTAGAAGGCTTCAAAACGGTTTGGAGGAAAGCAGATTAACTCCTTCCTTAAACCACACACCAGGTTTGAAGGAACAATGGTGCCCCTGAGTCACACAGCCTGGATTTTGGCTGCTGGACAGTGAGCTGGACTTTGCAGGGCTGCATTTTCACACTCACTGCTTGATAAAAGCTGCCCCTGGGAGAGACGAGGTTGTCTAAAGTTTCAGCTCATTAATTGAAATGAAAGACTCAAGGCTGCAGGGAAGAACTCTTGGTCTGGTTTTAAAACAACAAGGATTTGAAATTCCTTAGCTGTCTGTGCTATTGACACTTTTAACCAAACCTACCCAAATACTCATAGAGAGCAGGAGTATGGTACTGGAAGCCAGTAAAATCTGCTCAATTTACATAGAAAACTGTACAATCTCCAACTTGGAGCCCACTGTCAAATGCTCATTTACTGCAGGCATGACCCACTCCAAAGCCTTCAGAGCCACACAGCTCTCCTGCTTCCAACATCCCATCAAATCCACAGCCCACAGGGAATTTTAAATATCAAGAGCCAAAAACACTTTGCCAGGAGACCCGGCATTCAAAGCCAGTCAATACATCCCTGCTGGCACTTGGTAAAATGAGATGTTGACAAGTTGTTTGTACAACACTCGGGAGAGGGAAGGTACACAGCACAAAACCTTGTAAGACACAAGTGACATCGAGAGTGATCATTAGTATCCGTTAATTTGTTAAAGTTACACATTGGCAGTGGTGCAAAACAGCTCCACAGCAGCTGGAGTGTCTCAGAGTTCACGTTACATTTCCAGCACTCTGCATTAACCCTAGTTTTCACAAAGTAATTACTGAAGTAATTAGAAGTCACAGGGACAAGTACGATGGATTACAGCTAAGAGGAACAGCTACTTTCACACAGAAGGGGGATAGCACCAGCAAGGCCACCCACCACATACAAACCATGCTGGTGACAGTGGCTTTTAACCCCAAGTCCCCACAGCTTTTGACCAGCCTGGTCTAGTGGAAGGTGTCCTGTTGAAACCCTGGAAATTTAGATTTTGGGGCTTTAGGCTATCGTAATGTATGTAGGGCAAGATGGAGGATTTGGGGCGTTAGACATGTAAGTCCTTCTTCTTCCCCTTCTTCTTCTTGATTTTGGGTGTTTTTTTTTTTCTAATTGGGTGAAAAGGGTCTGCACTGCAGACCCTGTGTGGTCAATTATTGGGTTAAAAGTATAAATAATATGGGTGCCATCTCGTTATTGGATAGTTTATGCTTAAATGGCCTTGGAAAGAGATAGAGACACCCCCATTTTCTACCTTGTTAGCCAGAGCTCACAACTCATGAGGCTGTACTATAGGTAAGAATTAATAAACACTGAGTCCAAACACAGAAACTGTGACTCCTGTGTGTTAATCCCGGCTCTAACATGAAGAAAAGAAGATAAAACCCTCACTGTATCCCACGGCAGGGGGCTGGAATGAGATGATCCTTCAGTTCTCTTCCAACCCAAATCATCCTGTGATTCTACAGGTGATGGGCTCCAAGCAAGAGTTAAATGGGATTTACAGTGCCTGAAAAACCACCCATTCCTAATTTTGGCCCTTGGTGACCAAAAAAGAAGAGGATCAGCAGGTTTGGAAAAACTATTTTTGCGATGCATCTTGACAGGACACCAACACCAGGGTGAAGGAACGCAGACAACCACCCACATCCACGCACAGGTGTGACTGTAACCCCCAGCACCCTCCTCTCCCCACTTTTTCTCTGCTCCACATCCCATTGATTTGGCTCCTTGGTTGCTCTCAGTAGCTGGAGGCAGCTGCACGTTCACACCCTCAGCCTGCTTGGCGTGGCACAGGGATGCACAGCTCAGCTCCAGCCTGGACAACTGCCCCGACTCTTACCTTGCTGGCTTTCAGGATGTTGATCTGCTCCTCATACACGGTGTCCCTGTTCTTCTCCAGGAACCCCTCGCTCTGGTACTCCACCTACCAGGACACAAAGGGAAGAAGCTCAGAGGGTCAAGCCCAAACACACAGGGACAGGGTGCTCGCACCACTCCCCCGCCATCAGGAGCTCACCCGAAAAACCTGAGAGGGGAAAGGAACAGCTGGAATTTAAAGGTCACTTTTCATCAAAATAAGTGAATCTGAGGGAAGGCAAAATCCTCACTGCAAACACAGATTGTTTCCTAGTCATTGAATTGCTGTGTGTGGAAGACAGGGCTAAAAAATGCAAGGATCATCAGTAACTCCACACGCTCTTTTGTTCACTCCTCAACTCCTTCTAAGTTAATCAATAAACCTCAAAATATGCCCTGCCTAAGTCTTTTGTTGGTCTCTAGGGTTTTGAAATTGCAGAGAGCTGGGATTCAAAGGAATTTAAAAAAAAAAAATAAATTGAGACAACAAAAGAAAATTTCTCTTTTTTCCACATTAAAAAAAAGAGAAACATGCTAAGAATCGCTGTTTATGAAGGATCCATATGTAAAACCAGCTGCCTAAGGAAAGGTGAGTACCGACCTTTGCCATGGTGAGTGCCTTTGGTATCCAGGGCAAACCTGGTTAGGAGAAGCACCTGCATGGCACCACAATACCTGGATGTTGTGCAGTTCCTCAAACATATCCCTGGGTTGATCTTTTTAATTTTTTTCTAACAAATGTGTGTTTGGGGTAGCTTCAAGCTTTTGAGATCCTGTTTGCTCTGAGTAACAGTTGAAGCTGGAGCCCATGGACAAGACCCCTGAGCACCAGGCACTGGGATTTGGTTTAGTTTGGTGCCACAGTTGGTATCTTCTCGCTCAAAAAGGTGAGATCTGCCTGGGATCACCTCTCACCTCCTCCCTGCACTGTGCCTTGCTGACACTCACAGCTCCTGCTCTTAAAACACAATTCCTTTTTCGATCGTATTTTCTGCCAAGCTGCCCTTACAGAAATCCATCTCACCACAGCTTTGGGAAAGAGGATTTTTCTCTCCTGGGGAAGCCACAACAGCTGACAGCTCCGAGGGGAGCTGAAGCCCTTGGGGCTGATCCAGATCGGAGCCCCTGAGCCACGATCACCACCCGCCAGGCACCACCTGGTCACCAAGGAGCAGCTCACGGGGGCTGTGGGGGTCTCTAGGCCATCCACAGAGGACATTGCTCTCCCACATAGAGTGTGCAGCCTTTAGGCTGGTTCAGGGTATACTGATCCCCCCCTGGGAATTCTCCCTGGGAGACTTCTCTTAGCTCAGGGTAAACCAAGTGTGCCAAAACCATGAGCCTTTGCAACATTATGTTAATTTGTTACTGCCCATTGGTTGGCTCCCCAGTTCCTGGTTTTTACCCCTGTTGATTGGTTATTTTTGGATTGGTCCCTTTCCCAATTCTTTCCCTTACTGGCCAAGTTGTAAAACCCCACCTCCTGGCTACCCTATATAATCCCTGCTCCCCTGAGCTATTCGGTTCTTCCCCCTTGGACTTCGCTGAACAAAGAAGGCTCCTGAGGACTGAAGGACCTTGTCCCGTGGTTCTTTCTCCTGGGTTGCCCAGAGTGGCAATCGTGCCCTGCTGCCAAGGCAGCAATCCCAGGAGAGCTGATCCCTCTGGGTGCCAGTGCCTGCACTGAACAGGGTGTCCTTCTACAGACACTTCTGGCGAGGAAGGTCTTGGCACCTTTCCGCCACCCCAGACTGTGACAGGGAGCTCTCCACTGATTAATTTTCCTGCAGGAGGCCCTCCCACCCCTGCTGAGTGCTCCACGTGCAGGTACCTTGTCAGCGAAGTGCAGGACGATGAAGGAGGTGTTGGACATGCGAGGCTTCTGGAAGTGCTGGCTGGCGGCGTGGCGGTCGTACAGCTTCTGCGCCCAGTTCTGGTCCGTGCCCTTGGGCACCTGCACAGAGGGGACAAAGGGGACAGTGCCAGCCTGGGCGGTGCTCCCTGCTCACCTTCTTTCGTGACAAACACACTGAAGCTGCGTTTCCAGCAGGGAACACCCGAATCTTGGTTCTGCTCTGGAAGGGCTCTTGCAGGAAAAACAAACAAAAAAGGCAAAACGAACCAACAAAACAAACCAAACAAACAAAAACACAAACAAACAAACAAACAAACCCACAAACACCACCAAAAAACACCTGAAAAAGGAAAAAACCAAAACCAAAAGCAGAAACAAACCAAAACCAAACCAAAGCAAAACCAAAAAAAAAACCCCCAAACCAAAAACGAACTCAAAAAATCCCCCACAAACAGCCCCCGAAAACAGCCACCAAAACAAAACAAAACCAAAGCAAAACCAAAAAAACCCAAAACCATAAACAAACTCAAAAAATCCCCCACAAACAGACCCCCCAAAACAGCCACCAAAACAAAATAAACAAAACCAAATCAAAAACAAACAAACAAACAAAAAAAAATCTCAAAATCTCTCCCTGCCTAAAAAAACCAACAAAGAGCCCCAACAGAAACAAACCTAGAACCAAACAAAAAACCCAAAAGGAAACAAACCCCAAATACACACACACACACACACACACACACACACACATACAACCCCTTAAACAACAACAAAAAAAATCCACTAATTAAAACAGAAATATCAAGGAAGTATTTTTACACTTAAGAGACATTAATTACTCAGGCACCAACATTATTTTTTGATGCTGTTTTAGGTGACTGAATAGTTTCCAGAAACTGCCACATGAGACCACACACATGAATTTCTGGTTTATTTAACAGCGAAATTGTTCCCCTTGGGGTCTGAGAGCCACCACTGATGGGGTTCATCCCCATCCCATGAATCACTGCTGAGCACAGCAGTGGCTGCACATACACACACACACACATGCATTTTTTTAAGAAAAAAATGGGTAATTGGACATTTAGGTTAGAAAAGGAAATGGTTCAGAAGAAAAGTCTCAGTCAATATTTAAACTTAGATGGGACAAAGCCTAGAAACCACAGAACAACTGTGCAGCAACAGAGAGAGCTCTTGATGATCCACCAGGACTTTACATAGGCCTTCATATGAAAAATGACAAGAGGAAATAGGGACAGAGAACAGGAATATAGGGAACATGAGACAGGTGAGGAATATTCTTTTATGCTGTTCTGAAACAGCTTTTGATTTCATGACAGCAAACCAAAACACACCAGAAGGGTTCTGGACACAAGGATAAGCATCTCCTGCCAATCCCTGTAATGAGGGTGAATTAAATGCAGCAGCCACTCACACAAGCTGTGCTCTCCCACATTTATTTATATTTTACAGTTTTTAAGTGTAGCCAATTATGGATACACACAGAAATAACACAGACTATCTATAAATATTGAAAGGCACATAGCTATGCAATTATATACATATTTTATTCATGCAAGGTAAGACTCGCATGTTTAAACCATCGGGTTCTATTAAATGTAGATGTGTTTCTTTTCATGGGTTATATTTAATATTTGCAAGCAAAAACATCCTTCCTGGAGGTATCACTGGGTGCCTCCTGTGCAGGGCTAAGCCACAGGTGACGCTCAGGAGCACTGCAGCCACTCTGAGCCAGATTTATCCTGCACCAGCTCTCTTCCAGGGCATCCACTTTGCTGAAAAACCTGCTTTTCTCCGAGCTGAACTTCAAAGGC
Source organism: Phylloscopus whistleri (assembly GCA_017589585.1). Lineage (NCBI taxonomy): Eukaryota > Metazoa > Chordata > Aves > Passeriformes > Phylloscopidae > Phylloscopus > Phylloscopus whistleri. Next base: position 1,910,733 of record JADMLD010000037.1, read on the forward strand.
ATCGCTCCTGCCTCCCAGAAAGAGGGTTTGCCATACCCCGCTCAACATCCTGCAGCCTGGGTATTTTTAGCTGCCTGGGAAGCACCTGATAGGGACCAAGTTCCAAAGATAAAAACTAACAAGGCCATTATCTGTACTATTATAACAGCTTTTGGTATTACCTTGGCAGTTTGAGGCCCCTTAGAGCAACTGAGAAAGTTATTTAGAGACTATCTCATCTTCCTTTTTAGGAGATGGGGAAGAGGAAAAGCGACTGCCTTGCAAGTTTTGTATGGAATCTTTAAAGAGGATAAAGCTGACACCGGGAATTGCACAAGGTCACTGCCTGTGCTCCTCTGTCACTGCCATGCCCCCACCTGTCAAGGGCAGGGTCCCCTCCCCTCTGGATTCACCATCCCTGGTGCTGCCAGGAGCTCCTGCAACCACAACCACACCCACCCACTGCGGCCAGGGCCAGCCCCACAGGATCCATTCTGCATCCCAGCACCAAGAACCTACCAAGAACCCACCAGCCAGAGGAGGAGATGCTTGGGACCGCCTGGACTAAAGGCTGAGATTCCCTCCACCACCACCTCCAACAGAAGGACAATTAAATGGATAGAAGAAATTAAGGTCAATGGCTTAAGGTGGAAGAAGGTAGATTTAGGTTTGATATTAGGAAGAAATTCCTCCCTGGGAGGGTCTGGCACAGGTGGCCCACAGAAGCTGTGGCTGCCCTTGGAGGAGTCCAAGGCCAGGTTGGACTGGGCTTGGAGCAAGCTGGGATAGTGGAAGGTGTCCCTGACTGGCCATGACTGGAACTGGATTAGCTTCAAGGTTCCTTCCCACCCAAACTATTCACGGATTCTGTGATTGAAACCTAATAATCCAAAAATCAACCCTCTGAAAACACAGTAGGAACAATTCACGTTTTATTTCTTTACTGCTTAGCACTCCAATATAAGTTAAAGCCTGACAAGAGCCTGGGCTGCCTCTGCACTCCAGAAACACGTTCCACTGCAAGTGATGTGCCTGACTTTAAAGTCATCAGAGCTGACAGCATGACGTAGGGGAGGCTGCTCTGCCCGCGGGTCGGGCGGCCCGCCCGAGAGGAAAGCCCAGGGGTCCAACCTCTGTGTCTCTGCTCGTGGAGCAGAAATCCCCCCGGACAGGAAGGCCATGTGCTAACTTCTGATGTCCAAAAAACTAACGAGTCCAGACAAGGAAAACACATTTGCTCAGATCCCCAAGTTCGCAGGGATGCACGGAGGCAAGCGGGGTGGAAAAGCAGTTGGCCAGAAGCGAGAGCAGCGTTCCTGGCACTTGACAGAAGGACACAGCAAAGGTTAAAGAGCATCTTCTGAACAGCGTTAGAAAATGCATTTGGCACATTAGCAGCATAACACGGTGGCGACGTGCCATGGAACACAGAAGGGAGCCACAGAGAAGCTCAAGAACATGAGGGAGTTTGTGGGTTTGGTGAGACACATCCCCCTTCAGCAGCCCCAGGGTCGGGCTGCTCCACAAGCAGAAAGATCCCTCACAAATCTTGGACAACGATGACACATGAGCCTTTCCAGTCAGCCTGCTCTTGATTGAACCCTTTTGGTTGCACTTTGGTTGGTTAATGGAAATGGACACTTGTTTTTTCATTAATTTTTTCATCCTCACTCCCATGCCAAGGCAACAGCAAAGAAACAGTGAGGTAGCAGGACACTTTATGGAGAAATCCGGGCATCCACAGTAACCTCTGACTGTACTCCCAAACAGAACCACAGAATATCCTGAGCTGGAAGGGACCCACAAGGACCAACAATGTTCAACTCATGGCCCTGCACAGGACAGTCCCAAAAGTATCATCCTGAGCCAGAGTGCACTGTCCAAAGAAATGCCTGGAAGACAGGCAGCATGCCCACATGGCATGTAGTTTCAGCCTGAAAAGCAGGACAGCTCACCCAGCTTTGACAGAGGCTCAACTGCATTTCTGAGGGTTTTCTGTTTCCCCTAAGGATAACTTAAATCTCTTGAGAAACCAACCAACCCCAATTGCCTGCCCCTCTTCAGAGACTGCAAGTCATTCCACATGTTTCCTCAGAATTCAAAGCACTCAAATTCTTCCAAAGAGTGCTGCCCCTCCACCAAAGTAACTCCCTCCACAAGTACAACCATACCCTAAATCTACTCCAGATATCCAAGCAATCTTCCCACAGCCAGCTTTAGAGAAGACAGCCTCCATCCTTCATTTCTTCTGACGGGCTCTACTCCTTTCCCGAATTACTTCCCCCTTGGCCCCACAGTGACTGCACCCACCCTTCATAGCCCACCAGAGGGGAGGTTCTCCTGGATACCTTTCTGTCCTTTCCCACCTCTTTGGGCTCATCAGTTTGTGCTACGGCACGTCAGTGTCCCACCACCACGGTGGCCTTAGCCAGGAGGGGTGGTCTCCTCTTCTGAACAGGGAATGTGAACTCTCACTGTTCCTCTGGCATCAGAGCAAAACCAAGAGGTCCTAAAAGCTACAGATGCAGGCAGGTGAAACTCCAGTGCAGCCAACAGGGAAAAAGGTCTTCCAGGATTCCAGGGTCCCTCAGCAGAGCACACAGGTCCCAGTCCAGAGAGATTATAAGGGCTCCTGGACACACCAACTGCTGTAGCAGGAGGTAGGACCAAATGAGCTCCGAAGCCACTTCCAACCTTAATAATTCTACAACAGCTTCCAAATCATAATATTTTAAAGCTGTTTAAAAAAAACCCTCATTTCCCTCCTGGAGAGGGATTTTTCACAAAGAGATGGAGTGGCAGAACAAGGGGGAATGGCTTCCCAGTGCCAGAGGGCTGATGGGATCTTGGGCAGGAATTGCTGGCTGGGAGGGTGGGCAGGCCCTGGCCCAGGGTGCCCAGAGCAGCTGTGGCTGCCCCTGGATCCCTGGCAGTGTCCAAGGCCAGGCTGGATGGGGCTTGAAGCAGCCTGGGACAGTGGGAGGGGTGGAGGGAGGGGGTGGAGCAGGATGACCTTGAAGGTCCAGACCAAACCATTCTGTGATTCTGTGATTACATGATTCTAAATCCTGAAGTCTGTTTCAAGAAGTAGGGCTTTTCTCATTAGCTTTCATGAGACAGGTTTAGTCCTTAACACTCCAATCCCAGTTCAAGAGCCCTCTCTTTCACTGCCAATTCTTACGTCAATTTTTCCCTAAACAGCAACAAGCCTCTCCTGTGACCTACACTGCTTCAGCCACCTCCTCCCCAACCACACATTAAGGATTAAAAAAAAACCCCATACTGTGAAGCAAGAACATTAGTGACAAACCCTCTGCATTTACACTAATGCTTCATTATGTACCAAATATTCCCCTGACGCCGTTCCACGTCCCGGAGTGTTTTTATCCACTGCCGTAGGTTCTAACGAGGTGGCGTGTAATTACCTTATTGTGGTCCCACCCCAGGAGGTGAAACACTGCCGTGGGGGTGAAGGTTTTCATCCATAAACTGCTGCTTTCAGTTGACAGGTTTTGCTGAAATTTTCATAGATCTGGAGAACACTTGCAGGTTGTTATAAAAGAGGCGATTACAGAGCCAGTAATAAGGGCCTGTGACTAATGACAGCATCCCCCACTGACAGGTAAACACCCAGATAATTGGCATTTGATGGGAAAGGGGAGGGAATAGATCTTGTGGGTTTGCGGGTTTGGGGTGGTTTCTTCTGGGTTTTTTGGTTTTTTTGTCAGTTTGAGTTTCTTTGTCAAAAAGTAAGTATGGATGAAAAAAGTAGCACCAGGTAGATCTACTGCTGGCACATGGGAGCTGCAATGTCACCACCAGCAGTGCCACCAACAACAGCCAGGTGCTCCAGAGAGGAGCCAAGGGTGTTACTCCCAACACCAGGGAAACTTCCCTGATGGTCCTCACAGCACCCAGGAGACAATTGGAGCCTGAAAAATTTAACTGGCTTAATCGCACAGAGACCAGATAAAATGGTGCTGAGCATCAAGCAAATAATCTGACCTCCTTCCAAGGCAGCACTGGCTGAGATACTATTTTTAAGGACATCAAATTAGGTCTAATTTGTTCTCATTTTTAAGGAGATTTCCTGAGAACAGACTTGAACAGGGCAAAGCCCCAACTCTAGCTCACCCCAAAGACATAGTCAGAGTGTCTGTAGCCCAGACCAGGGCTGAGCTGGTGGGAGGTGCAGGCTGGGACAGCCCTATCATGCCTAGGAAGGCAGCCCGGGTACCTGAAGGACAGCAAACACTTCACAGGTCAGCCTCCCTTCCAGACAAACACAGGTGCTACGTCCTAGTCCAGGGAAACTAGTCTAAAAAATGGATCCTTACCCTTTCCCTCCGATACAACACTTGTGTTCCTGAGCCACCAGATCTGTCCTGTGCTCATGGATCCAACAGACACAATAATTCCTTGGGTCCTTCTTATCACCTTGGCTATGCTGGTGAAGGCCCCTTAGGTATTTCAGCTCTCCCAACACTTTGTCTCGCTCTTCCCTGCCTTTGTTCAAAGCCACTCAGAGCCCCCCCAGAGTCAAAAAGACATTTCCTGGCACAGAATCCATCCCAGTCTCAATGGAAACCCTTCCTGACGACAGCGTGGGTCACGCCACAGCAACACCAGGCTGAGGCTCCTCAAGGCAGCCACACTCAGCAAGAAAGCAGTCCCCATCCCCTTCCAACAGGACATCTCCAGCACCAATGAGCTTCAAAACAGGCATCCCAACTTCCCAAGGAAACCTGCCCTCTGACATTCCTTGTTCCTATATATATTTGATTATTCATGACTGAACAACATGTGAACAAGGAGTCCAACCTTTCTCTTGGATTGTGATCAAGGTTTGTCAATCGGCTTTTCTTCTCAGATTTCAAACAAGATTTCACTTCGGCCAGTATGAGAGAGAGAAGGCAAAAGAGAGCAAACTGCTCTCCAACATTACAGCTCTGAAGCCTACATGCTAAATGCAACGAGCTTTATCTTAAAGGGCTGTTGCAAGAGGACTCAGGTTTCCCCTGAGACAAAGTAAGGCTTGAGAGGAGATCCAGCTCCTGGGCAATGCCAAAGACATCAGGTCTCAAGCAGCTGGTATTCCTCAGTACAGCCAGGCCAGACACACGAGCACTGGCTGCACATGGTGAGGGCAGGGTTTGGAGCAAACACCTGCCTAGGAGGCTCTGAGGTGTTCCAAACCAAAGCAAACACCAGCTCAAGCCTACCCTTGCCATGAGCACAGCAGCAACACACGCAAAAGGAGATGTGCACTCATTTGTAAGACACCACAGATTAAAACCCATTATTTGATCTTTTACAGAAACAAGGACACCAGTGAGAAGGTGGGAGCTCCTCTCTACCTTGCACTCTTCATCCAGCAGGTCCAGGATCCCAAGCTTGGCCTCTATCAGGTCTATGCAGGGCTGGTTGTCGTAGAAGTCTATGAGGGTCCAAGGGATTCCCTCCTTCATGTACTCTTCTTGTTCCAGCTTAAACACGTGCTGGGGAGTGGGAGAAAGCAGAGTCACCGAGCGTGGCCCCAGCCAGCAGAGCACAGCCCCTTCCCCTTGTCCCTGCTGGAGTTCAGCATTCCATGAGCACATCCAGAAGCCACAGAGGCTCTAGGTGCCCTCACGTACAGCCTGCACGGGCTCTGCCATTCACACAGCCCAGCTCCTGGCAGGGAAAATAAAACCATGACACGGGGAAACCACGGCGCAGGGAAAAATAAGGCTGGAAATGACTTTCACTACAAAATGACTGAAGCTGTCACTGCGCCGAGGTGGAAGCCACATACTGATGTGGCAATGACACATATATCTCCTGGCTTGACAAAAACCCTCCTCTGGTTTATTGCTCTGCTGATTAAAGCAGTGACCTGAAGCAGGTTCACAAGCTGGGAGCCCAGCCAGGGCTGGAAGTCCGTGTTCCCCATCTGCGAGCAGGGCCTCACAAAGAGCACCCATCATCCCAGAAGGGATATCAGCAGCAGCATCTGACTGACTCAGGGACACTTCAATTGAAAATTCTCGTTTTAAAAAAGTGTAATAAAAAAAAAAAAAAAATCTTTGCACGGCTTACGTATCTCAGACCTCTGCCCAAGCAGATAAATTGTCTCTGGCTATTTCTGAGATACTCTAAAGCATATTAAAAAATGATTTTTCAAATGCACTTTTTTTTTCCCTTCAAAGACAGCTTTTTAAAATCTCTTCAAACATGTCATCTTGGAGTTTGAATTTATAAGCTTCAGAAGTGATAGTCAGACATACCAAGTAAGATATGAATAGTGCAAATACAATCCATAATTTACTTTTCATTTTTAGCAGCAGTGATCTATCTGATGCATTAGATAGACTGCAAACGTTCATGTCCATGCATATGATATGGTTTCAAAGGGCCAAACTAATCTGCAGTGCTTAAATGCTCAAATTTAACAAGTTTTCCCTGTATCCTGAAATTAATAGTAATTTTTTCCCTACCTACAACCGAAGAAGAAAACAACTCCTTACTGGTTTCTTTTCCAGTGAAGGTAAATGATGTTTTCTAACAAAATAGGAAAATTTCTGGGTTTTGTGAGGCATGTCCAAGTGAAAAGTAGGGAGTGTTTCCAATCCTGTTATTTAACACAAAGTTTTCATCTCATAGGTTTAAGCCATGCGTAATGGGAAGGTTTCCACACCCATAACTTAAATTAATTCACACTGGAAATCAGCATGAGACCATCCAGGTTTTGTTTTAGGATTGAAACAGCACCAAGAAGAAAGCAAATTACACACTTATTCAGAGCAATATGTGAGCCTTTGCACAAACCACATGCAAATCCATTTCCAGGACCAAGTTTATACATCAACTAAGCAACATATTCTGAGTTGATAGGAATATCTAGAACCACTGCAGTGAACTGTCTGGGAGAGAGGCATCCCAAGGATGCACGTGATCCGTCCAGGCTGCAGGTAAATGCTGTTAAGCAGAAGCCAGACACACAACAATCCTGCCTTGTTACATTTTCTGCTCAGTTTTATGGAACATTTCCAAGCTGACCTTACCGAGTTGAACTGCTGCTGGAGCTTTTCGTTGGCATAGTTGATACAGAACTGTTCAAAGCTATTCACTTCAAAAGTTTCAAACCTGCAAAGCAATGAATAAATCAGCATTAGAGACGCTGCTTTGTCTCAGAGTCTTTTTTTTAATCAATTTTTTTTTAAATTTTATTTTCATTTTTTCCTGCAACGTTGTCATTGGTGTGACAGGGAGCACCGGTTACTCAACGGTCCCTTCCATTCCTCCTACCCCAGATCTACACTTTTTTCCCCCAAAACATCTATCTTTGCTTGGCACAACTCGAGGGATTCGGGAGGTCCCTCCTGCTACACAGGAATGAGACATTTGGCATGACTGCAGCTTCCTGCCCATCAGCTCTGTCTGAGACAAGAAACGTAACGGCCTCTCCCGGGGAAAAATACTATGAAATATTAAGTCCAAGTACATTCACTGCAAAGGTGATGAAGAAACAGGAGCTGCTGTCTGAAAAGACCCAGCATGCTACTTTTAATGGAATTTAATAGAGCAGAAAAAGAAGGTATTAAATTTGTAATTATAGCTTCTGTACTGCATCCCTGTTAGCACAAAAATCAGACACACGTGAGTAAGCAACTTCTGGAAGGGAGAAGGGGGGAAATGGTGATTTCAGCTCCAACTCCACCTTCCTTAGAGGAACCTTAGAGGGGTCTTGGTGCTGGACTCAGCGATCCACCTCTTCACCAGGACTTCCACAGCTCCCCACACCAAAACAGTATCCTACCCTGCCACAGATCAGCTCCAAAACAGGCCCAAAAATAGCTTCTTAATCACAATTAGAAAGGAAAAAATATGCCATTTTAGTAAGACAAACCACAGGTAAGGAGCAGGGAGCCAGCAGAGCCCCTGAGGCTGAAAATACACAACATCCAGGGACAGGCACAAGGAGCCAGGCTTCCTCTTAAAACCCAAAGAGGGTATTTTGAGCTACCACTGGGAATTATGTTTTGTATTTCTATTTTTAAGGCACTGTTGGAAGAGGGAGGGGGAAGAAAAGTCTTTGACATATGACTGTAAGGATTAAACCAAGGGGAGAAGTGGGAAGGCTTCCTGTGTTCAATGAGTAAGCTGCTGTTAACGATAAATACATGACTAAATAATTGTTAGGGTAACAGGCACTGTAGGAGCTGGCAGAATAGTCTTTAAACACTGAATAAATGAAGCCCTTTCTTTCCAACCTCTCTTCCTCAAAATAATCAGTACTTCTGCCACTTCCTGAGGACCACCCTGCTGTTACCCAGGGGATGCAGTTTTACCCCGGGTACTTCCAGGTGACAATGCCATCACCACACAAAAAAAATGCCAGCGTCCCTGGGGAAATGCAATGCCAAATGGCAAATAAAAAGGGGAATGGGAGAAATGAGCTGGTTCTGTGCTTTTATCACCCCCACACTCCTTGAGGAAACCTGGGACTGCTTTCCCTCTGCCTGCCCGGCACTGGCCCTGCAGCTGGTGCCACCCTTGCCAAGCAGAGGATGCTTAATCCATTCCCTTCCCAGAAACTGGGCTTTACAGTCTTCAATGCAACAGAATCTGGTGCCTGGGACAACAAATGTTTACATTAAACACGTGGCCTGGCCCTCAAGAGATGAATGTGTCCTTGGGGAGCTCCCAGTGTGCTCAGTCCTGGTTGCGTGGCTGAGTGAATCGGTGCCTCTAGCTCTTGCAACTCAAGGAATGTGACATCCCAGGACTCTGGAAACACCAGCTCCTGCAGGCTCACAATCACAGAAACATGACAAGAAAAGATTCAATTAAAACATAGATGGAGAGGCACAGTGAGGTAGGTGGAAGGCAACGAGGGCAGGAGTACATGAGGGAAAGAAATCAGAGTAGAAACTTCTCCCCTTCTGCCAAACCAGATGTGATTTATCAACCCTTCCAGCGAGTGCCAGCCGGGGGCAGAGCTGCTGCACAACTCCAGCTCCAAGGGAGATCTCACAAAGTTGCTAATTAAGGGACTCTACTAGCACAATTTGCTAATTGACAAAGCAGATTAGTCGCCAGCCCTACGTGTGTGCTCACCAGGAGGCCCTACCTGCTCAGAGTGACTGCACTGAGGCAACATCCTGATGGGGAAAGCAAAACAGTGCCTGTTTGGTCTCTATTCATTTTAGTGCACTGTTATTTGGTGGAAAAAAAAGCATATTCACCACTCCAGCCCATCGCTGTGGCTCCCTGGAAGGCACATCCAGCCTGGGGACAGCTTTTGTAAGCAGATTTTTCAAGGGGAAAATGCTGTATTTTGGTTTTTCTGCTGCTCTGCATTCTGCTGTGTGGCTAGTCTCTCCTAGGTCCTCTGCAGCACCAAGTTTGCATTAAAATATTTAAACTTCATGAATAAGTCCAGCACACAGCTGGTCGCCTGGGTGTTCACACTTCACATGGCAGACAAAAGGGGGAACAAGCTGTCCCCACCAAGTCCAGGAGTGCCACATGAATCCACTCTCCTGGCTGACTTCAGTGTTAGTGCCACAGCAAATAACACCATTTCAGTAAATAGAGAAAGGCTTTCAATGCTGCACCCTCTCACCTCAGTGCTGACAGAGAATTAAGGATGCAAAGTCGAGCATTAGAAAGCCAGAAGAAAAACCCTACAGCTTCTGCTTCCTCTGCTTGGATCCCATCCCTAGAAACCCCACCCATAGGGACAGTCCTCCCCCAGAAGCACGGGGACAGAGAAGCTCTGAGGATGTCAAGGATGTGCTGTGAAGCTGGCTGCAGGCTTCCTGCCTTTCCAGCTCAATCCCTCTCCCAAAGGAAAGGAAAAAACAACACCCATTGGGGGAAAAAAAAATCTGATAGTTAGAAAAATGCATTAAAAACTCAAAAAACACATGAGTTAGGAGAATTAAGCCACTATAAAGCTCAACAGAGTCAGGCTATCACCACCCATATTCCCTGCACTGTCAATTACTCAGCATTTATACAGCAATGCCCATTTAAGAAAGGGATTTATGGTCATCTTAGGACACCAGACTCCCACTTCAGCCAAGAGCATGGACACCTTCCCCTGCAAATCTGCCTCTTCAGTAGGACCTGCAGGTCCTTGTGGAAAAACCCTGCTGATGTCACCAGGGCTGTGGAAGGATCTGCTGGCCCACACACTGGACGTGACACACAGACCAGCGGCTGAAGGAGGCTTTTCCTCCACACCAACAGATTTTCAAGCCCAGCTAAATCTTTCATGAGCCTTATCCTCAACTCTCCTTTCATTCAGATTTCTGAAAGTCTGATCCTCTAACTCAGGCATCCAGTTTTCTGTATGGACCCACCATCACCCACAGGGCTCCATGCCAAAGCTTTATTTATGGTACTCCAGCCTGCAGAAATTTCCAGTTGTAGGGTCAGAGATGGAAAACAGCTTCTCTGTTTCATACAGTCCTTGAACCAGACTGTGCCATATTTAAGACCTTCCCAAGAGGATCCAGAAACTTGCAAACCAGAGGTAGCAACCCCATCACCTCAAGCTATCCCACTGAAATCCCAAACCAAACAGAACTGTATTGCTACCATCCTTGAGATCAGTGTTCCTGCAAACCTTGCCATAAGACAGCAGCCATTGGGGCTGCACTGGTCCTCCAACATTTTCTGGGATCCCTTCTGCTGCTGTGGTTGTCCAGATGTCAAAACCAACATCCCAAACACCAGTAGCTGTAGAAACCTCGTGGGAGGGTTTATACACAAGACCCAGTTGCATCAATTGTGTAGGTGTTATAGCCCTAAAGTCATGCTGCTTTTTTGTTCTGATCCAGAACTGCTTGGGCAGGATTTCACTCTGAGCTTGAGGTTCTCCTAGAGCTGACAGACCTTGAGAGGACACAGGATTTGGGACTGAGCAAGCACAGCCACTGCCCTGGGTTAGGGACTGGTTTCTGGAGCAGCTGCAATTTGTGCATCCCACCTTCCCCTCTGAAACAGGAGCAGTTCAGCACCTTAATGTGTTAAGGGAGAGCAGGAGGCCACTGCTGTCCCACTGAGAACCACAGAATCCCAGAATGATTTTGGGTTGCAAGCGACCTTTTAAGGTCATCCAGTCCCCACATGCAGGGACAGCTCCCACTGTCCCAGGTGCCATCCAATCTGGCCTTGCATGAACCTGCTGCATGGACTTGTCCACGCCATCTGGGACTTCCCTCCTGCCCTTGCTGCCCAGAGACACACAACAAAAAAAAAAGGCATTGAAAAAACGGAGGGTAAAACCCAAACCCACAAGACCTCTTTTCTTTTCCACTCCACAACCGACAGAAACCTTTTCCTTCTCTTCCATCTTCTGCTTCTTTGCAACATTTCAGCTCAAATGAACTCAGACAACTCTCACATCCCTTTTCTACCACCACTCAAGTGCCAGGATGACAAACCAGGCAGTAAGGGGTACCCAGAACAATTTCTAAGTGACTCATTGCCCCTGAGGGTGCAGGCTGCAAGCCTTGCAAGAGCTTTTTGCACCTTACATCCCCACCACAGCTTCCCAAGCTCCTCTGAAAGGTCTCACTGCACCAGGATCCTGCAACAGCAGCTTCACAGATGAAGCAAAGCAGTGTCCTCAAACCCCACAGCAAGACAAGGCAGTCTTTGGTCTCCACAGCAGCACCTTACCCCAGCTCATCCTCAAGGCTGTTTTAAACAGCACAGGAGACAGAAATCCCAGATGAGAAGGGTGTGGGAGGTAAATCCCAGAACCCAGGGCTCACACAGACCCAAGTGCACCGTTCTGTGCTGAAGGCTGCACACTCTGAAGGAGGATCAAAACTGCAAACTACACGGTACTTTTTTGTGTTCCTTTCCATCATTCCCATCACCTGCCAGCAGCCAAAGCAGTGTGTGCTCTGCAAGAAGGGGAAGACAAACCATGAAGGCCTCACTGAGCAGCCTGGACAGCTGCGGAGGTGCCTACCCGTAGATGTCGAGCACGCCGATGAAGGAGTGCTGCTTCACCGTGGTGTGCAGGGCCTTGTTGATGTGCTGCACGATCCAGTTGAAGAGCTGGGCATAGATGTGCTTGGCCAGGGCGTTCCTGGCGTTCACCACCTGGTGCAGGGACATGCTCTTCACGTAGGTCTCGGCCGTGGTGACGAGCTTGCGGTGACAGAGCCAGTGCTGCATCTGGCTGTGCTCCACGCCCAGCAGGCTGCAGAAGTTGCTCAGGTGCTCATCCTCGCTCTGGGAGGGGGGACCAGAAGCAAAGTCAGCGTCTTGGGTTGCAATGCAATATACAGCCAAAAGCATGTATTCTATTCCTAATCTGCTGAAGAAGTGTCTTTTCTTTATCTCGTAACCCTGGGGGGGAAGAAGGCGGGTGCCTTCTGTTACTGGGTCAGCTGTTCAAACCAGGTGGGGCAATGTTCTTATCTCTTCCAGGACCCATCCCGCCTCCAGAGGGATATCTGCTCTTAAGGGGCCATTAAGGCTCACTGCATGACTGATGAAATTACATCATCCCATTGGGAGATGCTCCACCCAGGGGGAGGATCCCAGCATTCCCACATGGATAAAAGCTGAGACTCAGACCAGCAGTGCAGCCTGGTTTTCCCACTGGATTTCCTAGAGGAAGACTGGACCCATCTTGCCACCACTGGACCCTTCTACAGGATCATCTCTACTCCAACAGAACCACATCTGTCACTCCAAGAGGATTTATTTGGATTGCTTCCAACACCCTGACCAACAGGGTGTCAGGTTGTATTCTGACTCTGTCAGGGGTTCTAGGATTTTTGTTTGTTTGTTTGTTTGTTTGTTTGCTAGGGGTTTTTTTGCACTGCTACATTTGTATTTTTAATATTCTTAGTAAAGAACTGTTATTCCTATTCCCATATCTTTGCCTGAAAGCCCCTAATTGCAAAACCATAATAATTTGGAGGGAGGGGGTTTACATTCTCCATTCTAAGGGAAGCCCCAGCTTTCCCTGGCAGACACCTGTCTTTGCAAACCAAGACAGTCATCAGGTTGGTGACACCCCAAACTGGCAATTGAACACACAAGTTCACAGACCTGCACAAGGAATGGCAGCTTTTGTAACTATCTACAGAGAGCTGTGTCCCTGTGTGAGGGACAGGAAAGCAGTGACACCCATTCAGCTGGGGGACAGCCCACACAGAGCTCTGGATGGTGGCACCAAGGCTTGGCCTTGCTCTGGCTCCTGATCCTTGAGCTCTCAGCTTTCACAAGGAGCAGATTTCCACAGGAAAGAGAACTCTCCACCTCACTCCTCCTCGAGTTGCAACTACACTCTCTCCCAGGGCAACCCTGGTTATGCCTCAGACTAAAGCTTAGGGTATGCCATGACACCGTGCCTTTTACAAAATAACTTCATCCTGAATAACAAAATTATAAATCATGCATTACCAGAAGGGCTTAGGCTTTGCACAATTAATAAAATTAGATGTGAACTTCATTTTCTCTAGTGCAATGCATTTCTCCCACTCTGAAATTAAGACAAAGCAGTTCTGAGTCTCTATCATGGTCAGATAGCAGGCACTGCCTTTTGGAAAACAAGAAAACAATTTCCCCTTCCTCTGTGTAATAATACATATCTGTTGGAAGTAAGTTGTTTCCAGTCAGGTAAGCGTACTTAGAAATGCTGGATAGGGTTTGGGATGCAGAACAAAAGTGCATTTTACAAGATTTCTAGGATGTTTTATTGCTATGATACCTTTTTGAACACGAGTCAAGGTTGTCCAGAATTGATTTAATACCTTGCAATTACATTTGAAGGTAATAAACAACATGAACTTCATTAACAGAACTCAACATGGTTGAAGCAGGCAGCTTTCACATATCCATGTTGCCAAATATCAAGTAAATTACCCCCAGCATCTCACTCATTGAACACCATGTTATCTCAGGGGTAACACTAAAGTGTGTGCAGAACCTTTTTAATACTCTAATTAGGAACAAATGACCCAGCCTGGGATGCAATGATAATTTACAGACAGTATTTTCCATTTAATTGCTTTACTTTTCCCCACCTCTGAACAAACACAGAAACAGAAAAAAAATGCCTCTAAGGCATCTTTAGTGTTACTTATTTTTGCTAATTAACTGTGCAGTGCTTCGTGGCTTTGCCTGGAGGAAAGTGGTTGTAAAGCATCACACCTTGTGCTGGTGTCACCATCAGTGTTACAAGCCCCCAAGAACCTGCACTGGGCATTCTGAGGAAGCAGGAAGAGCTAAAGGTGGGTTGGGATGTAAGGGATGTAAGCAATTTTTTGAACAATCCTGGCTGGCTAGGGAGGAGGAATTATTTCCCAGGATAAACAAAGCAAGTAGGAACTTCTGATATGTCTACAAAAAAGGCCAATAAAACCAGGAGGAAAAGGGCTTTCTACCAAAGGACACTGCTGTGAAGCTCAGCACATGAACGTGGGCTGTCTCCTGAGCACACCAAGCTCCCCACGTGCCCCTCCTGAGGGTGACCTACCGACACACTGCAGGTTTCCCCGTCTCGTTCCCCTTGGATTTCCAAGTTCCCCAGGTGCAGAATGGCAGCAATTATCCTAAAAATGGTCATCTGATGAGACTCCTTCACTCCTGCGGGAACAATTGATAGCTGATTGCCGCAGCGGAAAATGAAACGCGATTTTAAGTTTATTTGAATGTGCTTGCAGGGTTTGATTCCTTTCCGAGGCAACTGGTTTTCAGAATCATGAGGCTTCTTCCAATAAATACACCCATAAACTCTCAATCTCAACAGGGATGGGTTTAATACACACAAACCCAAGGATGCTGCCCCACGGTGATCCAACAGGATCAGAGTTAGAGAGTCTCTGCAGCTTCCACAGAACAAGGAGTTGCTTGTCTCTCATCGCAGTCTGCTGACAACCAAAGCACAGAAATTACAACTTATTGCCAACATCCCACAAAAAGAAGGTAAAATTAAAGCCCTGCACAACGCCTCCACACTGGTGGCACAGCTGGATGCAGCAAGTCACCAGGGAGGTGATGGGGAGCTCTCTCTTACCAGTGTCTCAACAAGAGCGACATGTTGTGGGTCTTCACTGGGGGTGTAAGATGTTATTGCTTTACGTATTTTATTTATATATTGCTTTATCTATTTTTCTTTACAGGCATTCCCAGGATTTACAGGCATTCCCAGCAGGAGCTTTGCTCAGCAGCAGCCTGCACATGGCCTTCTTGTTGTATCTTGCATTTCTTTAACATCCCAGCTGGGTTTCTGTGTCCCTTTTGTGCTCAGGGCCGGTGTCCTAATTACCCACCCAAGGTCTGAGACATCACCTGCTGGTTTCTGAATTATCCAGAGCTTCCCCTTCCCTCTCTCGGGACTTTTCTGTTATCAGCACAGCGAGAAATGTTTCAAGGTTACTAAAAGGAGCAACACTCTGCTCTTACTTGGAACTCTTTATTGGAGTTAAGCCAGGCTAGGATTGGGGATTTGCAGACAAATTTGACTTACTGTTACACACAAAAAGGCAGGACTGGAAACTGTAGTAGCAATTTCACCAGGCCCTGAACAGAAGCAGAGGTAGAAAAGGAAGGAAAGGAAGGGAAATGAAGGAAAACGAAGAAAAGCAGTGACAGAGGAGCACATGCAGAAAATCCTCATCAGACTGGCCCCAGAGGAAGATGCTCTCACAGGGCTTCCCAGGGACCAGCAAGGAGACAAGGGAGCTGCCTGGGGAGCCAGAGAAGGGGACCAAAGAGAGACTACACATGCCAAGGGGATGGGGAGAGAGTTCACTGGGGATTACAGTCCTGTGGGCAAGTTTGGAGCAACCGTGAATCATATTCTTTGAGTAGTTAACAGAAGTCACACAAGCTGAACAACAGGAGGGTGAAGACAAGACCCCAAAGAGAAAGAGATGAGGCCCATCTAAAACACACAGAGGACAAATTTTGGGGAAACAATTGCAGTTCTACAGCTTGCAGTGAGTCCCCACACTCACAGCTGGCCAGGGGATTTCACAGGCAACTGTGAATATCATGAGTTCCTCTCTCTAACTCTGAAATGCAACCAAGTGGCACTGAGACTGACCAGGATTTATAAACTTGGTTTCAGATGAATACAAATAAACTGGGCAAGTTTTCCCTTCCAGGTTGTTTTTTCCTTTTGAAGGGCCCTGCTGCAGGCAGGGTACAGCTCTGCTGCCAGCACAGGGGCTGTACACAGCCACAGTTTCTGCAGCTGCCATGTGGATGTGGACTCTGCACAGCAGGGATGTACTCAGCTCATTATTTCCAGGAATCAGCTACTCGGTGCAACGCTGTGATCCAAGAAATGACATCACCCTCAACCACAACACAGGCTGAACTGCAGAGTAATAGCTCTTTCCCTGCTTGTAAACAGGGTAAAAAATAGCAAGTCAATACTGCAGCCCTGCTTTGACTTCAGCATGGTTTAAGTTTCTCTTAAATTCTGCGTCCCTCTCCATTTCACTGCTGCTTCACAGACAGCTGCTGGAAACACTTCTGTAGCTCCTAGTAAGGAACAGAGTAAAGCCAAGTAGGTCAGCAGGAATGTTGTAACTCAGGCAAAAAACTGAAAACAATTGCAAGAGACTTCTGCTGGGCCGGCTTCAAGCAGAGCAACCCCTTACCAAGCAGGGTGAAGGCATGCCTGGTTTTCTCAAAGTCATCAGCATCATCCACGCCATCGATGGACGTGTCACCTCCCTGAGAAGTGTAGAAAAAGTCTTCGGCACATGCTAGGAGAGGAGAAAGAGGAGAAACACATCAGCAAGCATCACTCCCCAGAACTTGCACTGAGATGCTCCCTGTCCCCCACCCCTGAGGACACATCTGTGTCCTTTGAATCACAGTTTGCTCAGGAATGGATGGAGCAGAACCTTGGGAAGTGCCTGTAGCTGCTTCCTGCAGTGATGAAACCTCTTTTCCATGCACAGCCAGTTCAGCCAGGGCAGTGCTGTGGTGTACTTGGGATTCTAGTAACAGCTCCATCTGAGGTGACTACTTTCAGCAATTCCTCATCCTGTTTCACACACCCATGACCGACTCAGGTATTTTAACACCTTTTCTACACAAAGCCTTAATCCTTGGGAGCAAAGGGAATGGAGAATGGCTCACGGTGCCTGCATTACACCACCTGAACATCTGTGCTTTAGCGAAGTGACTCCGGGATGACACCAGTAAATCCTGTGGAGGCTGAGAGGCATTTCCAATGCAAATGCACCAAGAAGAGATAGTAGGATTTGTGTCCACTTAAGAAAGCTGTGCATGTAATCCCCCTCCTTAAAACAAGGCCCCACAGAGGCCCAGAGCAGCAGGATGTGTGCCCAGGGCTGCTGGCTGAGCCCTGGCAGAGCCAGAGCTTGTCCCCTGCCAGGGCTGGGGGAGCCCAGCCCCAGGACAGCCTCCTCACCCCACCCAGAATGAGTTCTCAGCAACAGCCTCAGCTTGTTTTGAACTGAGTAGGAGCCATTTGCCAAAACCCACTCATTAACACACACAAACATATTTCCCAAGCATCATGAATGTAGAGGGAAAAGCCTACTGTGTTCCAGGCCAGCCTAGTGGTAACCTTTAAAATCACTGCAACCTGCACGTTTCCTGACTCAAATTGCCACCAGAAGCTCCCCCTCCCTTCCCAGGCCTCCCACAGGCTTCTGCATTAGCTGTACTTTCAGGCTATAAAGAAAAACATTTAATTATTTTTGGCATACAAAGCCCTGCGACCCAGAGATTTAGGTAATTCCACTCATTGCTGGAGCACCAGGAACAAGTGGCAGAAAATGCTGGTTGGGGTCAGGCAGACAATGTCCCCTCCTGGTCCCCCAGCACGGCAGGAGCTCACCCAACCCATGGTGGAGCACATCACACTCACAGCCTGATGCTGCTGCACATCGCCCTGCGAGACGCAGCCAGGACTGGTGGTGGCTGCTGGGACCAGGACATCAGCTTTCCATCCTAAACATTCCCACTGGGATCTGTTTTGGCCTCAAGTCATCCCTGGTACAACTGACTCCAATCTGTACATTTCAAGATCTCCGTAACTACTTTAACAACCAGGCAAACCCTTTGATTCATTGCAAATAAATAAAACACATTCCCGCCTTGCACCACTGCCCAGGCATCATTAAGCTAGACACCACATTTCAAAAGGCACTCACACTGCACATCACTGTTTAAAGTCAAATATTTACTTTCTAGTTTAGAATTAAGCCTTCAGGATCACTCTGACTGAAACCAACACTGGTTTGCTCTGCTGGGCTCATGTATGTTTAGAGAAGCTTTTTGTTTTCCAGCATCTTGCAACATAAAAGGAAGTAATAACAATTCTCTGTATGTGCAAGACCCAAAGGAGAAGCAATAGCTCCTGTTTTTTAGATGGAAAAATAGACATCCTCCTCCATGAGTAATAAAAAGTGGATTTTCACATCTTGTTTTGTATAAGCCTTGGGAAGACAAGATTGACAGGTAAGTACAGCTCAGACGGGGAAATAAATCTGAGTTCTGACTAGTCATCTTCAAGCAGGCCAGTAAATCCAAGGCAAAGCTGGAAATGAAAAACATCACTCAAAAGAAAGAAAAGTAAGTGAATTGTGCACCTCTGCACCCACAGACCACTGCCCAGCACCAACAACCCCACAGGCCAAGGCAGAGCCTGGGGCACACTGACAGCAGCAGCTCAAGAACCCACATCCCTGTCCCCACCCAGCCCATGAGCAGCCCCACATCTGACAGCCACCAAAACACTTTGGGGAGGCATTTCTCAGCTGCTGCAAGGTGACAGGGCAGCAAACACCAAGGACACACACCTCCACCTTGGGAAAGAACTGCTTCTTTCCCAACACCCAACAGACACCTGTGCATGCTGTGACACAGCAAACAGAAAGTACCACGGAAAGCAGCTGGAGACTGACAGGCACTGGCACCAAATTTTGATTAGAAATGACCCAAGAAGGCTTCCTTGCATGCTTAGTGGCCCTGGCACCCATTCCTCCTGCACTGCCAGCTGTTGCCATTACACATTCATCCCTGAGATGTTGAAGTTGAGAGCCACAGTCACAACAGCATAAACATGTCCTGGGTGATGCACCAGCACAGCAAAGGCCTCTCAGCCTCCACTCCTCCCAGTCACCACAAACACAGATGATGCTTTTAGGGAGCTGTGATGAGTAAGGCTGGTATTTCCCCTGATCCACATGTTCCCAAGAAGAGAGCAGTGCTTTCACAGCTGGAGCGCTCACACGGCAACTCATCTCCCAGATGGAGCTGAAATAATTTGTGTCTGAATTTTAAGATGCCAGCAGACATCATCGTTACCCAGGGTATGTTTCTAAAAATGAAGCACGTAGCCATGGAAGAAACTCTTGAAAGTGGTCGAAGTGATGTGCTCTGTGTGGGCAGTGTGCCTACAGTGACCCAAAAGGTCATTAAGACAAGCTCAGAATTACCTAGAAACTGAAAGCCCCTCTCCTCATCCGCCATTCCACTGTAGTGTGGATGGCAACTTCTGCAAGACCCTATGGTAGGACCAGAACCTGCCTTGCTCACTATTCAAAATAGGTTAAAAGCCTGGTTTAAACCTGGCTTTTCTCTCTAAGCAACAGCAAATATGCAAGATAAAAGAATAATTAAAATTCATCCCTGCACCACCTGCTCTAAGTGCAAACCCTCTGAATCAGGTATTCAACAGAGGTTTTGCTGCAAATCCTGGGGAAAAAACCCAACCCATTCCAGGAGTTAGCCATCAAAAAAAATCATAATGAATTCAAAGGACACAACCACTCCTGCCAAAACACTGGCCAGATCAGCCCACACTCACATTTGATTTAAAATACACACCTCATGCAAGGTTGGTACAATATTAACACATGATCTCTCTGCATCAGCTGGCATATACCACAGCAATGTAGCTTCACTGCAGCTCTGCTGCCCATTTTTGCAAAATCACTGAGTCATAAAATGGTTTGGGTTGGAAGGGACCTTAAAGGGACACATTCCACTGTCCCAGGTTGCTCCAAGCCCCATCCAACCCATCCCCAGACACTGTCAGGGATCCAGGGGCAGCCACAGCTTCTCTGGGCACCCTGTGCCAGGACCTTCCCACCCTCACCCGAGTTGCCACATCCCTGGTGATGGGGCAAGCACAGCTGTGCTCCACCCAGCTGCAGAAACCCTCCAGCCTCCTTTCCCTGTCCTGCTCCCCCTGCCAAGGCACACAGGGCCTCACCAGTGACCTGCACTTCTGACCCCACCCCGCTCCCCTGCTGCCCTCAGAGCCAGGCAGCAGTGCACAGGGATGCGCCAGCACTTACTGAGTCCAAGGTCTTTGAATTCTGGGAGGCTTGAGGAGGCACAGAGCTGATAGAAGATGTGGTAGTTGCGCTCGTCCTCTGCCTGCAGGGAAACGCTGAGTTACCAGAGGCACAGAGAGGTCACAGCAGTGTCCCCACCCTCACACTGGTGGCCCCTGAGCCCAGGGCCACCCATCCCCTGCTTCCCACCACCGAGACCCTGTCAGTGACACCAACACAAGGTGTTGGTGTTGGTTTCCCTGCCACCTGGGAGAAAGGAAGTGCCCAGCCTGACAAACACACATTGCCCATCTGGCAAAGGAAGTAAATAATTCTGTATTACCTTCCACATCTTATCCCTCTCTGGAATAGCCAGGCTAAATGAAGCAGCATGCACTGAGTTGCAAACCCACGGTATATAAAAGAAGGTGGTTTACTCTTCATGGCTTCTCAAAGTTGTCAGTCTTTTTAAGGTTTTTGTAGTTGGGGCACTCTTTTTTTGTGTAAGGACAAAATTTTTGCAGCAGCTTCTGATCTACATCGCAAGCAGAAACCAAAAAAGCCTCCCCTAAGCCTGCACAAGAAACCCAAGGGATGTGCTGTGGCAGAGACATCAGCCTTCTCAGCCCCTCTCCTGACCTTTCTTTGTCCTCAAAACTGGACACTGCTGCCTGCAATCTGCTCTCCCTGGCTCTTCATCTAACAAGTCTCCCAGGCACACCTTAGCTCAGGACAAGGGTCTTAAGGCTGGAACCATAAAGAACTCCAAGACTGAGTCCAAAAGACACATTTGGAAGCTTGGTGTCCACCAAGAAAGTGACAGGACAAGAGGAAACAGCCTCAAGATGTCCCTGGGGAGGTTTATGTTGGATACTAGGATTTTCTTCATGGAAAGGGCTGTCCAGCCCTGGCCCAGCTGCCCAGGACAGTGCTGGAGTCCCCACCCCTGGAGGGGTTTAAAAGCCATGTGGAGGTGGCACTTGGGGATACGATCACAAGGAAGATGGAGAGAGACTTTGTCCGAGAGCATGGAGGGACAGGACAAGGAGCAATGCCTTCCCATTGACAGAGAGCAGGTTTAGATTCTGGGCAGGAATTGCTGGCTGGGAGGGTGGGCAGGCCCTGGCCCAGGGTGCCCAGAGCAGCTGTGGCTGCCCCTGGATCCCTGGCAGTGTCCAAGGCTGGGCTGGACAGGGCTTGGAGCAGCCTGGGACAATGGAAGGTGTCCCTGCCCATGGCAGGAGGTGGAATGAGGTGATCTTTAAGATCTCTTCCAACCCAAACCACCCCATGATGATTCTGTGATGGGTATGGCAGTGCTGAGAAGACAGTTGGATCCAATGGTCTTAAAGGTCACTTCCAACCTAAATGATTCCATGGTTATACTTGTAAAGAGATTTTTTTTTTTTTTTTTAATCCATAGAAAAGACCCAGACTATTAATTCCTGGAATACAGCACCCAAAAGAAAAAAAAAGGAAAAAAGCCCCACAACTCCTCACCTGAAACACAACCCGAGATTTTTCCAGCAGATATGTCCTCATGTTGGCACCAATGATGTGGTATCTTTTATCAAAGCCAATCTGAATGTATTTCCCAAAGCGGCTGCTGTTGTCATTCCTTGTTGTTTTAGCATTTCCAATGGCCTGCACAAACCAAACAAAATTAAACATTAAATTTTAATTGCATTTTTTTGAATTTTTTTGAACACTTGGATTTGCAATCAGTGTTATGTAAACAGTCTCAGGAGCATTTGAGGAAAACCCCTTGCCAGATGCAGAAGGGAGAGGAGCAATGTGAGGGAGGACTCTTCACTGAAAATGTGGTGTCTCCAGGGTTTTTGTGGAAGAAAAACGCATACAAAGAGCAACGAGTATTTGTACAGTAATTAAATCATCTACGTCCCAAAAGCCTCAAAATTCATGTTCCACCCTATAGGATGCCCCCACCTTTGTTCAGAGTCAACACCAGCAGCTTCCCTGGATGGGTCTCCTTCCCCCCCACCCCCCGACAAGCCCATTTAACTCAGGGTTTTTCTGCAAACCAGGCAGTTTTCTTTTATGTTTTTTTCTGCATAGGCAATGTTCTCATCAATTTCCAATAAAGACAGGCAGGTTGCCTGGCCTCAGCACTTAGAAATTACAGCCAGAACTGAACACAGGCAGGAAAATTAGAGCAATAAAATTCTGGGGTCATACAGAAGAATAGTGTGCACTATCAATTTTTTTCTTGGACCGTTTTAAGTGCCCCCTGGTATTGCAGCTACATTTCACAGAGGCAGGGGAGATGGGTGAGGAAAGGGGTAAACTAGCAGGTTTACCAGGAGTAAACCTGTAGGAAACCAGTCAGTTTCCCCCATCAGCCACACACCTGCTGGCTTTTCTTTCTGCTCACCTGCACCACCACTGGTCTGGGCACTGGAGCTCCCCCCCACCGGGCAGCAGGGTGTCAGACCACACATGCTGTGTCTCACCCCGGATCAGCCACCACCTCTCTGTCTATCAGACAATTTGGCACGAGGCATCGTGATGGGAAGCCTCCCTAAAGGCTGAGCCAAGCCTAAGGTTAAGCACAGGACAACACCACACTCCACTAAAGCAGCACCACTGGCTCCTGCCTTGAAAAGAAAGTCACACAAGTCTGAAGCGCTTCATGGACTTTGGAAAAGCCCAAATCAACTTCAAGGCACTTCTCAACTCCAAAAACTGTTTGGAAAATGGGATTTAGGCACTCAGACTTTTATTTTCAGCATCTGGCTTCAGTGAAAGGAAACAAAGCTGCTTTTTCCCTTTCTTTTGTATTTCTAAGATTTTTTTTTTTCCTTCAGAGCAGGGATTTCCCTACAATGATACTCATTATTTCCCTACCACAGATCAATCAGTTTGGACAATCTGTCCCAGACCATCGAGTCCAAGCTGTCACCCGATGCCCACCGTGTCACCAACCCAGAGCACTCAGTGCCACATCCAGGCCTCCCCTGGACACCTCCAAGGATGGGGACTCCCACACCTCCCTGGCCAGCCCCTTCCAATGCCTGACCACCCTTTCCATGAAGAAATTCCTTCCAATGTCCAGCCTAAACCTCCCCTGGCACAGCTTAAGACTGTGTCCTTTTGTCCTGTTGCTATTTCCTAGGGGAAGAGGTCAATATGAGATTGACAGCAACAGAAAACTAACAAAAATAAAAATGAATTTAAATATCTCAAATAGATAAATCCCTTTCTTTTCTATTCCATGTCTGCACAACAAAAGAAGGAAATTAGGGGGCACCATGCAGTGACAAAGGAGGAAGAAGATGATAAAACACTAACAGTGCCAGCTGCACTGCTTGAACTCTCCACTCTGGAGCTCCATCAAGCCCAGCTCCTGGAGGTGTGCTGGGGATACTCAGGTTCAGCTTTAAGACCATCAAATGCAGGTGCAATTGGTGTGGTCTAAATGGAGGCTGTCAGTGCATTTCTGTATTTCAGCCCAGCTCCAGGACACCGTTATGCTGTAAACCAGACCTGTCTCGCAGGGGGGTTCTCACTGTACTTGTGACTTAGGGAGAGACAGAGAGATCAGTGCAAGCAGGACAAGGGGAAGGGAGCAGGTTTTACCTCCATGATGGGGCTGGAGGCCAGGACTTTGGCCTCGATGTTGGTCTCGCTGGCGGAGCCCCCGACGGTGGCGAAGAAGCGCATGGCGTACTTGGCAGAGACCGTCTTGCCCGCCCCCGACTCCCCACTCACGATGATGGACTGGTTCTTCTCATCCCTGGGGAGCCAGAGCAGCAAAGTTAATAGAAGCTAAAACTCTCTAAGCTCGTCCATTTTCTTGCCAGCTGTTCACACCCTCTTCCCCCGGCGCTGGTCCCTCACCCTGTTGCCACCTACGTTACAGACACGGGATTTCTTCTGCCAAAGTGACAGTGAGTAATACACAGTTGTGGCACTTCCCAGAGAAAACATAAAGGACACTGAACATCTCCAGAACATCTCCAGAGGCCTGCAGAGACAGCAGGAACAGAGCCCCTGCATGAAGCACTGCTGTCTCCTTCATCCTGAGACTCTGGGAAGCCCATTTTTTACACACCACAACGCCCAACCTGTGCTGCTGGACATTTGTCTGCAGAACTATTATAACAGGCATTGGCTGAGTATCAGCTCCTAATACTGGGTATTTAATTTTCCCCGCCAGCTCCTTCACTAAGTATTTGAGATTTTGCTCATTAAAACACAGTCAACTTGTGAAACTTGCTTTTAAAACATAGTTACCCACAAAGATCCCTCTACACTCAAAACACATTAAAAATACTGAAGTTGTAAAATCAAGGATCCCAAAATTGGGATACAGAAGAAATCACTTGATTCTCTATGCAATTATATGGCATCAGTATTTTCAGACAACTCCCAACATCTGGTTAAAACTTGGACAATACAAAGGATGTCTGACATCAGACTCACACCGGTGACTCATCCCTAAATCCTGTGATATTGTGAATTCACTGATGTGAAGTGCAGAGGTGCTTCACCAGATACGTCCAGGGCACAGGACTTTGTATGGAGAAGCTGAGGGTACACCACCTCATGCAGCTCTTGAGCCTTGCACAGAGCACAAGCTCCTCCAAATGCCTTTTTTCACTTGCAAAATTAATCATTCACACAAAACCCATTGCACAAGTCACCATGAAATAGCCAGTCCTTCCCAGCATGGTACCCACCAGACACATCCCAATAATTAATCTGTTTAACATGCTTGAGCTGCAAGGCAAAGAAAGGGCCAAGGCAGTAAGAGGAGCTCATTTTCAGAACTACATCCCTCCAGAAAAGATTTGCTGGCTCCAGGGCCAAGTGCCTCTGCTGCAGTGGGATTCGCTCCCCAGGGCATCATCAGCACACAGCAAACCCAGCACCTCTGCAATTTGGCTGTAGACTTTGGGAAGGGCAGAATTTTCACTGCAGGATTTGCTATAAGCTGCCAAAATACCCAAGCTCTTGGGTAAGCTGTAAGGATGTAATTGAGTGTGTTTTTAAGTAAGATCAACTTAAGCTTCCCCAGACTCTGCCTTGGCTTTCATGAATCACAGCTGAAAGCAGGGACAGAAAATCTCATACACAAGTACAACAATAAATTTATACCTTGCAGTTCTCTTGACATCAGGAAACACCATCAAAACACATTTCAATTTAAGATACTCAGTTCAAGTTTATACCAGATGAGGACAGAGGCCACACGATTGCCATACACCACTTTTGCACTTCCAACAAAGACACACCACACCATTACTTCCCTCCACTGTCAGGCACAAACATCTTAATTCCTTCTAGGCTCAAGGTAATTGGTTTGAGAAAAAGACCCCAGCCAAGTCACATGTAACATTCTGGTGTAAACCATGACTTTGAGACACTTTCAGCAGCAGCGGACTGACAAGGTAATTTCCAGCTCTATTTTTCAGACACCAACTCACAAAGTGTATCTTAATCCCCTAGCCAGCTAGTTCTCCTGGGTACCAACCAACAGGAAGGCAAGAGGAGCCTCCAGCCAGCCCAGCAATCAGGCAGCAATGCAGAAACAAGGGCTGAGTGCAGCATGCCCTCAGCCCGGCAGCCAACATCCCAGAGCCCGTGTTCCCGTGTTCCCGGTGACTCATCCTGGGTGGGGACAGCCTGGTATTGCTAAGTCACAGCACCGTGCCCTCAGCAGGCCTTGGCAAAGCCACTGGGGCTCTGCCACAGCCAGCTGGCAGGATCCAGGCACGGGGCTGCCAACGTGCCAGTCTCACACCTCCGGACCTCCACAGGTGTGCAACAAACCTCTCCTGGCAGCACGAGCCACCAGGCATGGGCAGCCAGCAGAGGAAAAACAGTGCCAGCCCCACAGGGGGGAAGGGAAACTCAGCACCAGCCCCAGAAGGGAGCTGGATGAACCCACAGCAGCAGTTCCTGGGATAGCTGATGGCTGTCATGGTTTAACTCGGACTGAACTCTGATTGAAGCTTTCCCCACGCTTTGATCATCTTCAGTCAGGTGGGTTGTCAGTCTCTCCTTCCGGAGAACAAGTGAAAGGAGGAGAGGAAATGGCCTCAAGAGCCAGGGAAGGCTTAAATTAGATATCTGGAAAAATTTCTTCATGGAAGGGGCTGTCAAGCCCCAGCACAGGCTGCTGGGAAGTGATGGGGTCCCCATGGCTGGAAGTGTTCAAACAAAGTGTGGATGTGGCACTTGAGGACATGGTTATGGTGAACATGCTGGTGGTGCTGGACTTGATCTTAGAGGCCTTTTCCAGCCTTAATGGAGCCAAGGTTCAGCGACTCATGGACAGCCTCCTGCTGAGTTCCATCAGTGAAATCCCACACTGGCCATCAGCAGGATCCAACTGACAGAATTCCTGTCAGCTGCCAAGAAAGAGGCAGACAGAGGCTTTGGCACAGGCTCCAAGCATGGATGAACAGGCTGTCCTTGGTCAGAGGTGAGGGAGATGCAGAAGGGAGAGGTGACAACCAAAATCCCTGCAAAAGGAGCTCTGCAAATGAAAAGCTGGCAGGGCTTAGAGCTACACTTCCCTAAGAGTTACTTCAGAATTATTGTTTCCCACCCTGCTCTGCACGACAGGTATGGCCCAAGTGGCATATTTCAGATAACATTTCCCTGACACTTTTCTCTTAAAGCCATAAGATAAAAGCTCCACCAGACTGGGAGTGAGTCTTCAGCTAAATGAGGCCAAAATCTCAAAAAATGCATTACTTGGCATCCACAAAGCACTGCTGCAAGGTAGTATTTGGTAACCATTTTTTTCTATTTAAGATTCACAATTGTGAGTTCTTGTTGCCGATTTTGACCTCTTTCATAACTTCTTCTACAAGCTATTGGGGTGGGCCAGGCTGGGGAAGGCAGAGACCAACCCACCTAAGAGTCCAGCCAAGGACTGACCCAGACCCCCAGAGCTCCTGGGCTTCAGATCTCACCACAAAAATGCCTGTAAGTGGCATTCTCCACCTGGCTTGTCTCTTTTCAAACAGACATTTGCCAAAAGACACTGGGCCTAGTGACAAAACCATGGCCAACACAATTTACTGCTACTGCAGCCACTCTGCCAGGTCCCATTTTCCCAGAGTTTCTCAAGAATTTTCCCTGATGGCTGATGTGCTGCAATATGAAATGGGCCAGGTGAGCTCTCCATGGCACAAAAAACTTATGGATTATATCAGTAGCATAAAATTAAAAGAAAGCTGCTCTTAGCAGGCCACTGCATTTGCAATAATGTGTCTCTTCTGTTTTTTTTTTAGTGGATAACGCATGTTCAGACATTTACTTTCCAATTTCGGGAATAAAAGCCTTCAGGAACAAAGGCTGCAGAGTCCTTCCCTTCTTCAGTTCAACCAACTGCTGGTTGCCAGCAGGGGAAGATCGATGAACCCCCATGGAGCAGCTGGCAGCAAACAAGATGCTCAGGCAGCAGAAATGGTTAAAGCCAGGCAGGAGGTGTTTGTGTTCAGTGTGGAATAAAAGACACTGAAATGTTTGGCCACTGTGCAGGCACAGTGTGCAACACGGCTGCTTAAAATACATTCAATTTTGGCAGTGCCAGCACAGGAGAAAATTATTTTTGAAAAGAATCTGGATAAAATGAGTATGGGTGAATACTGCCTCCACTGCAGCACGGCAGTGCTGCCCCAGCTCCTCCTGGGGCTGTGGGGCTCCTGTGCACCTCAGGGCTGCCACCACAGATTTTTATGCTGCTACAAAGTGCATCAGGGCTCCTCTCCCCGTGGCACACAGCTCACATAATGCTCAGGATGGAAAACCAACACCACGATCTGGGCTACAGCCACCACCCATCAGAGGCAAAAAAAAAAATCCTCCAAGGAGCAGAAGTCCAACCTGAACAAAATCCAGAACGGTTTGTTCAATCCAAGAGGCAAGGGCAGCTCCAGAGGTGCTTTGGAGGTGGGTAACACACCTTTTTGCAGGTATTTGCCATGCTAAGAGCAATGCCCCTCAAGACCACACGCAGTAAAAGATGGGTGAAGTCTCCAGCCCAGCAAAACTAAGAGGGGAGTCACTGGTGCTTTTACAATACATAAAAATATCATGGAATCAAAGAAATGCCAGGGTTGGGAAGGACCTTTAAAGGCCA
Organism: Phylloscopus whistleri; assembly: GCA_017589585.1. NCBI lineage: Eukaryota > Metazoa > Chordata > Aves > Passeriformes > Phylloscopidae > Phylloscopus > Phylloscopus whistleri. The sequence goes on from JADMLD010000037.1 coordinate 1,939,116, forward strand.
TCTAGAAAAGGCCATGAGCAGGGACACCTTCCACTACCCCAGGTTGCTCCAAGCCCCATCCAACTCAGCCTTGGCCATTTCCAAGGATGAGGCAGCCACAGCTGCTCTGGGCTCTGGACCTGTAAAAATTCCTTCTTTGTATCTACTCTAAAAGTTTAATAGATACCATTTTTAAAGGCAACATCTAAAGGTGCTGCCCGAGGCAAACAAAGTCAGTTGGCTGTGAAGAGAAAGGGCACTTCAGATTCCTCTGCTGATTAGCACTGGCTGCTAATTACCAGCCTTTTACATCAAGGGAACATATTTCCCTGCCTGTTTAAGCAGTCAGTCCTGCACCTCCAGCAACACAGAGAACACTGCTGCCCTCAGAGGAGCCTCCAAACAGTCTGGGAAAGGTGTAGAGAAGCATTCACACCCCAAGCTGCCCAGGTGGACACAGCTCTCCACTGCATCAGAGCAATCAGAGGTTCGGCACTGCTCAGTGTTTCCACATGCGGCTCCCATCACTTTATCTAATTAAGCCAGGGCAGAACATCCCTGGAAAATCCTCACTTCAGAAAAGGGGATGGTCGAGCCACTGCAGTAAAAAAGGGTTTGAATCCAGGGATGGTTCTCACCACCCCTCTGCCTGAGACAGAAGAGACAGGGGACACCTCAGTGCAGATATTTACACCCTCAACCTTCAGCAGCACTGCTTGAAAACAGCATTTGAGGACAAATATACCTCAAATGTTCTCCAGACATATATCACCAGTCAGAATTTTTCCAAAGTCAGCTTTCTCTAAAGCAATAATCCAAACGCATGAGAAGGGACCTGGAACATCTAGGATTTGTTTTCATAGTCATCCCTTCAGAAAATCACCACTGGCACAAGCAGCTTAACCTCACAACTTCATCCCAGTCTCTGCAGCGAGAGCAAAACCAGTTGCACTAAAAACACAGCTTCTGCAAGAGGGAAAAGGATGTGGAATAAATAAAGGCAGAGCCAGACCCTGTGAATAATTGTCAGGGGTCACTCCAGCTTTAATCCCAGATCTGACACTAATTCTCTGTGTCGTGGAACAAGTCAGTAAGTCTCTCCACCATGGAAATCATATTTAACCTACTTCTTTCAGGTTGCTTGGAGGATTAGTGTTCATAAAGCAATCTGAAGATTAAAAATCCTTTAAGTACTGCAGCTTGAATTGAGCCTGACCACAATGAGAACACCCACAAAAGCCCCGATGCATTTCTCCATTGACAGTGCTGCAAAGGCTAACAATGAGCATCGCTACTGTACTGTGTTGTTAGAAATATAAAAAATGCAATAATTTATTACCACTAGATTGTATCCCTCAAGTGCTAGTGATGAAAAATTGAGAGAGTACAACTCTACTTTCAAATGAACAAACAGAAGTTGCACTCTGGAGGTGAAAATCAGAGTGTTGTAGTGCTGTAACACAGAAAAAAGCCGTCTCTGAAATGATCTCTGAAGCCAGGAGTTGTTCCCATTTCTGTGGGATAACTGGAATTTGGAGCAGCATCACTGCTGAGAGTGGCAGCAGCTTCTTTTATTTGTTGGCTCTAATTTGGGCTTTTAGAATCCCTGGCATTGTCACTCAAGGCAAACAGAAAACCACAACTTAGGGCCAGTTACACTTTTCCCTCAGAGAAACCCAAGAAGATATTTTTCATCCAGTCGAACAAGCATGTTTAAGGATTTATTTTCTGTTTGCATTTTCAAATATCAGCTGCAAATGCACATTTTATGCTGCAGCTGCTTGAAACCAGCAGCACAACAAGGACAGATTTTCACAAGCTACACATTCATTTGGGTCATTTTTACACTGTATCTTTCATAAATGGTATGGATTACCCTACACAACCTTTTCTTGGTCTTTCATTTTCTTACACAGAAAACTGTATTTAACATAGGTAATTTCTCTTTTATAGGGATAACTCTTGATACAGTGGCACGTACCAGTGAGTGAAAATAATTCTGTTTTCACCAACAATCTACACCCACATCAGAACTTAAAAATACATTTTGGTCACAAAGGAAGAGTTGGATTCCAAAGAGGGGGACTTGAGCTGAACTTGATTATTCTGATGAGTCCCTTCCAGCTCAGCATACTCTATGACTCTGGGATGCCCTGGAGGCGATACCTTCCCCAGGATACACACTGCAGAGCTCTGGAGCCCATTTGCTCACACACCCCTGGGTCTCAGCAAGGAGCCAGAGAGAAAATGTGGCCTTCAATGTCTCAGTTGCTGGGGAAAAACCTAAAAGCAGCAGTTTGGCCCGCAATGAGCAAGGATGAGTGTAGCAGTGTGATTTTAGATGGTGCAGTGTAGCCCTGGTTCGTGCCTGTGATGTTTTGGTTTTCTGAAACTCTTTTCCAGAGAGCTTTCTGTCAACAAGAGATACGTTTTCCTAACTGTAACCTATGTTTATACTCCTTTCCCTAGGAGGGACTTCTTCTTGAAGTCCCTCTGACTTGACCAATGTGGTTGAAGAAGTCTGTCTTTCTTTCACCCATTGAGTTGTTTCCTGTAGAATAGTATAAAAAGAAAAAAAATAACGGGAAATAAACAGAGTCATTGTCAGCCTTCTGAGTCAGAGTCTGTGTCGTTGTGATCTTTAACAGCATCCGTGGAGCTGCTGCCTATTTCCCAATAAGCATCTCCTCTGGAAAAGCCACTTGGGGAGGATTCAGGCAAAGCAGCCAGGTGCACACACTGCACACACCATAGCTAGCTCAGCAAGGAGAGGCAAGAAGGGCCTTTGTATGAAAGTTCCAGCAAGGGTTTATTCCAGCATGCCAAAGGGATTATGGACAACAGACCTGGCCACGTGCTGTGCACAGGCCTAAACAGGGGTCAGGGAGCAATGGTCTGAGGGTACAGGGAAGGTACAGAGGGCAGGGCAAAGGGCAGTGACCTGTAGGGGACACAGGGCAGGCCACCAGGGATACCACCACCAGTGGGACAGCAGGGAAAGGAGAAACCACGAGAGCCAGGGGCATGGGGACGAGAACTGCAGACCATGCAGTGTTGCAAGGCACCACGGGGGAAGTCTTCTCCTCCAGCCTGGGTGGAAAACCCTGTATGGTAGATCTTTCCAGGGCAGGACCCTGGGCATTCCCCAGAGAGGTCTGGGGGATTCACCGATGAGCAGCCAGCATGATGCCTGGAGACCAGGCAAGGCGCAGCATTAACCTTCTCCTGCACTGAGGCCTGCTCCCCCTGTCCCACACCGTTTAACACTCATCCATCCAGCGTTCCTAACGCCGAGACCAAACCCCACAGAGCAGGTGGGAGCCTCTCTGCAGAGGTCAGAGCGCTCCCAGGAGGTGCTCCAGCACTCCAGGCCTCCCCCTGTGGGACTCCCACAGGCCGCGGCCCATTAATGCCCCTTCTCCCTGAAAGGCTTCGCGCGGCCGGCTGGAATTGCCCCTCCAACAGCACAAAAAACCCTCAGAGCTCCACGTTTCTGCTGGGCTGTCTCCAGTCTGGATGACCTTCTCGCAGGACTGATGCTTTGCACACCCCGTCGGGGAGGAACACAAGCTCCTCGGCCTCACGGAAACGAGGTCAGCAGTTCTTTTGTGTGTTGTTCCCAACGAGAGCAAAACACGCACCCGGCCAGTTTCCTCAGCTCTCTGGCACCCTGATGTTCTTTTCTGTGCTGGGATCACACCACAGAGCATCCCTGGCTCCAGCCCAGGCCACCTGCAAGCTGCTGGAGCACTGCAGGGGGAGGAGGCTTGGGACTGCGTCCTCCCAAAAAGCACCACATGCAAGAAGGAGCCCAGTGGGATGCTGTGCCAACAGATCAGCTTTGGAGCACCAACAGTCAGTTGTTCTTCCACCCCATGCCAGTCCCAGGAAGAAGGTCCTTCTGACTGACCACCATCCTGCTGCTTGGAAAACTCCCACACTACCATCTGACTAACTACAGTTGATGAACATTAGGAAACCCCCTGAAAGGGATTTTCAGAAACCACGCTCTAGGTTCTCCATCCCTAGAAGTTCAACGAGAATGTGGGGTAGCAAGCAGTGACTGGGAGGTGGGCAAGGCCAATCGCAAGTCTTTGGGCTCTGATGTAATTATGCTGCTCATAAAAGCTGTTTTGAATGTTTAATGATTCTTGGTGTTACAGCTGTCTCCCCTCAGTTCTCCTGCATCACAGCAGCAGTTACATGTTCAATGTAGGCTATCATCCCTCCTTCCTGGTCAGTGATATTTCACACACATTACTCTCAATAAGGCACTGGCCTTTCTCTACCTTAAGCTTTCCCATGCCAGTTCTGTCCCATTTAGGAGTATTTATGATTTTTCTATAGGGGATGTCTCATTTATTATTAAATCTGCTAGCAGACAGCACAGTCCTTATTCTAAATTGCCAAAAAAGAAAAAAAAATTAGCATTAAAAACAAGTTCATTAGTTGGTCACTTATCCTCAGAGTACCTCTGTCCTCTCCCACAGCAAGTAAGACCAGAGGGCCTCTCCTCCAGTTCTTGGGAAACACTTGCTGAAGTGTCTCCCAATTTATTTTTTTTTTTATGTATCACCTTGGAATAAAGCAATCCCTGATGTCTTACACCAGCACCAGTTCATGGGATAACTCTTGCAGAACCCCTCCCCTCATCCCTATCCCACTTTAAGCAGAAGAGAAACCCCTCAATTTTGCAACTTCCTAAACTCAAGGCTCTCGATTTATTTTTTTTCTGGTCTCTTTTTCAGACCAGAGCTTTATTTTTGGGATGGTCGCTGCTGCACAGCCCTGGTGAGCTGCAGCACAGCTCAGCCCCACAGCTCCCTGCAAGCCCCCACCCAGCCTCCCTCCCCCAGAGACTAAACCCTTCCCTGTCTTTAATATAACACAGGATTCAGCCTTATTTACTCTGCCAGTCTGATTCCCCTTGCATCTCTGTCGGGGGTTAATCTCTCTTTTAACTCCTATCCACTCTCTCTTTGTACAGCTTTAAATCCTCCTGTAAAAGCTTGAAATCTGAAGTGCTGTGAAAGGACATCCCCCACCGTGCCCATACCCCTCCCAGAGTCTATCTGCTTGTGTGCAGGGTTGTTGCTGCAATTTCTGCTCTTTTCCAGCTCCAGCATTGCCCCCCACAGCAGAAAAGAGAGCAGTGGTCACCTCAGGCAGCCCCAGTGGCACCTGCCTCTCTGCAGGACACAGACATTTTCCACTGTGGGTGCAGGGAGCAGTGATTTTGACAGCGCAGTACAAAGCCTGGGTGCACTAACTTCCAATAAAAATGGAAAGCCACTGCTAAATAGAGTCACCTGTCTGCAGCCCAAGTGTCTGAACACTGGGTGACAGAGGCAGTGTGTGGGCAGTGGGGCTGAAGGGAGGAAACACCCTATTTCCATACAATTCACAATTCAGGAATTACACAACAGCTGCTGAGCCTGGTTGGAACTGCAGACACCGGGCGTTATCTGGTACCCACCGAGCTGCAGCTCAGACAAGATATGCAGAAGTTGAGCCTGTCCATCAAATCACTCCTGTATTTCTTATTTTATTTCTTCTGCAAGAACTACCAACAACACTGTGAGCAGATCCTCATGCTGGGAAGGAGGAACCTCCATTCTAACCAAGAGGTCACCAGGACAATTGCCTTCCCACTGACATTTTAAGGGTCAGTTAAGGTCTGTAGAACCCTTCCACACTTCTGGCAGAAAACCACAGTGTTCTGTGATTTGGATTCAGCAGTTTCATGTGAAACAGATCCAGGATATTTTTGCCAGGCCACATGGAACAGCTTTGCAGAGATGCATCTGTGAAAGTACCGGCCAGATGGATGCACCAGGGAATAAAGCCCACGGCACTTGACCCAGTCCATGCACTTCTCAGGAAGCTTTCACGAGCCTTTATTACCTGAGATCTCCCCCATGGTAAGAGCTGAACACTGGACCTCCTTTGTGTTCACTACCTGAGGTGGGCTGCTGCCATGTCACACCAGTTCAGAGGCCCACACCAGGAGATAATATTCCTATACTCCTACCACACACTCCTCTGTTCCTACCACAGCGAGACCCAGAGGTGCCACAGGGAAAACACACAGAAGAGTTGACAATACCCTCAGCATCTGATTTATGACTTAGCAAAGATCACCTCTGCTACCAAATGCTCCCTGCTTTTGGACGGGACTCTCTCACCTAGTGCTGTCCAGTTCTGTATGTTATTAAGTATAATGCATGGGTGTTATTTAAATAAAAAATAAATACATACATAACACATAAATAAATAAATAAAAACCCACCAGAAAACCATCACAAAAACAACAGCAAGAAAACCAAAACAAAACCCATCAAGAAAAAAACCTCACCAAACCCAAAAGCAGTAAGAAACCTTACTTGGGCTGACAACACCTGGCTTGTGCCCAGAACAAACCCAGCTAGTACAAAAGGAAGAGACAAGGGCCAAAGACAGAAAAGACACACAAATACATCCACTGTAGTGGATATTTCCTAATAGACTCAGCCCAGCATCACTTGAAAACATGGTGACCACACTGGCAAGTCGAGCTGGGATGAATTAAAATGGAGCTGCAGACAAGAAAATACACCTAAAGCTCCCAAAGGCTGGGAGGGAGAGCTGCTGTTGCACTGTCACCACCTAAACTTCCTCCGTGGAGCTGGCAACAACAAGGGGGTCACACTCATAGAGCGGGACAGGGGTCAGAGCATGAATCATGGACTCTCTAAGGTTGAAAAAGCCCTCCCAAGACCATCGAGTCCAAGCTGTGCCTGATTCCCACCTTGTCCCCAGCCAAGAGCACTCAGTGCCACATCCAAGCCTTCCTTGGACACCTCCAGGGATGGGCACTCCAACACCTCCCTGGGCAGCCCCTGCCAATTCCTGAGCACCCTTTCCATGGGGAAATTCCTGCTGCTGCCCACCCTGCCCCTCCCCTGGCCCAGCCTGAGGCCGTTCCCTTCCCTCCTGTCCCTGTGCCCTGGGAGCAGAGCCCAACCCCCCCCGGCTGTCCCCTCCTGGCAGGGAGTTGTGCAGAGCCACAAGGGCCCCCCTGAGCCTCCTTTTCTCCAGGCTGAGCCCCTTCCCCAGTTCTGTTCCCTGCCCTGGTGTCCTAGTTTAGGGTAAACATGGGAGGAAACCTCCAAAGGGGTTCCTCTGGAAAGCAAACCCAAACAGACCCTCCCCCAGCTGGTCCGGGAAGAAAAGAACTTCCTTGGAGAAAAGTGGAAAAAACTATTTATTTAACAAACAAGATGTTCACAAGCACAAGGAATGAATAACATGAAACAATGAAACCTCTGGCTGGTCTGAAGAGAGATGGCAAACTGAGCCAGTCCTTGCCCTGGGTGCAGCTCAGCTCACTCAGTCTCTCACCAGCCCCACTCCCTCCGGAGCTCCAGGCCCCACAGGCCACAGGTGCCAGCCCTCGCTGCTCCTCTGGGTGCTTCAGTCCTGAGCAGATTTAAACAGTCCCAAGGAAAAGGAAAAAAACAGTCTAAGGAGTCTTCTCTGTCCTAGCTAGCTCAAACTAACTCAGAGCACAGGAGATCTCTGTCCCACCGCTGTCCGTGCCTCAGACGAACGCCGCAGCCAGGCCGTGTGGGAGTCAGGCAGTTTTCTCAAAACAAACTGCTGCTGCTTCTTTCTCCCCCTTCACTCCCAGAACCATTTTAAAGGTACAGAACTGAATATACAGCACAACCAGAGCAGACTATTGGGGATACAAGCAGCATAAAGTCACCCTAGAACACCTGGACACTCCCAGCCCTTCGGTGTCCTTGCTGTCCTGAGGGGCCCAGAGCTGCTCTCACCAGCCCCACTGGGACTGGTGAGAATGGAAAAGGAAAAGGAAAAGAGCCACTGACATGTCTAATGCCCTATGCCTGCCACTGGGCTTCTGCCTGCTAAAATCCCACTAAATTTGGGCCTCGGCAGTGCCAGCCACATCTGCTGCTCAGGTCAGGCTGACTGCAGCAGAAATGCAGGTTTTCAGGAGGGAATTTTTGCCAGACTCCAGGCTCCTGCCCAGAGCGATGACACACACAGAAATCAGAGCCAGGATGTGGGCACACAAGGGATCTTTTGTTCCTCTGCGAGAAAAGCAAGAATCAGCCAGGGCATCAGTGGCTGGGCTGGCTCGCCGTGTCACCATGGCACAGTTTTCAGACTGCTCCCAGGAGGGCAAACACCTTCTCTGGCCCTCCAACCCCACTGCACCTCTCCAGGACAGGACCCTGACCAGAGAAGGTGCCTGCAGTGCCCTGCAGGCAATCCATGTCCCAAGGCACCCACTGCTTCCAACCCACAGCCACTAACAATCCCTAAATGATCTATCATTCCACCATCCCAACACTTGACTCCACCACCTCCAGCAGCAGCACTCAGAGCAAATCAACTCCATGCTGCTAATTTTGTTTAAAACAAGACTGTTTCAGTGAACGGAGTGTGTTTAGTGCCACACTGGGTATCTGGGGAGTTTCTAAAGAGCTGGCCACTGTAAAAATTAGAGGATGTCACATATGAATTTCAATCACTTGCCTTTTTTGTTCGTTTTTTCGGTTTGTTTTTTTTAAGCTGTTTCGCATGCAAGTGCTGCAAAACCACCCTCTTTGTGAAAAGCTCATACTAAAAGGGGAGTTTTAATGCACACTGAATCCACTGTAGGTGTCCAGGTGCTTTATGTACAATTTTGACTCAAAAAAGAGATCAGGTGTTGTTACATACCCTCTGCAGCTCCCTTGTACAGCCCACTCACAACTTTTTTTTTTTTTTTTAATACTTTTTTTAACTTATTTTTTTTTTAATTGGCGTTTTCTGATGACAGGACAAAAGCAAACACAGGATGCCACACAGTCACCTGTGAAGGTGCCTCCAGTCCCATCTCTTGGGCACTGAGCTTGAGGCAGTGAGAAAGCACAGGAGCAAGTCACTAACACTTGTACACACTTACTGCCTAACACTCTGCCCTGGCACCCTGTCTCTGCGTGGCCATGGCACACCGGAAGCTCAGAGAAATAAAAATCTAATTACCTCCAATTTTTCTCATTTAACAGAGAGTCTTAAGTTTTGTGCTCTTTTCCCTTGCCATCCACTCAACCCCATTCAATCCTCCCCATTGTGCTTTCCCTGTGTGCTCTGGGCCACTAATGGAGATAAAATATTCAAAAACCCAGAAGACTGGCTGGACTCTTTTCCTCCTCTCAAACATCTTGCAAGATTGACCTTCTGAGACAGCAGGCTTGGGTTTTATTCCTGATCTGTAAGGACGCACCAGACATAATCCAATTGTATAAAAGCTGAACCACGAAACAAGTGATATTTTTGCACAAGTTTAGGTTTAACAAGCCATATCCCACCTCACCCCAAAGGACTAAAGCTGAGATGCAGACACAAGGCACCCCACAGAGTCAGCATTTCAGCTGAAAAAGGGCAAAAAGAAGTCCTCCCAATGCCCTTTTTCCATCACCCAGGAGCTATGCCATCCACACACCCTGCTCCAGCAGCTCCACCTTGGAGCATCGTGGAGGGAAAAGCTCAGATCAAACTGCAGAGAACACAACACCCAGCCAGGAGTGCTCAGACTTAAAACTCGGTGTGCTGCATTTTAAGGCACATTTCAAATAACCAGGTAGATTCCTATAATCCATGTCCCAATCTCCACTCAGCCCTGTCTGAAACCCTCTTTTGTACCCAACCTGCAATTACCATAATGACAGCCCAAAACAGAGAGCACCAGAGGAGCACTGAGCAGTGAGCACCTTGCTTAAGAGCTCTGAAGGTGGTTATTTTCCTGTCCCCTTGAGTTCAGAGCAGTCTGAACCACACAGAGACAGCAGTTACCCATTTACGAGCTGCTGTCAAAAGTAGCTTTATTCTGATGAGAAGGAAAGCAGAGACAAACGTTGTTGGCTAGAGCTGTTAGCCCACTGCCTGCAAAATTACTCAGGGATGTGGGAGAACAGTGTGTCTCCCCTAGCACAAACTTCAGCACAAAAGCGAGTTGCTGCCTTATATTTTAGACACTTTCCCTGGAAAATCCACAGGTCCTGTCCTTGCTGGTCAGCAAAACCCTGGTATCTTCTAAAAAGAACCATGCAGCTTGCTGCTCAGTCTGGAATCACATAAGGAAAGCCTTCCTCTTTCTACAGGCAGCTCCCCAAATTCCTGAACTCTTCTCAAAGCAGTTTTGCCCAAAGCACAAGCACTTGTGGGAAAGAACTGCAGGCTGGGCTCAGTTTGGGTACAATCCATCTGATCTCTGGCCATGGCAGTGCCCCTCCAGATGCATTTCTGGATGGAACTCTGGCTCAGTTTTATCAGAGATGTATCCTAACTGACCACTAAAACCCAGACACAGCAGAAAGAAGGTTGTAACCCTTGGAGGATGGTTCACTGCTTACTCTTGCTATTAAAAGCCAGGGCTGTACAAAAATCTCAGCTAATCCACAAGCAAACATAAACACACTGTGTGAATCCTGACAACTATAATAAAATGATCCCTGGTACAACAATTTTCAGTTTCCTCTCCAATTCTCTTTTGAATCATGACTTATTTGTTAAGAACAAAATCTTATATTTGTCCCCAGCAACACAACAAGCACAGAAATAAATGAAGTAAAACTCTCACCATATCCATCTGGCCAAGACACTGCTTTGAGGGATCCATAAATATCTCCAAGTATCTGCCAGTCACCACCCAACCCAAAATCACGACGTCTCCATAAAACAACAACTAACATTAGCTTCTGGATTTTGTTTGATTATCTCACCGAATTATCTGAAATGTGGTTTCCTCTAAGCTGTTAAACATGACATTGGCAGAGTGGTTTGAATTTCTTCCAGAAGACTCATCCAAGAAGCAACAAGACAGGGATCCCCCACCAAACCTCTGAGTCCCTGAGGACCACAGGGATCCCCATCAGCCCAGCAATCTGGGTGGAATAACGGGCTGAAGCCATTAGGCAGAATTAATTAGAAACACCTGACCTCCAGCACACTCTCTTTCACTGCTTTGCTTTCATTGAGTATCTGGGGCGTTTAATGGCATCTTTGCCCACTTTTGACCCAAACTCCCCGTGGTTGGGCCCCCACTGACCTGGCCATCTGCTTGTAGGCTTCCTCGGCCACGGCGAAGATGTGGGGGTCCATGTCCCCCATGTTCTGGCCACTGTAGGCGTAGATGACATCCTGCTCGTAGATTGGCAGCTGCTCATAGGGGTTGATGGCCACCAGCACGATACCTGAGGGCAGACAGACAGGCAGGTACCTCACAAACCAAGCAGGGAGCTGATATTTCAGGGTTTTCAGGGCTTGTGTTAGTTGCCTCAATAAGGTTTTTAAAATACAATGATTGAGAGTTAGCGAACAAAGGTGAGCAGTGAATGGGGAAGGGCTCAGAATTCTTATCTCAGCACCTCCTTCAATAGCAAGGCAGTAATCCCCTGTACAGCTGCAAAGGAGATGCACAAAACTGGCGAGAAGAGCAAAAAAAAATACAATAATCTCATTGTGTGAAGACAGACTTTGCAGGAGGGGTGAGGAGAGATCAACACAGCCTGAGCCAGCACTACAGAAAAGCAATTCCTGTGCAACCAAAGCTCTGCTAGACCCAAACAAACATCCCGGGTTTTCCCCTGGCTTGAGTTGCAAGTAAAAACACCTAACAAAGAATGTACCCAAATCAAACTGAAATACATAAATCACAGGAAAGGAATGCCAGAGCCTGCTCTTAGGCTTTAATGTCTGCCTCCTCTCCAGCTTTGGGCACGCCAGAGGAGGCAGTGAGCTGGGAGCTAATGAGAGGCCAAGCCACACGTGGTGCTCCCCACGGGCCCCAGGGAGCTGCTCTGCACCCAGGTGCTGACAAAGCTCCACCTCTGAGGAGTTTCAGGTCAGGCAGGTGTCAGCTGTCCCTCCAAGGAGCTCCAGGAGCACCTGGCTGTGGGGCCAGCACTGTGCTCCCAGCCCAGCCCGCTCAGGGCTCGGGCACACTCCAACTACAGGAGCACAGGAGCACTCAGCTTGCAGCACACACCGGAGTGTGACTTAGCCTGCCACGAAAGGCAAAGGTCAGTGACTGTCACATCACCTGCCCCTGCAGGACATTGACCCAGCTGCTCCACCTCCCCGAGCCCCACTCCTGCCTGTTTGCTTCCCGGTTCTGCTCAGGTCGCCCGCCAGTTTTCCCCTACTCACCAAAACTATGATGCAAACCACACTGAAGGGCTCTCCTCCCTTCAGACAAGCACCTTCCTGCCCTTCTCAACCACTTTATAACCAAAGCACGAGGTACGCTGCAGCCAGGCAGAGCTTTGCAACTAAACCTACACAGCCCAAACACCTGTATCTCCATTAATGCTGCGCTCGAGATGGTCATGAACCCTCAAGAGACGCTGCCCTCACAAAACCTCACTGGTTTGAGGTGAGAGCAGGTGACTGAAGGCACATGTGCAGCTGCAAAAGGCTGCAAGCTATCCCAGTAATCCAACACTGCACATCATTAAATACTGAAAGTCAACATTACTAAGAGCCATAGAGGCTTACGTATTTCCAGGGCATTGTTTTAAAAAGTCATCTCCTCCTGCCAAGCATTTCCTTCACAATCTCAAACTGCAACATGGTCACACCTGTACACACCAGCTTTAACAGGACAAGGGGGAATGGCTTCCCAGTGCCAGAGGGCAGGGAGAGGTGGGATCTTGGGAAGGAATTGCTGGCTGGGAGGGTGGGCAGGCCCTGGCACAGGGTGCTCAGAGCAGCTGTGGCTGCCCATGGATCCTTGGAAGTGTCCCAGGCCAGCCTGGATGAGGCTTGGAGCAGCCTGGGATGGTGGAAGATGTCCCTGCCCATGGCAGGGCCAGGAACAAGATGATCCTTAAAACCCCTTCGAACCCAAACAACTCTGAGATTCTATGAATTGCCTTCTTTCCTTCCTTAATTTTTCAAGTTGCAGCTTGTTGCTGTCCATCCACAGGTAACTGCTGTCCCAAATAGCTTTGGCAAGGCACCCTCCCCAAAAATCACAGACCCAAGTTCACACCTGCCCTCCTCCTGCTCTGAATTCGAGAGTTAGATGATTCCCAAAGCCATGAAGAAAAGGAAGGAAACGGCAGCGCTGGAAGATTTTTTTGCATTTTTTTCTAGAGGAAAACCTGCTGTGGGCTGTGTAGGATCACTGTGTCTGGCATGCTGCTGTTAGCTGTTTTTATAAGTCCTACTTTTTCCCTGTGGGGGCTGCCAGGCACATGTAAGGCTGGCCTCAAACTCATCTGACAAGATGTTCCCACAAGAGCAGGTGGACCATGAGCTGAGCAAGTTCACAGTGCACCAGCCCTCAAAAACCACTCCTGGTTCTACATCCTGTTGACACACACTCACGCCTCTCACCCACCCTAAACCTACTACCCCCAGACTTTCCCTCAGGCTGCAGTCTCTGGTTTATGGTCGCAAGGGGTTTCTCTGCAGCCCCACAACATTTCAGGAGCTGAACATGTGGCCTGGACACTCACCACAGTAGGTGTAGATGTGGTTGGACTCGAGGAACCTGACTTTGAGGTTGTGCAGGACGGCGGGCTCGTGCAGGTAGCTCAGGGCTGTCAGGTCATTCTGCCCCACCAGGATGTCTGGGTTGCGGAGGAAGGGCAGCTCATTCCCTTGCAGGTCGATGGGATATTCGTAGAGCTGAAGAGACACAGGAGGAATGCAGCAACACAGAAAAAAAACAAAAAATCTCCTTTAATGGCTTGTCACTTTCACAGGCGTAACTCCTGCTACTGTAGAAATACTTACACGCCCTGCTCTACATTAAATTAAAAGCTCCTTGATGATAAATGCTATAGGGATTTGGATGACAGACTGCCAGGTCACCCACCCAGGTAATGGCTTTGAGCTCTCCAACACATGGTCCTGGTGGACAATGATGGTCCACAAGCACTAACCTGGCCATATCTGAGTCATCTTCAGGCCAGCCTTGGGACAAACAGCCTTCAGACACCTCTGAGCAGTGAACAGGCACCGTACAGAAACCCACAGCTTCATCTGATCTAAGCATCTTCCTGCTCTAGGAAAAGCAGCCTCATTCCAAACTAGACCATGTTCTTACCATCAGAGCAATTTCTCAGCTCATTTTTAATTCAAGTTACTTTTCTACCTGAAACCTGACACCCCTTGAGGCAGAGAGGACTTGGAGAAGCACAGAGTCCCTGCTGCTGAGATGTCTGAGGAGCCAGGTTATGCTGTTGAGGCTGGCACATGAGCAGCCTTATGCTATTTTTGACTCGTCCCCAAATGACCAAAAGAGCCATTAACTAAACTGTATTTTTTTTCTTTACAGAGGAGGGGAAAAAGTTGCCAGTGATGCTGCTTCCCACAGGGTGCCTCAGAAGTTGGGCCTGATGCTCAGCTCCCATCAGAAGGGAGGAATCCCAGCTTCCAAGCAAAACCACTATCACTGCCCATGCAGGCAGCACAAGGAAAGCTGACCCAAGTGCACGAGGACAGGCTCCCTCAGCATGTCTGACAACCTCAGGCTGGTTTTATCCTCCAATTCCACGTTGTCAATGCCAATTTTCAAGAGTTTGCACTCAGTCTCACATCTTAATGGCAAACACACCAGGGATGCCTTGTGATATTTAAAAGTCAGCTCTTCATTCGGAGGGAGTACTCCTGCATACAGAGCAGAGCCAGAAACCACAAAACCCATGAAGATTCACTTAAAGCACAAGGACAAAAGGAAGCATTGAACAGCTGAGTAATGCATGTTGGCTGTCAAGAACAAAAGGCTTTCTGCAGCTTTGAATCCCCTGAAGATACGTGTGCTGGGTATCTCCAACCTGATGCACACAAGTGTCGTTCCCCTTTGCTAGAGCCCTCCAACATGACACGGATCAAGGAAGGACTTAATACAGGAAAGCATCAAACAGGGCACTCCCAGAGACCTTGGGTCTCTTGCACAACCCCAAGATGAGATGTTCCGTGTTTCACCATGACTATGACATGCTCATTAAGCTGCTACCTACAACACCTGGTAATCCTTTCATCTCCTCATGCTTTAATGTTGCTGATCCTGAACTCAGCTGTACAAAAAGATTAGACCTTGCAGGAGTCCTCAGCCCCTTTAGTTTGCAGGGAAACATCCAGATTAAAGAGGAAAAAAAAAATTCCTGCCCAAGTACTAAAACTGCAGGAGATCTCAGCCAGGAAGGGAGGATGGGGGTTGTAGAGCTCAGCAAGAGGAGCAGGTGTACTTTGGCAGCCTGAGCACAAGTGCAAGAAAGGAACCACCAGCCCTGACTCCAGCAGCACAAGGACCTGGAGCTGCTGCAGCCAGGCCAGAGGAGGCCACGGAGATGCTGCCAGGGCTGGAGCCCCTCTGCTCTGGAGCCAGCCTGGCACACCTGGGGCTGTTCAGCTGCACCAGAGAAGGCTCCAGGGAGAGCTCAGAGCCCCTGCCAGGGCCTCCAGGGGCTCCAGGAGAGCTGCACAGGGACTGGGGACAAAAGCATGGAGGGACAGGACAAGGGGCAACTACCTTAAGCTGAAGGACAGTAGGCTTAGGTAAGATACTAGGACTAAATTCTTTTCTGTAATGGGAGTGAGGCCTTGGCACAGGGTCCCCAGAGCAGCTGTGGCTGCCCCTGGGTCCCTGGCAGTGTCCAAGGCTGGGCTGGACAGGGCTTGGAGCAGCCTGGGACAATGGAAGGTGTCCCTGCCCACGGCAGGGGGTGGAATGGAATGAACTTTAAGATCCTTCCAACCCAAACCATTCCATGATAAATAATGATTTATGCCTGGTGTTTCCAAGGGATTGCAGGGTGGCATCTGTGCATCTCCTCACCACGATTTACACTGTGGAAGGTAAACAGGCATCAAGCATCCTCCATCCTTTATCCTCCCCAGAAAGCTGCCCCATGCTGGAAGAGCACACTGGGCAAGACAACAGAAGCAGCTGAGGCCAAGCCAGGAAGAAGCACCAGCACCAAGCACTGGGTGCAGATCCCAAAATCAACGGTGTTCCCTACAAACCTGGCACACCCACACACTGCCAACAACCCGTGCCTGAGCTGCTCTGAAAGAAAAACTGCTTTGATGAACTGCCTAATCAACCACAGCTCATTCCTGTTCTCCATCTTCCCATTAGGCAACACGGTGAAAATGCTCCCCACAGTGTGGGAATGTCTGGCTTGGAGGGGATGGGAATTACTCGCCCTGCTCAGAACATGTGAATTTGTAGCAGGTGGACTCTACTAACTCTTCCAGCAGCTCACACTCCAGACAGCTCAGGAAACTCCACCTGTCCTATGAAGATGGTTTAGGTGAAATTCTTCATGACAATATATTTACTCTTCCTGCTACACCAGGCAGCTCATGGTGGGTACAGAGCACGGCTGCTCCCTCCCCATAAAATGAATTTGCAGCTGATGCAAATGCTGTGGTTAACTTCATCTGCAATCCCCTGCTGTCACCCAGTGTCCCACTCCACGAGGTTTTTGTGTGGAACAGAGAGCAGCTGCTCCTCCCCAGCCTCTGTCCTGCTCTGGGGATGATTAATTGCTGGCTGTACACACGCTACAGCCCAGGCTGTTTGTGCATTTGGAACCAGCACTTGCTAGAAAACATCTACATTTAAATGAGTTTTGTGCTTTTCTCTTTTAAAAGCTTCTCTTGTTTAAAAATAAAGCAGAGAAAAAAGGGGTTTACGTAAGATTATGCTCAGAGAGAAAAACTAAGGCGTGGAGAAAGCTGTTGCACAGCAGTCACCTCTGAGCCGTGTGTGGGTTTTCCATCAGTACCCGAGGTTGAGTAGATGCCACCAGCTGTGCCCTGCACAATTTGTTCGGCAGCAAAAAGCACAAACTGGCATTTCTGACATGCTGCTGCTATTAAAAAAAAATACATCCTGATATCAACAGACTATTACAAGTTTGCCAGGAGATGAAAAGAGATGATGGAGGTCAAGGGCTTTTCTCACAACCTACTGTAAAGCAAGTGTCTAGGGAGGGAGCAGGCAGGGAAAAGCTGAAGTGCTAAGGCAATAAAACACATTTTAAACCACTTCACAGAAACTATGAGATGGCTGAGGCTTCTTCACACATTAATTTGAAGCTTTAAATTACTGAAAAGAATAACGACACTCAAAAGCTTACAGTTTCATCTTCGAGTTTCAGCTGGAGGCTTTTATCTCCCTCTTTGTAATCCTTGATAATTTCTGCCGATCTCCAAACTTCATCGGGGTCAGGAATCCAAACCCTAGTGTGCTGGAGAGGTGAAAAAGAAAAGAAAGAAAAAGTTTAAACATGATGAAACCTCAGGAAATTAAATGAGAAATAAATTAATTCTCCATTAATACAGTCTCACCCTCAATGCAAACCCAATGCAGCTAAACCATTTATTTCAGCAAAAGAAAAAGTAAACCTGGTTTTAGTTCTTGGGGTAAATTACAGATCAGAAGTCTAATTTTTCAGTCTAATCTTCTCCTGGACAAGGTGTACACTGGCTTGTTACCAATCTAACAAAGCAGGGTAAAGTCTCAAGGTAAATGTGGAATTTAATTTCCATGGGAAAAAAAACAGCCTTCCAGAAGGCTTTCATGAAATAATACAATTCAGCCCCAGCAGACCCTACACCAAAGCCTGTATATTTTGCTCAAAACAAGGCAGTTTGGTCCCCACAGAGCAAGCCCTGACCCAACCCCACAACCAGGACAGAGGCAGGCAAACGACACCACCAAAGCCCAACTTCTTCAGCTGAAGGTGAACACACAAACAGGCTCCAGGAACACGCTTAGATTTAAATGAATTAATGAATTAGGGTAAATTTAACCTTTTTTTGCAACTACAAAATTAGGGCCACCAAGGGGGAGCCCCAAGGCAGACCTGTGCAGCCCAGCACAAGTGTCCATGAGGGATTTCGGCTGCTGGGCTCACGGAGCCAGGCTGGTGCCAGACTCATCCAGCCTACACAGCCAACAGGAACCCTCCAACAACCACGGACTTACTGGCCTTTTTGGGGCATCTCGACCCATCTCTATTCTCCCTGTTGATTGAAATGAGAGCTACATAATCTTCCTCCTACTCAAAACACCAGGGGCTGGGGGAAATCCCAGCAAATCCAAGTGGCAGCAGGACCAGAGTCACAAAGGTGGTTTTGGCCTTCATTTGAAACCAAACCCCAGCACACAAAGTCCAAGTAACATATTGTAGCAAACAACGAGTTAACACAGCAGCAGCCACCACCTGACAGGCCACTTTGCAGCTGAAAAGCAATAGATTTTTATACGTTATCGCACATAATTATTTTTAGAGCTGCTCAATATCTACAGCAGCAGGAACCTTTAGATGTTAATGGAGCCACACAGTCATATTCCCAGAACAACAGTTTTACCAGGGAGTAGGGGAAAAGATGTGAAAACTTGAATTTTCTCAGCAAGGCAGCTCCATTACCTCATGCACCTTCAGTGCTCTCCCAGGAAGAAGGGAGGCTGCAGGGGGGAAGGGGCTGGTTGGGACCCCCACCAGCCCCACCACGGTGTATTCATTCAGTGCCAGCTCTCTGCTGGCAGAAGGTGATATTCAGACACACTCTGGAAGTGCCCAAAATAGCCAAGGATCAGGATGTACCCAGCTAGAAAAGCTTCAAACACAAGGTGTTGCTGGTCTTGGCAACCTTGCAAATTTTCCACCTGGACACTGGGCTGGGCTGAGCACTGGGCCTGCCTGGACAGGCAGGGACACACTGACCTCAGAGCCACCTGAAATGGGGTGCCTGCAGTTTCAGCTTTGTAGCTGACATCTGGGTACAGCTCCAGCAGCAGCCAGAGGTCCCATGGCCCACCCTCAGCAATTCCTCACCAGCCACAGCCAAGAGCCACCCGGGTGTGACAGGAGGCCCTGAGGGTGACAGCTGCCAGCACCCGCTGCCCACAGCCTGGCGGTGAGAGGCTCCACATCCCACCAGCTACCCTGAACACAACACCAGGAGCTATAATAATAATAATAGAACTGATTTTGTGCACACACACACAAGTGCAAGGGGCCACGCAGGACAGACTGCACCAAGCAGGACAGACGTGTTTGCAAAGTTCCAGGAGGAGGTGACAGCTGCCAGCATCCACTGTTCACAGCCTGGTGGTGAGAGGCTCCATATCCCACCAGCCAGCCTGATCACAGCAGGAGTTTTAATAATAATAATAATAGAACTGATTTTGCGCACACACACACACACACGTGCAAGGGACCACGCAGGACAGACTGCACCAAGCAGGACAGACGTGTTTGCAAGGCCCCAGGAGGAGGTGACAGCTGCCAGCACCCGCTGCCCACAGCCTGGTGGTGAGAGGCTCCACACCCCACCAGCCAGCCTGATCACAGCAGGAGTTTTAATAATAATATAATAGAACTGATTTTGTGCACACACACGTGCAAGGGACCACGCAGGACAGACTGCACCAAGCAGGACAGACACGTTTGCAAGGCCCCAGGAGGAGGTGACAGCTGCCAGCACCCGCTGCCCACAGCCTGATGGTGAGAGGCTCCATATCCCACCAGCAACCCTGAACACAACACTACAGAGTTTTAATAATAATATAATAGAACTGATTTTGTGCACACACACACAAGTGCAAGGGGCCACACAGGACAGACTGCACCAAGCAGGACAGACACGTTTGCAAGGCCCCAGGAGGAGGTGACAGCTGCCAGCACCCACTGCCCGCAGCCTGGTGGTGAGAGGCTCCACATCCCACCAGCCAGCCTGATCATAACAAGAGTTTTAATAATAATATAATAGAACTGATTTTGTGCACACACACACAAGTGCAAGGGGCCACACAGGACAGACTGCACCAAGCAGGACAGACACGTTTGCAAGGCCCCAGGAGGAGGTGACAGCTGCCAGCACCCGCGGCCCACAGCCTGGTGGTGAGAGGCTCCATATCCCACCAGCCAACCCTGAACACAACACTACAGAGTTTTAACAGCAGTAATAATAATAGAACTGATTTTGTGTACACACACACACACGTGCAAGGGGCCACACAGACAGACTGCACCAGGCAGGACAGACGTGTTTGCAAGGCCCCAGGGGCCCTGGGGACACCCCTGGCTGGCAGATCCCAGGGCAATCCAGCACTCCCCACACGGAGTGCCCCCATCCTGCTGCAGAGCCCGGGGCTGTGAGCACGGGCTGCTGTGAATGCACCTCCCCAAGCATCTCTAATGCTGTCCTCTGGTGCGTGCACACGCACACATCCAAGAAGGGGGAACGCCATTCATTCTGCTGTGCTTCTCCACCGCCCTCCCCTCCCTGCTGTGCTAGGCCCTCCTGGCAGGGCAGGCTGCTACACAAACCCCCATCCAAGCCCTCCCTCTCACCCATAAATCCCAGAGATGCCAACCACACGGTGCTGGAATAGAAGCACTTCGTCACTGGTACATCTTTACAAGGCCAGCTTTAATCAGAACCTGAGGAGGCCTGGGGGCAGCCCTCGGTGGGGTCAAGCTGGGCTCACCACCCTCACCTCCCCTGCATTCCCCTCTCTGACCTCTGCAACCTGCTCCCCCCAAAGCAGCCTCACGCCCCCTCTTTTTGACAAAGGAACCCCCATGGGTGAGAGTCACCATGCCCCCAAAACCAGGGTGCTGGCAGCTGCCCACCCAGGCGTGGGGAGAGCATCCCTGAGAGCTGTTGCTTCCATACTCACACCTCCAGCAACACTTTACCACTCCATGAGCCTGGTCCAGGCTTCCTGACAGCTTTAACAGCCTCTCCATCTTCTGGAGGAGCTTATTATGAGGGAGAGGGCACACGGGCCCCTCTCAAAGCACTGGGAATGAAGGATTAACTTGACTTTGGGCTCAGGAGACACAACCCTAGGCAAACCACTCAACCTCCAGACACTCCAGGGTTTCCATACATTTCCTCTTATTTTTTTCAAGAAAAAGATTCTTTCAGTCCTCAAGGATGCCTTTAAACAATATGCTAAACTTAACTAGAATAGCTCCAGACGCTCTGCCTCTAAAAAAAAAAAATTAAAAAAATATGGTTTACTTTGTGATTTTTTTTAACCAGATCCCCACTAAAACTAAAGCCATTCAGTGCTCTCACAGCCTCTTGCATTATTCCTCCCAGCTTAAGCGGAAGCTTAATAAATTCAATCCCCACCTCCTGATTTGATTTAGATTTTAGCAGGCTGCCACTGCGGATGCAGATTAAAACCAACATTAAATTAGAAGAGGCAGGTCTTGTTTCACTGTTTCAAAGCCCTCAGTGCTGGCCAAAGGCACTCCCAGCAAGCTCTGGGCAATGTGCTCCATCTCAGTGGGAAGAGATGCGGGTCTGCAGGCAAGGACTTACAACTCCGTGGACAGAGCATCATTTTCATTACATTAAGGAGATTGTATAATCTTCCATTAAGTAAAAAATATTAAAAACTAGCGATCTCAGCTTCATCTGGGCCGTTTGGCGGTTGCAGGTCTTGATGGCAAGCTGGACATCAGCAAATCCATCTTTATTACTACTGGGTTTTAATCCCCTGAGTTATTTCAGGAATGTCAATACTCACAGCTGACCCCAGGAAGTTTTCATTGCTCCTAGGTCAAGGGCATTTTTCCAGGGGCATCCTTCCAACAAACTGCAGATAGAGGGAGGGCACAGCAGAAAACCCACAACACTGGCAATAAAATAGCAACAACCATCTCACCATTAGGAATTCAGTAACAGAGGTCAAGACATAGTATGTCGTGACAAAGGTTCTTCCACACAGGTGAAGAAATCTTATGAAAGGACTTTAGTTGAAAACAGAAACAGTGATTTTTTAAAAAAAAAAATCAAAGGTGAATGCACAAATATTAACTAGAACAAGGTGGAAATTGGGACAAATCTCCGTATATTTTTCCACTGCAAAACAAGCACACTTCTGCTTTTCTCCCTGTGCAGTGGGCTTATTGCTAACCTCATTGTATATTGTTCAGTGTCCAGCATTGCTGGATGCTTTTGAAGAGGACAAAAAATACAAACAAAAGAAAAAATAGAACAAATGTCAGCCACGGCTTCCCGAGAATATTTATATTTACACGCGCAGCATGTGAATGGTTAAGCAGCCTACACTCAGACCAATAACCACCTTCCAGCTCTCACTCACAAGCTATCTATTACTAAACTGAAGTTTTCCCAAACTGTGCTCTTCTCAAGTAAGAGGAAAGTACAAGCTGTACTTGGAATTAAAAGTGCTCATATCACACACTCTGGGTGTCGTTTTTCTGCTCCTGATTTTCCTTTTTAGACTAGTATCAAAGATCGCTCCTCAGAGATAATTTAAAGAGGCTCTTGCAGAAATAAATAATATATAAAAATAATTAAAATAATAAAAATTTAAAAATAATAAAATAAATAATAATAAAAAATAAATAAAATATAAGATAAAATAAAATAATAAAAAATAAAAAATAAAAATAAAATAAAATAAAATTAAAATAAAACAAAATAAAATAAAATAAAATATCCACCACCACAAAAAAAAACCCTGAGTACTTTACTTGTACCCCGTCTGGACGCCCACAGCTTCTCTCTCAGCCTCTGTGCTAAATCAAACAAACTCCTCTTCATTAATTTCCATTAATACAGAGCTGGGCTGAGCTGGGGTCGCCGGCAGAGGTGGTTTGGTCCATGCACTGCCACTGTGCCCAAAGCAGCAGGGTCCCACGTTTCCCAGGAGTTACAGGTGGTTATGGAAGGAGTCACTCTGCTGCGGTGAATGTGTTTGTGTCGGCAAACCAGCTGCACCTGTGGGCACTGCTGGGAACAGCCACTGGACGTGTGCTGGCAGGAGGGGGACACGGAAAGGGACCGGCTCCATGGCTCTCCTGGGTGCCCTGCAGCCTTAAAGTTCCTTTCTGCCCCACTTGGCAGTGACTCAGGAGAAAAATCTGCTTTGCCCGTGACACAGCAAGGCACCGGCGAGGTGCTCTGGCAGCCGGGCAAAATATCTCCATTAAGGGACTTGTGGATCATTACCTTTTTTATTATTATTTACAATACTGAACATCAAGGCAGATGGCAAACCATAATCCTCCCTTTCCCATCCTCTGAATGAGATTTCCATCCCAGGAGCAATTCCTCCCCTGCCCGACAGACAAGCAAAGCTGATATTTAGGTCAGGGCTCCCCGAGCTGTGCCGTGACTCCGGGACCTGCTGACCCCCGTGTCTCACCCTGGTCTGGCCTCTCTGCCTGCTGCCGGGTACCACCAGCTGGCAAACCCTCTGAGGGGACAGGAGGGGGTGGCAGAGGGTGTCCCTGCTTGCTACAGGGCGGGCAGGATGTCCCAGAGTTGCACATCTCTCCTCTACCCAGTGCTGGAAAACACAAATCCAAGATGTCCAGCACGAGCCCAGAGGGTATCCTCTCAAAATGGGGACCTCTAGTAGCGAAAAACCAACTTCTTCCTCACCCTAAATCTCCACAAACACTGAAAGGACTGGCAAATCATCATTTCAGCTCTGAGTGGGGAACACACACCATGACAGCATCTAGGGATAGGGGGAAAAAAAAGTGTTTTACTTCTTAAAAAGCACAAAAACCATCATTTTCAGCTAGAGAATGCAAGTGTCAACCTGCTGAGGGTGTTAAATGTAAAGGGAAGGACAGTGGCACTCTGCAGGAGCATCTCTAATTCCTCAATATGAGAATGAGCAAATTGAGTGTTTCCCAGGGCTGATAAAAACTTACAAAACCAAAGAGCAGAGCAAAGGAAGACGGGCATTATCTACACCATCCCTCATGTTCCCTTATCATCTCGTGCTAGTGGAGATGGACCCTGGACAAACACACAAATGCACACCCAGACAATGCCTCCCATAAGGCAGGGCTCCTAAATTTTGGGGAGCACCTCTCCATCCCCAAACACTGCAGGGGCCCCTGAATTTGACCAAACCTTGTGCTTCACTGATGCCTTCAAAGCACAGGGCTATTCTCCTCTCCCCCTGAAGAGCTGTCCACACTGATGGATGGCTGCAAGTCTCCCACCAGCACTAAATCTGCTCTATTTCTCCTTGCGGAATTTTATTCCCCAGCCCAAATTAACTCCCATGATGATTTGCATAGCATGTCACAGCAGCTGAGCAGTGCTTGGACAAGCAACATCTGCAGCATTTATCCACTGGCTCATTAGAAGCATTTCTAATGAAGGGGCATTTAAAAGGCTTCAGGTCATCATTGCACCAGCCTCGTGTCACCAAAGGCAGACAGAAAACTGGCACTGTGCACAGGGGGGCCGCAGGCAGGCCCTGACACCAGGACAGAAACACTGGGGGTACCCTTGAAGGCTTTACTTTAATTAGCTGTGATTTTCAGGACGATTTCCAAGACTAATCAATAGTCTTACGTGTAACTAACAGCCAACTCGTGTATTCCCAACATCTCCCCCGCCACTTCTGCTGTGGCATCTCGGCGTCGCTCGTTACTGCAGGTTTAATTAAGAGTGACAAGTTCAGCGTCAAGGTCTTGAGTGCACACACAGCCCTGCTCTCACTGCAAAATTCCTCTTCCAGTAAGTCATCCAGATGCTGGAAAAGTAGGTAAAGCCCCAGGTGCTTTGGGACAGTGCAAATAAACAATCTGGTCTTAATCTGGGGCAAAAAAGGCAGTCCCTCCTGGGCTGGGGAGTGATTGCCTTGTGGGCTGTGACACCATGATTTCCTCTGGGCAGTGCAGCAACTTCTATTTTCACTTTGTTCCTCTACCCTTTAAAAAGCTACGAAACCAAAAGCAGGGTCAGCGAGCCTCCGCCCACAGGGGACGTGCACTGCCACCTGCACCAGCCTGACAAACACCTCAGAGCAGCCTGAGATGTTCCAAGGGAGAGCTGGGCCGGGTGAACTGCAGCTGGCAGCACTCGGGGTCTCTCTGCAGCCCTCTCCAGCCCAGGCTGAGCACAGGAGCCCTTCGCCCTGGGAGGCCCTGAGGCAGCTCTGCCAAGGCCAGGAGCTGGGTGTAGCCAGATGAAACACGGCGTTGCAAGGCAGGGCTCTTCCCTCTGCAGGGCTAAGCCTGGAGTAAAAGCATGTGCTCCACAGCAGAACTAACCAAACCCTGCAAAGCCCTTCAAAACGTAGTGCTCACCAGGACCAGAGCAGCACCAAGAGATGCCAGCACCCAGCGTGCTGCTGGGGGTCCCCTCCCCAGCTCCTCACTGAGCAGGGGATCACTGTCCCACAGAAAGCATCGAGTTTCTCTCCTGTCAGGCCTGGCTCAGCCCCACACATGCTCCCCATGTGCTCTGCAGGATGCTCACCACCATTATCCATCCCCCCCAGAAAGAGGGATGCTCTGCAAGCCCCCAAAATCTCTACAGAGTCCCTGGGAAGTACAAAAATCTGGTGACAAAGCCAACGCAGGTACCTTGACTTCACTTGCAGATCTCCCTGCAAGAGCTGTGGGCATCAGCACTCTGGAGCAGGGAGCTCAGCACCCCTTCCCCAAGCACCTCGCCTGGCTCCAGCACCACCCCAGCACCACCCAGCCAAATCAGCTCCTCTGGGACTCCTCACCTCTCCTTGCAAGTGATTGATCTAAAAATTCCCACATTGCACAGGATCACAAAAAAATCCTTGACCCAGGATGAGCCTTTCACACACAGCTCAGCCATGCAGACAATTTTTTTTTTTTTTAATTAAAGTAGGGGTTATTGGGGTTTTACAGACTCGGGGGTTTTTAACTAAAAACTCCATGCAGGGCCCAAGTGTGCCTGTGGCACGACTTTCACCAAACAGCCTGTCATACTGCAAGAGTGAAATCCTTCCAGGCTACTTTCTGCAAATCCCTCTTGATTGGCATTAATTACCCTTCTCTCCTGTAATTCTCAATTAATCAAAACCTTTAGCAGTGCTGTGATGTAACCTTGCTTTCATTGTCCTCTTTTCCACCCGAAATCCATGCGAGTTCACCACTCCTTGGTGAGCATAAGCTGGATCCAAAACATGTTCAATATACACCATTTAAGCTGATTGGTAATGCAATAGCTAAAAAACAGCCTTTGGGTTTAATTAAATAGTCAAAAATGGCCTTTCACCCTGGCTTTTCAGAGTCCTCTATCTGTAACACAGATGCTTTAGGGAAATTCACAAGCACGTTCACTTCCCAGGGCAGTGACCACCCCATGTTACATGATTTTAGAAGAAAATGGTCCTGGGAAGAGCCTGGCTCTGTGGTGCAGGACGCAGCCAGGGGACAGCAGGGCTTTCAGCTGGAAATGTTTAAAGCAGTGGCTGCTCCTTGGCTGTAACTGCAGTGACACACAGGTGGCATTCAGGATGTCACCAGCATCTCCCAAAATCCAGGCTATCACAGCACGCCCCCTACCACTCCAGAGCTCAGCCATCCTCCCCCACTAGGCACCACTGTACCCAAACAGCACCAAAATCCACCTTTAATTGCAGTGCAACCCTTCCACCAGACTGGACTGTTAACTTTATTCAGAAGAGGTAATTGGATTAATCAACCTGCACAGTAACCCCTCACATCTCCAGAACTCATGCATTGAAACCCCTCTTGGAACATCACTCAGGCATAGTTAATTCAAAGGGGTTTGACTTAAAGTTACAGGACATTTTTCAGTGTTTTCCAGTGAGAGGGTTATGCTGGAAAGACCCCCAGGGCCACCTCTGCATCCTTTTCACTGCCGAGCCACTGAAGGAAAACAAATTGATCACCAGGGATTTAAATGAGCAATGTTTTTACCAGAGGTTAATTAAAAAATTCCAGCAATAAGGTCTGTTAGCAAGGAGACATTAGACACCTGGAGAACGGCACCAGTGATCAAGACACAAAGCTGGAATAAACATGTTCAATTAAAGTAACTGAAGCAGTGAACACACACTCAAGACACTCCCAACTGCTGAGGAATGGGAGGGCAGAGAAAAGCTCCCCTGGTGGGAACCAGTGCTCCTGCATTTTCATACAATGACAGAATGGTTTGGGTGGGAAGGGACCCAGTGCCACCCCTGCCATGGGCAGGAACACATCCCACTGTCCCAGGCTGCTCCAAGCCCTGTCCAGCCTGGCCTTGGACACTGCCAGGGATCCAGGGGCAGCCACAGCTGCTCTGGGCACTCTGAGCCAGGGCCTGCCCACCCTCCCAGGGAAGAATTTCTTCCTAAATTTCTTTCATCTCCTCAATGAAAGATTAAATTTCCAGGTATTTGGGAATGTGATTTGTACTGGCTCTGCTGCTCCCAAGATGTCTTTACACCAGATCTCAGATGAGCACTTGTATCCTGAGTTACTCCACGTTAATGTACAGACTCTGTCTCTTCTCTGCAGTGAAGTAAATCGGCAGGATTTTGCAATTGCTGAGCTAACTGGTCCAAAACACCTGTCCGAGGAAACTCAAACAGAAGGAGGCTTTCTTTATATAACATACAAAATGCAAGGTATAACATGGCCCAACAGTCAGCTATGTTTTCCTTCTCATTCCCTCACAGTTTTAGCTGTCCAGCTGAAATACTGAGATTTTGACTCTCCAGATTTTCCCACACTGACATCCTGCAGCCTCTTCTTTACACCACACAGCAACTCCACGGAAAAGCATCCCCTAAAGCCCATATCCAATCGCCTCCAACAAAGGTAGGGGAGACAGAAGCTTAAACAAGAAGGATGCAGGAAAGAACATCTCCGTCATCCCCAGGATTCTGAATCTCAGAAGGTGATTTGGGAGGTGGTGCTTTTAGCAAAGCAGTATTTGTGTTCTGCTGGAAGGGCTCAGGGAACAGGAGCAACATGCAGAAGACTGCCCAAATGGAAAAATGGTTGCAAGAAGGGCACCTGACCCCACTTAAAAAAAGCCTAAAACAAAACAACAAAAAACTGACAACAACAACAGCCAAAACCAAAGGAGAACAAAACCAAAACAAAACAAAACAAAAAACACCACAAAATGTATCTTTTCTAGCCTTCACCTTCTGGTTTGAATTTTGACATTTTCCCCCTGATCTGGCAACATCCCCAGAAGAGCTAGGCAAATCCAAGGTTGTCTCTTCCCTTTGGAAGGGTGGCTGCCTCAGCTGCACACAAACACACACTTCCAGGAAGATCAGACACAGCTCTCATGAAACCCTGAAGTGTCCACAGAACAAAGCACCCAAACAGAAGGAGAAAATAAAAATACATTTTAAAAAAAAAAGTCTATCTCAGCCATGGGGTGCTGCTCCTGCCCTCCCCATTCCCACAACACAACGAAGCCACTTTCGGGTGGGCACGCAGGACACCCCTACCCCAACAGGAGATGTATTCACTCAGGTGAACACCCCTCCCTGTGCTACAGGAGCATTTCTTTATGCCCCCTACAGTCACAGGCTCCCTCTGGGCACAGACAGGGCTGCAGAGCTGCACCAAGGAAGTCTCAGCTCTGGCTCTTCCCCCATCACAGGGACAACCCGGCTGTAAGATTTCTGTTCCCACTACACATGCCCTGGCTCAGGCCCAAGGAGCTTTGCCCCAACACCAGGGAACGCATTTCCCACCCAAGGGATGCCTCTCCCTTGGGAAAGGACATGGAGTTACGGTCATACAACAGCTGATGCCACCTGCCTTGAAGCCATTGGGTCCCATCAGCTCAGCTTAAGGACTTAGCCCATTTCAAGGCTTAGTTACACCCACTCTTACCACCCAAGGTGGGAAAACAAGTGTTACGTTAACTAGAAATGCAGCAAAACTAATAAAAATACATCTTGAAGTCATAACAGTTACAGAGTACATGAAGACAACTTATGAGCTCACTCAAATTAGGGTCAAAGAGTAACTCAACTCTACCTCTACCAAACACTGCTCTGGCACTTTCCCCTCTCCTCTAAGAGAGGATCTCATGCTTTGCTAGGTAGATGAATGAAATGAAGAAGAAAAAAACTAAATCGAATAAACATTACATTATTCAAGTTTATTTCACTGTAAAAGCAAAGAAGCTTTTTGCCAACCATGCTGAGAGTTCCAGTTCAGAATGTAAAAGACCAAAGGTTTCTGCCCTTTCTGACAGAAACACTCAGTCCCAATAGCTCAGGTCCTTCAAACTGCAAGGGTCAGTGGTTGGATAGGGACAGCTGAACTCACGTGGCTTCAGTCACTGCCAGAGGCCAATGTGCATTCCTGGTAACCCAAACCACCACCCACATCTGGGTCTGTCCCACAGGACCCCCAGACCACAGAACCCCAGAACCACCTGGGTTGGAAAAGCCCCCAGACCACCGAGTTCAACCATTCCCCAGCACTGCCCAGGCCACCATGACCCCTGTCCCCAAGTGCCACATCCACAGATTTGTTAAATCCCTGCAGGGATGGGGACTCCATGGGCAGCTCTGCCAGGGCTGGACAACCCCTTCCACAAAGGAATCTTCCCAATATCCAAATGCATCAGAAAAGGCGTTAGTGGCAATGCACACTCATGGATGCACCAGGGATTTGGGACTCTGTCCAAAGGGGATGTGATCTACAAAAAACAGAGAGATGTGAAGCAACTCATGTCTCCTCACAGCTGCTCTGCCTTCCATCCCGCACTGGGGTGAAACTGGAAGCTGCTGCAAACTTTCCAACAAGTGCACCTGGGTGCTTTATTAAAAAGAAAAAAAAAATAAAAGAAAAAAAAAGAAAAAAAAAAAAAAAAAAAAGGAAAAAAAAAATCATGGTGTGGTGCCGTCATTATGCAGAGGTGCCATCCAAACTGAATACCACCCTCTTGACCCGAGATACCAAACCAGCCTTTGCCTTTGCCAGTGTTTCAGCCTCCCTCCTCCCTGTGGCACCTCTCACCTTGCTGCTCCCTGATAAGGCAGCAAGGGTGGCTTTCCTTCTCCCTGCCAGGAGCAGCAAGCCCTTATCAGGGCATTATTAAAGGCAGTGCCA
Organism: Phylloscopus whistleri; assembly: GCA_017589585.1. Lineage (NCBI taxonomy): Eukaryota > Metazoa > Chordata > Aves > Passeriformes > Phylloscopidae > Phylloscopus > Phylloscopus whistleri. The sequence goes on from JADMLD010000037.1 coordinate 1,968,986, forward strand.
GAGCACAGCCTCCCAATTCCCACCTTTGGTGGAGATAAGACCCACTTTGTATAAACAAAAATACTCTGGTAAGAGCAGAGACTCGAACGTGAGAGGAGCGGGATCTATCAGAGCATCAGCGAGATGGATTCAGCTGCGGAAAGGCAAATATTTGCTTTCCCCTCCTCTCCCCATCCTCCCTGTGTTGTATTTGCAAATCGGGGTCACTTCCAACAACAGGATGTCCCCTGCATCAGGCTGGAAAGCCACATGCCAAGCAACCCTGCAGAGCTCCAGCTCAGCCCAGAGCTCACCTCCCACACGATTTTCCTTGATGCTTTCAGTCATGGATTTCAATCATTGCAGAGGGACAAGGGGACAAGGCATGGAGGGACAGGACACAGGGACACACTGCCAGAGGGCAGGGATGGATGGGATATTGGGAAGGAATTTCTGACTGGGAGGGCAGGCAGGCCCTGGCACAGGGTGCCCAGAGCAGCTGTGGCTGCCCCTGGATCCCTGGCAGTGTCCAGGGCCAGGCTGGACAGGGCTTGGAGCAGCCTGGGACAGTGGAAGCTGCCCCTGCCCATGGCAGGGGGTGAGACTGGATGAACTTTAAGGTCCTTCCCACCCAAACCCTTCAGTGATTCTGGGATTTCCCCACAGAGGGTGCACAGAAGCCCACAGAAGTATTTCCGTGCTCCTTCAGTTGCTGGCATTTCCAGCTGTAGGATTGTGGATCTGAGCTCCAAGCTGATGTCTTTCAGAGGAGCCACCTCATCCAGGACACGACACGTCCCAGGCCTTTTCTGGCTCTGCAAAGGCAGCACTGAGGCCACAGCAGTGCAGGATCTGGGGGCAGCCTGGCTGCCACCCATGGGCACAGCACATCCACAAAGCCAGCTCCTGACTGCCAGCCCTGATGTCCCAAGGAGGAATCCCAAGGGACTGGTTTTCACAAAAGCTCTTTTCACAGGAAAGCAGTTTAACCTGCTCAAAATGCATTTTAGCCTGTTCAGAGAGGAGGTTTCCCCTCTGTCCATCTACCAGCAAAGCACTGACAAAGGCCTGTGCTTTGTTTCAAAGGAAGCCAGCAAACCTCAGCATCCCCACAGCCTGTTCCCAGCCAGGAACGCTGTCTGGGAAAGCTCATCAGCTGGGATTTCCCCTCTCCTCCAACACTTCTGAACTCCTTTCAGGGTTTGCTTGTGCAGGAGAAAGCCCACATCTCATTTTGCACTGACACAGGGAAAAACAAGCCACAAATCTCCCCTCATCACAAGATAGAAAAGGATAGAGCCTGCCCCAGCAGAGAGACAGACTGCCACAGTTAATATCATTATCACTCCTAACCTGTGTTTTACTGCTGCAGTAAATTTATCCCCAGTGTCTTACATTCAGACTGCAGGAATGAAATTCAAGGGGCATCCCCAGAAACTGCTTAAATCCTCCAGAGTGGGGGGGTTTTGTGAGCACACGGAAGGGGTGTTTAACACTAGCAGAGAGTTCAGCAGCTGCCAACCCCACCCAGGGCAGCTCAGGGGCTCCCCAGCTCGGGGGGCTCACGGCATCCTCACAGAGCTGAAGGCCTCGTGCCTGGTGGGAGGGACAGCCAGGGACACAGCTGCAGGACATCCCCCCAGCTGCACCAGCAGTGTCTGGTTGTTGAAAGGACACATCACCCCTGCAGAGACCCAAAAGGATCCCGGGTGTCCCTCCAAGCCCCACACGTGTTCACGGCTGGTTTGGTGGCCAGAGGCCGCTGCTGTACTTTCACACCCACACTCGGTGCAGCCCAGGGTTTGTGGCATGAAGGACACACCACCCACCCCCTCACTGCTGGTCTGTGGCCAGAGCACAGAACCCACACAGCTGCGCCGGTGGCTTCAGCTCTCCCTGAGCTCTGCCTGCAAATAAAGGGTGGGAAAAGCCGTGTCTCCATTTTTAACTGGCCTGCTTCCATCCAACAACTTAAACATCCTTAATGCATCTCAACCATCGAACACAAGCCCTGTGCATGGGCACTGCAATGCCCACGAGACTCCTCCAAGCATCAGTCATGGACAAGTGTGTTAACAGAGCAGCCAACTTTCAAATCAGACATCAATTATGCACAAAGCCTGTGAGAGACAAGGGTCAGTGCTGTTTATGAGGTTAAAGCAGGTAAGGCAGATGCAGCCAGGGCCTCTTCCATCTGCTGGGGTGTTTTCAAAAGCTCTTCAGCTTTCAAAATATGAGCCCTGGTTCAGATCTGCACTCATTTGATGTGCTCTGCCCTGACTTGAAAAATCACATTTGTTTTGTGTGAGCAGGAGGAGTGAAGCCAAGCCCTTCCAAATCGGCCTTTTCCCTTTCCAGACAAATTAACTATACTGAAGTTTAGCCTCACGCCAGGACAGGTTTGTCCAGATCCCAGGTACATTTTAGCTGTTCCCAGCTTTCCAGCTGCTTCCCAGGCAGGTGAGGGTGAGCAGGGAGGCACCAGGGAGGCAACCCTCCTGCCCAGCCCGAGCCTGCCCATCGCTCCAGAGCCACCTGCACATCACAGCAGCTCTGGGCATCCAACACCCACTGCCAGTACTGCAGAAATTCCTCCTGAGTCACCCATGGGACACAGGGGCACCTCGGAGCTCAGAGCCCCCAGTGACCAACTCAGACACCCAGAGGTGCGTGCAAAGGAAATTAATTTATCTAGACAAGCGTCAGGGCTACGTCTCTTCCAGCAATCCCTGTAACTGCACATAAAAGCAGCATTTATCAACAGGGACGCATCCAAAAAATGTCAGTCCACTGGCTCTGAAGCTTGAAGGCAGAAGAAACAAGATTTTAACCCAAGGAAGGTGCTAACTAGCTCAGTACTTCTTATTTCTAAGCTTCAAGTTATATTATAATGTGGCTCTTCAAAGAGGAGCATTAGGGGAACAGCTCAGAAAACAAGAGTGGATTTTATACCGCAGAAGGAGAGCAGTGGAATCCTGGCTTCAGGCAAAGGCAGAGCTTTAAAAAACAGCTACACCTGAACGATCACACAAAAGCCCGTTTGCGAAAGTAACCACAAAGGCTGAAGACTTGAACTCCCTTCCAAAAACCAGCAGCAGTTCCAGCACACCCCTAGGGTGGACTTTTGCCCCAAAACGCTGTCTGTGCAGCACAGCTCATCTCCCCTTTTTCAGGTGGGCTCTGGCATGGCTCCATCACCAGGACCTTCCAACATCAGGTGTCTGCATCTCAGCAGCACCTTGCAAATTGCTACAACCTGAGTTCAGCTGCAATATGAAATTGAGGCAGAAGTGTTGTTGCCATACTCCAGAAGGATTACAGAACTATTTTTAATAAGGGGTTTAATAAGCTTTAAGCAGAGCAAGTTGCTTTTGCTCAGCTCACATGGCTGCAAAGATAAAACCTTGCACAAAGCAACAGCCACAAGCTGCTTGACAGAACTTGCAGCGCTAAAAATTATGGAGTTACCTCTTCAAAGAATGTTCTCTTTTGTTGCCTTTGAAGAAAAAAGTTTATATACTACAAACTGAGGTTTGGCTGTCTTGCAGTTTTACATCACAGAGCTGCACCTCTGCAGTTTCTGTTTGGTTTTGGCCAGGCACTGGTAGGATCAGGAAGGAGCAACACTGAAGGTTTGGAGCACGAGAAAAACACTTAAATCTGGCTTTGTGGACTACTATCCTTCATGTACTTAAGAAGCATATCATTAGGGCACACTCCTGAGCTGGGACAGTCAAAATCAATTCCCACACCATATTCTACATCCCCACTGGTCACCCACAGCTGGACCAGAGCCACACCACGCTGGACCACAGCTCCCAACACCCTCAGCCACACCCCAACATCTATCAGCCACATCCTCAAGGGGACAGGGATGGTCATCTCCAGATAGCACACATCTGTTGAAAAACAGTTAGTATCAGTATTATCTTTTTCTCAGGAAAAAAAAAGGAAACAGAAAAAGAAAGCAAGCCTATCATGAACCTAGGAAAGGGTCAAGCACAATACAATTTAAAATTATAAATAACTATTAATTTTTTCTACTCTGTGAGTGTTTCTCCCTCCCCCACCACTTAGCACAACCTCTATTGTCTGAAAAGCGTTTAACTGGAAGTGGGTCATGTCTCCTGGCATTACTAAATCTTCCCAAATTTCCCCCGATTAGTCAAATGCAATATCCTCTCTGACATCTGAATGATTGAGGTAGTGTGTAATGCCATTTTTCCCCTGAATGAGCCACATCAAAGAGGGTTATAAGCCTAGAGATGGCACGCCAGATAAAAGAGTCGCCAACAGATTGTGCCCGAAATATTACCGAGGAAAATTAAATCGTTTTGTTGGAAGGTTTCTCCTTTGGAAACATTCAGCTGTTAGTATTGACAGTGGAGAGACAAGAAACTGCCTTCAGAGTTGCTAGTTGTGAGCTGAATGGTCCCATAGTTAAAACACTTGTGCACACAGATTTTCTATCAGCCACAACAGCCAGCCTGCTCTTCACACAGAGACACCAAAAAACATCCTGCTGGGAGTTAATGACAGCCTAAATTTGGGTAATACCTCTCAAATGACTGCAAATTACAGCAGAATCCTTTCAGACAGGGAAAGAAAAAAAAAAAAAAAAAAAAAAAAAAAGGACAAAAAAGCTGTAAACCTGCTACTCCAGAAAAAGAAAATACCATTTAGTAACTGGGATGTAACAGCAAGCAACCACTCGGGCATGAGTTATATCCAAAGGGTTCAAAAACACCACCCTTTGAAGCAGAAGGATTTCAGGACCCTGGAAGGATCCTGGGACATGAGCTGCTCTAGTGTTGACGGGGGGCTTAGCTCTCTCCTCACAGGAAAAGAGCTGGAGCTCTTAAATACGTGTCAGGTTGGTGATTAGGGGAGATCCGGGCAAAGTTTAGTCAGTAACAGCAGGGTTTGCACTCTGCTGATTTACCTCACGTGACCTCACAGTGCTGAAACTTTGCACCAGAGCAAAGGCTGGCAGGAGACAGCACCTTTTTCAGTCAAAAGAATAAAGTAATAAATTAAAATAACATTTTTAAAAAAGAGGGAGAGAGACCTTTTGGCATTGACAAACAGAATATTCTGTTTCTGAGAACTGGCTTTTTAGCAAAAGATGAGAAGTGTGTGGTGCAGAAATCCATATTAAAAAAAGGAGGGGCCCCAGGGAGGTTCCATTTGGGTGAGAACACTGTTTCAAATGCCTGGTGGTGGACACTTTGGGATGCAAACCTCTGTTTTGGATAGAGCAGTGCTTGGGGAGGAAAAGCCTGCTTTGCAGCTCCTTTTTGGGGACTGCAAGTCGCTCAGCCTGGAGCAGCCTCAGCCATCCCCACCTTCCCCAGCACAGAGAAAGGGAAATTCGGGCAGGTTTTGTTACTAAGGATGGTTCAGGCCCACCCTGATGGTCAAGCAGGTTCAGGTTGCCCAAAGCTGGTGAGCACCTCTCGTGACCACCGGGCACCACGGGGACAGTCCCCGAAACCCAGGGGTGTGAGCACAGCCATCCCTCACCGGAACAACAGCAGGGAGGGCAAAGTGCAGAGAGACGAAGATTAGCTCTGACAGCCTCGACTCCGAGTTTATTTTGGCATGGCAAGAGCACACGAGGCTTCAAAGCAGCTCTGACGAGCAGGGGCCGGGCAGCAGCGACTGCCCCGAGCTGAATTCCGCAGCCATCCCTGCCACCGGTTGCACCCAGAGCATCAGCCCTTCCAGCCTCAGCACCAGGGCTTTACACAACTGAGACCTGCAAGGCTTGAGACACCTCGAGCCTTCTCCTTCCCTCTTGCTTGTTTTTAAATGAAGGGCTTTATTTAACCCTTCTGCCTCCATCCCCTGCGACAGGGCAGACAAAGCACCAGCACTCCTCTCACCACTCTGCACGGGGAGGAACAGCTTTTCTCCTTGCTGGGGCAGGATCCAAACCAAAACTAAGGCTTTGGAAAGGAGATGAAAAAGAGAAAACAAGCAGAAGGAAGGGGGAGCAACAGATTTCACACCTGGTGTTTTTAGGTTTACAGGAGCAAGATACGAGCAGCTTATCTCTGGCCAGGGCCGTGAAGGAGAGCCAAGGGCAGGTCCATCACCCTGGGACCTCTGCTCCCCAAAACACACGGGGAGAAAACCCCAGCTCAGAGGAGCAGACACCTGCAGACACCCCTGAGGGCAGCTCTGCACCAGCCCAAGGGTGAGATGTTCACACCTCACACAGACCTGCCCTCCCTGAGAGCTTTATGTGGTGTTACAGGTCTTGCTTCAGCTAAAACGTGCCATGTTGGTACCATTATTTGCAAGAGGATAGTGCAGGTGTTCACAGTCTAACCCAGCAGAGAAATTATTTCTTCCAAGGCCAGGTGAGACAAGAAAGCAAAGGGACAGCACAAGGACATGAGACATTGACCAAGCTCTGGATAAGCAGCTCTTTATCTTCACTTTCTTTTATTAGTTTATTTCTTACCACTGAACATGGTGGTGAAAGAGGCATCAGCTAAGCAACAAACAGGCACCCCACAGCTGTGGGAAGGGCTGGCAAGAGCCACACCAGTATTCCCACACCCACCTCCCACCCAGGACTGTGTGGCTCTGGAGCAGAACCTTCTCCTCCAACCTGCCACCAAAACAGGACCCGTGGTCCTACCAGGAGATGTGGAACCAACCCAAGACCACAGCAGTCCAGTGCTGCCACGTGAAAGCCACCCCCAGCTCTCCATGCCCACCCTACCAAGAGACTGAGTGTCCCTGCAGGAGCCCCACGCCATGCCCAGGGCACTCTCTGGGCAAAGAACAGCAATACCCACACCACCCAGCTTCCCAGAGCTCTCAGTAATTAAGCAGCATAAATCCACAAGGAGTTACTCAGCTTAATTAGATTGAAAATTACAACTTCTATCATCTCAGCATCTTGGCATCCACTGGCTGCCTTGAGATATGCTTGTACCAACCGTGCCTGCCTGGGGTGTAGCACCAAGGCCCAGCTCCTCAGCAGGCACAGGGATCAGATTTTTTATTTCTGTTCTGTTTTAAGGCCCTTTTCAATGCTCATTTGCTAATACACATGTCAGCAGCCCCAGGTGCTTGCTCACACCCAGCCTGCTTTGGCAGCTGGAGGTTTGCCTGTGCCACCTGAAACCACCCCTGTGGGGCTTCCAGAGGAAACCGGACATTCCCATGATTTTTAAAAACCCACCTCTAAATACATCAAGAGTCTTTTTTCCCTTTGAGGAGCAGCGACTGGCCGGGCCACATCCCTGAGGTGTAACGTGCTATTGCGATAAGCAGTGGCCATGATTCACCCCCAAGACATCCTGCTGCCAGCAGCCCTGCAAGTGGTGGTTAGCACATCCTGCCAGCACCTCACCTGCCAGTGACACTTCCAGCAGGGAGCCTGGGCTGTGACTCACAGGAAGAGTGAAGGTTGGCATGAGCTGGGTGTAAGTGCTCCACCGAGGCGTGGAGCCACCAAGGGAAACCCATCCCTCCACGGGCTGCCCGTGGTCCTCCAGGGTGGGAACTGGTTGTGGTCTGAAAGGGCTGGGAAACCCCAAAAGTGGGAAGGAGGTTCTCAAGGAACAGCTGAGCTGGATGCATGTGGTGAATGGAGACTTGTGGGTGAGAGCCAAGAGAAATATCCAGAATGGACATAGGTTTCACAGAGGTGTAGGTCCCCCAGAGCAGCTGTGGCTGCCCCTGGATCCCTGACAGTGTCCAAGGCCAGGCTGGACAGGGCTTGGAGCAGCCTGGGACAGTGGAAGGTGTCCCTGCCCATGGCAGGGGGTGGAACTGGATGACCCTGAAGTCCCTTCCAACCCAAATCTTCCTGGGATTCCACAGCACAGCACATCTCCCACTGAGGATCCATGGAAGCACCAAACACTCGGAGGGCCCAAAGAAGGCAAAGCCACCCCAGTGGTGCCACCACAGTGCCCAAGTGGGAGCATGGAGAGAGGGAGGTGAGGGCTGCACACTAAGGAGGACATGAACAGGGTGTCCTACAGCCTGCCCTGCACCACCCAGAGCCGGGGAGGGCAGCCAGAGGGGTCACCCTGTGCTGCTGCTGATCTGCTGGAACTGCCAGAGCAGGGCCTGAAGCACCAGCAGCTTCCTGGGGACAAACGCAGGGGACCAAAAGTCAGTGCCACAGAAAACTGCTAAGGGAGGAGAAAACCAATAATGAAATCTAAAAAAGAGAAATCAGGTGGGGTTTGGTTAAAGATGGCAAAGGATGGTGGCACGGCAGGTCAGGAGCACACTCTGCTCGGGAGCTGCACTGCCAGCCCACCACCCTGCACCGTGCCACAGGCTGGGAGCCATCCCCTGCAAGGAAGGGCTTGCACTGCTCACAGTGAGGGTTTATGGGCCTGTGCTGGTTACAGTCCTTGCAGTCCCATGGTCCATACTCAGACATGTTTAACTCATTCCCGTGATTCCCAGGTTTCAGTCAGCCGGAGAAGACTTCAGACATGGGAAAACCAAGGACAAAAGGAGAGCACAGCTGGAGAAAGAGTCACATTTCCAGGCAGCAGGCTCTTCCCTGTAGGGATGTGCTTCTCCAAACCCTCTAGATACCACAGAAAATGCAAAGAGCAGAAATACCAAATCCTCAAAAGCTTCATTAGTACAACTGATGAGTTTACCGTGATCCAGACCACCCACCAGAGAGTGTTCACGCGAGGAAAGCCATGTGAAGCCCATCACCCACCAAGCCTGGTCCTTCCCAGCCCTGCCACCATCTCTGGATAGGTCCCTGCTCATGCTTGAAGGTCAGGCTAAACCAAAACCCAACCCAACCCCACAAGACGTGTTTTAGAGCAGGCCACTGGCATATGAGGGCAACTGCTTTACAACCAGCTCAAAACACAGAACGCTCAAAGGGAATTTTTTTCAGTTCTGCTAAGTAGCAAATTCTTCCCTAAAGTGTTCTGCAAACTTTTCAGGTGTCTGCCACAGCTTGAGGTTTCGCTGCAATAACAGCAGTCATTTTCCTGACCTGGATTGCAGTTCACTCTGATGTTCCTTTAACCACCACCAAACGCCTCCGTGCACAGGAAGGGTCAAAGAGCAGGCAGGCAACAGCACCACACAAAAACACACAGCTCAGAGTTTCACCTGCATTACCTGATGTTTATGACACCCGTGGCTAACTCAGAAGGTCCAAAGTCCCCCTTCATGGCCAAGTGGGGCTACTCCTGTGGGTTCCCTGAAGGACACCTATCACAGTCAGGGTACATCACTTCTGTTGGGGTGTTAATTAAAAGTCCAACACACCTAGAACTGCACTGCTTTACAGCAAACTGAGAAGTTTAAACACATATGTATAAAAATACAGTCACAGACATACACAGCCCTCCTTCTTGGTCACCAGAAGAGATGCATGAGTTCACATTCAGGGTCATTATTTTCTATGCCTGGTAACTGGCAGCAAGAAAGAACAACAAAGCAAAAATCCTCCCCTGTAAATACATTCCTCAACAGCAGCCAGGCTGCCTGTAACAAATAACCTCGGATAAACTCCTTCCTCAGGGCAGGAAAGGGCAGGAAGGACTCATCCCACCCAATCCCGTAAGAACCAGCACAGCACCGTCTCAGCCCCACTGCTGTTCCCATCCTTCACCCTGGAGTTAACCCAGAAAATCACTGCAACTTGGGCTTGCCTGCACTGGGATTTCCACACCACAGTTTCACACCCTTGGAGCAGAATCAGGGCAGGAATTCTCAAAAACAGTTTTTTAAAAGAGCAAGCTGATTAATCCCAACCAGCAAGAGGGCACACAGCTGGGATCTGGCTGATTAACCCTGCTGGAACCATTCCTGGGGCTGTGCCCCACCACCTGCACTGAGCTCCGTGCTCCTTGGCTCAGTGGCTCTCATCTGACCCAAGCACAGGGGCTATTAAATGCACAACTGAGATGAAAAACTGCACAAGCAGAGGAGAAAATGGGGTTATTTTTGCAGCACAAGGCCCCTGGAGCAGCACGCCCTATGGTGGGACACGCACCCACACAGTGCCAGGAGAGCATGGGGTGAACTTCTGCCCATCCAGGGAGGGAAATGCCCCCCACGCCACAGTCTCTCACCTCCCTGGGAACCACTCAAGGCCCAGACCCAGTGGACTGGAGGATATCTCAGCCCCAGGCTGGGCTCTGCCTTTCTCTCCCCCGTGCCACCGCGGGGAAGCCGAGGGGGCCCCGAGCGGCTGCGGCGCTGGCCATGCCCTTGGCACGGTCCCCAGCTGCAGAGAGCTGGCTGGAGCAATCAGAGTTTACATTTCAATGATTTTCTCTCTGCCACTGCAGCTCATAATGAGGCAGGATCAGGAGGAGCCCGGGGATGCCGACAGACCCGGCTCCTTCGGAGAGACGGCCCCAGCCTTAAATAAAAACCCCAGCGTGGCCTCCAAGCTGTCCCTGCCCTTTGTGCCATGACCCAGACGTTCTCATAATCTAACATAAAGAAGGAAAAAAGACAAAAACCTTCAGCTATAACCTGCTTTTCGTGATAGGAGCTGCAATGGCAGCAGCAGGAGTTCAGGAGCCCTGCAGCATGCCATGGACGTCCCGGGCCCCGAACACTCCCTGTCCCCAACACTTATTCCCAGAAATTCATTCTACACAATCTACACAGAAAATCTTCTCTCTCCTTCCCAGCTGCTCCTCAGCCCCAAACCAGCTCACAGGCACACGCTAAGGAGGAATCCTCCCCGAGCCTTGCAGGATAAATAATTTTCAGGTTTTATGCCAGAAGCTTTATGCCAATTCATTGACTCAATCAGTGTGTGATCACACTGGCAGCATTTATGCACTTCTGAAAAGTTTCTCCCCAGGGTCAGAAACCATCGATTCATTCCAGCTATTTCATTTAATACTACTTTAAGCGAAAACCAGAGAGTTTTCTATACCCAACACCAGCCATTAGGAGAGGATTTCTTTAATGCATCAAGTTCCATAGTCTGTAAGAAAATACTTGGCAAATAGCAGCCACTATGCACAATGAGAGGGAAAAAAATAATACGAAAAATAAATACCCTGGTTTCTTATTTACCCAGAGCTTGGAAATCTTTTGGAGAGCATATCTTGAGCTGCACAACAGCCCAGGAGCAGAAAGACACAGATTATTGCCTGGCAGAAGCACTATTTTGCATGAGGTTCAGAGGCTATACTTACAAGGACAATTACCATATTTTAAGAAGCACCTTTAAGAGAGCAGAACATCAGAAGCCAAAGCAATTACAGTTGTTTTTGTCACACGAAGAGCTTCACCTTACAACACAACAAAGGTCAGCTGTACAAACAACTCTAATTTCTGGTTTAGTGCTGCAAATCAGCCCCACTGCTGGTGATGGCCCCTTCCATGGGATGTCCTTGTCCATCCCTCCTGCCCAGCGCCCAGAGCATCCCGTTATGCCATGGCAGGGTCACACTGGCACCTGCACAGGCTCTTGGCCTCTCATGAGCTGCCTTCTCCTGGTAGAGAGGATCTGACAAACTCCCCTGCCCAGCAGCAACCACTTTGCCTGGGCAGTGCTGAGCTGGGCACATCAGGGACACGGCAGGAGCAGGTCCAGCACAAGCAGCCTTAGAAAGATGTTTCTTAGGCAATGCACAGGTTAGGAGTTCTCCTAGTTCTCAATCTAGAACAGGTTTTTGCAGGCTGGAATCCTTGAAACCACTACCTGCCCTATTTCTCTAGCACAGGCTGGTGCCAGCAGCTCCAGGACCAGGTCTGCATTCTCTACCACAGAACTCCTTTTCTGCTGAGACATGCACTGAACTCCTGTTTGATTCTGCCACAAAATAAAATCCACAGCCAGATAATCCCTGGGTCCCCAGGTGAAGCAGTGCGAGTGAGAAGAGAGAATGATCTCTCCACAACTATTTACCAAAGTGGAGTCCTACATGCTTGAACGTTGAGGCATTTTTTGGAACTACTCTCATGCTTGTAATTAGGCAGAGCTATTAATTATCTTGCTTGATGGGGGCTATTAAACACCAGTTGGCCCTGACCTGGAAGGGGCACGGGGAGGCATCCCATGGAGAAGGCCTCCAGCAGAAGCTCACAGCTGCTGATGTTCCTGGGATGAGTTCCTCTCCTGCCTAAGTGCTCCCCAGGCCAATCCAGCACATCAAATTCATCAGCACAGTGACGAATTTGTACACCAGGAAAACCACTACATGTGCCCACAAGGCCCCAGAAAACCTTCTCCAAGCACCACACAGAAGTTAAGGGCCCTCCACACAACACATACCAGCTCCCATTGCAGTTCAGCAGCAAGGAGACCTGAGAATTCCCACCTGGATGCTCAGAAGTGGCTCCTCAGCAGTTTCTCTCACCCTGGTTCCAGCAGGAGGAGGAATGACTCAGAGGAGGGTGCATTGTGGCTGTGCTAACACAACAGCACACGTGGGATCAGCGGGCTCTCAGCAAGGCAGCTGTACTGACTGCGGATCATCCGCCTGCCCCTCCTCTGCTCCCCCAGACAGCCTCGCCCTGCACCTGGGCACCCAGCTCCTGCACAGAGCTGATGTGCAGGGCAGCCCAGGACCTTCCCCAGAGCCAGGGACCAACACATCCCCTGCGCCTCGGGGACCTCTGCAGCCACCAGCACCACCAGGCTCAGCACCTCCGGGCTGCTGGGCTTGTTGTGGGTTTTAAGCCTTCTTTGATCTTTTTCTTGTACTCTCAAAGTCACAGGAAACAGTCTTCCTGCTGCTTCAAAGGCCAGAGCTGGCACAGAGGCCCCATGCAGCAGACAGCCCAGCAGGACAGTCCTAAATTTCACCGTGACTCAGCTGCACAGACGACCCATGTGGATTCCAGCCCAGGGCCCCACCACCTAAAAATCCAGCAGCACCCCTAGAATGTTCCTGCAAAACTGACAGGCAACAGCAGAAGGGCCAGCGCTGAAACACCTGCTCTCACCGAGAAACTCTGTTGTTATTAAAAATAAATCCAAAGTTAACAACACACACAGGCTGCCACCAAATCCCCGTTGCTTCCTCATCAGAAAGCCCCTGTACAGCAACAGCTGCCCCAGGAGGCAGCTTGCACCTGTTCAACAGATCAACAGGAATGTAAACCAAGGCAGCATAAAAAGAGACCACACAGGTTAGCTACCTGCTCATCAAGTTAAAAATCAATTAACCAGGTTGATTTAATCAGCCCATCAACAGGGATAACACAGCACTGGGAGCCAGCCTCCCTCCTCCCCGGGGATGCTTGCCATCACATCCACACACTCATCCTAAGAGATGCTGTGCTCGGCACCTCAGAGCCCTTTAGTCACAGCTTTACTTCTGCTCCTCTCCGGATTTTCCAAGGGAAAAAGATTTTCCAAACTTTGCTTTTAAAGCGCTCCCGAGGAGGATGGAGGTCATCCCGCCCACAGACAGCCCAGCTCAGTCCAGCGGGGCTTCTGCAATCCCCACAGGTTCCGAGGAGGAGCTGCCAGACCCACCGTCCATCCTGCATCCCTCTGACAGCGACAGCCAAAGAAAAAGGTACGTGGCAACCCCCGACATTACATAAAAAAAGCTACTGACAAAATGAGTTACAGAAAGCAGAAATCTGCAGCAAAGTTAAGCCCAGGGGACAGAAAGTGATTCCTGGTGCCAATCTGGCAGCACCCCCATGAGCTGACCACGGTCACAGGAAGAACCTAAACCACTAAAAATCTCATTATGACAACAGATGATGCTGATACTCTTACGCAGCAAAACCTTTCCTGAAGCCAAGCACTCCTCCCGACGAGCCCTTGCCCAGCGTTACTGATGGCTTTGACCGGGCACATTCCCGGACCGCGGCAGCCCCGGGAAGATGCCGAGCACAGCGAGAAGGCTCTCCCCGCATCAGAGAGAGCTCCAAACCAGGCGGATCTCGCACCGCCGGCGAGGAGCTCTTTCATCGGGACAAGTCAGTCGGCAAAGATCTCTCTGGACACAAGCCTCTCCCTGGGAAGAGGAGCGGAAAGCCCGAACTGTGTGGGAGGCATCCACAGCCTGGGGCTGCCCAAGGGCTGGGATTACCCAAGTATCCCACGGCCACAAAATAACATTAAAAAAAAAAATTAAAACCAGAGTGGAAGCAGTGATTTTCTAGTCCAGATCTCAGGCTCTGGTTTAAAAAGAGCACCTGAGCTTCCAACTACCATCACGATCACTTTTTGAGAGCAAACCTTCCGCCTGGGAAGCGCCGGGCCGGTCGGGGCGCGGTGCCCAGCCAGGCCACCAGCCATGTCACCTTCCCTGGCTGCCATGAGGAAGCGGGCGCGTCCCATGGCACCCCTGCCAAGGGATCACATCCAGGAGTTGTGGAACAAAGAGGGCTGGGGAAACCGGACACCTCGGAAGCCCTTCGGTGAGTTACGGCACTTACTCTGCGATTCTGTGATTCTAAGGACGGCATCTTCCTCCCCCTCCACCCCCGTGGTTTAGGAACACCGGAGGGAAGAATTATTCCAGGGGGATCAGGGGAGGCTGAGAGTGTTTTGGCCGCGCAGGTGACGGAGCGCGGGGAGGGCGAGGCCACCGCCGCCGCCACCGCGACCCACGGGCGAAGTTCACCCCGCGGCGCAGAGAACCCGGGTGGGTGAAACGCCGGGGGCCCGGGAAGGGACCGGGAGGGGACCGGGAAGGGAGCGGGACCCCGCGGGGGACGCCGGGGGTGCCCCCTCCGCCCCCCGCGCACCTGCGGCCGCCGTCCCGGCGGGTGCGGGAAAGTTGCGGGGCCCCTCCAGGACTGGGAAGCAGCCCCCCCCGAGGGCAGGCGGAACACGGAGAGGCACCCGCAGAGCCCCCCGCGCCCCCTCCCCGCTCACCTTGGTGTAGAGCTGCGTGGCGGACATGGCCGGGGCGGGCGGCGCTAGGCGCGGGGCATGGGGGCGGCGGGCGGCCGGACCGACCGCCGCACGGACACACGGACACTCCGGCGCGCCGGCACTCCCGACCTTTACACCCGCCGCGGCCGGCCGGGCGCGGGCACGGGAAGCGAAGGGAGCGGCAGCGGCAGGAGGAGGAGGAGAAGAAGGAGGAGGAGGATGAGGAGGAGGAGGCAGCGCCGCTCCGCCTCCGCCGCGCCCCGCTCAGGTATGGGGAGGCTCGGCTCGGCTCCCTTCGGTTCCCTTCGGGTGGGCTTTTATAATTATGTCTTTTTCTAAAAAACGCTCTTTTTAATAAATATTTTTTCATCCCGGCCGCTTCCCCCGCATCCCGCCCAGCTCCCGCGCCCCCCGGGCAGGGTACCCCCCGGCAGCGTAGGTCGGTGCTGAGTTTGGGAGTTTTTTTGCCTTTTATCCATCTTCCTTTCCCACTGAAGAAGAGTAATTAAGCCCCATGCAGGTGCCCCTCGCTGGTTTTCGGGTCTTCCATCCCCCACCGGCCTCTTCCATCCCCCACCGGCCACACTTTGGGGAGTGAGGGACGGCACTGCTGGGGTGTCCTTTGCCAGGACACACCCGTTCCCCGGGACAAGAGCATTGCCCTCGTGAACCCACTGGAAATCCACTCAAGAAATGTGCCAGGGATAGTTTTTCTCTGTCTTCTGCCTGCAGGTGGGTTTGGGGTCCCACCAGCACCACTGCTCCCGGGCGCTGCTTGTGTGTCACTCCTACACCGATGGCAGGAATTGCAACTTCCACAGCAACAGCCAAAAATTGATCCCAGCCTGTCAAATCTGTGGCCATGCTGCTTCCCTCCTTCCCACGGGAGCACCCTGTTCTGCAATTCATGCTTATACGGCACTTTCAGAGAAGAAGAATGAAATGCAAAGTATTCCTAATTAACCGCTGCTGCTATTCTTTATCATTCAAGGTATTTTGCATATTAACTGAGCAGGCAGAAACCACGCTCAGCGGATCCTGCTCTCTGTCACAGTTGTTTACTCCGTCACTGGGATCCCTCCTCCCGTGGTTCCAGGCTGTGACACTCACAGGGCACCCACAGCCTCTCCTCAAAGTGACCACTGGTGGCACCTCACACTCTGTTCCTTGTCCCCTGTGGGATAAAACTCTCCCCTTTGTCATATTTTCCCTCTTCCACCCCACAGCCCAGCAGGGAGCAGTGCTGATTTGGTGGAAGGACACACAGCATTGCAGATACCTCTCTCTTCCTGCTCTGATATCCTTGATGAATAAATAAAAATAATTTTAAAAAATTTTAAAAAAAGCAAAAAAGCAGGTGGCTCTGGGGGAAGTCTGGGAAGGAGGAAAGAAAGAAGGGGAGAAAAAAAACTGCACCATGTCTAGAAATTACCCTGGGAAAATTTGACAGCGTAATCTCTGCAAAGCCTCCAAGAGAGCTTTGTCAGGCAAACAAAACTTGCTCCTCTCATTTCATTAAATCAACTGCAGAAACAAAACGTGGAGCACTGGTGCAATTAGAAGTGAAGCTTGCAGTGAAGCTGGGGTAGCAGTGATAGCCCCGAGGCAAAGCACAGCCATTCCCATGAAATACCAGCCAGTGTCACATGTGATTCTCCATTAATCTAAAGCTTTAATTAAACCCAGAAACTAAAAACCCCAAAATACATACAGAATCCCTGAAGTATATCTGAACTGCTGAGTTGCTGGAAATTGCCTCCTCCAGGAGACAGAAGCTTCTTTCCATTTGGGAATCAAAACTTGTGTTTTGATCAAATTTAACAAGCATGGGCTTTTATGTAGCAGTTTGTGGTACCCCCTTTTGCATTCACATGGAAGGCATCTTGAGGTAAAAATTAACTAAATACCTGGGGTTTTTCCTCTTCAAGTACAGCCAGTGGATTCTTTGCAAGTACAGGATAGGTTGGAGTTCATTTTAAGGTCCCAGCCCTGTCCCTGTATTGTAATGGCACATGGAGACCCCAGGGACAGATGGATGGATGGACAGGTGATGGCACAGGCCAGTGAGGAGCATCAATCCTGACAGCTCTAAATGTCATCAGAACAGAGCTGGCTGCTGCTAAGTACAACCCCAGATCCTGAATTTTTGCAGGCAAAGATGTCCTAAAGACCTCAAATCAGGATTTCACTCCTCCTGCGCCGCACAGAAATCACCACTTGCCACATCTGGGCACAGTCCTGGGGTCTGGCAGAGTCACTGTGCCCTGGGTGTGGTTGCACTGCCTGTTTCTGCAGCAAGGGTTCCTACCTGGGCTACAGTAATGATAAATTATACCAGGTGATAAAGAAATGAATAATTAACATTCCTGCAAATAGCACTGCCTCTGTCCAAAGCCCTGCAGTCCAGCCCCCGGGAGCAGGGACAAAGCCAGCACCATGCCACGGGGTATGGGAAACCACTCCAGAGATCATCATGTTGCATGTGGCTAACATGGAAAAGCCCTGGGGTCAGTATAAAAGCCCTTGTAAGCAGGCAGGTGCATGTAGAAAAGTCTTAAAGCCTTGGGAGATGCTGAGGATTCAAAACCTGGAGTGAGTCTGGGATGATGTGATCAGGGACTGGCATTCCCAGCCCTGCCACAGGCAAGTCACCCACACGCTCCACACCTCTGCTCTTCCTCTGCGACAGATTTAATTAAAAAATAGAGGGAAGAATATTTTGCAAAGCTCTGGTACGTGTCTAAGTGAAAAGGCTGTAACTGCCAGGTTTCTAAGTGCCAGTGGTTCTGTCTCTGCGTGGCTCAGAGCTCTGGTGCAGGGCAAGCTCCAGCCTGAGCCAGGCTGCTTCCCTCACCAGTGGTGTCCCTGCTCTCCGGGTTTAATAGCTGGTTTGCCTGCAGGGTTGCTCACTGGGGCAGGAAATGCCACAGGATTTCAGGAGCAGCAGCTGACACTCCGGAGGCTCCCGGCACCTGCAAGCCACAATTCCAGATGCGTTTGGCTCGTTACTGCCTGGTGACCTGTAAGGCAGAAGTGTCGTGTGAGCGCTGTCCCGAGGCAGGCAAAGGCACAGCCATGCCCCAGAGCACGTTCTGCTTGGTGCCCTGTTGGCCCAGCTTACTACGAGGGGATCCAAGGAGCTGGAAGGAGATGGAAATCAGCAGGACTGAGGAAACCTTTCAGTCTGGACAAAGAAAATGGTTCTTACTGCATTGCTCATCTGTTAGGGGCAGCAAGAAGGTGCCTCTCAAGGAGGCTCTGACCCAGCCAGCCTCACCAGCTCTTCTGGACCAACCTGAATCCTACAAAGCACTTGGCAGCAAAGGGTTCAGCCCCAGCAACACGTTCATCCACCAACAGTGTTCTCTCAGAGGAGTTTAGTTTCCCGTTATCCCATGGGAATTCAATCCTGCTGAAGGAAACTTCTTCCAGTCTGATCTTTTAATCTTGTGCAGACCTCATGTTCATTGCAGAGGAAATTTGCCTCCAGGAGCAGGAGCTCAGACGCTCTATAAATGTTTGATAGCTCTGACCACCTCTTCTGAGTTATTATTTTATTTTAAAAGGAGATTTATTATGGTTCTGGATGACTTGAATTCACAAAGCTCACCAATGTGGTATTTTTTTTCTCTCTCATATCGGGTGTACCCAACAAATGTCACAGCCTTTAATAACATGCTTTAATTAATCCTGGAATTCTGAATGTGCTATTATCTTCATTTTTCAAAGAGAGGTCACAATAGTAAAGGAATATCTACATTGCTTGCACGGGCTACTCCAGGAGTCTGCAGCAGACCAGGAAATTAATCTCTTAATCATTCTGCCAATTTGACTCAGTGGTGAGAGCACAGACCTCAGCTCTCTGCACTGATGAAGCTATTTCCTTTATCTGGGATGGCCCTTCCCACCTGCAAAAAGGAGCAGCTCTGATGTCCACGGTGTAGCTTTGGGGATAGCTGCTGAAAGTACCGGATAAGGGCTCGACATCCTGGCTACCAACCTACCTCTCCCAGCCTGATGCTTCACCTTCTTGGAAGCTTCCTTCCTCAGTATCTGTAGGACAACCTCTTTGGATCCAAGGAATCCGAGGAACAAGCAGTGAGAGGCACTGCTCTGGTCGGTCTGGTTCCCTGTCGGGATGGAAACAGTTCCAGTGGACTTGTCTCTCTCCCATCTGGTGACTCTGGAAGTTTTGTCTGTAAGCAACGATAAAATCCAACCACACTCCTTTTTCCCCTCAGCAGGGCCAAGTTCTTCCACCACTTACACCCAGAATTAGCTGGGTTACTGAAAGACCACTGACACTGTTTCAGATTAATACATCTCCACCTGGCCTTTTTCTCCACAGGGGACAAAGAAGCGTTTGTCAACTTGGTGTCTGCTTTAAACCAAGAGGACACAGCCTTGCAGGGTGTTTATTCCTGATTTGTTCCAAGATGTCTGGGATCTGGGCCTCCTGAGCTCTGATCCCAGCTCTTTACCAGCTCCTCTGTGCATCCATTCATGTTCTCACATAACAAGAACACAACCTGGTTTGCCAACAGGGAGCCACATGCTGAAAAGGAGGATGGGAGGACAAAAATGGCAGAGCAAGTGGTTAGTGGAAAGATGGAAGTTTTGGAAGAAAAGGGTGAAAAAGGAGGAGCTGGAGGAAAGATGGCAGAAGCTGAAAAGCTGAAGGAGAGAGAAACAGCTGCAGATAAGCAGCAGCAAAGACTCATATGGAAAAATGAAAAAAATAACATAAAACATTTCCAAATGCCACGAAGTCTGTGAGCAAGGAAGGATGAGAAGTTTTACATGGATTCTTCGCTTCCCTCCTCTGTATAGGACAGAGGAAGAACTAATGAAATACATAGCAAGGAGCTGGTCAAGGGCAGAACCATGGGGAGCAGCTGGGCCACTGCTACCCAGGCTCCTCATGTCACCCACTGTTCCTGCATTAGGGGCAAGCTGGCCACTGGGATGGGAGCAGAGAGGCCAGCAAGGTGTCCCTGCTCCCCACTGCCAAAATCCACCAACACCTTCCTGGGGACATCCAGCCAGCTTCTGTGCTGCTGTCCTAAAATGCTGGTGCTGCTCCGGCCCCCCATTCCATGTGTTCAGAGTGTGGTGATCCAAGGAAGCCCAGAGAGGCAGAGGTGCCATGAAAATTATAGAGAACAAACCCTTTTACAAGACACCTCTGACTTCAGCCCTGCATACTTAATTCTGCCCAAGCAGAGGACTCACAGACTTGGGACTCCAGTATTCCACAGATCATTCAACAGCTACCAGAATCTATGCAAAAGAATATCAGCTTTTTAATACAGTAAAATATATTCAGTTTTACATTCGGTATCTAAATAGAAAGAAAATAATTTTGCAAACATTTTCGTTTGAAAGGCATTTTAATAAAGGTTTGCTGAAAGTTAGTTTTCTACAAATTTTCTTTGTGCAAATTTAAAAGAATGCCTGTGCATTGTTCATGTAATAATAATACACTATTATATTGTAGAGGGCAGACAGTATTCTTAAATTAAAATGTCAAGCACTTTGCATTGGATCAGATTTGTCAAAAAAAAATCCATGGGGGAAAAATAAACTTTAAAATACTGTGTTTCTTGTAATTTCCAATTAAATGTTTTGAGTATCACAGTGGAGAGGGTTCTTCCAACCCAGGTGTAAGCATCCTAAGAAAATGTTTTAAAGGCAATTACGTGAACTAAAATACCATAGTGAGTGATGCCCTTAAGAGTCAGGCATTAATGCTTTTTTCGTAGTGGGGGGCTTTACTACAGACTTGTTGGGCATTGACAGAATGAACTGTACCCTTTCTTGGTACTTTCTCTCTGTTTCCGTATTTAATTCATGTTCTTTCTTCCTCTTCTCTTCCTCAGCTTTTTGGAGCCACTGTTGTTGGGCAATTTGAGACGTGAGCTGGTCTCTGTATTCTTTGGCCTTCTGTGCTTTTCTGGAAATGCCAACGAATGGGTTATTTAAGCAGTGTGGGTAAAAAGAATAAACTTTATTATTATTATGTAATCTGTTAGCATTCGAGCTTAGACTGAAGGACCATTCAAATCTCCTTTCAGCAGTTAAGAATAACTGCCACTATTACCCAAATGCTACATGCTAACCTTATGTTCCTCAGAGAATTAACTGCATTCTGTTGTATCCTACAAAGCAGACTAAAACCGGTGCTCAAACAGAAAGGGAGAAAGAACAACTCCCTGTCATCAGTGTGCCTTCCCTGCTCCTCACAGCCGTGGTGAGGGGATAGAGCATGAGGGTGCCGGGTCTGTCTGTCCCTGGCTCGGGCTCAGTGCTGATGCTGACACCCATCCTCACCCTCCTTCTGAGAAGAACAAGTCCCTGCTGCACTGATATTCCTGGAAGTGGCTGTCAGGAGAAATCAATCTTCCATTCCACCTCAGGACTCATGTACTGCTTTCACTACCCTCTGGAGAAGCAGAGGAAGTCCCTCTGGAGCAGCAGTCACACAGACACTTAAATGCCAACAGAGTAGTCAGGACTTGTGCACTAACTCAGGAGAGCTGAGCCACAAACCCTTCCTGACACTGCTGAGTGCCATCTCTGCTAAGTGGAGCACATCCCAGCTGGAGCCCAGCGTATTTCCTTCACGAGGGTGACATGTCTGCCACAGCCAGGAGATTGTTCCCAATAAAGCCCTCAGAGAGCACAACAGATACCAGCTCGGGAAGGAGCTACTTGTATCCCACGGACAAGAGTGGAGAAAGGGCAGGAGTACAAGAGAGGAGTAAGTGAGATAAGGCCCTTTGCCCAAGGCTTTGCATGACACCCAGAGGAACACTCCAGCTACTGCGTGTAAGGATCTGCTCATCCAGAGGCACTGTCAGGCACGGAGAGCCCTGTGCAGCTGGGTTATGTGCTGCAGCCTGGTGTTTTGGTAGCTGACATAGGACTGTTCAAGGGATGTCTGTGGGTGGAGTTTAGCAATAAGCCCGGACACACTTGTTCTCCTGGGGCAGGAAGGAACAAACCTTTCATTAACCCTCCTCCCCAGACTACTGCCATGCGTAACAGCTCAGAGTATGAGGGGATGTGTCAAGGAAATATGACTGATGGAGGTCACATGATGATCCAAAAAGACAAACACAAGCATATGTACCACTATTTTCTGAGGTCAGAATTAATGACTTGATACCAGCTGCAGTATTACAAGTCTGCTATTGGGCAGTTTGGAACTGGTAAGGTGCTTAGAAAGCCTCTCCAAATAGAAGGAAGTCCACCCAGTGTTCTAGAGTTATCAGAAAAAAAGAAACAGCTAGCTCACAAGTTTAAAAAATTGATCTGCAAAGAAATGAACTGATGACCTAAAAAAAAAATACCTTATACGTTTTTCTTCTTCTTCACGTTCAAATTCTCTGACTGCTTCAGCCATTGCCTTCTTCTCTTTAGCTATCTCTATTTTCCTTTCTGCCTTTTTCTTCACTAGAAAACAAAACCAAAAATCCTTTTAGAAGGTAACAGCTTTGCTGAGCTTGAAGGGACAGTGAGGCTGCATTTGGGCTAATTAGCCTAAGTAGCAAGCTTGAGTTTTGTCACTTCTGAAGAGCCACACAAACAACAGCAAGTGTATTCTCAGTTTGTTTCTCATCCACTCAGAACTGGAAAGTTTTCACATTCAGGACTTCATACTAATATAATTAATAACAATGACTCTTTGCCCATGCAATCCTTACTTTGCTAGGCTTTGCTCTGGTGATGGCAACAGGGAATTAGTGTGCATTTGGGGCACAGGTTCAGGGAGGGTCACACTGCTGTCCACTCTATGACAGAGTGTGTGCAGGGCCAGATGCAGTTCCCAGCAGCAGGCTGTTGTACTGCCTTTGCCCAGACGTGCACTCGACCACTTACACTTCTCCTCCATCTGCGACTGCCTGGCGTTCACGACATCTCTCAGCAGCAGAAATCGAGCCTCCCTCTCTTGTTTTATTTTCTCAACCCTCTCGGCCCAAGCCCGATCCCTCTCATCCTTGAAGATCTTCTCGTCTTCTCTTTCTTGCTCCTTCTCCCTCCTCAGCTGTTCGGCCAGATGATCCAGGTAAGTAAGCTGCTCCTGCAACAGTGCTTGCTGCAAAAACACAGACATTTGCAGATCTGAGTAAATTAGTTCAAAAAAGCTTTTCAAAGCCTGAAGAAAAGTGGCAGTTCACAGCCAGTGTGGGAGCTGGGAGCCCAGAGCTCCATTCCAAAACCTGCCATGGGAAAGAACTGCTCAGAATCCTCTACCTGGCCAGACAACAGGACAAATACAGAGTAACCCCTTTCCCCACAGCAGCTCAGCTACCTACAACACACCCATTGTACAGATTTTCCACAGCTGACCAGGCTACTCCAGTATCACCTACATTAAATAATATTATATCATGCCCTGTAATTCTGCAGCAAGGTCTAACACTGAGTTGATACAACTTTCCTAACCTACATGAGCTCCTAAACACGTCTCTCCTGTACCCTAAATACCCTGAGACTGATTTGAACACTGAAGTTGGACAATCTACTTGTTTTATTTCAGGAAATGACAGACACATCCATTGATTCATGGCATCTCCAAGAAATAAAACGTCAGAGTTTGCATCTATCTATATATAGTTTTAAGAATTTAACTTTTTTAGTATTTATTAATTACAGTAAGTTAAATATTTCCTTTCTTCTGCAGTTACAAATACTTACTACATCAGGTCCATGAAACAAAAAATAGTTTTCCAGCCTCTACTATGTCCATTCAGTGCAATGATAAAGCTCAATGAAACAGCATGGAGGGACAAAATGCCAGGATTTCCTGAGAGCCCCCGCTTCATTTATCCAGCCTGGTAGCCTTGCTGATTGCAAAGCAGGCTTTAAAGTGCTGTGATTTTAACAGCTAATGGGCTTCTGCAGAGGTGGAGAGCACTGGCAGGAGGAGAGGCAACAGGCTGTTCAACAGAAGAATTATCTCCTTCAGGGAGAAGGGCTTGTGTCTGTTCTCTCGTACCCTGTGCAGTTCACAGGGCCACAGAACTAAGTCTAGATGAGGTATTGCCCCACAGTTTCACAGTGAAACACCTTACTTTTCTTACTTTTTTTTTTATTGTCTCCTCATGTTCTCTGTCGGAGTCATGAAAATCTTTCTCCAAGATTTTCTTCTCTTCAGCAAGTTGCAGGTTTTTTTCTGCATCAAGATGCTGCTTCTTGTCCCGCACTGCTTTGAGCAACATCTCCCTGCATTCCTTCTGCTTATGTTGCCTCTTCCTCTCAAGCTCTTCACTTTCTTTTCTAAGCTGGTGCATCTCTTCTTCCTACCAGGATAAAAGTAGCCAGCTTGTAAAATCACTGCATAACTTCAAACTAAGTGGTGGTTAGAGTTTGTTTATTGCAACACTGAAGAGCAAAACCTTGCTGGCAACACAGAATTACTGTCATCCACTAGACCTGGTAAAGCCTGAACATTTTAGCATATCATTCATGAGAATTCAGGATTTTTATCTGCAATTATCACATGCACTTCAATACAAAAACTGTATTGTGGCTGGTGTTTTCTAAATGGTTCAGGCAGATAGGGCCATCTCTGTAGGGAAATCAGTATCATTGCAGCACGTTTGATCTATATCCAAGTGTTCATAAGCACTGACAAATAACAGGGCCACATGTTCCTTGCTGTTTCTGTGATATTATCTGTCCTGTGCCTGTGATGGGTGTTCAGAGCACTGCATCTCTACCTGTCATAAGGCTGCACCAAGTCAGGGATTGGATCCTTGTATTCTGATGGGCAGTCACTGAATTTCCATGGTTTCAAATCATCCCACTCCATACTGGAAAGAACTTTGTATTCCACTTTATATTGGAAAAATGTACAGTGAAACTGAGTTCTCAAAAAAGAAGCAATGACAAAACAGTAATGTGTATTTGAGATCAAATAGGTATTTGTATATTCAAGATTATATAGCCCCAAAAAATTCAAAAGTAGCATCATTAAGTAATTTATAAGCATAATTTCTGGACATCTTGCAATTGACTAAGTGTACAAGCACAACTGCACTGAAACATAGTCATAACAGAGTATGTGACCATCATTAGCATTGTATTATCTCAGAAATCATGCTTCAGCTGTCTCGAAGGCACACAGCTTTTTGTTAACCTGTTTTTAAATTAAATGTCTCTTTTGTAATGTGAATGAGTCCTTTAAAATGCCTCAGCAGGTTTGTCATAAACAGCATGTCTAATCTCCCCCATATGGACGCAGAAGCTGCATTCCCTAAAGAACATCCCTTTTTATTCTGGACATAAAGCACCCACGGGTTCTTGCAGTATTTCAGAGCCAAAGCTGACTTTGTATCTGCCTGAACTGTCAAATTCACTTTCAGAAGCTGCTAAAACAGCTTTGAAACTCAATATATATGTAATTTGAGGAATAGAATTAGTAATCCAAAAAGCTTTGAACAGCAAAGGTGGAAAGAAAGGAGAAATAGTTAGCAGTCTGCTGTGCAAGTTGGCACATGTCTTTGGATGAATTCTGACATCAGTGAAGCTGTGTGAGAGCAGCCCAGGATGGAATCCATGGAAGCGTGTTCGCGGGGGTAACACAACGTCGCGAATGTGCAGAGTGGTTACCAACCACCCTGCTGCAAACCAGGACCACAGTGCTGTGGCAGAAACTCATCAAACTACAGTCAGGATAACATGAACTCAATCACTTTCCAAGAAATCACAATTCTTTCAGGGAAAAATAAGACAAAGGAGGGGAGCTAATACAGGTAATGTAGCTAAAGAAAGAATTGCTGTCTCTGCTTTGTCATCCAGTTCTGAGATATCCTGGTGCACACATGTGATCCACCATGCCAAAGGTGTGAGTTTTCCTTCACTAAATATTCTATTTTCATTGCAACAACCAGGAGAAAGCTTTACGAAATCTTTAAGAAACACTTAGCTGTCCATTCATCCAGATGAAACTCCTGGTCATTAGGGGCTACCAGTCTGCAATAAAAAAACTTGTAATGAGGCCATCTGCCACATCCCTCTTCTGCTGAGAACAGATTTCACATCCCATTTTCCATACAGAAACCCTCCTTCAAAGAAAGCTTTTTTTTTTTTTTAAGAGACTCAACCACTTTACCAGAAATGTATCTCCTTGACAGAGCCCCAGGCTGCTGTCTCCAGGGGAAGATAGAGTCTTCTATTCTAAAAGTGCTTTTCTGAAAAGGCCAGTTAAGGAGCAGCATTCTTTGCCTGGGAGGTTTGGCAGTGCCTTAGAAGTTGCTACAAGAAAATAATTCTGTTCTGCATGTTTTTAAATAAGCAAAACATTAGTCTAGCTTGCAATAAGGACTTTATGGTTTCACAGCCAGACTTTTCAGAGCTTGAGATCCATTATTATATCATTTTTATAAAATGGGGAAGTATATATGATGCCAGCACCAGCTTCCAGTGTCTAGCAGAGTACCCTGAGTGATCATTCTGCCTCTGCATGCAAATAGCTGCAAAATGAAGACTGAGTCTTGAGCTAAATAGTCTCCTGTAATTCAAAGTCAACACAGAATACTGAACTAGCAAGCCGCACTAAAGCCAGCAGAACTACAGCAAGAGAGATGGAAAAGGGTGATGAAAAAAGAGGGTGGTGGACAAGCAGTTGGGCCAAGGCAGCCAAATGCCTTCTGCAATGTGGGCTCAACAGGAGCCCACAGGTGAGAGAGCTTAGGTGCTGCTTGCTATTTTGTTTATAAATATATATATATAATAAATATTTCAGCTGTGAAACAAGACTCCCCTGCTATCCTGCAGGAAACTGGAAATCAAAAAAATACAAAGATATTTGGCAAAAACTTAAAAATGTTTCCATTTCCCACAGTGGCTCTGAGGGACTGAATGCTAAAGCCCTTTAGAGTGCTGAGTTCCAAAAGATGTATTTCCCTCTGTAAACGGGAATGCCTTTGCCACAGCTCTGGAAAAGAGGCTTAGCTTAACAGCACAGGCTCAGATCCTAATGGAATCAGTGAAGATACAAATAAGGTATGGATTAGTCTAAATGTCTAGTAAGCCTATCACTAGGAGGGCCTTCTGCACAAGGCTGAATGCAGAACACCATGGAAATTACCAGCCGCTCGGCCTCCTTTATCTGCTGCTGCTTCTCCTCCTCCCTGCGAGCGGTGTGCACGGCCACCTGCGCTTCCCACACATCCACCATTTCCTGGGTCCGCGCTGCCAGCTCCCGCGCCTTCAGCTCCACTTCCTGATCCTTCGCCAGCAGCTCCTTCTCGCAAATCTCTTCCAGCTTCTGCTCCTCCATCTTTTCCTCCTTTTTCTGCACCTCCTTCAGAGTCTGCTGGGCCAGCTGGCAGTCACCCAGTTCCTTCTCACTCAGTTTTTTACAATGTGTGCGATACTCTTCGCATTGGTTTCTGGAAGGCAATGTAAAAGTTTTTTTAAAAAAGTCTCAAAACAATAAGCAAGTGGTGAAGGTGAGTGGTGAATGAAGGCTCCCAGCTCATCAGTGCTCAAAACACAGCAACCCAGGACGCCAAGTTATACCCCTGGTCTGACACTGATTCCTCGTAGAGCCTAAGGAATCCCAGAGAGCCTGATTTAATGGAGGTTTTGACATTAATGAGCTGCATGATTTGAATTTGTATAAAAAGCCTGAATCAACTTCCTCACAAGGGGAAGTGAAGAGGCAGCAGTGATCTCTGCTCCCTGTGACAGGGAGAGGACCCAGGGAACAGCTGGAGCTGTGCCAGGGAGGGTCAGGCTGGATCTCAGGGAAAGGTTCTTCCCCAGAGGGTGCTGGCACTGCCCAGGCTCCCCAGGGAATGGGCACGGCCCCGAGGCTGCCAGAGCTCCAGGAGAGTTTGGACAGCGCTGCCAGGGATGCACAGGCTGGGATTGTTGGGGTGTCTGTGCAGGGACAGGAGCTGGGCTGGGTGATCCTGTGGGTCCCTTCCAGCTCAGGCTGTCCTGTGAGTGTAAATGAACACACAATATACATACACAGTGAGTACTCTACGTGTAGCTGGAACATGGGGGGGTTGTGCGCAGATATACCTTTTATTTACACATAAAACACATGTGTGCTGCACTTACTGAAACATGTATGTTGGTCTCTATTCAAATATAGACTTAGAATAGGTTTGTAAGTCACCGGAAAGCTCATTCATATTCAGAAAACACTGCAACTGTGGAAATGTGGGTTACACGGTTGAGCAGGAACCACTAGAAATTTATTAATTTTTTAAGTGAAGTTCTGTGGGATAATTTAGACAAGTTGCAATAAAAGCCTGGAGAAGGTAGAAAGTCAAACAAGTAATGCAGCTTTCAGTTTCCATTTACTCCCTGCAATTGAGTTGCATATAAAGAGGTAATTTATCTTCAGTTGAAGAACACTGAACTAATTGCAGATTCTGCTTTTACTTTTGCAAACAAAGCACTATTGAGATCAACACATGCCATCAAACATTATTTAATTTGAGCAGTCTGCAAGCATTTTAATACTGTTCTATAAACAGGATATAGATTTTCATGAAATCAGAATGTGAAACTGGCAGACAAAGGTGAAGACCTGAAAGTGTGAAGGATCTATAAGCTCTGAGGATGTGTGACAGACATATGTGAATGCTGTGAAGTGAAAAGATATCTCACAATTTAATGCAGAATGAAACCATCTTCTACAGATCATTGCAAAGCAATATTTAGGAATTCACAGAAGATATCATAGAATCATTAACATCTTCATGGCAGCAGTAGTTACCTGCAAAATGTGAAATACTATGACACTACACAAGCATTATCTGACTATCCTGTGTAACAAGAATATTAAATATTCATCAGGCAACTACCTCAATGCTATTAACAATCTCCCTATCAGGGTACTTATTTAATTTTCAGAGCAGAGGTCTCACCACACTGTCTCCCTGTTGGCATTCAACAGTGGCTGCCTCACATTTCACTGGGGACAAGGGCATCTCTCTCTTCATGCTCTCAGCTAAAGCACCCAGTGCCATGGAGCCCGTGCTGAAAGGTGAAGGGCAGTGTACACAAACAGCGAAAGGGACAGCACTGCTGTGAAAACATTTCCATTCTGCTCAGTATTTGCTCAACCTGCCCCAGCCTGAACCCCCCGTGCCCTGGGCTGATCCCCCAGCGTGGGCAGCAGGGGAGGGGGGATTCTGCCCCTCTGCCCCTGTGCTCAGCTGAGACCCCACCTGCAGAGCTGCCCCAGCCCTGGCTCCAGCAGCACAAGGACCTGGAGCTGCTGCAGCCAGGCCAGAGGAGGCCACGGAGATGCTGCCAGGGCTGGAGCCCCTCTGCTCTGGAGCCAGCCTGGCACACCTGGGGCTGTTCAGCTGCACCAGAGAAGGCTCCAGGGAGAGCTCAGAGCCCCTGCCAGGGCCTCCAGGGGCTCCAGGAGAGCTGCACAGGGACTGGGGACAAGGCCTGCAGGGACAGCACCCAGGGAATGGCTTCCCAGTGCCAGAGGGCAGGGACAGATGGGATCTTGGGCAGGAATTGCTGGCTGGGAGGGTGGGCAGGCCCTGGCCCAGGGTGCCCAGAGCAGCTGTGGCTGCCCCTGGATCCCTGGCAGTGTCCAGGGCCAGGCTGGACAGGGCTTGGAGCAGCCTGGGACAGGGGAGGTGTCATTACCCATGATAAAGATGACTTTGAAGGCCCCTTCCTACCCAAACCATTCCATGATAAGATGCTGTAGTTCAGTGGCAGTGCAGGCTGGTGAAAAGGGATGGTTGTTTTAGCTCTTGGGTGAGACAGGAACCTCCTGACCACTGCTTAACCTGGCAATAAAAGCAGAGAGCAGCACGGGGATGTGCATGCCATGAGCCATGGCACATTGCAAGGAGTGCCCCTGCCTCCCAGCAGGTCAACAAATGCACTACGTCATTGATGGTTTTCTTACGTTTTACCACTGGAATCTATCTTTCATCTCATGGGTGGGAGTTAGTGGTGATTAAAGACCACAGCACTAATTAGCATTCATGAAAAACGTATTTCTCAAATGTTGTGAGGGAAACATGCCATTATTAAGATTCAAAATCTTACACCATTAACAATAACTGTATTACCGTAACACAATGGGTTCAAAGTTCTCTCAGCACTGAAGGAATAAAGAACTAGTTATTCTTTTCTGTGATTATAAACTAATCTGATATTTATTGAATTCCCAGTGGGGAGTACAAGTTAATTACGTTCAGCATTGTTAGAATTTTAATATAAAATAACCCTGTAATTGCTTGATTTCATCAAAATAATTCCCTCAAAGCAGCTTTTACACCAACCCATAAACATCTGCTCCCCCAGATGGCAGGTTTTCTTCCTCACTTTACTATCCTAAGCCTCTTAACATTAAAACTGTGCCTGGATGTGGCTACTTCCCAAAGACAGAACTTCCCCAGTTACTTATTCATTTTACGGCTGCAGCTCGATGTTGCTGGGATAACAACATTCCCCATATGGATGCTTCTGATGTTACCACAAGAAAGAGGATGTGAAATGTGCTTTATGCAAATTTTAAGACGTTGCAGTTTTCTTTAAAGTTAGCAATGACAAACAGGCCCTCAGGCTAGCACTGGCTGAGTCTCTTCTCAGACAAGAGGTAGCTCTCCCTGACAATGAATTCCAGGACTCCCGTGGTCCAGGCCTTGTCCCCTCTGTCACCTTGTGACAAAGGACTCCTCCTGGTTAACATTGCTACTGAGAAGCTGTTACACCTGTATCCTCAGGCCATGGCAAGCAGCCCACAGGGCTGATAAAAATGCTGCTTTTTAGTGCTCTGGAATAACATCTGACAGTGCAGGTACTCCTAGACCTCAAGGTTTGAGAATCCATACCTGAAAAAGAGTGGAGCAGCTTGCTTGGGGTTAAAGGAAATACAAACAAGTCTGTATCAGGTTTCAGAAAGACATTCAAAAGAGTTGTAAATACACAGGCAAGGAGAAACAGAAAATCATGTGCATATCCACCTGCTACTGGATTGACTTGCCACGGCTCCTGGGTGTGCCCTGGAGTAATGATCTTCAAAGGGGAGGCGTGCAGGAAGAGAATACCTTTTGTACCACTGATAAATAACATTAAAAAGTAAAAAATAGCATTTGTTTCATCTTTACCTCATCCTTTTTAATTTCTATTTGTACATATGTTTTGTAATATACACGATGTACCAGCATAGTATATTATTATATATTTATATAGTTAATAAAGAAACATATTGGGGTGAGTGTTGAAAGTTTTTACAGGTAGGGGGGTGCAGTCAGAGGATTGGAGGCCATTGCCCCAGAGGACAGGCTGTGACACAATTACAGACTCCTGCTTTTGGATTTTCAGTAAAATGGTCTCCTGAGCAGCAAATCCTGCTCCCAGATCTCTGTCTGGACCAGGGTGCTTTAGGAGGAAGAGTAACACCTAACAGCCAGAGAAAAACAGACCTGGGGCTACTTAAACAAGACAAGTACATGCAGATTGAGAGATCAGAAGTTATCAATCTAATCACAATCAATTACCACAGCAGAAACTTCCTTTCTCATTAGAAAAGGACAGAGAACAAAAGACTAAAATACAACTAACCACATCCACGTCACAGAATTTTTGCCAGCTGGTGTTTATCAGAGTTCTGTTCTTTTATAGGAACTTTAATTTAAAAGTTGAAAGGGACACAGCTAGAGGAACTAACCATGGAATGTATTGCCATTACATCAGGACAGTCAAAGAGAAGGGCTCTGCCCTGTAGGATGAAGATTCATTTGCTAAGATACCCCAAGACTGCCACTCACAACAGCTGTGAAGAGAGGTGGTTTCGCTGCCTCTAAATCCTCTGACAACATGCAACCAGCAGAACACCAACAGGAAAGCTCCAGCAAAACCTTTTAGTGGGATGCTGTGTGGATATTGCTTAAACTCCAGAGCAGAGTGGGAAAGGTAAAAGGATAATAATAGGATGAAATAATCCCATGAGACTGGACCATAGATCAGCACAGATCTACATTAGGAAGACAAAGGACATGAGACATTAACACAGGCAACTACAGCGTGGAAGTTCAGGTATGTGTCACCAGATGATGCAGTTCAGTGGTGTGATTCATTTTGCAATTAAAATGTCTAAAATTAGACATCAAGACAGGAATCTGCATATGTGCTAAATTCCCACTCTGATCAATGAGAACCTAATTAAAGTGAGTAGAGGCTGGGGTGCAGTTCAGCTGACAGGGCAGGATAAGCCTGTTTGAGACCTGACTTTAGATTCCTCTAACTGTCCTGATTTCAGTGAAGTTCTAAATAGAACAGGAATGCAGATTCCCAGTGAATATAAAGATACCAACACTGAGACACTTGCCTTTAGGTGTCTATGTAACATCTCCTTGGTGTGTAAAACAAGCTACAATACAAAATAAAAAACACTCCAGCAGCACCTCCTCCAAACTATTTTAAAAGTGAGTTTCAACCACTTTGTGTGATAGATAGAGAACACAGCAGAAAGCTGCAAAAGCCAAGCGCCACATTTTCAAACCACCATGTGGAATTAGGCAGTGTATGCACTTCTAACACCTGTCCAAGTCAATAAACCCCACATTTAAACAAACATTTACCTGTGGAATGAGTTAATTAGAGTTTATGCACAAGTGAGAGCGAATGTTAATTTTTATCCCAAGCCTGTGCACACTGAGAAGCAGGTGGTGTAGATTTCACAGTTGCGTGGGAGACTGGGAAAGACACATCAAATTATCACAATTAAATAATATTATTCTTTCTTTCATCCCTCCCTTGGAAAACCAGATTTCCAAGAATGGGACAAGGCAGGTTGCATGCCGAGACCTCAGTACCACAAGTTACTGCTTTCAGTCAGGAAAACTTGGCACAGAACATCAGGCTGCATTAAAACTTTAGCTGCAGCTGCTACTCTTGAAAAATAAAAACTGTCTTTTTGGACAATCTCAACATTTCGGGAATCTTTGATGTATTAGCTTAGTAAGCTTGATTTAGGCCAAATTAACCTTCCATGCACCCTGTTCACTCCAACAGTATAAAGCTGGAACAGAAACTACAAAAGGGTTGACTTGGCAGGTGGAAATGCAGGGATGCTCATGTGGGACAAGGAGGACACACTATACTTGCAAGAATTAAATACTTTGATTTTTTTCTGTCTTACTGTTTCAATCACTTTCATCTTTCCTTCCTCAGTTTATTATTGCCACCTTCTTTTTAAATTGTCCCTATATATTCACTTCGGGCAAACTCTCTTTTTTAAGATATTTTTATGGCAATACCTGAACTGTTGCTCTCGTTTTTCAGCCACCACTTGTAGTCTTTCTTGCTCCCTCTTCTCCCTCAGTAACTTTGCTTGTTCCTTCATCTTTACTTCTCTGTTCTGTGCCTCTTCTTCATCAAGTGCCTTCACCTCAGCAAAATGCCTACTTTCCTCTGCCTCCAGAAAGTCACGAAGCCTGTAATGAAAAGATTTGAATAAAGGCTAAATGAATCCTTCTGTTGAAGGACAAAGTTTTAGTTTATTCGTTATTAACACAAAGTTGGTACTGGGCTCCTTTCAACACCTCTTGCAAATGTCAGAGAAGTGAACATCGAATTTTAACTCGGGGATCATTCATGTTGTGTCCATCAAGGGAATCTTACAGCACAGGATGAGTGATTCTGTCCAGGAACAGTTTAAACTCCTGATTTTACAAACCCACTTTCAAAGCTGCTTTATGACTTCAGTTCCCCATTCATCAAATTCTTTTAATTCTCAGACTACATTTGTCACCATCTGGTAACAGTTAGATTTTGTACTCCTGTTATCCTTCAGCATAGACCCACAGAATATCCTGAGCTGGAAGGGACCCACCAGGATCATCCAGCCCAGCCCCTTTCCCTGCACAGACACCCCAACAATCCCACCCTGTGCACCCTGGCAGTGCTGTCCAAACTCTCCTGGAGCTCTGGCAGCCTTGGGGAGCCTGGTCAGTGCCCCACAACTCTCTGGGAGAAGAACCTTTTCCTGACACCCTCCCTTCTCTATTCATCTATAATTGTATCTTCTCTCAAACGACCTCTTGCTATTTTAGCACCACTCCACACAACACTTCATCCTGAAATATCTTTGATGAGAAAATGATGTCAAATAGGCACTTTTTAAACACACCATCATTTACCTCTCTGTTAATCCCAGAAGTGAGAAAGCTGGGGCTATGGGATCCAGAAATCACCGATGTCAGCCCAAATGCCACAGCGTCTCGGCAGAAAGGGAGCTGGGGGGGCCCTGCAGACAAGCCGAGCACAAGGCAGCGATGCACCCTTGTGGCAAAGAAAGCCACTGGCAGCCCGGGCTGCGGGAGGAGGAGCACTGCGAGCAGGCACAGGGAGGACTCCCATCCCTCCTGCCGGCACTGCTGGGAGCCCAGCCCCACTGCTGGCTCCAGCTCCGGGCTCTGCAGCACCAGGACACAGCCTTAGGGGAGGGAGCCCAGCGGAGGGGCACTGAGGGACTGGAGCATTTCTCCCAAAGGGAGAATCTCTCCTGAGAGGGCTGGGACTCTCCAATCTGGAGAAGAGAAGGTGCAGATGGATCTTACTGATGTTGAGAAACTCCTGAAGGGAGGGAATGCAGAAAAGACAGACACCTGCTCCTCAGCAGTGCCCAGTGAAACGACAAGGGGCCACAAGGGGGCCACAAATTAAACCACATGAAATTCCAAATGAACAGAAGAATTGTCTTTTATTTACTGTAAACGTGCTCAGATATTGGACAGGTTGCCCACAGAGATGATTCCACCTCCACGTGTGGAGACAAATGGACACACACACACTCCTGGACCCCCTGCTCCAGGTGGCTCTAGGGTTGGACCAGATCACCTCAGGAGGTTCCTTCTAACCCCAGTGGTTCTGTGGAACCATGTACAACTCCCCTGAGGGCACGTTAGACCAGGACACCAAAGTGACCACCTTCACAGCCACAAAGTCACTCGACATGAAAGAGTAACTGACGAATTAAATCACATTATTTTTTTTCAAAGATCATACAGCCCAATTCTGTTCTTTACATGGCAGCAACGTGCTTCACCTTTAATATTTTTGAAAGACTTCTGGAAATTTTTAATTTTTTCAGCTGACTGTGCTGCGAAAGTGTTATTTGTAGGACTTAAACATCAGCTTGATGAGTTTGCAACAAAAGCCTCATTGATACTGAACTGAGAGAATTTCTGAGACTTTGCTAACCAGAGAAGCTGCGGATGTCCATGGCAGGATGGCTGGAATTAGATGATCCCATCCAGCCCAAACCATACCAGAATTCTGTGATCCTGTGTCCCATCTCTGGAAAAGTTACAGGCCAGGTTGGACAAGGCTTGAAGCAACCTGGTCTGGTGGGGGGTGTCCCTGCCAGGGGGCTTGGAACGAGATGAGCTTTACGGTCCCTTCCAACCAAAACCATTCTACCATTTTATGATTCTACCAAGGTACTCTTCATTCCCTTTAAAAATCGGGCAATGAAAGTGCGATACTGCCACTTCTATCCCTCCCTGTGGCAGACAGGGGGCTCCAAATGCCACCCCGGCTACACTGGTGAGTGTGTTTGAACAGGCACCACCACACTGGTGCCCGGCCCTCCGAGCACACACTGAAAACAGCAGGGGCGCTGCACTGCCTACTGGTTTGCTACCTCTCTCTTCTGGCATCGACCTCCTGCAGGTACTGCTGCAGGGTTTCCCGGACCTTCCTCTCGGCAGTGCGGTGCATCCATTTGTCCTCGCCGCCCTTGTGCCAGTCGCAGGCGTTGCGGAAGTGGCGGAACGCCCGCAGGGCACTTTCATGCTCACGCTGGTCCTCCTCCCGCAGCCTCTCAGCCAAAATCCTCTCTTCGACGAGGTCTCTCT
The DNA here is from genome assembly GCA_017589585.1 of Phylloscopus whistleri. Taxonomy (NCBI): domain Eukaryota; kingdom Metazoa; phylum Chordata; class Aves; order Passeriformes; family Phylloscopidae; genus Phylloscopus; species Phylloscopus whistleri. The sequence goes on from JADMLD010000037.1 coordinate 2,004,653, forward strand.
TGGGGGGCTTGGCTATCTGCGAGACAAAGGAAACGGAGAAAGCGTCGGGATCTCACAGCACCTTTCCAGGATGTGAAGGGGCCCACAGTGAATCCAGAGAGGGACTCTTTAGAGGAACTGTACTGACAGGACAAGGAGTAAAGTGAAAGAGTGAAAATTTAGATTAGATGTAGGAAGATATTCTTCTTTGTGAGGGTGGTGAGGTACCGGCACAAGTTTCCCAGAGCAGCTGTGGCTGCCCCTGGATCCCTGGCAGTGTCCAAGGCCAGGCTGGACAGGGCTTGGAGCAGCCTGAGACAGTGGAAGGTGTCCCTGCCATGGCAGGGGGTGGCACTGGATGGGCTTTAAGGTCCCTTCCAATCCAAACCATTCATGGGTGAAAATACAAACTATTACTCTGGGTGTTCTTCAGTTGAATTCACAACTGTGCAAGCACCTAACACCAAATGATGATTCACGGTAATTGTGGGGTAATCACAGAATCACTGAGGCTGGAAAAGAGCTCCAAGATCATCAAATCCAAGCTGTGCCTAACCCCCACCTTGTCCCCAGCCCAGAGCACTCAGTGCCACATCCAATCCTTCCTTGGACACCTCCAGGGATGGGCACTCCAACACCTCCCTGGGCAGCCCCTGCCAAGGCCTGAACGTCGTTTCTGTGAAGAAATGCCTTGTAAATTAGACCAGCCCTGCCTACAACCCCACCCCACGTAGCACCGGGCCCCTCAGGACCCCGAAACACCGCACCGAACATCCCGGGACCCCTCAGACAGCACCAGATATCCCGGGACCTTCAGACACAGCACCGGGTTCTCAGGGACCTTCGAACACAGCACCGGGCGCCCCGGGACCCCTCCTGGCTGCTCCCAGAGGGTGCCGCCCCAGCTGGACCCACTCTGGGACTCCAGCCCCCAAATCCCCGCAGCTCCCCCGAGCGGAGCAGCCCCGGCGTAGCCCCTCACCAGCGCAAACTCGTGCGGCGCGCAGCCGGTGATCTCCCGGCTTCTCTTGATGTGACAGCAGTGAGGGGGCCGGGGACGGGGCTGGGGACGGGGCCGGTGCTGGGGCCGCGCCGCCATGGCGGACGGAGACGCCGCCGTTGCTGAGGGGACGCGCGCGGGACGGAAGTGGCATCATGGCGGCGGGGGCGCTGAGGGACTGTGCTGGCATGGAGGGGGCGATGAGCGGCTCTGCTGGCGGGATGGGGGCGCTGAGGGGCTGTGCTGGTAGGGCGGGGGCGCTGAGCGGCTGTGCCGGCAGGGCAGGAGCGCTGAGGGCTGTGCCAGCACGGCGGGGGCGCTGAGGGGCTGTGCCGGCAGGGCAGGAGCGATGAGGGCTGTGCCAGCACGGCGGGGGCGCTGAGGGGCTGTGCTGGCATGGCGGGGGCGCTGAGGGCTGTGTTAGCACGGCGGGGGCGCTGAGGGCTGTGCCGGCAGGGCAGGGGTGCTGAGGCGCTGTGCCGGCACGGCGGGGGCGCTGAGGGGATGTCCTGGCACGGCGGGAGCGCTGAGGGTCTCTGTTAGCACGGCAGGGGAGCTGAGGGCTGTGTTAGCACGGCGGGGGCGCTGAGGGGATGTCCTGGGGTCAGGAGATCCTCACGGCTGGAAAAGATCCTCCAGGTCATCCAGAGTGCCCCAGCACCCAGCGCTGCCGCTGTAACTCCGAACCCAGCACACCGCGGCACCCCGAGCCACAGCCCGGCGCCTCCTGAACACCTCCAGGGACGGCGACTCCTCTGCCCAGCCCGTGCCAGTGCCTGCCCGCCCGTGTGGCAAAATGCGGAAGGGCTAAAAGTTTCTGAAGAAGGGTTGTTCTTCAACCATAGAATCATAACATATCCTGGATTGGAAGGGAGCCATAAGGGGCCACGTCCTCACAGAGTGCAGCCCCGGATGCCACTGCTGGGACATCAGTGGGGGCAGGCTGGCACAGGAATGGAAAGGATTTAGGTTAATGGGTCTTGTCTTATGGAGCCAGCCTGGCACACCTGGGGCTGCTCAGCTGCACCAGAGAAGGCTCCAGGGAGAGCTCAGAGCCCCTGCCAGGGCCTCCAGGGGCTCCAGGAGAGCTGCACAGGGACTGGGGACAAGGCCTGCAGGGCCAGCACCCAGGGAATGGCTTCCCAGTGCCAGAGGGCAGGGACAGATGGGATCTTGGGCAGGAATTGCTGGCTGGGAGGGTGGGCAGGCCCTGGCCCAGGGTGCCCAGAGCAGCTGTGGCTGCCCCTGGATCCCTGGCAGTGTCCAAGGCCAGGCTGGACAGGGCTTGGAGCAGCCTGGGACAGTGGAGGTGTCCCTGCCCAGGGCAGGGGGTGGAATGTGCTCTGAGGTCCCTCCCAACCCAAACCATTCTGTGATTCTGTGAACTGGAGTTAATGACAGGAATGGGCTCCCTGTGCCCACAGGTGATGGAGCAGTGTGAACCCACAGCTTCCAGGTTAGGACTGTCACAGAGACCTCCTGCAGCACATCCTGCTGACACCAGGCTCCAGACCTGCCCGGGCTGAAGGAAAACAGAAAGTAAAACATTATCTGTGCATCAGCAATTGCTTCAAGCTCATTGCCCTCAAAGGAGTCACGAGAAAAGCTGCTGCTGAAGCTTTGAAGCTCTGGAACACACACATACTCTGCCAAGAACTTTGCCTTCTTGCACATAATCACATTAGCTTGGCTGATAACAAGTTGAAAAAAATGATCCCAGGGAAGAAAGGTCAATGTTTAACCTGGCTGTAAAGCTTGTTCTCAACCAATTAAAACTCAGTGCAATTACTTCTGGTGTCAACGATGTTATGAAAGGGAAACAACTTCACATCACTTTCCCCCTGATAACTTGTATTTCAGTGGAGGGGGGGATGAATTTCTTGGTATTTTATAGTTTTGCCTAGTCTTTTATGGTATGTTTAAGGGGAAGTGTTGCATTAGTCTTAAGATCTACACAAAACCAACAATCGGTTTTATGTGTAATAGGCAGTGTACAAATGTGCAGCACTGCCATCTGTTCGAAATCCAAAAATAAACAGGGATGTGTGGATTCTCTAAAGGCCCCATTCTTCTCTGAAGTCCCTCTACCAGCTCTGAGAACATTTCCTCCTGAAAAAGCTGGGTTTATTCCAAAGACATTGCAGACAGCTTGTGACTTTGAGTTTATTTTACGTTAATGTTCACTGAAAAAACAGATTCTCCTTAACTTAGATGCCTAGGAGGACCCTGGTCACTGGTTTTCCTCACTGGGAATGTATATGGGATGTAGGATATACATAGGATATGATCTGTTCTGGATTGGCTGGATTGAATTTTCCTTCCTGAAACCTCTCTCTAAGGAACGGTCCATAAACTTCATGTAATCACAGAACCACAGAATCCCAGGGTGGTTTGGGTGGGAAGGGACCTTAAAGCCTGTCCCGTTCCACCCCTGCCAGGAACACCTTCCACTATCCCAGGGTGCTCCAAGCCCTGTTGGCAGGAGGGAAGGGCTGGGAAGGTGTGGAAGGAGGACAGCATGTGCTGATGGAAGCAGCAACTCAGCAAACCAGAGCCCATTTTCAGGAGCAAAATCTGCAGTGGGAAAATCTGGCAAGGACAGTAGGGCCTTTCTGTTCTTCAAGGAAGTATGAGAAGTTGATTGGTATCAACTGATGGACAGTTCCCTCTTTGTACAAAAGAATCTTTCAACTTCTTCCCCTAGAAGGAAAATTAACTCTGTTTAAGGGAACCAAAGTCCTCCCCACTCCTCATAAAAGGCAATTCTCCCTACAGTGGCTGCCTATTCAGTTAGTCTGGGATTGTGGTTGCTACATGAGCCAGTGCTTGGGCACACCAGGCCCCTTTCCTCTGCAGGATCAAATGTCCTTCTGTCCTGCAGATCCTCCTGGCTTTCCAGGCCAGGGCTTTCAGAAGTTGCCAGTTCCTCTCTGGTTCTGAATCCCCCTGAGGTTTCCTCACTTGTCACACTCCACACCATCTCAGGCTCCTCCAGCCAGGCTTCCTTGTGATTCTTCTTCCAGGCAGTCTTCAAAGCACTTACTTACAGAAACCATGACTCTTAGCTTTTTGTGTCTTTTGTGTACATTTTTTCTGAGGGCTTGGGTTTTTTTCTTTGTGTGAGGGATTTCCTGTTTGCTCAGATCCACATGACTGGCTGAGTCAAGAACCCAAGAGTCACATAAATATGCCTACGGTGACACGCTTTGCATCAGTAGCAGAGCTCAGAACTTCTACTAATGTATTTTAAAAATATAAGTTAAATATAAATCTTCCCTTTACGTCGCTGGTCACAGGCAGTACCTGCCAGCCAGCACCACGTGTCGTGGTGCAAAGCCACACAGGCCTGGCTGTGGCAGGAATCACAGAACCCTGGAATGGCTGCAGTTGGAGGGGAGCTAAGGCTCATCCAGTGCCACCCCTGCCATGGCAGGGACACCTTCCACTGTCCCAGGCTGTTCCAAGCCCTGTCCAGCCTGGCCTTGGACACTGCCAGGGATCCAGGGGCAGCCACAGCTGCTCTGGGCACCCTGGGCCAGGGCCTGCCCACCCTCCCAGCCAGCAATTCCTGCCCAGGATCCCATCTGTCCCTGCCCTCTGGCACTGGGAAGCCATTCCCTGGGTGCTGGCCCTGCAGGCCTTGTCCCCAGTCCCTGTGCAGCTCTCCTGGAGCCCCTGGAGGCCCTGGCAGGGGCTCTGAGCTCTCCCTGGAGCCTTCTCTGGTGCAGCTGAACAGCCCCAGGCTGTGCCAGGCTGGCTCCAGAGCAGAGGGGCTCCAGCCCTGGCAGCATCTCCGTGGCCTCCTCTGGCCTGGCTGCAGCAGCTCCACATCCTTCTCATGCCTGGAGCCCCCAACATACACACATTTTTCATATATCTTGTGCAGTTTCCCCTGAGACAGCAGCCTCACATCTTGGCTCTCATCTCTCACCATTGTGATTAATTTAAATTCATGCTGGCACTAAGTTCCACAGCCTGAGAGTCCCACAGATGTTTCGTGGTGGAGCTTTAAGCACCATTTACTCATCATTCACGTATCTGTGACACAGCACGTGTTTCTGTTGTATCCATCTATCTCCCCGTGGAATTTAATGGCAGCAAGATGCAAGTTTCTAGCACTGGCACATAAAATTCACTAAGTCCTTAATATTTTTTTGACTCAGCTTCACGGGAGGACTGAGAGTTTTGATTTGGAGGCTGAAGAGAGCTCTGCGAACTTTCTGAGTGAATGAAGGAGGCAGCTGATGGGACAGCTGCGTCTGGCCGTGGCTGGCAGTGTCAGCTGCATGCATGGGTCCTGCTTGGCCACTGTGGTCCAGATGTGGAAGTGCAAAGATCAGAGCCCTTCCCCAACCACGTCTGAGCCAGGCGCCATCCGACAAATGCCCCTTTTTACCCCAAATCCGCACGGTGGAAGGTGGTGAGAGAATCAGCTGCTTCCCTCTCTCCACACCCACGGGCGAGCAGAAAGGATATTTTTCTCCTTCCTTTCTCTCAGCCTTGGAAGAGCAAAGGGTAACCACAAAAAGGGAACATGGTGTGAGGGAGGGGTAAATAATTCCAGCATGATTAGGACAGAGTGAATCCCACTAGTGGATTTACAGTTTTATTTCTATAAAGCTGCCTGTGGTCCTTCCCTTTCACCCTGCCCCAAGAGCTGATCCATCTCGAGAAACATCTCCTTACTCTCCCTGCATGCTCCAGGTTTCACCAGGAAGAATGTACATCTCCAAGTTGCTTTATTTGTATTTTGCAATTAGAAGGGGATATCACAGAGAAGCTCACCAGGCATCATTTGGGGTTTCACCACCTACGTCCTGCCTGTCTGCTCTCAGTCACCAGCTCAGCAAGTGGGTGAGATCAGCAGCGAGGTCAAAATTCCCCTCCCAGCAAATCAGAGTCCCTGGAGCAGAGCAGAGCATCAGGCTCCAGCTCCCTGCAGGCACAGCTTCAGGCTTGGAGCAGTTTCCCTGTGGCAGAGTGCTGAGGTGTGGCAGAAATCAGAATTCCAAGCTAGTGACATGGATCCTTGCACATGAACACCCCAGGGAAATGCTGCCCTGCTGAGCTCTCTGCTGGCATGGGATGGAGAGCACAGTCTTCCAACTGCTTCCCAATCCAACTCCAGGCAGGAACAATTCCCCTACTGCAAAAATGTGAATATTTGTGCTGGTAAACACTTCTTTTTCATGCCTGAGACAAGAGCTGAGTGTTTAAAGAGGAACTGAAAATATTTGAGTTGAGTTTTTCAGACTTGGCTACCTGCTGTTTCTATTATGTCAATAAAAGATTATTTTATTCTTTCTAGCTAGAAAGCAATCTCTGCTGACTGTAAATTTTCCTTCCTGTTATTTTTACATGAGTCTTTTCAACAGATCCAAACGATTCCAAGAAATAAGGTCATGTACTATAGAGATGCTTCTGCGTCATCCTCACATGCTAATCATGGAAGACTGATTTTCTGTCCTCATTGCAGTGGGGGCACCAAAACATCTGGCACAATCAGCATCTGGCACAGCAAAGGGCTGAAGTCAGTGGGACATCAGGAAAGGAGAGGTTACACAGAGGTTTTAGCAACTGATGGTTCTCAAGTGAACTTGGTGTTATGGGCTTTTTCCCAGAAGACTTAGAAAGTGAATCCAGCCATTTAAGAGCTGTTTGCAGTGGGGCTTTTGGAAGGGAGGTGAGGTACTGGCAGACTGAAAAAACCAACCAACGAACCAAAAAAACAAAAACACTTGGAAATTGCAAACCAGTTAACTTCAGTTCCTGATTAACAACATCAGAGACCATGGAATAAGTCATTGGGAAATAATTTGTGGGCAAGAAGAAAATGCAGAGACAAATACCAGCCAACATAGATATATCAAGGACAAATGGTATTGTGCTAATCACCAGTAATAACCTGGAGAAGAGAACTGAGAATTTTTTTTTATGTGGAGAGCACATGGAGGTGTTAAGGCCAAGGACTGCAATAGAAATAGATTTTCCAAGAGATCTTGCGGGTTTGGAGGAAAGGTCTGAAAAATCAGACACGGTGCAGAAGGAACAAGGGATGGAAGGACAGGACCCAGGGAATGGCTTCCCAGTGCCAGAGGGCAGGGACAGATGGGATCTTGGGCAGGAATTGCTGGCTGGGAGGGTGGGCAGGCCCTGGCCCAGGGTGCCCAGAGAAGCTGTGGCTGCCCCTGGATCCCTGGCAGTGTCCAAGGCCAGGCTGGATGAGGATTGGAGCAGCCTGGGACAGTGGAAGGTGTCCCTGCCCATGGCAGGGGTGGCACTGGATGGGCTTTAAGATCCTTCCTAGCCAAAGCATCCTGGGATTCATGGATTCCATGACACTGGCAGGGTGGCCCACCTGGACAGGGGTAATCAGGAGAAGTGGATGGGGAACAGCTGACTTGGAAGCAGCTCCTTTGGCAGAAATAGATGATCACGAGCTGGGAGTGAGTCAGCAAGGCCACGGCGCTGCAGGAGAAGGCAGAGAGCTGTCGTGACCTCTTCATTACAACCCTTGGGGAACGCGCGGCGTTTCCAGGCATTTCAAGAAAAATGAAGCTCAGTGGGAGAGAATGAGTTCTGGAAAGTATCCGAGCTGACAAGTTGTTTAGTCTAGCAGGAAGAAAACAAAATAGAGACATTTTCAGATACACGGTCTGATGTGCAGAAAGGGATTTTATCTTTACGTTGTGCTTGTCTGGTGGATAAGGGGAAATGTAAATATCCTTTTCCTATCGCATGTTACAGCTTCCAGTAAAAACCATTGAGCCACACTGCTGAACATACAATAAATAAATCAGTGGGAAACCTGTTGTTTTTCCACCATGTTTCCTAAACCAATCTCAGACTAAAATTCAGCAAACCCAACCAATTTACCCAGGGCAAGAGATCTATGGCAGGCAGCAGCTCTGGAAACACAGCCTCTTTTGAGGCTTTATCAGGTTAGGTAGTTTGAATTTCCTTTTTTCCCCAACTCCCTTCCAAAGCTGGCTGTGAAAATTCCAGCTTACTGCTGTTTTAATATTTCATGTTCAAAAGGGATCTCTTGATTCCAATATTAACTTGGTAGGAAATGGTGCAGAATATCATAACCAGGGCTGCTTGTGATGTTTGGGATACATCTCTGTGGGCACATTTTGTTCTGGCAAGTCACTTTCTAGATCACCTTTATTAAAAAAGCAGCCACCGTTGATTTTAAATAACACTTTGTTCTGAAACAAACAGCATACAGGTAGTAACATTTTTATTAAGGATCCTGTTTTATTCTCACTGTGAGATTACCATTCTTTTATTTCAAATTTAAAAGTTCTGGTGAAATAACAAGTGACAAAATTGGTGACAATATTTAGGTATTAAAGAAAGGTGGGGTTTGGTTGGTGGTTTTGTTGGGTTTTGTTGGGTTTTGTGTTTTTTAAAATTCCTTTATATTTCACTTCAATTCCTTTATATTTCACTTTAAATCAAAGGTCAGACTTTGCACTTTCATTTTCCTTTGAACTATTTCCCCCAGATTACCAATCATTCCTACCAAACCAAGATAAATGGTTTCCACGTGATTTTTTTTTTGCTTTGTCCGACTGCCACACTGCAAGGAAAAGTGAAAATGCTGATTTTTTTTTTCAATTAAAAAAAAAGCTCCACCATCATACACTTTGTTAATATTCGTGCTGTAATAGAAATTATGATGGCACGGAGAGGCTTGCTGGTAGGAGGAGCTCTGTGAGCAGCCCTCAAGTTCTGGCTTTGTGCTGATCTTTACTCTCCAAGGCATTTAATTTTGGGTATCAGCTTCACCCCACTTTCTGCATGGGGATTTCTCTTTTCAGCAGACAGCACAGACAGTCTGCTGCTTTCAAAGCAGCTGCAGCTTAAATCATGGGCTGCAGGCAGAGGCTGTCCATAATCTCCCTTTCCTGGTTTCCTGCTGGAGTTGGTTCAGCACATCCCCTCCAAACCCATCTCCCCCAGAAGATGCTGCATCACAGCAGTTTTTGCCAGGAAGGGGCAATGGCAGGAAACTTGTTATCTCTGCATCCTGCAGCCCTGCCAAGGGGTGGGTTCGACTCAGTTCAGGCTGCCAAAGGTCTTCTCTGCAAAGCAAACCCCTGGCTGCCAGTCCTGCACCTCCAGCTTGTTTGTAAAAGCACGGGGCTTGGCTGATGGAAATAAAGTGACATTTGGAGCCGTCTGCAGCCACTGAATTCCAACACCTCTCTCTGTAGCTCAGCATCACATTCCAGCACTTGGGATGTACTGCTGAGTGTCCAAACCTGTGTTGTGGAGTCACAGAATCACAGAATGCTTTAGCTTGAAAGGAAACTTCAACACCATCCAGTGCCACCCCTGCCATGGGCAGGGACACCTCCCACTGTCCCAGGCTGCTCCAAGCCCTGTCCAGCCTGGCCTTGGACACTGCCAGGGATCCAGGGGCAGCCACAGCTGCTCTGGGCACCCTGGGCCAGGGCCTGCCCACCCTCCCAGCCAGCAATTCCTGCCCAAGATCCCATCTGTCCCTGCCCTCTGGCACTGGGAAGCCATTCCCTGGGTGCTGGCCCTGCAGGCCTTGTCCCCAGTCCCTGTGCAGCTCTCCTGGAGCCCCTGGAGGCCCTGGCAGGGGCTCTGAGCTCTCCCTGGAGCCTTCTCTGGTGCAGCTGAACAGCCCCAGGTGTGCCAGGCTGGCTCCAGAGCAGAGGGGCTCCAGCCCTGGCAGCATCTCCGTGGCCTCCTCTGGCCTGGCTGCAGCAGCTCCAGGTCCTTGTGCTGCTGGAGCCAGGGCTGGGGCAGCTCTGCAGGTGGGGTCTCAGCTGAGCACAGGGGCAGAGGGGCAGAAACCCCCTCCCCTGCTGCCCACGCTGGGGGATCAGCCCAGGATTTCGCGCCCAGTTGTTAACACAGCACGGATCCACATATTCCCACCACTGATCCACATATTCCTGCTGTTCATGGAGCATGTGATTTAGAAGATCAGCTTCAGACGGATCAGAACAGGCTGGATGAAGGGGAGATAGCTGTGGGTTAGCAATCCTGGAAGGCAAATCTGATGTAAACCTTTGATCTGCAGTGAGAGCTTTTCACAGGGCTCAGTGTAACTTTGCTGGAAAGTTGCAGAAGTATGAAAAAAAAAATAGGGAAAAAAAAAAAAAAGGCACAAAAAAAACCCCTAAACCACTCCGAAGTCAACAGTAATTTGCTTTGACTTTTGTTCCTGGCACTCCCCACCCCCTGCTTGGAAATCTGCCCGTTTGGCCACGGGGCAAGGCGTCCCGCGGGTGGGCAGGGCAGGGCAGGGCAGGGGCGGGCCGGGGGCGGCCCCGCGGGGAGCGCAGGGCCGGAGCGGCGGCACAGCCCCAGAGCTGCGCCCGACATGGACTGCGGAGTCATCACCTCCAAGACCGTGCTGCTGCTGCTGAGCCTCGCCTTCTGGGTACCGCGGGGCTGTCCCGGGCCGCGGGGGACGGGGGCTCTGGCAGGGGGACACGCTGCTGGGGGACGTGCCCGCGATCCCGGGTTCCCCGCAGCCAGCCGGGCTTTGAGCTTAGCTGTCTGCAGGTGCCGCGTACATTTCCGTAGCAAGCCCTAATTGCGCATTTTTAAAGAACAAGGAGATTTAGGGGTTTAAGTTTCTTAGGGAAAAAAAAAAAAGTTCGGAGCTTGTTAGTTCTTTTTGCTTGTTTGCTTGTTCTTTGTGGCGTGTTTTTAATGTACCCGTGTTTTTAGTACTGTTTTTAATTAAAGCAGCCTACCACCACGTTTTGTGGTCGGAAGCAAGTGGAGCCGCATGGTGAGGGCAGCGTACAAGGGCTCTGCTCCATATTTGGGTTGAGGAGACTTTTGGGGAGGAAAACTGCTGAGAAGTTTGTTCCAGCTATGTCCTTGGCACAGTTACGGCTTTCCAAATCACTTCCGCGATAAGTATTTACAAGCAAGTGAAAAAATGAGGGTGGTTTCTGTCGTTTTTAGCCTAAGCCGTGCTGGTTGGGGGGTGTCAGCATCAGAGGTTGGTGGCACAGCTGCCTCGTGGCAGTGACAGCGAGGCCTGGGGCTCGTGGCTGTTCGGAAGAGCTGGGGATTGTTCTGGTACCCAGGCTCGGGCATCCCCTCCGCGGGGGGAAGTTTGGAAAAACCCCCACCGCCACCATCAACTGCCCTTCGACGTGTGTGCTGCCGTCAGGGAAGGGCCTCTGTCAAACCTGGTGTGTGTCCCTGCCGTGGGCTGGGCGTTCACGGCTGCTTTGTAGCCCCTGGGTGTTGTCCAGAGGGGGTTTTGCCAGGGATGCTCCCAACCTGCTGGAAACAGCGAGGGCCTGGAGCTGCTCGGCCCAGACTCAGCATGGCAGAGCCCCTTGCTCTGGGTGTAACAGCGGCTCTTCCTGAAGAGAGAACCAGAGTTTTCCAAAGAGGCACGCTGCATGAGGAGAGAAAAAATAATGCAAAAGAAGGAGTACTGCTCATATTAATCCCTGGGGCCTCGCAGGGTGTGGTGCCGTTTTGTAAAAACATGACTCGCTGCTGGCTGTGGTGAGGAGCTTGTCCCCTCTGTCCTGTGCCTCCTTTATGGGAGCCCGGCACAATTGTTGCTTGTGCTCCATGTAACTCCTGAGCCACTGGCACAAATGGAGTTGCAGGCCGAGTCACTGCTGCACGCCAGGTAACATGATCTCACCGTGTCTGCTTGGTCTGTGATCTTTTTGTTTTGGTTTTTTCTTAAGTAGCCACAGAGAAACATTGCAGCATCCGCCTGTTTGTGTGGGGAAAGCCCCTGAGCCTCAGGTCAGATGTACCTCAAGTTAGCATCATTGCTTGGCTTTTTAAAAATGAAACAACAACCTTATATTCTGTTAGAAACGTGCCTGGCGCTTTTTTTCTTTTGCTGTAGGAGAACTTTTTAATCGTGATTGGGCATCTGCATCCACGGACTGTCAGAAACGATCCTTCTGCATGTCGGTGGCCTCTGAATTTGGGGTGGCCTACGCCAGTCCTTTGGGTTGTTTTTTTATCCCAGTAAGAGCAGTGCAGCCCATTTAGATGCTGCTGCCACTATTACGTGTGGTAATCACATTCCAGCAGCAGAACTGCAGAACCTGGAATTCTGGTTTTAGGAGGGTGGAGATGGTGGGACTGATTGTTTTATGCTCCTTCATAACATTTCTAACAGTCAGGGCTCTGTAAGTACAAGGCTCCAGATGATTGTGAAAACACAGGATTTGCAAAGAACATTAGAGCCCTTCTCCAAGGAGCAGTTCATGTCCAGACGTTGCATGCTGCAGATCTTTCCCAGCTTGGAAGTGATTATGAAAATAATTCACCACCTGCGTAGTCAGCAGATGGTGCAGATGTGGTTCTTTGACAGAAGTTGTTACTTAAGAATATCCTAAAAAGGCAAAAAAATCCTCTTTTGGATTTCTGATCGTTATCATGCTGAGTGAAGGAAGTCAGATATTCCACAATGACAAATCGGGGCTTCCTAAATGAGGTGAAAAAACAGTTTTTCTCCTGAGCGCCAGGCTCAGCATCGTATTTGCAGGTCATTCTGTGGGTGAGGGATCAATGCATAACTCCCCCAAAAAACTCAGTGATTAAAGATTATTTAATTATAAGATTACCAGGTGGTGGTGCTTCAGGATGTGGGAGTTCTTCCCACCTCCTGTTCTGCTCTTTAGCACCTACTAATTAGGTGCAAGTGTTTGGTTGTTTTGGTAAGTGGGTGGTGGCCTGCTCTAGGTGAAGAGTAGAGATGCAGGTTCATCCCCTGGGATCTAAAAGAGGGAGAGATCTGCTCTGTCAGAGCAGCCCTGATGTTCTTGGCAATGTCTTTTGAGGGGACTGGGCTGGGTGGGATGTGATGATGCTCTTTTTGAAGGAGAGAGGTGAAATGCTGGGATTCACTTCCTGGTCCAAGGGAAGAAACTGAGAATCTTAAAACTAGATGGAAGCTTCGTGCTCCAGTACTTCTGTATAATGTGCAGTAAACACCTTCCCAGGTTGCTTTTACCCTCGAAGCATCCAGCACCTTGCCCCTGCTCACCTTCAGCTTCCTTGTCACTAAACAAGTCTCTGCCTCCAGAGGGGTTTGGCATCCACTGGTGGTCCTGGGGACTAGGACTTGGACTCCATTATCCTTGTGGGTCCCCTCCAACTCAAGATATTCTGATTCATCACCAAGTGGCTACCTTAGGTGTTCCTGCAGTGAAAATCCTGTTTGGCCAGATTTCCCATTCACTTTTAAGCAGAGGTGGGCACTTCCCCAGCTTCCTTGCTTTACTTGCCCAACAGAGAAGCATAAGGACAAGTTACTGCCCTGGGAGGCTTTAGCAGGACCAAGGGATTTGAGAGAGCAGCATTTTATCTGCTGACAAGAAGTGCAGCCCCCTGCCATGGGCAGGAACATCTTCCACTAGACCAGGTTGCTCAAGGAATCACAGTGTTGCTGTAGTTCACTTTAAATAATTTTTAGTAATTTGGAGGTATAAACTTACCCGGGAGAAAAATTCCTCCATGTGTGAATGGCTTGAAATCACTCATGCCAGTAATGAGTACTTTGGGAGTGCTTACTCTGAAGCCTCAGTCAGAGGGCAATCTGGATACTTTTAATGAACAATGTCTTGAATAGCAAAGATTTCCTGGAAGAAGGGAAGGGGAAGGTGGTGGGTTCCTTGGGAGTTGGAGCTAGGGTGATTTTTAAGGTCCCTTCCAACCCCAGGCATTCTGTGATTCTATGATTTGTTTCTGAATGGTGAGAGAAGAGCAGCCACATGATTCTGAGTGGTCACAGGATGGGGCTGATGCCTGGGCTGGGCACTTTGGCGTGACCCTGTTGAGCTTGCCTTGAAAGGTTGAAGTTCCTCCTTGTTTTAAATTATTCTGCCCAGAATTGGGAAGCACGACTCTCAGGAAAATGGGCTTTGCTGTATTGCGTAGGGGCCTCACAGACTAAATTAAAATGACGATGCTGGTGCTGTGTGGTCAGCACAGGGGAAGTGTTGGGACAGTGATGCAGATTCAGAGGAACAACCTCAGCCAGACTGTCCCCAGCGGTCCCTGTGGCTGTGAAAGGACCTGCTGGATGGCCGGGCTGTGTATCCATCCCTAAAGGCACTTTGATCTCTTTGAAGGTCTGCCAGTGTGCAGGTCACCAAACCCAGAGGTTGATGTTGACAGGCTGAGAAGGTGGGGGTGATCAGCCTGGAGATGAGGCAGTTGTGTGGAGACCATGTAACAGCCTTCCAGAGTCTGGCAGGGACTACAGGGAAACCAAAGTGGAATTTTTCATCAGGGGCTGTAGTGATGGGAGAATGGCTTCACACTGAAAAGAGGGGAAATTTTAGCTGGGTGTTGGGAAGGAATTGTTCCTGTGAGGGTGGTGAGGCACTGGCATAGGTTGCCCAGAGAAGTGGAAGTGTTCCAGGCCAGGCTGGACAGCGCTTGGAGCAACCTGGGATAGTGGAAGCTGTTTCTGCTCCTGGCAGGAGGTGGAGCTGGACTTTACAGGTCCTTCCAACCAAAACCGTTCTGGATTTCTGTGATTCCATGTTGTGGAAGTGCGTGTGGTAATTACAACAGCTGAAGAGGTCCCATTTTGGTACCTCTTTAGCAAGATTTAGGATTAGCTCTGCTGTGGTTTAGGTGCACCTTGGTTTAGTTGCAGGGCCCAGTGTCTGAGCCAGGAACAGCTGATTGAGAAATTGGGGTGGTTCCGAAGGCAAATATTGAACTATGGGGTGTTTTGTGTCCAACAAACAGGCTGCTCAGATCCAGAACAGCCTGGCACTGGCTGATAAATCAATCCATGTTCAGCTGAAGTTACACTCTCTGCAAGCTCATGCCCTGCAGTCTGTGTATTTGGGGACAAGACAAGTGAAAATTTGGGTTCTGATAAGTGAAAATGGGGGTTCTCCTTTCTCCTCCTCCTGGTCCTGTTGCCTCTGTGGTTGTGATTAAGAGCAGCACCCTAGCCCCAAGGCAGGGGTTTAAGCACTGGAAGTCGTAGGAATTGGGGCAGGATTCCTTGCTTTGCACTGCTGTCCGGTGTCTCCATGAGGATGTCCCACCATTTGTGCTGTGTAGGGTATGTGCTGGCTTTTAGGGATGGGAAAATAACGTTGGAATTAGGCTTGGGGAACAGAAGAAGACATGTTAAAACAACTCTTAAGGCAGACGTTTATTTAATATAGCTTGAAAACAATCCCACCACACCCAGAATCCCCTCTGAGTGTGTGGTTTTGCAGCACAGAAGAGCTGCAAGAAAATGTCGGTTTCGGTTTGGGTTTTTTTTTCTCCTGAGAGACATAGGTTTTCAGAGCCTTTTGGCAGCTGCTCATTGTTTTCATTCGAGGAAGAAAAGGAAAAAGTAAGCGCTTCCCACCATACCCAGCAAGCAGCCCTGAGGTGTGTTTTGAAGGCAGGCTGAAACATGCCCCGCAGTTGCACATCCTAGCTGAATATTTAGGTGAAACAGACTTTGATGAGTCTGCTGTGTCTTGGTGTAAGTTGGCTCAGAATAGTTCTCTGGGTTCTGTCCCACCTCTGTAGCTCACGTGAGGAAACTGTGCTCTGAAGGTTTTAGTTTGAGGGTAATGACTGCCATCAGATAGGCAAGAATTCTCTCCTGGGGTTGTTGGTGCTGCTGGAATCAAGGGCAGCCTGCTAGGAGCTCAACAGCCTTGGTGCTTTTTGCTCCAATCCAAAGCCAACTTGCTGAGTTCAGTATTTTTTATTATTTTGTAAATCCATGTTTTCACGACTTGAGCATCTGAGGGAACACAGCAAGTTTGTGTAGGAAATCCCCATCCTGCCTCCAGGCCCGGCTCCAGCAGCACAAGGACCTGGAGCTGCTGCAGCCAGGCCAGAGGAGGCCACGGAGATGCTGCCAGGGCTGGAGCCCCTCTGCTCTGGAGCCAGCCTGGCACACCTGGGGCTGTTCAGCTGCACCAGAGAAGGCTCCAGGGAGAGCTCAGAGCCCCTGCCAGGGCCTCCAGGGGCTCCAGGAGAGCTGCACAGGGACTGGGGACAAGGCCTGCAGGGACAGCACCCAGGGAATGGCTTCCCAGTGCCAGAGGGCAGGGACAGATGGGATCTTGGGCAGGAATTGCTGGCTGGGAGGGTGGGCAGGCCCTGGCCCAGGGTGCCCAGAGCAGCAGCAGCTTTGCTTGCTCCTCTGTGACTGCCCTTTCCCCGATGGTGCTGTCAGTGGTGCCCAGTGACAGGATCAGTGAGCTCAAGCTGAAGCACTGGATGATCCTTATGAACGTCAGAAACCCTTTTTCCCTGTGAGAGTGACCAGGCATTGTCACACGCTGTCCTGGGTGAAACCAGAGAACTCAAATGTGGCAATACCTGATGTATCATTTAGAGAAGTGAATACCATAAGCAGGGTAGGAAATGGTAACTGAAGCCAGGAGGTCCCTTCCAGCTGGCAGTTTTAAATCCAGGATGGCAAAAGGAAGAGAAAACTGCACGTGGGATGGGAGGTGCTGAGTTAGGGTCCCTCCCATTGCTGGGAGAAACCAGCTTTGCCTTGAGCAAAGGGAGACCCTCAGGTCTGGGAATTGCCTGGTCCATGTGGGCCTAGGGGAGATTTAAACTGAGGATAAAATGAGGAAAGCTTTCTCAAAAGTGCTCAGTGCCTTTCTTTTCCCCTAAAGTCACTAGATAACCTGTTGGCTCCCTGAAAATGAAGCAGTGCAGCAGCCAGGGAGGACTTGAAACTCTGGTGGTGAATGGGAAGAATAAATCTTGTAGTACAATAAATCAGCAAGGGAGCCAGATAGTGATTCCCTTTGGCATGCAAGCTGGCTGTTGGGTAATAAAATACATTATTTATGATGGAAATGTGCAAAACTTTTCGGGCAGAAGATTTACCTGTCAAGGTAAATTAGAAACGCTTCTTGTACACAGAAAAAAAAAGCCAAAAAACAAAGACGTGGAGAGTCTTCTGTGTTAAGGAGAGGATGGGCAGCCGTAACTGAGACCAGTGTTGCTGGGAGCTGATTCTAGGTATGCGAGGCATGAGGCCAGCACAGTAATAACTGTAATTGGCAAAATAATAATTGAAGGTGACATATCCCACCCTGTCCACTGAAACTGCTGAAAAGGTGATAGCATCCAAGTACATGTAGATGTTGGATGGGAAGGCAAAACAAAACCAGGTGTTGCACTGGGTGAGAAGCCCTGGCTATGCAAAGATACTGGTGAAAAAAAAGTGGGATTTGAGCCTTAAAATTAACTCAGCCAGCTCTGTGAGCTGACTGTCTAATGATAAATTAGGTGGCAGTAGTTCAGAAGGGGTTTGTGTGGATATTCATAGTTCTTCCAGTTCGCTGTAAAAGACAAATGCTCTTACTGTGTCATGAAAAATAGTATTATTTATCATACCTGTCTTTGCCCATAAAATGTTAATTGTATAGTCCAGCCAGCCTGAGTTTTGTGCTGTGGTTGTGCTAGCCCTGGGAAAGCCCCATTGGACTTTGAGTCTCACAGCCTCAGTTTTTACTGTGTAGAAGCTGCATCTTGCTGGACACGGGGTGAATTTGGAATTCACCCTGTTCTTAAGCTTCTCTTTTAAACACTACAGCTTTGTTACTCTGTATTTTTTTTCATTTTCCAGCCTTTTAAAAAGGAAGTCTTACAGCAGTTCACAGTAACAGACCGAGTCCTAGAATCAACACTCTGAAGTGGGCGGATGCTTGGAGAAACCTTTTAAAAAGTACCCCAAATCCTCCAACCAGCAGACACTGCCTTTGAACATCATAGTTGGTAGTTTGGCACCTTGGCTGTACCTTATCTGGGCTTTGCAGGGGACAGAGAAGGCTGTGCTGGTAACTGTGAACGAACACTAACCTCTGTTCTCAGCTATCACATAGGTTGGCTTAGGAAAACAGAGAAGTAAAGGTGGAAAAGCACCTGTTCTCCCTCACTGATAGAAAAAGGAAGAGGTAGATATATATATAAAAAATTTGCATGTATTTCAGAGCAGTGGTATAGAGGAAGCTTTATGCAGCCCCTTCTATGTCTGTGATTAGGTAGCATGAAGTATTTGCATGGCTATAAGCCTCCTGAAAAGGGTAGGGCCTTATGATCATCAGTGTATAAAAACAGTGAACACAAAATAAGAGGTTTGTTGTATTTAAAAAAATACAACTAAAAAAAAAAAAAAAAGTTGTATTTAAAAAACAACTAAAGTTAGTTTTTTCCAGCAGCTGTCCTGTTCTGCATCAGTGAGGCAGTCCAGGCTTCTGTTTCATGGGCAGGATTGAATATTCACAGTGGTGTGTGCGTTACGTGACTGAGTCCCCCCCTTGTTGTGTTTGTACTCTCTGCACCTGCTTCCCTGGCTCACCTAAGCGTGGAGGAGCTTGGTGAGCCCAGGCCCTGCCCAGACCTCAGCCTGGGAAAATCTGGTGACTGTCACAGCTTGGCTTTCTTCTCACTCACCCCCAAGGAGTTCACTTTTTCACGCTCAGATAGTTTTTCTGCTTTCTGTCAAGGGCGTGGGATATAAAAAATTGAGTGATTCTGGCATTAGGTCCTTGAAGGGTGCAAGCCATGGTGAGTGAGGCAGCAGAGGTGGCTGCAGCTCTGTTGCCCAGCTGTGAAAAGGGGTTTTCTTACAAAATTTCCTTTTGCCTCATCTCATCATCTTAAGGAAGTCATCAGCATTGTAAAGAGCAGCAGTTTCCTGGAGCCCTGGTGAGTCAGCTGGGGCTGCATGGGGAGGGCAGGGCCAGGCGTGGGTGTTGGTGTCCTGGGGGAGATGGTTCTCCCCTTTCCACCTCGAGTCACTCCAGCTGCCCGTGCTGGGGTTTGTGCCCTGCATCACCTGAGCCTGCTGGAACTGGCTGCAAGTAAGTTGCCAAGCAGGAGGCCAACGAAAAAGCGTGAAGAACAATAACCATTTGTACTGTGAATTTCTTGGCGTATTGCTAGCATCCTTGTGTATAATTTTAGATGGGTTTGAGAAGGCGGTTGACTAATGGTGAAAAAGGAGGAGTATTTGATCTATTCCGCCTCAAAAGTAATCGCTCAAACTGGCCTTTGTGTTTGTGACAGTTTTTCTTGAGATCCAGCGGAAACCTAGTCGGACATACCTTTGAGATCCATCTTCTGCAATGCAAAGGACTTTTTCTTCTAGAAAAGAAGATCTTAGTACATCTTCATCTTAGATCTAGATGCAGGTTTTGTGATGTTGGGTTGAAAAAATCCCTCCACTGGATTTTGAATTGACCTTAAATTCTGGAGGGGCTTAAGGGAAGAGTTCAGATTTAAGTTCTGAAATATTTTTCACCTTTGCCTTCAAAACTTTTCTCTGGGACTCACCTGCAAAAATCAGGGAAGAGATCATTAGCTGTGATGCCTTCTAGTCCTGAGTGACCCTGCTCCTCAGACTTCAGGATTATTCCCACTGAATTGAAAATCATGGGTGAAGTTGTGGCAGTATCTGTGGGGGAAAATGTCATCTTCCTTAAGTCTTTTCCCAAAGACTTCTGGTTTTGCCTCATTACACTTCCTCTTTCTGCTTGGAAGCAGAAGTTTGGAAATTTTAATAGACTTCTTGCTGGTTGTGTTTTGTCTCTGACCAGAAACGAGGCAATCCTGAGTATTGCAATAAAACCCACTGTGAAAGCGCTTTATATTTGAAGTCCTTGAACTTAACACTAGACCTTCTGATTTTGTCTTGCTGTCATGGAGCTTTGCTGGTCCTGGCCTTAGCGGCCTTCTGTGAATTGGCTTCATAGCTTACTTACTTTTCTCTTAATTTATGGCAGCCTTTTACTTGTGGCAGCAAGGTTTTTCTTGGTTCCCCACAGCTGGTTGGTCTTTAGCATGCCCTGTGCTGCTCCTTTGTGTTGAATGTTGAGCACACTGGAAATGGATGGGGAATGAAATATGGATGAAAAGTGAAGATTGTTTCTCTGCCACAGTGGAGAGGGACTTTGGACAAGACACTGGAGTGACAGGACAAGGGGGAATGGCTTCCCACTGCCAGAGGGTGGGGTGAGATGGGATGTTGGGAAGGAATTGTTCCCTGAGATGGTGGTGAGGCCCTGGCACAACTTTGCCTCTTCCTGACTGTCCTTGCCCAGATGATGCTGTTTCAGAACAGGCAATAGGTGGACACACACGTGCATCCAGCCTTCCAGGCCATAAATACAGAATACACTTCTTGAGTCATGTACCTTCACTCTTTTTGTGCGACTGAAGGCAAAGGAGGATGGAGGTGATGTGTCCCCACCTCCACCTTTACTGCTGCTGCCATTCCAAGGACTTTACCTGTCCCACTTTCAGTTCAGGAACAGAGTGTTGGAGGAGAAGGTGAGGTTGCTCCTCCTGAACACCTCACTCCTGTGGTGAAGTGAGAAGGCAGTGGTGCCCTTTGAGATAAAGTGGTCTCATCCTTTTCTCTGCGTCCCTAAAAAGGGTTGGCAGGAAAAAGCCACAGTCATCCTACACCTTGCAGACAAGGGAAATAGGAAAGAGATTTTCCTCAATGAGAGGAAAAATGAAAGGAAGCTTTAGGAACTGCTTTAATCATTAGCATATCTGAAAACCCAGTGCATGCAGAGAAGAAAAAATCTGTTGAGAATTAGTGATGATCCTATTCCTTTTCCTGATATCCCACTTCATAGAGGACCTGCTGAGCCCCAGTGCAGCAGGATTTTTCAGGTCATGTGCTAAATGTCTGGCTTCATTTCACTTGGTTCACTTCATTCACTTGGTGCATCTGACCCCAGTAATTCAGGCGTACAGACAGCATCCAGGAATGTGAGATTATGGGATGGGAGCTGTCTGAAACAAAGGATGTTCCTGCATTGGGAGGTAATTGAAAGGCAGGCAGCAGACCTGGCTGGAGGGGAAAGAGCCAAACAAGGTAAAGGAATTAGCAAGTCCTAGCTCCAGCATGAGGAGTGTTTGATTTAATTAAAATGTACAGTGCTGGGGAAGTAACAAACTGCTCCAAGGCTGTGTGATGAAATCCTGCTGTGACCTGTTGAAAACAAACCGGCTGGTTTCCTTGAAGTTTCCAGAATCTGAATATGGATATCATTGTGCTGCAGGATTACAGAGGGTGGATGAGCCATCCTGACTCTTGAGAGATTTTTTTGTGCCGTCGGTGAGGTTTGGCAGGGCATGGCTGAGTCTTTTGGTGTTGTTTCCAGGGCTGTACCAGTTCAGTGGTAAAAGTCTTTGGTCTCCAGGGCAACTGCCACTGGTGCACTCTACCTTGGCTTCAACCAGCAAAACATCCTTCTGGGAGGGAGATTATTTTAGAGGTTGCAGAAATCTGTTTCCTCCAGGAGAAGGAGGGACTCTGTTTTGCGGAGGCTGGGTACATTTGTGCCTGCCTTAGTGGTTAATGCTGTTGTGAGAGTGTGAAGGGTGAGTCGTTTTGTTTTGTTTAAAAAGAAAAAAGAAAAAAAAAAAAAAAAAAAAAAAAAACCACAAACAAAAAATCCCCAAACCAGCAACTGACTGTGGTGATCTGCTTCCTGCAAATGCAGCTTTGGGTGAGACGTAGTCGACCCTGGGTAGGCAGTGTGAGCTTGGCATTCTTCAGAGACACTGATGCAGGTCTACAGACTCCAACCTTTCAGCTTTCAGGCTCCAGTGGTGCCTTATTAGCAGGGGAGTGATACAGTGAATTTTATCTTCTCTGTGTCCAGGTTTGAATGCATAGCTGGATTAGGTAATATTAGGTAGGATTTCAGGTGCAGCATTTTTTCCATCTAGTTCTTTGCACACTGTAGCCATAATTTCTAAAATCACTACTAGAAAACAATCCATGGTGAGTTTCCAGGTCAGAGGCTTAATAAATAACTTCTAGTCCCTTTTCCTTATTGCATTTCAGGCGGCAGCTGCAGGCCTCAGCTATGTTGGGGCGTACGTCATCAACACCTACCAGAGCTACGACAACTTTCTGCAGGACAAGTACGCCCTGCTGCCCGCTGTGATCATCATCTGCGTGGCCGTGGTGATGTTCATCATCGGGCTGATCGGCTGCTGCGCCACCTTCCGCGAGTCCCGGGTCGGCCTGCGGCTGGTGAGTGGCGCGTCCGTGTGTGTCGTGTGCCTGCCCCTGGCAGGGGAGGGGCTAGGCTGGACCTCGGGAGGTGGATGGAAGTGAAAGGTTGTTGTGATACACGCTGCTGAATTGCGGCCTGCCTGTGCGAGCCACCCGCAGCTGAGATGCTCTGATTGGCCTCAGCTGGCTCAATGAAGAGGAGTGCAGGAAGCAGCAAGTTTCGAGGAGTGTGGTGGTGAAGGAACAGGAGGAAATACAAGTTTCTTAGCAAGCAAACCAGATGGATATCAGCTTTTCTGCTGACTTTAGCCCTCTGAGTGCTGAAAGTACGCCTTGACTGCTCATAGAATTACTTTTAAAAATCCAGAAAGGTTCACTTAGAGTAACTTCATGTCCCAGGTCATGCCCTGAAGGCAATGTGAGCCCAACAAGCAGTGCACAATGTACCTAACTCAGCTGCTGGTTTATCTCTGCACTCTCCACTTTGACATCCACCTTGTGAAGTGTTCCATAGGCTCTTCACGCAGGTCATGTCATGCCAGTGTTCAGGATCAGGCACAGAGCCTGTGGAGCCACAGTCATCATCCCAGCAACGCACAGTAATCCCAAAAAGGTTTGTGTTGGAAAGGACCTTAAAGCTCACCCAGTTCCAACCCCTTTTCCATGGGTAGGGACAACTTCCACTAGACCAACCAACACAACCATGTTGCTCCAAACCCTGTCCAACCTGGCCAAATTCCAGGGGTCAAGCAGCCACAGCTTCCTCTCTTCTAAATTATTTTCTGGGAACTGTTTTGACTGGAGAGGCAATAAGAGATAACAATCATTTACTGCTATAAATTAATGTGCATTGTGCAGTTGAATTCAAGTGCTGGGGGATTCTCTCTAACTGTCTCTCTTTTATTTTCAGTTCTTGGCCATTATCCTGGTTATCTTCATTGCAGAAGTGTCCGCCTTTGTCCTGGGATTTGTTTACAGGGAAAAGGTAAACAAAGAATTAGCATCTCTGTCCCAACATAAAAGTGAAGAATAGCTCTCACATTGTTTGATCATTCCAACTTAACTGGGTTTGTTTTGGTTTTTTACTTCAACCCCTGTCCTGCAACCTGCAGAGCAAATGGGAATGGAGATGTCTTTGCTAGGAACACGGTGAATATATAAAGTACCTGGCAGATATCACAAGTCTCTGAGTTGGATTAAACAGTTGTTGATGCTCCCAAAGGAGGGCTTTTCCATTAAGGGTGGCAAGCTTCTACCCAGGAACGTGATTCTGGCTAAGTGCCACCAGAATTTTGTCTAAAACATTGCTTGATTTTTCTTACTTTCTATTTTCCCCTCTGACTTATTTGGGATATAGAGCTTTTGCAGTTTCCACCAGATAAAATTTTCATCTCTCATATTTAAACCATCTGCATTGTTTTTCTCTCTCTCTAAACAGGTGAAAACTGATGTGCAAGGTACAATGCGTTCAGTCTTTGAGAAGTATGATGGCAAAAACCCAGAGACTACAGTTGTGGATTACTTGCAAGAACAGGTAAGAAAATACTTAAGCATTGT
The DNA here is from genome assembly GCA_017589585.1 of Phylloscopus whistleri. NCBI lineage: Eukaryota > Metazoa > Chordata > Aves > Passeriformes > Phylloscopidae > Phylloscopus > Phylloscopus whistleri. Next base: position 2,028,205 of record JADMLD010000037.1, read on the forward strand.
TTGGAAAAGAACAATTGGGTCCTAAACAAGGAATTTAGGCTGGGAAAGGAGGGGAGAGGATGAGTGGGGCAGTATTTTGGAACTTGGCTCTGTGTTTAGCACCCAGTTCTCCAAGGCAGCTTGAGGGTGCTCCTCACTTTGCAGAGCTGGTGTGTTCAGGCCCGGGTGTGAAGTTCCTGTAGTGAGGAATGGGGTTGATATGAGTGACATTTGCATCAGAGCAAGTAAGTACACGAGTAACTGCTGCTGAGAACATTGCACCATAAAATAGCGAGATGATGGAAGACTCTACGCTGCAACTTGTCACCCTCCTCTTGGAGCTTTCACAAAGAATAAACTTAGAAGGATGTAATAATGTCTGAAGGAGATTGATTTATTGCATTTATTGTTTTCCTGAAGCACCGCTGCTTGTAAATCTGCTGCAAACTAGTGGCAGCTCTGGCCCACTATGCCTAAGAGAGGTTTAACTCAACATGAGCATTCATATATATGAACATATATAATGTAACTAGTAATTCATGTGTATAATCTTACATAACAGTAACTGCTGTGTAACCATCCTGTTGTTTGGTAGCTTCACTGCTGCGGGGTTAAGAACTACAGTGACTGGACGACCACCCAGTGGTTTAATTCCACTGGGAACAACAGTGTCCCCCGGAGCTGCTGCCAGCAAGAGGCCAAGAACTGCACAGGGCATCTGGATCAGCCACAGAAACTCAACACCCGGGTGAGGATGAGGGGCTTGGTTTCATGGTTGGGCCATGCTTGTTTTCAGCCAGGTGGAACTGTGGAGAGAAGCACACCAGGCAGAATTGAGGGAAAGTGCCCATAGCTGTAGTTGTTCAATCAGATCTGGGGCAGGAGAACAGACTGACCTGGGATTGATCATGCTGAATCTGGAGGATGACGGTGCTGCCAGGGCTGGAGCCCCTCTGCTCTGGAGCCAGCCTGGCACACCTGGGGCTGTTCAGCTGCACCAGAGAAGGCTCCAGGGAGAGCTCAGAGTCCCTGCCAGGGCTTAAACATTGCCTTAAGGAAGATGAGGTCAAACATTTTAGCAGGCCTGTTGCAACGGGACAAGGCATAATGCTTTTAAGCCAGAAGAGCATCATTGTAGATCAGATATGAGGATGGTGAGGCCCTGGCCCAGGGTGCCCAGAGCAGCTGTGGCTGCCCCTGGATCCCTGGAAGTGCCCAAGGCCAGGCTGGATGGGATTGGAGCAACCTGGGATAGTGGAACCTTTCCCTGCCCATGGCAGGGGATGGAACTGAATGATCTTTCAAGTCCCTTCCAACCCAAACCATTCTGTGATTCTATTAGCTCCATACCAGGTTCTCCAGTCTGGGGCCTAAGTTGACATTTAAAGATACCACTGATGGCCTTCCAGCTCTGAGTTTTGTTTAAGTGACCTGAGCTAGAAATTCAGATGCAGCAAATGCCAGTAGATTGCCATTTGTCACTGCCTCTCCTTGTGCAGGAGGAAATAAGCCATCAGGTCTGGAAGACAAGAATGGAGTTCCTCAGTTCTTCAGTGCTGGTTAGACAGGCTTACCAGGCCCTGCTTCCTTGGGAGAGCTGGGGGTGGGGGAAATAATAAAAACTTCAGCTGGATGAAAACGTTTTAACATGCTTTTTCCCTCTTTCATGGCAGGGCTGTGCACAGGAGCTGGAGTCTGGGCTGCAGAGCGTTATCAGCTATGCCATGCTTGTAATCCTGGGGTTTGCCATCGTAAAGGTAAACATTCCTGTCTCTTCCCTCATGGAAAATAGTACAGTTTGCCCTTGGATCTCAGGTCTTTTTCATCTTCACTGTCCTGATAGCCTACAGCTTTCTTCTGCCTCTGAAGTAGACTCAATCCTATGTTCCTCGCTTATGTTTTTCCAACTGTCTCGTTTCATCTACCTAACAATGATGGGAGGGATTCAAAAGATAGTAGGGGATTTGGGACGGAAATTCAATGTGGCATCTATTTTGTCATGGAGTCACAGGATCCCAGGATGGTTTGGGTGGGAAGGGACCTTAAAGCCCACCCAGTGCCACCCCTGCCATGGGCAGGGACACCTTCCACTGTCCCAGGCTGCTCCAAGCCCTGTCCAGCCCTGGCCTTGGACACTGCCAGGGATCCAGGGGCAGCCACAGCTGCTCTGGGCACCCTGGGCCAGGGCCTGCCCACCCTCCCAGCCAGCAATTCCTGCCCAAGATCCCATCTGGCCCTGCCCTCTGGCACTGGGAGGCCATTGCCTATCACTCCTTGTCCGAAGGCGTGCTTAAATATTTTGGAGAACTCATTTTATCCCAGAACAATCCTAGCCTTCCACTGAAATTTTTCCCCATGGCAAGATAACTAGTAATTAATGTGAATATATTAATTAATGGGACAAACCAGAGAGGAAACACTCAAGCCAGAACTATTCCTGGGAACTGGTATGCAAAAATAACACCTTCTGTAGATGTATTTTTAAAGGAGTTTTTTTCATATGATGAAGTTATCTGCTATGTAGATGCTTAGTCTGACGACTGAAAGAGAAACACAGCAGGACTAAGTCTGCTGTGCACTCCCTGTTTTCCAGTTCTTCGCCATGCTGAGCGTCTGTGTGCTTACCTGCAAGAAAGAAGAAAGTGGATATCAGCCTCTTTACTCAGGGGTGTTTGCTTAATAAACTGGAAAGAACAATCTCGCTTCCTGATGATGAAATTGACTTGTGATCATACCACAGCTTTTTGAAACATTATGCTAAGTTTGGACCTGTGACTACAGGTAGCACCGGGTGGTGCAGTAGGCTCCAGACAGAAACTTTCTTCTGACCTTTTCTCTGCCCCAAAAACATGCAGCAGAAACTTTATCTTTTAATCAGTAAACTGGTGGAGACCACAGGAAGGGTTTCAGTTGTCTGCACAAACCTTACACCGTTCCCATGATGTGGTTTAAACAACAGAAGAAACTTCTGAATGCCAGGTTTAAGTACTTTTCATAGGCATGGGGATCTGTAGTATGTTTTTTTTTCCATATCTGATTATGCAGTTTCAGGTTTTTTCACCTTTCTTATGTCGTATGTAATTCTGTTTCCTGCAGAGCTTGTTAGTGCTTCTTTAACTCGTTTGTATGTTAATCTGTTTATAAGCTCTTCAGGATTTTGGGGATAGAGAACGGAGGGAACTGTGAGCTTTTATGTGTTGGGGAATTGTGGAAAAGCAACAGATTCTGCTGATTCCTTCCTTGGAGAGATAAGCAGCCTGTCCTTAAGAAAATAAACCTTTATATTTGTAGCTAATTAGAAAAAAAACTTAGCTTGGGATCAGTGTAAACTGTTTAATTATTTCCATCCCTACCCCAAGAGAAAAAAGAAAAAGCAGTAAGTGACAATGTCCTATAGGAGACACACCAGCATAAGCATGTGTATGTTGAAAACTGAGTTTTTACCGAGGTCTTTGTCTTCTGTTAAATGCTGAAATAAACTGAATTTATACAACCAAGTAATAAATGGTGTGGCGGTTACTGGTCGATGCTATCACAATTCCCTGGCGGGAGTAAAGTCCTCAGGGGCGGAAGCCGAGCGGGCGCCTGCCGGCTCTGCCTCAGAGATCCCGCCCGGCTCCCCTCAGAGATCCCGCCCGGCTCCCCTCAGTGATCCTGCCTTCCTTTCCCGCTGCGTTCAGCGATCCCGGCTCCCCTCAGCGATCCTGCCTTCCCTTCCCGCTGCGTTCAGCGATCCTGCCTTCCCTTCCCGCTGCGTTCAGCGATCCCGGCTCCCCTCAGCGATCCAGCCCCCCTTCCCTTCCCGCTGCGTTCAGCGATCCCGGCTCCCCTCAGCGATCCAGCCCCCCTTCCCTTCCTGCTGCGTTCAGCGATCCCGGCTCCCCTCAGCGATCCTGCCTTCCCTTCCCGCTGCGTTCAGCAATCCCGGCTCCCCTCAGCGATCCTGCCTTCCCTTCCCGCTGCGTTCAGCGATCCCGGCTCCCCTCAGCGATCCAGCCCCCCTTCCCTTCCCGCTGCGTTCAGCGATCCCGGCTCCCCTCAGCGATCCAGCCCCCCTTCCCTTCCCGCTGCGTTCAGCGATCCCGGCTCCCCTCAGCGATCCTGCCCCCCTTCCCGCTGCGTTCAGCGATCCCGGCTCCCTTCTCACCCGGCTTCCCTCCGCAATTCCGCCTTCCGCCCGCCTTTCCCGCTCTCCTCAGCGATCCCGCCCGGCTCTCCTCAGGGACCCGGCCTCTCTTACCACCTCCCTCAGGGATCCCGCTTTCCCTTCCCGCCCGGCTCCCTGACAGCTCCCCTCAGCGATCCCGCCTTCCGCCCTTCCTTCCCGTTCCCCTCAGCAATCCCGCCTTCCTTCTCGCCCGGCTCCACTCAGCGTTCCCGCTTTCCGCCGTTCCTTTCCGTTCTCCTCAGCGATCTCGCATCCCCTCCCTTTCTGCCCAGAAAGGGCTCCTGCCCTTTCTGCCCTGCTTCCCTCTGCAGTCCCCCACCTTCTGCGCTTCTCTTCCCGCTCTGGTCAGCGTTCCCGCCTTCCCTCTCGTACCCTTCCCGCTGTCCTTTATGTCCTTCAGGTTTTTCCTCGCCTTTCGTAAACGTAACTTAGCTGAAATTACTTGTACAAGAGGAGTTTGCCTAGTGAAGGGAAGAACCTGTTTCAAGCCGTGCGTTAAGATTACATCACTCAAATGTGCATTAAGCGGACAGAGAATATGCAGTAAGCGGGCGTGTTCATGTGAATTTTAGTGTATTACAGATGTAACTTTGTACCCCTTGACAAGCTGGTTAGTGGGAACTTCCTCCTTGCACGCCGCGCTGAATAAACAGTATCTCCTTTCTAAGGCGAACTCTGTGTTCACGGAGTTAGAGCTCCTAAAATCGACAATGCTGCCCGCGCTCCCGCCCTTCGCTCCTCTCAGAGCTCCTGCCTTACGCCTTTCCTCCCAGTTCCTCCAGACTCACAGAATTTCAGGTTGAAAAAGACCTCCGAGATCGTGCCCAACCTATGACTGATCCCCTTTTGCCACCCAGAGCACAGCATTCAGTGCCATGCCCAGGTGTTCCTTGGACACCTCCAGGGATGGGGACTCCGAACCTCCCTGGGCACCCAGCCCCTTCCAACGCCAGAACGCCCTTTCCATGAGGAAATTCCTCCTGTAAGTCCAACCTGAGCCTCCCCTGGCGCAGCTTGAGACTGTATCCCCTTGTCACTGGCTTCCTGGGAGCAGAGCCCGACCCTTACCTGGCCTACAACCTCTGCTGCCCCGCACCCCTGCCCTGGCTCCCCTCAGCGCTGTTCCCGCCCTGCCCGCCCCGTTCCTCCTCAGCGCTGGCCCCGCTCCGCCCTTTCCGCCCGTCCCTCGCGCTCCCCTCAGCGCGCACGCGCCCTCCCCGCCCTGCCCAACGCCCGCCCGAGCGCGGCGGATTCAAATCGCGGCGGATTCAAACCGCGGCTCGAACCGGGCCGCCTGAGCCGAGTCCTCCCTCCTCCTTCCCCGGCCCGGCTTCCTCCTTCCCCGGCCTCCGCCGCTGAGAGAGTGCGGCCGAGACGAAGGCCGGGAAGCACTGGCGCTGCGCCTGGTGAAAGCGGAGGAGAAACCCGCCGGGAGCAGCGGGTGACCTCGGTCCCCTCAGGGTATCCCGGTCCGCCTCGGAGTGTCCTGGTTCCACGCAGGTATGGAGGGTGGGGAAGGCGGCAGGTGTCTAAGGACGGATTTAATAAGCGCGGTGGTTGATAGTATTTTAAGCCAAAAGCGAAATAAAGGCTTTTTTAAAAATTTCCAAGTGTGAGCCGCCGGAGGGAGCTGTCTGAGCGCTCAGTGCCAGGCCGCAGTGTTAAATGCGGGAGTTTGTCACATTGTGTAACTTCTAATCAATTCCTGTCCATAATAGGGTTAATAACTCTATTATTATAGACAAACTAGTAACCGATATGTAATGCTCTTTTTGATGCCTCCAGACTTCACTAAAAACTCTGCTAGCATTTATTTTTTTGCATTATTACGTTTTCAAAAAAACCACACCTCTTTAAACATCAGCCTTCTGATGTAGTTTCCCTGAGAGGGCCTTCTAAACTGCCTTATACAAGCCAGGTGCTTGGTTTTTGCAGTAAACTCCAACTCCTTTTTTAGTGGACACTAAAATACAATAAGGATGCTCCCAGTCTCATGCGGAATCGCTGCACCGATATCACACTGCATTTATCTCCAGAATTCTGGGGAACTTATTGGCTTGTCCAGTGCCAGTCACTTTATGCTTCCTTTCCTGCCTTCAATTTAGTAAGATGAAAGAGAATTACTCCGTTTACTATTTTGTTTATGTTCCCTTTGCTTCTTTGACAGATCAGGGTCCTTTAAATATTCTGCTTTTGTAGGCAATGTTTACAACTTAGGTCTTTGTTCAATTCCTGCCTTCATTTTTGTTCCCCTTCAGTGTGATGATGACGGAGATGGCATCCTCAACCCTGGAAGATTTATGCTTCCACATCAATGAGAAGATCTCAAATATTAAAAAGTGCCTCCTATTGAGAAACATAGGTAAACAAGACCAACAGTGGGGTTTGGTTTGCACTTCACTCCAAGAAAGACACCGAGGGGCCGGAGCATGTCCAGGGCAGGGAAGGGAGCTGGGGAAGGGTCTGGAGCCCCAGGAGAGGCTGAGGGAGCTGGGGAAGGGGCTCAGCCTGGAGAAAAGGAGGCTCAGGGGGCCCTTGTGGCTCTGCACAACTCCCTGCCAGGAGGGGACAGCCGGGGGGGTCGGGCTCTGCTCCCAGGGCACAGGGACAGGAGGAGAGGGAACGGCCTCAGGCTGGGCCAGGGCAGGGGCAGGGTGGGCAGCAGCAGGAATTTCCCCATGGAAAGGGTGCTCAGGAATTGGCAGGGGCTGCCCAGGGAGGTGGTGGAATCCCGATCCCTGAAGGGATTTAAAAGCCACATGGTTGTGACACTTGGGACACCGGTTAGTGGTGTCCCTGAGAGTGCTCTGGGGGAATAAATAGCTGGACCTGGTCTCAGAGGACTTTTCCAAACTAAATGATTCCATGAACTCTGTTGGCTGTGTGGAGTGTAAGGCTGACAGTTTGGTTTGTTGCTTCTCCTGGATGGATATGGTGGCTGGGGAGCAGGGATATAGATAATCACTGCTTGTAAAGGGGAGGAATATCAGATTTTGGTTTTTTTCTTGGAGACTTTGTAGCTTAATGTTCTCTCTTTTACAGGTGAAGATAAATCCCGCAAGCCTGTGCTCTGTAAAATACAGAATGAGGTGATCCTTGTACATGACCTCCTCAATAAAATGGAAACCGAAATTCAACAGCAAGAAAAATGGAAAGATTTGCTAAAAGTAATTATTTTCTTTTCCTGTTCATAAAATACTGAAAGATTCAAAGAAATCTTTGAAGCGCATGTCACGGGTTTTTTTCCTGGATCCTTAGTGATGTTTGGACGCATGTGCTTATAAGAGAAACTGGGGCTTGGAACAGGCTTGCTGATGGCTTGTTAAGCAGCTCTCCAGAACAATGAACATTGAAAATTGTATTTTTTCAAGGCTTATAATCATAGAATTGTAGGATGGTTTGAGTTGGAAGGGACCTCAAAGCCCATCCAGTGCCACCCCCTGCCATGGGCAGGGACACCTCCCACTGTCCCAGGCTGCTCCAAGCCCTGTCCAGCCTGGGATCCAGGGGCAGCCACAGCTGCTCTGGGCACCCTGGGCCAGGGCCTCACCACCCAAGCAGGGAAGAATTTATTCTTAGTATCTAATCTAAGTCTACATTCCTTTATCTTAAGGCCATTAAGACATGTCTTTGTCACTGGCCTTGTAAACATGTCTTTATCATAATAGATACGGTGATCTAAAGAGCAGTTCTACTTACACATCTTTGCAACAGCTGCACAAAGTATTCGATTCAATATTCAATAGAATATTTGTCTGTTACTCTACTGTGTGTTTGCACTGCCTTTGTTAAGTCTTTTTTGGAAATGTAGTTTGGGGAATGGATGTGAGTTTGCCATAGTATCTTGTCTTCACCTTGCTGAGGGTGTATTGCTAAAGTTCCTTTTGCCTGCTCAAGTTTCTCTGACATTCCGAGGGCAAGGACAGATGCTCCTTCCTGTGTATCTTTACTAGTTTCCTTGGGGAAATTATGGGGTAAGGAGGTAAGACGATGGGGAGACAATAAAGGACACCTTAATAAAGCTGAAAATCAATTTAGTATTGCCCCAATTTTACTTGCTTGATGTTAGTAGGATCAGATTTCTGATACAGTCTCATATTAATTTCAGGAAATCCAGAAGGCTGCTGAGAGAGAGCAGAAGGAAGCACAGCACCTCTCTGAACACATTCCACCCTACCTGCCTAAACCAACCCAGAGCAGGTATGTGGTACATGGGCCTGGAGGATTCAGAATGTCCTGGCAGTGTCCAGTTGCAGGGCTGTACAGCTCTGCTCCTTTCACTCCACGTGAACTGTGAAATTTTGGGAACCAAAGTTGTTGTGTGTATTGATTCTGGAGCTGGGTCTTGTCCAGGCTTGTGCTAGCACCCCAACAAATCTGCTGGGTCAAGTCTATAAAATACCAAGTTGTTCCAACTGGAGCTTCCAGGGATGGGTGTGATGTAGAAAGCAAGTGCTTCTCTGAGTCTGAGCATCCCTTTCTTCAGAATCACAAACACACTTATTTTATAACTGCAGTGCCTATGGATTAAAGGGTTAGTGACCCAAATGCTGGGTCACTAGAACTGAAGTTCACAACCTCTCTTCCAAATATCATTAAAACACAAAAATCCTCTCACTCAGTCATCTTTCTGTGGCACGTTGAATTGTGTTTGTGGTCCTTTTGTTCTCTTTCCCTACAGCAATCTTGTATTTATTTCAGCTAGCTATGACACCCGCTTGCCTTGGAGAGGGCTGTGGTAAGAAGTTTTTCAGAGTCAAGTAGCTCAAGTGTGTGAAAATGACAAGTATGTGAAATAACAGCTGTTACTCGGAAGGCTTCTAAGACACTTTTACTCTGAGTTTCTCATCTCTGTCTCTTTCCTGTTGGAGCTGCTTTTTCTTCTGGAGTGGCGTTAGTGTGTGTCAGGTGGGGTCACTTGCAGAGTCCTTTTACCTGGGGATCCCAGAGTTTGTTTCCCACCTCGTAGATTGTCAGAAGACAATGCATTAGCTTGAATTCAGTGCTTCCAGTATGTGCCCTGAATCTACCAGCCTTACTTGGTCTGGTTCCTAATGCCAGAGAAGCCTCAGTCTCAAAATGTGACAGACATATTCCAGCAAAGTAAAAGGTTAAATGTGTGGAAAGAGGGTTCCAGAAGAGAGAAATTAACCGTAACTTTTGTTGGTGGGTAGCAACATAGTCACTGGTGTAGGTATCGTATTGAAACCGTTCTTAGCTGGTGAAGGGATGACTTGTGCAGAAGCTTTTTTCTTATTCCCACCCTTTATACATGAACCCCTCAGTTTAGGACACAGCCTCTCAAAATGTCTGTAGGAGTGTCTTGTTCCCTTTCAATTCGGATGCTGCTTTTTGTGTGTGTGTAAGAATTGAAGTTTTTCAGAAATTACCACTTGGGTTCTGCCTTCCTGTCATAAGTTACTTCCTTATTGTAGGAAATCCTTTGTCTTAACTTTGTGTTAGCTCCTGGAAATCGTTTATATGTAAATGTAGTTTGTTTGATGGTTGTGCCACCTCTGACCCCAAAAGATTCTTTGGGGTGTCAGTTTCCCTTATCCTAATCTTGTCCTGCTTGTGATCAGGAAGTTAACTGTGATATGACTTTAGCCAGTTCTTCCCTTTCTAGAGAGAGCCACAATATGTAAAACCAACCAAGCTTTTATGTTCATTTTCTACAGATTGTGCTCAGCCAGCTCACAGCTCCTGTTCTGTCAGTGTCAGTTTGTTGCTGGTTTTTCTTGAGTAATAATGCATTGTATGATGATGCCATTTGTCAAAACATACTTTCTCCTTTTGTCCCCTTTTTGTCACTTCTTGGTGTTCACTGTGTTGTGCAGTGAAGGGTCAAGGAAGTGTAAGAAGGGACATAATTGTCCAAAACCCAGTGTATCAGAGTAAACATGTTTTCAGGCCTCTTCCCCAAACTTCCCTCTCCTGGCCTGCTCCCTTTCTGTTCCCCTATGTCCCCAGATCTGTGGGGCTGTGAATACCAGTGGTCTGTTGAGTGATTTTTGTGAGATAATGCAGAAACCAGAGGAGCACTTGAACACTGGCGAGACAGGTCTTGAAGTCCCTGGGAAGATGGAAACACCCACACAGAGAAACTGAACAATTCGTGGCTTTAGCTATTGTTTCTCTCCTGTATTCCTGGGCTTTCTGTTCTTGTTTACCAGAGGAATGTCACTGAAATAAAAAGCAAGTTCAACATCTCTCAAGCTCTTTGTATCCCACATATTTCCTGAGAGCAGTTTCTCATTCCACCAGAGCCAGATTTTGTAAACAAGCATCCGTTCTTCCTTTCCATGGATCAGGTCAGCGGTGGACTGTGTCTTTACCACCTCACTGCAGCAGTGCAAGGGCAAGGGAGTGGGTGGGAACAAAAAGGGAGGGATGCCTGGGGCTGAGGAATCATCTAGAAAAGGTTTGTTGCAATGGGATAGCAGGAGACTGGAGCGTGGGAGCAATGAAGTTTCAAGATGTGAACTTGCTTCCCTTGGTTCTTGTGTTTATCCTTTCATTCCAAACCCACCTCCACCAGTTCCCAAAATCCACCCCCCTTCCCTCCTGTTTGCTGACATTCCCTGCTAGCTGCAGGGTGCCAGGATTCATTTTTGATGTTGTTCAGATGCAAACAGATGTTTTTCAGATGATGACATCCGAATAATTTTGGCTGCAGATGTCCTGGGTTTCGGAAGGGCTCTGTGTTGTGTCACAGCACCGAGCAGAGCTGCTCCTGTCCCTGTGTCACCGAGCAGGCGGTGTGGGAGCCCAGCAGGTGGCACTGGCTGTCCTCTCCACGGCACTTGTGCTCCTCGGGGGCGGGACACTGGGGCACCATCACTTGTCACATCAAGTGACGCCTCAAATCCTGGCCCTGGGGTCGACAGGTGGGGCACTGCTGTGCCCTTTGCTGCTGTGGGACCCCACGTCCAAAAAGGATCTCCTGTGGGGCAGTCAGGTCCAAGCAGATTATCCTTTCCTTGTCCATGTCAGCTCTGTACTGCTTTAGGTAATTCTGCTGCATATCCCAGCGAAGTCCCTGTGTTCTGATGACACTGGATTTGGCCATATGCATCACCTTTGCTGTCCTGCTGAGGAGCAGCTGGGTGCGTGGCTGGCAAATCCCTTGGGGTTTGAGGCTCTAACCCGAGTGTTTAGAGGAAGGGCAAAGTTATAAAAATAATGTTCTAATAATCAGGAATAAATAAGGAAATTATTTGACCTTTTGGATCTTGCCTAAAAATTTTTTTAAAGTATTAAAAAACCCCAGTCTGCTAGGTGGTGTTGAATTTCTTTGCTTCAAATGTTTAATGGATGAGTCAGGCTCCCCAAGATTTGAGCCTGTTTCAAAGAGCTATGAAGTATTTCAAATCTTCCCGTTAAGGCCGCAGCTCTGTGCTGTGTTTTATCTGATAAAAAGCCAGGCCTTGCCTTGTGTAAAATGTAATGGTACATTGAATTCTGAGCTGTGCCATGCTGCTCTTGGATTGCTTCCAACTCACCTGCTAGCAGCCTCTGTAGCAGAGCAACCGAGAGCTGTGCTGAAGTCAGCTGAAGGATACGATTTGAAACAGAGTAGGCTTGCTTTACTGACTTTTCTTTTGTGAAACATCATTAATTGTGTTCATCCAGCCTAACAGATAGGCTGGAGCTTAGGTCTGTGACTAAGCAGACTTGATAGTGTAGTGGAATTCTCCTTCCTACTTACCAGCTCCTTATACACTGAGTATCCCTTCCTTTTACAGCATCACGGTGCCAACTGTGAAACAGGAAGGACAAGCAAAGGCTGCAGAACCCAAGTGTGCAAAGAAACCTGCAAAGGAGGCAAAAGTCATTAAAGAAGCAGCATTAATAACCACAGAGGAGTTTGAAAGTGTTCCTATGTAAGTAAGCATGGTTTCCCTCACACCCTGACATATCAGTTTGTGTGGCACACATAGGTTTGGGAGAGTGACCTCTTGCAGAACTGGGACTGACAGAGATGAAATATTTCATGGGGTGAAACATGATAATAGCTCCAAATAGTTTAAATGCAATGCTATCAGACCTGAAAATTGAATGGAGTTAATTGGGCTCTTTGTTATGCTGGTATTGGGAAGATGAAAACTGATCAGTTAAAACCCAAGCCTCCTTCCTCAAAAGTCATTGTAATTGTATGAACAGAGATTTATTAGCTAACAGGTGAATCCTCATCTTATTTTGAGAACTGACATTAAAAAAAAGAGCCATTATCTCATAAGATGAAGGGTTTGTTTACATATAGAAGGAAAAATAATTATAAATGCTGGTTTTATTTCACCCAGCTATTGGCTTCTGGAAACTTCAAGTCTTTACTTACCAATCTGTTTTGAGACAGGAAAAGCAATCAGACTTAAAAGCAAAAAAAAAGCTTTGCAATGAAATTCCCAAATTTCGGGAATAGAAAGCTGTGGGTGTTTTCCCCTAACATTAGGACCTGATTAATGAATACCCTTGTCTGAAGTCTGACATATAGAAATAACTTCTTAAATGGCATTTGGGTGGCATGGGTAAATGTTTCTGCAAAAATAAGAAATCTCTCTTGATGCCTAAGGCTAAATTGTTATTGAAACTCTAGATTCACCGTGTTCCCTGACAATACCTGTTTCAATAAGAAATATGGTTTGGGGTCTGTACTTTACTTGAGGCTTTCCTCAATAATTTTTTTCTCTAGCCTTCAAAATTTTCAGGTGAGTAATGCCTGTTTTCTTCCCTATCCTGAATGCTGAGCTAATGATAAAGGACTTCTGGTTACTTCTTAGAAGAGCATGCATCTGGTATTTTTATTCTGCAGAACACCTCAGGCATTTTGTGGATTTATTCCCTTAGGTAGTTCTCTCCTGATAAAATTGGGGGAGGATAAAGCTGGAGCAGTGGAGTTTTTGGTCTTTGTCTCTGCTGTGGCAAGAGAAACAGGCACAGACCATCCCAGACAAATATTGTTTTAACTTCCAGTTAAGGCTATGATCTTCCACCTCACAAGACAGGTGGGAGGACACTTGGGGGCATGGTTTAGTGATGGCCTTGGCTGTGCTGGGGGAAGGGCTGGACTTGATGATCTCAGAGGGCTTTTCCAAACTAAAGGAGTTTATGATAATCCTTGAAAGTGGAAGGTTTTCCACTGCTGTTCGTGGGTGTGGAGGATGGGGACAGAGGCCAGACAAATCCTCTTCCTATTCATTACAGATTCACAAAACCACAGAATAAGCTGAGTTGGAAAGCATCCGTTGTGGAAATGTTGCAGCTGTGTTGGAAGGCACCCATTATGGAAAGGTTGCAGCTTAGACTGTGCTGGTGGAGTTCTAGAAATAATTTAATTTTATTCAGATGGGAGAAGCGTGTTTGTTCTGTGGAGGAAAATTTACATGAATTTACATAGATCTATTAATCTACCAGTATTTCTGTTGCCTGGCAATGTTGTACTACAAGATTGAGGGAGTACTTGCAATTTCACATACTGATTGACCAAATCTATCCAGCAAGTACTTGTAATACAAATTCTCTTACACTGATGTATTTTCTTGGAAGAATGAGAATTTGATTCAGGGCCCGGTTCTTCAGGTAAGCACTAGGGGTGGGAGGTGGTCATTGAAAAATTGAGGCTGTTTTCACTTGCTTTGTGCTGAGCACGAAGGAAAATCTATTCCTAACACCATCAGGCCACTGAAAAGGACACACAGGCTTCGGTGACTTCATAGTCCTAGGGATGGGCAGCTGGTATTTAGCAAAGGTACATGCTGTGTTAAGGGGGAGATGTGGAGCACCCTGATCAAACAGAACACTTTGCACAATAAAAAACTTGCAAATTATCTTACCCTTCAAATCTGTTGCAGGAAGGTGCTCTTTGGAGGAAGATAAGGACATTTCAAAGTACCTGTCTTTGTTAACTTTTGACTTTGAGGCAAAGGAAAATGCTTGCTTTATTCTGTGTCTAGAATTCTTACAGCTTTCTAAAAATCTTACTGGTGAAAGTATTTTATATTCTGTGCATTCATTATAACTCTCAAGTCTCAGAAGATGGTGGCTTGGGAGAATACATGGCTATTTTAGCCTAACCATTTTTGAGAGAGCAGGAGGTGGCCATTACAAGCTTTATCTCTTTTAGAGTGGTATATATGTGATATATTGATGTTATTCTTTTGTCTGAGGAGCACAGCACTGTGCACTGGTTCTCATACCTGTGGAAAAAATGCTTTGAAAAAGGGCTTAAAAAGAACATGTATTAAAAAAAGAAACTGGCCAGATTTTTTTTTTTAAGAAGAGTTTCAAATTTTATTGCATTTGGAATAAAAGTAGATTTTAAATTGATTTTAAATCTAAATTAAATTCCTGAATTTGGAACTTCTCAACTTGGTATTTTTACATGAGTGTGTGTATGGACTGAAATAAATGTCAGCATTAATGGGTTTGCCAGCCATGGTTGGGTAGAAACATGAGAGGGCTGTGGGACAGCTGGAGTTTTTATGATCCTTAGTTATGCACAGAATAAAAATTCTATTTGGTTTTGACAGAGTTTAATTTCAGATTAAAGCATCTTGGAAGCCTGAGGGCCTCTCAAAGAGCATTTGGTTTTTAGGTTTGGGCAACCCAGTCCTGCCTCTCTGTTTCAGCTTCAGGATGAGCTGAGGTGCTCCCCTGGCTTTATTAAGTGTGTTCAGTGTCTGTGTGTTGACAGTGGGAGCACAGGAACTTAAATAAAGGTATTTTATACCTGCAGGCTTAGCCTTCCTCGCTCTGGACGCGCCCCTGTGGTGTAGGGAGGCAGAGAGAGCAATAAACAGCAGTTAATGCACACAGGCAAAGCCTTGTCGTGGTTACAGGCTGTGTTTGTGCTGTGGATGCATTTCAGGGGTGGTACTGCTGCTTTCATTACTGTGCAAAGCAGAGCCTTTTTATAACTACCAGATGGCTGCGCGTCCAGCGCAGAATTAATCGAAGTATCAATAAAGTTGAAGCTGGTTGCAAGTAACCTAGTGGCTACTAAGTTTCAAACTTGGTTTGTAGGCAGAGCAAGTGCTTGGAATTCAGTTTTTACACACTTCCTGCTGGCCTGTGTCCCTGGCAGGGACTGGCTGCTGTTGAAACCTACTGCACCTACTTTGAGCTGGCAATTGCACAATGCCTGCCCGAATTCTGGTTTGGAATACTGAACTTGTAATTGATTATCTACTTCTGCTTTGAATTCATTGTATGTTCTCCGAAGATTGAGCCTGTCTGTTCAGATTAAAACGAGGGAGGAACTTGCTGTTCATTGATCTTTCCAGTCTTCCTGTCCCCACAGCTTTTAGCCACCTGCTCTACTGACCTAAAGCATTCATTCTTAAAATGGATTGTAACACTTGTGTGATTCCTCACGTCTGCAAACCAATGCTGCACGAAACATAAACAGCCAGGTTTGGATTGTTGTAGCAACTGAATGAAGGCCACAGGACAATGCAGGTTGCAAGGCTGGCCTGGCTCTTACTGCCATTTTCGGGGGTGGGGGTTGTGTTGTATTTAGTTAGCTGACTGCTTGTCATTTGAGTTTCAGATTTCATTTTTATATAATGGTTTCTCAGTGTGCAGCACAGTTCCTTTTCCTTGAAGGCATGGCTTTACATCTATAAATACTGAATAGCCTTACTTGCAAATATTCCAGTGATCTAGTATTTCCACATCACTTTGTTTCTTATCTTCTGTGCTTCCTGTACCTCTAGGCTGTTATCAACAGACTTTATTCTTCTTGTACTAGTATTATGAAATGCTCTGAGAGTTCAGAAATGGATGCTGGTGGTGCAGAACTGTATCTGCACAGCTCAGGAGGCACAGTCAAATACAGAACACAACACAGAGCTAGTAGTTCTTCAAAAAACCCCAAATAATCACAGAATCACAGAATGATTGGGTTGGAAGAGACCTTCAAGATCATTGAGTCCAACCCATGCTCTAACACCTCAGCTAAACCATGACACCGAGTGCACATCCAAGAACAACAACAAAATTTTTTAAAAAATTAAAAATAAAATAAAATATCCACACCTGCCGCCAGATTGTTTGGCACAACTGAACAATAAATGGCTGTAGCATCAAACACAGGTTATTTGTGGTGATAATATGAACCAAATTGTGATCCTAAGCAAACGTTTCGTTTCATGCTGTTTTCTACAAAGTTACTTTATTTTTCTGTGTTTGTAGTTTATGTGGTATGCTATAAAAGCAACCTTTATTTCATTTTGAAAAGCTTTTTACAGCTTAAGAACTGAATACATTCTGCTTCTTAATTTAGCATTCTTGTATTTTATCTTTCTGGTTTAGGTTCTGTCATGGTCTTTTTACCTTCAAGATTGTTAAACAATCAAGGAAATGAACAGAATTAACTACTACTTGTATTCATTAACACAAAGCAGGAGAAACTGCCTGTCTTGATTTTGAAAGACAGGTATCTGCCAGGGAAAACTGGAGTTTCTTTTAGAATGGAGAATGTAAACCCCTCACCCCTTCCAAATTATAATTTTGCAATTAAGGGCTTTCAGGCAAAGATTTGGGAATAGGAATAACAGTTCTTTACTGGGAATATTAACAAATGTAGTAGTAAAACAAACAAACAAGCAAACAAACAACAATCCTGGAAAACCCTGACAGAGTCAGAGGTACAACCTGACACCCTGTTGGTCAGGGTGTTGGGAGCAGCCCACAGTGAGTCCTCCTGGAGTGGCAGATGTGGTTCTGTTGGAGCAGAGATGATCCTGAGAGAAAAGGGTCCAGGGATGGTGAGAAGGGTCCAGGGATGGTGAGAAGGGCCCAGGGATGGTGAGAAGGGCCCAGGGATGGTGAGAAGGGCCCAGGGATGGTGAGAAGGGCCCAGGGATGGTGAGAAGGGCCCAGGGATGGTGAGAAGGGCCCAGGGGTGGTGAGAAGGGCCCAGGGATGGTGAGAAGGGTCCAGTCTTCCTCCGGGAATCTGGTGGAACCAGATCCCTGGTGTTCCTGTGTCTCAGTTTTATCCAGGTAGGAATGGTTGGCTCCCCCCACTGGGTGCAGCATCTCCCACTGGGATGATGGAATGTGTCCTGTCCTTGGTGAGCCTTCATGGCCCATCAGCAGCAGAGATCCCCTGGAGGGAGGAGGGATGGTGACAGAGATAACAATCACTGCCCCACCTGGTTTGGCCCATTATCAGAAGGCACCGCCCCCCTCCCCCCAGAGTTACAAGAGATAAAGAAAAACATCTCCCAGCTGCTTTCAGCAGATGAAATAGAATACACATTTTTGGTTCCATAACCCAAGACACTGCCTCTAACTAGGAATGGCTTGTTCAGTTAAGGCTGATGGAAGAGAAGAACAGACACGGAACTTTGTGACTTTCTGGTTACTGATCCTTATTTTTATTTGTAGGTATCTGAAAGGCCGTATAACATACGATCAGATTAATGCAGTTGTTCAACAGCTGAACAAGGCCGTGGTGGAGAAGTACAAGATCTTGTATCAGCCTTTGAAGTCTATGAGTGCACCAGCCAGAAATCTCTACCACAGGTTCGTGGAAGAAGAAACTAAGGATACAAAAGGTAATTTTTTTCCCTTTGTTGGTACCAAACTCATAATACTTGGATGTTGCCAGAGAAGTATAAAAATACATGTCTTTCAGTATTTCTGAGTGAAGAGTTTCCCATAGTGATTGGGTCCCTTTTTGAATGAAAGGGACTGAAAATTTTTTTTCATTGAAAATATGTCCCTTTGATGGTGTGTCAAGGCAGAAATTTTGAGTGCACAAAGATTTAGTTTGGAATCACTACAAGATCTAGAAAGTTTGGTAACCAAACCATAGAAATGTGTTCTCAGGTCTTAAACTTGATGGGACATGAACTATTAAAATTTTGTTTTGAAGTTGGGAAATCTGGCTAATTAATTGTGCTGCAGTGGCTTGTGGAAAAGATAAGTCTGTCTGATAATCTTAAGAAGTTTTCTCCTCTTAAAAGCGTAGAGGGAGTGAAAACCAAAATACCTTTTTTTTAATTGAGCAAAGTTGCACTTACAGGCTAGTTTTTCCAAAAATAGCTGGCACAGTGGATCTGTGATACTAAAATCTCCTTTTTGGCATGCCTTTCCTCTTGAGAACAAGTCTGTAATTATTCCTAGAGGGGTGTACTGCACGTGTCAAGCTCAGTGATGTCCATAGAATGCCCTCATGTTTCCAAGTTCAGGCATAAAGAGTGGAGCAAACTCTCTTCTGTCTCACAGAAAAAGAGCTGTCTCTGACAACACCATGGCACCCACCTGGTCTTTTTGCCCTGGACAGAATGCTGGAACTTCTGCTCTGAGTATTCACTGTGTACTCAGGAGTCCCCTGAAGATAAACTACAACTTTTCCTTCCTTCCTTCCTTCCATCCTTCCGTCCTTCCGTTTTGTTGTTCTTCAAGACTCTGGATATTTCAGTATGATGACAATATCAGTGAGTTCAGGATTCTAAATGTAGCTTTTCTGTAGGAAGGGAGCTCTGATCTGATGGACATGCTGGCACTTTGAGGCAGAATCACAGAATGGTTTGGGTTGGAAGTGGCCTTCAAGATTAGCCACTTCTACCCCCTGCCGTGGGCAGGGACATCTTCCACCATCCCAGGTTGCTCCAATCCTCATCCAGCCTGGTGACACTGCCAGGGATCCAGGGGCAGCCACAGCTGCTCTGGGCACCCTGGGCCAGGGCCTGCCCACCCTCCCAGCCAGCAATTCCTGCCCAAGATCCCATCTGTCCCTGCCCTCTGGCACTGGGAAGCCATTCCCTGGGTGCTGTCCCTGCAGGCCTTGTCCCCAGTCCCTGTGCAGCTCTCCTGGAGCCCCTGGAGGCCCTGGCAGGGGCTCTGAGCTCTCCCTGGAGCCTTCTCTGGTGCAGCTGAACAGCCCCAGGTGTGCCAGGCTGGCTCCAGAGCAGAGGGGCTCCAGCCCTGGCAGCATCTCCGTGGCCTCCTCTGGCCTGGCTGCAGCAGCTCCATGTCTTTCTCATGCTCCAAATGAGCTTTCAGTTGTCATACAAAGGTCATTGTTGGAAAGGGCTTTATTAAAAGCATTCTAAGCATATGCAGCTGGATGAATTCATGTGAGTGACTTCTGGTTTGGGCTGTCGTGGTTTCGTTTCTCTCTAAGCGTATTTTGCCTCAGTAGAACAGCAGCTCATATTAGTCTGGATTTCCTAAAATGCTGGCTTCATAATTTAATTTACAACATAATTTTAGTATCACTGTTCCTCTCCTTAGGACAGTAGTCAGGACTTTGAGCCCACAGTTGTGGAAGAGAGGCCAAACACTTGAAGGTCCATCCTTGGCCTGGAGTGCTGCTCAGTCTGCACTGTGATCCACAGTAACCCTGGCTGCAGTGAAGAAGCCATTCTAGAAACTTGAGAAAGCTACAGCTGGTCAGAGAATTTTCTGTCAGAAAGCTGGGGGGTTAAGTCTGAAAAACTAAAGTGCTTAATTTCTTTAAGTACCTGAGAGATGGTCTTTATTTCTTGTTTATCTTGGGACGTTCAGTTAGGAAACTAGGACATTCAGCATCTGATAGTGTGTGTGTGTTTGTGTGGTAGGTGGTTTTGTTTAGGATTTTTTGCGACTAATCATTTAGAAAGTCTAGAGAAAAGGCCTGGCAGGTTGTCAGGTTGTTCTTATCTGGCCAGCACAAAATGATTAAATGTCTTTATCCATTGCATTTATCAGGATGATGTTCCGCATTCATTGATTTGTTTGCTTAAATCTCTCCTGTGAGTGTCTCTCTGCTTAGGATTCCCACTGGTTCTCAGCCTGGGCTGATTGCCAGCTGACCTCTTCTCTGATTTCAGATGAGAGAAGATGCTGCCTGGTTTTTCAGGGTCACTTCCAGCCACTCAGGTGATTCAGTGAGTTTAGCTGTTTGTTTAGTGTGTGGACCAAACCACCACCCTTCACCCAGCTCTGATTTCTTCACAAAAAAAAAATCCTGCTATGCTGAATGTTGCCACTCTGATTGTCAGCAAATATAAGAAGGAATCTTGTTTTATCAAAATTCAGGACATTCTGATGCTCCCCCAGATGTAATGGACTGTGAAGGCAACATGCAGGTTCTGCCTGGCTTCCCAACACTGTTTGGGTGTATTGGTGTTCCTGGAAGTTGTACATGGTCTCTATCCCACAGTAGTTCTATTTTGAGCAGTAATCTGCTCAAAATCTTTCTTTTCCTAGTAAACAAACTTCCTACTTCTCATCTGTATGTGGATTTGGTGGCATTACAAGCTCTGAAATTCCAGCAGCGTCCCTGTCTGGGGAAATATCTCTAGATTTTGACAGTTATTGTCTCTGGAAGATTCTACTCCCTGTGAGACAAGTGTGTCACCAACGCTCATGAGAGGCCCAGGCTGTGAGAAAACATGATCTGTTATTTCTCAGCTCTGTCTAAGCAAGATTCTGGGGGACATTACACTTACAAACATAATTCTTGGACCTTAGTTCTTTACCAGCATCTTCAGCTTTCCAGCTTGGATTAGCTATTTCCCAGTGAAACTGGAAGGACTTAACAGGAGGAGGAGATGCTCCATCTTTTCTAAGATGTTACTGCCTCTGTGTTAAGGATAAAACAAGGAGGGAGGATGCTATCTTCTTTTTCCAAGCTGGAACACCCCCACCCTTGTGTCCTCCGTCCCATTAGACTTGGAAGCGTGATACTGCACATAATTCAGGGATCATTTAGGTTGGAAAAGGCCTCTGAGATCACAAATTCCCACTGTCAACGAAGCACCGTGCTCACCGCTAAACCGTGTCATCAAGGGGCACATTCACATGGTTTTTTGAACACTTCCAGGGATGGTAACTCCACCACTGCCCTGGGCAGCCTGAATTTTAATGACAATTTGCCTATGGAAGTAATTAATCAACCACAAGTAGGGGTGAACTCTCAGCTCTGATGCAGGACTTCCCTGTGCCACTTACTCGGAGACACAGGAACAATGCTGTTGCAAGTCATTGGTCTTTTCCTGTAATTTTCTTAAGTAATGATGAATTATTCTTTTCCAAATCTAAGTCAAGGGAATGATGGGCTGCATAAGCTCTGATGCATGCAGGGCTCTGTCCTTATGGCAAAGAAATAATTCCAGAACCTGAGTGAGTGCCTGCTGGGAGTCAGAGCTCATGGAGCGGGGCCTGTGGATGATGCAGAGTGTCTGAACTTCATGGGAAGGCTGGCAATTCTCTTTCTGATGGCAGATTTTAAAAGTAGCAGCCAAGTTCCCAATATAGTGTGAAGCCATCCTACAGCTGGCTGTAGAACTGTGAATTGTAGATTGTGCAATTATGAAGAAGAGGCTGTGCTGTCACTGGTGAAATGCTGAGTGTATCCTACAACAGAGCCGTTTCTGTAACAAAATCGTTGTTTGTTTTCCAGGAGTATTTTTCATTGTGGAGGCTGATATCAAGGAGTTCACTCAGCTGAAATTGGATAAGCGCTTCCACAGCATCCTCAACATCCTGAGGCACTGCCAGAGAGTGAGGGAGGTTCGCAGCTCGGGGCTCATCCGCTATGTCATCTGCTAACGAGCGCCGTGCCTGCCTGCCCAGGAGAGAGACCTGCCACCTGTGTTCCTGTCTCCAGACAGCAGCAGCGAGGGACAGGGAGTGGTTTTCAGGCATCTACCCTAAATTAGGAGTGGCATTTACGTATCTGAGTTTTGTTCTGTGAAGTTGAGGGGAACTACAAACCCGAACCAGAAAGGCACCTGGGTGCAAGGTGGTTCATCACATTTTCTGGTCAGCACATGATGCTCTTTTGGTCCTTTTGTGTTTCTGAGTGTTGGAGGTTAGGATTTTTCCCTTTTTTTGTTCTTTCTCTCAGAGAGTTTTTTTCCCATTTGTTGCCTAAGAGATGGAAACGATGGATACTTAAAAGAGACAGAGAATGTGGGATGAGGGGATTGTGGGTGGGGTGGGGGGAGGAAAAGGGGTACAGTTTTCTATCCTCCCTTAGCTGGGGGGGTTTCTCTTGGGAAATGCAGAGATACCACGAGCCTGGCCTGGAGATCATGAGCTGGGCTTGGCCCTGGCATGCTCTCGGGATCAGAGAGGAGGCAGGTGGGGTTTTGGGGCCAGGCTGCTGCTGCTGCAAGGAGAATTCACTGCTACTGCGGAGTCCTGCCCTGCACTGCTTCTCTTTACTGTGCGTGAGCCTTTGCTTGTAAGAGCAGCCACTGAAGTGGGACCTTTCCAACACCCAACCTCGCTGGGAGGGCCCCAGTTCATCTGCTGGGATGCCTCAGGGGAAGCACAGGACCCCAGCATCCTCCGGAGGGAGAGGGAGAGTAAGCAGAAGGCGCCCGGCCCCCGCTGCCCAGCACCGCTGCTTCCGGCTTCTTGCTGCACTTAAACCTGACCTGATACCCAGTGACTGCCCGGACCCTCACGGCTGCGGAGTCTTTGCTACCCTTGGTGGTGGTGAACACCCCTGGCGTGCCCGTCTCTGCTGTTGCAGCCGCGCTCCGAGGCTCCCGCTGCCGCCCATTGCGCCGGCCGCCATCACCGCGGGGGCAGCGGCAGCCAGGCCGCCCCACAGCGCCCCCTGCAGCCCCGGGGGAATCACCGCACCCCTGCCCAGCCGGGAGCCAGCAGCGCCCCTGCTGGCCGTGCCTGGAACTGCACCGACGGGGAGACAGCTGGGACTGGGTCGGTGGTTCTCTTTGGTGTCACTTTATATGTTTTTATATGTTTTTATATGTTGTTGTTTTATATGTTTTATGTGTTCTAGTAAAGTTTTGTCTTTGCCTCAAAGCCCCGTCATTTCAGAGTTGTAATAATTCAGAGGGAAGGGGGATCATATTTCTCAACTTCCTTGGCAGACGCGGATGCCTTAAGTTTTAGCTTTGATATTAGCTTGGATTCTGTACTGCATTAGTATATAAATCTGAACTTCTTGTAAAGTGTTAGCAAGTTCTACTCACAGTTTAGTTAGACAAAACAATCCTCTTCCAGCCTGAGAACCGAGGACACCGTTGCAGCTTCAGGCCCAAAAAGTGCAAACAGCAGTAAAATTCAGGAGAGCAATCTGGGAGGATGGGACTGCATGACCTGAAGCTATAACTGTTAATGGACTAAAACTTATAAAAGTGTGAAAACTGGTCACCCAGTGTCCATCTTGGGTGTAGCCACAGCTGGGCTCTTGTACTGCCCAAGGTATACCCTTCGAAGGCCTTTTTAATAAATACTCACTTTATCTCTTTAACACTGTCTAGCCTCTGTTCTAGGTAGCCTCTCAAGGCATCAACACCTGTATTTTAAACCAATACAATGAGTTGGAGGCTGTTTTTAAGATTCTGTAGCTACTCAAAGGAAGCATCTGATTTGTCGGGGTTGTTTGGTTTTTTCAGTGCTTCAAACCAATTTCCAGATTTCCTTTTCTTAATCTTTCTTCTTATACTAATTGTACATTTTGGAGTTTTCTGCATCACTTGAACAGGAAGCTCTGAGGCAGTCCAAAAACTTCTAGACTGATTGGTAATTCTTTTGGTCCCATACTTTTCCAACTTCATCATGCAGCCAGATTTTTAGCTCAGATACTCAGACTGGCCTGAAACAGTAGGGGTTTGAAGTGAAAATATTCACATCTGTCACGAAAATTCAAGTCAAACTTGTCCTGTTTTTATTATAAAAGTCTTTATTACAGCTTTTATTATAGAAGGTTGCTTTCAAACAACTTATTAGCATAGTAAGGTTCAGAGTAGATCTATTGTGAGAAATACAAACTCTGAAAGTAATAAAAACCTTTTTGATAAGAAAAGCTATGTTCTTTTTCCTTCATGAGCCTATATCTGCTGTTATCCTAATACTTCAAATAAAATTCATCAGCATTAACATGAAATTTAATGTGCAAAATACCCCAAATGATCTTTGAACTTTGTCAACAAAGCAATTCTCCTGAGTTTCTAGATTCCCTTTTGTGTGTGTGTGCGTGTGTGGTGGTTGCATTTTGGGGTTTCATTTTTTGGTCTTTTGCGCCAGAATGTTGGGATCCAAGCTGCCGTCTCTACTCTGCATTGTATTGGAATATATTTAAGGACCCTCGAGATTGTCTTTTGCTTCTGATGGGTATTAAAAAGCAAGACCTGATAGTATACACCATAATCCTGGTTTTGGCTACTCACTGTAAAGTCATATCCCTTTTTTTCTCTTCAGATGTCACTGAACAGGGTTTTTTTATTTTTATTTCCTTAGTACTTGTTTTGCTCTGGGTAAGCTTGGTTGCTGCATGAATTTATGGCTTTTTCCTCCTTTTTGTGTTTTGTTGTAGGGATTGCAGGTTTTGCGTAATTAGATGTTGGTTAACAGCTTTTGGTCTGTTACTATGGAGTTTTTAATTTTCTAAACTATTTTCCCTCGGGCAGATTCTCACAAATGTGCTCATTATTTTAATTCCCTGTCCTAATATCATGTTTTCCTTCTCTCAAGGAGCTCTGCCCGTGGATTGTGGTCACCTACTGTGCCCTTCCACTTTTCTTCCTCCAGAAGCTCACACTGGCCTGGGAGCTGGAAAAGAGCAATTCCCTGGTGTCCTAGGGGCTCAGTGAGCAGCTGTCTCCTGCCTTGGGTGAGCTTTTTGGTGTGTCCAAGGTGTTTTGGGGGTAAAACATTTGCCTCCAGGAGCTGCCTCAAACAAGGGCTATTTTCTGCAGGATGTGCAGAGATTTCTGCTCCCTGAATCACTTGCCAGCAGGCTGCGGCCACAGCCCTGGGTACCAGCCCTGCCAGATGGTTTAATTTAAAACCCCTCCAAAACAACAGCCCGTGTGCAGCCTCCCAGGGCTCACTCACACCCTGCCAGCCGCCAGAATCGCTGGTAGCAGCTTCTGAAAACAAGGGAGCAGAACTGAGGCAACACCAATTTAATTGCCTGATATACGAGGAGGGAGCTGTAATCTTCCCACAGCCTTAATCTCTTCTCCTCAGTCGGTGATTTCACCCTCGTGGCTCCCTGCCCCCTGGACAGGAGAGGTGGTTGATGAATATGTATTTTGGAGAGTTACCTCCGGGCTGCTCCAGACAAACGGGGACCCCGCAATGCTGGGGACGAGCCGATGTGGTAAATGTCCTGGGCAGAGATGGAGGAAGCGTCTGCTGAATTCTGCCTGGAGGGTCAGAAATCAAACCGTTATAAATTTTTGGAGCCAATCTCAAATAAAATAGGATTTATTGCCAGCGAAAATCACGGACAAGAAATTAACAAAGCCAATAAAGAAATTGACAGAGTCTGCGAAGGAAGGGAATGGTCAGTGCGCACTGGGTGAGCCTCCTGAGGTGTCCCGCCACACGCCACCCCTGAGGTCTCACACCGAGTGCCCCAGAGTCCGTCTGTTTTATACCCTCCTTGACTCGGGCTCGGTGTACATGTCCCGACTTGTCTCCAGGTGCTGGGGAGGGCCTTGAAACTCTTCTGCTGTTCAATTTTAAAGTTTCTATATGTCTTTTTGTTCCTTGGGTAGTCGTTGATAGGATTTTGGGAGATGGAGACTCCATTTGAAAAGACTTCCTGGGTGTGAGGATGTCCTCAAGCACTCTTAATGTTCCAGACCAGATAGGATTTTGGGAGACAGAGACTCCATCTGAAAAGACTTCCTGGGTGTGAGGATGTCCTCAAGCACTCTTAATGTTCCAGACCAGCTACTGTCTCTGGGCCATTAGTCCTTATCGGATGCTGATCATCACTGCTCTGATTTCCTCCTCTTCCTCCTCGCCTCTCACTGGTATTGTAATTCTCTGTTTCCTCTCCTGGAGATGAAGGGGCCTTCTTGCAAAATTCTTCTTAGCCCGGTTCCCGTCTGTGGCTGCCTTTCTTGGTTTTTCAGATACTGTAACCCTTATCCTTTTACTTACTACAACAACGTTATTACAAAAATATAATTCACCCGCCACTGTAACAACGTTATTATAAAAACATGAATTAACTATCTATTACAAAACCGAGTGCTGTGCCAGGGTGTGGGGGCTGGAGGAGGGGAGAGGAGCTGTGTGACAGTGAGACAGCAGCACTGCTGGGCAGGAGCAGGGCTGAGGAGCTGCTGGGCTCTGCTGCTTGCCACAAGGCAGGCACCACACGTCCCAGGGGAGCTGGCTTTTCTCCCTGTCAGAGACCCATGTATGCCTCCAAAAAAGTTGAGACAAAACCGAGTTGGTTTTTAAAATGCTCTTTGTTCCTGCTGCTTTGTTGTCTTGTCGACTAAAAAAAATAATCTTTTTGTTCTGCTTAACTCCTCTTTTGAAGAGGCACTAATGGAAATAATTATCTGTAGAAATCAATGCTGGGAGCAGCTCGTACCCCTGAGTATTTAGTGCTGCGTGCTGTTTCAGGAGGCAGAGATTTCCATCTGTGAGAGCACATGTTCCCTTTCACTGTGCCCATGAGGAGGAAGAGAAAAGGAGCATTTCATGTCATTCATGGATCTTTGCTTGTAGGGAGCTGATACTGAACAGAGCTGGCAAGAACTATGTGAGGGAACTGAGTAAAGAAGCTAGTTGATATTGAGGAATAGATTTCTCCCCCATACAAGGTTTTAATAATTTTTTCTCTTAATTACAAAATAATAATAATAATAAATTAAAAAGCGTAAAACCTTTTGTCCAGCATGGTGTGTCCTGTGCCTCCTGGGACTGAATAATCCAGACAAACCACAGTTCTGCTTGCCTTCCTCTGCCTGTGAAATTTGGGCTCTATGTGTGTCATCCATACAGTTAAGCAGTTGCAAAGCTTCATATCTCATAATTAGGCTAATCATTTTCCACAGTAAGGTACAAAAACAATGGTGCTTCCTTATTAAGTGGCTGCTTTTTTTTTTTTTTTTTTTAACCTAACTTTTGTGTCACAGAGAATTTCCTTGGGAATTGGAATGCGATTAAAATGCAGGAAAACTTGTTTAAACAAAACAGCTTTAAACACACTGGGGTTTATATACGGGCAGAGATACTTTAACATTTTATTTACAGACAGAAACATGGAACAGGTTTATTTCTGCATGTGTTGATTTCAAAGCTGAATGAAACTCAGTATTTTGGAAAGCTGGAATCCAAATCAGTTAAGTGTATGTATATTTCGATGTTTCAGGTTGTAGTCTCAGTTTCCATGGATGGAGAATTGCACTAGGAAAGCTGGTTTTCCACCTTCCTCAATTCTTCATGAACTTACCAAATGTAGGAAGATCAGTGGAACGTCATAGTACTGAATAGCAGCATGATTTTTTGTCTATTTTGGTTGAGTAGTGTGTCTTATTTAATTGATGTGAGACTGGTAAGTGATGATGGGTCCAGGCCTTTTCATCACTTCCTGAACAGAAGCTGCTTGGGCATTATTTTAAGGCTGTTTCATTCTTAGTCGAAGTTCCATGGATTGATCCAGTTCCAAGGTTTGCCCTTTTTTTTCCCCCTTTTTATTTTGCTTTTTTCCCAAGTTTCAGGGGCAGTTCAAGAGAAGCTGAGCTCCTGTTCCCACCTCCTTTTTTGTGCTGGCCAGCCCCAACTCGCTCATCCCTGCTGATGCAGCTCCTCTTGCCCTGTGCTCAGCAGCAGCATTTCAGTTATGAGCTAATGTCTTATGTTTGATATTTATGCAGCAGCTGAGAAACCTAAATAATTAAATTTCCCTGTGGCCCGAGCAGGAGTTGGATGAGCTGCCTGGTAGATGTGAGCTGTGCTGCCCTGTAGGATTTGCTGGCGTTGTGGTCGCTACCTGTGTGCTCGATTCCTTAGCAGAAACTGCCCCACCAATCATAAATAATTCATCTGTGGCTCAGCACGTCGGGTTAACCTTTGGGAACACGCCGAGGCTGCTGCTACGTGCAACCTTTGTTCTTAAGGCAGGAAAACCCTTCTTTCTGAGCAGGGAGAGACCTGCATCACCCATCTGGAGGGTTCGTTCTGCAGCAATGGCTGTGGCTAAGCGTGGCTTAGTTGTTGTGCAAGTCTGAGATTTATTTAAACCATTCAGATGTTCCATTTAATAATCCATTTTATCCCAGCTGTTTCAGTAGTCTGGTTTTCTGTGATGCTTTCAGCTGTGTCACGGGCATGCAGGGATGTCAGGAAGGGTGAGAGTTGCTGGAGTGCCCACTGTGGGAGCATAAGAGTGCTAAATCCCTGTCTAGGTGCTCATGGATTTCACCTGGGCATCCTTTTGTCCTTGGTTACAAGCAGATGTGATTGATTATCCAGGTATTCAAGGTGCCATGTTGGTGAAATTTGTTAAAATCCAGTATCCAGACATCCCTGCTTCCCTACCTCATGCATCTAACACATCTGATCTCCCCTTCTTGTGCCACATCCTGGGATGATGGGAGGCAGAGATACCCATGGGAAAGAGAAGCTTGGCAGGTTGGGAATGAGTCACCTCAGAGGTTGGGAATGAGCTGGCCCCCAGTGGCCAGAGGAGGTCAGAGGAGACCTGATGGTCACAGCAGACCACAGATTAAAGCAGGAATTCATTTGTGTGGCTACTGCAAAGTCAGCAAATAAATGCAGATAGGATCTGAGTCTCCCAAACTGTTAGGAATGGGAAGCAGTCAGTCAGCCTCCTAATTACTGGTGAGGACAAGGCTTGGACTCTCTCTGTGAGATCCTGGCTGCCTGGTAGGAGAAATTACAGAGGATCTGTCAGATGGAAGTGAGGATGGTAGAAAAGTAAGGAACTGGGCTTGCTTAGTGTAGAGAGAGATGCAGAACCCTTAATGGTGGGTCCAGGTTTACCCTCACCTACCTTGAGGGTGGTAGAACACGGGAAGGTGTGAGCGCAGAGGAACGATGCAGGAGCACTGGAGCTGGCCGTGCTCTAGGTTGCACCAAGCCTGCAGCAAGACCTCAAAGGATTCATCATCCCTCCTCTCAGACGTGTAATTTCAGAGTCTGCTAGTTCAGGCTAATTGTTCCTGGAATGGGCTTGTTCCTCCGTTGCAGTGGCAGTGGCATTCCGGACGTCCTGCCCTTCCCTCTGCGAGATCTGGGGAGTAATTGCAAAGGGAGAAAAGGGCCCATTAACCTTTACTGTCTGTCTTTTCTTGATGTAATCCAGTTGGTGTTTGTCTTGATGGCGATAATTACACAGAAGTATGTAATTGCAAGACAAATGTTTAATTAAGAGCAGGTTTGTTGCTAGTCTCTTGTCTGCTTCCATCTGGGAAGAGCGTGGCTGTGCCGGTTGTCTTGGCAGCCTGGATCGAAGGCCTGACGAGCCCATTCTGCACCCTTGCTAAAGAGGAAGGAAATAAATGAAATTAAAGGATTGATGGGACCCTTCAATTCCCTCCTGCTGCCATAAGAGTTTCTAATTTCTGCATAGCACTTTGCTGAAGATGCATGTCTTTAGACGACGCCCATGGTGGATAAACCAGGTTTATTTTATTAAAATAATTTGGGATGGTGAAGCCCGGTCAGAGCTTCGGGAAAGCTTGTAAGGAAAACTGCTCTTCTAGATGCTGCAGTTATCTGCCTTCAGATGAGCTTAAATCAAAATTACATTTTCCAGCTCTTTAGCAATGCCCAGTAATGTACTCCTGCAATATCCTAGGAGTCAGAAGGCTTTTAAACCCAAAAAAACCCCTTGGGTTGAGAAGGTTACTTGTTTAAGCATGTCTGAATAAATGGGCTGTAAATTCTCAGCCTCTGCTGCCTCTTGAGAAGACTCACAAACGTGAAGGTGGCCCTGTAACCTGGCTGCACAGAGAAATGCCCTTAAAAATATTCCTCCTCTCATCGCTCCTTGGTGCAGAGGGTGTCTGGGGCAGAGCTGCCTCCCTGCCTTACTGTAACAGCGGCAGCTGCTGAAATAATTTAAATATGTTTTCCCTCTGGGAAATCACACTCATCTTAATAGAGTTTTTTTTTAAAATTAAATAATATGCTGACTGTTACAAGCTGGAAATACTTCGGGGTTTTCTGTTTATTCTTTGCAGCAGCGTTTCCTTCTGGTTGCCGCTCGGCCGCTTGAGGAGAGAAAGGCTCGGGAATTGCTTCCCGCTGGGAAACAGCCCCGGGAGCTGCCCGCAGGCTGCACGCAGAGGATGGGAGATGGGAATACACTCCCTGGGGAAGTGAATTCATGGAGGGTCTCGACACAGGATACATCCCCAGCCCAGCGCCGGGGCTCTCCCGGCGAGCCAGCCCCACCGAGCTCCTCACTTCTCCCCTCCAGGCAACCGGGAAATTTGGGAACGGCTTCAGCGCGGCTTTCTCCTCCTGATAACGAAGCGGGTGATTAGGCAGGACAGCGGCGGTCTCGCAGGTTGTTTAAAACCCAGCGAGCATGAGCGCAGCCCGCTCTCTCCGGCGCTGGTGCATCCCGGGTGCGGGTACCCCGGGTGCGGGTACCCCGGGAGCGGAGGCTGGGGCAGAGGCTGGGAGGTGCCATGGCAACACCGCCGGCAGGAGCTGGTTGGGTATGGATGTACAGGCGCACGCCAATTAAAATTTAAACAGCCTCTGATGCGAGGAGCCAGCCCGCGGGGCGGGACCCCTGCCCATGAATAAAATATGGAAGTGTGGGAGGGATGTCTGTGCTGGGGGGCACCGGGCTCCGCGGCTCCCCCGGCCCTGCCTGGCCCCGCTTGGGGGGTGTTCGGAGGTTTGAGGAGGTGTTCCGAGGTTTGAGGACCCTCGGCAGCTCCATCCCCTGCCGTGATGTGCTCTTCGGGCTTCTGCCCGTGTGGGTGTGAGCTGAGCTCTCTGTCGAGCACCTGTGCCGGACACTCAGCGGGTCCCACCCCAAAACCCTCACAAATTGTTCGAAGTCGCTGATGTTTTGTGCTGCAGTGGGAACCAGGGTGGGCTCTCCCGTGATTGTGCCTTAACTTCATCTCGGGGAGTTCCTCAGCACGGGCTGGGAGTGTTATCCCTGTTGTACAAAAGGAAGACGAGTTGTTAAGGCATTTAAGTACTTCTCAAGGCCACACCACGAGCTGGTGGTGAAGGCTGCACACAAAGTGCTTTGTCCCTGACAGCTTTACAAATCCCTGCCTGAGGAGCGGTGCTTTTTGCTCATGGACTTGACAAGCTCCACGTCAAAACCTCTTGGCTGTACCTTTGCCCCTTCAGCTCGGGAAACCCTGATGTTTCTGTCTTAACAGGAAAAAAGCCTCTCCCAACATCCAGCTTAAATCCAGCCATGGTTGAGGAAAACCTCCTGTCCTTGTGCCTGGCCTTGGAGGCTGCTTAGTGCAAGCTCTAGCCCTGCATTTCTCCCTCTTCTCAAAGCCAGACCTGCTCTCCTTCCTTGCCCTGGTGTCTCCTCAGCCAGGGATGCTGCTGCCAGGACCTGGCAGGAATCTGCCTTCCCACTTTTCTCGGTGGAATTTGGTGCCACCGTTTGTAGGGACAAACATTGTGATCCCTACTCATGGTCACGGGCACCAGGCTGAGAGGGGTGAATTTTCCACCAGGACCCTTCCATGACCAGTGGTTTGCAACTTTTAATTTGGGTCCTTATCTGAGCAGGCAGGATGTGCATCTTCTGTGATTTGGGGGTTTTCTCCATGTTTGTACAGATCCTCTGGTTCTTTTTGATTGTGGCTTTGATTTGTGGTTTTCCCTGTCTGCGCCCAGAAGTGGGGAAGAAATGGGAAGCAGGTGAAAAATGGGAAATTTCACCATCTCTGGGGCTCCTTGCCTCCAAACCCCATGCAGATGCTGCTGCAGGAGCTTTTCTGCATGTGTAGCCGTGTGCCTCTCTACTTCTCCCACCTGAGCTTCAGATTTGCTCCCTTGGATGTTGTTTTTCCAGCCCCATAATCAGAATTTTTACAAGCTTTGGGAGGATCACCTGGAAGGAGAGCGCGGGAGAGACGCTCTGCAAAACACTATCAGAAGCACCAGAAAACAGCAAAACAGCCTTTTCTTTTTAGAGCTGGAAGCACGCAGTGCAGGGGTGGGGGTGGGACTCAAACCTGCAGAGCTTTGTAGAGCCAACTTTTGGAGCAGATCAAGCTTAAATCGCAGGTTTTGGGAGGCTTTGCTCAGCGCAGCTGTTTTGATGCTGGTTTCGGTATTTCCATTCATCTGCCCTCAGCAGGGACCTTTTCATCCAGCCAGAGCTGAGGCTCTGGATTTCTTGCAGCAGGGAAGAAGCCAGGCTGCCCTGCATGGAGGATGGGGAGCCCATGCAGGGAATTCTCGCCTTGGTGGCTGGGGAAGACAACTCCCGTTTTTTCCACCTCTACCAAATGCCACTGCAAGGCACAAAGAACACAGAGGGAGGTGACAAAGGAATGATGAGATGGCTTGAGCGGCACTTCTTATCCTTTGCTTTCCCCTGGTTTGATTCCCTATCCCCTAACCCCGGTGTGGGGTGATACAAAAGGTCTCCCAAATGTTTTCTCACCCCAAAAGCAGTGAGGAAAGGGGCTGAAGCTCTGGCTCCTCTCTGTGTGCCCACATGTGAGGGATGATGCCTGGGGGGAGACCTGGGCAGTGGTGGCACTGGTGGCTGCAGAGAGAGTTCTCACAAAGGTGGTGAATTCTGTTTTATTCCTGTCTCTGACCTCAGAGGCAGGC
This sequence comes from Phylloscopus whistleri, assembly GCA_017589585.1. Lineage (NCBI taxonomy): Eukaryota > Metazoa > Chordata > Aves > Passeriformes > Phylloscopidae > Phylloscopus > Phylloscopus whistleri. The sequence goes on from JADMLD010000037.1 coordinate 2,060,875, forward strand.
AAGTGAACGCCCAGCAGCCACAGAAGGGTGCTTAGAAATCTCCACCTGTACCACTTCATTTTAAAAAATGCTCCAAACTGCACCCAGATCCAGCCATTGAAGGGCCCTTCCTGCTTGGTGTGGCCACCAAATCCTCTGTGCTCTGACCCTCAAGTGTGTCCTGGGCTTCCAGGCCCTCGGTCCTTCTGGTTCTTGGCTTCCTACATGTGCCCACAGAAACCATCAGAAATCTGATCTGTGTTTTCAGGAGTCTTCTTCTTTCTCCTAAAGCCTTAATTAATTTTCTCTGTCTGCTCTTGCTGGGCCTAATATCACTTGAATGGCTCACTTATGTGAATTATCTTGATTAATGGCAGCACCCAGACACAAAGCTCCTCAGCCTGCTCCTGCTTTTCGTGGGAGCATTTCCAATCCCTTATTCCCTTTGCTGAGGCCAAGCTTTAGTCTCAGCTGGTGGGAGCAGCAGCAACCCTCAAACACACAGAGAATATACAAATGGAGCTCCTCAGATGAGGTAGGATTTCCCTGGCTGAAAACGTCAAGTTACAGATTAATCTGTTTCACATTTAAAAAAAAATCCTGCAGTGCCTCCCTGCTCCTCAGGCCTTGTCACTGGCACTGTGGCCTTCAGTGACAGCCACGCTGAGGTGCTGGGGGTCTTCTGCAGGCTGTCCTGCCTCTTCCATCTCCATCCTGCCCAGGCTCCCCGTGCTGTGGAAGGAATGGCTTTGGCAGCAGCTCTGGCAGCAGGGGTCTCCTCCAGACCAAAGGCTCCGGCTGGCACCACTGGCCCAGCTGGTAATTCTGGTTTGCTTTTCAGCTGGAAACGTCTTGAAAGCTTGGGAGGGCCAGAGAGGTGAAAGCAGCACCAGAAAGGTGCAGAGGGCTCTGTGTGTCCGTGTGAGCCGGGACTGATGCTTCCCTCAGCTCCCATAAACGCAGCCCCAGCTGATCCAGACGCTTTCCCAGGGACAAACCACGTCCTGGTGAAACCAGGCAGCCCTTGCCTGTTCTTGGGGGGCACTGAGGGGAAAAGCACGGCCATGGCAGTCACAGGCTGAGGGGCACAGCCCCACACCAGCTGTCCCCCCAGGATGTGGCAGTCACAGGCTGAGGGGCACAGCCCCACACCAGCTGTCCCCCCAGGCCATGGCAGTCACAGGCTGAGGGGCACAGCCCCACACCAGCTGTCCCCCAGGATGTGGCAGTCACAGGCTGAGGGGCACAGCCCCACACCAGCTGTCCCCCAGGATGTGGCACTCACAGGCTGAGGGGCACAGCCCCACACCAGCTGTCCCCCCAGAACATGGAGGTCACAGGCTGAGGGGCACAGCCCCACACCAGCTGTCCCCCCAGGATGTGGCAGTCACAGGCTGAGGGGCACAGCCCCACACCAGCTGTCCCCTCATGCCATGGCAGTCAGACTGAGGGGCACAGCCCCACACCAGCTGTCCCCCCAGGATGTGGCAGTCACAGGCTGAGGGGCACAGCCCCACACCAGCTGTCCCCCCAGGACATGGCAGCCACAGGCTGAGGGGCACAGCCCCACACCAGCTGTCCCCCAGGATGTGGCAGTCACAGGCTGAGGGGCACAGCCCCACACCAGCTGTCCCCCAGGACAGTGACACCTGGCCTGCAGGCACCCAGGAAAGGAGAGGCTGGGAGGAGCAGCCCACACGTCCCACACAGCAGGAGCATTCCTGCAAGGACACACAAGGCTTGCTGGCTTGTTCCAGGCACAAAAGCAGCGGCTGCAGCCACCAGGAGAGGACAGCAGGGAGGTGTGTGCAGGGGGAGTCTCCAGGTGCCTTTTGGACAGCTACCCCAGCAAAATCCAGCTCCAGGGACCTGCGAGGAGGAGGTGACTGGGACAGCTGGGGACACTCAGCCCAGCCCTGCCCCATGTGCCTGATTTTGGGGCTCAAGCCCCGCAGCGATGGCCAGGCCCATATGGGTGGCCCAAGGGCAGGCTCTCAGCTCTGCCATCATTAGCGCCTCATCAGCAGCCAAATTTTCCTCTGCCGGCTGCCACGTGCCAGCAATCCACAGCATCACTGCCCACACCCCATCCTCGGGCTGCTGGACCTCCTGCAAGGGCCAGCTGCTGGAAGGGAGCAGCCAAGGTTTGCCAATGCTCGTGGCTGAAAGGAGCTGCAAGATGAGAAAGTCCACAAAACCCCCCGAAGTTTCATTAATAAATTACACACCAGGCATGGAAATTGTCGTGTCAGTCCCTGATCTCCCAGAGTAAGCACACAGCAGTGGGGCTTGGACAAAGGGATAGGGTTGGATGTGTCCTCAGCTTGGGGTGGAAGAGAGCAGCTCTGCATCGCTGCCTGCCTTGCCCTGGTGCACTGGCAGCTAAGAACCCCTAGAAAAGGCACAGCAGTATGAATTGAAAGCTCATTTCCCAGGCTGCCTTGGGCGTTGTCTCAAACGTTCTCCCCGTGAGACACCCAGGTGCTGCTGGCAGTGCTGGGCTGGGAAGGTTCTCTGCAGGGAGGTGGCCCTCAGTGCCAGCCCCTTGGCCCTTTGCATTCCCAGCTTTGGAGTGTCTGGGGCTGAGCTGTGAATTCCCCCCTGGCAAAGGGCCAATGCAGATGGATGCTGCTCAGCTTCAGTATGCCTTGGGAGGCTGGGCAGCTTCCATCACCTCCAAAACAGGTTCTGGAGCTTCAAACCACTGTTTGCAGGTAGAACAGCAATGCAGGAAAACAGCCACTCTTGGGGGAGTTAAAAAAAAATAAATAAATTATCTCGCTGTGCGCTTGGCATTGGTGGTTTCTGGTGCTGGAACACTCCCAAGGCGTTGGATCTGGAGCACAGAGGGCCAGAGGATGCCTCATCTGGGCTGTTCTTGGAGGAGACAGCATCTCCTGGCAGGCAGAGCACAGCCTGCCCAGAACAGGCTGCTGGAGGTCACCACACAGGTTCACACAGCTCCCTCATCACCACCACCCACCAGCCCCAGCCCAGCCCAGCCCCTCACACACCCACTGAGCCTGCTGCAAACCCATCCGGCCTAATTGGGACCTCGGGGAGGCAGTTCCCGTTCTGAAGCACGCTCTGCTTTAATTAATGGGTAAAATAATCTGTGAATAAATAGGAAGACCATGACTGACTCCCATTTTTGTATCTCTTCTGCTTCCCATGCTTCTCCCAGATGAGTTGGAGCAACGCCTCATGGAAGTCCATGCAATGGATAACCTGGCTGCTTGTTTCCTGCAGGCTCAGTCCTGCAAACAATCAGGAATGCAAATGCTGGGAGCTGGCAAAGCACCTGAATACCCAGGTGAGCGGGTGAGTTGTTCCTGGGATAGCTCCTTCGTTAAAGCTCAGCTGAGATCCAGGTATTGCAAGGGACTTATTCCAAAGGGTGGAGTAAAAAACAGCAGTTTTGAGGTGGTGCTGTTTGACCTGGGCATCATCTGCACCTGCCAGGCTGGGGACAGCCATGGCAAAAGAAAGGCCTCTGCTTTCAGGAAGAAAAACACCACTTTAGCAATAATGCCGTCCACTTTCTTTCTTGTGGTTGGATTTCTGTCCTGGGCACAGCCAGGAATGCAGCTGATCCGGGCACCCCTGCCCAGAATTGTACAGCTGCACCCTGTGTGGTGCCTCCCTGCTGTGCCTGGGCTCTCCCTGTCCACTGTGGCTTCGGTGTGCAGGGCTGGACCAGGAGCTGTGGGGGCTGTGAGCAGGCAGAGACTGTGCTTTTAATTAGAACCTTTATTAATGAGTGACATGCCAGGATAAATGGCTTGTGTGGCAAGCAGGGAAGGATGCTGGGGTGGAGGGAGGGGATGCCGTGGTGTGAGGGAGCTCCTCCTGCTCAGCATGAAACGTTTCCTGGCGCTGTCTCTGGGCTGGGACAGCGGCTGTGGCAAAATCTGGGGCCATCCCTGCAGCCCCCAGCACGTGGGGCTGGGAGCTGCCACCCCCGAGGTGCCCTGCCTGCGCTCCCCAGGCTCTGGGTGAGTACAGCCCGGGTACAGAGCACGCAGGGAACAACAGCAGGAGGTGAGGAGTGATGGGGAGTGTGGGTGGGCAGAGAAGAGCTGCTCCAGCGGCGTCCCCCGGTGCCAGGAAGTTGTGACAAGCTCGTTCCCAAGGGATTACAAAGGTGGCTGCCTACGACGTGAGAGAGGCTTTGTCTTTTCTCTTCGCCTTGGCAGTTTTAGGTCAGTTTAATAGAACAGAAGGGAAAGGAAACCTTCAAGGAAGTTGATGCCAAACTGATGACAGTTTGGGAAATCAAAAGCTTTTCTCCTGACTAGTTTTGCTGCCAGTGAGGTGGAAGGAGCAGGCTGGGATCCCTCGCAGCTGGGGAGTGGCAATGCTCTTCACTCCTGCCCTGGCTTGGTGGTAGGTGGGTGCTCTGATACCAGCATTGACTCAAATGTGATGTCAGAAAACGGAGGAGGGAGTGAATGAACTGTTATTTCAGGATGCCAGGGGGCCTGGCTGCAGCTGTGGGATGGGCAGAGGGCAGCAGGGACAGACTGTGGGGGCACAGGGCGTGAACAATAATTTGCAATCAATAAGGAGTAGGTGGGTTGTGCTGTGGTACCTTTCTCTGCACAGACCCAGCCCCAGGAGCTCCATGTCTGGACATCACACCTGCTCACCACTCCATCACTCCTGGCACCAGCTGCTCTGTGCCATCCTCGGCCACGCCATCCAGCCCTGGATATCCAGGGCTGCTCCAAAGTACCTCCCACCCCTCCTCCTCCTCCTCCTCCGTGCAGCTCTCCATCCCTCGCTGGAGGAGCTGGCAGGGCTGAGGGCAATTCTTCATTGTGCCTGGCAGGTTTTGTGCTCTGACACTTCCTCCTTCGAAGCATTCCCATTTCCAGGAGGCAGACTCTGCTAGGAGCCCTTTCCCCAGAGGACAACCCGCAGGAGTGCCTTGGCTCCTGTCCTGGTGTCCAGCAGAGAGGTCTGAGCCTGGAGCCAGCACCTCCAGCTGCCGTGGGCAGGGCAGGGGGGCCCTCACACCCCCCAGCTTTGCACCAAGTCAGCCAGCCCTGCAGCAGCAGCCCAGCCCTCTGAGAGGCACAAACCCACCCCCTGGGCTGTCCTGGAAGCCCCAGCAGGGTGATGCCTGCCCCACAGGCTGGTGTCTGGTGGTGGTGCCTGCAGCCCCAGTGGGACAGGGAAAAGCTCCAGGAGGGTGATGCCTGCCCCACAGGCTGGTCTTTGTTGGTGGTGCCCATAGCCCCAGCGGGATGGGGTAAAGCCCCAGGAGGGTGATGCCTGCCCCACAGGCTGGTGTTTGGTGGTGGTGCCTGCAGCCCCAGTGGGACAGGGAAAAGCCCCAGGAGGGTGATGCCTGCCCCACAGGCTGGTGCTTGGTGGTGGTGCCCTCAGCCCCAGTGGGACAGGGAAAAGCCCCAGGAGGGTGATGCCTGCCCCACAGGCTAGTGTCTGGTGGTGGTGCCTGCAGCCCCAGCAGGGTGATGCCTGCCCCACAGGCTGGAGTTTGGTGGTGGTGCCTGCAGCCCCAGTGGGACAGGGAAAAGCCCCAGGAGGGTGATGCCTGCCCCACGGGCTGGTGTTTGGTGGTGGTGCCCGCAGCCCCAGTGGGATGGGGTAAAGCCCCAGGAGGGTGATGCCTGCCCCACGGGCTGGTGTTTGGTGGTGCCCATAGCCCCAGTGGGATGGGGTAAAGCCCCAGGAGGGTGATGCCTGCCCCACAGGCTGGTGTTTGGTGGTGGTGCCCTCAGCCCCAGTGGGACAGGGAGGGCAGTGCAGCAGCAGTGGTGCTGCAGCACCGTGACCTGGCGGGTGCAGGGCGGGGCTGCCTCACTCCGTGCACGGCTCCCCAGCTGCACAGCTGCCCTGTGGACACCGATAGTTAAGCATCAATCTGATCTGTAACACTTAGGGGAGAAATCAGAGTGTGTGTGAGGGGTTGGACGGAGCGCACGGCGAGTCACAGCAGCTTTATTTCCCCAGATTGACACTCACAGCGCTTTTCTGTCCTGCTGTTTTTAATTTCCACTTTATTCTCGTACATTAATGCTGCGCTGGGGCGGCTAATCGCACATTGCTGTCACACATTCCTCTGGAGAATTCATCTTTTCCTGGTGGCAGCAGAGTATCTTCGGAGGTGTGACTAACCCAGGGCTAAAGCAGCTGGAGCACTGGAGGGGTGCAAACCCCCACCAAGGCTGTGCCAGAGCTCTGCTGGGCAGTGCCCCCCTTAGCAGCAGGCAGGGCAAAGAGGGTGCATGCATCATTAAGTGGCATTTTCGTTCTGTGTGCTGGAAACACGAGCTGACCTTTCTGAAGGCTCGGCGGTGGAACACGGGCACGGGAGGCTGGCCATCCATCAGCCTCTCCCTCGGTGCTCCTGCACCTCCTTTTCCGCACCAAAGGTTGGGAAGTCAAAAGGGCTTTTTTAAATGTTTCATCTTGTCCTTTTATTTCCCAGCCTCTCTTTAGAGAGCTGTTCACTCAGAGCAGCTTGAGGTTGAGGCAATGACTCAGGCAAGTGCTGTGCCCAGCTCTCTGTGTGGGTCTGTGTGGCAGCTGGGCTGGAATCAAAGGATCACAAATTCCTTGAGGCTGGAAAAGCCCTCACACCATGGAGTCCAACCATTCCCAGCTCTGCCCAGGCCACCACTGACCTGTGTCCCCAAGTGCCACATCCACACGGCTTTTAAATCCCTCCAGGGTTGGGGACACCACCACTGCCCTGGGCAGCTGTGCCAGGGCTGGACAGCCCTTTCCATGGAGGGATTGTTCCTGCTGCTGCCCACCCTGCCCCTGCCCTGGCCCAGCCTGAGGCCGTTCCCTCCCCTCCTGTCCCTGTGCCCTGGGAGCAGAGCCCGACCCCCCCGGCTGTCCCCTCCTGGCAGGAGCTGTGCAGAGCCACAAGGGCCCCCTGAGCCTCCTTTTCTCCAGGCTCAGCCCCTTCCCAGCTCCCTCAGCCTCTCCTGGGGCTCCAGCCCCTTCCCCAGCTCCCTCAGCCTCTCCTGGGGCTCCAGCCCCTTCCCAGCTCCCTCAGCCTCTCCTGGGGCTCCAGCCCCTTCCCCAGCTCCCTTCCCTGCCCTGGACACACTCTAGCCCCTTGGTGCCTTTCCAGTCTGGACGGGGTGGTTCTCCATGGGCTCCCGTCTGTCCTGGCCCCAGATTCCCCACAGCTCCTCGTGCTCAGCTCACACTGCTCCCAGAAAGCTGGGATTTGTTTACTATGCACCAATTTATTTCATTTTCAATTTAAAATATAAAAAGTACGTGGGTTATAGCAACATAATTTGCAGCCTGCTGATTAATAATGCAGCTGACAGAACAAAATTGGGCTGCGAGCTCGAAGTGCTGAGGAAAGCTAAAATTTAGTGAGCAGCGTGTGGATGTGGGCTAGGCAGCCTGCAGCTGGGAGAGGAGGCTGCTGAGGCCAGAAACACTGTTTGCTTTTTGAGCTGCCTCACACACAAAACCCGGCTCTTACATGGCCCTCACTCTACCCCACTGCAGCATCTTCCACGCTGGGAGATGGTCAGTGCTCAGCTGGGACACCCCGTGAGGAAAATGACAGCAGGGGAGCAATTCCTGGGGGCTCCCCACCCATGCAGAGAGAAGGCAACCCACACAGTGCTGATTTATAAGGTGCTTCTCTCCCCCGAGGGCACTGAGATGCTGCCCAGCAGACAGACCTCTTAGCACCTCTGGAAACGTGGCTGGTTTTTCACTGGGTCCTCATTTTAGGGAATTTGTTAAGGGGAAGAAAAAGAAAAAGAAAAAGAAAAAGAAAGAGAAAGAGAAAGAGAAAAAGAAAGAGAAAGAGAAAGAGAAAGAGAAAGAGAAAAATAATAATAATAAAAAAATCCTTTATTCTCTGCCTGTTGTGCCTGGGCCTGTGAAAGCATTAAAGCTTCCTCCCAGGGTGTGAATTCCTCCAGGTAGGACCAGCTCTGCACGGCGTTCCAAGGGCTGATGAAGCGCCAGGGATGTGTCTGGAAAAGGCGGTGTCACCGTGCCGGGGAGGACGCGCCGCAGGGAGCGACAGTGCCAGCCCGACTGGTGTCACTTCACTGGTGTCAGCACGCCCAGACCTGGCAGGGGATGTCTGAAGCGTGTTCCTGATCAGACACTCCAGTCTTTTTTATTTTAGCAGGCAGCGATTCAAACCCCCAGAGAGGCTGAACGCATGCTGTAATGGGAGATGGAGCGATACTGTGCAAGACAAACACTTTGCAGTGAGCGTGTCTTGGTTTGGAAAGACAGGTATCTGCTAGGGAAAATGGGGTTTCCCTTGGAATGGAGAAATGCAAGCTCCTCACCCCCCACCAAATTATAATTTTGCAATTAAGGGCTCTCAGGCAAAGATTTGGTAATAGGAATAACAGTTCTTTACTAGGGATATCAATAATACAAATGTGGTAGAAAGAAAACAGAGCCACCCCACCAAACCAGCAAACAAACAATTTTGGAAAGCCCTGACAGAGTCAGAGCTACAACCTGATGTCCTGTTGGTCAGGGTGTTGGAAGCAGTCCAAAGGTGAGTCCTCCTGGAGTGGCAGATGTGGTTCTGTTGGAGTAGAGATGATCTTGCAGCCAAAAGGGTCCAGAGGTGGTGAGAAGGGGTCCGGCGATGGTGAGAAGGGTCCAGTGATGGTGAGAAGGGTCCAGTGATGGTGAGAAGGGTCCAGTGATGGTGAGAAGGGTCCAGTCTTCCTCCGGTAATCGGGTGAAGCAAGAGGCCTTCCTGTTCCCCAGTCCCAGTTTTATCCAGGTAGGAATGGTTGGCTCCCCCCACTGGGTGGAGCATCTCACAATGGGATGATGGAATGTGGATGTGCTCTCTTGGGGAGGGTAGGGGTGTCCTGATGGTCCATTAGCAGAAAATATTCCCTGGGCAGTAAAAGAGATAAGGAACACTGCCCTACCCGGTTTCAACAGTTGGGTCGTTATCAAAAGGCACCCGCCCCCCTCCTTTCAGAGTAAACAAGAGATAAAGAAAAACAATTCCTCAACTGCTTTTCAGCAGATGAAAATAGAATATACAATTTAGGTTCCACAACCCAAGACAGCGTGGCAGCCTTTCTGTACCAGCAGAGTGAAACCCACCCTGGGCAGGGCACGGGCCCGCAGCAGAACAGCCTGGATGTCACTCCCCTGCCTCCTGCCTTCTCTGCCTCTGGGAGGGGGAATCTCAGGCTGCACGTGCCGTGATTAGGTGACAAAAAATGCTTCCTCTGTCCACGAAAGTAAGTGTGATTAGGTGTCTTATAAATGCATATTTTGGAGTTGGCTTTTGGCAAATATTGACATGAATGTTATACATATAATGTAAGAAGGTTGTACTGTATTTCCTTTTATTTGTGGAATTTAAAAATGTGATGAAGGTGTATTTCCTAATTCTAACAAAGTAAGATATGGGGGTTGTACTTTTTTTGTAACCTCTAACTAGATAGAAGCCAGAAGGGTCTTCTGACATTCCTGTGACTGATAAAGAACAATCGAGCCTTTCAGAGTTTGAATCTTCGAGAGACAGATTTACAACATCTACCCAGACTACATGGAATTTTACAGATAAATTGTATATTTAGGGGAGGGTCTTGAAACAAAAATGAATATTTAAATCATGCATTAGCTTATTTAAATATGTAACACAGAGGTCCTTAAAACAAAGGATCTGAAGACAGACGGTGTGTTGCTTTGCACCCTCAGCTGAGTAGCTATCTTTTCCTGCCTCCCAATTGTCTGTTTTTATCCTATTTTATTTTATTTATTTTCATTAAACTGATAAATTAATATAAAAAGGTGAAACGTCGTTTTGTCACAGGTGACAAAAAATGCTCCCTCTGTCCATGAAAGTGAGTGTTAGGAATGGAGGTAGCGGAGAGAAGCACCCTCTCCCTGAGGACAGCCACAGCCCACGCCTGGCGAGGCAGGACTAAATCCACACCTCCCTGCATTTGCCTCACCTGCGCTGCCTCACACAGAGAGCCTGGATTAAAACCCGCACCGTGCCGGGGTGGGAGGAGGAGACGGTCACAACTCCCGTCACTGACACACACTCCAGCCACACTCTGACCCAGCTCCCTCCTCACCAACCACCAGGAAACTGATATAAACACTCGGGCAGCTTTCTGAGAGCTCTGCCTCCCCCTGCTCGAAAAGAGACACAATCCCCCGCGCCTGAGGATGCGGCACAGATTATCTAGTCAGGGGCCGCGATTATCCAGCCGGACTGCACGGTGTTTAATTAAGCTGTTTGTGGTGCCATGGCGCAGCCTGTCCCCCTCCTGCCTGCAAACACACGTGCCCTGGCACCCAGGGAGCAGCGGTGGGGTGGGGACAGGCGGCGGGCAGGTGGCAGGGCCGGCAGGACACAGGGTTGTGTTAAAAATGGGCCAGGAGACCAGCTCCTTTAGAAAGGCCTTTATTAGAGGACAGCTCTGGGTGGGGGGCTCGAGGGGCCGCGCACGCCGCCGCTGCTCCCACTGGACACCACGGAGGAGGAGGTGCAAGTCGAGTCTGCCGCTCGCGCTGCAGAGTCGGGATTCCTTCCTCACGGGAGTTCTTAGGAAATCACTTGGCTCGGTTTAGTCCAGGGGTGTCACCTTTGTCCAGCACTCTCAGGTCATGGTGTGTAGGTGGGAAGCCTTCCACAGGTGGCTAGATGTCCTCCTCGCCCTTTGGCGAGGCAGTGTCCAAAGCAGTGTCCAAAGCAGTGTCCTTTGGAGGTCCAGATTTTGGGTCGGCTCGTTGTTTTAGGGGTCTTTTTGGGGTCAACTGGACTTCCGCTTGGAGCGGTGCATCATGGGGGCCTCTGGATTTGCCTATTAGGTGGTGTTAGCAGTTTGACGAGCAGGCGGGGAGCAGCGGAGGCCTATCCCGACGGAAGGTAAGGGGAATTCGGGATTTGGGGACAGGGAATACACAACTTGAACATAGGAAACTGAGATTTGAGGGTACAGATCCAACACAAACAGTTTGAAATAACAGGTAAGTAACAGCATAACCTTTTTAACTACATGGTAAACAGTACAACAATACAACATACAACATCAATACAACATACAACATCAAATGCATAACTTGGAGCCCTTTATTTATTTCAGTTGGGCCGAGGATGCTGGGCGGTGATGAGGGGTTAATCCCGGCCCCGCACAGAGCCGCTTTGTGCCGGGCGCTGGGCACTGATCCTGCCAAGCTGCCTGGCTGTTGCCAGGGCGGTGTGAGAGCCCGGGGCACTGCCAGCGTTTGTTGTTCGTGCCGGGGACGGCTGCCAAGGTCCTGCGAGGTGCTGCCCTGGTTTCCTGCGGCGCTGGTGACAAACACCCAAATACCCCGTCTCTTCACCCAAAACCAGCGCGTACCAACCCCACCAGTGCCTGCCCCTGAAAGGAAAATATAAATGTGTTTCTGTGCTGTTACTGCTAGCAGCAAGAGGGAATCATAGAGTCACAGAATGCACCTTGAGGACCATCTTCTTCCAATCCCTGCCATGGCAGGGACACCTTTCACTGTCCCAGGCTGCTCTGGTCCACATCCAGCCTGGCCTTGGACACTGCCAGGGATCCAGGGGCAGCCACAGCTGCTCTGGGCACCCTGGGCCAGGGCCTGCCCACCCTCCCAGCCAGCAATTCCTGCCCAAGATCCCATCTACGTATCCCTGCCCTCCTTCAACTTGAACCCGTTCCCCTCATCCCCCCACTCCATCCCTTGTAAATCATCTCTCTCCCTCTTTCTTGTCAGCCCCTCCAGGTCCTGGAAGGCCACAATTAGGTCACCCCAAATCTTCTCTCCTCGAGGCTGAACAATCCCAATTGTCTGAGCCTTTCCTCACGGGGGAAGTGCTCCAGCCCTCTGATCATCTTGGTGGTCTCTCTGGTCTCACTCCAGACCTCACTGGCCCAGGTGCTCAAAGAGAACAGTCCCCTGGCCATGCCACAAGCCAAAGGGCTCAGCTGTGCAAGGAGAGCCCTCAAAACCCCGCCTGCCCCAGCCAGGGCAGGTGCAGGGAGCTCCCACAGCACGGGGATTGTGTGCTGCAGCCTCACCCTGAGGCTGGCATGGCCAGTTGCTCTCTGTTTCCACTTTGCTCTTTGCTGGGCCACTGCAGCGGTGGAAATCCCTGTGCTGAGGGCCGGGCCAGGGTCACCGTGCCCAAGGCAGGGACGTCACCGTGACAGCAGTGACATCTTGGAGCAGGACACCGGACAGCAGCCCCCTTTGGGAACAGCTTTGCCCAAACACCCCTGTACTCCAGCACGGGGCCAGGACCATGCCCTTAATCTTCCCTGGCTGTGTGTTTGTCACCTGGGAGCAGACAGCCGTGGGAATAACCTCCACGCTCTGCACAGGGAGCACAGGGGGGCAGCTTCCCTGGGAGGTTTTAACAATAACTGCTAATGCTCCCATTCCTCTTTCTGCTCTCCGTTTCCACCCTTCCATCCGCAGGCACAGGCTCCTGTTAAATACCTTCCTTCTCACGGGGTAACCAGATGGGAACATTCATTTTAATGCTAGGCAGCAAAACAGTAGAGTTACAGATTACCGTGCCACCAAAAATTGCTTATACACCTTCGTTTCCTCCCATGTAATTCCCTGGGAGTTTTAATTTACGGGACCATTTTTTATTTTTTCTCACCACTTCCCTTGCATCAGGCAGGGTTCCTTCAGCTCCAACAAAGCAGCATGCCTGTCTGGAGGGGATCGATAACTATTGAGCTATCGCGCTTCCTCCACTTAGACTGTTGAGGCAGCTTCCTTTAATTGCTCTTTCACACTGTAAATACAGCGTACGGGGATTTTTTTATTTTTTTTTTCCTCCTTTGAGGCTGCTCAGTGGGTGAAGGCACCCGCGGGTAGGAAGAGCTCAGCTGCCTCACCTGTGATCCATCACACCTCCTCCGCGGGGAGCAGCTCCGGAGCGCAGGGACAGGAGGACGCTGCCGAGCTCCAGGGGCCAGAGCGGGCCCCAGAACCGTCCCGCAGGGAGGATGGCTCGGTGCAGACCCGGAAACCCGCAGGTTAAATCCGATAAGCGAATGCACGTTGGGTAGGGGCAGGGGGAAGGGCAGAAAGCCCAGCCAGGAGGGTCTGGGGGCTCAGCACCCTCCGCACCCCGAGGGATGCCCCGAGGTGGGGGCCAGGCGGGCTCCCCCTTCCTCGGCTCCTCACGGGGGCTGTGGCAGAAGCGGGGAGCCGGATCCCCGCCGGCGGCGCCCCCAGGGAGCGGGGAGCGGATCCCCGGGGCGGCTCCTCCCGGGGGTGGCGAGGGATGACCGGGGCTCCTCCCGGGCTCCTCTCGGGGATGGCGAGGGATGACCGGGGCTCCTCCCGGGCTCCTCCCGGGGATGGCGAGGGATGACCGGGGCTCCTCCCGGGCTGCTCCCGGGATGGCGAGGGATGACCGGGGCTCCTCCCGGACTGCTCCCGGGGATGGCGAGGGATGACCGGGGCTCCTCCCGGTGGTGGCGAGGGATGACCGGGGCTCCTCCCGGGCTCCTCTCGGGGATGGCGAGGGATGACCGGGGCTCCTCCCGGGGGTGGCCGTGGGGGAGCGGAGGGACTGGACCGCTGGGGCAGCTTTTCCCGGGGATGGCGAGGGATTCCCGGACCCCCGGGCGGTTCCTCCCCGGAACGGGTTGGGGGGACCCGCCGCCGGGAGCGGCTTTTCCCAGGGATGGCGAGGGATGGGGAGAGGGAACGGCGCGGGGGGAGCCGACCCCTCCGGCGCCCCCCTTTTCGCGGGGATGGCGAGGGATGCCCGGAGCCCCGGCGGTCCCTGGCGGGGCTGGGGGGGCTGGCGGCGGCGGGCCCCGCCTCCCGCAGGTGCCGGCGCGGCGGGGGCCGGGGGTGACGTCAGGCGGGGCGGGCGCGGTGCCGGTGCCGGTCGGGCCATGGCGGAGCCCAGCGCGGCGGCCCCGGTGAGTGCGGCGGCCCCGGCGCTGCCCCCGAGCCCCGGCGGGCGCTGGCGCGGAGCGGGGCCGGGCCGGGCTGGGGGGGAGCCGGGCTGGGGAGCGGGGGCGGGTCCGTGCCGGACCGCCCTGCGAGCGGTGCCGGTGTCGCCTCGTCCTTCCCGCGCCCCGGAGCCCCCTTCTCCCGGGAGCAGAGGGGTTGAAAGCCGTGAGAGCGCCGGCTGGCCGCCCGCGGGGGCCGGCGGGCACAGCGGCATTGCTCCTCCGCGGTGTCACACCGGCTCGGTGGGTCTTTGTGTGCCCTGCGGGCTCCTTCGGGCGCCGTGCGCCCGCCTGTGCCCTGTCTGTCTGTCCGTGCCCCGCGGGTCTGTCCGTGCCCGTGTGCCCTGTCTGTCTGTCCGGGTCGTGTGTGTGTCTGTGACCTGTCTGTCTGTCCAGGCTCTGTGTGTCTGTCCGTGCCCGTGTGTGCTGTCTGTCTGTCCAGGTGGTGTGTGTGTGTGTGCCCTGTCTGTCTGTCCGTGCCCCGCGGGTCAGTCCGTGCCCGTCCGTGTGTGCTGTCTGTCTGTCCAGGTGGTGTGTGTGTGTGTGCCCTGTCTGTCTGTCCGTGCCCCGCGGGTCAGTCCGTGCCCGTCCGTGTGTGCTGTCTGTCTGTCCAGGTGGTGTGTGTGTGTGTGTGCCCTGTCTGTCTGTCCGTGCCCCGCGGGTCTGTCCGTGCCCGTGTGTGCTGTCTGTCTGTCCGGGTGGTGTGTGTGTCTGTGACCTGTCTGTCTGTCCGGTTTCTGTGTGTTTGTGCCCTGTCTGTCTGTCCAGGCTGTGTGTGTCCGTGTGTGCCCTGTGCCCGCCGGGCGGTGTGTGCCTGTATGTGCCCTGTCTGTCTGTCCGTGTGTGCCTTGTCTGTGTGTCCGGGCTGTGTATGTGTGCGTGTGCCCTGTCTGTCTGTCCAGGCTCTGTGTGTCCCTGTGTACCTTTGTCTGTGTGTCCGTGCCCTGCGGGTCTCTCTGTGCCCGTGTGTCTGTCCAGGCGGTGTGTGTCTGTATGTGCCCTGTCTCTCTGTCCGGGCTATGTGTGTCTGTCTGTGCCCCGTGGGTCTTTCCATGTCCGTGTGTGCCCTGTCTGTCTGTCCAGGCTGTGTGTGTGTTTTCCCTGTCCGTGTGTCCGTGCCCCGTGGCTCTGTACGTCCCGTATGTGCCTGCGTGTGCCCTGTCTGTCTGTCCATGCCCGCGGGTCTGTCAGTATGTGCCCTGTCTGTCTGTCTGTGTGTGCCTTGTCTGTCTGTCCGGGCTGTCTGTCCGTGTGTGCCCTGTCTGTCCGTCCGGGCTGTCTGTCCATGTGTGCCCTGTCTATCTGTCTGTCTGTCCATGTGTGCCCTATCTGTCTGTCTGTCCGTGTGTGCCCTGTCTGTCTGTCCGGGCTCTGTGTGTCTGTGCCGTGCCCCACGTGCCCACAGGTGTGCCCACGCGTGCCCTGCGAGCCCACACTCGTGCTGCGTGTGCCTGCAGCCACCGGGGTCTGTGCCTGCCCTGTGGGTCTGCCCCGGGGTGTGTCCGTGAGCTGTGTCTGTCTGTCTGTCCGTCTGTGGGTGCCGTGCCGGGCTCTCCGTGCCCTGTGTGCCCACGTGTCCCCCGTGGATCTGTACGGGCTGGGTGGCTCCACGTGTGCCCCACGGGTGTGGTGTCCCCACGCGTGCCGCGTGTGTCCCTGCACAGGCAAACCCGGTGTTGCCTGCTGGGTCCCCGGACCCCTTCCCTGTGCCCAGAGAGAGGACATTGCTCCTCTCCCCCGCTCCAGGGCAGGCTGCACCTGCTCCCAGTCAGGTTTGTCTCCTCTCACCTGAGCCAGACCCTCGCGGGGAGGTGGCAGCTGGCGAGGTGCAGCTTTGATGGCACGGGACGTGCCTGGCACGGGGGAAGGTGAGTCTGGCTGGGAGAGCATCCCAGGCTGCTGTGGTGTGACTGCCAGAAGGGGGGAGGAAAACCTGGCCCAGCTGTGGCAGGGGCTCGGGTGGGCTGTCCCCACACAGCTGCCCGGAGGGATCCTCCACCCCGAGGTGTGGGGCTGGCGGGGGGAGAGGCTCCCCAGGCTGCGGGGTGCACCCAGAGCTCAGCCCTCACTGGCATTGGGGCACCCCTGCCTGCCTGGGCTGTGTGCTCGGGGGACACCGTGGCCATAGCAGGGGACACCCTGCAGTGTCCAGGGATTCTCCTGCCCGAGCAGCTGGGTGGTGGTGGGCACACGGTGCCGAGAGGGTCTCTGCATTCAGCTCTGTGCTGCTTGCTCCTCACGGTTAATTAGACACGACTAATCCTATCTGGCGCTGGGAACTTCCCAGCAAACCAGAGTGCTTTTCCCTCTCCTGGCCTGGGCAGGGTCCCAGCCTCCTGCCCAGCCAGGCCTGGGGACAGTGACATCTTTTTCAGCCCCTTGGACACGGTCAGGGGTGGCAGCCCAGACCTGCAGCGCGCTGACCTTGCTGTGGCTGGGCACAGGTGGCAGGTGACCAGCCCCGTGGAGCTCTGTGGGTGGAGGATTGAAGGGGAAGGGAGGTCAGGACTGTACCGAGGATGTTGGACTAGAGCTGAACTGAGTGTTTTGAGGGTAAATCTCAGAGCCGGCTGGTGAGCATCAGCATTCCCCACCCCTCCAAAAGAGGAGGGTCAAAGGGACACGATAATCCCGGTTCCACTGACGCCCTTGTGCTTGGGAGAACCATCAGGTGTGCCCTGCCCCGGCCTTGGAGCCGAAGCAGAGAGGAGTTGGGCTTAGGAATAGGAGCTAGAGGTGGGTTTACCAGTGCAGGGTTAATGGTTGGTGATCTTGGAGGGCTTTTCCAACCTGAACGAGTCTACGACTGTGATTCATCGCAGTCCTTTCCCTCCTGCAGCTGAGCCCAGCCTCTTAGCAAGGACTGATAAAACCTGGAATCCCAAATAACCCGCGTTTGGAAAGAGTGGCATATTGATCTGGGAACATCTCAAACCTCACGCTCTGCAGGCTGATCCTCCATGCAGAGGGCCGTGTTTGTCTCTTCCTTACGCCTAGAACACAGCCGTGAAGACCTGCCTCCAGGAGCTGGATCGGCTCCTCATCCTGCTCCGGCCCCACGGGTGCTGGCTGCAAGGTAAAACCTCCAGAATTTGGCATTCTGGGCTGAAATTACCTCTGGGCTTTTTGCAGGTTGCAAAGTCAGCCGACTGGTTTGCAGTTGGGGCTGCTTGAGCGGATGCTGTTTGTTTGCCCTTGCTGGGTCTGTTCTGAGCTGCCCCCACCAAACGGGGGGGACAGGCACCTCCACGTGAGGTTTGTTTCCCTCTTTGGACAGCCTCATATGCAGGCCAGGCAAACGCCTTTCAGGGTGCCGGTTCTGATTTGGGTATCTGAGCTTGAGAGGTCTAAATTTAAGTGAGATGCATCTCGCTCGGTGCTTGCAAACGTTGGTTTTCAGACTTTCCGCCTTGATCTTTCCTTTTTTTAGCATGACCCTGCTGTTCTCCTACCACTCAGGACTCTCCCGAAGCATAGAAAATGCTTCTGAAACTTTCCACCCCCCCAGGTGGGAGGTGTTGGAGAAACGCAACTGCAGGGAAGCATTTGCAGCTCATCCTCCTTGCAGACGCCGAAGCCCGGGTTAAGAAAGCAGCCTGTTAATTTTGTGTTAATGGCTCTGAGCAATGGCGAGTCCCCCCGCCCCCTTCCTCCCTACCTTGTGCCAACATTTAATTGCTCTCACTCTGGAGAGATGCTATCTCGTTTCAAGGTTGAACTTATCTCGTTTTGACTCGCAGGGGAGGGATGTTGTGGTGTCCTTGTCGGGGAGGTGACTCCTCGCTCCCTGCTCCTTGCAGCGGCCGGGTCACCTCCGCCCCTGCCCCTCGGGAGCCCCGGGGTGCTGTCCCCTCACACCCAGGGGTTCCTGCTGCCCCTGCTGTGGCTTTTGTGGCACCCTCGGGACGTGGCTGGTGTGCCCGCCTGGGTGCAGCCATCGCTGCGAGCTCGCTTTTTTTGGGGTTTTGACTCCTTAGGGATGCGTTCCCACGGCACCCTCAGGGACTGAGCACCCGCTCCGCCTTTGTGCTGGCGGTGCCTTACACGAGAGATGCTCCGTGCTGACCCCAAACCCTTTCCTGGCTGTGGCAGAGGTCTCTGTCCTGGCCTCAGGTGTCACCCTGCCACACAAACCCGTGGCGTGTCGGACTGAGGTGATCCCGGCCATCGAGCCCCCTGAGTTACTGCGGGTTTTCGTGTTAGAGACTTGCATTTAACACAATCCCCAGGGAGGAGGCTGGGCAGTGGCAGAAATCCCCCAGGAAGCCGTGGGATGCTGTTTCTTGGCTCTCAGCACACACCTGGTGTGTGTGGAGTTGGTTGCACCTGCTGCGAGATCCATCCTCAGCCTATTATGTGCTCTGGGGAAACGTGGGCAAACACTGTGTCGAGGCAACAGTAATGCCTTTAGATAGATAATAAGTCTCCTAAATAGACCTAATTCCAGGAAACTCAGCTGGCTGATTGGAATTGTATTTTTAGTCTCCAGTTCGTGTATTTACCTGAAATTTCTGTCCTGCTGATGGAGCTGGAGCTGACCCCGGGCTGCCTGCTGCTCCTGCCTTTTACCCAAACACTCTGACTGCACAAAGTTCCCGAGTTCCACCAGTCGGTCTGAAAATGCTTTGTTTTGGCAGATGTCTGGCAGTACTGAAATGTCTGTCCTTAAGGGGCTTTCAGGGGTCATCAGGGGGCTTTGAAGCAGGTTGCAGGGGGGGTTGGTGGGAAAAGCCCTGCTTTGGCACGGTGGGGTGCACGTGGTTGGTCTGTGGCTTTCTCTTGTCCTCCTTGGCAGCTGTCTGTCTCATCCCACCTCAGCACGGCACTTTCTCAGTTTTACTGATGGTGCCTAACAGTGAATCTGGCAGATATCTGATTCTCTATTCCTAGCATGCTTTAAAAGTGCCTTATTTTTCAATTAATTCTGTTGGCTGTAGAGATTTAATGGATTCCTTTAGAGGCCCCCATCAGTCACCGACACCGGACATTTCTTTTTCAGTGCCATCTCTCTCTCCTTTCCTGTGCCTAGAAAGATCACGTTTCCACGCATTTCCCACATCTCATTTTTGCCAGAATGGGCTTTTCACGATATAAATCCTGCTGCTTTTCCAGGTTTGTGACTTCTGGGGTCTTTGGTGGAAGCTTTGAGCGGGTTCCTTGCTTTCACTGCTCTGGGCTTTTTTAAATTTGCCCTTTTAAAGTCACACACTGCTGCCGTTATTTTGGGCTGGCTGTTCCTGCAAGTACCAGAGAACCAGAAAGAAACCATAACAGAAGCAGCCTTGCATTGGACATGGCAGTTCGTTTTGGCCTCATCCCTGTCACGCAGACCTGATGCTGCTCCACGGACAATTAACGCTGAAACGTGACCCGGTCCTTGTGCCAGCAGCCACTCCTCCTCCCAAAGATTTGTGTGCTCCCTGGGTCTGGTATCGGTTACTCACGGGTGGTTTGCATCCTGGCACTTTCCTTTGCCCCCCTGGGTGCGTGGATGTGATGGATGGTGGCAAGATGCCCTTGGGCACGTAGGAGAGTGAAATTCGGTGCTTGTGGCGTTTGAGTGTCTGACACCTGAGTGTCTGACACCGCTGAGGAAGGGAATCACAGACTCCACGTGGCTGAGTTGTTTTGGCACGCCGAACTCCTCTTTCGTGCCTCCTGCTGCCCTCCCAAGTGACCGCAGCTCCCCTCAGACCCCACCAGGTGCTGCCCAGGCCGGCGTGGTGCCGGCCGGCCCAGCCCAGGCTCGGCTCCGGGAGGGCACCGAGTGCTCCCCCTGCCCCGTGCCAGGCTGGGATTAAACACTCATCTGCTTCCAGGGCTATCCGGGCAGGATTGCCTGTGAGGATTTGCAGGAGAGCCGATTTCAGCCCAGCTGAAAGGTGCCAGGGTGACCTTGCCGCCACTCGCTGTCCCCGGGGTGGATCAGCGGCGGGACACGCTCCCAAATCTCCGAAAGCCTCCCCTGGCTGGGCGGCTGCGGGGGGAATCAGCGCCGCTTGTTCCTGCGGCACTTTCCACCCGAGCCGAGGCTGTCTTTAAAAAGCAGCCGGCGTGGTTGTGCTTGGAACAGGCGGCTCGGTTTCTATATTGTACACAGCGCTCATCCCCGTAGGAAGCCGCCCAGCCCACGCCGCTGCCGCAGCCCGGAGCCGCCGGCTCTTCCCTGCTCCTCGGGGCCTTCCCGGGGGGCTCGGGGGGAGCAGGGAGCCGGGCAGGGGGCTCTGTGATTCCTGGGAATCACGGGGGGAGCAGGGAGCCGGGCAGGGGGCTCTGTGCTGCCTGGGGGGCTCGGGGGGAGCAGGGAGCCGGGCAGGGAGCTCTGTGCTTCCAGGGGAGCAGGGAGCCGGGCAGGGAGCTCTGTGCTTCCAGGGGAGCAGGGAGCCGGGCAGGGGGCTCTGTGCTGCCTGGGGGGCTCGGGGGGAGCAGGGAGCCGGGCAGGGGGCTCTGTGCTGCCTGGGAGGCACTGGGGGAGCAGGGAGCCGGGCAGGGAGCCGGGCAGGGAGCTCTGTGGGGCCCTGGCTGTGTGCCCACCGCGGGTCCCTGCGCTCCTCGGGGCAGAGCTGTCCCCTCCTGGAGCAGCCGGGGGTGGGGGGACCTGCAGCCCGCCCTGGTGTCCTGAGCCTCCCGGCTCAGCCAGAGCCTCCCTGCCGGCTCACCTGCCGTGACCTGCCGCGATAAACATCTCCCTGCTGCTGCCCTGAGCCCTGGCTCCGCTCCCGGCCCGGGGATGGAGACTCCGGCCCCTGTGATCTCCCAGGGAAGTGGTTTGGCTGTGTCTGGGCGTCACGTTTCCACCCCTCTGAATTCGGGGAACAGCAAACAACCCCCCCGGGCTGAGTCCTGCCGGTGTCCGTCTGTCCCAGCTGTTTGGATTATTTGCACGGTTTGGTTCTTGGCTACACCTGATTTTACAACAGGATTAATTTCACGGTCACTGATACACCTGCAACAATTAGCCGTGTAAACCAAGATAAAGGGCCAGTCAAATCTCGCGTTTTGGAGTGCGGGCTGCCTCCAGCTGGAGGCTTCTTCCTCAGCCTGTCTGAAATCCCTTCCCGAAGGGAGCTCTGCCGGTCATCTCCAGCGCCGAGCGAGGCTGGCTGCTGCCTGTGAGTGACACGGGGCTGGGGGAGTGCGGCAAGCAGCTGCGGGGGCGTCAGCCTCGGGAGCTGCTCCCCCTTCCCCAGCTCTCCTCTGGAGCCTGCCGTGGCTCTGGCAGGAGCCGGGGGTGTTCCTGGCCCCAAGCCGGAGGTGTTCCCGGCCCGGAGCCGGGGGTGCTCCCAGCCCAAATCTGGGGGTGTTCCTGGCCCCGAGCCGGGGCTGCTCCCAGCCCCGAGCCGGGGGTGCTCCCAGCCCAAATCTGGGGGTGTTTCTAGCCCCGAGCCGGGGCTGCTCCCAGCCCCGAGCCGGGGGTGCTCCCAGCCCAAATCTGGGGGTGCTCCCGGCCCGGAGCCGGGGGTGTTCCCAGCCCCGAGCCAGGGATGCTCCCGGCCCCAAGCCGGGGGTGTTCCCGGCCCGGAGCCGGGGATGTTCCCAGCCCCAAGCCGGGGGTGCTCCCAGCCCCGAGCTGGGGATGTTCCTGGCCCAAATCCGTGTGTGCTCCCAGCCCCGAGCCGGGGGTGCTCCCAGCCCAAATCTGGGGATGCTCCCAGCCCCAAGCCGGGGGTGCTCCCCGTCCAAATCTGGGGATGCTCCCAGCCCCAAGCCGGGGGTGCTCCCCGTCCAAATCTGGGGGTGTTCCCAGCCCCAAGCCGGGGGTGCTCCCGGCCCAAGTCCGTGTGTGCTCCCGGCCCCGAGCCGGGGATGTTCCCGGCCCCAAGCCGGGGATGCTCCCAGCCCCAAGCCGGAGGTTTTCCCAGCCCTGAGCCGGGGGTGTTCACAGCCCTATCTTAAGTTGTTCCCGGCCCCAAGCTTGAGGTGCTCCCGGCCCCGAGCCGGGTGCTCCACAGCTCTGGAGGCGTGAGGAGGAGAGAGGCAGGGCCAGGTTTGCAGCCAGGCTGGCAATCGCTCCCTGTGCTCCATTAACTGCCCCAGCCCCGTCTGTCCGTGGGACTCGGAAAGTCCTGAACGCTCCCAAAGCGCCTTTGGGTAAAGGCAAATTAAACCCTCTCTCCTGCTGCGCGGGGGCAGGGCTGGAAATGCCAGTGTGGAAATAGGTCCCGGCTGAAAACGACTTCAAGGACAGAGGGTAGGTGCTGGGCTTCTCGGGATCTGATCCAGCTGGGACCGGTTCCAATCCAAATGAGATCAAGGAGAATGGGACAAGGGGAAAAAAAAAGGAGTTGTCTTTGCATTGCTGTCAGGGTTGCAGCTCGAAGTGCTGGGGCTGGGCTCGGGGCTGGGCTCCTCTCCCCGCTCCCCAGGCGTGTCCAGTAGGGTTGGTTTGCTCCTGGTTCTGTCCGGGGTTGCCGTGGCTGTCACTCCCACCCTGCATCCAGGAGTGCTGCTGGGATGGATGGGTGAGGAGGGGGCTGTGCCCACCCTCGGGGAGGGGCTGGGAGTGTGAGCTGTGCCCCAGGGCTGTGGGACTGGGTCAGGTCAGGGATGTGCTGGAGCTCCTCAGGCCGAGCCAGAGGGAATGCTCTGCCAGAGGAGAGCCACAGAGGATGGCTGGGACACCTGGGGCTGTTCAGCTGCACCAGAGAAGGCTCCAGGGAGAGCTCAGAGCCCCTGCCAGGGCCTCCAGGGGCTCCAGGAGAGCTGCACAGGGACTGGGGACAAGGCCTGCAGGGCCAGCACCCAGGGAATGGCTTCCCAGTGCCAGAGGGCAGGGACAGATGGGATCTTGGGCAGGAATTGCTGGCTGGGAGGGTGGGCAGGCCCTGGCCCAGGGTGCCCAGAGCAGCTGTGGCTGCCCCTGGATCCCTGGCAGTGCCCAAGGCCAGGCTGGACAGGGCTTGGAGCAACCTGGGACAGTGGGAGGTGTCCCTGCCCATGGCAGGGGTGGCACTGGATGAACTTTGAGGTCTCTTCCACCCTAAGCCATTCTGGAATTCTGTCACTGGTTTGCATTTCTCCTACAGGATCTGACCTGTATTCAGGCACCTGTACTCAGGAGACTATTTCAGATAATTTATTTTAAGAACTGCAGTTCCTTTGCTCTCTGGAGAATCCTCCTTTCTCCATAGTTGTTTGTTTGTTTGTTTGTTTTAATGTGAGGTTGTATCAGCTGGAGAAAGGCTTTATCCAGAGCTTGCAATGAGCCAATGAGCAGGCCAGGCTTAGTTCCCTTCCACACCATCTCCTAGGCTGAGCGTGGCCACAAAAGCAGGAACGCTGTAAATTGGAAATAACGATGTGCTCTCATAAGGCAGTGAGCAGGCAAGGCCTGTCCTGGTGCTCAGGAGGGCTGGGAGCAGGGAATGGTGCTCAGGGGAGCCAAAACAGGAACTCCTGAGAGGCAGAAATGCCTGTGGGACAGGCAGAGACCTCGTAGCTCCTGGAGTTGCTGCTGGGCTGGAAGGGATGGTGCAGCTCGGGGCCAGGTGTGCGTCCAGCTGTGCCAGCACAGGAGCTGGGGTGTGTTCCTCTCTCCCTCAGGTCTGTGCCACCAAATCCTAAACTTTACTGAGCTACATTTTAGTGCGAAATTGTAGTTTCTCCTTATTTCCCTCCCCCCGCCCCGCGCTCGCTCCACACCCCATGTCAGTTTCGGGCTCTTCGGTAGAAGCCTCAAGGAAATCTGTGAAATTCGGTGAGATTCCTTTAGGAAAAGGAAGCTGGAGTGGTAAGTGGTGTCCATGAGGGGATCGGGAGGTGCCGTCCCTGAGTGATCTCCCTCCTGCTGCAGTCAGGGGCAGGGGCAGGGAGGTTGCAGAGGCCATCCTGGTGGGCTCCATCCTTGCCAGGAGATGCCGTGGTCTGACATTTCTGCGGGCTGGCCCCACATCCCCGGCCTCGCCATCAGCCATGGGCTCGTCCTGCCCACCTGGGAAGGACACAAACCCGCGGGGGGGTGGCGGGGTGGCCGCACCTGCTCCCCAAAATCGCTGCTGGGTGTGAGGAGGGGCAGGTCCCTGTGGCTGCTGCCCCGCTCCGGGGGGAGCCTTGGTGCCCTCGGTAAATACCGAGTGACCAGCAGGGCGAGCCTCCCACCGCCTGCCTGCCTGCCTTGGGGGGCAAATCTGCTGTCGGGAAAGGCTTTTAGAGGCATCCTCCTCTCTTTGAGCCATTAGGAGTGCCCACCCCCTGCCTGCCCCGATTTCTTCTGTTAAAGATGGGTCTAAGGTTAAAAAAATAAAAATAAAATCACGTATCTCTGGGCTGGGAAGCTAATTGCTGTCTGCTCCAAGCACGGGGCGTGTTGTGGGAAAGGAGGAGCAGCAGGGAGGAAATCCCCATTACAACGATGATCTTTTCGGGAGGTGAAAATGTTGTGTGCTCCAGCAGACCCCGGCAGCAGCGGCAGGGTCAGCGCCGTGGCAGGACAGGCGGGGAGGAGAAGGCCACGGCAAAGTTTGGAGAGCTGGTTGTTCCCTGTGGAGGAGCCTGGGGTGATGCCTGTGCCCTTCCCAGCCTGAGGGGAACAGCCTGTGCCCTTCCCTGAGGGGGCCGGGCAGCCCTGCAGACCCCGGGCAGTGATGCTCACACAGGGCACTCCTGCTGGGGCTGCACACTGCCCGTCCCCCCTGGAAATGCCAAATCTCCCAGTGGTTTGGACTCACAGCCTGGGATCTAAGCTCATTTCCGACTCTGACCTCCTTTATCTGAATAAATCTCACGTGCCTGCTACTACTCAGACAGCAAAAATAATCTTTACTGCCGTAATATGTGTGTCAGCTTTTCTTTATCCCAGCAAAGTGCTGTAAGAGCTGCAAAATGCTTTGGAAACATGAGGATTTTTTGAGCCACAGAGATTGAAAGGGGAGGGAAGAAAAGTGAGTCTCTGGGACTTACTAACCAACCCCCTCAGCCAGGTTTCCTTGGCACCATTCCTGTTGCAAAATGGTCTTGCTGCTGCCCACTGGAGCCAAATGTGAAGGAAGGGATTAAGGCTGTGAAACTGCTCCATCCTGATGGCTCTTTCACAGTCCTGGGCAGAGCAGAAGGGACGTTTCAGAGCAATATTTAGCCAGATAAATCTGGGCAGTGGGGGCCATGAGCCGGAACTGGATGGCATTGCACTCAGCGAGGCTGTGCTCTGAGCCTGCATTTCAACCATCAGGGCTGGAGGCAGAGCAGACCACCCAGAGCACCAGCAGCTCCCAGCTGTGCTGTGGAGCTGCTCCCTCCTCCCTTCTGGGCTCTGTGTGGGGAGCAGGATCATGCCAGGTTCAGACGAGCCTTGTGCAGCAGGCAGTGCTGGGCTGTGACCCCGTGAGGGATCCGAGACCTCTGCTCACCTCCTGTCTTTTCCTTCACCAGAGGTGTGGTGGTGGAAGGTTTCTGCTCCTGGGCCCCAGTCAGCTTGGACAGGAAGTGCTGGGTGTGATGTCCCACCCCAAGGGATGAGGGAGCACCCAGGCTGAAAGGAGCTACAAGAGCTCACAGAGATTTTTAGCAGATCACACCCTTGGTGTGGAAATTGGTCTGTTAGTCCTTGGTCTCCCAGTAGAAGCACACAGCAGTGGAGTTTGGATGAAGAGGAGATGAAAGGGAAGAGAGAAAGAAAGAGATTAATTAAACAAGAAAAGAGAGAGAAGGAAGAAGAAGAAGAAGAGATCACCAGTCCTGGCTCCATTGTCCATCCAGGGGATGGGATGTCCAGGGTCTTGGGCTTTGTGGGGCACCTTGTAAGTCTTCCCCTGCCTGGAGAGAAGTTTCTCACTTTCCCTGCAAACCAATTCTCATTCACAGTTGGTTCTTTCAGACCTTTCTGGAAGTGGCTGGGAGGCTTTGGGCTCTTGGATGGGCTTGTTCCCCCTGCAGTGCCTGGCCCCTCTCAGCCCCATCCCTGCTCTGAGCCGGGCTGTGCTTTTCTGCAGGAGCCACAACTGGGAGGTTTGTCCCAGAAAATGCTGCCCTGCCTCCCTATGGCCCCTTCTCCAGCCACATCCTGGGCTTTCTCCTGTGTGTTTTTACCAACAGCCCTTGCTTGTTATTCCCAAAAATCCTTGGCTGGCTCCACACCATGCAGCTGTCGGTGTTTGGGACGTGCATACTAGCCCCTGATCCTCGGGGATTCTGCACTGGGCAGTGGCTGAGGAGCACAAACCACACGTGGGACAGAACTTCCAGGATCTGGTGCAGGGTTCACCCTCTAGGTTTCGTTGTCCTGGTTCAGGCTGTCTTGGCATGAGGGATGTGGACTCCAGGGCTGCCTGAGCTGTGCCTGGCAGCAGCTGGGGTGTGCCAGGGCAGCACAGGAACCTGTGGTGGAGCAAACCCAGCAGAACCCAGCCTGGTCCTTGTTGCAGAGGAACTGGAGGACTGGCTGGATGTGCTTCCTCCCTCACCACGACCCCATTAAAATTTAAGGGTAAAAGTGGGAGTAATGAAAGAGAATTTTCTATTTAAGGCTTTCAATTCATTTTTACCTCCAGCGTTAGCTGGAGTTTGTGCAAACCACTGGCAAGGCAATTAAAGTGACTTTTTAATGGGTTATTTTTGTCACTTCTCCATGGTGGGAGCTAAAGATCCCGGGCTGTGAGCTGCCTGGGGTAGGGGCCATCCTTTTGCTGTGCTGCTCTGATGTTTGATCCCTAACTGGGTTTTGTTCACGAGCCCCAGCTGGGTCACAACGAGAGGGAGAAGGTGTGGCTGGATGGAACATGGGGAGCAAAATATCCAGGCTGCAGTTCCCCAAGGCTTCCAGGCTGGATCCATCCTGGAAAGGGGGAGTAAAGGCCTTTGGAAAATGGAGTGCAGAGTTTGTTTTGGATGGTCGATGGGTATTTTGTAGGAGTAAGCTCCAAGGACAGAAAGCAACGAAAAAACCAGGTTGCCTGAGAGTTCCCCTTAAATCCTGAGGAGTGCTGGGAGGAAATGAGGGTGGGTAGGGGTGTGTGGGATTTCCTGGGTGGGAATGTGATGCCTGCAGAGCAGACCTGTTCCTCCAGGCGCTGGGCAGAGCTGAGTGAACGCGGGCATCCCCTGCCCTGCCTGGGACAGAGCCACGGGTCCCACCTGGTGATGGTGCCCGGGAACTCTAATCCCAGACTCATTTTTGGGGACGTTTTCCTGGGAACTACCCCGTGTGCAGCCAGAGAGAGGGCTTGGGGCCCGTGGGAGCTCTGTGGGAGCGCAGGTGCCCTGAGGGGACCCGGCGCAAATCCCAGCGCGTTCATCCCGGGTCAGCCTGGCCTCGGCGTTCCTTGCCCGGCACAGTGTGTCCCGTGCTCCTGTTCCCCTCCAGCCCTTGAGCCCATTTCACAGCTCAGCATGGGAGGAATGCAGGCTTGGGCCCGGCTCAATTAATTTCTTGTGCAGCTCGGCCAAGGGAGAGCAGGGAGGGATCGGTTTCCCCCTGCAGCCTCGGTTCGCTCAGCTCCTGCCCGCACGGACGCACCTCTGCTGCCTTGTGAGCTCCCTCCACCCAGGTCATCGGGAGAGATGCTTTCCAAAAATAGCCTCCCGCTTGTTCTGGTATTATTCTGTGCAGCTCTAAAAGCCTGCCTAGAGAGGCTGTCCAGCTCATTGATGTTTCCTTAAAATACAGCTAATCCATGTAATCTCATTATAGTAGTAGGTGATTATGGTGACAGCAAGCTTTAGCAGTGGTCCAGCAAAGCCTTTTATTTCCTGTCTGTTATGTGGGTGGCTAAAAGTCGCTGGGAGCACATTTTGGGTTTGGTCAGTCAGTTTTAGGAGGAGGACTTACAATATTTTTGTTTTAATTCCCTAGGAAATGTCTTGTTTGCCAAAAAATGCATCGTTTGTGACGATGCCAGCACGTCTTTGACACTGTCCCTCAGCTTTGCTGGCTGCTGGCATCCCATGGCTGTGCAACAGGGTCTCCCAAAATTACTGGGCAGCATTAAAGCAGCAGAGATTGTTCTTTGTGGCAGAGTAGGTGAGGGGGAGCTTTGCCACATGTAGTGTGGGATTCCCGGTGTCCCTGTTCGCAGGTGTGGGATGGCCCCTCTCTCCAGGGAGTCAGCCCAAGGAAAAGGGGCATTTTAGGATGCTGAGTGTTCCCTCCCAGCGCTGGGAGGACCTGCCCTGTTTTGCCAGGCAGGCTGGAGGTGTGGTGAGGCGCAGGGAAAGCTGGCTGAGCGAGGAGCAGCCGAGCAGTTCGGGCTGGGAGGGCGGCTCCAGCCCGCCCTCGGAGAGGGGCACGTCCCTTCCTGAGCCCCCCGTGCTCGGGCCAGGGACTGGCTGAACTGTGGCCAAATCCCGTAGTGCTTCCCGTGCCCCGCTGCACCTGGCAGGCTGCTGGAGGTGCTGCTGACCCTCCCCAAGGCCTGGGCAGCCTTGGCTGGGTTACTGGGCTCCGTGTGCTCGGTGCTGGCCGTGCTCAGTGGCCTTGCCCCATCGTCATCGAATCACAGAACAGCCTGAGCTGGAAGGGACCCACAGGATCACCCAGTCCAGCTCCTGTCCCTGCACAGACACCCCAACAACCCCACCCTGTGCATCCCTGGCAGCGCTGTCCAAACTCTCCTGGAGCTCTGGCAGCCTCGGGGCCGTGCCCATTCCCTGGGGAGCCTGGGCAGTGCCAGCACCCTCTGGGGAAGAACCTTTCCCTGAGATCCAGCCTGACCCTCCCTGGCACAGCTCCAGCTGTTCTCTGGGTGCTGTCACCACTGAGGGAAGATCGGTGTCTGCTCCTGCTCTCCCCTCACGAGGAGGCTCTGACTGCAGTGAGGTCTCCCCTCAGTCTCCTCCACCTCAATGGGCTGAGTGCCCTCAGACCCTTCCCCACCCCCGTGTCCCTCCTTTGGACACTCTCTGACAGCTTTGGATCTTTCTTACATCGTGGTGGCCGCAGTGCAGAGCGGAGTGGGGCAGTCACCCTCCTCCAGGGTGTCTCCGTGCCCCCAGGACGGGGCTGTCCCTCCTGGCTCCAGGGCACTGCTGGACGCCCATGGCCCTTTCCATGCAGGATGCCCATGGCCCTTTCCATGGCCCTGCTGTCCAGCAGTGGCCCGGCAGCCCCGTGGCCTCGGTGGAGCGTCCCTTTGGCCGCAGCTGGCCGGAGGGCAGTCTGCAGGGGTGTCCAATGTCCGGCTGCTGCCCAGACAGTGGGGTCACCATCCTGGGGCTGCAGCTGCGGCTCCCCCTGCCCCGGGGTCACTGCCCAGGGGAGCAGAGGGGGCCGGGGGTGTTCCCAGCACAGCCCCCGTGCCCTCCCCACATGGCTTTGCCCCCTTTCCGTCTGTCCTGCCGTGCTGGGGCTGTGGGCTGTGGGCAGCGAGGGTGGAAACCTTTTTCCGGACGGTTTGTGCAGAGCAGTGCGGGTTTTTTCCCCTCCCCATAAAGCCAACAAGTCCTCGATGTTTGCCCCAGCTGAGCCTGCAGATCTGCCAGCGATCCGGCCCCCAGGATAAACTGGTGAGATTTGTCAGTGAGCAGGAGGATTAGAGGGGAGGCACAGCCCGGCTCTGTGCAAGCACTTTTGTGAGAGCCCAGCGCAGAGTTTAGAGAGGACACCAGGCTCTCCCTCGCACAGATACCTATCTCTGGGGCCCATGGAGGGTTGGAGGAGCTGCTCTGCCACCTCTCTGCCTTGCTGGCACATGCTGCACATACCTCCTTTGGGGCAAATTCCTCGTGCAGCCTTCTCAGAGACAATAAAAAAACCTCTAGGGCTGTTTCTGTATGGGGATTTTTTAGTATTTTTTTTTTAATATCCATCCTGCTTTTGCTTATCTTCTTGCAGCCCCTCCAGTGATAACAGAGGCAAAGCCCTGACCCGCGGCATCCCGGGGAGGAAAGGCTCAGCTCTCTGACAGTGTGCCGGCTCAGAGTGGATTTCTAATCTCTTTTCTGTGTGGAGGAAAAGGCTGTAGGTGCCAAACCAAAAGGGCAAAGTGATTTGCCCCAATGAGGTATCGTGTTTCTGCTCTGATTTATGGCGAGGGGAGAGGCTTCTGAGTCATCCGTTCCAGGAACTGCTTTATTTTGGAAAGGGAGATAATTCTGCTGGTTTTAAATCGATGTGCTCTCAGTCAGCAAACCCCGTGCGGGACGGGAGCCACAGCTGGCAGGGCTGGGGCTGGCCAGGGACTGGGACTGACCAGGGAGAGGGGCTGGGGCTGACCAGGGGCTGGGAATGATCAGGGAGAGGGGCTGGGGCTGACCAGGGAATGGGACTGACCAGGGGCTGGGGCTGACCAGGGAGAGGGGCTGGGACTGACCAGGGACTGAGGCTGACCAGGGAGAGGGGCTGGGGATGGCCAGGGGCTGGGACTGACCAGGGGCTGGGACTGACCAGGGGCTGGGGCTGACCAGGGGCTGGGACTGACCAGGGGCTGGGGCTGACCACGGGCTGGGACTGACCAGGGAGAGGGGCTGGGGCTGACCAGGAGCCAGGGCTGGGGCTGACCAGAGACTGGGACTGACCACGGGCTGGGAGTGACCAGGGAAAGGGACTGGGACTGACCAGGGAGTGTGACTGGAGCTGACCAGGCAATGGGACTGGGACTGACCAGGAGCCAGGGCTGAGGCTGATCAGGGGCTGGGACTGACCAGGGACTGGAGCTGGGACTGACCACGGGCTGGGACTGACCAGGGCCAGGGACTGACCAGGGAGTAGGACTAGAGCTGACCAGGGAATGGGACTGGGACTGACCAGGGCCAGGGACTGGGACTGAGCAGGGAGAGAGGCTGGTGCTGAGCAGGGACTGGGGCTGGTGCTGAGCAGGGAGAGGAGCTGAGGCACAGGTACAGAGGCTGCTGTGCCATGCAGCAGCGGTGGGTGGTGGCACAGGTGGGTGGTGGCACAGGTGGGTGGTGGCACAGGTGGGTGTCCCCGCGGCCGGGGCCGTGCCAGGGGCAGGGGGGAGGCGGCGGGGCGGCCCCGGGGGGCAGGCGGGCCGGGCGCTGTTTGTTCAGGCACTGTCTGGGGGCTGTCTGGCTGCTGACAGCCCAGCCCCGAGCGGCTCCACGGGTGGGTCCCACCGGGAAACGAGGCCTGTCCCACGTCTGGGCTGCGCTCAGCCGCTCACGGCCCCTCCACGGCTGACTGACCAGGGCTGGCTGCCTGCTCAGGGACAGAAGGGTGGCTTTCCCACACTGCCTAAAGCCCCTGTCAGTGTCAGCAAGTTCTCCTTTGTTTTCTGTTCTTTCTGTGAGCTAATGAGCGTTGTCTGATTTTTCTTTCTCCCTTTATTATTTTTTTTTCCTAAGTGTATTTTGGCCTGTCCACAATTGCCCTAGCTGTTCAGGAGGAGAATTCCTCTTTTCCTGAGTGAGGTTTGGGCAGCAGAGCTGGCTTTGCAGAGCTGGGTGATGCTGCTCTGCTTGTTTACAGTGCATGGGAAAACTCTGTGTTTGACTGCTGGTCACGCCGGGATTTGGGGTCGTTTTGTGCTGTTTCCCTTCGGTTTGCCTTTTCCCTCTGCCTTCTCCCACAGGCTCACCAGGATTTTTCCCTCCTCCTGTGAGTGTGACTGCTTGATGCCTTCTGGCTTTTAGCTGGCGGCACCTCTGCTCATCCTGCTGATGGGTTTCTGCTTGGTTCCCGGTGTATTGGAGACATCTTGATAAATGGTGTTTTCAGAGGAGCAGGAACACGATCCTCTCCTGTTGCTGGGCACCGCCAGGCTGCCAGGGGCGTGGGGACACCCGGGGCAGCAGGCTTTGGGGCAGCAGGCTGCTCACGGGTGAGGCTGGGAGGGTGGGATCCTCCTTCAGAGAGCCGCCCGTGCTGACCTGCCTGCCCATCTCTGTCTCTGCTGTAACCAGCCCTGGCGTGAGAGGGTCTGCTTCTGCCCCGGGGGGCCCTCATGCCACGGGTGATCAGCAAGGGCTTCACTCAGAGCAGCTCCCACAGCAGCCCCGTGACTCTGCAGCTGGCTCCCAGACAGGTCCCAGGCACGCCAGCACCAGCCTGCAGGGCTGGTGAGGGTTTCTGGAGTGCCAGGGCAGGCTGTCCCTGCCCGAGAGCCCAGCACAGAGGACACACAGCGCAGGAGCATCCCTTGTTCTGCAGCGTCCTTCAGAGGTGAGCAGTCTGCTGGCTGCCTTCACCGTGAGGTGTGGGGAACTTGGAAGGGCTCTGCAGGCCCTGGGGCCGTGGCATGGCAGCACACATGGCTGATGTTTGGACTCGGTGACCTTAGAGGCCTTTTCCAGCCTTAACGATTCTCTGAACAGCTTCTTCTGCTGGGGCCAGGCTGGCTGTGCTGGGGCCAGGCTGGCTGTGCTGGGGCCAGGCTGGCTGTGCTGGGGTGGGCTCCTGCCCCGTGGTGTCCCTGGGATGTCCTGTGCCATGTCCAGTGTCCCGCTGTGCTGCCGCTCCCCGGTGCCGGCGCGGAGCACAGCCCGTCGGGGTGTGGGGGTCACAGGAAGGGGGACACGGGGCCCCAGCCCTGTGGCAGGCACCTGGTGCTCCTGGGCAGGGCAGGAGCAGGGCTCCAGGCCCTGTGGTTTGCAGCTGGAGCTGCAGCAGGGGCGGGAGGAGAGGAGGAGAGCAGAGCTTTGCCTCCACCCGCGCCGCTCTCTGAGGAGCCACTGTCCCCGGGGCTGTCTGTGGGAGGCTCTGCAGAGCTGAGCACCAGGAGCCATCTTTATTGATGGGCTGGACTAATTAAATTTCGGCCCCGGAGCAGTCACTGGCGTGGGAGCAAAGAGCACCAGGAGCCTGTCCTTGTTTCCTGCTGCTTCAGTAGCTCCGGCTCTGGGACTGAAGCTTGGAGAGGTCTCCTGAAGCCAGGCAGGTCTTCAGCAAGCCTGAAGGCACCAGGGGGGCAGTGGGACAGGGATAAAGGGTGTCCAGAAGGCTTTGGCTGCAGGGAGAGGAATGCTGGGGTGAAGAGAAGAAGGGAGAAAATGAACCTTGTTGTGCTGCTGCCAGAGCTCCCCAACACATGGGATCTGGGCCCTGTGAGCCAGAGTTCACTGTCACCCCGCCCTAATTAGCACCTGCCCTGCCCTCCTAATGACAGGCATCCTGCTCAGACTCTTGAGCTTCAGCGGATTCACCCAGCCTGGGAGAGCACTGCCCCTCGGGGTGGGGTTGGTGACCAGGAAAAGCTCACTGGGGTGTCACCCCTGGGCTGTGCTGGGGAGTGCTGGGAGCTCGCAGGGATGTGACAGCAGAGAGCCACTGTGAGGGCACCCCGACCCCCCTGAGGGCAACTAGAGCCCCCTGAGGGCAACCAGAGCCCCCCTGAGGGCAATCAGAGCCCCCTGAGAGCACCCCGAGCCTTCAGAGGATGAAGGGAGCAGAAAGGTCAGTGCAAATCCCAGCAGCACCATCAGGGCAAACACCTCCCTTGCGCAGTGGAGTGCAGGAGAGAGAGTGAGGAAGAAGGGAAGAGTAAAAGAAAGCTCCCAAATTCCTCCCTCATCTTTGCATTTTGTGGCACTAAAGGTATCAGTTGTAAGATCCCTGTGTCTGCAGAGGCAGCTGCTGCAGCTGCCCCTGGTGAGAAAGCGAGTGAGAGGTGAACTGAAGCTGTAAAGTACAGACAGTGTTCATCAGGGGGAATATCTCTGCACTCCCTGCATTGTTCTTAACTGCAGGGTGGGGTTTTTGGAATTTGGTGGTTGAACTCTGTATGAGCACCCCCGTCCTCTCCTGGTCACCTCCCCGTGTCCCTCCATTCCCAGGTGGCTGCAGGGCAGGCTGGTGGCATCACGGGGACATTGGCTGGTGGCATCATGGGGTGATGGCTGGTGGTGTCACAGGGACATTGGCTGGTGGCATCACAGGGTGATGGCTGGTGGCATCAAAGGGGTGATGGCTGGTGGCATCATGGGAATGATGATGGCTGGTGTCATCACGGGGATGATGGCTGGTGGCATCATGGGGACACTGGCTGGTGGCATCATGGGGCATCACAGGGACATTGGCTGGTGGCATCACAGGGACATTTGCTGGTGGCATCACAGGGACGTTTGCTGGTGGCACCACGGGGGCTCCTGACCCTTCCCTCAAGCCCCGGTGCAGGTTTCAGTGACGGCCATGGCACAGATTTGTTTGATTAAGGGGGTTCATGGTCTGCACCACAGGAGACCCGTTGGCCTGTGCCTTCTGGGAGCACCCCAGAAGTTTCCTGTCTTTGAGCTGGGACTGACAGCGAGTGGGAAGGGGGATGGGGATAAAGCTGGCACTCAGATCCCTGAGGACTGGTGTCCTTTGGTGCTGCTGGCTTCCAGCACGCCAGCAAAGCCCTCTGCAGAGCCCATGAGCAGAGGCTGGGGTGCCCCCCCAGAACGAACAGGTCCGGTTTGTTTTCCCTGCAGGCTGTTCTGGTGCAGCCAGGAATTCTGCCTCCCTGCTCTGGGAGCCCTGCTGTGCTGCAGGAGCTGCTGGCTGTGTTCTGCTGCAGCGTTCCCTGGAGCTCCCGTGGGGTTTGGCTCCCTGAGTGGATCTCAGACCCTGGCCTTACCAGCCTGAGGAGCCCCTGGGGCTCTGGGCTGCAGCTCCATGAGAGCTGACCACATTTTCTGTCCTCCACAGCCAAATCCCACTGCTGCTGGTTTTGTGGGCACTGCTGGGACCAGCAGCAGTGTTCATTAGGCTGCTGAAATAACTCTGCCTCCTTACAACAGCCGTGGAGAGCCACGGCCAGGGGAGAAACTGGGGCTGCTGATGGCGATTCCTTGGGGCTTCTGGGGACTGTCAGGAGGCAGGTGTGGTTTGGAGAATGGGGGAGGCAGGAAAAGTGACCCCTGTGGCCGTTCATGGGAGGCTGGTCAGCCTGGTCCAGGGGGTTTGCTGTTGTCTTGGGTGGAGGAGGCAGAGACAAGAAGAGATGCAGACAGAAGTCAGTCACTGAATCTGGGATGGGTTGGGTGGGAAGGGACTTTGGGGTCATCTCATTCCACCCCCTGCCATGGCAGGGACACCTCCCACTGTCCCAGGCTGCTCCAAGCCCTGTCCAGTCTGGCCCTGGACACTGCCAGGGATCCAGGGGCAGCCACAGCTGCTCTGGGCACCCTGGGCCAGGGCCTGCCCACCCTCCCAGCCAGCAATTCCTGCCCAAGATCCCATCTGTCCCTGCCCTCTGGCACTGGGAAGCCATTCCCTGGGTGCTGGCCCTGCAGGCCTTGTCCCCAGTCCCTGTGCAGCTCTCCTGGAGCCCCTGGAGGCCCTGGCAGGGGCTCTGAGCTCTCCCAGGAGCCTTCTCTGGTGCAGCTGAACAGCCCCAGGTGTGCCAGGCTGGCTCCAGAGCAGAGGGGCTCCAGCCCTGGCAGCATCTCCGTGGCCTCCTCTGGCCTGGCTGCAGCAGCTCCAGGTCCTTGTGCTGCTGGAGCCAGGGCTGGGGCAGCTCTGCAGGTGGGGTCTCAGCTGAGCACAGGGGCAGAGGGGCAGGATCCCTTTCCTTGGCCTGCCTCTCTCCCATCCTCTGGGATCCTGTTGCCTGCTGCTCCCCTGGCTGTGGAACGTCTCCCTGTACGTGCCAGCAGCTTTTCCCTGGATGTTCAGTGGGAGGGACGAGGGTGAGGACAGGGGTGTCACTTGCTGGGCTCCAGGGCCATCAATGCTTTAGGGTGGTCCTGCCTCAGCCCCTCTGGCTGCAGGAGCTGCCGTGGGCCCTGGCTCAGCTGGGGAGTGAGGCACAGCCGGGAGCGCCACAAAGGCCATCGCTTTGCTTCTCAGAGAAAACAGGGCTCTGTCTTCCCTCTTCCCCCCTCATGTGCTGCACTTTCCCTTTCAGCGCTTCTGGAGCTCTACTAATTATTAATTATTAGGCTGACGAGGCAGAAGTTGGTTCCTTTCCATTGCGCCTGGAGCAGACGCCAAGCAGCTCGGCGCGGGAGCGGGCACTGGATCCTGCCCACCTGCCCTGGGCTCAGCAGCACCACAGGGAGGTTCTGCTCACGGGGTCACACCAGAGCTTGGTTGGACCCTGAGGACCACCCAGTCCCACACCAGAGCAGCATTCTGCTCACGGGGTCACACCAGGGCTTGGTTGGACCCTGAGGACCACATCCCCACCAGAGCAGACTTCTGTTCACGGGGTCACAGGAGGGTTTGGTTGGAAGGAACCCTGAGGATGACCCAGTCCCACACCCCCACAAGACCTGAGTTCTGCTTATGGAATCACAAGAGGGTTTGGTTGGACCCTGAGTCCCACACCCCCACCAGGGCAGAGTTCTGCTCACGGGGTCACAGGAGGGTTTGGTTGGACCCTGAGGACCGCCCAGTCCCCCACCAGAGCAGAGTTCTGCTCACAGGATCACAGCAGGGTTTGGTTGGACCCTGAGGACCGCCCAGTCCCACACCCCCATGAGATCGGGGTTCTGCTCATGGGATCACAGGAGGGTTTGGTTGGAAGGGAGGTCCCTGAGGACCGCCCAGTCCCACCTGCAGAGACGGGAGTGCCAGGGGCTGGGCAGTGTGATGCTGGGTGGTGGGGCCGAGGTGAGGCACAGGGATGGCTCTCAAGGCTGATGTGGCACCACACTAAATAAGCATGTTGATCCCAACCCTATCTCACAGAGCTCCCTTTGCCAGCAGGAGATTTTGGTTGCTTCTGTTTGTTTTCTTTGCCTTGCCAGGCTCTCTCCGAGAGACCTGTGCGGGGACTGGGATCTCCAGCGCAGGCTTGGGAAGCTCAGGTGATTCCCCACGAGTGGAAATGCCCCACTGATGGTTGCTCATCAGGTCCCAGGCTGCCCTTGAGCCTTCCCGTGGTCCTCAGAGCCTCCAGCAGCTCCCGGTGGGTTGAGCAGTTCGAGTTCCCTTCCCATGGCCGGGTCACCTCGCTGCACAGGGACCTCCCCGCGCAGGGTGCTTTTCCTTGCAGAGCCTCAGGACCTATCCCCCTCCCTTCCTCTCCTCATTCCCGGTCGGGTTTTGTCCCCCCGGTGTGCCTGTGGCAGCTCTCTGGTGCCTGCCCCGCTCCCTGAACGCACCAGCAGCTTTCCCTGTTCAGCCCTTGCGTGCAAAAGCCAGCATTAGATAATTGCTGGGTTGAACAGAGGCTGTAATTATTTTTGCTTCCCGACTAGAGGAGCAGGCAGTGCTTGCCAAACTGCTCGGTAACTGCTGGCAGATGCTCCTCAGAGGGTATCCCTGCCCTGCCTACATCCTCCCCGCCGTCAGAGGCTCCGTATGGCCGCGTTTTGGCTGCTAGCTGGCTCCCCCTGCACACCGCTGCTCCCTGCTGCCCTGCAGCGCTGCGCCTCTCAGCCTCCCTCCGAAATGGGCCATTGCTCAGCATTTATTGCTTTCCCTGGTGTTTTGTTGTTCCCGGAGACTCCTGCCGGGGAGCAGGAGGGTCCCAGCAGCGCTGCCTGGGGGCGCAGGGCCAGGCTCTGAACCCACTGCCGGGTCCATGGAGCAGCTCTGCTGATTAAGGGCTCCAGCAGAGCCATCGCTCTGGCAGGAGGAACACAACAGGAGCAGACCCACAGTTATTCTAGTTTATTTTATTTTACTTTACTTTACTTTATTATTTTATTTTTTCTTTTACTTTACATTTTATTTTATTATTTTATTTTACTTTATTTTGCTTTATTTTACTTTATTCTGCTTTATTTTATTTTTATTATTATTTTTATTTATTTTTTTTACTTTGTATTATTTTTTTATTTTTATTTTTTTACTTTACATTTTTATTTTATTTTAATTTACTTTATTTTACTATTTTATGACTTTATTTTACTTTATTTTATTTTAATTTTATTTTTATTTTTAATTTTAATTTTTTTTATTTTACTTTATTATTTTATTTTATTTTGTCTTATTTTATTTGGGTTTTTTTACTTTCTTTTACCTTCTTTTACTTTTTATTTTATTTTATTTTTTAAATTTTTGTTTTATTACTTTCCTCCTCTGAGCAGCGCTGGGAACAGCTGGTGACCTGGGTGGGACCTGGCTGTGCAAGGTCACAGCTGGGTGGTGCAGCTGGGTGGTCCCTGCAGGTCCCCCTGGCTCAGAAGGACCCTCGGGGGTGGCACAAGGACAGAGATGGCAGGGTGAGGGATCAGGGGTGTTTGGGAGCGGGATGGGGGCCACACTCAGGCAGGAGAGGTGTCCCTGCTCCTCTGAGACTCACCAGCAGCTGCAGGGAGACGTGGGGCCTGCAGAACCCTGAGCTGATCAGCTGGGAGGAAAAGCCCAGCTGTCTCCTCGTGCTTCAGACCTCCCTCCCCTTCTGTTTCCAGCTGTTTCCTCGTGCTTCAGACCTTTTGTCCTCTTCTGTTTCCAAATGAAGGCTCTGCGGGTAAAACCCACAGGGGAAAACTGGAGGTACTTTGAGGGTACTTCCAGCTGTCTTTTCCCGCCTGTAACAGCTGCCAGAAGCGGTCCCTTGCCCATGGCCACCTCTGCATGGTCACCTGCCACCAGAACACGACGTTTTTCCAGGAAGATACCCCAAATACTGGGATCCCCTGGCTGGATGCACATCCCCATCCCCAGCAGGTGTTGGTGTTTGCCTGCAGGGCTGAGGGTCTGCCGTGGTGCCAGCAGATTCCCTCAAAAGCCACTGCACCTTGAGGAGGGACTCCTCCACTGCTCGGGGGAGCGTGTTGGCACTGCCAGAAGGCAGAGAGGCTCTGAGGCACGGGGCTGTGCTCCAGGGATGGCCCAGCCCTCTGCCCCTGCTCACCCAGCTCGAGTCCACACTCACCAGTTCCAGCTTCTTAATGCCTTAGTGCGTGAGAAAACAAATTTTATATCCTTTATATAAAAACATGTGTATATTTACCTGCTCAGCTCTAATTTCGGAGAGGACCAGGGATGGCATCCCCGGGCTGCTGCCGACATTTGTGGGGTCTGAGTTCAGCGGGTGTCACATCCTCACAGACACTTCTGAAGGCTTTTTTTGCAAAAATCTCCTCCTTTGCCCGAGCAGGTCTGGTTGTTAGCAGCTGAAAAGCCCATGGCCCTCTCAGCTGCCCGGCAGGGAGGGTCTGCACCCTCATTTCTGTGCTGTTTCTGCCGCGTGGTTCCACGTGGGCACGGACACGACACGCTGTTCAGCCATTCCAAAATTGCTCCATAACGTTTTCAAGCCAATTAAAAAAAAAAAAAAAAAAAGAAAAAGAGAGGCAGCAAAGGGGAAAGGAGGAGTTACAGTTCCCTGCATCTTGCAAATGGAAAAGGGGAAACCAAGCAGCTGAGGAATGCTGGTGGTGCAGCGTGCGTTGGAAGGGGATAAGTGATGATCCCCCGAAAGGTCACGGTTTTGCTCGTGGTTAACCTTCAGCGAGCTGCTACGTGGGCAGGGCACGGGCAGCACTGGCCTCAAAGGGATCCCTCTCTTCTCTTCTCTTCCAGGAGTGAGGCTGGACAGCTGAGGGCTGACAGCTCAGGGAGCTCCTCGGGATGCTGTAGCCATCGGACCGCACTCGGCGCCACCCGGGAAAAGCACGGAGCGGGGAGGAGCTGGAACTGCAAACCTGGAAGCTCCCTGTGCTGAAGGCAGCCAAAAACTGAGTTTTGTCCTGCAAAACCCCCACTCCGTTGGGCTGTGTGTGCTGGTGAGGAGGATGGGGGCTGCCTGTGCCACAAAGGGAGTGACGAGAAGGGCAAAGCTCTGCTGACCGCCGGGGAGCCCGGCCGGTGCCCGGGTGCGCCTCTGGTGGGGGAAACACTGCCGAGGCTGGGGGCTGGGGGGGTTTGGGGCCGGGAGGGTTTGGGGCAGGGCAGTGAGTGTTTGGGGCCAGGCAGGGAGTGTTTGGGGCCAGGCAGAGAGGGTTTGGGGCTGGGCAGGGAGGGTTTGGGGCTGGGCAGGGAGGGTTTGGGGCCAGGCAGGGAGTGTTTGGGGCCGGGCAGGGAGGGTTTGGGGCAGGGCAGGGAGGGTTTGGGGCTGGGCAGGGAGGGTTTGGGGCCAGGCAGGGAGGGTTTGGGGCCAGGCAGGGAGGGTTTGGGGCCGGGCAGGGAGGGTTTGGGGCCAGGCAGGGAGAGTTTGGGGCACGGCAGGGAGGGTTTGGGGCCGGGCAGGGAGGGTTTGGGGCCGGGCAGGGAGGGTTTGGGGCAGGGCAGGGAGGGTTTGGGGCAGGGCAGGGCTGTGGGGCTGCTCTGGACTCTGCCCCACAGCAGGGCTGGCTGGCTGCCCTGGTGCCATCAGGGGCACGGGGCTGTGCCACCAGCCCTGTGCTTCAGCGTTGTCTCCAGGATTCTGCAGGAGGGAAGCGAAGCAGGGGCTGAAAAGTGTGGCAGCGATAATTTTTTAATCTCGAGGAAAAAAAAAAACCCTTCTGCTTTGACAGAGATCTCTGTGTTTCTCTACACTGCTTGGAAAATCTGCTGATTTCTCACCCAGCTTAGAACATTTTATTTCTCTCCGTGCATGTGTGTGTGTGTGTGTCCTCAGATTTATTTTGACCCCGTGTCGTCTCGAAGCGACGGGCTCGGAGCGAGACCCCTCCCCAGGCGTCGGCAGGTGATAATGAGGGGCTTGATCTCCAGCCGCGCTCCTGAGCTGGAGGCCCCGGCACGCCGGCGGCTGTTGGGGTGAGGCGGAGCGGGAGGAGCCGGAGCGCGCCATGGCAGAGAAGTGCGACTGCCTGGCCAGCATGTACGGCTACGACCTGGGCTGCCGCTTCGTCAACTTCCGCCCGCTGGGCTTCGGCGCCAACGGGCTGGTGCTGTCGGCGCTGGACAGCCGCAGCTGCCGCAAGGTGGCCGTCAAGAAGCTGACGCTGGGCGACGCACGCAGCGTGAAGCACGCCTTCCGCGAGATCAAGATCATCCGCCGCCTGGACCACGAGAACATCGTCAAGGTCTACGAGGTGCTGGGCCCCAAGGGCGCCAACCTGCGCGGGGACTTCTTCAAGTTCAACGTGGTGTACATCGTGCAGGAGTACATGGAGACGGACCTGGCGCGGCTGCTGGAGCAGGGCAAGCTGGCCGAGGAGCACGCCAAGCTCTTCATGTACCAGCTGCTGCGCGGGCTCAAGTACATCCACTCGGCCAACGTGCTGCACCGCGACCTCAAGCCGGCCAACATCTTCATCAGCACGGAGGACCTGGTGCTGAAGATCGGCGACTTCGGCCTGGCCAGGATCGTGGATCAGCACTACTCGCACAAGGTGGGCAGCGCCAGGCTGGGCAGCACAGGGAGGCGTCCAGCACTTGTAGGGTGATGTCGTTGGGCCGTGGTGGATCTTCTGGGGGAGCTTGAGCTTCTTTGGGCAGCTGTGAGCCCTGCTGGGTGATCACTGCTGGTGACCACCCTGCCCCAAGCCGTGAAATGTCCATGGAGTCATGGTTTGGGTGACCACTCTGCCCCAAGCCAAGACATCTCCATGGAGTCATGGTTTGGGTGACCACTCTGCCCCAAGCCAAGACACCTCCATGGAGTCATGGTTGGGGTGACCACCCTGCCCCAAAACAAGACACATGTCCATGGAGTCATGGTTGGGGTGACCACCCTGCCCCAAGCCAAGACACCTCCATGGAGTCATGGTTTGGGTGACCACCCTGTCCCAAGACAAGACACCTCCATGGAGTCATGGTTGGGGTGACCACCCTGCCCCAAGCTATGACACACCTCCATGGAGTCATGGTTGGGGTGACCACCGTGCCCCAAGCTATGACACACCTCCATGGAGTCATGGTTTGAGTGACCACTGTGCCCCAAGCCACACCACATCCATGGAGTCATGGTTGGGGTGACCACTGTGCTCCAAGCCATGACACACATCCATGGAGTCATGGTTGGGGAACCACTGTGCCCCAAGCCAAGACACCCCATGGTGTCATGGTTATGGGTGACCACTCTGCCCCAAGCCA